>BTHU01000020.1:31777500-34177500 GCA_036184795.1 Tokudaia tokunoshimensis
AGGGAGAGTTCAAGGTTCAAGTCTGGGTCAGTGCATAGTTAGGTTCAGTTCACTTTCTCCTGAGCCTAGGCCTCTAACCATGATATTGATCAGGCCACCTAAGACCCAAGTTCCAGCCTTGAAGAAATAGTAGTCTTAGTCCTTCAGCTTCTCTGAGACACTTCCTAGCTTGTTCACCTACCCTTCTCTCTCTAGTTACCTTTCTCAATACCCTAATCCTGAGCTAAGTCAAGTACCAGCTGTCCCAAACATCCAGCATGCTAGTTTATCAATGCTTACCGGAAGCCAGGGCTTTCATCTAGGAACAATTCTAGTACGTGTTGAATGAAGGAAAAAGGGGAAGGCTGTGATGTTATAGGGTTCAGGAGAAGACCAACTGTGTGTGCTCAGTGCTGTTCTGAGCCATGCTTAGTACTAATCTGTGCCAGTTCCTTCAGAGGCTGCCAGCAGCTTTGAACCTCTCAGGGCCCCATCATACAAAGTTAGAGAATATGGCATGAGGCATCTTAACCTGGGTTTAGTGGTCAAGGATCCAAAGCTGGGCAGAACCAGAATGGGCTGGAGGGTTTCCTTAGCCTGGGTTTTGGGCAGCAGGGTTGGGAACAGAATTCTCCAGCTGGATGGAGTTGTTCCTGGAAAATTCCCACAAGCATTTTTAGCAGTATGCTTTGTGCCTGGCTCCCACTCCTTCAGAAGTGAAGGAGTGGGGCCCTTTCGGTTGCAGAGCCACTCAGGCAAGACCCTTGCCCTCTCTGTCTCTGAGCACTGGGCTCTGGACTGATACATCTGTAGAGTGCTGTCTATTGACCTCACCAATCTTTCGGCCATTCTCAAAGCAGGGGTTGGGTCATCACATTGTTTGAGAAGCCAGCAGGAACTCTAAGATGCCATATGGCTTGGCTGAAGCCATGTGACTGCACCAGGGTTAGAGCCCCTACCTACTGATGGCACATGGTGCCACTCTTCCATTCCAACTTAGAAGTCCCCAAAGGGCAGTGTGCCCACAAGCTGAGGATGCCACTTCCAGCTCAGTCCCTCTTGACCAAGGTCCAATCTGGCCTGGTGACAGTGACCAAAATAACTCTGGTAGTTCTGGGCAGGGATTGGAGGCCATCACCTGGGACCTATTTTTATCCTTCGGGTAACAAGGAAGTCTCACCTTGTGAAGTAATCACTTGGGACATACTGGATCATGTGACCTTAGCCCCAAGTGATCTTGCTGCCCTACTGGGAAATGACCCCAACTGGAAGGGGAAGGCCTGGTTCAGCCACACTCCTTTTCTTTTCCTGCCCTAACTCCTTCCCAGAATCCTTACAGCCTATTATCCCAACACACTCTACACCTCTTTGTCCATGAACACCATGGCCAGAGATACCAGGGCATCTTTACTTGTCCTTGATGTCCAATGTCTTATGCACTTGAACAGTTGGAAATTCCTCTGTGTAGCTTTCCTCCACTTTAATCTAGTTAGAAGACTCTATAATCCAGAGGCCATTTAGAGATTGAGCACCTAGAACTTGACTTTCAGAATTTAGAGTGTTGGGATGCTTTGGGGAGTGTCTGATGGTATTAGAGGAGGTGACAGATTGTGAGCACATTCAAACGAACCCTAAAAGATCAAGTGCTTCATAACCAATGAGTTGTGGACCCCAAAAGTATTTATAGAGGATGGACAGTTCATAGACATGAAGGGCACCCCATGGGCCTCCTTACTACTAATAGATGTGGACGTGTCTACAGAGAAGGAAATATGTCCTGAGCCCATCAAGGAAAGATGCCCAAAGAGAAAGACCAGAAGGAAGCTGGGCATGATGGTAAATGACTGGAATGCCGGAATCACATTGCTCAGAGACTAAGGTAGACCAGTTAAGAGTTAATAACCCCAGAGAAACCAAGCCTATCCTATCTCAAAAACAAAAACAAAACACTGGAAGAAAACTTGACTATTAGAAAGTTACCATAATAACAAAAACTAGAATGGCGGTAGCTATAGTGACAATAGTACTAGTAGCTGCCCACCAATGCCTCATTTAAAGTCAACTAGGTGTCCACCCCTTTGTACTTTCTCAGCAAGCCCCATGGGTGTTCTTCTCTGGGTGGAGAATAGGCAGTGCTCCTTGGGATGAACTCCATAAACGTGATTGAGTTTTTGCAATATCTGCAGCTCTCTGGAGGTGGGTGCTGAGCCCTCTGCCCTCAAACATCTTGCTGCAGGGCAGGGTATCAACAGCAGGGCTGGCCCTTTGGGAATATTGTCAGAGGGCCAGCCAGGCTCACTGAGTGAGCCTCAGTTCACTTGGCCCTACTCCTCTAGGCGTTGGGGCTGGAAATAGCAGCTGCTCAAGAGCTGACAACCAAAGGGCAGCTAAAAAAAGACCCCTCAGTCTGGGCACTGTCGCCCTCAGCTTGCAGGACCTATTTTGGGGGTTAGGGTGCCGACGTGCCAATGGAAAATCCATGGGTGGGAGTCTCCAAAGGTGGGGGCTCATATGACTTCCCCTCTCCATCCCAGTCCACACACATGAGCACATATGCACGTATACACACACACACACACACACACACACACACACACACACACACATCTATACAAGTTACACATTTAACCTTCCTTCCCAACTGTTTGATCCTGCCATCCATATAGCAACCTGGGAAAGGGATGCAGCCAAAACTCAGATTCAAAGAGATGTATCTCTGTTGGTGAGTGTTTCCTTGCCATACAGACAGTCTTGGGCTCCATCCCCAGCACTGGATAAATTGGCCGTGGTAACACAGACCTGTAATCCCAACTGGTAGGAGACAGAAGCAGGAAAATTAGAAATTCAAGGTCATCATTCTCTGCTTCATTGAGAATTTGAGACCAGCCTGGAATAAATGAGACCCTGTCTCAACAAATAAACAAACAATGCCTGCCCCCACCCTAAACTCAAATGCCTTTCCTAAGGAAGGTGTCACAGCTAGGAAGCAGGCTGGGCCAGGGCACCCAGGCCAGAAGTGTTCTCTGGAGGCAATCCCTTACTGAGCTAGCAAACCTGTCCTCTGAAGAGGCAAAAAAGGCTCTGTGATGGCGACAAAGGAGGCTTGCTCTGGAGTGGACGGGTATGGAATGAAGATTACACAGAAACAAATCCAATTGGAAAGTCCCAGTCAGTTCTGAGAGGATCTTGCCTTGCTGTAGGAGAGGCAGCTCCTGCAGAGAATACAACCTTCACCCATCCTGTGACCACCTGCTCCCCCTCTGCCTGGGCCTTCAGAGCCCAGCTCCCCCTGCCAAGTTTCCAGGGAACGTGTCAGATAAGGGGCCTGTGCTCATGACTCTCTCCCACTGGTCACTATCTCTGTCCCTACTGGCATCACCAAGTGCATAAGAATAGCATAGCTTGTGAGGTACACACAGGGCATCTCGTCAGTCTCCTGTGGGTGCCCCTCACCAGGCTATGCTATTAACAGAAGTCTTCAGTCCCTTCATCACTAGCGCCAACCCCACCCAGCTGCCAGTTGCTCTATGCCCAAAGTCTCCACACGTTGCAAAGTGCTGCCAGCTTTAGTCTCAGGTCCTGCGGCTCTAGAAGAGGATCGGGCAGTTGAAGCCACATTGCGTGCCATGCCTCAGCCTCCACAGGGGAGCTGTGTGCCCCAGAGCTGGATGCTGTCTCTCTCAGGACAAAGTGGCACTGCATCCTCTAAGATCTGAGTGACCAATAGCTGGGTCATCTCCTTGGGCTAGCCCTGCCTAGCTTCTGAATGTGTTTGACAATGCTGACTCTAGCCAGTGGGGATCCAGTCTAGCATCCCTGTGTCCCACATGGAGGAGTTCCTCATTTGTGATCACTGGGTAAAGATGTATGTCATGTTATCACTTCTGCATGAGTCTCCTGTGACACTCCTGCAAGAACATAAGGACCACGTGACTGAGAGAAGTCTGTAGTCATGGAACCCAAGGTTCCATAGCTGGCACATGGAAATGGGGGAGATCCAGGAAGCCTTTTTTCCCCATTTCTGAGTCACTATGACACCTGATCGTAATTAAGACATCCGAGTCCCCAAGTCCTCTCATCAGTAGTCTCTATAACTCTCTCAGTCTGACTCACCGCACAGACTAGCAACCTGTCCTACTCCACATCTCTTCCCCAGTCTCTTGATGAGTTCATCACCTCATCCTCAGATGACCCTTCCCACTTAACCCTCCAGCCTGCCTTCTGTTCTTCGAGTTTTATCCGCCAACCCCCCGTGTTCCAGGGAGGCAGCTGGGGATGCTAAGGAAAGAGAAGGGATAAGATATGGGTTCCTTGTATACTTATATACATTCTCAAACCACACATAGAACCACACTTACACACTCACAGGTTCACACATGCCATGCGCCTGATAGAGTGGCAGGGCCACCAAAGGGTCCCAAGCTCAGTCTCTTAACACTAGCCCTGCAGGTGGCTCTCTACCACTCCTGTATTCTTGGGGTCCTGCCACCTATTTAAGGTTCCCACAGTACAAACTAGAAATGTCTTCCCACGGCAGCAGGATGGTTTGGAAGCGAGACTATGTAAAGAACCTTCTTCCCCGAGGCCCGAGCTAGAGCCCTGGGGTAGGTGCAGATGTGTATGGGTCTCTGGGGTCTGAGATTGTTTCATTCTTTGGGGGTGAGGTCTGGATTGACCTTGGGGCCTCTATCTTCAAGAGCTCTATCGCTGAGTCTGGAAAAAGTTTAAAAATATCTCTGTGTTTACATTCTTTTTAAGATGCCTCCTGGGCCTCAGTGCCAACTCCCTTTGATCTGGCCTTACACTTCTGAAAGGGGCCTGGGAGAGAGCTGGGAGCTTAGCCCCCTGCTGTGTAGACACTCCCCTCCCCAGTCCAGTCAGAACTCTGTGACACCCCTTATATCACAGAACCAGTCTTAGCTCACTCCAGTGACCCCACAACACCAAAGGGTGCTAGATCTGGTCCTCTCTCCACATTTCTCCAAAAGCTTGGGCCTCAAGTGCCTCTAGGGACAGTGACTGTGGGGCTGCAGACATTTGTGTTGATCTGGGGAAAGCCATAATTACTCCTACAGCATGCCTGGCTCTGCAAAATATATATTTGAAATTACATAATATAGTTCTTTCTGAAAGCTCATTTTTATAAACCTGTAAACTGAGGCTCAGAGGGAGGAAGTGATCTGTCTGGAGACACACAACCAAGGATGAGCCAGGCATGGTGGTGTGTTCTTCTTCTACTCGTACTGATCACATAGCAACCCCCCCCCACACACACACACATGTGCACACCTTGTCTTACTATGGTGCATTGGTGGACTCTTTCTGCTATGTGATGTCACTAGTGACATCCTTTCAGGCATTCACTGACTCTCTCCCTACGTGTTTTTCTCATGTGAGTTAGGCATACAGTGATTCTACAGGATCCTCCCTTCCTGTCTAGAGTAAAGCTTTGCATAACCGAAAAGTTTTGTGTATACTGATGCTCAGAGAGTCTGAATCTTTTGAGACTGTCAGGGTCACCCTCTACCTGATCCTGGAAGTTCTATGAAGGAGATATCCAGCTGGGACAGATGTCTCCATTGGCTCTGAGTTCCCGTCATGTCATTCATCCTTTCCTTTGCTGGTTTCCCGTCTATCTACTCACCCACCCATCATCCATCTATCCACCAATCCATTCAACTACTCATTCCCTGTCCGCCCATCTCTACCCTCAACCACCCAGCTGCTCAGATCCATCCATAACAAGGAGCCAGTGAATAGGAAGAGTCCGGCCTGCAGACTGCATAAATCTTCTTCTTTTCAGTTGACCTTCCCAGTTTTACCAGAAGGAGCTGGTTGGGTGATCTCTAAGGTACTGCTGGGGGATCTTGAGGAAGCAGACACAAGCTGAAGGATGAGGACACTTCTGTAGGGGTCACATAGACCTCAGCCACAAAGGTGTGCCTCAACTCTGGTTCTACCAGATACTGGGTTTCTTCACCTCTCCAAACTTTGAGATCATTTACCTGAATGTGGGACCAAAAATCCAGTCCTAGCAGGCTGACAGAGATAAGAGTCTCCTCGAGTTACCTCGAAAAGGGCCTTTTGCATGCTGAAGACTTCTGGGTGGGTGTAAATTAAGCAGAGATCAGAGTAGGGGATAGCTGGGTGGGGAACTCCAGTGTAGGTGTGAGAGGTGTTGGTTCCTGAGTCCAGACTGACCTTAGAGTTCATCTGCAGGTTCCCCTCCAGGCTGGCCAGGATGCCCACCCTGTCTTCTTGCCTGGGCTTGACTCCTATCTCATGGCAACTGCCAGCACCGGAGAAATTTTCTCCTAAAAATAGGGCTGGACCCCACCAGTGTTGTTTTCTCTCCTCCCCATGATTTATCACCATCAACCCTTTGTACCTGGGACAGCAAGTCTCCCCGAGCTCCCCAGGGATCGTTAGGAAGGGAGTATACCTTCCTAACCTTAGGTCAGTCTAGAAACGGGGGGGGGGGGAGTCATAGAACAATCTGGAGGTGTTGGTCAGGCCATTGGGGACATCTCTTAATCCTGGACAAGAGGCAGGGTTCACCTGTGGCTGGGGCAGTCCTTGGGGTAAACCATTGCAGCCTCCTGCTTCACCCCAAAAGTGTCTGTGTGAGTGATACCTTCCCTCAGACTTCTGTACACGTGCCCATGTGCTCCTGTGGGTGAGACCTAGAGTGGTGTGGAGCCTGCACTAGGACAGAACCGTTCCCAGCTCCAGCTCTCCTGTCCCTGCCTCAAGAGGCCCTCAGTATTCTTCCTGAGGCTGAGAGACCTCTGCCCATCCTGAATGTAGGTGGCTCATGCTCAGAGATCTGAGCGCGTGCACTCATGAATGGAGGTCTGAGCATGCGCACACATGAATGGAGGTCTGAGCATGTGCACACATGAATGGAGGATACACTAGACAGTGTGCTCCCATAGCACAGAGATGTCCTGAACACATGGAATGCCTCCTGAAAAGACATTCCCTTATATTACCTTTATAGTTACCTTAGGGTTTCTGGCTGCTAGCCTCTTGGAGACCCACATTACATTGACCCCAAGTTCTTACCAACACCCCAGATGATGTCCTGTGTCCTTCCTCACAAGGGAGACTACCCATCCCACTGACGTATTTTGTAAGGCAGGAGATGGGCCATGCATGGAGGGGCAGTTGTGCTCACATATGTGCACATGGACGTGCAGACACAGTATAGACATTTTTTACAGGGTCCAGTCTAGCTCTCTGAGCCTTTATTATTGGACAAAGAGCTGCCATTTGGACCATTTCCCACGGCCATCCCGTAAAGTGGGTGCTCAGGCTTTGGGAACATGCCTGGTGACAGTGTCTCTACTCCAAAAAGGTGAAAGGTGTTTACTCTGTCTCGGTCCCAAGTGCATTTTGGGTACTGGCCCCTCTCTCAGTGAGTTCAGATGGAGTTGGGGCCGACCTTCTAGCAGGGGCTGCCTGTGTCACTCATACCGCTGCCTTCAGGGGCACACTGTCTGCTGGCTGATCACACCGCTGCCTTCAGGGGCACACTGTCTGCTGGCTGATCCAGTTCCTTTCTTGCCAGGGCCAGGTGTGTGAAGACCAGGATGAGAATAAAGCCTGTGGTGTAAGAAGAACGGGTGAGTCCTTAGAAAGGGTGATTTGAAGGGTACCTTGCTAAACCTCTCGACAGTGTTGTTGGTTTTATATGACATTTTCTAGACAGTGTCCCCAAGCTGTGCTGAGAATGAATCTTAATGTATGATGGAATCTGTTCTGCTCGTACCTCAACAAGATCAAAGCATATCCCAGTCTCCCAAGCCCCGTTAAGCCCCCTTTCTCAGGAGGCTGAGGCAGAAAGAGGCTAAATTAAAGGCCTGCCTAGGCTACAGTGAGTTCCAGGTCAGCTGGGGGCAACTTAGTGATACACTGTTTAAATACACACACACACACACACACACACACACACACACACACACACAGACACATATACATAGGTCTGGTCAAATAGGTAAAGGCCCAGTTGTCTCCCACTCCTCTCTCTTCTCTCTCACACACATTTTCTCTGGGTCAGATTGGGGAGTTCATAGGAGAGCCAGTGAGCTGTAAACATGGACCTCCAAGAGAAAGACACTTCACAGCCTTGTACTAGAACCAGCAAAGAAAATAATCGTCAAAGAGCAAATTTTTCAGGATAAAGACATAAAACCTCCATTACCTATTGCTGCCAGGGTGCCCAAGAGGACACCCACTGCTGACAGCTTCGTGGGCATTCCCTTCATGCGACCCACCTTGCGCATGCATTGACCCTCCACATTGCAACGACACACGATCACTGGGTGGCGAAAGAAGATGAGGGTATTAGGGAAGGCTCCCAGCAGCTTGGAACCTCCCATCTGGAAAACTGGCTGATATTGTACTGGCTGGTTTTGTGTCAACTTGACACAAGCTGGAGTTATCCAAGACACAAGAGGAGCCTCCCTTGAGGAAATGCCTCCATGAGATCCAGCTGTAAGGCATTTTCTCAATTAGTGATCAAGGGGGAGGGCCTAACCTATCGAGGGTGAGGCCACCCCTGGACCAGTAGTCTTGGGTTCTGTAAGAAAGCAAACTGAGCAAGCCAGGGGAAACAAGCCAGTAAGAAACATCCCTCCATGGCCTCTGCATCAGCTCCTGATTTCTGATCTGCTTGAGTTCCAGTCCTGACTTCCTTTAGTGATGAACAGCAATGTGGAAGTGTAAGTTGAATAAACCCTTTCCTCCCCAACTTGCTTCTTGGTCATGTTTGTGCAGGGATAGAAACCCTGACTAAGACACATGTTTCTGTGCACATCTACATAGGTGTGTGTGTGTGTGTGTGTGTGTGTGTGTGTGTGTGTGTGTGTGTGTGAAGGTGATCATTCCTCTGTGTGTGTGTCAGGATAGTTGTTCAGCCAGGTCAGCAGGTCAGCCCAGATGAACAAATGCGCACAGGAGTATGCTGTCTACGTGAGAGGGCATTGTCTATACCCAGGCTCTTCCCCCCACCCCACATCCTGATGGCTCCCGCATAAATTAAAGATGCCAACTTTGGCTGCACCCAAGCCCCAACTTCACCTTCGACCTGGAGTTGCCACATATGGGTATCATGGTGGACAACCACAGGTACCAGGTATTCACCAGGTTCTACCCAATGCAGTGCCAAGGTGAGGTAGGCATGGGAATCTGTTGGGTTGCAGAAAATGATCTGGGTCACTAGCCTGGATAGGTTCCACCCAAGTTGCTCCCCTACTTCCAACCCTACCCCATCTCACATCCAAGTGAACTCACCCCTTCACAGCCTCATTCCCTTCCCCTGCCACGTACCATTGAGAGGCTGAAGGCGCCAATCCCGCTGCACAGTGGGATTGGGACCAAGAGCAAAGCTGTAGGGACCATTCCTGTTGGCCAGGTCAGGGTCTTCACTGACCCCACTCACAACCACGCCATAGTCTTGGCGGGGTGTACAGAGGTGTCGGCTGGGTCCAGAGGTCAGAGTCAATGATGGGACAGGAGAGGCCTTCAGAAAGTGGACCACAACGGTGGCAGAAGCGCTCAGCCCTGGCTCATCTGCATTATGGGAGGTGAGGGTAAGCCACCGAGAACCTGGACTGGTCTCCACACACCCCACACAACCCATCTGTCTCACTCTACTGCTTTCCTTCATACTCCTGTGTTGGACATAATCCTGTGGCCATAAGTCACACATAGGGCCAGGCCCCTAGTGTTCTGGCTGGACTCCACCCCCACAGTCACCTGGCTATAGCCAGGTTTACCCCGCTCCACAGTTACCTGGCAACAGCCACTATAAAAGGGGGATTCTTGGCCCCTCCTAGCTCTCTTGCTTTTCTCTCTTGCCCTTGCTCTTGTCTCCCTATTCCCCCTCTCTCCCCATTCTTCTCTCCTCTTTCCACGTGGTCATGGCCAGTTCTCATCCCTCTATCTTTCTTTCTTTACTTCTCTATCTCTTTTCTTTTCCTATTTCTCTATAATAAAGCTTTGAAACTATGGACTGTCTCTTCTTATCAAAACCTGCCGTGTAGGAACATGGAACAGGCCTCAGCATCTCCAGCCGCGGAAAAGGACCAAGACTCTTCCCAGACAGGCTTCCTCTATAGGTACCCAGGGCCAGCATCAGAGCAAGGGCCGCCTTCTGAGCAAAGACTTCCTCCCCCGCTAGCCAGGCAGGCTCCCCTCCACAGATACATGGGCACCCGCCATCTCTACATGGGTACACAGGCCCTTCCCGCCCGTCCGTTTTCCCAGCTGTGCAGACCCGCCACATTCCCCAGAGTGGAACACCACAGCATCTGTAGCTAGGCAAGCTTCTCTTAGCAGGTACATGGGTGCCTGCCCTCCTTATATGGGTACGCGCCAGCCCGCTCATTTTTTCCTACACTCTTGCACCCTGACTCTCCTTTGCATCCAGTCTCTTCCGCATCATGTCCTTCATCCTTGAACCATTTGAACAGCTATCAGACTCACCTGTATCTTTCTGGATGCTAAATATGTCTCATTGTTGATGCTACCACCCAGACATGCCCTGGCTACTGAACAATATATCCCTTATGACTTCGATGGGACTCCTAATGTACCCTTTCCTACTTGCCTTCTCAGGGCTAGCTGTTTATCCTATTAAGGTGCCATCCACGTTCCCCCTCACCTGGTTTCCAGTGTTCCACTTGGCCCATCTCTTAGCATTCCTGCCTCATACACAGCTCCTGGTCCTCCTTCTACCTTCCTAATCTAGTGCCCATTGCCTTGTCTGTCCCTGCAGTTGGTAGCCCGAGAAGGGACAGGGTTGGGAATTATAAGTGTCAACTTTAAGGATGGTTTTCATGTAAAGGTTTCCAGTGGAGTTGCAGTCCTCTGCGAAGACTCCATTGCTGCACGATCATACCTGTGTCTTGGGCCTTCACAAGCACTGTGTATGTGTCTCCAGGCTGGGCACCCTGCAGGGACTGGGCTGTGTGTACCTCCCCAGATACCTCCTTGATGCAGAGCCAGCCCTCTGAGTCGTTGACCAGGGAGAACCTGAGGTCCAAAGAAGAAGGTGTGTTTGGGGAGGCACTGGAGCATTATAACAGGGTGCTGCCCAGAACCCCCCAGGATGGTGGGGCTGGATACTCAAGTCCTGTATTGTTTCTGTGATTCAGGGACAACACCAGTGCTGGTGAGGCCAGCCGCCCAGTTTTAGAATTTGTTGGTGATAGGGTGTTTGAACTATAGGTAGGGGAAAGATTATCAGAACCTGTGGATGGGGGTCAGGGGGTGGGGCGGCATCTGGACCAACTTCACTAGTTCCAGAGCATCCTGCCAAGAAGTCCCGAGGGCAAAGACCCAGGTACAGTTTCAGAATAGGTGGTGGTGCTCCCATAAGGAGGACTAAGTAGAGCTCCCCTGGGCTCTAAACACACCTCCTCTATGCCTGTCTACTCCATCCAGCGCTGACCCTCCAGGAGTCAGAACCTTGGCATTAGTAATTGTTTAAGGAATACTTTAGGCTGCAAATAAAATGAGTTTCTCTGGGAGTGTTGAAGTCGTCCTTGGGAAGCATGGAAGGTCCAGGCTAGGCAAGTGGCAGGGCTTTTGGCTCACCTGAGGGTTCTGCTCATGGTGTATGAGGGCTGAATGGTCAGCAGGAGGGAGCCAGCTGGGGTGCTGACTGGGATGCTGGTCTCATAGCTCTCCTGGTCCAACATGAGGGGTGGTATCACCTTCTCCACTAGTATAGTCACCGTAGCTGTGGCTGCAGGGCCTGGGCCTGGGCCCACCAGTTCCTCTACATTCCGCACTACCACCACCACCTTGTGATCAGGAGCTGCCTCGTAGCTAAGGCTCTGAAACCAGCGAGTTCTGGGTCACTGTGTGCATTAGGGTGGCACACTTGTGACCCTTCCCCACCTGTCCACATACTAACCTTCCGG
Organism: Tokudaia tokunoshimensis; assembly: GCA_036184795.1. Classification (NCBI taxonomy): domain Eukaryota; kingdom Metazoa; phylum Chordata; class Mammalia; order Rodentia; family Muridae; genus Tokudaia; species Tokudaia tokunoshimensis. Next base: position 31,789,410 of record BTHU01000020.1, read on the forward strand.
AGTCTGAGCTGGACATGGTCAGAGTTCGGCTCCCAGGACAGGTCAAAGATCCCTTCTGGGTTTCCTTCTTCAATGGCAAAGTCCATAAGGCGGAAGGCAGGCTCAAGGTCAGCATCAGTGGCCATGAGTGTGGCCACCAGAGCCCCAGGCTTCACGTCCTCAGGAAGACTTACAGGCCCAATCTGGAAAGATGGAGATGCTTGATAAATACTACCAGTCCCCTTCCAATGGTCTCCATACCTCAGCATCAGCTTACCTGGGAATTGATGAACTCAGGGGCATGGTTGTTGATGTCTGTGATGATGACTGCCACCTCACATGTGCTGCTGAGGCCTGTTGGAGGGGAGGGATTATTGGTGAGGTCCCAGTAGGAGCAGAGGGGCAGGGGCCAAGGTCACCCGCCATCAGGGTACTTACCACCCTCTGATCCTGCTAAGTCAACAGCCAGCACCCGAAGCAGGATATTCTGGCCAGCGCGCAGTGGGGCAGTTCCCAGCGTTATACTGCCTGAAGTCGAATCTAACTCAAAGGGTTTGTTTTCAGCTCCCTCCTCAGACTCAGGGCTCAACAACTGATACACAATGTGGGAATTGGGTGATCCGGGGGCATCCAAATCTTCTGCTGAGAGCCTGGCTACTTCAGTTCCTGGAAGACAACATCCCCACCCACTTCCTGGTGTGTGTGTGTGCATGTGTGTGTGTGTGTGTGTGTGTGTTTGGTGTGTGTTGGGTGTGTATGCGCATGTGTGTTTGTGTGTGTAGTGTTTGTGTGAATATGGTGTGTGTTTATGTGTGTGCACACATGGTGTGTGTGTGTATTTGTGTGTGGTATGTGTGTGTGGTATGTGCATACATGTACATGTGTGTGTGGTATGTGTGCATGCATGTACGTGTGTGTGTGTGCTGTTTGTGTGTATCTGGTATGTGTGTATGTGTGAGCACATATGGTGTGCGTGGTGTGTTTGTGTGTGTTTGGTGTGTAGTATGTCTGTATGTATGTGTATGTGCGTGTGTGCTTGTGTGTGTTTGGTGTGTGGTGTGTGTGTTTCTGTGTGGTGTGTGGTGTGTGAACATGTTGTGTGTAGTGTGTGTGTGTGTGCATGTGTGTGTATGTGTGTGGTGTTTGTGTGTATGTGGGTAGTGTGTATACATGTTGTGTGTGTGCATGTGCATGTGTGTGTGTGGTGTTTGTGTGTATGTGGTGTGTGTGTGCACATATGGTGTGTGTGTAGTGTATTTGCGTGTGTTTGGTGTATGATGTGTGGTGAGTGTGTGTATGTGTGTGTGTTTGTGTGTGGTGTGTACAAGTGTGTGTGCATGTGCGTGTGCGTGCGTGTGTGTGTTATTTGGCTTTGATATAGAATTCTGAAGCTAGACCTAGCCCAAAGAATCAAGATGGATGGTTTCTAGGAGCTCCACCCTTCCTGGCTCCTGTCAAGGCCCATAACCCACCTGGGGGGCTGAGCTCAGGGATGCTGACTGTTGGGTCATGTGGGGAGCAGACAGGTGCATTGTCGTTTTCATCCGTCACTACCACCTGCAACTCCAGGGGTTCTGCGTAGTCCTCGCCACGGGAATTCTGAGCTCGGACTTGGAGCTGGTACTGTAGTGGGCAGTGGGGAGCTTCAGATTAGGACCAAGGGTGACTGCAGCCTGGAGTGGATTCAAGTCCCTTCTGGTGGCCAGCCCCATCTCTTCTGGGATGTCTTCACTGTTTCCACATCTGTGGGGGATGCGCCAGAGCACCCTGCAATCTGCCCTGGGTTTCCCTCTCACCTCACCTCAGCCTGGGCCTCTCGGTCCAGCTCCATGGTCACGTGGATCCTCCCCTCCGTATCCACATCGAAGGGTCCTGGAGGCTGGTTCTCCAGCTGATAATGCACATCTCCGCCACTCCAGTGCACCTGCGGAGGATGTAAATTGAAAGTGCTTTAGGCTGAGAGGCAGGAAGGATCTATATCAGTCCTTATTCCCCAACTGCTTCCCAGGCAAGAAGCCTGGACCTTAAGAGCATGTGGTTTGCTACTTATGACAACCTTGCTCTGGTCCAAGCCTGGACCTTGCCAAAGTGCCTAAGTGACCTAGTCAATCAGCATGTCTGCTTTCTGGGCCTGGCCTCAAGGAATTGCTAGAAAAGGCCGGGGACATTTCTGGCCTGGGTGACAATCCTCATGGCAGTGAATGTTGGCAGCTCCCCCCCTCCCCCTGCCCTGAGGAAGCCTTAGGCAAGCTGGGGATGTCAGAACACAGACTCACACTGCCAGAAGACAGCAGGTGATGGACTGCATGCTTGTTCCCCAGGGCCTTACTGCCCACTTTATAGAGGGACATAGAGGAAGGAATGGGGGTCAAGTTGAGTACTGGATATTCCTCCCAAAGGTCTGTTGTGACTCAGGCCCAGCTGCACTGACTGAGGGGTTACTTCAGTCACTTCTCACCTGGACAATGCAGTGTGGGTATGCAACTTTGAGATTCTCTGCCAGGTGAACAGGCTCTAGGGGTGCCCATCTGTTCTCTACTATGGAGATCTCCACGGTTGCAATAGCCTGATGGCCTGAAGGCTGGTCACCCATGTCCTTGACCTGGACCAGTAGCTGATAAGTCTCTTCAAGGGCATGGTCTAGGCTGGTGCTTCCTAGAAGTGATAGAAAGCAAGCTGACCATGGACCCAGGGAGCAAGGCCCAAAGCATCTTCAGTCAGTACCAGACAGAAACCCAAGCATACTGCAAGTGTTTAAAATACTTTGAGGGGAGGGAACTGGAGAGATGGTTCAGTGGTTATGAACATTGACTGCTCTTCCAGGCGACCTGTGCTATATTCCCAGCACCACATGGCAGCTGACAACTGTCTGTAACTATAGTTCTAAGGGACTTGATGCCCTCTTCTGGCCTCTACAGGCATCAGGCATGCATGTGACACACACACACACACACACACACACACACACACACCATATATATATATGCAAAATACCCACACATATAATATATATCTATATATCTATATGCCCCCTCTCTCTATCTCTCTCTATATACATATACACAATATTTTTTAAAGACTCACACCCCAAAAAACCTAAAGAAAAAAAGACTCAAAAAGAAAACAGGCAGTGGTGGTGCATGCCTTTGATCCCAGCACTTGGGAGGCAGTGGCCTTTATGAGTTTGAGGCCAGCCTGGTCTACAAGAGCTAGTTCTAGAAAAGCCAGGACTACACAAAGAAAACTAAGGAATGAGATAGAGGGTTTTTTTAAAGATATATTTTATTATTTATTTATGTGTATGTGTGTCTGCATAAGTACAAGTACCAGCAAAGACCAGCAGAGGGCATCCAATGCCAGAAACTGGAGTTGCAGACGGATTATGAAATGGCACCTGGGTGATGAGACTTGAACTCAGAGCCCCTGTAAGAGCAGCCAGTGCTCTTAACCACAGAGCACTCACCACCATTTAAGCACCCAACTAGTACTTGATTGCAATTTCCCTTCCATAGTAAAAGGCTGATGGACTGGTGAGGTAGCTGGATGACCAGGGTCGGGAGGAGGGCAGATAGGTACATGTTGGGCAGAGGGACTTGCTGATTGACTAGGTGGAGTGTCTATGGGATAGGAGACTATATGGATGAGCAAGTGTTGGACACATGGGCTGTGCAGGTCATTTAGGGGCTAGAGGAGTAAAAAGGTGGCTGATTGGGTTGAAGTATGAGTTACTTTTTCTTCTACCTCTGATCAAACTCCCAGAAGTAGATCTAACTTGATACCATGCCCGGGGCATCTTAACTACAGCTTCTTCATCCATTCCCATCTGGTCCCTATTGATCCCATCTCTAAGTTTGCCATGCATAACCCAGCCTTGGCCTCTGCCTAGAATGCCCTTTTCTCTTTCATCTCAACTCCGACCCACCCATCCCTTATAGCTCAGAGGCCCCTTCTCCAGCATCCCATGACCCTCCCTCCATCAAACTGAGTTCATGCTTACCACTGGGACTAAGGGCCAGAGCCCCTAGTTGAGGATCCAGCTGGAACATATCTGGTAAAGGCTGAGCTGGGGACTGGCTCAGAATGTGAAAGCGAAGGTCTGAGTTAACTGTGCCTGGTGCATCCCCATCAGAAGCCTCAAGTAAGAGGAAGGGAACACCTGGGGAGTGGGGATACATTGTAAGGGATGGTAGTCTTCTGTATCTCCCTCTCTCTTCTCAGAGCTGCTTCTGTGCTCATTACTGTATCAGAGTTTTGGAGGCCAGCCTGTTTTTCATACCAATGCACAAATGACAAATCGAGACCCAAAGTAGATGGAACCATTAATGGAATTGGAGGGTACAGAATGGAACAAACTTGGGGGACAGCTAGAATCCTGCAGATTTGTCACTGGCACCTGTCTCTTTATTGTCTGATGTCTTATCAATGTTTACCTGTCTTCACCACACATTGGTTGCCCATGTCACTCACCAGGCCAGGTGCCCTGGCTCAGCTGAGCTCTGTAGATGGCCTGAGAGAATTGGGGTACCTGGTCATTCACATCTTTCACATGCACAGTCACAAGCTGTGGACCCCACAAGACATGTCCATCCTCAGACTCCAAAGTGACCTGGAAGGAAAGGGTAGTTGGCTCCTAGCTCTGTCTTGCCTACTTGCCCCGTGCCTCACTCTGTCACACCTGGAGTTGGTACTCTGCCTTCTCTTCCCGGTCCAGGGCCCTCATTGTCATCAGAAAGCCAGAATCTGGATCCACAACAAAGGTGTTTTGGGCTTCTGTGCCTGAGTCTCCTGATAGGACAATCTGGCCTCCATTCCTCCCCACAGGTAGTGGTAGCTGGTGGAAGAAAACAGGGTTATACTCAATGGTTTCTCAGGGATTATATAAATATCCTGCATGCCATATATTTTGTGGTCCATAACAGTGGCAAAATTACAGTTATGAAGTAGCAAAATCATTTTATGGTTGGGGGTCACCACAACATGAGGAACTGTATTAAAGGATTGCAACATTAAGAACCACTGGGCTAGGGGATACCACTTTTAGCTACAGGTTCCATTTTAAATACAGGGTAACAGTCTCAGAAAGACATGCAACCTCAAATCTGGTAAGTAACTCTTCAAAGGGGGAACTTTCCCCCTAGTTCCTGGCACTCCCCATGCTCCCTGACACCCTCTGTCCAAAACCAGAATCTCTTCAACAATGTTACTTCTGCTTTTTACCAAGGTCTCACAATGAGGCCCAGGCTGGCACCAAACTCTTTATCTTCTCCAGCGCTAGGATCACAGGCACCTGCTGCCACACCAGGCATCACTCTTTCTGTTCTTTAACTCAAAGCTCAGCTCTTCTCTGGGACTAAAATCTTGTTAGCTTCTTACACTAACCTGTGCACTGTCTAGGAAGTAAGACTCAAAGGAGATCCAAAGTAGGAAAGAGAACTGGGCCGAGAGGCAGGAGAAGCTTGACATTGGGGGTAATGGGAAGTCACCCCACACTCACCTTGAGTATGTAAAAAGGGAAATTTCCACCATAGTTTTCAGGGACTTCTGTATGCAGGCTTTCTGCAGGCCAAGCCTCAGTGGTGAAAGCCTGTGGGAGAAATTCTCATCTTGTTCCTCAGACACTGGAAGGAAGGGGGAATTGCTACTCCTTCCCCCTGACCCACCAGATCTTAGTCCATCTGCCCCCTGGTCTTAGGCTTCCTGCTTCCACAGCAGGCCCATAGCTATGACTTTGAACTCACAACTCCCATACTACTCTTACGGCGTTGTCATGAGTCTAATGTGACTGGGGACAAGGGTGCTAACCCCCAGGTTTGAGATCTGAAGGAAGAGAGGGCCCGGCTTACCTGAGTAACAGAGAGGCAGAGTAGCCACAGCCAGGCAGAAATCATGGTCAAAGCAGGCTTGAGGGACATGGGAATGAGAATCTAGGCCAGAGGGGTGGGAAGAAGGGTTCTATCCTATATATAGTCCTTACTATGGACTAGTCTCCTCATGTTCAGCATCTCGGTCAGACCAAGTAAGGCCTAACCATCCTGCTTCTTCCATCTTGCTCTTATAAACAGCGCCATAGAAGTTTTCACTTCCAAACCCCTTTTTCCTTCCTCCCATATCCCCCCACCACACCCCCAATTAGCTCCCAGATTCTCAAGGTGGCAATTATTCAGCAGCCCACCAGTCACAGAAATTAGAAGCTGGACAGACAGCTATCACTTCCTGCAGTTGTTCCATGCTTCAGGTAAGGCCTGAATAGTGGGGCCTGACCAAGGTCACAGAGGACTTAAACACAGACGATTCCTTCAGCAACAGAGGACTTATGGCTCAGGCCTTGGTGCCTATCCTGTTTCCCAGTGCCACCCTCCAGATACCAGACTGCCCCTAAGGCAGGAGAACCTCTGTCCTTGGCTTATGTTTTGCAGACCTTGCAGGGAGTTAAGAATGTGCAATGTTAACACACACACACACACACACACACACACACACACACACAAACACACATGACTGCAAGATGGAACCTTGAATATTCATACCCAGATATCTGAAGGATAGGGCAGAGCCCCTACTTCCAACCTCAGCCCTACCCACCACCCAAGAGCTCTCGGGCACTCACCTACTGATGCCCAAAGCTTCTCCCTTGGTCCAGTTTCCAGGAGAAAGGATACTTCTTTCAGGGAGCTCTGGCAAATTGGGCTTAGGTGGGGCAAGGCAAGGTGGACACTTGAGCAGGTAGGAGGTCTGGCCGTGCTTGCTCAGGAGTGGAAAATGCCACTGGGCTCACAGCAGTGGGCCTGGCCCTGCCTAGTTCCCCCAAGTTACTTATTGACTTTGGAAAGCCAGGACTGCTCAGCATCCGTGACTGCCAGCCCTAGGAGGTGGGCAGAGCTGGTCTGTCACTGCCCCCTTGACACAGCCCAATGAGCACTTGTTGGCCCTCTGGGCTTGGACATAACTTCTTTGTGTGTCTGTGTGTGTGGGGGGGCTTCAGACTTGGCCCCCACTTCTCCTCTGTGCAGTGACATCTGTAGCCAAATCTCTCCAGATATTGTTCCCTGTGCCTGGAATGCTCTTCCACCCTTCAACAGGAAAGTAAATACCTGCTTACGCTTTTTTTATTTTTAAAGATTTATTTATTTTTTATTTATATAAGTACACTGCAGCTGTCTTCAGACACATTAGAAGAGGGCATCAGATCCCATTACAGATGGTTGTGAGTCACCATGTGATTGCTGGGATTTGAACTCAGGACCTCTGGCAGAGCAGTCAGTGCTCTTAACCACTGAGCCATCTCTCCAGCCCCCACCTGCTTATTACGCTTTAGCAGCAAGCACTAATAACCCCTTCTTCAGGAAAGCCCTTACACTCACAGGCTGGCTTAAGCTTCCCCATTCCATACCATGAACTGCCTCTACTGGTGCCCAGAAGACACCAGTTTGTCTCCCATTTATTAGTTTCAGAGTCCTTCTGGGTAGGATATGAACTCGTCCTGCCCCAAGTGTTCCAAAGTGGCCCATGGAGCTAAGGGAAGGACTGGGAGTGTAACCCAAAGGGCGGATGACCCCGAGTGTGTGTTAGGAGCTCTAGAACATTCATCAGTGAGACCAGTGTATGGGAACAGAAGCCTAGAGGTCCCCTGAAGCTCCCCTAGCCTCACATTCTGAACACTAGCTCTCCTGAACACAGACAAGGGTGAGACTCTGACCTGTCTCATATCTCTAAGCAGAAAAGAGAAAACTGAACCTGCTCCTGTGACTTTGAAGAAGTTACAGGGCTGACAAGGGCCTCCTCCCCTCCCCCCATAAGGCCTGAAAAGCAGACCCAGCAGAAAGCTTGCTTGCTGGGAATCTCAGAGGAGGGTAGAGAGTATGAAGATCCTGGTCTCCCTCCTCTCACTTTCCTTCCATGTTTTGGAGTCTCCCCTAAGGACTTCTCATGGTGTGTCTGGTCAGCATTCCGAATGGAAGCAGACCCAGGACAAGCTGAGTGTCTGTTTTAGGATCACTGGGCACAAAGTCTATGTTAGTGCTATAGGTGGGGTTGTTGAAGGAGGTCTCACACATACTGAGTACCCACTAACCAGCACCCAGAACTTCTCTGAGCATGTACTGTTGTTATCCCACTCACTCATTCTGAAAAGGGAACTGTCCCCTTGTCCTACCCTGGAGTACAGAGAGCCTAAGCCATTTGCCCAAGGCCTGGGTTCCTCTTCAGGTTTGCGGACCTTCCCACGCAGAGCAAGCTTTCCACATGCCTCAGTATTTGTGTGTATGCCCGTGTGCGCACGCGCACACACACACAGTAAAAGTTTTGAGCAGTTAACACTGGCTGGGGAAGGATGTGGGGGAGTCTCAGAGGTTCCCTTTAACACACACACACACACACACACACACACACACTGAGGATCTGTCTTCAAACATCTTTTTGATATTGAATGAGATGCACCAGGATTCTAACTAGGTCTCAAGGGCTCTGAAGAGTTTGTGGAATGAAGAAACACTTGGGCCCTTGCCCCAGGCTACCTCTTGGCTTTGGAAATGAACAGACCTATATATCAGTCCCCACTTGGACACTTTCTACCCATCAGCAAGCGGCTATGCCAGCTTCTGAAAACAAGTTCAGGAGCCTTCCTTATCTACGGAGAATACACTCTAAGACTCCACTCTAAGTGGAGGCCTGGACCAGGGATAATACTAAACCTTCTATGTATGCTATTTCTTCCAATACATGCCTTTTCACTTAAATGAAGCACTTCCTAGCCTCTCTTTGGCATATATAAATTGCCAGTGTCACTACCCTGTAAAGGTTGTCAGATGACTAGCACGGTGATACTACAGAGCTGATTTGATAACCGAGATGTCTCCTAGGTGACTAAAAGGTGGGTAGCATATACATCGGGGACACTCTTGACAGGGGCTGATTCATATGCTGGGTGAGACAGAACTGGATGACTCAGGATTTAATCATGTCAGTCAGATCATCATCCAATTTAAAAGTTATGAGTTCTTGATTCCTGGCATTTTCCTTTTCATACTTTCAGACTGTGGTCAATCAATGGTAACTGAAACTACACAGAAAACAGGTAAATTCCTCTGCTGTCACCTTCTGTCACCTGTGCCAAGAAGGATGAAGGAGGGCTGAGGAGACTACTCAGTAAAGAATAAGGACCCAAGTTCAGATTCCAGTACCCATTGTAAAAGCCAGGTAAAGTTCTTGTAATCCCAGCACTGGAGAAGTGGAGACAGGAGGATCCAAGGGGGTGGCTTGTTAGCCAGTCTATCCAATTGCCAAGCTACAGGTTCAATGAGAGGCCCTGTTTCAAAGAATAGGGTGGAAAGTGATTGGGGAAGACCCCTGGCATCTACATTTACAAATACCCTATTAAAAATGGGGTACAGAGCTAAACAAAGAATTTTCACCTGAAGAATATCGAATGGCTGAGAAGCACCTAAAGAAATGTTCAACATCCTCAGTCATTAGGGAAATGCAAACCAAAACAACCCTGAGATTTCACCTCACACCAGTCAGAATGGCTAAGATCAAAAACTCAGGAGACAGCAGGTGTTGGCAAGGATGTAGAGAAAGAGGAACACTCCTCCACTGCTGGTGGACTTGCAAGCTGGTACAACCACTCTGGAAAGCAGTCTGGCGGTTCCTCAGAAAACTGGGCATGACACTACCAGAGGACCCTGTTATACCGCTCCTGGGCATATACCCAGAGGCCTCCCTGGCATACAATAAGGACACATGCTCCACTATGTTCATAGCAGCCTTATTTATAATAGCCAGAAGCTGGAAAGAACCCAGATGTCCCTCAACAGAGGAATGGATACAGAAAATGTGGTATATTTACACAATGGAATACTACTCAGCAATTAAAAACAATAAATTCATGAAATTCCTAGGCAAATGGTCAGAACTGGAAAATATCATCCTTAGTGAAGTAACCCAATCACAAAAGATCACACACAGTATGCAGTCACTGATAAGTGAATATTAGCCCAGAAGCTCGGAATACACAAGACACAATTCACATATCAAATGATGCCCAAGAAGAAGGAAGGAGAGGCCCCTGGTCCTGGAAAGACTGGATGTAGCAGTGTGGGGGAATACCAGGACAGAGAAGCGGGAGGGGGTTGACTGGGAAACAGGGGGAGGGAAGAGGGCTTATGGGATTTTCGGGGAGGGGGGAACCAGGAAAGGGGAAATCATTTGGAATGTAAATAAAGAATATAGAAAAAAACCCAAATACATGCCAGTCTGTGCACATGCAAACACAGCCATAGCACGCATAGAGAAACAGACACAGAGGAAGGGAAAGGAGGGAGAGAAAAAGAGTCTCAAAGGAGAGCTGGCCTGGTGGGAAGGCCTATAACTCAGCTACTCAGGAGGCCAAGACATGAGGATTGCAAGTTCTAGGCCAGTCTGGGCAGTTTAGAGAGCCCCTATCTTAAAACAAATAACCTGAGGATGTAGTTAAGTGTTAATGAACTTGTCTACAATGGGTGAGGCTCCAGGTTCTGTTTTTTTTTTTTTTAAAGCCATAAAGGGCAAGTCATATACTCAATTTCCAAGAGGGCCAGGATAGGTGGGGAGGCAGGAATAGCTCACAGGGCCACATTCTTACACAAATGTGAAATAGCCATTCTGGACAGGGAGAGCTGTAGAGAGCTGTCCTTGCCAAAGACAAACTCAATGTGTTAGGATAGGTACTCACAGAGGCTGTAGGATAATATCAGTCAGGAAGTAGATAAGCCATCAGTGGCCGAGCGTGCCTCCCTCAGCACCTAAACACCAGCCACCTTACCCCTGGAGTCTTCCCATCCACGATGCTACATTGGCTGATTTCCACCTATTAGGAAGGGCAGGGCAGAAATACAAGCTGCACATCACAATTTTGAGCCCAATATCTTGTCAGGCTGTGAGATTCAAAGCAAAGTGTGCTTCCTTGGGCAGCCTCAGTTTCCTGTTATGTGTGGAGAGACAATAGAATCTTCAGTGAGCTAGAGAATGCCAGGCCCCAGTGCAGAAGGATCTAGGTAATGGCCTGGGGGCATATTTTGTCTCCTGCTTCTTGAACACTCCTCCTACCTATCATAGGCTTCCCGTCTGTTCTGTCCATTGCCCTGGTTACGTCCAGGGCAACCACTAGGGCCATAGAGACCATCCACTAGGTCATGTGGGCAGGAGGACCTTATTTCTCAATTTCAGAATCTTTTTTTTTTCTGTTCTTGAAGCCACCATGAAAGAAACATACTCAGCAGTCCTGGCTTGTCAGGAAATAGTCTTTATTACAAAAATCTGCATGTAAACAAACAGCAACCATATCAAACAGCCTCCCTCCAGTGCACAGACACCTACATGGAGAAAGGCAGAGTCCTGTCCACAAGCTGGGTTCATGCTGCTTGGTATGCACGTGGGCCTGCACATGCATCTCCATGGGCCCAGGCCTCACTGGCCATTTGGAGTTGCCTCCCTGGTCAGCACTGTTTGTCCATGACCATGAGACAGGGTGTGTGCTGCATAGTTGACAGTTCCAAGAAACAGAGGATGGACCAACTCTGAGACATCTAGAGCAGTTGGCTGGGCCAGCCCTTCCACCTATCTACTGGCCCACTAAGCAAGGGGGCCGTTGGGCCTTAGAGAACAGAGAGGTCATGGCAGGACTTGGACTTTGCACGGAAGGCCATCTTGCGGCTGTTTCGAGCCACTATGCGGCCCAGAAAGCGTTTGGCCTTCTTGCCAAGGCTCTCCCGTCGCCGAGTGCCAGCTTGCCGCCGGGCATTATCCTCTTTGCTGTCCCTGCGCAGGCGTATTTGGCGCACAACACCCTCAAACAGTGCCTGGACATTGTGATGCAGAGCTGCTGATGTCTCGATGAACTTGCAGTCGAAGACCACTGCGCAGGCCCGGCCCTCTATGTGGTGGGGACAGACATGTGTCAGTAAATAATGGGAGAGTGTAAACTCAAACCCTGGCCATATCTGGCAGCTACAACTCACAGAAAACAGAAGAAGGAACCCTAGGTCCTTCCTAGAGACATGGAGACCCCACTTTCTGTACTGAGAACCCCAAACCTTGCTGGGGTCACTTGATAGGCAGAATATGCCCTCAAAGTTTATGGTGGCCCACAAAAAGGTATTCATTTATTTAAAGCCCAGCATTTAAAATGTAGTCTGTAATAGTGGACCAAGGCAAATGAAAACTGCTTGACAGCTATGTGTTTTAGGACTTGCTTCTATAAAAAAGAGCCCAATGGACTAGAGTGGGAGCAAGATCACCAAGTTTGAAGAACACGGTACTGCCTGCCACAGAGGAGAATGCTAAAGCCTAATGAGGAAGGACCAGGCTTACTCTGAGCCTGGTAGTGCCTGGGATTGGGTTCTGACCTCCTGATTCTCTGCGTGTTCATCCAGCTCTTCAGCCTCACTCTTGTCTCCTGTCAGGCACAGACCCAACGAGCAGCCGAGGAGGTGCTTAACTGTCTCATTTCTCCTAGCAGATCTGGTCCTTCCTTCCCCTTTGTTTAGCCCTTGAGAGCCTGACGGACCAGCGACACCTCCCCCACCCTCCAACACCAAGTTTTCTTCCTGAACATTTTTAGCCACTGATGATCCCCCAGGGACTCAAGCTGAGGCAAGATGAACTGGCCCACAGCCCAGCCAGGATCTCCCTCCCTTTCCTGACCCACAGCACAGCCAGGATCTCCCTCCCTTTCCTGACCCAATGCCTGCTTACCATCCACAGAGACCTCACGAGAGCGCACCAGGTCACTCTTGTTACCCACCAGGATGATGGGCACGTTGTCTGTCTGCCGGGCCCGCCGCAGCTGGACCCGGAGTTCTGAGGCTTTCTCAAAGCTGCCCTTATCCGTTATTGAGTACACGATGACGTATGCATCCCCCATAGCCATGCAGTGGCCAGGCAGCCAGCAGCCTGCATCCTGGAGGAGACACAAACGCACACACAGCCCTGTAATTACCAGCAAGACCCTTCTCGGGTTTTGCTTCCCATCGTTCCTGGTGACCCAGCCTGCATCCTACCTGTTCCCAAATGTCATAGACTATTAGTGATGTCTCCTCTCCATCCACAGTGATAGCGCGGTCATATGTGTGCCCTAGGAAGAAAGCCAAGAGCCAAGTTATCAGTTGGCTGTCAGAGTTCCTAGTGTCCACCTTCTTCTCCTGACCACGCCTCCTGCTATTTCTCGGAGTCCTCTGATAATTCTCCTCCACAAGCAGATGGTTGCTATGCTCAAACAACATGATAAGCCTGGGAGCTAGGGACTGGAGGACATGACCTCCATCTCTACGTCCCCAAACTAGTGAAGTACTGGGTGTCTAGGGATCCCTGCTGCCTGGGTCCAGGGTGGGTGTGATCATATTGGCTGGAGTTAGCTTAGCGGCTGTCACAAACCCCTGGAGACTTTGGCCACCTAACGTTCCTCTCCTAGAAACTTCCTCAGATTTTGTTTCTGCCAGCCCCGGCAGGCAAGAATGTGCTGCTCCAAGCCACAGAGAAATCATGTCTAGTACTCTACTCTTCTATTCTGGACACTTCTTCTCTATCAAGGACTGGCACATGGGCAGGGGAAAGGTCGGGGGACGGGGAGGGGGACAGTAAGTAGGGAGTATCTCAAGTCTCTTTCAGTTTCTCCATCTTGGATGCAGAAATAACATGATTTCAAAAACGCCTTGAAATTTCATAGTATTTGCCACTTTTAGTCCAGCTCCACTGCCTCCCAAGTATATTTATCTAAACAACCCAGTTCTCTCACCTGCTGCTTCTGCTTCAGGTCCGTCTTCTATACCACCAAAGATGCGTGCCAGAGCGCTCTTGCCCACACCAGGCGCACCGAGCAGCAGCACCTTGTAAACGCTCTCCTCTGAGCTGCTGCCTCCAGAACTGAGTGAGTCGGAGGAGCCTTCGGGCCAGTCCAGCCTCTGTCCCTGTGTCCGAGTTCCTGCGGTAGTCGCTGCCAGGGAACCCGGGGCTAGCGCCGCCTGAAGGTCTCGTTCGTCCACCGGCATGCTCCTGCGATGCAGTGGGGGTGCCGGGCCCCATGGGGTGCTGCCTCGACGGCGGTCGCGCTCCCGGCCCGTGCCACGGCTCCCGCCTGCTCCGCTGCCGCCATTCAGAGTCATTGTGTCGGACGCCGTCTGGGGAACGAAGAATTGAATGGCAGCTCTATCGCGGGAGCAGGCAGGGTTCTGGAGTCAAGAAAGATGCTCAGGATGAAGGACCTGCCAGAATCTACTGCCAGCCAGGAGGTCTCTACACCTTAACCAGTAACCCAGATGGACTTGGGTCCCCATTCAGCCCCTAGCCCAGATGGTGTTGTCCACCCCGCTTCGTCAGGACACTCACCAACTCTCACACAGATGCTATCAGGACTTGATCAGCGCTGCGGCACAGACCACTGGGGGATCAGATAGAACCCACTCGCAGACCCCTGTTCAGACTCGGGGACCTTTTCTCCTCTGCTGCCTTCTCAGACCCTCAGCTGGCGCTGGGTCGCGATTCTAGGGCCTCCTATTTAAACCTCCACCAGCCGGGCTTCTGCCCTTACCTCTACCCCTGCTCCCGCCCCCGCCCCCGCCCCCGCCCCCGCCCATGTCCTCCCCGGCTGCCGCAGAAGCTGACGCATCCACTCGCCCCCGGGAATCCCCCACCTCCCTTCTAAGACCTCAAACCCGCCAGGGGCGGGGCAGGTAACTGGGAAGAGGCTAGCACTCGTGTGTGTGTGTGTGTGTGTGGGGGGGGGTGAAGGAGGGGATGGGGTGTTGAAAGGGAGAGATGGGGATGGGGAGTGTGAGTTGAGGAGGGTGCACCCGGTGTGTGTGCATGCATGATGCAGAAGCTGCCAATAGTGGGTAACTAGACCAATGAAGTACACCTCCTCCATTTGGAGAAAAATTAGGTCTGTCTCTTTAAAGATGAATTTTCCCTTCTTCTGCTCAGTCCTGGCCTATTACCTAAGTCAGTAGATGTGTTCTGGACTGGACACACTCAGAACCTATGGAGCCATTCCTCCAGGCATGAACCTAAGAATTTAGAGGATCCTACACTGGCATTTCTAGCTTCAACACCAAGTCCTTCCTATTCCTGTCCTTGTTCTGGGACTTAAAGAATTTCCCAATGAGACTGCCCTTCAGGTTGAAGATTGGCGTCATCCATGAATTCTTGGGGTCCCTTAGGAGGTTCAGGGGTGCAATGGAATCTTCTGATAGCGCCTACTAGGTGCTTGTGTCCTGGGGAGAAACTAAGGGCCAGAAAAAGGAAAACCCAAACTCAAGTCCCCACCCTAACTCTAAGCATGCCAAGCAGCTGCCAGTAACTGCTAAAAATATCTAACCCTGGCCCTAGCCATTTTACTTCTGAGCATGAGGTTGCCCAGAGTCAGGGAGATCCAGGCTGACAGTGGGGGACTCTAGAAAGAACCAACCCCTTTATAGTCCTCAAGTTCTTCCTGCTCCTGAGCCCCATGCTGGGCCTTTTGCTCATAAACATCTCACAGAGGAGGGGCATAAATGCAGGGTATGGGCGAGGGGTGGCTTTCAGGAACCAGTCCCAGGGCCTCTGCTCCGTTTAAGACTCACTTCTGATCCATACTCATGTGCCAGACCCTTTTATCAATGGCGAAAATAGACGCAGTACCACCACTGCCTCGGAGCTCTCCTTTCTCAGACACAGGGATAGTCTTAGAGGGAAAGAGAGGAAGAGAGGTGATGGGGCAAACTAGGTGTCTAGTCCCCAGTGTGCCTCTCTCCCAGCATTCAGGTACCTAGTTCTGCATTGGATATCATGACCTATTCCTTCCTTGCCCATCTCTAGGGTGAAGACTGGGCAAGTGTGTGTGTGTGTGTGTGTGTGTGTGTGTGTGTGTGTGTGTGTGTGTGTCTGTGTGTCTCTCTGTGTGTCTCTATGCCTGTTGTGTACTGGCTGTGACGTACTTTGGGACAGGGACACTTGCTCTTACACGTTCACAAGGACTGTGGTGGGGGTGGAAGGGCACCCATTTGGGGCTCAGGTGACATCATACGTAGATGGACCTTAGTGGGCTGTAGCAGGTTGCCATGGAGACTTGAGCCAGACTTTCTGGAACTGCATTAGTTTCCTTGGCAACACCTAAAAAGGCCTTGAATTGAGGAAACTGGCTAAAGGATAAGGCTAGGAGGTTTATGAAGCAGGGTTCTCTTGTTCTTAAGGCCCTCAAAGTAAGCAAAAGCGGAGCAAAGTGCCTGCTTATGTGTCCTTTCCATGAAGGGATCATGGAGGCCTGGGAAGTCCCTGCTGGCTTTTGTTTCTTGGATAAGGCTCAGTGGGCAGAGGGAGTTAGGGGCTTCTGCCTCTCCTGACCAGTTAGAAGCTTCTGGAGTTGGCACACTGCTTCCTAACGGGAACCCGAGTGGGCCATTTATGCCACATACACCCCCACGGCCATACATACAGTGTGGCTGGAAAGAACCTTGAGATGTCCAGGAGAGTGTCTGGCAGAATATGGGAGAGTGTCTGGCAAAATATGGGTATAGGATATCTGTAGACCTTCCCAGAAGAGGCCATACAGGAAAACAGGGCTGACTTTCCCCTCTGGTAATTTGAGCTTTTGACTTCAACAGTGTGTCTTCTTTGCCAAGGCAACGACATCCACACAGAGCCACTCAGACCCCAGGCATTCCTTGGCTATGCCAACAGGCCAGAGATGACCATCACAAGCCTAGATAGAGCCAGGAACCTCATGATCCAAAATCAGGCCACGACCTTAGGATCATTTCCTGCTACACTTGTGGTCCTCTCAGCTCTCTCAGCTGCCCAGAAGGAACAAACAGGTTGGAGCCAGCTCTGTACCTTGTTAGTTCCACCTTTGTTGTGTTGTCCCAGCTGAGCCTGTTTCCTTCTCTGTAAGTCAAGGATAATATCTCCCTAGTTCTTATTTGTTTGTTTGTTTATTTATTCACTCACTTTACATGCCGATCACAGCCCCCTCCTACTCCCCCCTCCCACATCCCTCTCTCCCCACCCCCTCCCCTTCTCCTCTGAGTACTCCCTTGGTATCAACCCACCCTGGCACATCAAGTCACAGCAGGACTAGGGACCTCCTTTTCTACTGAGGCCAGACAAGGCAGTCCAGTTAGGGGAACAGGAGCCACAGGCAGGCAACAGATCTGGGGACAGGTCCCACTCCAGTTGTTGGGGGACCCGCATGAAGACCAAGCTGTACATCTGCTACATATGTGCTGGGGGCTAGATCCAGCCCATGTATGATCTTTGGTTGGTGGTTCAGTCTCCGGGAATCCCCAAAGCTCCAGGTTAGTTGACTCTGTTGGTCTTCTTGTGGAGTCCCTATCCCCTTGGGGGTCTCTTAATCCTCCCTGTCTCCCTAGTTCTGAGACACAAATAATATGAAATTCGGAGATAAGGCCATTGACTTAAGAGTGTTATGTATTGCTATCTTAGCAGGCACAGGTATATTCTCATCCTCCTTGGTTGGATGGGGCAGGCTGAGTAAACCCATGGACTCTATCTTGCTTCTGTTTACATATCAGGATGATGTTCTGTCATGAGGAAGGTCAGAGAACCCAGGAACAATGCAGATAACTCTGTTATCTAATCTCATCTCTTCTCTGTGGGACCCTCCCGACTCCCTCAGGTGACTAAATGTTGAAAAGAGAACCTGGCATATCTGAGGGTTAATCTCCATTGCCAATTTGACTGCTTTTAGAATCGGCATAGAAACTTCTGGCTGTGTCTGCGGGTGGAAAGGTTTCACTGAAAAGAAGACCCCCATCTTGAATACAGGTAGAATCACTCATGGACTCGGATCTAAGATGATAAAAAGGAGAAAGTGAGTGGAGAACCAGCATCCATTTCCCTCTGCTTCCCAATTGTGGGTACAATATGACCAGTTGCCTCACTTGCCTGAAGCCATGCCTTTCTTACCATGATGTATATCCTCAAACTGTACACCAAAACAAACCCTCTTTCCCACAGTTGCTTCTTCTCATGTATTTTGGAACAGAAACAAGAGAAGTAATGAATACAGCTGGCTTCAGCATCCCCTATCCTCCTTACACCATAGCCCTCTTCCTTCAGGGCCTCTGCTGTGCTGTGAGTCCATTCATTTCACTGAGCCATAGTTAAGTACCCATGTGCCAGCCCACCCTTTTGCTAAGGGCAGGGATGGAGGAAAATAAATGCAGCTGAGTGTGCTCACATCCAATTCCCGAGGTGATCTCATTTAGCTGGGATTTGTTATTCCCATTGTGTAGATATAGCAATCGAGGCTTGAGGGATCACAGCCCAGAAATAGCAAAGCTAGATATATGAGGTGGAAGGTCTTAGGGATCTTAATCTTCATCCTTCCCCCCACACTACTCTGCCTTTCCAGCACAGCTGTGGTTCCAGAAAGTTTTTTGGGTGCTGGTCCAGTATTCACAGATGGTATTCTGCAGACAGCCGGTGGCCAGGCACCGATGAGTCAAGAATGTCAAAGGGACTACAAGGCCAGCAGCTTGATGTTTCTGGCCCTGGTGGCCCAGCTACCAGGAAGATCAGCAGAGTGACTCAAAAGCACCTGCCTACCCTGAACATGGCTGAATACAGATATCATGGCCACCTCAGACAGATGGGGCTTGCCAAGCTGAGGTTCTCATATGGGGAGGCCTACAGTTTGGGAAGGATCTTTGGGCCTGATCACCCTGGTGGGTCACCCAATCTCTGAAACATTCAGCTCTTTCACTTGTGAACATGGAGGACCAAGTGGCTGGAAGATCATTTGAGATAGACCAAAGCCAAGTTTACATGTGCATAGAGCAGTCCCAAAGAGATTGCCTTGATTATCCCCATGTCAACAGATGAGAATCTGAGTGACATGGGCCAATGGCTTCATTTCCTTGGTAGTCACAAGAGGCTCCTTCTCTTCTTAGTCACCATATTGGCAAAACTATTTCTCTTAAAAATGAACTAAGACTAGGAGCTGGGGTCTGGGACCAGCTTAGGTCTCTGAAATAGGCCCAGGCCTTTCTATGGAGGGACAGGCCCAGGCCTTTCTATGGAGGGACAGGCCCAGGCCTTTCTATGGAGGCAACAGCAAACCCTGCCAAGGGAGAAGTATTCTTATCTGTAGCTGGAAGTCTTTAGGATCTTCTCCTAGATCACTTCTCACCTGCAAAGTGTAGATAAGGAAAAAAAAGCAACCACCACTTGGAGCAAGGTGATTTGCTGAGCTGGACCTGGTGGCACATGTGTATAATCACAGTGATCAAAGACAGGCTGAGGCAGACTGGGCAACACTGTGAGTTCAAAGCCAGCCTGGGCTACACAAATAGTTACAGGATATTTGAACTTATTTCTAGTTAGGGTATGTGTGACTCAGCCCATAGCACATACCTTTAATCCCTCTGGCTGGAATACAGACGCATCTTTAATACTCATCTTTAATCCCAAACTGAAGGTAAAGGTAGTTTGTAGAAGGAAGCACTTGTGTTTGAAAGTGATATCTAATTGAGTGGCAGAAAAAGTGACGAATCAGGGAAAGACTTGACAGAATAGGATCTGCCCATCTCTTATGAGGAAGAAAAAAAAGGAAGCTACTTAAAGAGGCAGTTTTACTGGGAGTTTTACAAAGACAGACTGAAGAGAGAACAAGTTAGACACAGGTAAAGGCAGAACGAGCCAGAGAGTGAGAAGGAGCCAAATGATTAGAACATAATGCCAAAGTTAGTATGAGGACAAGCAGAGTAACAGTCAGAGGCCTAGAGAAAAGCCAGATTGAATCAGTCAGCTGGGAGAAGAGTTTGAGCCAGAACAGTTGAACCAGCCAGAGCTCAGAAAATAACAAGAAAGGGTGAGCTTATTCAGCTGCTGAAAACATTCTAGGCCTAGATAAGGTTGTACTGGAGGCTAGAAGATTCCAGGACTAGGCTTAGGTTAGCAGACAGAGGCAGAGAGCCTCTGAGAGGACCACCAAATCAGGAGAATAAAAGCTACTTTTACAAAGAGTGAGATCCTGACTCAGTAAGCCAAAACAAATGAACAAGCGATTTGACACATCTTAAAGAGCTCAGGCTACCTGATGAGCATCAGTTACCTCTGGGCTCCAGTAGGGATGGGCATTCCCATCAGAGAAAGAGACTGAAGCAGGAAATCCCAAAGTAGAGTCCCAAAAAAGAGCTTCCAACTGGCTAAGATCTAAGTCTCTCTGGATGACAAAGTACATTCTAGGCAGAGGGTCAATAGGAAGCAGAGGCCCCAGACACAACTGTATCATCTTAACAGAGCAGAGCTTCTCTTACCCAGCGCCTGGGGTGACAATTCCCCCAAAGGCTGATGGTGAGGGTTCCCTAGGATCCTTTCAGGAGACAAAAGGAGTATCACTATCTTGATGTGGGGTCTTGACTAAGCATCACCATCATTAGGCAAACAGGTACCATACCTACAGGTTAAGTCACAGCAGACACACTATTCCCTGTGCAAACTAACCCCTCAAACCTGAGCTCATTTGAGCCTTTAGACTAACTTCCAGCTGACAAAGAAACACATCAGATGATGGGACTTAGTAATAACTTGCTTGGATTTTTCTTGGGGGGAGGGGATGGGGGCCAGTAGATGTACAAGGTGCGTGCTGCAGCCTAGATCTAAAACAATTCCTAAGATCCTAGTGTCCAAGGCTTATTCTTCCAAGTGGAGCTACAGGGAGGTTGGGCCTAACGGGAGATCTTCTGGAGCACACTCTTGACGCATAGACTGCAACCCTGGTCTCGTCATCCTTTTTTTGTCTCTGTCAAGTACTCTGTAGCAATGTGCTACTTTACCATAGGCCCCAAAGCAACAGTACCAACTACAAGTAGACTGTCACCTCCGAAGCAGTTAGCCAAAATATATTTTTAAAAGGAGAGATTTTGTTTTTTGTTTTTTTTTTTTAAATGAATTTTGCTGGCATATGTCTGCAAAACACGAGAGCCCAGTATCTGCAGAGGCCATGAGAGAGCACTGGATCCCCTGGGACTGGAGTTATGGATGGATGTGAGACACATTGTGGGTGTTAACAATCAAACTAGGGTTCTGGGCAAGAGAAACAAGTGCTTTCAATTGCTGGGTCATTAGTAAAATAAATCAAAACCCAAATTTTAAATTTCCATGTATATGCATGTATGTGCCACATTGTGTGTTGAGTGCCCAGAGGCAGGAAGAGGGGGTTGAGTCCTCTGGAGCTGGAGTTACGGTGGTTCTGAGCTGTCTGATATGGGTGCTGGGAACCAAACTCAGGCAGGTCTGTAAGAGCAATACACGGTCTTAGCTGCTGGCCATCTCCAGCCCCTAAACTTGCTTTCTTTGTAAATTATTTCATGTATGTAGTTATGGAAAACAGGCTATCAGTGGGAAGAGAAGAGAAAGTCTTAGAAGCTAAAGAGAGCCAAACACAACACACAAATGTTAGGAAAAATCTAAGTGCTATTTCTGGAAGACCTATACACGGCTAGATAGTGGATGTTAGTTTTGTTCTGAGAGAGTCCAAAGCCCAGGTTGACCATGAATTCACTATGTAGCTAGGATGACTTTCAACTTCTGATCCTTCTGCCTCTACCTGCCAAAAGCTGGAATTACAGGCATGCACTGCTATTCTCAGATCAGAATGCCTCATGTGTTGGTCAGATAAACACTGTGGTTATGTAGTTGTAGTTTGAAGAATGGCTCCTACAGGCTCACATATTTGAATGCTTGTTTTTCAGCTGGTGGGACCAGGAAGAATTAGGAGGTATATGCTTTGATGGAGGAGGTGTGTCCCTGGGGGTGGGATCTGAAGTTTCAAAAGACACTATTCCCAGTCCCCCACTCTCTCTGCCTCCAGTTTGTGAACTCTCAGATATTCTTGCTAACATATCATTGCTCTGCCATGAACACTAGCCCTCTGAAACTGTAAGCCTTAAACAAAACATTTTCTTTTATAAATTGCCTTTGTCGTGGTGTCTTACCATAGCAACAGCAAAGAAACTAAGACAACAGACGTACATCAATTTAGGACATGGTTCTTTAAAGAGAAGGGTCACATTTCTACAGATTCCTCTAGAAGCAGTTCTTTTTACTTTTTTTTTTGTTTGTTTGTTTTTTTGAGCAGGGTTTCTCTGTATAGCCCTGCCTGTGCTGGAACTCACTTTGTAGAACAGGCTGGCCTTGGACTTAGAAATCCGCCTGCCTCTGCCTCTCGTGTGCTGGGATTAAAGGGGTGTGCCACCACTGCCCTGTGAAGTAGTTCTTAAATACACACAAATAAGATCAGTGTCACAACAGGTCAACTGAATCTATTGAGTTCAATTCATTGGTGGCTTGCTATCCAGGTATATGTATATATTTCTTCAAATTTTTATTTTTAACATTTGCAACTTTTGGTAACTGGAACATTGGAAGGGCTAAAAATTATTATTATTATTATTATTATTATTTTATTATTATTATTTGAGACAGGGTCACCCTATATTGCCTTGGCTGTCCTGGAACTCCCTATGTAGACCAGGCTGTTGTCAAAATCATAGATGTGCCTGCCTCAGTCTTCTGAGTGCTGGGACTAAAAGTGTGTACCACCACGCACAGCTTGCTGATTTAGTTTATGAGTATTTGCCTCTATGCATATGTATCATGTGTGTTCCTGGTGCCCATGGAGGCCAGAAGAGGATGTCAAATCCTCTGGAACTGAAGTTACACATGGCTGTAAGCCCCCATATGGGTGCTGGGAACCTAATCTAGATCTTCTTTAAGGGCAGCTTTTAACTGTTGAGCTATCTTTCCAGCCCCACTGGGAGGAATCAGAAGCAATGAGGGCACCTCACAGACCCACCCTTCATAGGTACCAACTACCTACTCTACAACCGAAAATGAGTCCACTATGAGAGATACTAAGGCATGCTGGGAAATGAATATAAATTAAGGGTTTATTACAAAATAAAAAGTGTTAAGTTTCTCCTTGTCAGTGATTCAAGAAAACAAAGCCACGAGCCCTTCCTTGGTGGAGCTGAGGCCAGGACACCTGTGTGCAGGCTGGTGGTCCAAAGCCAGGCTCACGAGCGGGCAGACAGACACTGATTGACAACCTCTAGCAGGTGCGTGTTCTCCAGGGCAGCTGCCACTCGCTCCTTATCTGCAAGCTGTTTGTTCACTAGGTAGGAAAAGAAGGGTGGAAGAACAGTTAAAGCAACTCAGGCCAGGCTGCTAGCCTAAGTATACATTATATTTCTACCAATAAAGTTCTCTTCTGACCATCTCAGGACTCCAGGCCTTGATCAGGCTATATTCATCACCGATGCCCATAACTAGCTTCTTCATTAGAATACCCACCACTGCTCATGTCTGCCTCTGCTATTTCCTGAAGCTCGACACAAGGTCTCTGTGTACTTGAAGACTATGGGAGGGAGGGTCACAGAAAACAGGAGACTTAAGTCACGCCAGCTTTGGTCTAGGCTACAGTCTGACTATTTTATTCACTTAGTGCCCTGGTCATAACCTTGCCCCATAAACTACTGTGGCAAAGGGGAAGCCTCACACAGTTTGGGGCTCACCAGCCCACACTAACCTGCATGCTCCGAGGCGTGGGTCCCCGGTGTAATGTGCACATCCATCTGCGGGAAAGACAATGTGGGCCTGAGGACTTACCCACCTGTCCTTTTCTTTTGGACACAACCTCCCTACCATCCTTCCTCCCAATCCTCTGGATTCTGGCTCTTCCATCCCAAGCCCATCTGCAGTTAATCCACTTTTATTCTAGGACCTAGTCAGGACTATTGATTTGAAGGTCTTTCGGTGCTTCGACCAAGCCCACTCACTGCTCCCTGCTGCCCTTTCTGCCATGCTCCTATTTTCTGGAGTATTTCCAATATTCTTTTCACATCAACTTGGAGTTTCCTCGAGGTTCAGATCCTTCTGGTCTCCACCCTGACTGATGTCCCCTCTCCCCAGTAGTTGTTTCACCCTCATGGCTCAACTCCAACTGACCTTGAACCGCTGGGGAAGGGACCGCAGAAGCTTGACTTTGATAGAAAGGCCAATAAGCGTGGCCATGCTGCAGTGTGGGATGGTGGGTGTGAAGGCCACTGCTACAGTGCTCTCCGGGTCGCTAACCTGGGTTGATAAGGGAGATTAGATCGCAATGACCACACGGTGGCCCCCTAGCCCAAAGACACTCTCTTTAGTTTACTGATTTGGGCAAGTCGCCAACTTTTATGGGCTCCATAAACATTAACATCCATAAACTGGAAAAACAACCACCGCTCCCACAGATTCTCTTAGGTTCCTCTGAACGGAGAACACCAGCCTCTGATGTACAATGGTTCCTTTTTGACTACTTGAGCAAACTACTCACCTGAATCCGAACTTGCTCTACTACGTTCAATTCCTCCAGTGTCAGTGGATGCTCCGGGTCATTAATGGAGCGAATAAGATGTGCCAAGTGAAGGAAAAGGGACTCTAAGTTTTGGCCCACTCAAAATCTCCGCAGGCACGCCTAACAGGAACACCCCTCCACCAGCGTGTTGCACATCACTTCTTGCCGGTACCCCAAGCCCCCACCGTCCCGCCAGCGCCCAGCAGCGACGGATATCGAAGATCTCCCGGGCGTCGATGCTGTCGGGCACTTCCTCATCTTCCTCACCTGCCGTCACTGGCCGCTCCCCCGAACGCTCATAGATGAGGGGGTTAGCGTTCTCTAGGAGCCCGCCGCCGCCGCCGCCACCGCCGCCACCGCCGCCACCGCCGCCCACCATCCCGGAACCGCGGTTCCCACAACCCCCGGTGGCGTGTACTTCCGCTCCTACGGCGCACTTCCTGGGAACGAGGAGAGGGCGTGGTGTGGCTACGGGGTCGCGCAAGGGACATGCCACACTCCCGGGATTCGGCCGGGAGTTTGCTGGAAGCGGTTTTTTTTGTCGTGCGGGCTACTCCGAAGGCGGGAAAATGTGGATACCTCTCGCCAGAGCATCCGAAGGGTCTCCCGCGGTTCTTAGCCGTGTGATCCTTTTGAGAGCTGGATCGTAGGAAGCCAACACAGTTTGACATGCGCGCTAAAGGCCCCTAGAGATTGAACCCATAGGACCTCTTTCTGGAGGCTAGGCTGAGAGGGCATTCGGACGCCCAAGCTTGTTGTCACGCTATTGTGGAACCGTAAATTGAATGACACGCTGGTTTCCCCTAGTAGGGATCGGCAGCACTAGTTACATGCTTGTTAAGTAGATAAACGGTCCTAAACTCTACTGAAGAAAAAGAGGAGGAGGAGGAGGAAAGGCCTACATGGCATGGGTGTCATGAAAAAGCATCACATTCACGAGTCTAGGAGGACCGATGTTGCTTCTCAGACCAGGAACTAAAATAGATAAAATGCTATATACTTGAAGGTGGATCCTGTAAACTATGAGTCTTGAAAGCAAAAGGGAGTTATAGGGATGAAGTGTCCCGGCCCCCCTCCCCCGCGTATGTGCTTATGCAGTTCCCCTTACCCAAATTCCTGGAAGGTGGCCTCTCCTCCACCTGGGTTTTGAGCATGTACTCAGTTATAGCTTTCTGCACTATTCTTTCCAGCCAACCCCCTACGATAGGAATGTGATTACAGGGGCGGTTAACACCGTGACTCAAGACTTAAGAAAAAAGGTGCTGGTGTCTTAAAGGAGTTCCAGTGCCCTCTTGGAGGAGGCTGTCCCCGACTTGCTGGTCAGAGGCTCACTGCAGCCATTCAGTACTGCTCTTCTACTGGATAAACATTGCCAGGCACACTCTGTGCCCAGCCTACCCGTAGCCCAAACCAAACTTCTGGAGAAGGCCTTGATACGCTGTTGCCTGTCTGTGCAACACAGCATGCCTAGACACAAACCAAGATTCTGAAGAGAATGTGGCTTGGACAGACTTTCTGGCAGCTTAAATGCTGTGGTGTGTGGGCTCTTGATTCTCCTCTTCCCACTGCAGGATGAAACTCTGGAAGGGGACAGAGACCTGGGTAAGAATTACACAACTGTGTAAAGAAGAGGCTGAGACTGGGGGTGAGGAGACACCATGGAGAGGAGCTAGAGGGTAGTTGACTGTGTGGGTATAGTGCACCCACCCAATGAACTTCTAACCACAGGGTCTCTTGGAGCATTAGGAGGGTCAGATATTTCTGAGGACACCCAACACAGGATCCAGTTCAGCAGAAGGAGCTCTGAGGCGTGCTGGTCTTGGGGATTAGAAGCCTCTGGGTTGGGGTGGGTGGATGGGGGTTGGGACGTTTTCATTCCCTGTGAGTGGCTGTGGGTATGGTTATGGTTGTAGCAGTTCCTCACCATGGGATAATAATGGCAATAATACCTTCTCTCTGGCATTTGGTTCTGAATGGTCCCTCTATCACTGGCCAATGAAAAGGTCTCCCTTGCCCAGGGAGATAGAGAAACTCCTAGCCCTCACATTTCCCCCACATATATTAGAAGGCCCCCGTGTTCTGTTCCCCATGCACTCCACCTGGACCTGGGGCAAAGGCATGGCTTGGCTTCCATGGTGAAGGGGATGTGTCAGGCAGTCTGTATGTACTATTAAGAGCTTAGCTGTGCATCCCTTGAAGTTTCTCAGAGTATCCTAATGTGGACCATGGTAACCTCCTACTAGGCTACTTGAATCTGAACTGTCCTGAGGGGCAGCACTTACTTTATCCCATAGCCCCCCCTTTGCCTGCTGTCAGCCAGGCTATGGGAGGCCACGAATGCTTTGGCAGACAGAAACTTCATTCTTGGCTTGTGTGATGTCATGTCCAGCTTGAGAGTCTAGAGAATGGGAAATTGCACATATGATTTCCAGTCCTTTTGGTAGGTCAGTAGAGGCAGGATTGGTGGAAAACAGACTTGTGCCGCTGTGACCTGCTGACTACTCCCAGGACTGAATGATGGCAGCAGGTCCAGAGGTTCCTCAGTGAGCCTGGCTGGATACTGGGGCCTGGCAGTGGGTTAAAACAGTGTTTGAAAACAAGAGTACCTTGACGAGGCTGACCTAAAAAGTCACAAGGAAGTGGCAACACCCACAGTGTGTCAACAGCTGATAGAACAGACTCAACTTTGATGTCATATGTACACTCACAGGTCAGGACTCAGCCAGTCTCATCACAGCCAGTCATGTGGGGGAGCCTCTTTCATATGAGTGGTACTGATGTGGGTGTCCACACCTTCCTGCTAGTTCCCTTTGCCAAGCTACCTCTAAGGCTGCTCTGGTTTATGCTCCTGGGCCACCTAAACTGTGGGGTGGTGTAAAGGATGGAACCTCTCACCCAGCAATGTAAGTTCTCCTGGGGCCCAGGGGACTTAAGGGAGCTCTGAGTTCTGGGTCAGACTGCAGTGGCTCCTCCATCTCAACCTCACAGAGATTTCCAGCACTGTTGAGAAGATTCTCATATTCATTAAATTTTTAATTATATTTGAGCAGAGGGCACATGCCACAGTGTGTTAAGTGGATGTCAGAGGACACATTTCAGGAGTAGTTCTTTCTTCCAGCATGTGGTCTCCAGGGATGGAACGTAGACCATCTTCAGGTATGGCAGCAAATGCCTTTATCCTCTGAGTCATCTTGTGTTTCCTCTACTGTATATCCATGTGCCTGATCTTCATTTGTCTTCTCTGCTAACACTTATGGGTGTTACTTGGTACCAAGTCTGCTAGTGTCCTGTCTTGCTTCACATGCTCACTAACTTCCCTCGTGACACTATATATGTCTTAGTTCAATGAATGGCAACTTTCCTTCACACCCCAGTGACCTGGGTTCCTTTCTCTCTTCTTTACCTTCTCTCCATCCTTTTCCTCTTCTCCAAGTCCCAGATGTCTTTAATGAATCTGAAGCTTTGGAGGAGACAGAGGTGAGTGGGTATCACAATCTTATGTCCGCCTCTTAGCAAGTCTCAAGTTTTCTCAGTCTGTAAATAAATAACCCAAGTAGTAACGGCTTTGGTGTCCTAGGAAATTCAAGCAGCCGTAACAAAATCTTTGAAAGCTGTAAGCTGAGTGCTGTGGTAAATATGTGTCCCAGCTACTAGGAAGGCTGAGGCTGAGGATTGACGAGCTCAGGAATTCAAAGATAATCTGTTCAATATGTGGACACTATCTATCTATCTATCTATCTATCTATCTATCTATCTATCTATCTATCTATCTATCTATAGATATGAATATGTTTCATATGTATGTATATCATGAGCTGTGTGGTTTCTAAATCAAGATTCAGATTACCAGCAGATTTGCTGTGTGGTGTGGGTTAACTATCTGATTTAAAGATTTGCCTTTTTGTATTTCTGGGTAGAAGAGATACAGCGTAGTACTCATAACCCAGACCTGACAGGCCTGAATCTTAATACCATCACATTGGACATTGGTTTTCAACATAAAAATATGAGCCATAGAAACTTTTAGAACTTAGTATCCAAAGGCCTCCATTTCAGCCAGCAAGACTGCCAACAACTGAAAACATCTCCAACAGCTTCTGTAGATTAAAGGTTATTTATGACGAATATTTTAAAACAATTTACCCATTCATCTATCTCTGTTTCAAAGCAGTGAGTGGCATTTTTTAAAAAAGAGCACCAGTACACTATTCCTTCTAGCCTAGGGACAGTATGTATTTGGCCAGAAACCATTCTTGTTTTTTTTAAGATTTATTTTTTATTTATATGAGTACACTGCAGCTGTCTTCAGATACACACTAGAAGAGGGCATCAGATCTCATTACAGATGGTTGTGAGCCACCTTGTGGTTGCTGGGAATTGATCAGTGCTCTTAACTGCTAAGCCATCTCTCCAGCCCCATTCTGGTTTCTTGATGCCCACTGATGTTTGTTTGTATTCTAAAGGTTCTGTAGACATGGCAAGACTCATACTTGCATGATTATTCTACACTGTGAAGATCTTTAACTGTGCATGTCTGAAAGGAGGATGGGCCAGACATAGCCATTACAAAGGATTGCTGTCCCCTGTCTCCCTGAGTACCTATTCTATGTATGGAGTCTCCTTCTGCCTCTTACAGTTCCCTGCACATACCTGGATCCTGTGACACCCCTATTCTCCTTGGTTCTCCATGTCATTAATTTCCATTCTTACCTTATTATCATCCCTAAAAACAAAACAAAACAGAAACCTTTTAAGATGTCTTTGTATAAAGGTGAAAAATTGTGTTGTCTACATCTCTGTCATCAAGAAGCTAGATCCTTCTTCCTATAGATCTGAAATGGTTGAAGCTTTCTTGCCTCTGAGAAACAGCCTTCTGGAGTTTCAGTTTTTTCAGTTTCTCTCATTCCTCTCTCTTTTTTTCTTTTTCCATGGTAATAACTTTTTATTAGGCACTCCGCCATCTTTGCTCCAGCATCAGGGCAGTTGGGACCTCCAGGCTCAGAGACAGACAGGCATAATATCGCTTGGGTCTCAGGCAGCTTGTGTGTACCCTGCTCCCAAGAGCTGGGCAGATCTGCAGTAACCAGCGCGCCAGATCTGCTGTGGGACTTCTGCCTTGCAGAGGGACTCCCCCCTCCCCGCACTGGGCGGGAGCCTACCAGCTTCCCTTTGGCGACCTCTGTTCCTGGATCGACTGCACTGAGGAGACAGGTACCCAGGTTCACCCCAATATAGCATCGCTTGGGACACGGCCTGTTGGGGCTTCCATCTGCGCCCAAGAGCGGGAGAGTGCTGCGGTTAGTCTTCTGGGCGCCAGCTCTGCTGTGGGCCATCTCCCCTGCAGAGTGACCTGCACCACCGAGAGAGTGCAGAGTGCACTCCGCCATCTTTGCTCCAGCTTCAGGGTAGTTGGGACCTCCAGGCTCTGAGACAGACAGGCATAATATCGCTTGGGTCTCAGGCAGTTTGTGTGTACCCTGCTCCCAAGAGCTGGGCAGGTCTGCAGTAACCGACATGCCAGCTCTGCTGTGGGACTTCTGCCCTGCAGAGGGACCCCGTCCCCCCACCCCAGAGAGATCACACACCCCTGCACAGGGCGGGAGCCTACCAGCCTCCCTTTGGCGACCTCTGCTCCAGGAATCCACTACTCTGAGCCTTTGGATGTGCAGGGATTCCCCAATATAACATCACTTGGAGCAAGGCACATCAGGGCTCCAAAGTCACTCAGGAGTAGGGCAGGCCCCAGAAATCGGTGCCAGGGGAATCACGGTAATCCAGGGGGGGGTCATAAATAGCTTTGCAGGCTCACAGGAGGTCCAACCAACAGCCAGTGACAGCAGGACCAACTAACACCAGAGGTAACCAGATGGCAAAAGGAAAACGTAGGAACGATACTAACAGAAATCAAAGTAATATGACACCATAAGAACCCAACTCTCCAACAACAGCAAGTTCTGGATAGCCCACAACACCCAAAAGACAAGATCTGGATTTAAAATCACTTCTCATGATGCTATTAGAGGATTTCAAGAAGGACACAAATAAATCTCATAAAGAATTACAGGAGAACATGAATCAACGGGTGGAAGCCCTTACAAAGGAAACACAAAAATCGCTTAGAGAAATGCAGGAGAACATGGGTCAATAGATGGAGGCCCACAAGGAGGCAACACAAAAATCGCTTAAAGAAATGAATCAACGGGTAGATGCCCATACAAAGGAAACACGAGAATTGCTTAAAGAAATGCAGGAGACTATGGATCAACAGATGGAAGCCCATGAGGACGAAACACAAAAATGGCTTAGAGAACTTGGATCAACAGGCAGAAATCCTGAAAGAGGAAATGCAAAAATATCTGAAAGAAATACAGGAAAATACAAACAAACAAGTGAAGGATCTCAGTAAATCCATCCAGGATCTAAAAAAGGGAAGTAGAAACAACTAAGAAATCACAAAGGGAGACAACATTGGAGATAGAAAACCTTGGGAAGAAATCAGGAGTCATAGATGCAAACATCAACAATAAAATACAAGAGATGGAAGAAAGAATCTCAGGTGCTGAAGATACCATAGAACGCATGGACTCAACAGTCAAAGTAATTCCAAAATGCAAAAAAAGTGTAACCCAAAACATCTAGGAAATCCAGGACACAATGAGAGGACCAAACCTAAGAATTATAGGTATAGATGACAGTGAAGATTTGCAACTTAAAGGGCCAGTAAACATCTTCAACAAAATTATGGAGGAAAACTTCCCTAACCTAAAGAAAGAGATGCCAATGAACGTACAAGAAGCCTACAGAACTCCAAACAGACTGGACCAGAACAGAAATACCTCCCATCACATAATAATCAAAACATCAAATGTACTAAAAAAAGAAAGAGTATTAAAAGTAGTAAGAGAAAAGGGCCAAGTAACATACAAAGGAAGACCTATCCAAATCACATCAGACTTCTCACCAGAGACTATGAAAGCCAGAAGATCCTGGGCAGATCTTATGCAGACTCTAAGAGAATACAAATGCCAGCCTAGACTACTCTACCCACCTAAACTCTCAATCACCATAGATGGAGAGACCAAGTTATTCCATGATAAAACCAAATTTTCACAATATCTTTCCACAAACCCAGCCCTGCAAAAGATAATAGGTGGAAATTGCCTATACAAGGAGAGAAACAGCACCCTGGCAAAAACGAGATAGTAACCTTCGTGCATCAAACCCAAAAGCAGATAACCACTCAAACATAAAGATAGCGTCAAGAATGGCAGGTGGCAATAATCACTATTCCTTAATCTCTCTTAATATCAATGGTCTCAATTCCCCAATAAAAAGACATAGACTAACAGACTGGATACATAAACAGGACCCAGAATTTTGCTGCATGCAGGAAACGCACCTCAGTGTCAAAGACAAACACTACCTCAGAGTAAAAGGCTGGAAAACAATTTTACAAACAAATGGTCCCAGGAAATGAGCCGGAGTAGCCATCCTAATATCAGATAAAATTGACTTTCAACCTAAAGTCATCAAAAAAGACACAAAAGGGCACTACATACCGATCAAAGGAAAAATCGACCAAGAAGAACTCTCAATTCTGAATATCTATGCTCCAAATGCAAGGGCACCCTCATTCGTAAAAGAAACTTTACTAAAGCTCAAAGCACACATTGCACCACACACAATAAATAGTGGGTGACTTCAACGCCCTGCTCTCTGAAATGGATTGTTCAGGAAAGCAGAAACTAAACAGGGACACAGTGAATCTAATTGAAGCCTTGGACCAAATGGAACTAACATATATATATATATATATATATATATATATATATATATATATATATAAAACATTTCATCCTAAATCAAAAGAATACACCTTCTTCTCAGCACCTCATGGTACCTTCTCCAAAATCCACCATATAATTGGTCACAAATCAGACCTCAACAGATATAAGAAGATCGAACTAATCCCATGCCTCCTATCAGATCACTATGGAATAAGGATGGTCTTCAATGGCAACACAAACAACAGAAAACCCACATACACCTGGAGGCTGAACAATGCTCTACTCAATGATAACTTGGTCAAGGAAGAAATAAAGAAAGAAATCAAAGACTTTTTAAAATTTAATGAAAATGAAGGCACAACATACCCTAATTTATGGGACACAATGAAAGCAGTGCTAAGAGGGAAATAAATAGCCCTGAGTGCTGCCAAAAAGAAACGGGAGACAGCATACACTAGCAGCTTAATGGCACACCTGAAAGCCCTGGAACAAAAAGAAGCAAATACACCCAAGAGGAGTAGAAGGCAGGAAATCATCAAACTCAGGGCTGAAATCAATCAGGTAGAAACTAATAAAACCATACAAAGAATCAACAAAACTAGGAGTTGGTTCTTTGAGAAAATCAACAAGATAGATAAGCCCTTAGCCAGACTAACCAGAGGGCACAGAGACAGTATCCAAATTAATAAAATCAGAAACGAAAAGGGTGAGATAACAACAGAAACTGAGGAAATTCAAAAAATCATCAGATCCTACTACAAAAGCCTGTATTCAACACAACTAGAAAATCTGGAGGAAGTGGACAATTTCCTTGACAGATACCAAATACCAAAATTAAATCAGGATCAAATAGACCATCTACACTGTCCTATAACCCCTGAAGAAATAGAAGTCGTCATTGGAAGTCTTCCAACCAAAAAAAGCACAGGTCCAGATGGTTTTAGTGCAGAGTTCTATCAGACCTTCAAAGAAGGCCTAACACCAATACTCTTCAAACTATTCCACAAAATAGAAACAGAAGGAACACTACCCAACTCCTTCTATGAAGCCACAATTACGCTAATACCAAAAGTACACAAAGATCCAACAAAGAAAGAGAATCTCAGGCCAATCTCTCTTATGAATATCGATGCAAACATACTCAATAAAATTCTTGCCAACTAAATCCAAGAACACATCAAAATGATCATTCACCACAATCAAGTAAGCTTCATCCCAGGGATGTAGGGATGGTTCAATATAAGGAAATCCATCAATGTAATCCACTATATAAACAATCTCAAAGAAAAAAAAACACATGGTCATCTCATTAGATGCTGAGAAAGCATTTGACAAAATTCAGCATCCTTTCATGCTAAAGGTCTTGGAAAGATCAGGAATTCGAGGCCCATATATAAACATAGTAAAAGCAATTTATTGCAAACCAGCCAACATCAATCTAAATGGAGAGAAACTTGAAGCAATCCCACCAAAATCAGGGACTAGACAAGGCTGCCCTCTCTCTCCATATATTTTCAATATAATACTTGAAGTTCTAGCTAGAGCAATTAGACAACAAAAGGAGGTCAAAGGGATACAAATTGGAAAGGAAGAAGTCAAACTATCAGTATTTGCAGACGATATGATAGTATACTCAAGCAACCCAAAGAACTCCACCAGAGAACTCCTACAGCTGATAAACAACTTCAGCAAAGTGGCCGGATATAAAATCAACTCAAGCAAGTCAGTAGCCTTCCTATACTCAAAGGATAAGCATGCTGAGAAAGAAATAAGAGAAATGATACCCTTCACGATAGCCACAAACAATATAAAGTATCTTGGTGTGACTCTAACCAAACAAATGAAAGATCTGTATGACAAGAACTTCAAGTCTCTGAAGAAAGAAATTGAAGACTTCAGAAGATGGAAAAATCTGTCATGCTCATGGATTGGCAGGATTAATATAGTAAAAATGACCATCTTACCAAAAGCAATCTACAGATTCAATGCAATCCCCATCAAAATCCCAATGCAATTCTTCATAGAGTTAGAAAGAGCAATTCAAAAATTCATCTGGAATAACAGAAAACCCAGGATAGATAAAACTATTCTCAAGAGAAAAAGAACTTCTGGGGGAATCAATATCCCGTACTTCAAGCTGTACTACAGAGCAATAGTGTTAAAAACTGCATGGTATTGGTACAGCGACATGCATGTAGATCAATGGAACAGAATTGAAGACCCAGAAATGAATCCACACCCCTATGGTCAATTGATCTTTGACAAAGGAGCTAAAACCATCCAGTGGAAAAAAAAGATGGGCTTTTCAACAAATGGTGCTGGTTCAACTGGAGGTCAACATGCAGAAGAATGCAAATTGACCCATTCTTATCTCCTTGCACTAAGCTCAATTCCAAGTGGATCAAGGACCTCCACATAAAACCAGACACACTGAAACTAATAGAAAGGAAACTAGGGAAGAACCTTGAACATATGGGCACAGGGGAGAATTTCCTGAATAGAACTCCAATAGCTTATGCTCTAAGATCAAGAATTGACAAATGGGACCTCACTAAATTACAAAATTTTTGCAAGGCAAAGGACACTCTCAAAAGGACAAAATGGCAACCAACTAACTGGGAAATGGTCTTTACCAACCCTCCATCCGACAGAGGGCTAATATCCAATATATACAAAGAACTCTAGAAGTTAAACTCCAGAGAGGCAAGTAACCCTATTAAAAAATGGGGTACAGAGCTAAACAAACAGTTCTCACCTGAAGAATATCTAATGGCTAAGAAGCACCTAAAGAGATGTTCAACATCCTTAGTCATTAGGGAAATGCAAATCAAAACAACCCTGAGATTCCATCTCACACGAGTCAGAATGGCTAAGATCAAAAACACAGGAGACAGCAGTTGTTGGCGAGGATGTGGAGAAAGAGGAACACTCCTCCACTGCTGGTGGGATTGCAAGCTGGTACAACCACTCTGGAAAGCAGTCTGGCAGTTCCTCAGAAAATTGGGCATGACACTCGCGGAGGATCCGGCTATACCACTCCTGGGCATATACCCAGAGGCTTTACCTGCATGCAATAAGGACACATGCTCCACTATGTTCATAGCAGCCTTATTTATAATACCCAGAAGCTGGAAAGAACCCAGATGTCCCTCAACAGAGAAATGGATTCAGAAGATGTGGTATATCTACACAATGGAATACTACTCTGCAATTAAAAACAATGAATTCATGAAATTCCTAGGCAAATGGTCAGAATTTGAAAATATCATCCTTAGTGAGGTAACCCAATCACAAAAGAACACACATATATGCAGTCACTGATAAGGGGATATTAACCCAGAATCTCGGAATACCCTAGACACAATTCGCATATCAATAGATTTCCAAGAAGATGGAAGGAGAGACCCCTGGTCCTGGAAAAACTGGATATAGGGGAATGCTAAGACAGAGAAGCGAGAGGGGGTAGAATGGGGAAAAGAGGGAGGGAAGGGGGCTTATGGGACTTTCGGGGAGGGAGGAAACGGGAAAGGGGAAATGATTTGGAATGTAAAGGAAAAAAAAACTTAGAAAAAAAAGTTAAAAAACTTTTTATTAATTATTTTATTTATTTACCTTTCAAATCTTGCCTACCTTCTCAGTCTCCTCTCCTCATCCCCTTTTACTCTAAGAGGGTGCTCCCCCACCCACTCACCCACTCCTGCTTCACCCCTCTAGCATCCCCCTACACTGGGACAACAAGCTTCTACAGGTCCAAGCACCTCCCCTCCCACTGATGTCAGGTAAGGCAGTCCTCTGCTACATATGTAGTTGAAGCCATCGACCCACCCATGTATACCCCTTGGTTAGTGGTTTAATCCCTGAGAGCTCTGAGAGGTCTGGTTAGATGATATTGTTGTCCTACCTATGAGGTTGCAATCCCTTTTAGCCTCTTCAGTTCTTCCCCTAACTCTTCCACTCGAGTCCCTAGTCTCAGTCCAATAGTTAGCCTTGAGTGTCTGCATCTGTCTTAGTCAGGTGCTGGCAGAGCCTCTCAGAGGACAGTCAGGCTCCTGTGTACAAGCACTTCTTGGCATCAACAACAGTGTTGGTGTTTGGTGTCTGCAGATGGGATAGATCCCAAGGTGGGGCGGTCTCTGGATGGCCTTTCCTTCAGTTTCTGATCCATTTTTGCCCCTGCATTTATATAGAAACGATTGTGGATTAAAACTTTTGAGATGGGTGGGTGACCCCATCCATCAACTGGGGCCCATGTCTATCTACTGGAGGTAGTCTCTTCAGGTTCTATCTTCCCACAAGGTGGCTCACACCATCTGTAATGAGATCTGATGCACTTTTCTAGTGTGTGTCTGAAGAGAGCTGCGGTGTACTCATATAAATAAAAAATCTTTAAAAAAAATCAAGAATGTTTTCCGGCCAAATACATACTGTCCTAGGCTAGAAGGAATAGTGTACTGGTGCTCTTTTTTAAAAAATGCCACTCACTGCTTTGAAACAGGGATAGATGATTGGGTATTTTGGCTAATGTCATTCCCATTGGGTCCTGGGAGCCTCTGGTATCCCTGGAGCCTGGGACTTCCTAGTGGTTTCCCACCCCATTCTCCATTCCCCACTGCTACATTTTTCTAATCAATGTCCTGGCCCTCTGTACTTCTCTTTCTGTGCTTCTCTCCTCTTTTCCCATACCTGATCCTGCTCCCACTTTTTCCCTCACCCTTTGTCCTCTCACCCAGTCCCTCCATTCTGCCTCCCATGATTATTTTGTTTCCCCTTCTAATTGGGATTGAAGCATCCACACTTGGGCCTCACTTCTTGTTAAGCTTTATATATGGTTCTGTGAGTTGTATCGTGGGTATTCTGAGCTTTTGGGCTAATATCCACTTATCACTGAGTACATACCATGCATGTCCTTTTGGGTCTGGGTTACTTCACTCAGGATATTTTCTAGTTCCATCCATTTGCCTGAAAAACTTGTAAAGTCATCATTTTTAATAGCTGAGTAGTATTCCATTACGTAAATGTAACATGTTTTCTGTATCCATTCTACCATTGAGGGACATCTGGGTTGTTTCCAGCTTCTGGCTATTATAAATAAGGCTGTTATTTATCAGAACATAGTGGAGCACATGTCCTTGTTATATATTAGAGCATCTTTGGGGTATATGCCCAGTGAAGGTATAGTTGGGTCTTCAGGTAGGACTATTTCTAATTTTCTGAGGAACCTTCAGATTGATTTCCAAAGTGGTTGTACCAGCTTGCAATCCTACCAGCAATGGAGGAGTGTTCCTCTTTCTCTTCATCCTCTCCAGTTTCTGCTATTGCCCGAGTTTTTTGTCTTAGTCAGTCCGAAAGCTGTAAGGTGGAATAGGATGTTTTGATTTGCATTTCCCTGATGACTAAGGATGTTGAACATTTCTTTAAGTTCTTCTTGGCCATATGAGATTCCTCAGTTGAGAATTCTTTGTTTAGCTCTATACCCCATTTTTAATTGGGTTATTTGGTTTTCTAAAGTGTAACTTCTTGAGTTCTTTGTATATATTGGATACTTGCCCTCTATAGGATGTAGGGTTGTTAAAGATCTTTTCTCAATCTGTTGGTTGCCATTTTGTCCTAATGACTGCAACCTTTGTCTTACAGAAGCTTTTCAGTTTCATGAGGTCCCATTTGTCAATTGTTGATCTTAGAGCTTGAACCATTGGTGTTCTGTTCAGGAAAATTTTCCCTGTGCTGATGTTTCAAGGCTCTTTCCCACTTTCTCTTCTATTAGATTCAGCATATCTGGTTTTATGTGGAGGTCCTTGATCCACCTGGACTTGAGCTTTGTATAAGGAGATAAAAATGTACAAGCAGACCTCAAGTCAGACAAACACCATTTATTGAAAAAATGCTTTCCTTTTTACACTGTATTGTTTTGGCTTCTTTGTCAAAGATCAAGTGACTATAGGTGTGTGGGTTTATTTCCGTGTCTTTAATTCTATCTCATTGATCTACCTGTCTGTCTGTACCAATACTTTGCAGTTCTTTTTTTATCACTATTGCTCTGTAGTACAGTTTGAAGTCAGGGATGGTGATTCCCCCAGAAGTTTTTTTTATTGTTGAGAATTGTTCTCAGTATCCTGTTTTATTTTTTTTAATAGAGCTTGGCTTTTTTCTTTGGCCATTTTTTTTTATTTTCTAAGTTTTTTAATTTACATTCCAAATCATTTCCCCTTTCCCGTTTCCTCCCTCCTCGAAAGTCCCATAAGCCCCCTTCCCTCCCTCTTTTCCCCATTCAACCCCCTCTCTCTTCTCTGTCCTGGCATTCCCCTACTTCCAGTGTATCCAGGACCAGGGGTCTCTCCTTCCATCTTCTTGGGAATCTATTGATATGCGAATTGTGTCTAGGGTATTCCGAGATTCTGGGTTAATATCCCCTTATCAGTGACTGCATACCATGTGTGTTCTTTTGTGATTGGGTTACCTCACTAAGGATGATATTTTCAAGTTCTGACCATTTGCCTAGGAATTTCATGAATTCATTGTTTTTAATTGCAGAGTAGTATTCCATTGTGTAAATATACCACATTTTCTGAATCCATTCCTCCGTTGAGGGACATCTGGGTTCTTTCCAGCTTCTGGCTATTATAAATAAGGCTGCTATGAACATAGTGGAGCGTGTGTCCTTATTGCATGCAGGTAAAGCCTCTGGGTATATGCCCAGGAGTGGTATAGCAGGATCCTCTGCGAGTGTCATGTCCAGTTCTCTGAGGAACCACCAGACTGCTTTCCAGAGTGGTTGTACCAGCTTGCAATCCCACCAGCAGTGGAGGAGTATTCCTCTTTCTCCACATCCTTGCCAACAACTGCTGTCTCCTGTGTTTTTGATCACAGCCATTCTGACTGGTGTGAGATGGAATCTCAGGATTATTTTGATTTGCATTTCCCTAATGACTAAGGATGTTGAACATCTCTTTAGGTGCTTCTCAGCCATTAGATATTCTTCAGGTGAGAACTCTTTGTTTAGCTCTGTACCCCATTTTTTAAATAGGGTTACTTGCCTCTCTGTAGTCTAACTTCTTGAGTTCTTTGTATATATTGGATATTAGCCCTCTGTCAGATGTAGGGTTGGTAAAGATCATTTCCCAGTTAGTTGGTTGGTGCTCTGTCCTTTTGACAGTGTCTTTTGCCTTACAAAAACTTTGTAATTTAATGAGGTCCCATTTGTCAATTCTTGATCTTAGAGCATAAGCTATTGGAGTTCTATTCAGGAAATTCTCCCCTGTGCCCATATGTTCAAGGTTCTTCCCTAGTTTCCTTTCTATTAGTTTCAGTGTGTCTGGTTTTATGTGGAGGTCCTTGATCCACTTGGAATTGAGCTTAGTGCAAGGAGATAAGAATGGGTCAATTTGCATTCTTCTGCATGTTGACCTCCAGTTGAACCAGCACCATTTGTTGAAAAGCATATCTTTTTTTCCACTGGATGGTTTTAGCTCCTTTGTCAAAGATCAATTGACCATAGGGGTGTGGATACATTTCTGGGTCTTCAATTCTGTTCCATTGATCTAGATGCCTGACACTGTACCAACACCATGCAGTTTTTAACTCTATTGCTCTGTAGTACAGCTTGAAGTACGGGATATTGATTCCCCCAGAAGTTCTTTTTCTCTTGAGAATAGTTTTATCTATCCTGGGTTTTCTGTTATTCCAGATGAATTTTTGAATTGCTCTTTCTAACTCTATGAAGAATTGCATTGGGATTTTGATGGGGATTGCATTGAATCTGTAGATTGCTTTTGGTAAGATGGTCATTTTTACTATATTAATCCTGCCAATCCATGAGCATGACAGATTTTTCCATCTTCTGAAGTCTTCAATTTCTTTCTTCAGAGACTTGAAGTTCTTGTCATACAGATCTTTCACTTGTTTGGTTAGAGTCACACCAAGATACTTTATATTGTTTGTGGCTATCGTGAAGGGTATCATTTCTCTTATTTCTTTCTCAGCATGCTTATCCTTTGAGTATAGGAAGGCTACTGACTTGCTTGAGTTAATTGTTTATCTGGCCACTTTGCTGAAGTTGTTTATCAGCTGTAGGAGTTCTCTGGTGGAGTTCTTTGGGTTGCTTGAGTATACTATCATATCGTCTGCAAATACTGATAGTTTGACTTCTTCCTTTCCAATTTGTATCCCTTTGACCTCCTTTTGTTGTCTAATTGCTCTAGCTAGAACTTCAAGTACTATATTGAAAAGATATGGAGAGAGAGGGCAGTCTTGTCTAGTCCCTGATTTTAGTGGGATTGCTTCAAGTTTCTCTCTATTTAGATTGATGTTGGCTATCGGTTTGCTGTAAATTGCTTTTACTATGTTTCGATATGGGCCTCGAATTCCTGATCTTTCCAAGACCTTTAACATGAAAGGATACTGAATTTTGTCAAATGCTTTCTCAGCATCTAATGAAATGACCATGTGGTTTTTTTCTTTGAGATTGTTTATGTAGTGGATTACATTGATGGACTTACTTATATTGAACCATCCCTGCATCCCTGGGATGAAGCCTCCTTGATCGTGGTGAATGATCGTTTTGATGTGTTCTTGCATTTAGTTGGCAAGAATTTTATTGAGTATTTTTCATCAATATTCATAAGAGAGATTGGCCTGAGATTCTCTTTCTTTTTCAGATCTTTGTGTGCTTTTGGTATTAGCGTAATTGTGGCTTCATAGAACGAGTTGGGTAGTGTTCCTTCTGTTTCTATTTTGTGGAATAGTTTGAAGAGTATTGGTGTTAGGCCTTCTTTGAAGGTCTGATAGAATTCTGCATTAAAACTATCTGGACCCATGCTTTTTTTCATTGAAAGACTTCCAATGACGACTTCTATTTCTTCAGGGGTTATAGGACAGTGTAGATGGTCTATTTGATCCTGATTTAATTTGGGTATTTGGTATCTGTCTAGGAAATTGTCCATTTCCTCCAGATTTTCTAGTTGTGTTGAATACAGGCTTTTGTAGTAGGATCTGATGATTTTTTTGAATTTCCTCAGTTTCTGTTGTTATCTCTTCCTTTTCGTTTCTGATTTTGTTAATTTGGATACTGTCTCTGTGCCCTCTGGCTAGTCTGGCTAAGGGCTTATCTATCTTGTTGATTTTCTCAAAGAACCAACTCCTTGTTTTGTTGATTCTTTGTATGGTTTTATTTGTTTCTACTTGATTGATTTCAGCCCTGAGTTTGATGATTTCCTGCCTTCTACTCCTCTTGGGTGTATTTGCTTCTTCTTGTTCCAGGGCTTTCAGGTGTGCCATTAAGCTGCTAATGTATGCTGTCTCCCGTTTCTTTTTGGAGGCACTCAGGGCTATGAATTTCCCTCTTAGCACTGCTTTCATTGTGTCCCATAAATTAGGGTATGTTGTGCCTTCATTTTCATTAAATTTTAAAAAGTCTTTGATTTCTTTCTTTATTTCCACCTTGACCAGGTTATCATTGAGTAGAGCATTGTTCAGCTTCCAGGTGTATGTGGGTTTTCTGTTGTTTTTGTTGCCATTGAAGACCACCCTTATTCCATAGTGATCTGATAGGAGGCATGGGATTAGTTCGATCTTCTTATATCTGTTGAGGTCTGATTTGTGACCAATTATATGGTGGATTTTGGAGAAGGTACCATGAGGTGCTGAGAAGAAGGTGTATTCTTTTGATTTAGGATGAAATGTTCTATATATATCTCTTAGTTCCATTTGGTCCAAGGCTTCAATTAGATTCACTGTGTCCCTGTTTAGTTTCTGCTTTCCTGAACGATCCATTTCAGAGAGCGGGGTGTTGAAGTCATCCACTACTATTGTGTGCAGTGCGATGTGTGCTTTGAGCTTTAGTAAAGTTTCTTTTACGAATGAGGGTGCCCTTGTATTTCGAGCATAGATATTCAGAATTGAGAGTTCTTCTTGGTCGATTTTTCCTTTGATCAGTATGTAGTGTCCTTCTGTGTCTTTTTTGATAACTTTAAGTTGAAAGTCAATTTTATCTGATATTAGGATGGCTACTCTGGCTCATTTCCTGGGACCATTTGCTTGTAAAATTGTTTTCCATCCTTTTATTCTGAGGTAGTGTTTGTCTTTGACACTGAGGTGCGTTTCCTCCATGCAGCAAAATGTTGGGTCCTGTTTACGTTTCCAGTCTGTTAGTCTATGTCTTTTTATTGGGGAATTGAGACCATTGATATTAAGAGAGATTAAGGAATAGTGATTATTGCCACCTGCCATTCTTGACGCTATCTTTATGTTTGAGTGGTTATCTACTTTTGGGTTTGATGCACGAAGGTTACTATCTCGTTTTTTCCAGGGTGTTATTTCTCTCCTTGTATTGGCTGTTTCCACCTATTATCCTTTGCAGGGCTGGGTTTGTGGAAAGATATTATGTAAATTTGGTTTTATCATGGAATATCCTGGTCTCTGTATCTATGGTGATTGATAGTTTTGCTGGATATAGTAGTCTAGGCTGGCTTTTGTGTTCTCTTAGAGTCTGCATGAGATCTGCCCAGGATCTTCTGGGTTTCATAGTCTCTGGTGAGAATTCTGATGTGATTCGGATAGGTCTTCCTTTATATGTTATTTGGCCTTTTTCTCTTACTGCTTTTAATATTCTCTCTTTGTTTAGTATATTTGGTGTTTTGATTATTATGTGATGGGAGGTATTTCCGTTCTGGTCCAGTCTGTTTGGAGTTCTGTAGGCTACTTGTACATTCATTTGCATCTCTCTCTTTAGGTTAGGGAAGTTTTCCTCCATAAGTTTGTTGAAGATATTTACTGGCCCTTTAAGTTGCAAATCTTCACTCTCATCTATACCTATAATCCTTAGGTTTGGTCTTCTCTTTGTGTCCTGGATTTCCTGGATGTTTTGGGTTACACTTTTTTTGCATTTTGGAATTTCTTTGACTGTTGAGTCCATGCGTTCTATGGTATCTTCAGCACCTGAGATTCTTTCTTCCATCTCTTGTATTTTATTGTTGATGTTTGCATCTATGACTCCTGATTTCTTTCCAAGGTTTTCTATCTCCAAAGTTGTCTTCGTCTGTGATTTCTTAGTTGTTTCTACTTCCTTTTTTAGGTCCTGGATGGATTTGCTGAGATCCTTCACTTCTTTGTTTGTAATTTCTTTCAGATATTTTTGCATTTCCTCTTTCAGGATTTCTGCCTGCTGACCAAAGTTCTCCTGTATTTCTCTAAGCCATTTTTGTGTTTTGTCCTCATGGGCTTCCATCTGTTGATCCACATTCTCCTGCATTTCTTTAAGCAATTCTTGTGTTTCCTTTGTAAGGACTTCTACCCATTGATTCATGTTCTCCTGTAATTCTTTATTAGATTTATTTGTGTCCTTCTTGAAATCCTCTAATAGCATCATGAGAAGTGATTTTAAATCCAGATCTTGCCTTTTGGGTGTGATGGGGTATCCAGGACTTGCTGCAGTCAGAGAGTTTGGTTCGGATGGTGCTATATTACTTTGATTTCTGGTAGTAATGTTCCTACATTTTCCTTTTTCCATCTGGTTACCTCTGGTGTTAGTTGGTCCTGCTATCATTGGCTGTTGGTTGGACCTCCTGTGAGCCTGCAAGGTTATTTCTGCCCCCCCCCATTACCAGGATTCCCCTGTCACTGATTTCTGGGGCCTGCCCTGCTCCTGAGTGACTTTGGAGCCCTGATGTGCCTTGTCCTAAGTGATGTTGTATTGGGGAATCCCTGCACATCCAAAGGTTCAGTGTAGTCTATTCCTGGAGCAGAGGTCGCCAAGGGGAGGCTGGTACGCTCCCACCCTGTGCGGGTGTGCTCTCTCCCAGAGCAGGGTCGGGGGGGTCCTTCTGCAGGGCAGATGTTCCACAGCAGAGCTGGCACGTAGGTGACCACAGACCTGCCCAGCTCTTGGGAGCAGGGAGCAAACAAGCTGCCTGAGACCCAAGCGATATTATGCTTGATTGTCCCTGTGTCTGGAGGTTCGATTTGCCCTGTTGCCAGAGCAAAGTTGGCATAGTCGGTTTTTTGTTACTACAGATAAAGTTGAGAATTGCTCTTTTTATCTCTGTGAAGAATTGATTTGGAATTTTGATGGGGATTGCATTGAATCTGTAGATTGCTTTTGGTAAGATGGCCAGTTTTGCTATGTTAATCCTACCAGTCCATGAACATGGGAGATCTTTCTATGTTCTGAAGTCAACTTCGATTACTTTCTTCAGAAACTTAAAGTTCTTATCATACAGATCTTTCACTTGTTTGGTTAGAGTTACACTAAGATATTTTATATTCTTTGTGACTATTGTAAAGGGTGTTGTTTTCCTATTTTTTCCTCAGTCCATTTATCCTTTGTGTAGAGGAAGGCTACTGATTTGTTTGAGTTAATTTTATATCCAGTCACTTTGCTGAAGTTGTTTATCAGCTTTAGGAGTTCTCAGTTTTAAAGCATTTTCTCAGTTAGTGATCAATGGGGGAGGGATCATTGGGAATGGTGCCATCCTTGGGTTGGAAGTAATGGGTTCTATAAGAAGGCATGTAGAGCAATCCAGGGGAAACAATCCAGTATGCAGCATCCTTCCATGACCTCTGCATCAGCTCCTGCCTCCAACTTCCTGCTCTGTGTGAGTTCCTCTCCTGATTTCCTTTGGTGATTGTAGTGGCTATTCCTGGTTATCAATTTGACTATATCTGGAATGGACTACAATCAAGAATTGGAAGGCTCACCTA
This sequence comes from Tokudaia tokunoshimensis, assembly GCA_036184795.1. NCBI lineage: Eukaryota > Metazoa > Chordata > Mammalia > Rodentia > Muridae > Tokudaia > Tokudaia tokunoshimensis. The sequence continues at coordinate 31,834,233 of BTHU01000020.1, forward strand.
TGATCCTAATCTGGAGGCTCAGAGATACAAATTTCTGACCTGGATCTTGGCAAAGAGATCTTGAAGCATAGTGACTATGAATTCCAGAAGATTAAGACAAGGAGATCTCCAAGTTCAAGGTCATCAGGGATTAAAGGCGCAGTGGCACACACCTTTAATCTGGAGCCACAATCTCTGCTGGAGACCTACAGCCTTTAATCTGGGCCACACCCTCTCCTGGAGACCTCTATAAAGACATTGGAAGAAGACTCACTCACTCTATCCTGCTTACCTCGTGGGACTGAGCAACTGCTAGCTTGGACTTCCACAGCCACTGCTGACCATTGTTGGGGTGTTGGACTACAAGCTGTAGTCGACAAATTCCCTAACTATATAGAGACTACCCATACGTTCTGTGACTCTAGAGAACCCTGACTAATACAGTGATGAACAGCAATGTGGAAGTGCAAACTGAACAAATACTTTCCTCCATGTGAAAGGACACATGAGCATGTAGTGGTCGGTCTTACATTATGTAGTTAAGATCCATTTGTCAGAACTCCATAGAGAAAACACACCAAAAAAACTGGTGGTTTGCTGTAGCTTCTTGCCACTTCTGAATACACTTTGCTGATCAGCAGTGATGTTGGCTGAGACAGACACACATGCTGAGGCAAGACATGTGATGAGGCAAGACCTGTGGAGGACACATGATATTTGGAGGGGGTATAAATAGGCCTCAACAGACTGGAAGAGGAGCATGAGGCTTGGCTGGGCTTGGTTTGTTTATAGAGCAAGCTGTGCAATGCTTGTTGGTCTTGCACCTTTGCTGATCTTTGCTTGCTGAGAGAGGCACAGCCTAGACCTGCTCCTGACACCCCTGCTGGTCCGAATCCCTCATGCCTGACTGTTCCTACTAGGTTGTGCCATGTGCTGCTATCCTGACACTATTGAACTGGACTGCTGGGGCATCCGTGAAGTGTTTGCAGGTGGATCAGGCTGCTGCTGCTGCTGACCTGTGAACTGAACTGTTGATTTCCTGACAATGCAGCTGGGATTTGCACCAAGAACCATTTCTAAGCAGGTCCACTTCCCCCATATCCTGTCTTTTCCACTACCTCTGGTGGGTGGTGGGCTAGAAGGGAGGTTGAAGCATTTAAGAACCATCGTTAAAAGTGGGCTTTGAAAAAAAATTAGTTTTCAAAGTTAAGCAGATAGCAAATAGCTAGAAACAAGCAGCATTTGCTTATTAGATAGACTTTAGATAGAAGGTCTTCAAACACTTCAGAGATCCACATAGTATGGCATTAAATATGATTTGTTTTTACCATTTCCAAATTACTTCATTAATGAGCTGATGTTTCCATTTTCAGCATACTCTTGTAAACTCCTTAGGAACCTTCTGCCTGACAGTTTGAAAAGTTAATGGACTTTAAATTGCTATTCAGCTAGGTGTAAACCTTTACAAGCCACCTGGTAACCATGGTGATGACTTACATTATATTTCCAATAAACAAAACATGTAAGAGTGTTAATATAATTACCTGTTCAATGAGCCTAGGAATTGCGTCCCAATGAACCCCTCCACACTTCATTTTCATAATTTTCTCCTATGGAAGAAAACATGCCCCTATGAACTTCTAGGCTCGATGCAAGTATCACCTACAAAGCTAAATCCATGGGAACGTATTCACCCTTCTCCTGTGATTCTAATATTGTCAGACAGTGAAGTTGAATGAATCCCTTTGTTTGATATCTTGCTTTTCCTATCTTGGAACTATTAGGGGTTGCTATAGATAGGACACTTTCCAAGGGCTGTTCAGCAGATAACAAGTCAGATATACATTTACTTCTTTTTTTCATCCCAGAGTTTCCTTTATTGGTTAATGATCTAATATTTCTTTTCATTTCTTGTCAGGTTTGACTTTCTAATGATGCATCATATTCTGTCAACCCACATTGTATGCACTTACAAAAATTTCAGGGAAAGGATGTTCTAGAAACTTGGAAATGAGATGAGCCATTACTCTTAGAGATGTTATGGCATTTAATATGTTTTTAATAACGAAAGGCTTCTGTGACTCTGAGACATGTTACCTCCTGGCAGCACCCCTATACTACTTCAAAGAAGATGATGGACATTGAAGAACCTCCATATAGAGTTTGCTTCAAATGTGTCAAAGCTAGGAATTGGGCAAAAACTGCCCTGTTCTTGACTGTTGACAGCATGCTGTCCAAGCTGTGGACAAACAGGATACTTGGAAGTTAATTGATTAACTTTACATAGTCAAGGTAGTCCAGTGCCTCAATATTCATGCTTCACAGATAAGTCAGTCAGATACTCTGGGCCTATAGACCAAGATAGATGGATACCCCAGTGTTGCAGAGAAACCTTGGGAGATGTCCAGGCAGTCAACAGTCTTTGTCATTTCTGTAGTTTTGGAAGTGACTTGCTCTATACTTCCTGTTTAGGCAAGCAATATTTATCCTTCTCAAGTCTCTGATGAGGTGGAAAACTAGATAGTTATAGTCTCATATGAAGCTTAAGTTGTTTAGGATTTAAGAAAATGGTTTAAGGTCTAAAAAAGATATTTTTAGATTGGTAATGCAGTTTACAATAGAAAGTGATTAGGTACAGAACTTTGAGCTCACCAAGATAAGATATAAATGGAGTACTTTCTCCAAGGTTGCCAAATACAAATGGACTAGACATTCTAAATGCAATCTTACCAGAGAGTTCTGATAATTTCCTTATTGTATATAGTTAATTTATGTTAGAAAAAGAGTTTTTATTGGACAAAAAGGGGGAGATGTTGGAATAATATTTTTGTGCACTATGTGAAGGTTGCCTTTGTATTATTCAAATGTTGATTTCTGTGCCAGCAGAAAGCTGAGGATTAGCTAGACTTTGGGATTGTTATTTTTTTTTATGAAGTGTCACCTGTTTCAGTGTTTTGTAAACATCTTCTCCATCATCTTCTAATTGGCTTAAGACAGAGCTGATGACTCATGTATGCCTCTCAAGGCAGCTAGACCAGACCAACTCTATAATTCCCTGAAGTTATAGAACTGAGGACCACCAGTGCATGGCTCACACTAGCCACAATGGGCTCTCCCCCATTAATTACTAATTTTTAAAATGCCCTACAGCTAGGTGTTATAAAGGACGTTTCTTCAATTGAGATTTCCTTCTTTCAGATGTTTATAGCTTGTGTCATTTTGAAAAAAAAAACTAGCAGAATGCTCAAGATGTTTTATTTTATTATTAACATATTTGCTTAGTTTGATACAAGCTGTGGATCTAGGAACTGTGTACCTTAGGGCCTAGAAGCTTGCTCAGTGTCCTCCTGAAGAGCATAATTGTTTCTATAGCCAAAGAGGTGCCACTCAGAGAGCTCAATGGCACCATGATGGTATGATCAGTTTCATTACTGAGGGTCAGTAGCAGCTACAGTCACAGATTTAGCCACAACCCAATGCAGAGGAGGGAAATGTTACATCTGTCCTGTTTTGAACTTTGTGCCTGGCACCTTTGACCTGCAGGTCCAGCTCATGAAAGCCCCTCTGCTGAGCAGGCTCCTGAGTGAAGAGTGTCTTCAGTCATTGCTGACCCTCCGTGTGCCATTGGGGCCATCCCATGGGTCTGGCATTGGCACTGTCATCTGTCATCTCTACTAGGTTACTCCTACACTGTCCCTTGCCACCAGCCTTTTCAGCCTCTGACTTTCTGACCCCAGTCCCGATCTCTCCCACATGCAGTATTAGCATGCACACAGAGGAGGAGAAGCAGGATCCCATAGGCCACAACATTCAGGAAACTGTTCAAGTGGCATTATTACCTCCTTATTCCGTGTTGCAATGGCTGCACCATTTCCCAACAGGAAGATCTGGTAGGCCTTGCCTGTGAGGGAATTTGTAGGTAGGTCACTTGGTGGGGCAGGGCAGGAACACTGTACTGACTAGACAGAAGAGAACCAGCAGTTAGCAGGTGGAGGAAGCTATATCTGCTGAGTTTGCTCACTCTGTGGTCCCCTGGGAAGGCATAGCATGTCCTCTGAAGCCATTGTAGATACCAGCAACCCTTATCCACAATCTAGAGTTCATGATCCTCACATTCACAGGCAAATGTTGATTTTGTGTTGGAGAGCCCTGAGCAGAGAGCTGTAATGACAGATTCTGGTTTCTCTAAGTTGTGTGTGTTGAGCCCACAGATGGAGAAGGAGCAGGCATCTGACTTCTTAGTTTAAGCCTCAGAGCTTTGTGTGTTCTGAATATATTCTATAGGACTCAGCTTGGTGTCTTTCCTTTTCATTTGACTCTACGCATTTCTAAATTTCCTTCTTGATTTCTTCAATGATGCACGCATGATGTCTAAACCCCACAAGATTGTATGTGTTTTATAGTTTCTCCTACTGTGGAATGAAAGTTTTATTCTGATCAAATAGATAAAATTACCTCAATTTTCCAGCATTTCTTAAAACTTGTTTTCAGTCCTAACACAATCTTACAGAAAATTCTCACAGAATTCCAAGAAGAATGTGCATTTTGTAGCATTTAGATGGAATGTTCTGCAGGTGACTATCGACTCTGCTAGATCTATGATATCTTTTAATTTGGAAGATAGTCTGTATGTTTTTGTTAAGATTTTATCTTATGTATATGAGGACACTGTAGCTGACTTCAACACCAGAAGAAGGCATCAGATCTCATTACAGATGGTTGTGAGCCAACATGTGGTTGCTGGGAATTGAACTCAGGACCTCTGGAAGAGCAGTCAGTGCTCCTAACCACTGAGGCATCTCTCTAGCACTGTGTGACACTTCTTAAGTACCCTTTCCATCTTCATTTATCATCTATGCTGTGTCTAACATGGTGGCAAACTCTTATTCAGAACAAGTTCAGAGTCATACATCCACCTGACAAACATTTTTTCCATGTTTCTAGCACAAGAATTCATTGAACACCTAGAAGGTATGATAAAGCTGGAATACTTGGCTATGAACAGGACTGTCACAATCACAGAAAACCCATCAGGGTTCACTAAAGAGTACAGGGGTTCATGGAGGAAACTGTGTAGATATCTACTTCAGAAAGCCATCCATTCTACATGAGAACCAGTCTCCTCTCCAGCCCTCAGTAATCTAGAGTCTCCACAGACTGGCACAGCATGACTTCCTCCACAGTGCTTTTCTCTCACCTGGACAGAGAACTGTAACAGGAGAAGCCAGATGGCTTCTGTGAGAAGGTCACAGTAAGACATCACAGGAGAGATAGGCAAATGCAGGAGGTCTGAGTGTGACCTACATCCTTAAGACTCCTGTGCTTTGAAGACTCAGTTTACTGAGCCTGATTCCAGGGTCCTTGGGCTCTACAATCATCTTAGGATCTGCATGGACCCTCTTCCCATTAGGTCACATTTGTTTCAATAAAACACACTGAAATTATGGTGCTTTTAGAATCCACAGCCCCTGTTCTCTCCACTGTTAGGATGTGTCTCCTCTAATGGCCAGTTCCTGAAAAGATCAACTTCACAGTCACACATCCAGTTAACAAATAGCTGTGTTTGCTTTTACTTTGCTTATGGACATATGCGTGTGTAGATGCTCCCAGGCCATCTATGAATCATATATGGAGGTGAAAGGAGAATTTGTGTTAAGTCCTTCCATCATGTCAATCTCAAGGGGGAACTTAGGTCATCATAATTGGAGGAATGTTCTCTTACCACACCCTGTTCAATTTCATTCTTATCCACATGACCAGTATTTAATGAGGCCTTAATAGTTCCATCACTGGGGTCAATCTATGATAAAGTTGATACACAAATCTAAAAATAGAAGTTTCAGAATTGCAAAGAACCCGGACAGGATGTACCAAAGAATGAAGGATCAGGAGCCCATACCCAGTCCAGACTGACTCCATGGAGGAAAAGTGGCTATCAGTGTCAGACAGCCTTTAGTACCACTGCAAATTGACCTTGGTTCCTAATTATAATTGCCACCATAATTATCCAAATAATAATCCAGAGCCTACAGTATGACACTACAGAACTTCTTCCTTGTGTCTCTCTGGCTGCTTCCCTAGCACAACCAAGAACAGTTTTTCCTGGTTTCTTTAATCAACAGGGGCCCTTTGATTTAATTTAACCTTCTAATGCATTCTTGTCCTGAAGTGGATCAAGCCTCTCTTGATAGCTGTTTTCTCTACACCAAGTTCTCTGACCAAGGAATCACTAGACCACGAGAGATGGGAAGTTCCCAGATCCTCCAATCTCAGGATAGAGTAACCAGATCCCAATGGGTGCTGGGCATCCCTGTGCTTCTTAATCCCAGACATTTCTGTAGCTCAGCTCAGGAAACCCCCATGTGCTCTGCTACTCACTGCACCATCACTCAGAGGCCGAGTGTTGAGGAAGACACTCAGGTTCAGTTCTGTGGAAGGAGTGAGTGAGTAGAGCATGCAAGATAGACAGAAATGTAAGAGACAGATAGACACCTAGACACACACACACACACACACAGAGAGAGAGAGAGAGAGAGAGAGAGAGAGAGAGAGAGAGAGAGAGAGAGAGAGAGAGAGAAAGAGAGAGAGAGAGAAGAAAGTAGAGGTTCAGCTCCATGAGAATACATTAAATGACATAGTGCTATATGCCTGTTCAGTATAACCAGATTTAAGATCCATAGAGTCAAATGTTGGCAAAGACAGGGAGCCCCTAGCACACTCATATGTGGTTAGAGGATATAGTCGTTATGGATGACACTTTGATAGTTTCTTTAAAAGTTAAATGTATTTATCCCATGACTAAGTAATTAAACTTCAGGTCTTTATTTTATTTTTTTTATTTTCTAAGTTATATTTACATTCCAAATGATTTCCCCTTTCCCATTTCCTCCCTCACCGAAAGTCCCATAAGCCCTCTTCCCTCCCTCTGTTCCCCATTCAACCCCCTCTCGCTTCTCTGTCCTGGCGTTCCCCTACATCCAGTCTTTCCAGGACCAGGGGTCTCTCCTTCCATCTTCATAGAAATCTATTGATATGCGAATTGTGTCTAGGGTATTCCGAGATTCTGGGTTAATATCTCCTTATCAGTGACTGCATACCATGTGTGTTCTTTTGTGATTGGGTTACCTCACTAAGGATGATATTTTCAAGTTCTGACCATTTGCCTAGGAATTTCATGAATTCATTGTTTTTAATTGCAGAGTAGTATTCCATTGTGTAGATATAACACATCTTCTGAATCCATTCCTCCGTTGAGAGACATCTGGGTTCATTCCAGCTTCTGGCTATAATAAATAAGGCTGCTATGAACATAGTGGAGCATGTGTCCTTATTGCATGCAGGTAAAGCCTCTGGGTATATGCCCAGGAGTGGTATAGCCGGATCCTCCGGGAGTATCATGCCCAGTTTTCTGAGGAACCGCCAGACTGCTTTCCAGAGTGGTTGTACCAGCTTGCAATCCCACCAGCAGTGGAGGAGTGTTCCTCTTTCTCCACATCCTCGCCAACAACTGCTGTCTCCTGTGTTTTTGATCACAGCCATTCAGTGTGAGATGGAATCTCAGGGTTGTTTTGATTTGCATTTCCCTAATGACTAAGGATGTTGAACATCTCTTTAGGTGCTTCTCAGCCATTAGATATTCTTCAGGTGAGAACTCTTTGTTTAGCTCTGTACCCCATTTTTTAATAGGGTTACTTGCCTCTCTGTAGTCTAACTTCTTGAATTCTTTGTATATATTGGATATTAGCCCTCTGTCGGATGGAGGGTTGGTAAAGATCATTTCCCAGTTAGTTGGTTGCCATTTTGTCTTTTTGACAGTGTCTTTTGCCTTGCAAAAGCTTTGTAATTTAATGAGGTCCCATTTGTCTATTATTGATCTTAGAGCATAAGCTATTGGAGTTCTGTTCAGGAAATTCTTCCCTGTGCCCATATGTTCAAGGTTCTTCCCTAGTTTCCTTTCTATTAGTTTCAGTGTGTCTGGTTTTATGTGGAGGTCCTTGAGCAATTTACAGCAAACCGGTAGCCAGCATCAATCTAAATGGAGAGAAACTTGAAGCAATCCCACTAAAATCAGGGACTAGACAAGGCTGCCCTCTCTCTCCATATCTTTTCAATATAGTACTTGAAGTTCTAGCTAGAGCAATTAGACAACAAAAAGAGGTCAAAGGGATACAAATTGGAAAGGAAGAAGTCAAACTATCACTATTTGCAGACGATATGATAGTATACTTAAGCGACCCAAAGAACTCCACCAGAGAACTCCTACAGCTGATAAACGACTTCAGCAAAGTGGCCGGATATAAAATCAACTCAAGCAAGTCAGAAGCCTTCCTATACTCAAAGGATAAGCAGGCTGAGAAAGAAGTAAGAGAAATGATACCCTTCATGATAGCCACAAACCATATAAAGTATCTTGGCGTGACTCTAACCAAACAAGTGAAAGATCTGTATGACAAGAACTTCAAGTCTCTGAGGAAAGAAATTGAAGAAGACCTCAGAAGATGGGCCTCCATCTTTTGATCCATGTTCTCCTGCATTTCTCTAAGCGATTTTTGTGTTTCCTTTGTAAGGTGCTTCTAACCGTTGATTCATGGTCTCCTGTAATTCTTTATGAGATTATTTGTGTCCTTCTTGAAATCCTCTAATAGCATCATGAGAAGTGATTTTAAATCCAGATCTTGTCTTTCGGGTGTGGTGGGGTATCCAGGACTTGCTGCTGTTGGAGAGTTGGATTCGGATGGTGCCATATTACTTTGATTTCTGTTAGTAACGTTCCTACGTTTTCCTTTTGCCATTTGGTTACCTCTGATGTTAGTTGGTCCTACTGTCACTGGCTGTTGGTTGGACCTCCTGTGAGCCTGCAAAGCTATTTCTGGCCCCCCTGGATTACCAGGATTCCCCTGGCACCGATTTCTGGGGCCTGCCATGCTCCTAAGTGACTTTGGAGCCCTGATGTGCCTTTCCCCAAGTGATGTTATATTGGGGAGTCCTTGCACATCCAAAGGCTCAGCGTAGTGGATTCCTGGAGCAGAGGTCGCCAAAGGGAGGCTGGTAGGCTCCTGCCCTGTGCAGGGGTGTGTGATCTCTCCCAGAGTGGGGGGGAGGGGGTGTCCCTCTGCCAGGCAGAAGTCCCACAGCAGAGCTGGCACGCTGGTTCCTGCAGATCTGCCCAGCTCTTGGGAGCCTCATACACACAAGCCGCCCGAGACCCAAGCGATATTATGCCTGTCTGTATTCGAGCCTGGCAGTCCCAACTTCCCAGCCACTGGAGCAAAGATGGCGAAGTGCACTCTGCACTCTCTCGGTGGCACTGGTCACCCTGCAGAGGCGATGGCCTACAGCAGATCTGGCGCCCAGACGACCACAGCACTGTCCCATTCTTGGGAGCAGCCGGAAGCCCCAACAGGCCGTGTCCCAAGTGATGTTATATTGGGGGAGAGCCTGGGTACCTGTCTCTTCAGTGCAGTCTACCGGAACAGAGGTCGTGGAAGGGAAGCTGGTAGGCTCCTGCCCAGTGCGGGGTCCCTCTGCCAGGCAGAAGTCCCACAGCAGAGCTGTCGCGCTGGTTACTGCAGATCTGCCCAGCTCTTGGGAGCAGCATACACACAAGCCTCCCGAGACCCAAGCGATATTATGCCTGTCTGTTTCCGAGCCTGGCAGTCTCACCTTCCCGGCCACTGGAGCCAATTCATTTCTTTAAGCGATTTTTGTGTTGCCTCCTTATGTGCCTCCATCAGTTGACCCATATTCTTCTGCATTTCTCTAAGCGATTTTTGTGTTTCCTTTGTAAGGACTTCCACCCGTTGATTCATGATCTCCTGTAATTCTTTATGAGATTATTTGTGTCCTTCTTGAAATCCTCTAATAGCATCATGAGAAGTGATTTTAAATCTAGATCTTGCCTTTTGGGTGTGATGGGGTATCCAGGACTTGCTGCTGTCGGAGAGTTGGTTTCGGATGGTGCCATATTGCCTTGATTTCTGTTAGTAAAGTTCCTATGTTTGCCTTTTGTCATCTGGTTACCTTTGGTGTTAGTTGGTCCTGCTGTCACTGGCTGTTGGTTGGACCTCTTGTGAGCCTGCAAGGCTATTTCTGACCCTCCTGGATTACAAGGATTCCCCTGGCACAGATATCTGGGGCCTGCCTTGCTCCTGAGTGACTTTGGAGTCCTGATGTGCCTTGCCCCAAGTGATGTTATATTGGGGAATCCCTGCACATCCAAAGGCTCAGTGTAGTGGATTCCAGGAGCAGAGGTCGCCAAGGGGAGGCTGGTTCCCTCCCGCCCTGTTCGGGTGTGCTCTCTTCCAGTGTGGATCCCTCTGCAGGGCAGATGTCCCACAGCAGAGCTGAGGCGTAGGTGACCGCAGAACTGCCCAGCTCTTGGGAGCAGGGAGCACACAAGCTTGCTGAGACTCAAGTGATATTATGCTTGATTGTCCCTGTATCTGGAGGTCCCAGTTGACCTGTCGCCAGAGCAAAGATGGTGGAGTGCACTCTGCACCCTCTCCGCGCAGATCACTCTGCAGGGCAGATGGCCTACAGCAGAGCTGGTGCCCAGGAGACCGCAGAGCTGCCCCGCTCTTGGGCGCAGATCGAAGCCCAACAGGCTGTGTCCCAAGCGATGTTATATTGGGGAGTCCTTGGGTACCTGGATGCTCAGTGCAGCCGATCCCCGGAGCAGAGGTCGCTAAGGGGAGGCTGGTGGGCTCCTGCCCTGTGCGGCTGAAGGAAGCTTTTAAAACTTCTGTTTTAATTCAAGGAGTTGAAGACACCAATCAGAAAGACTCATACTTTAAAAAGTTCATAAGAGCTCAACTAAAAGCAACCCAAATCAGGTCATCTAGATGTGCATCAACTGGGGAGTGGCTAAAATGTGTTGTGTGCATATGTGGAATGATACTGTTAACCAAATGTCATACTTGCCTCTCAAAGAGATTTTATTTAGTAGCAGAACCAGTCACAAAGAATTTTTTTTACCTCGATAAGACAGATGGGGCTCTGATGTTTTCAAATTATATGCAGTTTCCAAACTATAGCATCTCAAAATGGTTTCTCTAGAACCAAGACCAAGCTATGATTGACATGAAGAATAATATTGAAATAAGTAGTCTCACATTTATGTGTACTTGGTGAAGGGTCTGTGTGTCAGCAGAAATGGGGACCTCACAGATGCATGTGTGCAGCAGGAGCTCAATACTGCATTGAGGCCCCAGTACACGTATCAACATTAACCCTCTCACACTCAAAAGAAGAGCTCTTCTCTGCCAGCTACTGAACCAAGGCTAAAGGATAGTTCCATCTCTCCCTGGTATTTGGAATGTACAATTTAAGAATCATCCCATCCATAAGGTGTGCTATAAATTTATTGTCTCCCCTCATACTTTCTGTGCTTCCAGGCCCTGTCTCTTCCTAGCTCCCTCTCTGGAGGAATAGCGGGCTATGGAGCTGAAAGTTTCCCTCCCCCAGCTCTTTCAAGCTCAACAACATAAAAGTAGCTTCTTTATGTGATCTGGACTGCCTGGTGCGTCCTCTTATTCCTAGGATGCTGTGTAACATGACTTGAGGGAAGGTTCCAAGTGCTCTGCAGCATCATTCAAAGGCCCTTCACTGAGGATGGTGGAGACCTTAGTAAACATATAGAATGGAAAATACTCTAAATTCTGTGTATCATGGAGAGGGTGAGTCTCAAATCTTTCATTTCTAAGCAAGAAGGGAGATAGGGACTGAAGACTATAGAATCATCTTTAAGGAAATATCACTAATACACGAGCACAGAATCAGTGTTGGCAAAGACACGGAGTCACTGGTGTGCTCTCACATGATGGCTGGAGGAGATGCTCAACAGTGTAGTCACATTAAAAGACAGGTTGACATTTTCTTCAAAAGTTAAACACATACTTGTGCTGGGACTCAACAATTCTATTATTGTTGATATAGCCTACTGGAATCATCAACTGTCTGTTCATACCTTTTCCTTTTTGCATCTGAGCTTGCCCTTTGCCTCTATGGCATCTGTTATCAGATCAACTCAAGCCTACACTCTACCATGAGGATATTAAGAGTAGTACCCAGAGTCTTGTGCACCTGGGGACAGCCATGAGAAGTGAGTTGCATGCACAGGGTTCCCTGACCTCCATTCTCTGTCTCTTGGCTTGCCCTGCCATCTGGAGGAGACCTTAGGGATTCCAAGTGTTCCATTCCTTGTGGAGGCCTGTCGTATCCCCAAAACAACCAGATTAGAACCTTGACCCACTAATCCTTCCCAGTCTGGTCCTCCTGGGGCATAATCAACAGATCTGAGTTGCTCAAGGTGGTCATCTGATCTCCATTGTCTGGTACTGGGTTTGACTCTTCATCCTGAGAAGACCTGGGAGAAGCAAAGAGTTTCCTGCTTCCCTATGAAGGTGTGTGGGGGCCAAACTGCCCCCACACACTTCCTTGCCAGTCAGCCCACTTGAGGCATAATCTGCAAAGTTCGACCTCCTGGCCTCCATTGCCTGGCTAATTCCACCTTACCCCAATATATACATACTTATTACTTAAGGGTCAAGACAGAATTTAGAAAGAAATTACAGACTTTTTGTATAATTGAATGAAAATGAATATACAACATATCCAAACTTTAGGGATATATTGAAGGCAAAATCAAAGTCCTAAGAGCCTACATAAAAATTTTGGAGAGATCTCAAAATAGTAACTTAGCAGCATACCTTAAAAGCTCTAGAACAAAAAGAAGAAATTACATTCAAAACAAGTACATAGCAGAAGTAATCAAACCCAGGGATAATATCAATAATACAGAAACAAACAAAAAATACCAAAAAATCAATAAAACAGAGAGATAGTTATTTAAAAAAATAAGGAAGTTTGATAAATCCTTATCCAAAAAAATTAAAAGGTGAAGAGAGAATATTCAAATTAACACAACTAGAAATGAAAATAGGGACATAATAACAGACATTGAGGAAATCCAGAGATTCATACTTTAAAAACCTGTACTCCACCAAATTGGATAAGATAAAAGAAAAAGATAATTTCCCTAGTACATACCACATATCAAAATTAATTCAAATAAAATAAGTAATTTAAACAGATCTATAACCCCTAGTGAAATAGAAGCAGTCATTAAAACCCTCCCAACCAAATGAAGCCTAAAGCCAGATAGTTTTAGTGGAGAATTCTACAAGAATTTCAAATAAGAGTTAGTGCCACTAATTCTCAAAGTATTCCACAAAATAGAAACAGAAGGAACCTTGTCCAATTCATTTTATGAAACCATAGTTACTCTGATACCCAAACCATAATTTTCCTCATAAACATAAATACAAAAATAATCAAATACTTGCAATCTGAGTCCAAGAACACATCAAAAGATCAAGTAGATTCTATCCCTGAGATGCAGAGATGGCTCAACATAGATAAATTGGTAACTGTAATGTACCATACAAACAAACTGAAACAAAACAAAACAAAACTTGGTCATCTCTTTAGATGCAGAAAAGGTCTTTTGCATTGTCCAATACGTGCTCATGATAAAATTTCTGAAGAGATTATAGATTCACCAGACTATAATAAGGCAGCAAGGATATAGCAAGGCCATAGGCAATGCCAACTTCAATGGAGAGAATCTGAAAACAATTCCACCAAAATTAGGAACAAGACAAATTTGTCCACTCTCTCCATGTCTATTCACTATAGCACTTGAATTCTAAGTTAAAGAAACTGAAGGAGATCAAGGGGATACAGATGGGGAAGGAAGAAGTCAAAGCACCTGTGTTTTCAGATGACATGAGAGGGTGTGTAAGTAACCTGAAAAAAATCCACCAGGAAACTTCTATATCTGATACTTTCAGCACAGTAGCTAGATACAAAATTAGCTCACAAAAGTCAGTCACCCTCCTGTATACAAAAACAAGTGACTGATAAAGAAATCAGGGAAATATCTTTCATAATAGCTGAAAATAATATAAAATATCTTGACTTCAAGTCATTGAAAAAGAAATTAAAGAATATATCAGAAGATGCAAAGATATCCCATGCTCATGAATTGCTATGATTAACATAGCAAAAAAAAATCTTATGGAAAGGAACCTATACATTCACTGCAACCCCCACAAAAATTCCAGTGCAATTCTTCTCAGAACTAGAAAGGACAATTTCCACCTTCATATGGAAACACACACACACACACACACACACACACACACACACACATACACCCCAAATTAGATAAAGCAATGTGAAATAATAAAGAACTCCTTGATGTATCAGCATTCCACTTTTCAAGTTGTACTACTAAAGCACCAATAATGATGATGATGATAATAATAATAATAATAACAACAACAACAACAACAATTTATGGCATGCTATTAGCACCAAAAACAGACATGTTGATGGATGGAATTAAATTGAATACTCAGAGACATAAGTTCACACACCTATGGGCACATGATTTTTTTTAATTTTATTTTCTAAGGTTTTTTTTATTTACATTCAAAATCATTTCCCCTTTCCCGTTTCCTCCCTCCCCGAAAGTCCCATAAGCCCCCTTCCCTCCCTCTTTTCCCCATTCAACCCCCTCTCCCTTCTCTGTCCTGGCATTCCCCCTACAGCCAGTCTTTCCAGGACCAGGGGCCTCTCCTTCCATCTTCTTAGAAATCTATTGATATACAAATTGTGTCTAGGGTATTCCGAGATTCTGGGTTAATATACCCTTATCAGTGACTGCATACCATGTGTGTTCTTTTGTGATTGGGTTACCTCACTAAGGATGATATTTTCCAGTTCTGACCATTTGCCTAGGAATTTCGTGAATTCATTGTTTTTAATTGCAGAGTAGTATTCCATTGTGTAAATATACCACATCTTCTGAACCCATTCCTCTGTTGAGGGATGTCTGGGTCCTTTCCAGCTTCTGGCTATTATAAATAAGGCTGCTATGAACATAGTGGAGCATGTGTCCTTATTGCATGCAGGTAAAGCCTCTGGGTATATGCCCAGGAGTGGTATAGCCGGATCCTCCGGGAGTGTCATGCCCAGTTTTCTGAGGAACTGCCAGACTGCTTTCCAGAGTGGTTGTACCAGCTTGCAATTCCACCAGCAGTGGAGGAGTGTTCCTCTTTCTTGGGCACATGATTTTTATTAAAAAGGCCAAAAGTACACACTGGGGAAAAAAAAGACATCTTCAACAAATGGAGCTGGTCAAGTGAATGGCTGTATGTAGACAAATCCAATTCGATCCATATTTATCACCCTGCAAAAAAATCTACTCCAAGTGGATCAAAGCCATCATCATCATCATCATCAACAACAACAACAACAATAATAGAAACAGATACACTGAATCAGATAGAAAAGAAATTGGGGAATAGCTTTAAACTAATTGGCAAAGGAAAGGAGTTTTTTTTTTTAACAGAACACCATTAGCACAGGCACTAAGATCAACAACTGATAAATGAAACCTCATGAAAGTGAGAAGCTTCACATGGCAGAGGACACTGTTATTCAAAGAGACAGTCAACAGAATGGGATAACATGTTTACCAATTACACATCTGGCAGACGGTTAATATCCAAAATATATAAAGAGTTCAAGAAACTAGATATTAAAGAAGCAAATAACCCAATTAAAAATGGGATACAGATCTAAAGTGAGAATTCACAATAGAGGAAATTCAAATGGCTGAGAAACACTTAAGCAATCTTCAACATCCTTAGCTATCAGGGAAATCAGAAGTACTCTGAGATTTCATCTTACACCTGTGGCAATAGCTAAGATTAACAAAACAAGTGACAGCTCATGTGCTGAGGATGTGGAGTAAGAGGTACACTCTTCCATTGCTGGTGGGAGTGAAACCCTGTACAGGCCTTATTAAATCAGTGTGGCGGTTCCTAAGGAAGATGGAAATCTATCTACATCAAGATCCAGGGCATATACTTGAAGATGATTCATTTTGTCAAAGAGACACTTACTCACTCAACCATGTTTATTACTGCTCTATTCATAATAGCATGAAATTGGAATCAACCCAGATGTCCCTCAACAGATGAATGGATAAAGAAATGTGGTACATTTGCACAATGGAGTATTACTCAGCTGTTAAAAAAAATGACATCCTGAAATTTGCAGGTAACTAGATGGAACTAGAATAAATCATTCTGGGTGAAGTATCCAACCCAGATTCAGAAATCAGGTATTGTATGTATTTGCTTATATGTAGAAATTAGCTGTATGGACAATGATGAGCAAACTATGATCCATACATAGAACCACAGAGGATAGGAATAGAGCAATAGACTAGAGGGAACAAAGTGATCTTGTTAGGAATGGGAAATGTAATAGATAATTGTGGATGGAAGCAGAGAAAGAATTGGAGGTTAAAGTGATGAGTGTAAGCGGGGTATTGAAGGAGGGAATACAGGGAGAGACAGACAAAACTAAAGGGTATTTTAAGGGTATTATGGAAACTTTCTAAAATATGTACATATATGATAGCGATCTAAATGAAATTGCCAAATAATCAGGGAGACAGAGTGTCAACTGGCCGTCTTTTGTCACCAAATGAAGCTCCAAGTGTCAAAATTAAGTTACATCTAATTCAGTTTTAATTGAGTTGTTGGCCTAAAATATCCTATGGGAATCCCCAACAAGCCAGGCTGCTCCTAACAAACTGACAGCAAGGTTTCACTGCTGAAAACAACACCTAAATACATCACTGAACACAGAAAGATTCAGCTGGTGCCTGCATAGTATCTTTGCCCCAACATTCTAGTATCTGTTACAGAGCGATACTCTTGTGTAGTACCAAAGGAGCCACAAACACCAAACCAGCCACAAATCCTGTGATCTACAGTGGTTTCCTTCTTGCAAGTACTGTTAGTGCAATGGTAGCACCTAGTTGTAGAAGTGACCAACCAATATCTGACCAACCAAGGTCCATTCCCTGAGATGGAATCCATACTCAACACTGGTTGGTGCCCAATAACCAGAGACTAGCTATCCCAAGGACCAAGGGTAAAACAAAAGTATTCCTGGTTTAAAGAAAGAAAGGAGTGATTAAATGACTCCTAATGATATTCTGCTGTACTCACAGACCCATACCTTGCTCATCTATCATCAGGGAATGTCCTTCTGCTGCAAATGGGAAAAAATAGAGAGACCCACAGTAAGACATTACACAGATAGTGAGAGATCTTGGAACTTTGAGCCCTAAATGGGATGTGTTCCTCATATCTCTCCCCTCAGTGACCAGAGAACTCTGCAGAAGAGGAGGCAGAAAGACTGTGAGACTTGAGGGGTAGAGGACACCAAGAAAATAAGGCCCTCGAAATCAACATGAGCAAAGTGCACAAACTCCAGAGACTGGGGCAGCTGGCCCAGCTCAGCACCAGGGTTTCCAGTAAATATTATGGATTAGTGTTTTTTTTTTTTTAATTCCTGAGAGTGTAGATGAGAGTGTCTCTAATTCTAGTGCCTTCTCTTGGGTTTTTCTTTTTTGTTGATTTTTCCTGTCCAACTTTGAGGTGATAGTTTTTGTTTTATCTGTTTGTATTTTTCTATACTTCAATATTATCTCTTAGAAGCCTGTTTTCTTCTAACGAGAGAAGATGAGGTGAGGAGGACCTGGGAGGAGTTGAAAGAAGAGGAAATGGTAATTAGGGTAATTTATGTGAGAAAAAATATATTGTAGATTAAAAGAAATAAAATTATTTAAAGAAGAAATAATTTAAAGAAGAAGAAAAGAACAGTTAAACGGTTGAAAATAGCTCCTCAAAAAAACAAACAAACAAACAAAAAAAAAACCTTCTATATGGAAGGAGGAGAAAAAACATCCAAAGAGCAGTTGCAAATGGTCACCATTACTACATTCTCAGATAATCAGTATTGGCAAAGACATGGAATCACTGGCGTCCTCACACACAGCTGGAACAAATAAGTGGTGTAGTCAATTTGAAAGACAGATTGGCATTTTCTTCAAAAGTTAGACAAACTGCTTTGATTCAGCAAATCTACTTTCACAGTTCTAGCCCTAGGATGTGAACGTACATCACAGAAACTCATGCTTGAAATGATTATAATAGCTTGATTAAAAGACTAAAAAACTAAACCTCAGGCCAGCCTGTGGGTTGGCCCTGACAAATATACTCAAGTTACTGCCCTGGTGATGCCCAGGCGCCTGGAAGAAAAACTCCTAAGCTTCCACCCCAGCCACACCTGACAGGCTGGATCCATAGACAGATATCCAAGTGCCTGACCAGGTCTTGCAGGTCCTGGGCAGCTGGAAGAAAGAAGCTAAATTGTTCCTCATTCTCTTCCTCCTATTCCTCTTCCTTCTCCTCCTCCTTCCCCTCCTCCTGCTCCTAAATCCCAACATCCATCCACTCTTCCCAGCCCCTTTTTTACACAGTTCCTCCTCCCCCCTCCCCTTCTCCTCTGAGAAGAGGGAGGCCTTCCCTGGGTATTACCTCACTTTGGCAGGTCAAGTCACTGCAGGACTAGGTGCATCCTCTCCCACTGAGGCCAGACAAAGTTAAGCAGGTAACAGGTTCATGGAGAGCCTCTGATCCAGTTGTTGGGGGACCCACATGAAGACCAAACTACACCTCTGCTACATACATGTGGAGAGACTAGGCCCAGCGCATGTATGCTATTTGGTTGATGATTCAGTCTCTGGGAATATCCAAGAGTCCAGGTTAGTTAACTCTGTTGTGTCCTCTTTGGGTTTCTCAGGCTTTCCCCCAACTCTTCAGCAAGACTCCCCAAGCTTCATCTAATGTTTGGCTGTGGGTCTCTATCTGCTTCCATTGCCTGTGTTAAACCTCTCAGAGGGCAGTTATTCTAGGCTGCCAGCATAACACAGTATCATTAATATTATTGGCTTCTTTGGCTTCAATGGAATGTAGCATAGTTATCCTATACTTTCTGGTTAATATCCACTTACAAATGAGTACATATCATGCATGTACTTTTAGGTCTGGATTGCCTCACTCAGAATGACATTTTCTAGCTCCACCCATTTGCCTGAAAAATTCATGATGTCCTTGTTTTTAATAGCTGAGAACATTCCATTGTGTAATGAACCACATTTTCTTTATCCATTCTTCAGTTGAGGGACATATGGGTTCCTTCTAGTTTCCAGCTATTACAAATAAAGCTGATTGAACATAGTTGACCAAGTGTCCTTGTGGGATTGTGGAGGATCCTTTGGGTATACACAGGAATGGTACACCTGGGTCTTGAGGTAGCACTATACCAATTTTCTGAGAAAAAGCCAAGTTGATTTCCAGAGTGGTAGTACAAGTTTTCACTCCTAGTGGAGTGAGAGGTGGAGGAGAGGTCCTCTTACTCCACATCCTCATCAGCATGTGCTGTCCCTTGAGATTTTGATCTTAGCCATTCTGATGAGTGTTAAGGTGGAATCTCAGAGTCGTTTTGATTTGCCTTTCTCTGATGACTAAGGATGTTGAACATTTCTTTAAGTGTTTCTCAGCCATTAGGGATTTCTCTGTTAGAATTCTCTGTTCAGCTCTGTACTCCTTTTTAATATTGGGTTATTTGGGTTGTTGGTGTCTAACTTCTTGAGTTCTTTATATATTTTGGATATTGAGCCTCTGTCTCCTCCTCTTCATGTTCCTCCTCCTTTTCCTCCTCTTCCTCTTCTTCCTTCTTTTCTCCTCTTCCTTTTTAAGCCCCCTTCTTTAATAAGCCATTAAGTAAAATAATATTTTTAGATTGTTTTGTACTTTTTTTTCAAGACAGTGTTTTTCTGTGTAGCCCTGGCCATCCAGAAACTCTCTCTGTAGATTGTGCTGCCCCAGAATTCATAGATGTACCTGCTTCTGCTTCCCAAATCCTAGATTAAAGGTGGACTCAGCTGCTCCCAGGACCCATTGGGAATAACATTAGTGGAAATGCCCAACATCAGGGAGATAAAATCTGAAGAAACCACCTCCAGTAGATGGACATGGGGCCACCCAGTTATCTCAAAATGTTTAACCCAAAATTTTTTCTGTCTAAAAGAAATGCGTAGATAAAAATGGAACAGAGACTGAAGGAAAGGGCATCTAGAGAGTGCCTTGCTTTGGGATCCATTCCATGGGCAGACACTAAACTCTGACACAATTGCTGATACCAAGATGTACTTGAAGGCAGGAGCCTGACATGACTGTCTTCTGAGAGGTTTTGCTAGCAGCTGATCAAGACAGATGTGATACTCA
Organism: Tokudaia tokunoshimensis; assembly: GCA_036184795.1. Taxonomy (NCBI): domain Eukaryota; kingdom Metazoa; phylum Chordata; class Mammalia; order Rodentia; family Muridae; genus Tokudaia; species Tokudaia tokunoshimensis. Next base: position 31,854,428 of record BTHU01000020.1, read on the forward strand.
CAGCCAATCATTGGACTGGACCCAGGGACCACTATGGAAGAGTCAGGGGAAGAACTGAAGGAGCGGAAAGGGATTGGAACACCTAGGAAGAACAACACTATCAACTAACCAGAGCCCTTGGAGTTCTCAGGAACTAAGCCACCAACCAAAGAACTTACTCGGGCTGGTTCGTTGTTCCTGGTACATATTGGGCAGAGACTGCCTTGTCTGACCTTGATGAGAGGGGTTGTGCTTGGTCTTTTGGAAGCTTGATGCCCCAGGGAAGGGGGATGCTAGAGGGGTGGGGTGGGAATAAGTGGATGGCTGGGGGAGCACGCTCTTAGAGGTGAAGGAGAGGGAGGATGAAGTGGGGGCCCAAGGAGGGGAGGACTGAGAAGAAGGACACTGAAATGTAAATAAATAAGATAATTAATAAATTTAAAAAGGTGTGCTCAGTTGGCCCCATGGACCATTTTTTGTACTTTTTATGTGGAGACCACAACTAAAATTCCAGATTTGCCTGGAGCTTGCTCTATAGCTCAGACAGGTCTTACCTTGTGATCCCTCGCCTCTCAGCTCTCTTGCTCTATAGCTCAGACAGGTCTTACCTTGTGATCCCTCGCCTCTCAGTTCTCTGAGTCGCTAGGACTTAAAGCCTATATTATCTCATCTGGCTTTATTTTATTTTTTTATGTACCCAGGGCTTTATACATATAGGGGAAGCTGTCTACTACTGCTATATCCCTAACCTTAAAACATTTTTAAATGTTTAGCACATATCTCATGACTTAGCAATTGTGCTGTCAGATGTAAATTCAAAAGTTTAATACATGTGATTACATGATATTGTATGTAGAAATATACATACAGCTTATTAAAGCCCCCAAATAGGATGGTTGGCTCTATAATACTATAATCCAACCACTTAAAAAAGGAAGACAGTGAGATCATGTGTTCAGCCCCCTCCTGGGCTATATAGAAACCGTGTCTCCAGAGAGCAGAGCTAATTAACAAGGACAACAGTTGTGCATAGACTGGGTAAATGGATGAAATGTGATGTGTACACACTTGGATGTCATTCCACAATAAGGGAAAACAAAAACATTATGTGAAGTGGCCTAACCAGTCACAAACATTCTATTTATACTGGATTCTAGACAAATCTCAGTACATCTCAGTACAGTAAGATAAAGTAATGTCATGTTTACTCTGAAACAAGGTTAAAGATATTGAAAAGGGTCCGAAGGAAGTATAGAACTTACTCATGGCTTATAAACTATACACCTAAGATAGAGTAATTAACTGCATATAAACAATCCACAGTAGTCTGAAGGTGTAATTCATAGGTGGAACCATTACCTGACATGCACAAGTCCTAAGATCAATCCCTAGCACCATAAAAACAATTCACACTCAAGCTATCAAAAATGAGATAATTATTAAAAGTCTAGAGCATATTCTGAGTGTCTGTTCCCGGTTTAGTGTGTATATACAGAACTGATGAACAGAGGCATGCCGGCAGTAGGCGCTTCAATCAGTAATGTGCATATGGAATGGAAACATCCTAAGTGGCCAGTTTCACTGAGAGGAAGGACTTCCCTGCTCCCAGTTAATGTCAGCAAGGACATTATCATTGTAATGGCCTTATTTACACATCCTGCCAGGAGAAGGCACAAGCAGTAATTCTTGAAACTGATTTCCCAGAGAAGGGTTTCTCACCACACAGCAAAACTGTGTGCAATTTGAACCTGAATTTCTCAATCTTTAAGCTATACATTTGTAACTGTTTGTAAGATATTGAAGATATGATATTGTGTTTGTTTCAAATATTTGGGTCTTGCTATCCTATCGCAGATTTATATAATTCTCCTATTTCAGCCCCACGCATCTGAGGGCACAGATACTAATTCTTATTTATAGTCAATGTTGTTTTAGGAACAGAATTTTGAAGGCAAAAAACCTTATGGAAAGTTGATTTTCAAATGGTAATTATATATATGAGAAAACGTGAACTTGCTGAGAAAAGGTACAGGATTTGATGCATTCAGTTGCTGCAGTCCATAGTCCCTGAATCATCCACTTCATGTGAAGAGGGTCTGGAACTTAAGAAAAGAGTGAGGATGGGGAGAAGATAATGGAAGGAAGGAAGGAAGGAAGAAAAGAAGGAAAGGAGCAAGGAAGGAAGAAAGAAAAAAAAGAAGGAAGAGAGGAAACAGGGAAGGAAGGGGGCAAGAAAGGTAGGAAGGAAAGAGAAGCCTCTTCTCAATGAAGTGTTAAAGAAGTTGGGGTATTTGGAGCTCACACATCCACATTGTTATGAAGGGCTTCTATTGACTCTAATGAATGTTTGCCCAGAATGATACGCACGGAGTGGTTTTCATACATGTCTGAAAGGGCAAATGCTGAGGTTACAAGTAGTTATATACTTGTTGGAAAAAATAACTATAGATAAATGGAGTTTGAAACCTCAGAATTACCCCATCTGCTTTCAATCTCATACACCTTTCCTGACACAGGGTGTCCTGCATGCTTGTCCTGAGAACCCTTTAGCTCCTGGATCTTCTGGGGCAGAGTCTTGGTCCAGAACTGCAGCCTTCTGACCTTCAGGGCTCAGCCCACAGCAGGCTGGGTGTCCAGTTGGAGATACTGCTCATCTTGGTCCATCACAGGCCAGTAGGGTAGACCCTCACTGTTGGGGTTCCTGTGGATATGCCACCCAGCAAAGAAGAGTGAAGGTCTCTCTGATACAAACCCTGATCCCCTTCTTTGCACTGGATGAGCAGACTAAGGGCCTGGTGTACTCATATAGATACAAGTGTCACCACCAGTGTCTACTCCAGGTGAAGCAGGGGGAGCAGGCTAGTTTTGTGTCTCCTTCTCAGGTGCAAAATCTAAAGAAAAGTACCACAATAGTGTGACTCACCCACCCTGTTTCTGTGGGATGAACAGTGAGTGAAAACTAGAAGGTATCTGCCTGACTGTGCCTTGAGTTGAAGATTATCATGTAATTAAGGACACATACATACTAATGGAACATTGGGATCCTAGAAGAAGAATTGAAAATAAAGAGGTTGAGGAAGGGGTGTATTCTCACCCATTTCTGGCAAAGTTGGCCCAGTACTTCATCACCCTCCTCTTTAGCAGCTCTTCCTCCTCAGTGAGGTCCACTGCAGACAGAGGAGAACAAGAGTCCAAGTCTTAGCCTCTTTAAGATTTATTTATTCTTATATCTAAATACATCATTGCTGTCTTCAGACGCACCAGAGAGGGAGCCGGATTTCATTAGGGATGGTTGTGAGCCACCATGTGGTTGCTGGGATTTGAACTGAGGACCTTAGGAAGAGCAGTCAGTCCTCTTATCCACTGAGCCATCTCGCCAGCCCCCAAGTCTTAGCCTCATGCAGCTGCCAACTCATGCTCTCCTACAGAATCTACAACCTGACGGCAAACCCTAGGCCTGGTTTATAGCCTCTTCCCTTCAACTCAGAATCCAGGATCCATCCAAAGCACTACTTGAAGTTTCTCAGGTTTGATTCTATACCAGTGTGCTCTCGTCCTGTCTAGAGCAAGCTAGACAAGAAAAGGTTCATATTCTAACTCTAGTATATTTTGGGGGAGGAGCTTGGGGATTTTTGGTAAGCTCAGATATGGTGAACACATGTGTTGTCCCTTCCCAGACTCCCAGTTTCCCCAACTGGACAGAGAGTGCAATAATCCCTCAGACACTCATCTGATGCTCCATTCAGCTGAAGGAAACAAGAAAGACTCACAATTCATGTCCCACAAAAAGGAGCCAAAGACAAAGGGAACATCATCACCATGGTCTGCTCTCACATGGGATGGTCTGACATATTTGATGAAGCTGGGCAGATGCTGGAACTCATAGAAGTAGACAGGAGCCTGGAAACCTGGAGGTGAGGACACATGCTAACATTGTGATTTCTCATATGGAGCTTATCTGCCTAACCTTTGGTAACTAGAAACCTTGCTCTAAAGTCATCACAGTTGAGTGGTGACCTTCAGACTGGAGCATTGGTTTTGGGAAAACTTGGTTAAACTGGGACCCTGGAATTCCACGTTGAGTGGTTGACAAGACCTTTAGGGTAAGCAATGTGTTTCTTCTTCTAGACCTGGTTAGGATGCCAGCCTTTACACTAGACATATAGATTTAGTGGAGGAAAGCTGCCTGCTATCAGAGACATGACCGAGACATTGGTCCAGCTGGACACTGCAGAGCTCACCAGTGTCCACAGCTCTGAGCACCCCCTGTCCTTGCTCTTGTCCCACATGTACTCACGCTGGAAATGTGCCACTCGGAGAGCAGGGATCACAAACATGAAGTCCCCCAGCATCTCTCTGAACTGTGCTTTCAGGGTCTCTGAGTCCTCAGTGTCCCCCATATACTCTTCCATTATCAGGTCACTACATTCTGGAGGCAGCATCTACACCAATAGGAATCAGGAAGAATGATGACAGGCAGACAGAAGCCTCTAAGTAAGGAATGTGGCCAGTGATATAAGAGGGTATAGGGGGAAAAGTACACCCTCTATCAGGACAGGAGCCGAGGTCCCTCTCACCATCTGTGCTGCTGTGCTCTTCAGAACAGCTGGCAGGGTCTCTCTGGTTATGTTCTCTATGATATGATGAAGGCCCGTGAACTGGAAGGCAGAAGGTAAATCTTAAGTTTTCGATGGTTTGGAATTGCATCAAAGTAACTGAGTTCCCACCACCCACCATTTGAGTTATGTACTCAGGGGCTTAGAACTAGGTCTCACCGTGGGGACTCCCCAGCCACATTCATCTGTGGTGACACCAATGATGCTGGGGACAGGGTGAAAATCCTTAGAGGCCAACAGCTCCTGAGGATGCTTGGGTAGGAACTTCCCATCCACCACACCAGGGATCATCTTGAAGACCTATACAACATTGACGGTCAGTGCTGAAGACCAATTATCTGAATATTCCAATGCCCATGAATATCCACAACAATTCCCTATATCCTATCTCATCTCAGGATGTTATGCACACTCTAGGAGAAGCTCTACATCAAAATTAGCTTATCTTGTTCTTTTTGCACACTGTACTGAAAGGACACCAAACCATGGAGATGAGTTAGCACATTTGAGTAGTAAGTGATTGATGGCAATACCACATCCTATTCATCAGGTCCTTCAAGACACACAATTCTCCCAACCTGGTTAATAGCCAGGATCTCTTGTTTACTCTTTGCTCGCAGGCAGTGCATCAGGCCTTCTGAGTCCTTGGCTTCACAACCAGATAGGTTGACTACTGTCTGTAAAAGGAACAGACAATGGTTAGCTCATCCCTCCCAGCATGGAGCAGTGATTGTTTTTATTCTAGTAGATGTCATTATCTCTAATTAACACATCCTAGTGTTTGTTGTGTATGAAAGGAGTAAGTGGAATTGTTCACATTTTCTGATTCTCAGAGGTGACAGCTAGGAAAGGACATTCTATCCACATATACTTTTGATGATGCTTTGGTGTGTGTGTTACTCAAGGTTGACAATAGGTATGAAAGCACATTTTGTCTTTACAGGTTAGAGAACAGTCTCAGCTGTTACATGTCACCCTATCATTTGTTTGAATTTGTCTACACGAGCTTAGCTGTCCTATGGCCTTCCAGGGATTCTTCTGTCTTTGGTTTCTTTACCTTCATAGGAACACTGGGTTTTCTGACACATATTGCCACCACCAACTTTGTGTGGGTTCAGAGGATTTGAACTTGGGAATTGATGCTAGCACAGCAAATGTTTTTACCAGCTGACCCTTTTCCCCCATCATCTGTACTTGTTAGAGTTCCTTTTGATCAACTCAACACAAGCCAGGATCATCTGGAAAGAGGAACTTAGGCTGAGAATATTGCCTCAATAAGATTGGCCCATAGGCAAGTCTGGGCATTTTCCTGAGAAATGATTAATGCAGAAGAGCCCACCTCACTGTGGGCAGTGTCACCAATGGGCAGGTGTTCTGGGTTGTATAATAAATCTAGCTGAGAACACCACGAGTAACAAGCCAGTAAGCATGTTGCTCTTTGGCCTCTGGTTCAGTTCTGGCTTCCGGGTACATTCCTGAGTGCTTACTTCCCATCAAGACAGATTATAAACTGTGAGCTGAAGCAAGTCTGTTCCTCTCCAAGTTGCTTGTGTCAACGGTCTTCATCAGAACGATAAGAAACAAACTAGGAAGCAATGCTTAAGTGTTTTTGCTAATTACAGAAACCACTGGGTAGAGGTTTACTGTCATATAACATGCTCAGCATACATAAAATCCAGTTAACTGAATACCAGAGCACCAGAGGCAAAGACTGAGGTAGCTGGTGTTCTTGAGAGCACTGACCTTGTAGACCACTTCATATGTGTCAGAGATGAGGTCAGGCAGCAGGGCCACTCCACTCTGCATAATGGCTCCATGAAATAGTCCTTTGGACATGGGGGACACAACATGGGAAGACACACTTGTGCCACCTGCTGAGCCACCAAATATAGTGACCCTGTCACGGTTGCCTCCAAAGTAAGCGATATTTTTCTGCACCCAGTGTAGGGCAGCCACTTGGTCCAGGTATCCCCAGTTGCCTCTGGCATGCTCGTCTCCAGTGCTGTGAAGTAGTAGAAAGAACAATGCATGACTGGCCATGTGCTACCTGGTCCCCATTACCCAGCCCAGTCCCAGGCTTACCTGAAGAAGCCAAGGATACCCAAGCGATACTGGATGGAGACAATTACCATTTCCTCAGTGGCTGCCAGTACGGATGCATCAAGCATGGAGGCTGATCCTAAAACCAGCCCACCACCGTGGATCCATACCATCACCTGGAGACAGAAACTCAGATGCCGGGAGGCCCACACACAGCCCAAGCTCAACTAGACTGCCCACTACATTATCAACTGCTTAGCTCTGTGCAGGTTGACCTATAAACAGATCTCCTCAGTTTCTCAGGAAGTGAGCCACAGATGTGAGCGTATTTCCATTCCTACTTAAAAGGAAATCTCAGCATGGGTTAATGGATCTAGATCTAAATTAAAGTCATCATCACTCTCAGATCCATCTATTTAAAACAACAACAACAAAAAAGGATTGTCTTCCTGAGGGGCTTTCCTGTTTGCTTATCAGAATGGCCATCAGATAATTCTGGCAAAACAAATATCTTTCAGCTAGAAATTTGGGTGATGTCAATATTCAACCCTTGTGCACCATCCTGAGTGGGTCTGCCAAGTTGATAGAATTCATACTTTAATCACATACCTAGATCCTGTTAACTCTCTGAGCCACATGAATCTGAGTCACACACACACACACACACACACACACAGAAGTTTAGACAGCTCACCATCGGCTGACATCACCTTCTTGAACCCTAATCTGGATCTAAACTACAGTGGAGATCAGAATTATTTTGTCCCTTCCCATCTTCCAGAGAGATAAATGACCTATTCCCCGGCTGACCATAGCCTGACACTCACAGGCAGGTTAGAGCCCTCCTGGGCATGGGCTGGTGTATAGAAGTTGAGATACAGGCAGTCTTCAGACATAGGGATGGGAATCATGGTCAACTCCATCTCCTTAACACCCTCTAAATTCATTAAACCAGTCTGCAGACACCTAGTGAAAGGAAATCAGGAAGTCCAAGACACATGGTGGTCAAGGTTGAGGATGGGATGTGTTCTCATCCATTTCTGGCAAAGTTGGCCCAGTACTTCATCACCCTCCTTTTTAGCACGTGCTCCTCCTCAGTGAGATCAACTGCAGACAGAGGAGAACAAGAGTCCAAGTCTTAGCCTCATGCAGGTGCCAACTCATTCTCTCCTACAGCAACCTCAGCCTAATGGCAAACCCTAGGCCTGGTTCATACCCTCTTCCCTCCCATTGAGAATCCAGGATCCATCCGAAGCACTACTTGAAGTTTCTTAGGTTCATTTCTACACCAGTGTGCTCTCATTCCTTCTAGTGTAAGGTAGACTAGGAAAGGTTCATATTTTAACACTAGTATATTTCAGGGAGAGCTTGGATCTTTTTAAAGTTCAGATATAAAAGTTCACTTATACTGATAAAATGGTAGGCATAAAAATATTCCTAAATTGATTGAAAGTGGAATTATAAACATTTTCTGGCAAAATTGAAGATTTACATGGAAAATATTTTTGACATAATTGAAGAAATATATAGAAAAATGTTAAAATTAAAGATTATCATGGAAAATAATACAGTTAAAATGGTAGACATAAAAAACATTACTAAACTGAAAGAGGAATCACAAATATTTTCTGATAAATTTGAAGATTTACATGAAAAATATTTCTGTTAGACTATGTTTTTTGTTGGGGAATTGAGACCATTGATGTTATAAGATATTAAGGAATAGCGATTGTTGCTTCCTGTTATTTTTGATGTTCTTTTTATGTTTGTGTGGTTACTTTCTTTTGGGTTTGTTGGAAAAAGATTGCTTTCTTGCTTTTTCTAGGGTGTAGTTTTCCTCCTCATGTTGGCATTTTCCATCTATTATCCTTTGTAGGGCTGGATAACCTATGGTTATTTGATCTTTGACAAAGGAGCTAAAATCATCCAATGAAAAAAAGATAGCCTTTTTTTATTGAATATAATCTTCATTAACATTTCAAATGATAAAACCTTTCCATTTTCCCCCATCCCTTAAAACCCAAAACTTCTCCTCCCACCCCCTGCCTCCAAGTATATGCCCCTCCACCCGAACCCATTCCCCCCTCCCTCAATTTCCCTTGTTGGGGCATCTATTAAGCCTTCACCTGATCCAGGACCACTCCTCTCACTGATGCCATACAAGGAATTCCTCTGCCACATTTTGGCTGGAACCATGTGTACCCCTTGGTTAATGGTTTAGTTCCTGGGAGTCCTGGGGCATCTGGGTGGCCGACATCATTGTTCTTCCTGATAGCCATTTCAGTAAATGGTGCTGGATCAACTGGCTGTTAGCATACAGAAGAATGCCAATTGATCAATTCTTATCTCCTTGTACAAAGATCAATTAAAAAGTAGATCAAGGACCTCCACATAAAACTTTTTTTCATTAAATATATAATCTTCATTTACTTTTCAAGTGGTAAAACCTTTCCCGGTTTCCCCAATACCAATACCCAACCCCCAACCCCAATACCCCCAACACCTCCTCCCACTCCCTGCCTTCAAGTATATGCCTCCCAAGGCGACCCACTCACACCTCCCCCCACCTCCATTTCCCCTTGTTGGGGCAGTATTGAGCTTTCATCTGACCAAGAACCACTCCTCCCACCGATGCCCGACAAGGCATTCCTCTGCCATATTTTTGGCTGGAACCATGTGTACCCCTTGTTTGATGGTTTAGACCCTGGGAGTCCTGGGGTGTCTGGGTGGCTAACATTGTTGTTTTTCCCATGGGGCTGTAAATACTTCAGCTCCTCTGGACCACCCTCCAACTCCTCCATTGGGGACCCCATGCCCAGTTGGGCTTTGGGGCTAACATCCACTTATCAGTGAGTGCATACCATGTGCGTTCTTTTGTGATTGGGTTACCTCACTCAGGATGACACTTTCTAGTTCCATCCATTTGCCTAAGAATTTCATGTAATATTGTTTTTATTAGCTGACTGGAACTCCATTGTGTATATATATCACAGTGTCTGTAGCCATTCCTCAGCTGAAGGACATCTGGGTTCTTTCCAGCTTCTGGCTATTATGAATAAGGGAGCTATGAACATAGTGGAGCATGTGTCCTTAGTATATGTAGGAGCATCTTCTGAGTATATGCCCAGGAGTGATGTAGCTGGGTCCTCAGGTAGTAAGTACTATGTCTAATTTTCTGAGGAATAGCCAAACTGATTTCCAGAGTGGTTTTACCAGCTTGTAATCCCACCAACAATAGAGAAGTGTTCCTCTTTCCCCACATCCTCTCCAGCATCTACTGTCCCCTGAGATTTTCATCTTAGCCATTCTGACTGGTGTGAGGTGGAATCTCAGTGTTGTCTTGATTTGCATTTCCCTGATTACTAAGGATGTGAACATTTCTTTAGCTGCTTTAGAGCCATTCGACTTTCCTCAGTTGAGAATCCCCTGTTTAGCTCTACTTTTAAGGGGGACATAGGGAACCTTAGTTAAAACTGGTGAGTTCTGCAGATTCAGAGGCTGAGACCACAGAGAGGGAGTAACTCACAGAGCTGTCAGAAGAACTTGTTAAAGTATGCATTTCCAAATTCCCTCACCAGGGCCTGTGTAATGACTTAGCAAGTAAGGGTGCCCTGCCTCCAAACTGGTGGCCAGAGTTCAACCCCAAGAACCCACATTGTGGAAAGAGATAACTGACTCCAAATGCCCAGGCCAAAGTACACAGACCAACGTACACAACCAAAGACACAGAGTAGCTGTCTACCAAGCAAAGGATCCCAGAGAAGGTCACCCATACTGAGGAGCCAGCCCAGAGTGAGGGGATCTGAGTTATGCTGGACCTGCAAGTCAGAGGATAAAGGAGCAGATGGATCTTTTCCCTTAGTGCATTTGTAGCTGTAGCTGCTACTGGACTTTTAGATAATAATAATAATACAATATATTCATGCTGCCAAGAATTTCTGATGTGCCAAGCTCTAGGATAGAACAGACTGGCATCCTAAAACAGGGCACTGTACGAAGTTATTAGTGTATACAGAAGTTCCCTTGTGCACTCACCATGCCTCAGTTGATCTTAGCAGTGCCTGGGTTCACTTCACCATGCATATAAGCTGGGGTAAAGACAGGTTGGATTTCACTGCAAATGGCATGTATGCTCTGAGCCTGTCAACAACTTTCAATCCCTTATCAGAAGTTGAACCAGAATGGCTTTATGCCCAGAGAGTGTGTGCTGCAATTGATGGTTCCCACCCACACCTCTTCCTGGCCTCTCCAATCTGATAGTGTAAACATCTTTAACCTTTTCCTAAGCCTCCCCAATGATCCATTGAACTCACCTCATCTGTGACCCTTGCTGTGGGTCACCAGACTCTGGAAGGTCACCAGGGTTCTCCATGCAGCAAGATCTGCCTGACTCATTTGAGGGTACTGTTTGGAACATTCTTTGTTTGGAATCCTGGGCTTAGAATCACTGACAACTGTAACAAGGATGGAGTTGAATCCTATCCCCTCCCCCATCTCACCCTATTCTGCAACATACTTGGGAACATCAAATTGTCGGAGCCTTGTAGGGGATGCCCAGGATTACATAGAGCAGATGTATTATTAGCTGAATGCTATGTGATACACCTGTAAACCCAGAACCCGAGAAGCTGAGATAGCAGACTAGTCTGGACTACAGACAATACTCTGTCTCAAATACTAAAATGAAAAGCAGAAAAAGAAGAAATATGTTCACCAAATTTGAGTTCCACCCATGGCTCTCATTCTAGACTATGGCTTTTTAGCTCAAAGCCAGAGGATATTTCACTCTATCACACAGGATTTCATAGATTTTCTTAGAAGATAAAGCTTGGTGGACATAGCCAGGCTCTAAGCAGGACCATTTCAGTATTTGTTGTGTGTTACAGTAACTATCAAGCATCAGTGGCTGGTGCCATCAGTAAGATATATGGACAAAGAGGCTGTGTGGTAAGCCATTGTTTGTAGGCAGCAAGTCACAGGAGATAGAGTGAGCATTTGGACTCAGAAAGATGTTGAAAATCACTCTTTTGTGACCCTGGCATCATGCACAAACATGGCACCTGAGATGCTGATTCATGTGGGTCGGAACAGGGAGGGCAGTAACAGAAGATTCACCAGGCCAGTTTGGGACTTTTAACTTCTCTTGTGGCAGCTCATCAGGTATGTAAACTTCTGCAGTATCAGAAAGTTGTGTCTTGGGGTTTGAGGGAGGTGTTAGCTGGTAGAAATCACACACACACACACACACACAGGAGAAGGAGTATCTCACTGAGACTTCTGTGTACACTTAGGCACAGAAAATCAGGACTCCTTATGGACCACAGAGCATCCAAAGCAGAACCTTTTCTGAGGTAAAGAAGAAGTAACAAAGCTGTGGTGTTCAACTGCTTATCTTCCCATAATATCAAGACTTGGAGCATACAGGACTTTTAGGTCATTGGGTGGTTTTCCATCACCATTTCCTGATCCTTACTAGAGCAGTTAGGGTGTTTTATGTGCAGGAAACAATTGTGATATTCCTATCAATCTCATGTGATTTCTGGCACAGATAATGGTGATGATCATAATGGTGTGTGTGTGTGTGTGTGTGTGTGTGTGTGTGTGTGTGTCTGTGTGTCTGTGTGTATTAGGTACATATGTCTCTGGCTGTGTGTGTTCTTGGCTGTGTCTGTGTGATTGTGTCTGTGTGTGAGTTTGTGTATGTATGTGGTACTGTGTGTGTGTCTCTATGTAGGTGTGTGTTGGGGGTGGCTGTGTCAATTGCATGTGTGAGTCTGTGTGTTTGTGTGTCTATGTATATCTGTCTGTCAGTGTGTCAGACTGTTTGTCGCTGTATATGTGTGTGCGCGTGTGTGTGTGTGTGTGTGTGTGTGTGTGTGTGTGTGTGTGTGTGTGGTGGAGTCTGCTGAAGTTTTTTCCCAGTCCCCAGGGTCAGGAGATACTATGAGGTTCATGTTCATATGCTCAGAGCATTTGTGAATATGTTTGACTGTGAGGTTTGTCTTGGCAATGGAATGGGAGCATTAGAAGATCAAGATATGTCCAGGAGAAGAGCATCCTTTTCCTGCCTCCTTGAGTACATGCCTTTGTATAGACACTTATTTCCAACTTTCACAGACCCTCTGGGATTCTTTGGTGGCTTGTGACATAATCACTCTGTCAGCTTCCATATTATTAATTTACTAATGTCCCAAACTCTTCTCTGGGCCCTCTATTAAAAATATTCTCGATCTTAGAGCATTTGCTATTGGTGTTCTATTTAGGAAATCTTCCCGGTGCCCATGTGCTCCAGGTTCTTCCCCACATTCTCTTCTATTAGATTCAGGTTATCTGGTTTTATGTGGAGGTTTTGATCCACTGGTCTTGAACTTTGTACAGGTAGATAAGAATGGATCAATTTGCATCCTTCTACATGTTGACTGCCAGTTGACTAAGCACCATTTGTTGAAAATGCTGTCTTTTTTCCACTGAACGTTTTTAGCTCCTTTGTCAAAGATCAAGTGACTGTAGGTGTGAGGGTTCATTTCTGGGTCTTCAATTCAATTCCATTGATCTACCTTCCTGTTCCTGTACCATACCATGCAGTTTTATCACTATTGCTCTGTAGTAAGGCTTGAGGTCAGGGATGGTGATTCCATCAGAAGTACTTTTATTGTGTGAAAAGTTTTTGTTGGGGAAGAACCTGGAGCACATGGGCACAAGGGAAAATTTCCTGAATAGAACACCAATAACTTATGCTCTAAGATCAAGAATCAACAAATGGGACCTCATAAATTTGCAAAGCTTCTGTAAGGCAAAGGACACTGTCAATAGGACAAAACAGCAACCAACAGATTGGGAAAAGATCTTTACCAATCCTACATCCAATAGAGGACTAATATCCTCTAAAAACAAAGAACTCAAGAAGTTAGACTCCAGAGAATCAAATACCCTATTAAAAATGGGGTACAGAGCTAAACACGGAATTCTCAACTGAGAAAAATCAAATGGCCCTGAAGCATCTAAAGAAATGTTGAGCAACCTTAGTTATCAGGAAAATGCAATTCAAATTCAAAACAATGCTGAGATTCCACCTCACTCCAGTCAGAATGGCCAAGATCAAAAACTCAGGGGACAGTAAATGCTGGAGAGGATGTGGAGAAAGAGGAACACTCCTCTATTGCTAGTGGGATTGCAAGCTGGTAAAACCACTTTGGAAATCAGTTTGGAGATTCCTCAGAAAACTGGACATAGCACTACCTGAGGACTCAGCTATACCATTCCTGGGCATATACCCGGAAGATGCTCCAACATTTAATAAGGACACATGCTCCACTATGTTCATAGAAGCCTTATTTAAAATAGCTAGAAGCTGGAAAGAACCCAGATGTCCTTCAACAGAGGAATGGATACAGAAAATATGGTACATTTACACAATGGAGTTCTACTCAGCTATTAAAAACAATGAATTCATGAAATTCTTAGGCAAATGGATGGAGCTAGAAACTATCATCCTGAGTAAGGTAACCCAATCACAAAAGAACACAGACGGCATACAACCGCTGATAAGTGGATATTAGCCCGAAAGCTCAGAATACCCAAGATACAACTCACAGACCACATGAAGCTCAAGATGAAGGAAGACCAAAGTGTGGATACTTTGATCCTTCTTGGAAAGTGGATCAAAACACCCATGGCTCAAAACCAACCAATAGTATGAGAATAGGGTCCCAAATGAAGCAGCTAGAGAGAGTACCCAAGGAGCTGAAGAGGTTTGCAGCTCCACAGGAAGAACAATAATATGTACCAACCAGTACCTCCAGAGCTCACAGGGACTAAACCATCAACCCAAGAGTGCATGCACATGGTGGGTCCCATGGCTCCACCTGCAAATGTAGCAGAAGATGACCATTTCAAACATCAATGAGAGAAGAGGACATTGATCTTGTGAAGGCTCGATTCCCCAGAATAGGGGAATGCAAATCAGGAAATTGCTGGGGTCAGGGTGTGAGCATGGGGAGGGGGATGGAATAGGGGGTATTTGGTGGGGTAAAGTGGAAGAAGTTAACATTTGAAATGTAAACAAAGCAAATATCTAGTAAAAAAGGAAAAATATTCTTCTGTAATTTGTGCCATCATACAATAGTGATGAATGTTAATCTAACTACCTCTGTGTTCTCCTAAGCTCCTTCTCTCTGTCATTAATGGGCTCTATCTCTCCTTCTCTAGATCCACATTTTCCAAGGCACCCTACATATGACAAACCTGTGTCTTTTTGGGGTACTAGCCTTTGCAAGTTTCATGCAGTAGCGTGAAGGCCAATCCTTGGACATTACTAAAATGATGATTCTTTTAATGTCAATCTTCCACAACAGGAAGCACCTTGCCTGTGAACTTATTGACAGGAGCCCCATGGCTTCTCCTGTTACAGCTTTCTTCTCTCCGATCTTTACAGAAACACTTATGTTGGATTGGGGAGTAAGAGAGCCAGGAATCATGATGACTCCATTTTGGAGGTCAGGGATCCTGGCACTGCAGAAGGACTTCAAATGCCATGCTGTGTTGGTTCAAGAGGCCAGGGAAGGAGCAGACTGCAGAAGTGGCTTTGTTCTGCCTGCTGGATCTTGGCTCCCTGTGGCCTCTGCCTTATCAGTTTTTCTACAATAAGAACTTTGCCCCATCCAATCAAATGTCCACACCTACACCCCCAAAGGTACAAATTCTTGCCTGAGCCAGGCCAATCTGTTCTGGTTCCTGCTGTGAGACTCTCAGCAGCAGCAGCACAGGTTAAAGCCTGAGATTCAACCATGCCTTTGGCTACACTTCCCAGTTGGCTGTGTGTTGTAGCCAGTGGACTCCTGCTTCTCCTCCAGCATGTGCATGGTGAGACTACCTACATGAGCAGAGGGAACCAGGGTCAGAGCTGCCCCAGGTCTGCAAAGTCAGAGGCTGAGCTTGGGTACAGAAGGCACCAGGAAGGAACAGGATCTGGTGGAGAATGACTCATGACAGTGTGGGAACTGTGTGCTTTCTAATGTCCCACCAGGGCACACAGAGGTCAGAGATGTCTGAGATTAGCAGATACTGAGGAGGCAGCAGGGACAGAAGAATAAGGACATGTCCCTCCTCTGTGTGTGGTTGTGGCTAGAAGTTCTACTGAACTTGAATAATGACAACAATTCCTTCATAATGCCAAGTGTCTCTGAGCCTGTCACTTTGTTGGCTAGGGAAAAGCCCTGTCAGTAGGCAAGAGGGTCAGTGGACAAGGTTTCTATCTCTAGGCAATCCAGATCCTACTGCTGAATTGACATGACCCAGGTTACCTTCTCCACGTACCATGGTGATGATGAGGTAGAAATTCCTAAATGTGGTGACAGCTGATGGTATCTCTTCACTTACAGGCCAGGGCTCAGCCAGCCCCATCAGGAACACACACATGGGCCAGGTGAGAGGCAGCCTTGTCCATGTGAAAGATACTAAATCTGATGTCTATGCCTTCCTGGGAATTCCCTTTGCCAAGCCTCCTGTAGGATCACTGCGCTTTGCACCTCCTGAGGACCCTGAGCCATGGAGTGGTGTGAGAGATGGGACCTCACAGCCGGCCATGTAAGTACTGGGACCTAGGGGACTTCAGGCATGAGTTTCAGGCCACACTGCTGTGCTTCCTCCACCTCAGCTCTATAGCACTTTTTCTGGAGACTGTGGAACAAGGAGGTACCTTATTGGTACTTGGAAGCAAAATGAAGAGTGTCTCACTACCCTATGCAATGGTATTTTTTCATTCATTCCTATAGTTGTTATGTGGGCACAGAACCCTAGTACCCAAGCATCTCATTTACCTTTCTGTGGCTGTGATAAAATATCCTTACATAAGCAACGTAGTGAGGAAAGACTTTATTATGGGTCACAATTCCAGTTTATAATCTACCATACGAGGGAAACCACAGAGGCAGAAGTCTAAGAGAGCTAATTGCACAATATTCACATTCAGGAACAGAGTTTAAAGGACACATGCATGCATACTAACCTTCACTTACTTTCTCCATTCTTATACAATCCAGGAGCCCTCTTCCTAGGGAATGATGCCTCCTACCATGTGAAGTAATTCCTATTGCAATGAACATGATTGAGATAACTTGTCACTGGCATGCTGACCAGGCAACAGGATCTAGATAATCCCTAAGCAAGACTCTTTTCCCAGGGTATCAAGTCAACAATCAAAACTAACCACCACATCCGGACTTAAATTTTACACACAGGATTGAATGTTGGAACAGAAAGCCAATCATTTTCAATGAAGCTGTGGGAGTCTCCATATACCAGCCCGCAGAATCTTATAGATAATCTTCCTTGAAAAATCTGGCTCCATTTCCATTTCCATGGGGCTTGTGGCATTTACTGTCATAGGGACTTTAGAGACAAATCATATGATAACCAGCAATGGTGGAAAACAGTAGCTGTAGGTGGCTCAGAGAACGTTCAGACTATGATATAGATTTGACCACCATGTGTCTTGGACTTCCTGATTTCCTTTTCACTAGGTGTCTGCAGACTGATTTAATGAATTTAGAGGGTGTGAAGGAGATGGAGTTGACCATGATTCCCATCCCTATGTCTGAAGACTGCCTGTATCTCAACATCTATACACCAGCCCATGCCCAGGAGGGCTCTAACCTGCCTGTGAGTGTCAGGCTATGGTCAGCCGGGGAATAGGTCATTTATCTCTCTGGAAGATGGGAAGGGACAAAATAATTCTGATCTCCACTGTAGTTTAGATCCAGATTAGGGTTCAAGAAGGTGATATCAGCCGATGGTGAGCTGTCTAAACTTCTGTGTGTGTGTGTATGTGTGTGTGTGTGTGTGTGTGTGTGTGTGACTCAGATTCATGTGGCTCAGAGAGTTAACAGGATCTAGGTATGTGATTAAAGTATGAATTCTTCTATCAACTTGGCAGACCCACTCAGGATGGTGCACAAGGGTTGAATATTAACATCACCCAAATTTCTAGCTGAAAGATATTTGTTTTGCCAGAATTATCTGATGGCCATTCTGATAAGCAAACAGGAAAGCCCCTCAGGAAGACAATCCTTTTTTGTTGTTGTTGTTTTAAATAGATGGATCTGAGAGTGATGATGACTTTAATTTAGATCTAGATCCATTAACCCATGCTGAGATTTCCTTTTAAGTAGGAATGGAAATACGCTCACATCTGTGGCTCACTTCCTGAGAAACTGAGGAGATCTGTTTATAGGTCAACCTGCACAGAGCTAAGCAGTTGATAATGTAGTGGGCAGTCTAGTTGAGCTTGGGCTGTGTGTGGGCCTCCCGGCATCTGAGTTTCTGTCTCCAGGTGATGGTATGGATCCACGGTGGTGGGCTGGTTTTAGGATCAGCCTCCATGCTTGATGCATCCGTACTGGCAGCCACTGAGGAAATGGTAATTGTCTCCATCCAGTATCGCTTGGGTATCCTTGGCTTCTTCAGGTAAGCCTGGGACTGGGCTGGGTAATGGGGACCAGGTAGCACATGGCCAGTCATGCATTGTTCTTTCTACTACTTCACAGCACTGGAGACGAGCATGCCAGAGGCAACTGGGGATACCTGGACCAAGTGGCTGCCCTACACTGGGTGCAGAAAAATATCGCTTACTTTGGAGGCAACCGTGACAGGGTCACTATATTTGGTGGCTCAGCAGGTGGCACAAGTGTGTCTTCCCATGTTGTGTCCCCCATGTCCAAAGGACTATTTCATGGAGCCATTATGCAGAGTGGAGTGGCCCTGCTGCCTGACCTCATCTCTGACACATATGAAGTGGTCTACAAGGTCAGTGCTCTCAAGAACACCAGCTACCTCAGTCTTTGCCTCTGGTGCTCTGGTATTCAGTTAACTGGATTTTATGTATGCTGAGCATGTTATATGACAGTAAACCTCTACCCAGTGGTTTCTGTAATTAGCAAAAACACTTAAGCATTGCTTCCTAGTTTGTTTCTTATCGTTCTGATGAAGACCGTTGACACAAGCAACTTGGAGAGGAACAGACTTGCTTCAGCTCACAGTTGATAATCTGTCTTGATGGGAAGTAAGCACTCAGGAATGTACCCGGAAGCCAGAACTGAACCAGAGGCCAAAGAGCAACATGCTTACTGGCTTGTTACTCGTGGTGTTCTCAGCTAGATTTATTATACAACCCAGAACACCTGCCCATTGGTGGCACTGCCCACAGTGAGGTGGGCTCTTCTGCATTAATCATTTCTCAGGAAAATGCCCAGACTTGCCTATGGGCCAATCTTATTGAGGCAATATTCTCAGCCTAAGTTCCTCTTTCCAGATGATCCTGGCTTGTGTTGAGTTGATCAAAAGGAACTCTAACAAGTACAGATGATGGGGGAAAAGGGTCAGCTGGTAAAAACATTTGCTGTGCTAGCATCAATTCCCAAGTTCAAATCCTCTGAACCCACACAAAGTTGGTGGTGGCAATATGTGTCAGAAAACCCAGTGTTCCTATGAAGGTAAAGAAACCAAAGACAGAAGAATCCCTGGAAGGCCATAGGACAGCTAAGCTCGTGTAGACAAATTCAAACAAATGATAGGGTGACATGTAACAGCTGAGACTGTTCTCTAACCTGTAAAGACAAAATGTGCTTTCATACCTATTGTCAACCTTGAGTAACACACACACCAAAGCATCATCAAAAGTATATGTGGATAGAATGTCCTTTCCTAGCTGTCACCTCTGAGAATCAGAAAATGTGAACAATTCCACTTACTCCTTTCATACACAACAAACACTAGGATGTGTTAATTAGAGATAATGACATCTACTAGAATAAAAACAATCACTGCTCCATGCTGGGAGGGATGAGCTAACCATTGTCTGTTCCTTTTACAGACAGTAGTCAACCTATCTGGTTGTGAAGCCAAGGACTCAGAAGGCCTGATGCACTGCCTGCGAGCAAAGAGTAAACAAGAGATCCTGGCTATTAACCAGGTTGGGAGAATTGTGTGTCTTGAAGGACCTGATGAATAGGATGTGGTATTGCCATCAATCACTTACTACTCAAATGTGCTAACTCATCTCCATGGTTTGGTGTCCTTTCAGTACAGTGTGCAAAAAGAACAAGATAAGCTAATTTTGATGTAGAGCTTCTCCTAGAGTGTGCATAACATCCTGAGATGAGATAGGATATAGGGAATTGTTGTGGATATTCATGGGCATTGGAATATTCAGATAATTGGTCTTCAGCACTGACCGTCAATGTTGTATAGGTCTTCAAGATGATCCCTGGTGTGGTGGATGGGAAGTTCCTACCCAAGCATCCTCAGGAGCTGTTGGCCTCTAAGGATTTTCACCCTGTCCCCAGCATCATTGGTGTCACCACAGATGAATGTGGCTGGGGAGTCCCCACGGTGAGACCTAGTTCTAAGCCCCTGAGTACATAACTCAAATGGTGGGTGGTGGGAACTCAGTTACTTTGATGCAATTCCAAACCATCGAAAACTTAAGATTTACCTTCTGCCTTCCAGTTCACGGGCCTTCATCATATCATAGAGAACATAACCAGAGAGACCCTGCCAGCTGTTCTGAAGAGCACAGCAGCACAGATGGTGAGAGGGACCTCGGCTCCTGTCCTGATAGAGGGTGTACTTTTCCCCCTATACCCTCTTATATCACTGGCCACATTCCTTACTTAGAGGCTTCTGTCTGCCTGTCATCATTCTTCCTGATTCCTATTGGTGTAGATGCTGCCTCCAGAATGTAGTGACCTGATAATGGAAGAGTATATGGGGGACACTGAGGACTCAGAGACCCTGAAAGCACAGTTCAGAGAGATGCTGGGGGACTTCATGTTTGTGATCCCTGCTCTCCGAGTGGCACATTTCCAGCGTGAGTACATGTGGGACAAGAGCAAGGACAGGGGGTGCTCAGAGCTGTGGACACTGGTGAGCTCTGCAGTGTCCAGCTGGACCAATGTCTCGGTCATGTCTCTGATAGCAGGCAGCTTTCCTCCACTAAATCTATATGTCTAGTGTAAAGGCTGGCATCCTAACCAGGTCTAGAAGAAGAAACACATTGCTTACCCTAAAGGTCTTGTCAACCACTCAACGTGGAATTCCAGGGTCCCAGTTTAACCAAGTTTTCCCAAAACCAATGCTCCAGTCTGAAGGTCACCACTCAACTGTGATGACTTTAGAGCAAGGTTTCTAGTTACCAAAGGTTAGGCAGATAAGCTCCATATGAGAAATCACAATGTTAGCATGTGTCCTCACCTCCAGGTTTCCAGGCTCCTGTCTACTTCTATGAGTTCCAGCATCTGCCCAGCTTCATCAAATATGTCAGACCATCCCATGTGAGAGCAGACCATGGTGATGATGTTCCCTTTGTCTTTGGCTCCTTTTTGTGGGACATGAATTGTGAGTCTTTCTTGTTTCCTTCAGCTGAATGGAGCATCAGATGAGTGTCTGAGGGATTATTGCACTCTCTGTCCAGTTGGGGAAACTGGGAGTCTGGGAAGGGACAACACATGTGTTCACCATATCTGAGCTTACCAAAAATCCCCAAGCTCCTCCCCCAAAATATACTAGAGTTAGAATATGAACCTTTTCTTGTCTAGCTTGCTCTAGACAGAACGAGAGCACACTGGTATAGAATCAAACCTGAGAAACTTCAAGTAGTGCTTTGGATGGATCCTGGATTCTGAGTTGAAGGGAAGAGGCTATAAACCAGGCCTAGGGTTTGCCGTCAGGTTGTAGATTCTGTAGGAGAGCATGAGTTGGCAGCTGCATGAGGCTAAGACTTGGGGGCTGGCGAGATGGCTCAGTGGATAAGAGGACTGACTGCTCTTCCTAAGGTCCTCAGTTCAAATCCCAGCAACCACGTGGTGGCTCACAACCATCCCTAATGAAATCCGGCTCCCTAAATCCCAGCAACCACATGGTGGCTCACAACCATCCCTAATGAAATCCGGCTCCCTCTCTGGTGCGTCTGAAGACAGCAATGATGTATTTAGATATAAGAATAAATAAATCTTAAAGAGACTAAGACTTGGACTCTTGTTCTCCTCTGTCTGCAGTGGACCTCACTGAGGAGGAAGAGCTGCTAAAGAGGAGGGTGATGAAGTACTGGGCCAACTTTGCCAGAAATGGGTGAGAATACACCCCTTCCTCAACCTCTTTATTTTCAATTCTTCTTCTAGGATCCCAATGTTCCATTAGTATGCATGTGTCCTTAATTACATGATAATCTTCAACTCAAGGCACAGTCAGGCAGATACCTTCTAGTTTTCACTTACTGTTCATCCCACAGAAACAGGGTGGGTGAGTCACACTATTGTGGTACTTTTCTTTAGATTTTGCACCTGAGAAGGAGACACAAAACTAGCCTGCTCCCCCTGCTTCACCTGGAGTAGACACTGGTGGTGACACTTGTATCTATATGAGTACACCAGGCCCTTAGTCTGCTCATCCAGTGCAAAGAAGGGGATCAGGGTTTGTATCAGAGAGACCTTCACTCTTCTTTGCTGGGTGGCATATCCACAGGAACCCCAACAGTGAGGGTCTACCCTACTGGCCTGTGATGGACCAAGATGAGCAGTATCTCCAACTGGACACCCAGCCTGCTGTGGGCCGAGCCCTGAAGGCCAGAAGGCTGCAGTTCTGGACCAAGACTCTGCCCCAGAAGATCCAGGAGCTAAAGGGTTCTCAGGACAAGCATGCAGAGCTGTAGCACCCTGTGTCAGGAAAGGTGTATGAGATTGAAAGCAGATGGGGTAATTCTGAGGTTTCAAACTCCATTTATCTATAGTTATTTTTTCCAACAAGTATATCACTACTTGTAACCTCAGCATTTGCCCTTTCAGACATGTATGAAATCCACTCTGTGTGAGTTCCTTATCATTCTTGGCAAACATTCATTAGAGTCAATAAAATCTCCCATAACGTGTGGATGTTTGAATCCCAAAGTGTCCCCATCTTCTTTAACACTTCTCTGAGCTAGGGTCCCCTTCCTTCCTTCCTTCCTTCCTTCCTTCCTTCCTTCCTTCCTGTTTTCCATTATCTTCTCCCCATCCTCACTATTTTTGTAAGTTCCAAACCCTCTTAAAATGAAGTGGGTGCTTTAGGGACTGTTGACTGCAGAGCAGTGGCTGATTCAAATCCTATATCCTCTCTCAGCAAGTTCATGTTTTCTCATATTCATAATCACCATTAGAAAATCTATTTTCCCTAAGTCTTTTTGCTTTCAGCATTCTGTTCCTAAAATATCATTAACTACAAATAGGATTCATAGTATCTGTGGCCTCAGATGTGTGGGTGCTAAGATAGGAACATTACATAAATCTGAGGCAAGATAAGAACCACAACTCTGAAGAAAAACAAAAATCATAACTTCAGTAACTTAAAACAATAGTAACCCACACACAGTCTTATAGATTGAGAAATTCAAGGTCAAGATGCCCACAGAGTTGCTGTGTGGTAAGAAACACTTCTCTGGGAAATCAGTCTCAAGGATTACTTCTTTTTCTTTTCGTTTATTATTTTTATTGAATATAATCTTCATTTACATTTCAAATGCTAAAACCTTTACCGGTTTCCCCCCTCCCCTAAAACGCCCAACCCCTTCCTCCCATCCCCTACCTCCAAGTATAGGCCCCTCCACCAGACCCACTCCCTCCTCCCCCTCACCTCAATTTCCCTTTGTTGGGGCATTTATTGAGCCTTCTCCTGACCAAGGACCACTCCTCCCACTGATGCCCGACAAGGCATTCCTCTGCTACAGTTTTGTCTGGAACCATGTGTACCCCTTTTTGATGGTTTAGACCCTGGGAGTCCTGGGGTGTGTGGGTGGCTAACATCGTTGTTCTTCTCAGGAGTCTGTAAACCCTTTCAGCTCCTCCTGACTGTCCTCCAATCCTCCGTTGGGGACCCCAAGCTTACTCCAATGAGTGGCTGCTAACATTTGCCTTTGTATGTGTAAGGCTCTGACAGGGCCCCTCCAGAGACAACCATGACATGCTCTCAAGGATTACTCCTTGTGCCTTCTCCTGGTAGCATGTGTAAATAAGGCCATTACAAGGATAATATTAAGTCCTTGCTGACATTAACTAGGGGCAGGGAAGGCCTTCCTCTCAGTGAGACAGACCACTTAGGATATTTCCATTTTTTTAAAAGGGATTTTCTTCAATATTTATCAGCATCTGTATTAGTTATGTTTCTTTTTTTCAGTTTTTTATTCTTTATTGAATATATTATTCATTTACATTTCAAATGTTATACCTCTTTCCAGTTTCTCTTCTCCCTGAAAACCCCCAATCCATCCTCCCACTCCCTGCCTCCAAGAATATGCTCCTCCATCCAACCTACTCCCACAACCCCCACTAGATTTCCCCAAACTGGGGCCTCTATTGAGCCTTCACAGTACCAAGGACCTCTCCTTCCACTGATGCCTGACAAAGCATTCCTCTGCTACTCTTTTGACTGGAACCATGTGTACCCCTTGGTTGATTGCTTAGTCCCTGGGAGCCCTGGGGGGTCTGGTTGGCTGACATTGTCATTCTTCCCGTGGGGCTGCCACACCCCCCACCCAGCTCCTCCATTCTGCCCTCCAACTTCTCCATTTTGAGCCGGGTGCTCAGTCCAATGGTTGGGTGCTAGTATTCACCTGTGTATCTGTAAGGCTCTGGCAGGACCCCTCCAAAAGACAACCATAACAGGCTGCTTTCTGTATGCACCTCTTGCCATCATAGTAGTTTTGTGCTTTGGTGACTATTTATAGGATGAATCCCCAGGAAGAACAGTCTCTGGGTGGCCTTCCTTCAGTCTCTGCTCCACATTTTGTCTACATAGTTGTTCCTGTGAATATTTTGTTTTCTTTCTCCGAGGAACCAAAGCACCCCCACTTTGGTCTTCCTTCTTCTTGATCTCCTGTGGTCTGTGAATTGTAACGTCTTTATTTTGAGCTTGTGGGCTAATATCTACTTATCAGTGAGTGCATACTGTGTGCGTTCTTTTGAGATTGGGTTACCTCACTCAGGATGACACTTTCTAGTTCCATCCATTTGCCTAAGAATTTCATGAACTCATTGTTTTTAATAGCTGAATAGTACTCCATTGCATATATATATATATATATATATACCATAATTTCTGTATCCATTCCTCTGTTGAAGGACATCTGGTTTCTTTCCAGCTTCTGACTATTATAAATAAGGCTGCAATGAACATAGTGGAGCATGTGTTCTTATTACATGTTAGAATATCTTCTGGATATATGCCCAGGAGTGGTATAGCTGGGTCCTCAAATGCTGTCCAGCATTTGCTGTCCCCTGAGTTTTTGATCTTGGCCATTCTTACTGGTGTGAGGTAGAATCTCAGGGCTGTTTTGATTTGCATTTCCCTGATAACTAAGGATGTGAACATTTCTTTAGGTGCTTCAGAGCCATTCGAGTTTCCTTAGTTGAAATTTCTCTGTTTAGCTCTGTACCCTATTTTTTTTTTGATAGGATTACTTGACACTCTGGAGTCTAACTTCTTGAGTTCTTTGTGTACTTTGGATATTAGCCCTCTATCGGATGTAGGATTGGCAAAGCTCTTTTCCCAATCTGTTGGTTGCTGTTTTGTCCTATTGATAGTGCCCTTTGACTTTGCAGTTTTATGAGGTCCCATTGTCAATTCTTGATCTTAGAGCATAAGCCATTAGTGTTCTATTCAGGAATCTTTCCCCTGTGCTCATGTGTTCAAAGTTCTTCCCCACTTTCTCCTCTATAAGCTTCAGTGTATCTGGTTTTACATGGAGGTCCTTGATCCACTTGAACTTGAGCTTTGTACAAGGAGATAAGAATAGGTCAATTTGCATTTTTCTGCATGCTGACCTCCAGTTGATCCACCACCATTTCTTAAAAATGCTTTTTTCCCATTGGATGTTTAGCTCTTTTGTCAAATACCAAGTGACAGTAGGTATGCCGGTTCATATCTGGGTCTTCAATTCTATTCTATTGTTCTTCCTGCCTGTATCTGTACCAATACCATACAGTTTTTTATCACTATTGCTCTGTAGTAGAGCTTGCAGTCAGGGATGGTGATTCCCCCAGTAGATCTTTTTATTTGGAGAATAGTTTTTGCCATCTTGGGTTTTTTGTTATTCCAGATGAATTTGAGAATTGCTCTTTCTAGCTCTATGAAGAATTAATTTGGAATTTTGATGGGGAATGCATTGAATCTGTAGATTGCTTTCAGTGAGATGGCCATTTTTACTATATTAATCCTACCAATCCACGAGCATGGGAGATCCTTCCATCTTCTGATATCTTCTACGATTTCTTTCTTCAGAGGCTTGAAATTCTTGTCATACAGATTTTTCACTTGCTTGGTTAGAGTCACACCAAGGTATGTAATATTATATGTGACTATTGTGAAGGGTATCATTTCCCTAATTTCTTTCTCAGTTTGTTTAACCTTTGAGTAGAGCATTGTGCAACATCTATGTGTATGTGTGTTTTCCATTGTTTTTGTTTGAACTTAAGACTAGCCTTAGACTGTGCTGATCTGATAAGGTAGCATGGAATAATCTCAATATTCCTGTATCTGTTGAGGTCTGTTTTGTGACCAATTATATCATCAATTTTGGAGAAGGTATCATGAGGTGCTGAGAAGAAGGTATATTCTTTTGCTTTATGGTGGAATGTTCTACAAACATCTGTTAGATCCATTTGCTCCATAACTTCAGTTAGTTTCACTGTGTCTCTGTTTATTTTGTTTCCTTGACTTGTCCAATGTTGATAATGGGGTGTTGAAGTTCCCACTATTATTTTGTGGGGTGCAATATATGCTTTAAGCTTTAGTAAAATTTCTTTTATGAATGTGGGTGCCCTTGCATTTGGAGCATAGATGTTCATAATTGAGAGTTCATCTTGGTAAACTTTTCCTTTGACCAGTATGAAGTCTCCCTCCTTATCTTTTTTGACAACTTTTGATTGAAAGTCGAATTTATCAGATATAAGTATGGCCACTCCAGTTTGTTCCTTGGGACCATTTGCTTGGAAAATTGTTTTTCAACCTTTGACTCTGAAGTAGTGACTGCCTTTGTCACTGAGGTGTGTTTCTTGTATGCAGAAAATATTGGGTCCTGTTTACGTATCTAGTCTATTAGTCCGTGTCTTGTTATTGGGGAATTGAGACCATTGACGTTAAGAGATATAAAGTAAAAGTGATTGTTGCTTACTGTTATCTTCTTTGTTAAAAGTGAAATTCTGTTTGTATGGCTAACTTCTTTTGAGTTTGTTGAAAGACAATTACTTTATTGCTTTCTCTAGGGTGTGGTTTTTTGCCTTGTGTTGGTGATTTCCATCCATTATCCTTTGTAGTGCTGAATTTGTGGGAAGATATTGTGTAAATTTGGTTTTGTCATGGAATACCTTGGTTTCTCCATCTATGGTGATTCAGAGTTTTGCTGGGTAGTAGTTTGGCTGACATTTATGGTCTCTTAGAGTCTGTATGGCATCTGCTCAGGATCTTCTAGCTTTCATAGTTCCTGGTGAGAAGTCTGGTGTAATTCTGATAGGTCTGCTTTCATATGTTACTTGACTTTTTCCCCTTACTGCTTTTTTTTATTATTTATTTTATTTTATTTTTTTAATTTACATTCCAAATCACTTCCCCTTTCCTGTTTCCTCCCTCTCCGAAAGTCCCATAAGCCCCCTTCCCTCCCTCATTTCTCCATTCAACCCCCTCTCGTTACTCTGTCTTGGCGTTCCCCTACATCCAGTCTTTCCAGGACCAGGGGTCTCTCCTTCCATCTTCTTAGAAATCTATTGATATGCGGATTGTGTCTAGGGTATTCCGAGATTCTGGGTCAATATCCCCTTATCAGTTACTGCATGCCATGTGTGTTCTTTTGTGATTGGGTTACCTCACTAAGGATGATATTTTCCAGTTCTGACCATTTGCCTAGGAATTTCGTGAATTCATTGTTTTTTTTTTCTTTTTCTTTTTTTTTATTATTTATTTTATTTTATTTTTTAATTTACATTCCAAATCACTTCCTCTTTCCCGTTTCCTCCCTCCCCGAAAGTCCCATAAGCCCCCTTCCCTCCCTCTTTTCTCCATTCAACCCCCTCTCGTTACTCTGTCCTGGTGTTCCCCTACATCCAGTCTTTCCAGGACCAGGGGTCTCTCCTACCATCTTTTTAGAAATCTATTGATATGTGGATTGTGTCTAGGGTATTCCGAGATTCTGGGTCAATATCCCCTTATCAGTGACTGCATACCATGTGTGTTCTTTTGTGATTGGGTTACCTCACTAAGGATGATATTTTCAAGATCTGACCATTTGCCTAGGAATTTCGTGAATTCATTGTTTTTAATTGCAGAGTAGTATTCCATTGTGTAGATATACCACATCTTCTGAAACCATTCCTCCATTGAGGGACATCTGGGTTCTTTCCAGCTTCTGGCTATTATAAATAAGGCTGCTATGAACATAGTGGAGCATGTGTCCTTATTGCATGCAGGTAAAGCCTCTGGGTATATGCCCAGGAGTGGTATAGCCGGATCCTCCGGGAGTGTCATGCCCAGTTTTCTGAGGAACCGCCAGACTGCTTTCCAGAGTGGTTGTACCAGCTTGCACTTCCACCAGCAGTGGAGGAGTGTTCCTCTTTCTCCACATCCTCACCAACAACTGCTGTCTCCTGTGTTTTTGATCTTAGCCATCCTGACTGGTGTGAGATGGAATCTCAGGGTTGTTTTGATTTGCATTTCCCTAATGACTAAGGATGATGAACATCTCTTTAGGTGCTTCTCAGCCATTAGATATTCTTCAGGTGAGAACTCTTTGTTTAGCTCTGTACCCCATTTTTTAATAGGGTTACTTGCCTCTCTGGATTTTAACTTCTTGAGTTCTTTGTACATATTGGATATTAGCCCTCTGTCGGATGTAAGGTTGGTAAAGATCATTTCCCAGTTAGTTGGTTGCCGCTTTGTCTTTTTGACAGTGTCTTTTGCCTTGCAAAAACTTTGTAATTTAATGAGGTCCCATTTGTCAATTCTTGATCTTAGAGCATAAGCTATTGGAGTTCTGTTCAGGAAATTCTCCCCTGTGCCCATATGTTCAAGGTTCTTCCCTAGTTTCCCTTCTATTAGTTTCAGTGTGTCTGGTTTTATGAGGAGATCTTTGATCCACTTAGAATTGAGCTTAGTGCAAGGAGATAAGAATGGGTCAATTTGCATTCTTCTGCATGTTGACCTGCAGCTGAGCCAGCACCATTTGTTGAAAAGGCTATCTTTTTTCCACTGGATGGTTTTAGCTCCTTTGTCAAAGATCAAGTGACCATAGGAGTGTGGATTCATTTCTGGGTCTTCAATTCTGTTCCATTGATCTACATGCCTGTCACTGTACCAATACCATGCGGTTTTTAACACTATTGCTCTGTAGTACAGCTTGAGGTCTGGGATACTGATTCCCCCAGAGGTTCTTTTACTCTTGAGAATAGTTTAAGCTATTATGGGTTTTCTGTTATTCCAGATGAATTTTTGAATTGCTCTTTCTAACTCTATGAAGAATTGAGTTGGGATTTTGATGGGGATTGCATTGAATCTGTGTATTACTTTTGGTAAGATGCTCATTTTTACTATATTATTCCTGCCAATCCATGAGCATGGCAGATTTTTACATCTTCTGAGGTCTTCTTCAATTTCTTTCTTCAGAGACTTGAAGTTCTTGTCATACAGATCTTTCACTTGTTTGGTTAGAGTCACGCCAAGATACTTTATATGGTTTGTGACTATCGTGAAGGGTATCATTTCTCTTACTTCTTTCTCAGCCTGCTTATCCTTTGAGTATAGGAAGGCTTCTGACTTGCTTGAGTTGATTTTATTTTATTTTTTTTTTGGTGTAAATCATTTCTAATGTTTTTTTTAATTTAATTTAATTTTATTTTTTTAATTTACATTCCAAATCACTTCCCCTTTCCCGTTTCCTCCCTCCCCGAAAGTCCCATAAGCCCCCTTCCCTCCCTCTTTTCTCCGTTCAACCCCCTCTCATTACTCTGTCCTGGCGTTCCCCTACATCCAGTCTTTCCAGGACCAGGGGTCTCTCCTTCCATCTTTTTAGAAATCTATTGATATGCTGATTGTGTCTAGGGTATTCTGAGATTCTGGGTCAATATCCCCTTATCAGTGACTTCATACCATGTGTGATCTTTTGTGATTGGGTTACCTCACTAAGGATGATATTTTCAAGTTCTGACCATTTGCCTAGGAATTTCGTGAATTCATTGTTTTTAATTGCAGAGTAGTATTCCATTGTGTAAATATACCACATCTTCTGAATCCATTCCTCCGTTGAGGGACATCTGGGTTCTTTCCAGCTTCTGGCTATTATAAATAAGGCTGCTATGAATATAGTGGAGCATGTGTCCTTATTGCATGCAGGTAAAGTCTCTGGGTATATGCCCAGGAGTGGTATAGCCGGATCCTCCGGAAGTGTCATGCCCAGTTTTCTGAGGAGCCGCCAGACTGCTTTCCAGAGTGGTTGTACCAGCCTGCAATTCCACCAGCAGTGGAGGAGTGTTCCTCTTTCTCCACATCCTCGCCAACAACTGCTGTCTCCTGTGTTTTTGATCTTAGCCATCCTGACTGGTGTGAGATGGAATCTCAGGGTGGTTTTGATTTGCATTTCCCTAATGACTAAGGATGATGAACATCTCTTTAGGTGCTTCTCAGCCATTAGATATTCTTCAGGTGAGAACTCTTTGTGTAGCTCTGTACCCCATTTTTTAATAGGGTTACTTGCCTCTCTGGAGTTTAACTTCTTGAGTTCTTTGTATATCTTGGATATTAGCCCTCTGTCGGATGTAAGGTTGGTAAAGATCATTTCCCACTTAGTTGGTTGCCGCTTTGTCTTTTTGACGGTGTCTTTTGCCTTGCAAAAACTTTGTAATTTAATGAGGTCCCATTTGTCTATTCTTGATCTTAGAGTATAAGCTATTGGAGTTCTGTTCAGGAAATTCTCCCCTGTGCCCATATGTTCAAGGTTCTTCCCTAGTTTCCCTTCTATTAGTTTCAGTGTGTCTGGTTTTATGTGGAGATCTTTGATCCACTTAGAATTGAGCTTAGTGCAAGGAGATAAGGATGGGTCAATTTGCATTCTTCTGCATGTTGACCTCCAGCTGAGCCAGCACCATTTGTTGAAAAGGCTATCTTTTTTCCACTGGATGGTTTTAGCTCCTTTGTCAAAGATCAAGTGACCATAGGAGTGTGGATTCATTTCTGGGTCTTCAATTCTGTTCCATTGATCTACATGTCTGTTACTGTACCAATACCATGCAGTTTTTAAAACTATTGCTCTGTAGTACAGCTTGAGGTCCGGGATACTGATTCCCCCAGAGGTTCTTTTACTCTTGAGAATAGTTTTAGCTATTCTGGGTTTTCTGTTATTCCAGATGAATTTTTGAATTGCTCTTTCTAACTCTATGAAGAATTGAGTTGGGATTTTGATGGGGATTGCATTGAATCTGTGTATTACTTTTGGTAAGATGCTCATTTTTACTATATTAATCCTGCCAATCCATGAGCATGGCAGATTTTTCCATCTTCTGAGGTCTTCTTCAATTTCTTTCTTCAGAGACTTGAAGTTCTTGTCATACAGATCTTTCACTTGTTTGGTTAGCGTCACGCCAAGATACTTAATATGGTTTGTGGCTATCGTAAAGGGTATTATTTCTCTTACTTCTTTCTCAGCCTGCTTATCCTTTGAGTATAGGAAGGCTTCTGACTTGCTTGAGTTGATTTTATATCCGGCCACTTTGCTGAAGTCGTTTATCAGCTGTAGGAGTTCTCTGGTGGAGTTCTTTGGGTCGCTTATGTATACTATCATATCGTCTGCAAATAGTGATAGTTTGACTTCTTCCTTTCCAATTTGTATCCCTTTGACCTCTTTTTCTTGTCTAATTGCTCTAGCTAGAACTTCAAGTACTATATTGAAAAGATATGGGCTTCTGCCTGGTGGAGGGACCCCGCGCAGGGAGGGAGCCCGCCAGCTTCCCTTCCGCGACCTCTGTTCCCGCGGACTGCGCTGGAGAGACCGGTACCCAGGCTCTCCCCCCGATATAACATCACTTGGGACACGGCCTGTTGGGGCTTCCGTCTGTGCCCGAGGGCGGGTTGGTGCTGTGGTCGTCTGGGTGCCAGATCGGCGGGCCATCGTGACCACAGGGTGAGCAGCGCCACGGAGACTGCCCTCCGCCATCTTTGCTCCAGTGACCAGGTAGTTGGGACCGCCAGGCTCAGAGACAGACAGGCATAATATCGCTTCGGTTTCAGGCAGCTTGTGTGTAACCTGCTCCCAGGTGCTGGGCTGATCTGCAGTAACCAGCGCGCCAGTTCCGCGGTGGGACCTTCTGCCTGGTGGAGGGACCCCGCGCAGGGAGGGAGCCTGCCAGCTTCCCTTCCGCGACCTCTGTTCCCGCGGACTGCGCTGGAGAGACCGGTACCCAGGCTCTCCCCCCAATATAACATCACTTGGGACACGGCCTGTTGGGGCTTCCTTCTGTGCCCGAGGGCGGGTTGGCGCTGTGGTCGTCTGGGTGCCAGATCGGCGGGCCATCGTGACCACAGGGTGAGCAGCGCCACGGAGAGTGCCCTCGGCCATCTTTGCTCCAGTGACCAGGTAGTTGGGACCACCAGGCTCAGAGACAGACAGGCATAATATTGCTTCGGGTTCAGGCAGCTTGTGTGTAACCTGCTCCCAGGTGCTGGGCTGATCTGCAGTGACCAGCGCGCCAGATCTGCTGTGGGACTTCTGCCTGGCAGAGGGACGCCCCCTCCCCCCCCCAGGAGAGATCACACACCCCTGCACAGGGCAGGAGCCTGCCAGCCTCCCTTTGGCGACCTCTGCTCCAGGAATCCACTAGGCTGAGCCTTTAGATGTGCAAGGCCTCCCCAATATAAGATCACTTGGGGCAAAGCACATTAGGGCTCCAAAGTCACTCAGGAGCAGGCAGGCCCCAGAAATCGGTGCCAGGGGAATCCTGGTAATCCAGGGGGGGCAGAAATAGCTTTGCAGGCTCACAGGAGGTCCAACCAACAGCCAGTGGCAGCAGGACCAACTAACACCAGAGGTATCCAGATGGCAAAAGGCAAACGTAGGAATGTTACTAACAGTAATCAAAGTAATGTGGGACCATCCGAACCCAACTCTCCAACAGCAGCAAGTCCTGGATACCCCACCACACCCGAAAGACAAGATCTGGATTTAAAATCACTTCTCATGATGCTATTAGAGGATCACAAGAAGGACACAAATAAATCTCATAAAGAGTTACAGGAGACCATGAATCAACGGTTAGAAGCCCTTACAAAGGAAACACAAAAATCGCTTAGAGAAATGCTGGAGAACATGGATCAAAAGATGGAGGCGCACAAGGAGACAACACAAAAATCGCTTAACGAGATGAATCAACGGGTAGATGCACTCACAAAGGAATCACAAAATTTGCATAAAGAAATGCAGAAGAATATGGGTCAACAGACGGATGCCCATAAGGAGGCAACACAAAAATTGCTTAAAGAAATGAATCAACGGTTAGATGCCCTTACAAAGGAAACACGAGAACTGCTTAAAGAAATGCAGGAGACGATGGATCAACAGATGGAATCCCATGAGGAGGAAACACAAAAATCGCTCAGAGAAATGCAGGAGAACGTGGGTCATCAGGAAGAAATCCTGAAAGAGGTAATGCAAAAATACCTTAAAGAAATACAGGAAAATACAAACAAACAAGTGAAGGATCTCAGCAAATCCATCCAGGAACTAAAAAAGGAAGTAGAAACAACTAAGAAATCACAAAGGGAGACAACTTTGGAGATAGAAAACCTTGGGAAGAAATCAGGAGTCATAGATGCAAACATCAACAATAGAATACAAGAGATGGAAGAAAGAATCTCAGGTGCTGAAGATTCCATAGAAAGCATCGACTCAACAGTCAAAGAAAATGCAAAATGCAAAAAACGCGTAACCCAAAACATCCAGGAAATCCAGGACACAATGAGAAGACCAAACCTAAGGATTATAGGTATAGATGAGAGTGAAGATTTGCAACTTAAAGGGCCAGTAAACATCTTCAACAAAATTATGGAGGAAAACTTCCCTAACTTAAAGAGAGAGATGCCGATGAACATACAAGAAGCCTACAGAACTCCAAACAGACTGGACCAGAACAGAAATACCTCCCGTCACATAATAATCAAAACACCGAATGTTCTAAACAAAGAAAGAATACTAAATGCAGTAAGAGAAAAGGGCCAAGTAACATACAAAGGAAGACCTATCCGAATCACATCAGACTTCTCACCAGAGACTATGAAAGCCAGAAGATCCTGGGCAGATCTCATGCAGACACTAAGACAGCACAAATGCCAGCCTAGACTACTATACCCAGCAAAACTCTCAATCACCATAGATGGAGAGACCAAGATATTCCATGATAAAACCAAATTTTCACAATATCTTTCCACAAATCCAGCCCTGCAACGGATAATAGGTGGAAACCTCCAATACAGGGAGAGAAACAACACCCTGGAAAAAATGAGATAATAACCTTCTTGAATCAAACCCAAAAGTAGATAACCACTCAAACATAAAGATAGCGTCAAGAATGGCAGATGGCAATAATCACTATGCCTTAATCTCTCTTAATATCAATGGTCTCAATTCCCCAATTAAAAGACATAGACTAGCAGACTGGATACGTAAACAGGACCCAGCATTTTGCTGCATGCAGGAAACGCACCTCAGTGTCAAAGACAAACACTACCTCAGAGTAAAAGGCTGGAAAACAATTTTACAAGCAAATGGCCCCAAGAAACGAGGTGGAGTAGCCATCCTAATATCGGATAAAATTGATTTTCAACCCAAAGTCATCAAAAAAGACACAGAAGGACACTACATACTGATCAAGGGAAAAATCCACCATCAAGAACTCTCAATCCTGAATATCTATGCTCCAAATGCAAGGGCACCCTCATTCGTAAAAGAAACTTTACTAAAACTCAAAGCACACATCGCACCGCACACAATAATAGTGGGTGACTTCAACACCCCGCTCTCTGAAATGGATCGTTCAGGAAAGCAGAAACTAAACAGGGACACAGTGAATCTAATTGAAGCCTTGGACCAAATGGAACTAACTGATATATATAGAACATTTCATCCTAGAGCTAAAGAATACACCTTCTTCTCAGCTCCTCATGGTACCTTCTCCAAAATTGACCATATAATTGGTCACAAATCAGACCTCAACAGATACAAGAAGATAGAAATAATCCCATGCCTCCTATCAGATCACTATGGAATAAGGGTGGTCTTCAATGGCAACAAAAACAAAAGAAAACCCACGTACACATGGAGGCTGAACAATGCTCTACTCAATGATAACTTGGTCAAGGTGGAAATAAAGAAAGAAATCAAAGACTTTTTGAAAGTTAATGAAAATGAAGGCACAACATACCCTAACTTATGGGACACAATGAAAGCAGTGCTAAGAGGAAAATTCATAGCCCTGAGTGCCGCCAAAAAGAAACGGGAGACAGCATACACTAACAGCTTAATGGCACACCTGAAAGCCCTGGAACAAAAAGAAGCAAATACACCAAAGAGGAGTAGAAGGCAGGAAATCATCAAACTCAGGGCTGAAATCAATCAAGTAGAAACAAATAAAACCATACAAAGAATCAACAAAACGAGGAGTTGGTTCTTTGAGAAAATCAACAAGATAGATAAGCCCTTAGCCAGACTAACCAGAGGGCACAGAGATAGTATCCAAATTAATAAAATCAGAAACGAAAAGGGAGAGATACCAACAGAAACTGAGGAAATTCAAAAAAATCATCAGATCCTACTACAAAAACCTGTATTCAACACAACTAGAAAATCTTGAGGAAATGGACAATTTCCTTGACAGATACCAAGTACCAAAATTAAATCAGGATTGCTTCAAGTTTCTCTCCGTTTAGATTGATGCTGGCTACTGGTTTGCTGTAAATTGCTTTTACTATGTTTAGATATGGGCCTTGAATTCCTGATCTTTCCAAGACCTTTAGCATGAAAGGATGCTGAATTTTGTCAAATGCTTTCTCAGCATCTAATGAGATGACCATGTGGTTTTTTTCTTTGAGATTATTTATGTAGTGGATTACATTGATGGATTTCCTTATATTGAACCATCCCTGCATCCCTGGGATGAAGCCTACTTGATCGTAGTGAATGATCGTTTTGATGTGATCTTGGATTCGGTTGGCAAGAATTTTATTGAGTATTTTTGCATCGATATTCATAAGAGAGACTGGCCCGAGATTCTCTTTCTTTGTCGGATCTTTGTGTGCTTTTGGTATTAGTGTAATTGTGGCTTCATAGAACGAGTTGGGTAGTGTTCCTTCTGTTTCTATTTTGTGAAACAGTTTGAAGAGTATTGGTGTTAGGTCTTCTTTGAAGGTCTGATAGAATTCTGCAGTAAAACCATCTGGACCTGTGCTTTTTTTGGTTGGAAGATTTCCAATGACAACTTCTATTTCTTCAGGGGTTATAGGATTATTTAGATGGTCTATTTGATCCTGATTTAATTTTGGTACTTGGTATCTGTCAAGGAAATTGTCCATTTCCTCAAGATTTTCTAGTTGTGTTGAATACAGGTTTTTGTAGTAGGATCTGATGATTTTTTTGAATTTCCTCAGTTTCTGTTGGTATCTCTCCCTTTTCGTTTCTGATTTTATTAATTTGGATACTATCTCTGTGCCCTCTGGTTAGTCTGGTTAAGGGCTTATCTATCTTGTTGATTTTCTCAAAGAACCAACTCCTAGTTTTGTTGATTCTTTGTATGGTTTTATTTGTTTCTACTTGATTGATTTCAGCCCTGAGTTTGATGATTTCCTGCCTTCTACTCCTCTTTGGTGCATTTGCTTCTTTTTGTTCCAGGGCTTTCAGGTGTGCCATTAAGCTGTTAGTGTATGCTGTCTCCCGTTTCTTTTTGGCGGCACTCAGGGCTATGAATTTTCCTCTTAGCACTGCTTTCATTGTGTCCCATAAATTAGGGTATGTTGTGCCTTCATTTTCATTAACTTTCAAAAAGTCTTTGATTTCTTTCTTTATTTCCACCTTGACCAAGTTATCATTGAGTAGAGCATTGTTCAGCCTCCATGTGTATGTGGGTTTTCTTTTGTTTTTGTTGCCATTGAAGACCACCCTTATTCCATAGTGATCTGATAGGAGGCATGGGATTATTTCTATCTTCTTGTATCTGTTGAGGTCTGATTTGTGACCAATTATATGGTCAATTTTGGAGAAGGTACCATGAGGAGCTGAGAAGAAGGTGTATTCTTTAGCTCTAGGATGAAATGTTATATATATATATATATATATATATATATATATATATATATATATATATATATATATATATCTGTTAGTTCTATTTGGTCCAAGGCTTCAATTAGATTCACTGTGTCCCTGTTTAGTTTCTGCTTTCCTGAACGATCCATTTCAGAGAGTGGGGTGTTGAAGTCACCCACTATTATTGTGTGCGGTGCGATGTGTGCTTTGAGTTTTAGTAAAGTTTCTTTTACGAATGAGGGTGCCCTTGCATTTGGAGCATAGATATTCAGAATTGAGAGTTCTTGATGGTGGATTTTTCCCTTGATCAGTATGTAGTGTCCTTCTGTGTCTTTTTTGATGACTTTAGGTTGAAAATCAATTTTATCTGATATTAGGATGGCTACTCCACCTCGTTTCTTGGGGCCATTTGGTTGTAAATTTGTTTTCCAGCCTTTTACTCTGAGGTAGTGTTTGTCTTTGACACTGAGGTGCGTTTCCTGCATGCAGCAAAATGCTGGGTCCTGTTTACGTATCCAGTCTGCTAGTCTATGTCTTTTAATTGGGGAATTGAGAACATTGATATTAAGAGAGATTAAGGCATAGTGATTATTGCCATCTGCCATTCTTGACGCTATCTTTATGTTTGAGTGGTTATCTACTTTTGGGTTTGATTCAAGAAGGTTATTATCTCATTTTTTCCAGGGTGTTGTTTCTCTCCCTGTATTGGAGGTTTCCACCTATTATCCGTTGCAGGGCTAGATTTGTGGAAAGATATTGTGAAAATTTGGTTTTATCATCGAATATCTTGGTCTCTCCATCTATGGTGATTGAGAGTTTTGCTGGGTATAGTAGTCTAGGCTGGCATTTGTGCTCTCTTATTGTCTGCATGAGATCTGCCCAGGATCTTCTGGCTTTCATAGTCTCTGGTGAGAAGTCTGATGTGATTCGGATAGGTCTTCCTTTGTATGTTACTTGGCCCTTTTCTCTTACTGCTTTTAGTATTCTTTCTTTGTTTAGAACATTCGGTGTTTTGATTATTATGTGACGGGAGTTATTTCTGTTCTGGTCCAGTCTGTTTGGAGTTCTGTAGGCTTCTTGTACGTTCATCAGCATCTCTCTCTTTAGGTTAGGGAAGTTTTCCTCCATAATTTTGTTGAAGATGTTTACTGGCCCTTTAAGTTGCAAATCTTCACTCTCATCTATACCTATAATCCTTAGGTTTGGTCTTCTCATTGTGTCCTGGATTTCCTGGATGTTTTGGGTTACACATTTTTTGCATTTTGCATTTTCTTTGACTGTTGAGTCGATGCTTTCTATGGAATCTTCAGCACCTGAGATTCTTTCTTCCATCTCTTGTATTCTATTGTTTATGTTTGCATCTATGACTCCTGATTTCTTCCCAAGGTTTTCTATCTCCAAAGTTGTCTCCCTTTGTGATTTCTTAGTTGTTTCTACTTCCTTTTTTAGTTCCTGGATGGATTTGCTGAGATCCTTCACTTGTTTGTTTGTATTTTCCTGTATTTCTTTAAGGTATTTTTGCATTGCCTCTTTCAGGATTTCTTCCTGTTGACCCACGTTCTCCTGCATTTCTCTGAGTGATTTTTGTGTTTCCTCCTCATGGGAATCCATCTGTTGATCCATTGTTTCCAGCATTTCTTTAAGCAGTTCTCGTGTTTCCTTTGTAAGGGCATCTAACCATTGATTCATTTCTTTAAGCAATTTTTGTGTTGCCTCCTTATGGGCATCCATCTGTTGACCCATATTCTTCTGCATTTCTTTATGCAAATTTTGTGATTCCTTTGTGAGTGCATCTACCTGTTGATTCATCTCGTTAAGCGATTTTTGTGTTGTCTCCTTGTGCGCCTCCATCTTTTGATCCATGTTCTCCCGCATTTCTCTAAGCGATTTTTGTGTTTCCTTTGTAAGGGCTTCTAACCATTGATTCATGGTCTCCTGCAACTCTTTATGAGATTTATTTGTGTCCTTCTTGTGATCCTCTAATAGCATCATGAGAAGTGATTTTAAATCCAGATCTTGTCTTTCAGGTGTGGTGGGATATCCAGGATTTGCTGCTGTTGGAGAGTTGGGTTCGGATGGTCCCACATTACTTTGATTTCTGTTAGTAACATTCCTACGTTTGCCTTTTGCCATCTGGATACCTCTGATGTTAGTTGGTCCTGCTGCCACTGGCTGTTGGTTGGACCTCCTGTGAGCCTGCAAAGCTATTTCTGCCCCCCCCCTGGTTTAGCAGGATTCCCCTGGCACCGATTTCTGGGGCCTGCCTGCTCCTGAGTGACTTTGGAGCCCTAATGTGCCTTGCCCCAAGTGATCTTTTATTGGGGAGGCCTTGCACATCCAAAGGCTCAGCCTAGTGGATTCCTGGAGCAGAGGTCGCCAAAGGGAGGCTGGTAGGCTCCTGCCCTGTGCAGGGGTGTGTGATCTCTCCTGGGGGGGGAGGGGGCGTCCCTCTGCCAGGCAGAAGTCCCACAGCAGAGCTAGCACGCTGGTTACTGCAGATCTGCCCAGCACTTGGGAGCCGCACACACACAAGCCGCCCGAGACCCAAGGGATACCATGCCTGTCTGTGTCAGAACCTGGCTGTCCCAACTTCCCAGTCACTGGAGCAAAAATGGCGGAGTGCAATCTGCACACTCTCCGTGGCGCCGCTCACCCTGCAGACGCGATGGCCTGCCGATCTGGCACCCAGACGACCACAGCGCTGACCCGTTCTCGGGCGCAGACGGAAGCCCCAACAGGCAGTGTCCCAAGTGATGTTATATTGGGGAGAGAGAGCCTGGGTACCTGTCTCTTCAGTGCAGTCTGCGGGAACAGAGGTCGCGGAAGGAAAGCTGGTAGGCTCCCGCCCAGTGCGGGGTCCCTCTGCCAGGCAGAAGTCCCACAGCAGAGCTCGCATGCTGGTTACTGCAAATCAGCCCAGCACTTGGGAGCCACACACACACAAGCCGCCCGAGACCCAAGCGATATTAAGCCTGTCTGTCTCAGAACCTGGCTGTCCCAACTTCACAGTCACTGGAGCAAAGATGGCGGAGTGCAATCTGCACACTCCCCTTACTGCTTTTAATATTCTTTCTTTGTTTAGTATATTTGTTGTTCTGATTATTATATGACGGGAGGAATTTCTGTTCTGGTCCAGTCTGTTTGAAGTTCTGTAGGCCTCTTGTGTGTTTATGGGCATTTTTTTCTTTAGGTTAGGAAGTTTTCTTCTAAAATGTTGTTGAAGATATTTACTGGCCCCTTAAATTGTAAATCCTTGCTCTCTTCTATACCTATAACCCTTAGGTTTGGTCTTATTGTGTCCTGGATTTCCTGGATGTTTTGGGTTACAAGATTTTTGCGTTTTCCTTTTTCTTTGACTGTTGTGTCAATATTTTTTATGGAATCTTAACATCTGAGATTCTTTCTTCTATCTCTTGTATTCTGTTGTTGATGCTTGCATCTCTGACTCCTGAATTCTTTCCAAGGTTTTCAACTTCCAGAGATGTCTCACTTTGTGATTTCTTTTTTGTTTCTACTTCCATTTTTAGATCCTGGATAGTTTTGTTCAGTTCCTTCACTTATTTGTTTGTGTTTTCCTGAAATTCTTTAAAGGATTTTTGTGTTTCCTTTTTAAGGGTTTCTACCTTTTGATCCATATTCTCCTGTTTTTCTACAAGGGATTTTTGTGTTTCATCATTAAGGGCTTCTGCCTGCTGTCCCATGTTCTCCTGTAATTCCTTAAGGGATTTTTGTGTGTCCTCTTTAAGGGCTTCTGCCTGTTGACCCATGTTCTCCTATACTTCTTTAAGGGAGTTATTTATGTCCTTCTTGAAGTCCTCTATCAGCATCATGAGATGTGATTTTAAATCCAGCTCTTGCTTTTCCAATATGTTGGTGTATCCAGGATTTGCTGTTGTGGGAGAACTGAGTTCTGATGGTGCCATGTTGCCTTGGTTTCATTTGGTAATGTTCTTGCATTTGCCTTTTGCCATCTGGTTATCTCTTGTTTTAGCTGGTCTTGCTGTCTCTGACTATGGCTTCTCTGTCCTGCAAACCTGTGTATCTGTACTCCTGGGATTCCTGTTCTCTCAAATGCCCTGCATGCGGCTGGTTCTCCAGGAAGTATCAGGAGATGAAGTTTTCCCTGTGGCAAACCTGGCAAGGATCTACCACAACAGATCTGGCAGGTGGCAGTAGCTGTTGAAGGGGGAGAAAGTACGTAAGGGTAGTAGTGTTCTGGAGGGCAGGGTTTTTGTGGTTGCTAGGTATCGAGTCCCAGTGGCTTTGGACCTCCAGAGGTGGGTGTGGTTCTTACTGAATGCCCTGCATGCTGCTGGTTCTCTAGAAAGTATCAGGAGATTGGGTCTTCCCTGTGTCAGAACTGGCGAGGGTCTACCACAGCAGAACGGGCAGGCAGTGGCCTTTTTTAAAAATTATTTTATTTATTTACATTTCAAATGTCCTCCTTCCTAGTCTCTCTTCCACAAGTCTCCATCCCATCCCCACCTCTCCTTCACCTCTAAGAGTACGCTCCCCCCCCCATCCGCCCAGTTCCACCTCACCCCTCTAGCCTTCTCCTACTCTTCTGTGAGACTCCCCAAGCTCCATCTAATGTTTGGCTGTGGGTCTCTATCTGCTTTCATTGCCTGTGTTAAACCTCTCAGAGGACAGTTATGCTAGGCTGCCAGCATAACACAGCATCATTAATAGTTTCAGAAATTGGTTCTTCCTTGCCCATATGCTGGGTCTCAATAAAGGATAGTCATTGGTTGGACATTCTCTCCACATCTGCCTCATTTTTGTCCCTGTACATCTTGAAAGCAGGAAAGTTTTGAAAGGGTGTGTGGATGGGTTGCTCTCCTTATTCCTCCTTTGGGAGTCTTGCCTGGCAACAGGAAGTGGCCACTTCAGATGCCATATCACTACTGGTAGGAGTCTCAGCTAGGTTTACCCCCATAAACTCCCTGGGGCCTCCTCCCCTCCAAGTTTTCTGGAATTTCCTAGAGATGCCACCCCCACCAGATTCCCTTCTTTCTCCCCTGTTCTCCCTACACATGCTCACCCTTCAGCGTGGCTCCCCCCTTCCATCTCCCACCCAGTTCCCTCCATCCACCCACCTTGATATCTGTTTTATTTCATTTTCTGAGAAAGATCCAAGCATCTCTTTTAGGCCCATCTTACTATTTTGACTTCTTTGGTTCAATGCAATATAGCATGGTTATCCTATACATTCTGGTTAATATCCACTTACAAATGAGTACATATCATGCATGTCCTTTTAGGTCTGGATTACCTCACTCAGAATGATATTTTCTAGTTCCACCCATTTGCCTGAAAAATCATGATATCCTTGTTTTTAATAGCTGAGAGTATTCCATTGTTTAATGAACCACATTTTCTTTATCCATTCTTCAGTTGAGGGACATATGGGTTCCTTCTAGTTTCTAGCTATTACAAATAAAGCTGACTGAACATAGTTGAGCAAGTGTTCTTGTGGGATGGTGGAGGATCCTTTGTGTATACCCAGGAGTGATATAGCTGGTATATGAGGTAGCACTATAGCAATTTTCTGAGAAAAAGCTAAATTGATTTCCAGAGTGGTTGTACAAGTTTGCACTCCTACCAGTGGTGGAGGAGAGGTCCTCTTACTCCACATCCTCAACAGCATGTGCTGTCCCTTCAGATTTTGATCTTAGCCATTCTGATGAGTATAAGGTGGAATCTCAGAGTTGTTTTAATTTGCATTTCCCTGATGACTAAGGATATTGAACATTTTCAAATGTCTCTCAGTCATTAGGAATTCCTCTCTTAAGAATTCTCTGATTTGCACTGTGTCCCTTTTAAAAATTGGGTTATTTGGGTTGTTGGTGTCTAACTTCTTGTGTTCTTTATATATTTTGGATATTGAACCTCTGTCAGATGTAGGGTTGGTGAAGATCTTTACCCAATCTGTATATAGGCTGCTGTTTTTTCCTCCTCTTCCTGTTTCTCCTCCTTTTCCTCCTCTTTCTTCTTTTTTCTTCTTCCTTTTTTAAGCCCCTTCTTTAATAATCCACTAAGTAAAATTAAAGTTTTCGATTGTTTTGTTCTTCTTTTTTCAAGACAGTGTTTCTCTGGGTAGCCCCAGCCATTCAGGAACTATCTCTGCAGACAAGGCTGTCCCAGAACTCAGAGATATACCTGCTTCTGCTTCCCAAAATTAAATTTTTCGATTGTTTTGTCCTTTTTTTTTCAAGACAGTGTTTCTCTGGGTAGCCCCAGCCATTCAGGAACTATCTCTGCAGACAAGGCTGTCCCAGAACTCAGAGATATACCTGCTTCTGCTTCCAAAATGCTAGATTAAATGTGTGCTCAGTTGCTCCCAGGACCCAATGGGGATAACATTAGCTGAAATGCCCAACGTCAGTGAAATAAAATCTGAAGAGACCATCTCCAGAACATAGACATAGCCCCCAGTTGAGGGCAGGGCCACTCAGTCATCTCAATATTTTTAACCCAGAAATTTTCCTGTCTAAAGGAAATTCATGGACAAAAACAGAGCAGAAACTGAAGGAAAGGCCATCCAGACACTGCCCAACTTTGGGATCCATCCAATGCACAGACACCAAACTCTGACACTATTGCTGATGCTAAGATATACTTGCAGGCAGGACCCTGGCATGACTGCCCTCTGAAGGCTCTGCCAGAAGCTGACTGAGACAGATGCGATACTTAAAAACAATCATTGGTCTGGGCCTGGGGACACTTGTGGAAGAGTTAAGGGAAGGACTGAAGGAGCTGAAGGGGATTCCAAGGCATAGGAAGAATAACAGTATCAACTAACCAGACCCCTCAGAGTTCCTAGGGACTAAGCCACCAACCAAAGAAAATACATGGGCTGGTCCGTTGCCCCTGCTACTTATGGGATAGAGGACTGCCTTGTCTGGCCTCAGTGGGAGGGGTTGTGTTTTGTCCTTTGGAGACTTGATGCTCCAGAGAAGGGGGAAGCTAGAGGAGTGAAAAGGAAGTAGGTGGGTGAGGGAGGACCCTCTTAGAGGTGAAGAAGAGGGGGGATGGATTGGGGGCTCATGGAGCGAGGGGGGAACCTGGAAGGGGGACATTTGAAATGTAAATAACTACATTAATAAATTTTAAAAAGGTGTGCTCAGTCACCCTCTCCATGCCATTTTTTGTACTTTTTATGTGGAGACAACAACTAAAATTCCAGATTTGCCTGGAGCTTGCTCTATAGCTCAGACCGGTCTTACCTTGTGATCCCT
Organism: Tokudaia tokunoshimensis; assembly: GCA_036184795.1. Lineage (NCBI taxonomy): Eukaryota > Metazoa > Chordata > Mammalia > Rodentia > Muridae > Tokudaia > Tokudaia tokunoshimensis. The sequence goes on from BTHU01000020.1 coordinate 31,898,653, forward strand.
CGCCTCTCAGCTCTCTCGCTCTATAGCTCAGACAGGTCTTACCTTGTGATCCCTCGCCTCTCAGCTCTCTGAGTCGCTAGAACTTAAAGCCTATATTATCTCATCTGGCTTTATTTTATTTTTATGGTGCATAGCACTTTGTACATATAGGGGAAGCTGTCTACCACTGCTATATCCCTAGCCTTACAACTGCTTTAAATATTTAACACATTTCATGACTTAGCAATTCTGCTCTAGCTTTTAAATTCAAAAATTTAATATACATGATCACCTGATATCATGTGTGAGAATAACCATACAGCTTATTTAAACTCAAACCTGGGATGGGAGGCCCTATAATCCTGTAATCCAACCACTCAGGAAGACAAGACAATGAGATGATATGTTCAGGTCCCTCCTGGACTATATAGAAACTGGGTCTCCAGAAAGAAGAGCTAATTAATGAGGACAACAGTTGTGCATAGAGTGGAGAGTGGATAAAATGTGTTGTGTGCACACTTGGATGGAATTCCACAATAAGGGGAAACAAAAACATTATGTGAAGTGACCTAACCAGTCACAAAACATTGTATTTATGTTGGATTCGAGACAAGTCCCAGTATAGTAAGATAAAGCAATGACATGTTTACTCTGAAGCAAGGTTAAAGATACCGAATGTCAGGAAAAGGGCCTGAGGGAAGCATAGAACTTACACACAGCTTATAAATTATACACCTAAGATAGACCAATTTAATTGCATGCAAATAATCCACAGTAGTCTGAAGGTAGAGTTCAAAAGTGGAACCACTGCCTAACAGGCATAAATCCTAAGATCAATCCCTAGCACCATAAAATCACTCCACACTCAAGCTATCAAAAATAAGGTAATTATTAAAGGTCTAGAGCATATTCTGAGTGTCTGTTCTCAGTTTAGTGTGGATATACAGAGCTGATGAGCAGAGACATGCCAGCAGTAGCAACTTCAATCAGTAATGTGCATATAGAATGGAAACATCATACATAGTCTCACTGAGAAGAAGGTCTTCCCTGCCACCAGTTCAAGTCAGCAAGGACTTAATATTATCCTTGTTTTTTTCATTTCTTTTTTATTAGATATATTCTTTATTTACATTTCAAATGATTTCCCCTTTCCTGGTTTCCCCCTCCCCCCCGAAAATCCCATAAACCATTTCCCCTTCCCCTGTTCCCCAATCAACCCTCTCCCACTTCCCTGTCCTGGTATTCCCCTATACTGTGGCATCGAGCCTTTCCAGGACCAAGGACCTCTCCTCCCTTTGATGTCCAACAAGGCCATCCTCTGCTGCTTATGTGTCTGAAGCCATGGGGAACACCACGTGTACACTTTGGTTCATCGTTTTGTCCTTGGGAGCTCTGGGAGAAATATCATTCTGAGTGAGGTAATCCAATCACAAAAGAACACACATGGGATGCACTGATTGATAAGTGGATATTAGCCCAGAAGATTGGAATACCCAAGACACAATTCACATATCAAATGATGCCCAAGAAGAAGGAAGAACAAAGTATGGATACTCTGGTCCTTATTAGAAGGGGGAACAAAATACCCACAGAAGGATATACAGAGACAAAGTGTGGAGGAGGGTCTGACGGAAAGACTATCCAGAGACTACCCCACATAGAGAATCATCCCATATACAGTTACAAAACCCAGACACTATTATTGATGTCCACAAGTACTGACTGACCAGAGCCGAATATAGCTGTCACCTGGGAGGGTCTGCTAGTGCATGACAAATACAGAGGGGGACAATCTCAGCCAGCCATTGAACTGAGCACAGGGTCCCCAATGGGGGAGCTAAAGAAAGGTCCCAAGGACCAAAAGAATATGGGTTTTCAGCATCATATGAGGAATATTATCCTTGTAATGGCCTTGTTTACATATCCTACCAGGTAAGGACACAAAAAGTAATCATTGACACTGATATCCTAGAGAACTGTTTCTCACCACACAGCAAATCTGTGTACATCTTGAACCTAAATTTCTCAATCTTTAAGCTATACATTTGAAACTATTTATAAGAAACTGAGGTTATAATATTGTGTTTGTTTCAGAGATATGGGTATTGTTATCTTGTCTCAGATTTATATAATTCTCCTATTTTAGGCCCACACATCTGAAGACACAGATACTAATTCCTATTTATAGTCAATGTCGTTTTAGGAACAGAATTCTGAAGGCAAAGGATTTACAGAAAGTTGATTTTCTAATGGCAATTATACATATGAGAAAACATGAACTTGCCGAGAAAAGGTACAGGATTTGATGCAGTCAGTTGCTGCAGTCCATAGTAACTAAATCATCCACTTCATGTGAAGAGGGTCTGGAACTTAAGAAAAGAGTAAGGATGGGGAGAAGATAATGGAAGGAAGGAAGAAAGGAAGGAAGGAAGGAAGGAAGAAAGAAAGAAAGAAAGAAAGAAAGAAAAAAAGAAAGAAAGAAAGAAAGAAAGAAAGAAAGAAAGAAAGAAAGAAAGAAAGAAAGAAGCAAGGAAAGAGAAGCCCCATTTCAATGAAGTGTTAAAGAAGATGCGAGTATTTGGGGACTCACACATCCACATTGTTATGAGAGCTTTTATTGACTCAAATGAATGCTTGCTCAGAATGATAAGGAACTACACGCAGAGTAGTTTTCATACATGCCTGAAAGGGCAAATGCTGAGGTTAGAAATGGTTATATACTTGTTGGAACAAATAAATATGGATAAATGGAGTTTGAAACCTCAGAATTACCCCATCTGCTTTCAACCTCACACACCTATCCTGACACAGGGTGCTACAGCTCTGCGTGCTTGTCCTGAGAACCCTTTAGCTCCTGGATCTTCTGGGGCAGAGTCTTGGTCCAGAACTGCAGCCTTCTGGCCTTCAGGGCTCGGGCCACAGCAGGCTGGGTGTCCAGTTGGAGATACTGCTCATCTTGGTCCATCACAGGCCAGTAGGGTAGACCCTCGCTGTTGGGGTTCCTGTGGATATGCCACCCAGCAAAGAAGAGTGAAAGTCTCTCTAATACAAACCCTGATCCCCTTCTTTGGTCAGGGCAGTGGATGAGCAGACCAAGGGCCTCAGGGGACAGATGTCCTGATGTACTCATATAGATACAAGTGTCACCACCAGTGTCTACTCCAGGTGAAGCAGGGGGAGCAGGCTAGGTTTGTGTCTCCTTCTCAGGTGCAAAATCTAAAGAACAGTACCACAATAGTGTGACTTACCCACCCTGTTTCTGTGGGATGAACAGTCAGTGAAACTAGAAGCTGACTGTGCCTTGAGTTGAAGATTATCATGTAATTAAGGACACATGCATACTAATGGAACATTGTGACCCTAGAAGAAGAATTGAAAATAAAGAGGTTGAGGAAGGGGTGTATTCTCACCCATTTCTGGCAAAGTTGGCCCAGTACTTCATCACCCTCCTCTTTAGCAGCTCTTCTTCCTCAGTGAGATCAACTGCAGACAGAGGAGAACAAGAGTCCAAGTCCTAGATTTATGCAAGTGCCAACTCATTCTCCCTACAGCAACCACAGCCTGATGGCAAACCCTAGGCCTGGTTTATACCCTCTTCCCTCCCACTCACAATCCAGAATCCATGCAACGCACTACTTGCAGTTTCTCAGATTCATTTCTACACCAGTGTGCTCTCATTCCTTCTAGTGCAAGCTAGACTAGGAAAGGTTCATATTCTAACTCTAGTATATTTCAGGGAGAACTTGGGATGTTTTTTAAAACTCAGATATGGTGAACACTTTTCCTGTCCTCTCACAGACTCTCAGTTTGCCCAACTGGACAATGAGCTCAATAATTGCTCGGGAAAACATCTGATGCTCCACTCAGTTCTAGCAAAACATGAAAGACTCACATTCCATGCCCCAGAAATAGGAGCCAAATATAAAGTGAATGTCATCACCATGGTCCAACTTCGGATAGAATGGCCTGACATGCTTGATGAAGCTGGACAGATGCTGGAACTCATAGAAGTAGACAGCAGCCTGGGAACCTGGAGGTGAGGAAACATGTTGACATCATGATTTCTCATATGGAGCTTATCTGCCTAACCTTTGGTGACAAGAAACCTTGCTCTACAGTTTTCTGGAATCACAGGTGAGTGGCGAGCTTCCGACTGGAACATTGGATATGGGAAACCTTGGTTAAACAGGGACCTTGGAATTCCACGTTGAGTGGTTGACAAGACCTTTAGGGTAAGCAACGTGTTTCTTCTTCTAGACCTGGTTAGGATGCTAGCCTTTACACTAGACATATAGATTTAGTGGAGGAAAGCTGCCTGCTATCAGAGACATGACCGAGACATTGGTCCAGCTGGACACTGCAGAGCTCACCAGTGTCCACAGCTCTGAGCACCCCCTGTCCTTGCTCTTGTCCCACATGTACTCACGCTGGAAATGTGCCACTCGGAGAGCAGGGATCACAAACATGAAGTCCCCCAGCATCTCTCTGAACTGTACTTTCAGGGTCTCTGAGTCCTCAGTGTCCCCCATGTACTCTTCCATTATCAGGTCACTACATTCTGGAGGCAGCCGCTATACCAGAAGGAATCAGGAAGAATAACGACAGGCAGATAGCAGTCTCTAAGTAAGGAATGAGACCAGGGTAAAACAGGGTCTATGGGGAAAGTTAGAAGCTTTGGGATGATCCAAGACAGAAAGACACACAAATCACACACACACACACACACACACACACACACACACACACACACACACACACACAGAGAGAGAGAGAGAGAGAGACAGACAGACAGACAGACAGACAGACAGACAGACAGACAGACAGAGGCAGAGATGGAGACAGAGAGACAGAGATCTATGTAAATATATGGGAACCTTCTCTATCAAGACAGGAAATGAAGTTTCTCTCACCATCTGTGCTGCTGTGCTCTTCAGAACAGCTGGCAGCATCTCTCTGGTTATGTTCTCTATGATTTGATAAAGGCCCATGATCTGGGAGGCAGAGGATAGTCTTAAGTATTGAATGGTTTGGAATTGCATCAAAGTAACTGAGTTCCCACCACCCACCATTTGAGTTATGTACTCAGGGGCTTAGAACTAGGTCTCACCGTGGGGACTCCCCAGCCACATTCATCTGTGGTGACACCAATGATGCTGGGGACAGGGTGAAAATCCTTAGAGGCCAACAGCTCCTGAGGATGCTTGGGTAGGAACTTCCCATCCACCACACCAGGGATCATCTTGAAGACCTATACAACATTGACGGTCAGTGCTGAAGATCAATCCTATATATATTCTAATACCCATGAAAATACACAGCAATTCCCTATAGCCTATCTCATCCCTGGGTTCTGTGCACACTCTGGAAGAAACTTGAAATCATAATTAGCTTATCTTGTTCTTTTCCACACTGTACTGAAAGGACACCAAACCATGGAGATGAGTTTACATATTTGAGAAGTAATTTGATTGATGGTAATCCCACACCCTGTTCATCAGGTCCTCCAAGACATACAATTCTCCCAACCTGGTTAATAGCCAGGATTTCTTGTTTACTCTTTGCTCGCAGGCAGTGCATCAGGCCTTCTGAGTCCTTGGCTTCACAACCAGATAGGTTGGCTACTGTCTGTAAATGGAATAGACAATGTTTAGCTCATCCCTCCCAGCAGGGAGCAGAATTTCTTTGATTCTAATGGATGTCATTACATGTAAATACCATGTCCTAGTGTTTGTTGTGTATGAAAGGAGTAAGTGGAATTGTTCATATTTTCTGTTGCTCTGAGTTGATGCCTGGAAAGGACATTCTACTTGTGGATTGTATTGTTGTTGCTTTGGTTTGTGTGTGTGTGTGTGTGTGTGTGTGTGTGTGTGTGTGTTCCTCGTGTGTGTGTTACTCATGTGTGAATATACATATGCTGTAGCACATTTTGTCTGTAAAGGTTAGAGAATAATCTCAGCTGTTATATGTCACCATATCTCTTATTCACATTTGTCTACACCAGTTTAGCTGGCATATGACCTTCCAGGGAGTCTTCTGTCTTCGTTTCCTGTATCTCCATAGGAACACTGGATTTTCTGAAACATAATATGGCCAGATTTGTATGGGTTCGGGGGCTTCATGTTTGTACAAATACTTTTACCAGCTGGCCCTTTCCCTCAATTCATGTGTTCATGTTAGATTTCCTTTTTATCAACTCAAGCCAGGATCATCTGGGGAGAGGAGCTTCAGCCGAGAATATTGCCTCAATCAGATTGGTCCATAGGGAAGTCTTGACATTTTCCTGAGAAATGACTAATGCAGAAGAGCCCACCTCACTGTGGGCAGTACCACACATGGGCAGGTGTTCTGGGTCGTATAATAAAGCTGAGAAAGCCATGAGTTACAAGTCAGTAAGCATGTTGCTCCTTCACCTTTGATTCAGTTCTGGCTTCTGGGTACATGTCTGAGTACATACTTCCCTTCAAGATAAATTGTGAACTGAAATAAGTCTGTTCCTCTTCATGGAGCTTTTTACAATGGTCTTCATCACAATGGTAAGAAACTAACTAGGAAGCAATGCTTAAGTGTTTTTGCTAATGACAGAAGCCACTGGATAGAGTTTGCTGTCATATAACAGGCTCAGCATACATGAAATTCACTTAACTAAATACCAGAGTACCAAAGGCAAAGACTGAGGTAGCAAAGTAGGGGCTGGCATTCTTGAGAGCACTGACCTTGTAGACCACTTCAGATGTGTCAGAGATGAGGTCAGGCAGCAGGGCCACTCCACTCTGCATAATGGCTCCATGAAAGAGTCCTTTGGACATGGGGGACACAACATGGGAAGACACACTTGTGCCACCTGCTGAGACACCAAATATAGTGACCCTGTCACGGTTGCCTCCAAAGTAAGCGATATTTTTCTGCACCCAGCGTAGGGCAGCCACTTGGTCCAGGTATCCCCAGTTGCCTCTGGCATGCTCGTCTCCAGTGCTGTGAAGTAGTAGAAAGAACAATGCATGGCTGGCCATGTGCTACCTGGTCCCCATTACCCAGCCCAGTCCCAGGCTTACCTGAAGAAGCCAAGGATACCCAAGCGATACTGGATGGAGACAATTACTATTTCCTCAGTGGCTGCCAGTACAGATCCATCATTCATGGAAGCTGATCCTGCAACCAGTGCACCACCGTGGATCCATACCATCACCTGGAGACAGAAACTCAGATGCCAGGAGGCCCTCACACAGCCCAAGCTCAACTAGACTGCCCACTACATTATCAACTGCTTAGCTCTGTGCAGGTTGACCTACAAACAGAACTCCTCAGGTTCTCAGGAAGTGAGCCACAGATGGGATGCTTTAGGCCTGTGAGCATATTTCCATTCTCACTTCCCCAAAAGAAAATCTCAGCATGGATCAATGAGTCTAGATCTAAATTAAAGTCATCATTAACCCTCAGACCCATCTAAGTAGAACATAAAAGGAGTGTCTTCCTAAGGGGTTTTCCTGTTTGCTAATCAGAATAGTCATTAGATCCCGCTCGCAGAATAGATAACTCGTAGCTAGAAATTTGGGCGATTTCAATATCCAGCACGTGTGCACATCCTGAGTGCCAAGTTGAGAGAATTTCTGGTTTAATCAAATACCTAGACCCTCTTATCTATCAGAGTATCAGGACTCTGTGTCACATACACACAGGTTTTGGCATCTGACCATGGACAACATTACTTTCTTGAATTCCAAAACATAAAGCTATTAATCTGAGTCTAAACCACAGTGGAGCTCAGAATTATTTTTCCCTTCCCATCTTCCAGAGTAATAAATGACCTGTTCCCCAGATGACCAAGGCCTGACACTCACAGGCAGGTTAGAGCCCTCCTGAGCATGGGTTGGTGTGTAGATGTTGAGATACAGGCAGTCCTCAGACATAGGAATGGGAATCATGGTCACCTTCATCTCTTTCAGACCCTCTAAATTCATCATATCAGTCTGCAGACACCTAATGATAATGGAAGACAGGAAGTCCAAAATACATGGTGGTCAAACATATATCTTAGTCTGAATTTTCTCTTAGTCACTTACTGCTACTGCTTTCTATGATGGCTTGATAACATGATTCTTCTCTAAAGTCCCTACCACAGTAAAGGTCAGCAGTTCTGTAGAAATGGAGCAAGATATTTCAGGGAGGCCTCTTGATATATAATGTTATTGTGGGAGCTATTATACAGAGACTTTTTGCAGCCTCTATGAAAGTGTTAGACTTTCTGTTACAACACTCAATCCTTACGTGTGTACAGTATAAATCCTAGGGTGTTCATTAGTTTTGATTGCTGATTTGACACACCGTATAATCACCTGACAAAAAATCTTACTGAGAGATTGTCTAGACCCTGTTGGCTGGTTGGCATGCCAGTGACAATTTATCCCTATCATGTTCTTTGCAATAAAATATCTGCCCACATAGGAGGCACCATTCCCTAGTAAGGGGGCTTCTGGATTGTATAAGAATGGAAAGAGTAAGTGAAGGTTAGTAGGCATGTATGTATCCTTTAAACTCTGTTCCTGATTATGGATGTGATGCAATCAGCTCTCTAAAACTTCTGTCTCTGTGCTTTCCCACCTAATGTTGATTATAAACTTGAATTGTAAATAATAAAATCTGTCTTCATTTGTTTGTTCATGTAAGGATATGTTATCACAGAAATTCAGGGGAACTAAGACACTAGGGTATTGGTGTACTGTGCCTACATAGCAACTATAGGAATGAATGAAAAATACCATTCCGTAGGGTAGTCAGATACTCTTCAGTTCACTTCCAGTTACCAATAAGGTAACTCATTGTTCCACACAGTCTCCAGAAAACTGCTATAGAGCTGAGGTGGAAGAAACACTGCAGTGTGGCCTGGAACTCATGCCTGGAGTCCCCTAGGTCCCAGAACTTACATGGCTGGTTGTGAGGTCCCATCTCTCACACCACTCCATGGCTCAGGGTCCTCAGGAGGTGCAAAGCGCAGTGGTCCTACAGGAGGCTTGGCAAAGGGGATTCCCAGGAAGGCATGGACATCAGATTTAGTGTCTTTCACATGAACAAGGCTGCCTCTCACCTGACCCATGTGTGTGTTCCTGATGGGGCTGGCTGAATCCTGGCCTGTAAGAGGAGAGAGGCCATCAGCTCTCACCACACTTGGAAATTTCTACCTCATCATCACTACAGTACATGGGGAAGGAAACCTGTTTCACTTCAGTTCAGCAGTAGGATGTGGAAATCAGAGCTTCTGGATTCCCTAGGGACAGAAATCTTCTTCACTGACCCTCTTGCAAACTGACAGGGCACTTCCCTAGTCAACAAGGTGACAAGCTCAGAGCCACTTGGCATTATGAAGAATTGTCATTATCCAAGTTCAGTAGGACTTCTAGCCACAACCACACACAGAGGAGGAACTTCTTGTTCTTCTGTCCCTCTTGCCTCCTCAGTATGTGCTAACCTCAGACATCTCTGACCCCTGTGTGCCCTGGTGGGACATTAGAAAGCACACAGTCCCCATGCTGTTACATATCATTCCCCACTGAGCTCCTTTTCCCTCCCTGGTGCTTTCAATCAATCCCCAAGCTCAACCTCTGACTCTGAAGACCTGGTGCAACTCTGAACTAAGTCCCCTCTGCTCATGTAGATAGTCTCACCATGCACATGCTGAAGGAGAAGCAGGAGTCCACTGGCTACAACATACAGCAAATCAGCAAGTCTAGCCAAAGGCATGGTTGAATATCAGGCCCAAACCTGCGCTGCTGCTGCTGAGAGTCTCACAGCAGGAAACAGAACAGATCGGCCTGGCCCAGGCAGGAATTTGTACCTTTGGGGTGCAGGTGTGGACATTTGATTGGATGGGTCAAAGTTCTTATTGTAGAAGAACTGATAAGGCAGAAGTCACAGGAAACCAAGAGCCAGCAGACAGGCAAATTCACCTCTGCAGTTTCTGTTCCTTCCCTAACATCTTGGACAGACACAGCATGGCATCTGAAGTCCTTCTGCAATGCCAGGATCCCTGAACTCCAATATGGAGTAATAATGATCCCTGGCTCTCTTATTCACCAAGCCAACATAGGTGTTGCTGTGAAGACTGGGCAGGAGAAAGCTGTATCAGGAGAAGCCATGTAGCTCCTGTCAATTGGTACACAGTCAAGACACCAACAAAAGCAAAGGAAGGAGTGCAGGAGCTCTGAGTATGCCCTTCATCCTCAAGAGTTCATGTGCTGACAACACTCATAGAGTAGTGAGTCCACCCCAGAGACCCTTGTCTGTTATGGTGACCTTAGACTTGCAGAAACAACCCCCACCCCACCCCCACCCCAATTAGGTCATGATAGCTTCATTGAAAGACACTGAAATTCTGACACTTCTGCCTCAACCTCAAATGTGACCTCTCACACTGCCAGCTCTTGTTTAGATCAACTTCACAGTCTTGTGTCCATTGGCAAACATTTTACCTTTTCCTACCATTTAATTATGTGTTTTGTGCATGTATGGGCACTACTCAGGTTCCATCACATACAGGTCAGAAGACAATTTGTAGCGGTCAGTTAAAAATCTATCCACCATATGAGTTCAGGGACCAAACTTAGGTTATTATGCTTGGCAGCAAATTCCCTAACCAGCTAAGACCCTTGTCAACCTCACCCCACCCCACCCCACCCCCTCCACCATCTGACTTCAATGGGTTCTGGTATATATGTCCAGATTAGGAGTTTCAGACTCAAAAGTCCTAGTAAGCCATATCAGAGAATATACAACCAGGAGTTTACAACTAGCCACACCTGAGTTCCTGGAAGAAGTAGTGTGGGAGTCAACATGGGGGTAGTCTTTTGCATCTGAGATTTGGCTTTGGCTCTGTGGTTTCACCCCCAGGGAATATAAAATTCCATAGCCTGGCACTGCAGGATTTCCTTTACATCCCTGGTTTCTCCTGCCTCCCTGATACAGTGTTGTTCCTTCAAAATATGCTTGTCCAATCTGTGATCCCAGGCCTTTCTGGAGGATGTTCTACTTTGAGGATTGAAAGGTCTCCAACTCCTCCAATCTCTAATCCAAGCAGTTAATTTCTTTATGTTTCCTGAAACTTCTTGTGCCTTTCCTGACTCCAAACTCTTTTGTAGTTCAGCTGGAGAAAAGTCCCCATATCCTCTTCAAAGGACATTTACCATCATTCAGAGTTCAGAGACATGGTAAAAAAATGTTGACTGGAGAAAGCCCAGGTTCTCTTCTGTTGAGGGAGTCAGGAACACAAGCTAACTGACAGACAGACATTGAAACAGAGGTCTAAAGGTGCAAATTTCATGGAAATATCTGCATTGAGACACCACTCTACACCCATTAATTATATTCAGTGTTGGTAGAGACATGGAACACCTGGCACGCCCATACATGACTGGAGTAAATTCAAAATGATGTAGTCATTTTTTGTATTCTCCTTGGGTTGTGCTGAGGCAAAGATGTAAGAAGAGTAGGTATCAATACATGCATGTACACATTTGAGGTGGCCGAATTCTGGAATGTGTGTCACGCCCATTTGCCATAGAACATTTAGCCTTAGGGCACAGGAGTTCACTACATTTGACTGGAGGGGTCCCAAGGGCAGTAATGATACACAAACTAAAAGTTTTTACCAAATTCTTATAATGAAGCTGATATCAATTGGGGAAACAGCTTGTGTAGGGAAATAGAAGAATTATCAAGAGTGTAGGGCTTGAGCCTGATGTAGTGGTGAGGCAGGAAAGGATGTCACTAGGTGATCTGTTTCCTCGTTGCCCTCGGTGAGGCATCCAGGGAGGTTAAGATGGGACCGAACATACTGTATATAAAATGGCTCAGAGTGCATTTTAATCAGGGTCTTCTGTCGAGTCATGGCTAGATATAAAGGCCCCTAAGTGGGTTTGAGGGAAGCAGAGGTAAGCATTTAGTCGTGTTCGTTGTATATTGACATCACTAAATATGTTAACAGGGTCTGGCCGTTATCTGAACAGTGAGAGGAAGGCTAACAATTTTCCTAATTGCAGAGACCTGTGAAAGTTTGTTTAAATATCACTGGCTTTTTGTTTCCTGGGGGAGTGTGGGTGAATAATAAAAACAAATGCAGGCTTAGATGTGTCTGCAAAGTCAATGGGTGCCTTAGGGATTGACTGTTCTGACAATTGTCTGTCTACAGACACATCCTCATGAGCAAAATGGGAAAGTTCATGAGTTGGGTAATGATTGTCTAATTTTTCCTGACAATTTATTTAAAAATACCTGGGCTGGTGGGTGGGAGCTTAGACACCAGGCCAGAAGGTCTTAGGAAAGCAGCAGTACTATTATTTGGGGAGATCTGTTCAGGATTATAAGGGCCATTTTGAGCACCTTAAGAGCTGTAAGAAAAGTGCCATCTACAAATGGACCATTGTGGGTACAGAGAAGTAAGCAAGATGACTCTGATAGAGGATCCTGTTAGAAGGCTGAAAGACAGCTCCCATAGAGAGGACTTGCTGGGGAAACCAGTCCCCGGAGGTCTAGAGAAGGTTCAAATCTGCAGGCCTGTTGAAGACCATCAATAACTATTTTGAGGGCTTCTCTAGACTATGAGGTCAGTGTGATGACACCTTCTGCATTTTAGGCCCCCTTTAGATCTGAAAGGTGGGGGACTAATTGCCCACATATGATAAGCAAACTAGGTGGGATCCAGGCCAAATTTCCCAGAAAGGTTTGCATGAATGCTAGAGTAGTAGGAAAGTAGTAGAGTAGTATGGGGAAGGTGAATTGAAGCTTTGGAGATTTAATAATATCAGCTGTGATGGTGTGACTGAGAAATAGGGAAGGTTCCTGACTTTATCTTTTCTGGGCTGTGTACAATCCAGATGTCTACAAGACAGAGGAGGTGATTCACTGTCACTTCCGTTTTCAAACTCATCCAGTAGAAGGGGAAAAGCTTCTTTACAAGGGCAGGAGAGGTGTTGTCAATGTTTTTTTTCATTTACAGACTCAGTAGGATATGTTCCTATATTTATTTATAGTCACAGCTGGAGACTTTCCCAAAGCCTGGCTCTTATTTGTAGGAAAGTGTGAATTTATTCTGAAGCCTTGCTTTTGTTTACAGAAGGCCACCTCACCTAAATCATCTCCCTCCACTTCTGCCAACTCAGTTTCTGAAGTCATTATTAGGATGGCAGTTTGGAGGGGTGGCAACACCTTCACAGATATCAGCCAAGAACAAAGATCCAAAACTTTGCCGTAAACAATGTTTAATTGCCTGTCAGAAAATCTAAGTTGCTTACTCTCTGAGATTAAAGTGTTAAAGGAATTTTAACACTTTCAGCTGAGAGTTGGAGTTGCCCATAATGCTTGGAGATATCCACTTACTGGCTTTCGAATTGTTGGGAGTCCCCTGTTCAGGTCCAGCTGTGGAAACAGGGACCAGAAAGCGGGAGTTCACAATGATGCCCAGGATTCAGACCCCAGAGACCAGCATCAGAGTGCAGATGTAATTTTATTGTTTATTATATAAGCATATATATATATATATTCTAGCCAATTTGGGTATGTTTGTTTATTAAAGGGCAAATTGGGGTGCAACCTGAGCTTTTTTTTAAAAAAAGATTTATTTATTTATTTTATGTACAATATACTGTATCTGTCTTCAGACATGCTAGAAGAGGGCATCAGATCCCATTACTGATGGTCATGAGCCACCACATAGTTGCTGTGAATTGAACTCAGGACCTCTGGAAGAGCAGTCAGTGCTCTTCTGTTAAGCAGAATCTGACTCCTCTGGAGCCTGTAGCGGACAGTCCAATCTCTCACAGAGATTTCTGTGAAGACAGGGGAAGCAGACACTGCTATGGTCTTGTGTCTTTTGTATTATCTCACCAGTGTGCCAGGAGCCATTTCAGATCTCATACTATGTACAGTAGATCAGAACTCTTCAAATCTCAGGGGCCTGTGGCACTTTGCTCTCTGTCCCACTTCCTCCTCCGCCATGTTATTTCCACACTGCCCTAAGTCTGTTACTCCATACTGTATAGAACAGTGCTTTTCCAGACTGTGATTTGCACCAAGAGACTCTATTTTACAAGGAGCATGTGCCTGTATTTTGAGGAAGGAGGACAATCTGCACCTTGCGAACACGTCCTCTGTCTAGAACCATCCACAAATCACAGAGTGATAATTTACTGCTAAAATTAGCCAGGGTGCTACCATCAATGCTTATCAAAGGTTGAGAATGTAGAAGCAACAGGGTCAGCAAAGCCAGGCCCAAGAAATTACCAGACACATTAGATGAAAGAAAGCATGTGAATTGTACCTGCACTCTGTAATGACGAAGGTGGGAGAGGGTCTCTGCCATAGAATGTCTGATAACTCAGTATGTATGTTCATTATCAGGTGATCAAGAATTATTATCGAGGGACTGACATACAGAGAACTCCTTGTAATTAGGCTTGGTCCCAACAAATGATCTGGCTCACTTGAACAGTCCATATATACTCATTGGTCTGTCCAGACCTGGTCTTGTCCTTCTCTCCTAAGGCGTCCACCACAGGTCCAACTTAAACCTTCAGCCTACAGTCTACCATCCTGCAGACTGCCAGCATGTTTTCTATCCCATCCCCACATTTTGACATCCCTATCAACTCCCTGCACCCTCTCAGAGAAGCCTCTTTGAAAATTCTTGATTACTCTACATATGGCCTCATTAGTCCTTCATAGCCATTTCATTATAAATACATGTGGTGAAACTGTAGTCAGAATGTAATATATGAGAGAGGAATAAATAAAAAAAAGAAAATATATAGTGATATATACAGATAATATAAAAGTATTTATTGCATAATATGATCTAAGTGGTAAATGAATAAGATTGCAGTAAAAGAACCTGTGTTTGCTTCAGCTGTCCCGCCAGAAGCTTGGTATTGAAGGAGAGTAGGAAGAGTCGGGCCAGGCACTAAGACAGGCCAAGGTCTATTGAGAGGGCTGTGTGGTGGGAACCAATGACCAGCGAGTGAGGCAAATCTGCCTCCAATTCTTGCTCTTCCTTTAGTCCCCTTGGAAGGTACAGCAGAGGTTCTGAAGCCCTCTCTCCAAATCTGGAGGCACCATTTTCAGAGTTATTGCAGTGACAGGTCAATGAAATTATTGGGGTAACAAGGAGGGGGCAGGAAGTTACAATGTGAGATGTCAGAGGGCTTTTCTGAGTAGATTCGTATTCAGGATGTCATAGATGCAGAGGAAGTGGAACCTGAGGAACTGTGATCTGGGGAAAGGGGAACTACCTGTGCATGCCCACCACCCCGAAAACTCCTCCCTGCTTCCAGGACTCAATTGTTTCCTGCCTCGGGAACTGTACTGGCTGGTTTTATGTGTCAAGTTGATACAAGCTGGAGTTGTCACAGAGAAAGGAACCTTCCTTGAGGAAATGCCTCCATGAGATCCAGCTGTAAGATATTTTCTCAATTAGTGATCAAGGGTGGGAGGGCCTAGTCTATTGCACATGATGCCATCCCTGAGCTGGTGGTCCTGGGTTCTATAAGAAAGCAGGCTGAGCAATCCAGGGGAAGCAGTCTAGTAAGCAGCACCCCTCCAAGGCCTCTGCATCAGATCCTGCCCCCAAGAACCTTCCCTGTGTGAGTTCCCGTCCTGACTTCCTTTGGTGATGAACAGCAATGTGAAAGTATAAACTGAATACTCTTTCTTTCCCAACTTGCTTCTTGGTCATGATGTTTTGTGCAGGAATACAAACCCTGACTAAGTGTGTTTCCATATGAAGGCAGAAATTGTCCTTTCTAGTTCTGAGAAGAATTGCACTGGAATTTTTGTGGGTGGTGCAGTAAATCTATAGAGTCCTTTTCATAGGATTTGTTCTATGTTAATCTTAGCAATTCATGAGCATGGGAGATCTTTACATCTTTTGATATGTTCTTCAATTTCTTTCTTCAATGACTTGAAATTTTTATCTTGAGTTACCTCAGATATTGTATATTATTTGCAGCTATTGTGAAAGATTTTTTTCTTGTTTTCTTTATCAGTCACTTGTCTCTGTATCTAGGAGGGTGACTGATTTTTGTGAGCTATTTTTGTATCTAGCTACTTTGCTGGAAGTGTTTATCAGCTCTAGAAGTTTTCTGGTGGAATTTTTCAGGTCACATGCATACTCTCATGTCATCTGAAAATACAGATGCTTTGACTTCTTCCTTCCCCATCTGTATCCCCTTGATCTCCTTCAGTTCCTTTAGCTTAGAATTCAAGTGCTATAGTGAATAGGCATGGAGAGAGTGGATAAATTTGTCTTGTTACTAATTTTGGTGGAACTGTTTTAAGAGTCTCCCAATTTAAGTTGGTGCTACTTATGGCCTCGCTCTAAAGCACCCTTATTATGCTGAGGTGCATCTGTAATCTCTTCAGAAATTTTATCAAGAACACCTATTGGACTATGTCAAAGGCCTTTTCTGCATCTAAGGAGATGACCACGTGTTTTTTTCAGTTTGCTTGTATGGTACATTACACTTATCAATTTACCTGTGTTGAGCCATCCTGCATCTCTGGGGTAGAATCTATTTGATCATGGAGGATTATCTTGGGTTCAGATTGCAAGTATTTGATTATTTTTGTACCTATGTCTATGAGGAAAATGATGGTTTGGGTACCAGAGTAACTGTGGTTTCGTAAAATGAGTTGGACAAGGTTCCTTCTGTTTCTATTTTGTGGAATAATTTGAGTAGCATTGACACTAACTCTTATTTGAAATTCTTGTAGAATTCTCCACTAAAACCATCTTGTCTCATGCTTCATTTGGTTGGGAGGGTTTTACTGACTGCTTCTATTTCACTAGGGGTTATAGATCTGTTTGAATTGCTTATCTTATTTGATTTAACATTGGTAAGTGGTATGTCCTGGGAAAATTATCTTTTTCTTTTAGATTTTCCAATTTGGTGGAGTGCAGAGTTTTTTATTATTATTTTCTAAGTTTTTTTATTTACATTCCAAATGATTTCCCCTTTCCCGTTTCCTCCCTCCCCGAAAGTCTCATAAGCCCCCTTCTCTCCCTCTGTTCCCCATTCAACCCCCTCTCGCTTCTCTGTCCTGGCATTCCCCTACATCCAGGAGTGCAGGTTTTTAAAGTATGTTCTTAGGATTCTCTGGATTTCTTCATTGCCTGTTGTTATGTCCAATTTTTAATTTTGTGTTAATTTGAATCTTCTCTCTCTACCTTTTAATTTTTTTGGAAAATGGTTTGTTGAAGTTCCCGATTTTTTAAAATAACCATCTCTTTGTTTTATTGATATTTTTTGCTATTTTTTGTTTGTTTCTGTATTATTGATGTTATCCCTGGGTTTGATTACTTCTGCCATCCCAGAGAACCCAAGGAAAATACAAAAATGATCATTTCATTCATGAAAATGGCAGTTACGATGGGTGTACCCTTTGCTTTAAAAACAGACAACCAGCCTGCACAAAGAATGGGGAATAGGCCACTCTACTGGTAATACCTCACAACTCCCATGGACAAGGAATGGTAGAATCAGCCCACTCATCCCTCAACAATTAAAGAAGGGGATACAGGAAGACCAAGAGCCCTTGGTCCCCAAAACCAAGATAAGTTAACACATGCCTTATTTATGCTTAATTTTAAAAACTTTGATAAATAAAGTCTATTTCTTGTCTATAAGCATTGGGGTATCATGTTGCCCCGCATCACCCCTTTACTCTTCATTTACTGGAAGGATTCCTTAACCAACATCTGGGAGGACCAGCCTCACAGATAATCATGGAATGAGGGTTTGTTTGTTTTTTTCCCCAAAGGAGCTGAAAAACCCATCTGGGTTCCTGGCTGATCCATCAAGACCTGTACTGCCAAAGATCTAGAGGGAACAGATGAAACATCTGAGAATCGCACTTCAGATCCTCTCTCAAAGGGAGTTTGATCAGGAAGAGGAACTACAGCACCTAAGGAGCAGCACTCTCCTGATTAAGGACCAACAGGGAGAGGCCCACAGAGAACACACTGGAGGAGAGGATGCCCTCAATCAGCCCTTGCTCAAGTGACTTAGGGGTGCCTCAAGGCCCTCATAAACCAACTCCAGAGAATGTCCCCTGAAGGGAAAGGGTCAGGACCTTCTTGTTCATGTGTACAATTATAACAGTCAACTCACAGAGACACGCTACTCTTTTATGGACAGCAGTGAGAAACCCACAAATTCTACTCCCTGTGAGTTGGAATTCTAGACTTCCTATAATATACAACAATAACCTTATGAAATTGCTTGTCCATAGGACTTTGTTGCTCTATCCAAAGTAGTAATATGTGATTTTCACAATTGGACTAATTGGAGATGCTGACTCCAGAGATGTTGGGCTGTTCTCAATTATGCCCTTTCTGTAGGTTATGACTCCATGACTCATATCTGGTACACATTTATAAATGGTTCAATGGCAGGTATTAGTGCAAAATTTCCAGTAACCCCCAAAACACCTCTCTTTTAGTTGACTCTATACCTTTTGCTCACCTGGAGCTCTCCTCCATATGTGATTCATGGAATTTGTATGGGGGGGTGCTACCTTTGTCCAGAATGGAAATCTACTTACACAAGATACCTCTCAACTGACTTGCTAGTACGGTGGCCTCCTGAATGGCATTCTGAGGCCAAGGATTTTGCAACATGTTTGAGCACTCTGCCTTATTTTTCCTAGCAAGTCCCACAACCAGATGATTGCTGGCCTCTCCGATCACTCTGAGGCCACCTCTGTGGCCCCTGGTTCTGTATGGTTTATAGGCCATTCATTTCTATTAAGAATGACTTCTCTTATGGCCATCCCTCTTTGAAGGAAATTGAACCAGACCTTTCTCAGAAGTTCACTGAACTACTAACCTCACTTCTCATGGCAGTCCAGATCCCAATTTGACCTATACTGGACATCCCTGTGTGAGATCTCCTTTTTTCTTTCTTGCCTGGTTCCAAAGTGACACTCTCAATGCCAAATTAAACAATTTAGAGATGAACTTCATTCTCTCCCCCTGTGGGGGTGCAGTGAATGGTGATACTGCCATACTTCTCCAAGAACCACCACCAGTCTGGGTCCTGGCAAATGCCTCTGATGGCTGGACTGGAACTTGTCATCTCGGATCATATCCCATCCCTGCATTGTTAAAAAAGAGATTTTGGTATATCTGCCATCATTGTTGCCACAGTGGTAGGGCTCTTAGCTGCAGCAGCTACAGCCACTGAGGTTAGAGCTTTGTAAAACTCTGTGCAGGCAGCCAAGGTACTCAACTTGACACCCCTCACCCCTGCCTTAGATAAGCAGTTCCAGGTAAACCAGCTCTTCCAATTAGGTGTGTTAAATTTACACCATTAAGTGGGATTTGTACAGGATGATGCTAATCATCTATGGGATCTTGCCCAAGTTAATTGTGATCCATGCTATCTATCCTGCTAGATGCTTAACATGGGATCAGACACACCTCAAAAGTACAGTAGCACTAAATGTACAGCATAACTATATAACAGTACATAGAATTCTCCACTCCTTTCTCTCTTACATCAGCTGCATCAAGACATTGCCTGCATTAATGCTACTTATGTAGGTGTTATTACCTTGGGCCAAATTGCTAGATTCTTTAAGCATGTGGGTCAAAGCCACTCCAACTAGTTTCCCTTTCAAACATTTTCATTTGTGCTATTATTCTTGTTGGAAGTGAAATTGTGTTTTTCATATACTGAGGGTGAAGTCATGGCTCTATCGTGCCAGTGTAAACACTCAGAAGAGCTAAGAAGGAACCCATTCTGTACCAGGCTGCAGATGCTTGTGAGACTATTAGGGGCTGGACATAAAGAACCCTGGTGAGGACAGCCAGGAGCACAGGGAACATGAGCAGCAGAGCAGCTAGGTTCATCTGGGTTCCACCTGCATCCAGGAGCTGGGCAGTGCCACAGTTGTCTGTGCACTGATCCTGCCAAGGGAGAACCGCTCTGCAGGGAGTGATTTGACTCCTGGCTTTGGAGGTGAGGCCGCCATCTTCTCTCAGGCAGGTGGGTTCAGCCAGCAGCACAGGGAACACAGGAGTGGCAGAGAAGCTTGGACAGAGTCAGTCTGGGCTCCACCTGCACTCAGGAACTGTGCAGCTCCACAGCATTCTGTGTCAGGGGAGAGCCAGTCAAACGGGGGGGGCAGTGCCAGCCAGAGACATCAGGACCAACTAACATCAGAGATAACCAGAAAGGCAAAATGCAAATGCATTGGTGAAAGGCAAATGTAGGAACTTTATCAACAGAAACCAAGGCAACATGG
Source organism: Tokudaia tokunoshimensis (assembly GCA_036184795.1). Lineage (NCBI taxonomy): Eukaryota > Metazoa > Chordata > Mammalia > Rodentia > Muridae > Tokudaia > Tokudaia tokunoshimensis. The sequence goes on from BTHU01000020.1 coordinate 31,918,918, forward strand.
CATCATCTGAAATCAATTATCCCACAACAGCAAGTCCTGGATACCCAAACATACCAGAAAAGCAAGATTTATATTTAAAATCACAGCTCATGATGCTGATAGAGGGCTTCAAAAGGGATATTAATAACTGCCTTAAAGAAATACAGGAGAACACAAGTAAACAGGGAGAAGCCCTTAAAGAACTACAGGAAAACACACACACACACACACACACACACACACAAAACAGGTAAAGGAATTGAACAAAACCATCCAGGATCTAAAAATGGAGGTAGAAACCATAAAGAAATCAGAAAGGGAAACAACTCTGGACATAGAAAACCTAGGAAAGGAGCCAAGAGTCATGGATACAGGTATCAACAACAGAACACAAGAAATAGAAGAGAAAAATCTCAGGTGCAGAAGATACCATATAAAGCATTGAAACAATAGTCAAGGAAAATTAAAAATGCAAAAAGCACCTAACCCAAAATATCTAGGAATTCCAGGACAAAATGAGAAGACCAAACCTAAGGATTATAAGTATAGAAGACAGTGAAGGATTCCAACTTAAAGGGTCAGTAAATGTCTTCAACAAAATTATAGAAGAAAACTTCCCTAACCTAAAGAAAGAGATTCCCATGAACATACAAGAAGCCTACAGAACTTCAAATAGTTTGAACTAGAAAAGAAATTCTTTCCATCACATAATAATCAAAACACCAAATGCACTAAACAAAGCTTATGGGACTTTCGGGGAGGGAGGAAACGGGAAAGGGGAAGTGATTTGGAATGTAAATTAAAAAAATAAAATTAAATTAAATTAAAAAAAAAAAGAAAGAATATTAAAAGCAGTAGGGTGAAAAAGATCAAGTAACTTATAAAGGCAGACCTATTAGAATTACACCAGACTATTCACCAGAGACTATGAAAGCAAGAAGATTCTGGACAGATGTCATACAGACCCTAAGGGAACACAAATGCCAACCCAGGCTACTATAACCAGCAAAACTCTCAATTACCATGGATGGAGAAACCAAGATATTCCATGAGAAAAACAAATTTACACAATATCTTTCCACAAATACCGCCATTCAAAGGATAATGAATGGAAAACACCAACAAAAGGAGGGAAACTACACACTAGACAAAGCAAGAAATTAATCATCTTTTAACAAACCAAAAAGAAGAGAGACACACAAACATAACTCCACCTCTAATAACAAAAATAATGGGAAGCAACAATCACTTCTCCTTAATATCTCTTAATATCAATGGACTCAATTCTCCAATAAAAAAACACAGACTAACAGACTGGATACATAAGCAGGACCCAACATTTTGCTGCATACAGGAAACTCACCTCAGGCACAAAGACAGAACCTACCTCAGAGTAAAAGACTGGAAAACAATTGTCCAAGCAAATGGCCCCAAGACAGAAGCTGGTGTAGTCATTCTAATATTGAATAAAATTGACTTCCAACCTAAAGTAATCAAAAAAGATAAAGAAGGACACTTCATAGTCATCAAAGGAAAAATCGACAAGATGAACTCTCAATTCTGAACATATATGTTCCAAATATAAGGGCACACACATTCATAAAAGAAACTTTACTAAAGCTCAAAGCACACATTGCACCCCACACAATAATAATGGGAGACTTCAACACCCCACTCTCATCAATGGACAGATCAGGGAAACACAAACTAAACAGAGAAACAGTGAAACTCTCAGAAGTTATGAACCAAATGAATTTAACAGATATCTATAGAACATTTTATCCTAAAACAAAAGAATATACCTTTTTCTCAGCACCTCATGGAACTTTCTCCAAAATTGACCATATACTTGGTCACAAAACAGACCTCAGCAGATATCAGAAGATTGAAATAATTCCATGCGCCCTATCAGATCACCACGGACTAAGGCTGGTCTTTGATAACAACAAAAACAACAGAAAGCCCACGTATGCATGGAAAGTGAACAACATTCTAATCAATGATAACTTGGTCAAAGAAGAAATAATGAAAGAAATTAAAGACTTTTTAGAATTTAATGAAAACAAAGGCACAACATACCAACTTATGGGACACAATGAAATCAGTGCCAAGAAGAAAACTCACAGCTCTGAGTACCTCCAAAAAGAGACTGGAAAGAGCATACACTAACAGATTAACAGCACAGCTGAAAGCTCTAGTACAAAAAGAAGTAAATACACCCAAGAGAAGTATATGGCAGGAAATAACCAAACTCAGGGCTGACATCAACCAAGTAGAAGCAAAAAGAAATATACAAAGAATCAACCAAACCAGGAGCTGGTTCTTTAAAAAAAACCAACAAGATAGACAAACCCTTAGCCTAACTAACCGGAGGGCATAGAGACAGTATCCAAATCAGCAAAATCAGAAATGAAAAGGAAGGCATAACAACATATACTGAAGAAATTCAAAAAATCATCAGATCCTACTACTCAACAAAACTGGAAAATCTAGATGAAATGGACAGTTTTCTAGACAGATACCAGGTACCAAAGTTAAATCAGAATAAGAAAAATGATCTAAACACTCCTATAACCCCCTAAAGAAGTAGAAGCAGTCATAAATAGTCTCCCAACCAAAAAAAGCCCAGGACCACATGGGTTCAATACAGAGTTCTATCAGACCTTCAAAGAAGACCCAATATCAATACTCTTCAAACTATTCCGCAAAATAGAAACAGAAGGAAAACTACCCAATTCATTTTATGAAGCCACAATTACTCTGATACCTAAAACAGCACAAAGACACAACAAAGAAAGAGAACTTTAGATCAATTTCCCTTATGAATATCGACGCAAAAATACTCAATAAAATTCTTGCCAACAGAATCGAAGAACATATCAAAAATGATCATCTGCTGGGCAGTGGCAGTGCATGCCTTTAATCACAGCACTTGGGAGACAGAGGAAGGCTGATTTCTGAGTTTGAGGCCAGCCTGGTCTATAGAGCAAGTTCCAGGACAGCCAGGGTCATACAGAGAAACCCTGTCTTGGGAAAAAAATATTAAAAAAAAACCCAATCATCCACCATGTTTCATCCCAGGGATGGTTCAATATACAGAAATCTATAAATGTAATCCAATATATAAACAAACTAAAAGAAAAGAACCACATGATCATTTCATTAGATGCTGAAAAAGCATTTGACAAAATCCAACACCTCTTCATGATAAAAATCTTGGAAAGATCAAGAATTCAAGGCCCATACCTCAACACAGTAAAAGCTATATACAGAAAACCAGTAGCCAACATCAAATTAAATGGAGAGAAACGTGAAGCAATCTGACAAAATCAGGGAGTAGAAAATGCTGTCCCCTCTCTCCCTGCCTGATCAATATAGTACTTGAAGTCCTAGCCAGAGCAGACAACAAAAGGAAGTCAAAGGGATTCACGTTGGAAAGGAAGAAGTCAAAGTATCACTATTTGCAGATGATATGACAGTAAACATAAGTGACCCCAAAAGTTCCACGATAGAACTTCTAAACCTGATAAACACCTTCAGCAAAGTGGCTGGATATAACATTAACTCAAACAAATCAGTAACTTTCTTATACTTAAAGGATAAAGAGGCTGAGAAAGAAATTAGGGAAATGACACCATTCACAATAGCCACAAATAATATAAAATACCTTGGTGTGACTCTAACCAAGCAAGTGAAAGATCTGTATGACAAGAACTTCAAGTCTCTGAAGAAAGAAATTGAAGAAGACCTCAGAAGATGGAAAGATCTCCCATGCTCATGGACTGGCAGGGCTAATATAGTAAAAATGGCCATCTTGCCAAAAGCAATCTACATATTCAATGAAATCCCCATCAAAATTCCAACCCAATTCTTCATAGAGTTAGAGCAATTTCCAAATTTATTTGGAATAACAAAAACCCAGGATAGTGAAAACTGTTCTCAACAATAAAAGAACTTCTGGCAGAATCACCATCCCTGACCTCAAGCTATATTGCACTGTTGTCTCTGAGAAACACATGTTGACATACAATATAGTGATGAAATACCGTGTTGCACATTAAATACAATCCCATACAAATAAGAACTTCAACATATGGAGTATTGTGCCAAATGTTCCTGCTTTTCGATTAACAACATGTTCAAACTCCTAGTGTTTTAAACTCACAGAACATCTAAACTGTAAAAGAATCAATCCTCTGGTTATTATCTCAGAAAGGAATATGAAGGCATTCACAGTGTAATATGTTCTATGTTGTTTCTATGTTCACTCTTCTTCCACCTATAATGCATTGTAAAGTTCTCTCTGAGAATTGCAATGAAAATACAATGCAGTAATGAAATACAGTATTGACCAGTAAAAACAATCACATACAAGTGAGAACTTCTTAATCGCATTTAGAACATAAGGGGTATTGTGTGAAACGTACTTGTTTCCCGATTAACTACACGTTGAAACGTCTAGTGTTTTAAAACTCACAGTACATGTAATCTGTTAAAGAAACACACATCTGAGTGACTGGAAAGTTGGGACAGCCAGGTTCTGAGACAGACAGGCATAATATCGCTTGGGTCTTGGGCAGCTTGTGTGTATGCGGCTCCCAAGTGCTGGGCAGATCTGCAGTAACCAGCGCGCCAGCTCTGCTGTGGGACTTCTGCCTGGCAGAGGGACCCCGCACTGGGCGGGATCCTACCAGCTTTCCTTCCGCGACCTCTGTTCCCGCAGACTGCACTGAAGAGACAGGTACCCAGGCTCTCTCCCCAATATAACATCACTTGGGACACGGCCTGTTGGGGCTTCCGTCTGCGCCCAAGAACGGGTCAGCGCTGTGGTCGTCTGGGTGCCAGATCAGCAGGCCATCGCGTCCGCAGGGTGAGCGGCGCCACGGAGAGTGTGCAGAGTGCACTCCGCCATCTTTGCTCCAGTGACTGTGAAGTTGGGACAGCCAGGTTCTGAGACAGACAGGCATAATATCGCTTGGGTCTCGGGCGGCTTGTGTGTATGCGGCTCCCAAGTGCTGGGCTGATCTGCAGTAACCAGCGCGCCAGCTCTGCTGTGGGACTTCTGCCTGGCAGAGGGACCCCGCACTGGGCGGGAGCCTACCAGCTTTCCTTCCGCGACCTCTGTTCCCGCAGACTGCACTGAATAGACAGGTACCCAGGCTCTCTCCCCAATATAACATCACTTGGGACACGGCCTGTTGGGGCTTCCATCTGCGCCCAAGAACGGGTCAGCGCTGTGGTCGTCTGGGTGCCGGATCGGCAGGCCATCTCGTCTGCAGGGTGAGCAGAGCCACGGAGAATGTGCAGAGTGCACTCCGCCATCTTTGCTCCAGTGACTGGGAAGTTGGGACAGCCAGGTTCTGAGACAGACAGGCTTAATATCGCTTGGGTCTCGGGCGGTTTGTGTGCACGCGGCTCCCAAGAGCTGGGCAGATCTGCAGTAACCAGCGCGCCAGCTCTGCTGTGAGACTTCTGCCTGGCAGAGGGACGCCCCCTCCCCCACGAGGAGAGATCACACACCCCTGCACAGGGCAGGAGCCTACCAGCCTCCCTTTGGCGACCTCTGCTCCAGGAATCCACTAGGCTGAGCCTTTGGATGTGCAAGGCCTCCCCAATATAAGATCACTTGGGGCAAGGCACATTAGGGCTCCAAAGTAACTCAGGAGCTGGCAGGCCCCAGAAATCGGTGCCAGGGGAATCCTGGTAATCCAGGGGGGGGCAGAAATAGCTTTGCAGGCTCACAGGAGGTCCAACCAACAGCCAGTGGCAGCAGGACCAACTAACATCAGAGGTATCCAGATGGCAAAAGGCAAACGTAGGAATGTTACTAACAGAAATCAAAGTAATGTGGGACCATCCGAACCCAACTCTCCAACAGCAGCAAGTCCTGGATACCCCACCACACCCGAAAGACAAGATCTGGATTTAAAATCACTTCTCATGATGCTATTAGAGGATCACAAGAAGGACACAAATAAATCTCATAAAGAGTTACAGGAGACCATGAATCAATGGTTAGAAGCCCTAACAAAGGAAGCACAAAAATCTCTTAGAGAAATGCGGGAGAACATGGATCAAAAGATGGAGGCGCACAAGGAGACAACACAAAAATCGCTTAACGAGATGAATCAACGGATAGATGCACTCACAAAGGAATCACAAAATTTGCATAAAGAAATGCAGAAGAATATGGGTCAACAGACGGATGCCCATAAGGAGGCAACACAAAAATTGCTTAAAGAAATGAATCAACGGTTAGATGCCCTTACAAAGGAAACACGAGAACTGCTTAAAGAAATGCAGGAGACAATGGATCAACAGATGGATTCCCATGAGGAGGAAACACAAAAATCACTCAGAGAAATGCAGGAGAATGTGGGTCGTCAGGAAGAAATCCTGAAAGAGGCAAAGCAAAAATACCTTAAAGAAATACAGGAAAATACAAACAAACAAGTGAAGGATCTCAGCAAATCCATCCAGGAACTAAAAAAGGAAGTAGAAACAACTAAGAAATCACAAAGGGAGACAACTTTGGAGATAGAAAACCTTGGGAAGAAATCAGGAGTCATAGATGCAAACATAAACAATAGAATACAAGAGATGGAAGAAAGAATCTCAGGTGCTGAAGATTCCATAGAAAACATCGACTCAACAGTCAAAGAAAATGCAAAATGCAAAAAACGTGTAACCCAAAACATCCAGGAAATCCAGGACACAATGAGAAGACCAAACCTAAGGATTATAGGTATAGATGAGAGTGAAGATTTGCAACTTAAAGGGCCAATAAACATCTTCAACAAAATTATGGAGGAAAACTTCCCTAACCTAAAGAGAGAGATGCCGATGAACGTACAAGAAGCCTACAGAACTCCAAACAGACTGGACCAGAACAGAAATAACTCCCGTCACATAATAATCAAAACACCGAATGTTCTAAACAAAGAAAGAATACTAAATGCAGTAAGAGAAAAGGGCCAAGTAACATACAAAGGAAGACCTATCCGAATCACATCAGACTTCTCACCAGAGACTATGAAAGCCAGAAGATCCTGGGCAGATCTGATGCAGACACTAAGAGAGAACAAATGCCAGCCTAGACTACTATACCCAGCAAAACTCTCAATCACCATAGATGGAGAGACCAAGATAATCCATGATAAAACCAAATTTTCACAATATCTTTCCACAATCCAGCCCTGCAACGGATAATAGGTGGAAACCTCCAATACAGGGAGAGAAACAACACCCAGGAAAAAATGAGATAATAACCTTCTTGAATCAAACCCAAAAGTAGATAACCACTCAAACATAAAGATAGCGTCAAGAATGGCAGATGGCAATAATCACTATGCCTTAATCTCTCTTAATATCAATGTTCTCAATTCCCCAATTAAAAGACATAGACTAGCAGACTGGATACGTAAACAGGACCCAGCATTTTGCTGCATGCAGGAAACGCACCTCAGTGTCAAAGACAAACACTACCTCAGAGTAAAAGGCTGGAAAACAATTTTACAAGCAAATGGCCCCAAGAAACGAGGTGGAGTAGCCATCCTAATATCAGATAAAATTGATTTTCAACCTAAAGTCATCAAAAAAGACACAGAAGGACACTACATACTGATCAAGGGAAAAATCCACCATCAAGAACTCTCAATTCTGAATATCTATGCTCCAAATGCAAGGGCACCCTCATTCGTAAAAGAAACTTTACTAAAACTCAAAGCACACATCGCACCGCACACAATAATAGTGGGTGACTTCAACACCCCGCTCTCTGAAATGGATCGTTCAGGAAAGCAGAAACTAAACAGGGACACAGTGAATCTAATTGAAGGCTTGGACCAAATGGAACTAACAGATATATATATATATATATATATATATATATATATATATATATATATATATATATATATATCATTTCATCCTAGAACTAAAGAATACACCTTCTTCTCAGCTCCTCATGGTACCTTCTCCAAAATCCACCATATAATTGGTCACAAATCAGACCTCAACAGATATAAGAAGATAGAACTAATCCCCTGCCTCCCATCAGATCACTATGGAATAAGGGTGGTCTTCAATGGCAACAAAAACAAAAGAAAACCCACGTACACATGGAGGCTGAACAATGCTCTACTCAATGATAACTTGGTCAAGGAGGAAATAAAGAAAGAAATCAAAGACTTTTTGAAAGTTAATGAAAATGAAGGCACAACATACCCTAATTTATGGGACACAATGAAAGCAGTGCTAAGAGGAAAATTCATAGCCCTGAGTGCCGCCAAAAAGAAACGGGAGACAGCATACACTAACAGCTTAATGGCACACCTGAAAGCCCTGGAACAAAAAGAAGCAAATACACCAAAGAGGAGTAGAAGGCAGGAAATCATCAAACTCAGGGCTGAAATCAATCAAGTAGAAACAAATAAAACCATACAAAGAATCAACAAAACTAGGAGTTGGTTCTTTGAGAAAATCAACAAGATAGATAAGCCCTTAGCCAGACTAACCAGAGGGCACAGAGATAGTATCCAAATTAATAAAATCAGAAACGAAAAGGGAGAGATAACAACAGAAACTGAGGAAATTCAAAAAATCATCAGATCCTACTACAAAAACCTGTATTCAGCACAAGTAGAAAATCTTGAGGAAATGGACAATTTCCTTGACAGATACCAAGTACCAAAATTAAATCAGGATCAAATAGACCATCTAAACCGTCCTATAACCCCTGAAGAAATAGAAGTGGTCATTGGAAGTCTTCCAACCAAAGAAAGCACAGGTCCAGATGGTTTTACTGCAGAATTCTATCAGACCTTCAAAGAAGACCTAACACCAATACTCTTCAAACTGTTCCACAAAATAGAAACAGAAGGAACACTACCCAACTCGTTCTATGAAGCCACAATTACACTAATACCAAAAGCACACAAAGATCCGACAAAGAAAGAGAATCTCAGGCCAATCTCTCTTATAAATATCGATGCAAAAACACTCAATAAAATTCTTGCCAACCAAATCCAAGAACACATCAAAATGATCCTTCACCATGATCAAGTAGGCTTCATCCCTGGGATGCAGGATTGGTTCAATATAAGGAAGTCCATCAATGTAATCCACTACATAAACAATCTCAAAGAAAGAACCCACATGGTCATTTCATTAGATGCTGAGAAAGCATTTGACAAAATTCAGCATCCTTTCATGTTAAAGGTCTTGGAAAGATCAGGAATTCTAGGCCCATATCTAAACATAGTAAAAGCAATTTACAGCAAACCGGTAGCCAACATCAATCTAAATGGAGAGAAACTTGAAGCAATCTCACTAAAATCAGGGACTAGACCAGACTGCCCTCTCTCTCCATATCTTTTCAATATAGTACTTGAAATTCTAGCCAGAGCAATTAGACAACAAATGGAGCTCGAGGGATACAAATTGGAAAGGAAGAAGTCAAACTATCACTATTTGCAGATGATATGATAGTATACTTAAGCGACCCAAAGAACTCCACCAGAGAACTCCTACAGCTGATAAAAAATTTCAGCAAAGTGGCCGGATATAAAATCAACTCAAGCAAGTCAGTAGCCTTCCTATACTCAAAGGATAAGCAGGCTGAAAAAGAAGAGAAATGATACCCTTCATGATAGTCACAAACAATGGAAAATATCTTTGTGTGACTCTAACCAATGGAGTGAAAGATCTGTATGACAAGAACTTCAAGTCTCTGAAGAAAGAAATTGAAGAAGACCTCAGAAGATGGAAAAATCTGCCATGCTCATGGATTGGCAGGATTAATATAGTAAAAATGAGCATCTTACCAAAAGTAATACAGAGATTCAATGCAATCCCCATCAAAATCCCAACTCAATTCTTCATAGAGTTAGAAAGAGCAATTCAAAAATTCATCTGGAATAACAGAAAACCCAGAATAGCTAAAACTATTCTCAAGAGTAAAAGAACCTCTGGGGGAATCAGTATCCCGGACCTCAAGCTGTACTACAGAGCAATAGTGTTAAAAACTGCATGGTATTGTTACAGTAACAGACATGTAGATCAATGGAACAGAATTGAAGACCCAGAAATGAATCCACACTCCTATGGTCACTTGATCTTTGACAAAGGAGCTAAAACCATCCAGTGGAAAAAAGATAGCCTTTTCAACAAATGGTGCTGGCTCAGCTGGAGGTCAACATGCAGAAGAATGCAAATTGACCCATCCTTATCTCCTTGCACTAAGCTCAATTCTAAGTGGATCAAAGATCTCCACATAAAACCAGACACACTGAAACTAATAGAAGGGAAACTAGGGAAGAACCTTGAACATATGGGCACAGGGGAGAATTTCCTGAACAGAACTCCAATAGCTTATACTCTAAGATCAAGAATAGACAAATGGGACCTCATTAAATTACAAAGTTTTTGCAAGGCAAAAGACACCGTCAAAAAGACAAAGCGGCAACCAACTAACTGGGAAATGATCTTTACCAACCTTACATCCGACAGAGGGCTAATATCCAAGATATACAAAGAACTCAAGAAGTTAAACTCCAGAGAGGCAAGTAACCCTATTAAAAAATGGGGTACAGAGCTACACAAAGAGTTCTCACCTGAAGAATATCTAATGGCTGAGAAGCACCTAAAGAGATGTTCATCATCCTTAGTCATTAGGGAAATGCAAATCAAAACAACCCTGAGATTCCATCTCACACCAGTCAGGATGGCTAAGATCAAAAACACAGGAGACAGCAGTTGTTGGCGAGGATGTGGAGAAAGAGGAACACTCCTCCACTGCTGGTGGAATTGCAGGCTGGTACAACCACTCTGGAAAGCAGTCTGGCGGCTCCTCAGAAAACTGGGCATGACACTTCCGGAGGATCCGGCTATACCACTCCTGGGCATATACCCAGAGACTTTACCTGCATGCAATAAGGACACATGCTCCACTATATTCATAGCAGCCTTATTTATAATAGCCAGAAGCTGGAAAGAACCCAGATGTCCCTCAACGGAGGAATGGATTCAGAAGATGTGGTATATTTACACAATGGAATACTACTCTGCAATTAAAAACAATGAATTCACGAAATTCCTAGGCAAATGGTCAGAACTTGAAAATATCATCCTTAGTGAGGTAACCCAATCACAAAAGATCACACATGGTATGAAGTCACTGATAAGGGGATATTGACCCAGAATCTCAGAATACCCTAGCCACAATCCGCATATCAATAGATTTCTAAAAAGATGGAAGGAGAGACCCCTGGTCCTGGAAAGACTGGATGTAGGGGAACGCCAGGACAGAGTAATGAGAGGGGGTTGAACAGAGAAAAGAGGGAGGGAAGGGGGCTTATGGGACTTTCGGGGAGGGAGGAAACGGGAAAGGGGAAGTGATTTGGAATGTAAATTAAAAAAATAAAATAAAATTAAATTAAAAAAAAAAGAAATTGAAGAAGACCTCAGAAGATGGAAAAATCTGCCAAGCTCATGGATTGGCAGGATTAATATAGCAAAAATGACCATCTTGCCAAAAGCAATATACAGATTCAATGCAATCCCCATCAAAATCCCAACTCAATTCTTCATAGAGTTAGAAAGAGCAATTCAAAAATTCATCTGGAATAACAGAAAACCCAGGATAGCTAAAACTTTCATCAAGAGTAAAAGAACTTCTTGGGGAATCAATATCCCGTACTTCAAGCTGTACTACAGAGCAATAGTGTTAAAAACTGCATGGTATTGGTGCAGTGACAGGCATGTAGATCAATGGAACAGAATTGAAGACCCAGAAAGGAATCCACACTCCTATGGTCACTTGATCTTTGATAAAGGAACTAAAACCATCCAGTGGAAAAAAGACAGCCTTTTCAACAAATGGTGCTGGCTCAACTGGAGGTCAACATGCAGAAGAATGCAAATTGACCCATTCTTGTCTCCTTGCACTAAGCTCAATTCCAAGTGAATCAAGGACGTCCACATAAAACCAGACACATTGAAACTAATAGAAAGGAAACTAGGGAAGAACCTTGAACATATGGGCACAGGGGAGAATTTCCTGAACAGAACTCCAATAGCTTATGCTCTAAGATCAAGAATTGACAAATGGGACCTCATAAAATGCAAAGTTTCTGTAAGGCAAAGAACACTGTCAAATTGACAAAGCGGCAACCAGCTAACTGGGAAATGATCTTTACTAATCCTACATCTGACAGAGGGCTAATATCCAATATACACAAAGAACTCAAGAAGTTAGACTCCAGAGAGTCAAGTAACCCTATTAAAAATGGGGTACGGAGCTAAACAAAGAGTTCTCACCTGAAGAATATCTAATGGCTGAGAAGCACCTAAAGAAATGTTCAACATCCTTAGTCATTAGGGAAATGCAAATCAAAACAACCCTGAGATTCCATCTCACACCAGTCAGAACGGTTAAGATCAAGAACACAGGAGACAGCAGTTGTTTGATGTGGAGAAAGAGAAACGCTCTTCCACTGCTGGTAGGATTGCAAGCCAGTACAACCACTCTGGAAAGCAGTCTGGCAGTTCCTCAGAAAACTGAGCATGACACTCCCGGAGGATCCTGCTACACCACTCCTGGGCATATACCCAGAGGCTTTACCTGCATGCAATAAGGACACATGCTCCTCTATGTTCATAGCAGACTTATTTATAATAGCCAGAACCTGGAATGAACCCATATGTCCCTCAACGGAGGAATGAATTCAGAAATGTGGTATATTTACACAATGGGAATACTACTCTGTAATTAAAAACAATGAATTCACGAAATTCCTAGGCAAATTGTCAGAACTTGAAAATATCATCCTTGGTGAGGTAACCCAATCACAAAAGAACACACATGGTATGTAGTCACTGATAAGGGGATATTAACCCAGAATCTCAAGAGACCCCTGGTCCTGGAAAGACTGGATGTAGGGGAACGCCAGGACAGAGTAACGAGAGGGGGTTGAATGGAGAAAAGAGGGAGGGAAGGGGGCTTATGGGACTTTCGGGGAGGGAGGAAACGGGAAAGGGGAAGTGATTTGGAATGTAAATTAAAAAAATAAAATAAATAATAAAAAAAATAGATATCCAAGAAGATGGAAGGGGAGACCCCTGGTCCTGAAAAGACTGGATGTAGGGGAGTGCCAGGACAGAGAAGCAAGAGGGCATTGAATGGGGAATAGAGAGATGGAAGGGGGTTTATGGGACTTTCGGGGAGGGAGGAAACAGGAAATGGGAAATCATTTGAAATGTAAATAAGAAAACTTAGAAAATAAAAAAAAGGTAAAGAATAAAAGAAAAAGAAGAAATGTGTTCACCTAATTTGAGTTCCACCAGTGGCTCCCATTCTAGAGTATGGCCTTTTAGCTCAGAGCCAGAAGGACATTTCACTCTATCACACAGGATTTCATAGGTTTTCTTAGAAGATAAAGCTTGGTGGGCATAGCCAGGCTCAAAGCAGGACCATTTCAGTATTTGTTGTGTGTTACAGTAACTATCAGGCATCAGTGGCTGGTGCCATCAGTAAGATATATGGACAAAGAGGCTGTGTGGTAAGCCATTGTAGGCACCAAGTCACAGAAGACAGGGTGAGCATCTGGATTCAGAAAGATGTTGAAAATCACTCTTTTGTGGCCCTGGCATCATGCACAAACATGGCACCTGAGATGCTGATTCATGTGGGTGGATCAGGGAGGGCAGCAACAGAAGATTCACCAGGCCAGTTTGGAGCTTTTAACTTCTCTTGTGGCAGCGCATGAGGTATGTCAACTTCTGCAATGTCAGAAAGTGTCGTATTGGGAGTGGGGGTGGCTGGAGGTAGGAGCTAGTGGAAATCACACACACACACACACACACACACACACACACAGCAGAAGGAGTATCTCACTGAGACTTCTGTGTACACTTAGGCACAGAAAATCAGGACTCCTTATGGACCACAAAGCATCCAAAGCAGAACCTTTTCTGAGGTAAAGAAGAAGTAACAAAGCTGTGGTGTTCAACTGCTTATCTTCCCCTAATATCAACACTTGGAGCATACAGAACTTTTACGTCATTGGGTGGTTTTCCATCACCATTTCCTGATCCTTACTACAGCAGGTCGGGTGTATTATGGGCAGGACACAGCTGTGATTTTCCTAGCAATTTCTCATGTTAGTCCTGGCACAGACAACGATGATGATCATAATGATGTGTGTGTGTGTGTGTGTGTGTGTGTGTGTGTGTGTGTATGTATTGGGTATGTCTGTCTCTGGCTGTGTGTTAATGGTTGTGTCTGTGTGATTGTCTGTGTGTGAGTCTGTGTATATGTGTGGATCTGTGTGTGTTTGTATCTCTATGTATGTGTGTGCTGAGGGTGGTTGTGTCAATGTGTATGTGTGAGTCTGTGTGTCTGTGTGTTTATCTCTCTCTCATTTCTCTCTCTCTTTCTCTCTCTCTCTCTCTCTCTCTCTCTCTCTCTCTCTCTGTGTGTGTGTGTGTGTGTGTGTGTGTGTGTGTGTGTGTGTGTGTGTGTGTTGGAGTCTGCTGAAGTTTCTTCCCAGTTCCCAGGGCCTGGAGATACTATGAGGTTCATGTTCACATGCTAAGAGCATCTGTAAGTATGTTTGATTGTGAGGTATGTCTTTGCAATGGAATGCGTGCATTAGAAGATCCAGATATGTCCAGGAGAAGAGCATCTTATTCCTGTCTCCCTGAGTACCTGCCCTTGTATAGACACTTATTTCTAACTTTCACAGACCCTCTGAGATTCTTTGTTTGCTTGTGACATGATCACTCTCCTTCAGCTTCCATATTATTAATTTATTAATTCCCTAAATTGTCTCTGGCCCTCTATTAAAAATATTCTCTTGTACTTTGTGCCTTCATATAATAGTGATGACTGTTACTCTATCTGCCTCTGTGTTCTCCTAAGCATACTCTCTCTCTCATTTATGGGCTCTATCTCTCCTTCTCTAGATCCCCATGTTCCCAGGCATCCTACATATGATAAACCTGTCCCTTCCCAGTGTTCTAGCCTTTGCAGGATTCATGCAGTAGCATGAAGGCCAATCCTCGGACATTATTAAAATGATGATTCTTGTAATGTCAATCTTCCACAACAGGAAGCATCTTGACTGTGTACCTATTGACAGGAGCCACATGGCCTCTCCTGATACAGCTTTCTGCTCCCCTATCTTTACAACACCTATGTAGGGTTAGTGACTAGGAGAGCCAGGGATCATGATGAGTCCATATTGGAGGTCAGAGATCCTGGCATTGAAGAAGGACTTCAGATGCCATATTGTGTCTGTTCAAGAGGCTGGGGAAGGAACAGACTGCAGAGGTGCCTTGCCTGCCTGCTGGATCTTGACTCCCTGTGACTTCTCCCTTATCAGTTCTATTGAAATAAGAACTTTGCCCCCATCCAATCAAATGTCCACACCTAAACCCCAAAGGTAAAAATTCCTGCCTGAGCCAGGCCAATCTGTTCTGTTTCCTGCTGTGAGACTCTCAGCAGCAGCAGCACAGTTTTAGGCCTGAGATTCATCCATGACTTTGACTAGACTTCCCGGTTGGCTGTATGTTGTCGCCAGTGGACTCCTGCTTCTCCTCCAGCATGTACATGGTGAGACTACCTACATGAGCAGAGGGAACCAGGGTCAGAGGTGCCCCAGGTCTGCAAAGTCAGAGGCTGAGCTTGAGAACAGAAGGCACCAGGGAGGGAAAAGGATCTGGTGGAGAATGACAGATGACAGTGTTGGGACTGTATGCTTTCTAATGTCCCACCAGGGCACACAGGGGTCAGTGATGTCTGAGGTTAGCACATACTGAGGAGGCAACAGGGACAGAAGAACAAGAAGGACATGTCCCTCCTCTGTGTGTGGTTGTGGCTAGAAGTCCTACTGAACTTGGATAATGACAACAATTCCTTCATAATGCCAAGTGTCTCTGAGCCTGTCATTTCCTTTGGCTAGGGAAGAGCCCTGTCAGTTTGTAAGAGGGTCAGTGGACAAGGTTTCTGCCCCTAGGGACTCCAGAAGTCCTCATTTCTACATCCTACTGCAGAACTGAAATGATCCAGGTTATCTTCTCCATGTACCATGGTGATGATGATGTAGAAAGTCCCAAGTGTGGTGACAGCTGACGGCATCTCTCCTCTTACAGGCCAGGACTCAGCCAGCCCCATCAGGAACACACACATGGGCCAGGTGAGAGGCAGCCTTGTCCACATGAAAGACACTAAATCTGATGTCTATGCCTTCCTGGGAATTCCCTTTGCCAAGCCTCCTGTAGGACCACTGCGCTTTGCACCTCCTGAGGACCCTGAGCCATGGAGTGGTGTGAGAGATGGGACCTCACAGCCGGCCATGTAAGTTCTGGGACCTGGGGGACTTCAAGCCTCAGCTCTAGTCCACACTGCAGTGCTTCCTCCACCTCAGCACTATAGCAGTTTTCTGCCTGCGCTGAGTGGCATCTCCAGTGCACGTTCCTGACAAATGTGCTGGGGATTCAAATAGAACAGCTGTGCCAGCCTGCTGAGTCAGAACTTGGCACCTGTAGGGAATTATTTTAGGAACTACAGTAAGGAGCAGAGACTGAGCCCATTCTTCACCATCCCTGTGACCATTCACTGTCCCTATGCCATTGACTAAGGAACAAGTACACATGCTTCCAATGGAAGGCAATGTCGAACAAGAAGGCAACTTATTGGTTGTTGGAAGTGAAATGAAGAATGTCTCACTACCCTATGGAAAGGTATTGTCCATTCATTCCTATAGTTGCTTTGTGGTACAGCACTCAAATACCCAAGTATCTTAGTTCCCTTTCTGTTAGTATGATAAAGTATCCTTATATAAGCAACTTAGTGAGGAAAGATTTTATTATGGGTCACAATTCCAGCTTATAATCAACCAAAGGTGGCAAACCACAGAGGCAGAAGTTAAAGAGAACTGATTGCATCACATCCATAATGAAGAACAGAGTTTAAAGGACACATGCATGCCTACTAACCTTCACTTACTCTTTCCATTCTTGTAGAATCCAAAAGCCCCATTCCTAGGAAATAGTGTTTCCTACCATGGGCAGTAATTCCTTTTGCAATGAACATGATCGAGATAACTTGTCACTGTCATGCCGACCAGTCAACAGGGTCTAGACAATCCCTCAGCAAGACTCTTTCCCCAGGTGACTGTACAGTGTGTCAAGTCAACAATCAACACTAACCACCACATCATGAGTTAAATTTTACACACAGAATTGAATGTTGGAATACAAAGCCAATCATTTTCAATGAAGCTGTGAGGAGTCTCCATATACCAGCCCCCAGAATATGACTATAGATGGACAGTCATCCCTGAAAAATCTGGCTCCATTTCCATTTCCACAGGACTGGTGGCATTTACTCTCGTAGGGACTTTAGAAACAAATCATATGTTAACAGGCAATGGTGGAAAACAGTAGCTGTAGGTGGCTGAGAGAGAGTTTAATCTAAGATATAGATTTTACCACCATGTGTCTTGGACTTCCTGCCTTCTGTTTTCACTAGGTGTCTGCAGACTGATATGATGAATTTAGAGGGTGGGAAGAAGATGGGGTTGACCAGGATTCCCATTTCTATGTCTGAGGACTGCCTATACCTCAACATCTACACACCAGCCCATGCCCAGGAGGGCTCAAACCTGCCTGTGAGTGTCAGGTCTTGGCCAGCTGGGGAACAGGTCATTTATTACTCTGGAAAATGGGAAGGGACAAAATAATTCTGAACTCCACTGTACTTTAGGTCCTGCACCTCTGGGAGGTAAGAGAATCTAGGTACTTGATAAAACTTTGAATTCTTCTATCAACCTGTCAGACCCACTCAGTATGGGGCAGAAGGGCTGAATATTGACAACACCCAAATTTCTAGATGCAATTTATGTGTTCTGCTAATGGGATCTGATGGCCATTCTAATCAGGAATCAGGAAAGCCCCATGGGCAGACACTCCTTTTTTGTTCTACTTTGATGGGTCTCAGAGTAATAATGACTTTAATTTAGATCTAGACTCATTGATCCATGCAAAGATTTCCTTTTGGAGAAGTGGGAATGGAAATATGCTCACAGGCCTAAAGCACTCCATCTGTGGCTCACTTCCTGAGATCCTGAGGAAAACTGTTTGTAGGTCAACCTGCACAGAGCTAAGCAGTTGATAATGTAGTGGACAGTCTAGATGAGCTTGGACTGTGTGAAGGCCTCTTGGCATTTGAGTTTCTGTCTTCAGGAGATGGTATGGATCCACGGTGGTGCACTGATTCTAGGATCGGCTTCCATGCGTGATGCATCCATACTGTCAGCCACTGAGGAAATAGTAATTGTCTCCATCCAGTATCGCTTGGGTATCCTTGGCTTCTTCAGGTAAGCCTGGGACTGGGCTGGGTAATGGGGACCAGGTAGCACTTGGCCAGCCATGCATTGTTCTTCCTCCTACTTCACAGTACTGGAGATGAGCATGCCAGAGGCAACTGGGGATACCTGGACCAAGTGGCTGCCCTACGCTGGGTGCAGAAAAATATTGCTTACTTTGGAGGCAACCATGACAGGGTCACTATATTTGGTGTCTCAGCAGGTGGCACAAGTGTGTCTTCCCATGTTGTGTCCCCCATGTCCAAAGGACTATTTCATGGAGCCATTATGCAGAGTGGAGTGGCCCTGCTGCCTGACTTCATCTCTGACACATATGAAGTGGTCTACAAGGTCAGTGCTCTCAAGAACACCAGCTACCTCAGTCTTTGCCTCTGGTGCTCTGGTATTCAGTTAACTGGATTTTATGTATGCTGAGCATGTTATATGACAGTAAACCTCTACCCAGTGGTTTCTGTAATTAGCAAAAACACTTAAGCATTGCTTCCTAGTTTGTTTCTTATCGTTCTGATGAAGACCGTTGACACAAGCAACTTGGAGAGGAACAGACTTGCTTCAGTTTACAGTTTATAATCTGTCTTGATGGGAAGTAAGCACTCAGGAATGTACCCAGAAGCCAGAACTGAACCAGAGGCCAAGGAGCAACATGCTTACTGGCTTGTTACTCGTGGTGTTCTCAGCTAGATTTATTATACAACCTAGAACACCTGCCCATTGGTGACACTGCCCACAGTGAGGTGGGCTCTTCTGCATTAATCATTTCTCAGGAAAATGCCCAGACTTGCCTATGGGCCAATCTGATTGAGGCAATATTCTCAGCCTAAGTTCCTCTTTCCAGATGATCCTGGCTTGTGTTGAGTTGATCAAAAGGAACTCTAACAAGTACAGATGATGGGGGAAAAGGGTCAGCTGGTAAAAACATTTGCTGTGCTAGCATCAATTCCCAAGTTCAAATCCTCTGAACCCACACAAAGTTGGTGGTGGCAATATGTGTCAGAAAACCCAGTGTTCCTATGAAGGTAAAGAAACCAAAGACAGAAGAATCCCTGGAAGGCCATAGGACAGCTAAGCTCGTGTAGACAAATTCAAACAAATGATAGGGTGACATGTAACAGCTGAGACTGTTCTCTAACCTGTAAAGACAAAATGTGCTTTCATACCTATTGTCAACCTTGAGTAACACACACACCAAACCAACATCAAAACTATATGTGGATAGAATGTCCTTTCCTAGCTGTCACCTCTGAGTGACAGAAAATGTGAACAATTTCACTTATTCCTTTCATACACAACAAACACTAGGATGTGTTAATTAGAGATAATGACATCTACTAGAATCAAAAAACTCTGCTCCCTGCTGGGAGGGAAGAGCTAACCATTGTCTGTTCCTTTTACAGACAGTAGCCAACCTATCTGGTTGTGAAGCCAAGGACTCAGAAGACCTGATGCACTGCCTGCGAGCAAAGAGTAAACAAGAGATCCTGGCTATTAACCAGGTTGGGAGAATTGTATGTCTTGGAGGACCTGATGAACAGGGTGTGGGATTACCATCAATCAAATTACTACTCAAATATGTAAACTCATCTCCATGGTTTGGTGTCCTTTCAGTACAGTGTGGAAAAGAACAAGATAAGCTAATTATGATTTCAAGTTTCTTCCAGAGTGTGCACAGAACCCAGGGATGAGATAGGCTATAGGGAATTGTTGTGGATATTCATGGGCATTGGAATATTCAGATAATTGGTCTTCAGCACTGACCGTCAATGTTGTATAGGTCTTCAAGATGATCCCTGGTGTGGTGGATGGGAAGTTCCTACCCAAGCATCCTCAGGAGCTGTTGGCCTCTAAGGATTTTCACCCTGTCCCCAGCATCATTGGTGTCACCACAGATGAATGTGGCTGGGGAGTCCCCACGGTGAGACCTAGTTCTAAGCCCCTGAGTACATAACTCAAATGGTGGGTGGTGGGAACTCAGAGATACTTTGATGAAGTTCCAATCCATCCAAAACTTAAGACAATCTTCTGCCTCCCAGTTCATGGGCCTTTATCAAATCATAGAGAACATAACCAGAGAGACCCTGCCAGCTGTTCTGAAGAGCAGAGCAGCACAGATGGTAAGAGAAACCTCAGCTCCTGTCCTGATAGAGAGGGTTCCATATTTTTTTCCAGATGAAATGCCAAGAAATAGTGTGTGTGTGTGTGTCTGTGTGTGTGTGTGTGTGTGTGTGTGTGTGTGTGTGTGTGTGTGTGTGTGTTCCTGTGCGGGATCACCCCAAAGCTTCTGCCTTTTCCCCTAGACCCTCTTATATCACTGGCCACATTCCTTACTTAGAGGCTTCTGTCTGCCTGTCATCATTCTTCCTGATTTCTATTGGTGTAGATTCTCCCTCCAGAATGTAGTGACCTGATAATGGAAGAGTACATGGGGGACACTGAGGACTCAGAAACCCTGAAAGCACAGTTCAGAGAGATGCTTGGGGACTTCATGTTTGTGATCCCTGCTCTCCGAGTGGCACATTTCCAGCGTGAGTACATGTGGGACAAGAGCAAGGACAGGGGGTGCTCAGAGCTGTGGCACCCTGGTGAGCCTGCAGTTTCCAGGCTGGATCAATGTCTTGGTAAGGTCTCTGATAGAAGGCAGCTTTCCCCTACCAAATTTTTATGTCCTATCCATGTTTAGAAGAGGAAACATGTTATTTAACCTCAATGATTGTCAACCACTCAACGTGGAATTCTAGAGTCCCTGTTTAACCAAGGTTTCCCAAAACCAATGCTCCAGTCTGAAGGTCACCACTCAACTGTGATGACTTTAGAGCAAGGTTTCTAGTTACCAAAGGTTAGGCAGATAAGCTCCATAAGAGAAATCACAATGTTAGCATGTGTCCTCACCTCCAGGTTTCCAGGCTCCTGTCTACTTCTATGAGTTCCAGCATCTGCCCAGCTTCATCAAATATGTCAGACCATCCCATGTGAAAGCAGACCATGGCGATGATGTTCCCTTTGTCTTTGGCTCCTATTTGTGGGGCATGAATTGTGAGTCTTTCTTGTTGCCGTCTGCTGAATGAGCCATGAAATGATTTCCAGATTGGTTATTGAGGTCTTTGTCCAGTTGGGGAAACTGAGAGTCAGGGAGGGGACAAAATAAGTCTTCACCATATCTGAGCCTCACAAAAAAAAAACCAAACTCCTCTCCCCAAATATACTAGAGTTAGAATGTGAACCTTTGCTTGTTTAGCTTATGCTAGACAGAATGAGATCACACTAGTGTAGACATGAACCTGAGACACTTCATGTAGTGCTTTGGATGGACCCTGGATTCTGAGTGGGAGGGAAGAGGAGATAAAACAGGCCTAGGTTTTGCCATTGGGCTGAGGTTGCTATAGGAGAACATGAGGTGGCACCTGCATGAGGAGACTAAGACTTGGACTCTTGTTCTCCTCTGTCTTCACTGGACCTCACTGAGGAGGAAGAGCTGCTGAAGAGGAAGGTGATGAAGTACTGGGCCAACTTTGCAAGAAATGGGTGAGAACACATCCCATTCTCAACATCTTTACAGTCGGATCTTAGGTGTGCCCCATTAGTATGCACGTGTCCTTAATTATATGGTAGTCTTCAACTCAGGGCACACTCAGGCAGATACCTTCTAGCTTTCACTAACTGTTCATCCCAGAGACAGGTGGGGGAGTCACACTATTGTGGTACTGTTCTTTATATTGTGCCCCTGAGGGAGAGACACAAAACTAGCCAGCTATCCTTGCTTGACATGGAGTCTACACTGGTGGTAACACTTGTATCTATATGAGTACACCAGGCAATCAGTTCACTGAGGTCCTTGGTCTGCTCATCTGCTGCCCTGACAAAATAAGGGGGAATCAGTCTTTGGGTCAGAGAGACCTTCACTCTTCTTTGCTGGGTGACATATCCACAGGAACCCCAACAGCGAGGGTCTACCCTACTGGCCTGTGATGGACCAAGATGAGCAGTATCTGCAGCTGGACACCCAGCCTGCTGTGGGCCGAGCCCTGAAGGCCAGAAGGCTGCAGTTCTGGACCAAGACTCTGCCCCAGAAGATCCAGGAGCTAAAGGGTTCTCAGGACAAGCATGCAGAGCTGTAGCACCCTGTGTCAGGAAAGATGTGTGAGGTTGAAAGCAGATGGGGTAATTCTGAGGTTTCAAACTCCATTTACCTATATTTATTGGTTCCAACAAGCATATAATCATTTCTAGCCTCATCGTTTTCCCTTTCAGACATGTATGAAAACCACTTTGTGTGTTATCCCTTATCATTCTGAGCAAACATTCATTAGAGTCAATAAAAGCTCTCATAACAATTCGGATGTGTGAGCCCCAAAATGCTCCCATCTTCTTTAACCCTTCAGTGAAACTAGGTTTCTCTTTCTTTCCTTTCCTTTCTTTCTTTTTCTTTCCTTCTTTCTTTCTTTCTTTTCTTCTTTCCTTCCTTCCTTTTTTCCTTCCTTCCTTCCATTATCTTCTCCCCATCCTCACTCTTTTCTTAAGTTCCAGACCCTCTGCAAATGAAGTGGGTGCTTCAGGGACTATTGACTGCGGAAGAGTGGCTAATTCAAATCCTATATCCTCTCTCAGCAAGTTCATGTTTTCTCATATTTATAATCACCATTAGAAAATCTACTTTCCCTAAGTCCTTTTACCTTAAGCATTCTGTTCTTAAAATATCATTAACTACAAATAGGACTCATAGTATCTGTGGCCTTAGATGTGTGGGGGCTGAGATAGGAGGATTACATAAATCTGAGGTAAGATAAGAAGAACCACATCTCTGAATAAAAACAGAAATCTTAACTTCAGTAACTTACAACAACAGCAACCAATGCACAGTCTTATAGATTAAGAAAGAAATTCAGGGTCAAGATGCCCACTGAGTTGCTGTGTGATGAGAAGCACTTCTCTGGGATATCCCTTATCATTCTGAGCAAACATTCATTAGAGTCAATAAAAGCTCTCATAACAATTCGGATGTGTGAGCCCCAAAATGCTCCCATCTTCTTTAACCCTTTAGTGAAACTAGGTTTCTCTTTCTTTCCTTTCCTTTCTTTCTTTTTCTTTTTCTTTCCTTCTGGGATATCAGTCTCAAGGATTACTGCTTGTGCACTCTCCTGGTAGGATGTGTAAGCAAGGCCATTACAATGAGAATATTAAGTCCTTGCTTTCTTGAACTGGTGGCAGGGAAGACCTTCCTCTCAGAGAGATTGACCATGTGTGAAGTTTCATTCTATATGCACATTACTGATTGAAGTGCCTACTGCCGGCATGCCTCTGCTCATCAGCTCTGTATATACACACTAAACCAGGAACAGACACTCAGAATATGCTCTAGACCTTTAATAATTATCTCATTTTTGATAGCTTGAGTGTGGATTGTTTTTATTGTTTTGTGCTAGGGATGGTCTTAGGACTTGTGCATGTCAGGCAATGGTTGCACCTATGAACTACACTCTCAAACTACTATGGATTGTTTACATGCAATTAAATTGGTCCATCTTAGGTGTATAGTTTATAAGCCATGAGTAAGTTCTATGCTTCCCTCAGGCCCTTTTCCTGACATTCGGTATCTTTAACCTTGCTTCAGAGTAAACATGTCATTGCTTTATCTTACTGTACTGGGACTTGTCTAGAATCCAATATAGAATGTTTTGTGACTGGTTAGGTTACTTCACATAATGTTTTTGTTTCTTTTTATTGTGTAATGATATTCATAATAAATGTGCACACAACACATTTTGTCCTCTTACCAGTCTACAAAAAAACTGTTGTGCTTGTTAATCTGCATATCTTTCTGGAGACCCAGTTTCTATATAGCCCAGGAGGGGCCTGAACACATGATCTCCCTGTCTTGCCTTCCTGAGTGGCTGGATTACAGGGTTATAGAGCCACCCAACCCAGGTTTGCATTTTAATAAGCTGTATGGATGTTTACCCACATATAATATCATGTGCTCACATGTATTAAATTTTTGAATTTACAACCTAGAGCAGAATTGCTAAGTCATGAGACATGAGTTAAACATTTAAAGCAGTTGTAAGGTTAGGGATACAGCAGTGGTAGACAGCTTCCCCTATATGTACCCTGGGAAACATAAAAAATAAAATAAAGCCAGATCATATAATATAAGCTTTCAATCCTAGCTACTTAGAGAGCTGAGAGGTTAGGGATCACAAGGTAAGTAAGACCTGTTTGAGCTATACAACAAACTCAAGACAAACCTGGAAATTTTAGTTGTGGTCTGTCTCCACATGTCTGGTAGCGGGTGATGGAGCACACCTTTTTTAAAAAAATTAATTATTTTATTTATTTACATTTCAAATGTCCCCTTTCCCGGTCCTCCTTCCATAAGTCACCCCCTCTCCTTCACCTCTAAGAGTGTGCTCCACCAGCCCTCCATCCAGTCCCACCTAACCCCTCTAGTATCCTCTTTCTATGGGTCATCAAGCCTCCAAAGGACTCCCACTGAGGCCAGGCAGGACAGCCCTCTGCTATGTATGTAGCTGGGGGAGGGGGGCATGCAAAAGACCAGCCAAAGGAAGATCTTTGATTGGCGGCTTAGTCCCTAGGAGCTCTGAGGTGTCTGGTTAGTTGATACTGTTGCTCTTCCTATGGGTTGCAATTCCCTTTAGCTCCTTCAGTCCTTCCACTAACTCTTTCATAAGGGTCCCCAGGCTGGCTATAAGTATCACATCTGTCTTAGTCACCTGCTGGCAGGGCCTCTCAGAGGACAGTGATGCCAGGTTCCTGCCTGCAAGTACATCTTGGCCATCAGCAATAGTGTTAGGGTTTGGTGTCTGTGCATTGGATGGATCCCAAAGTTGGGCAGTCTCTGAATGGCCTTTCCTTCAACCTCTACTCCATTTTTGTCCCTGCATTTTCTTTAGACAGGAACAATTCTGGGTTAAAAATTTGGGATGGGTGAATAACACTATCCCTCAACTGGAGGTGGTCTCTTCAGGTATTGTCTTATCAATGTGGGCATTTCATCTAATGTCATCCCCATTGGGTTCTGGAAGCAACTGAGCACACATTTAATCTAGCATTTGGGATGCAGAAAAATGTGTATCTCTGAGTTCTGGGTCAGCCTGGTCTACAGAGAGAATTCCTGGATGGCTAGGGCTACACAGAGAAGCACTGTCTTGAAAAAAAAAGTACAAAAAAATCTAAAAATCTAATTTTACTTAGTGGGTGATAAAAGAAAGGGGGCATGGAAAAAGGAAGAGGAGAAACAACAAAGAAATAGGAAGTGGAGGAGAAGGAGGAGAAAAAGGAGGAGGAAGGGAAAGAAGAGGAGGAGGAAGAAGAGGAGGAGGAAGAAGAGGAGGAGAAAACAGCAACCTGCATACAGATTGGGAAAAGGTCTTCACCAACCTAACATCTAACAGAGGTTCAATATCCAAAACATGTAAAGAACTCAAGAAGTTAGACATCAACATCCCAAATAACCCAATTTTAAAATGGGTACAGAGCTGAACAGAGAATTTTCAACAGAGGAACAATTAAATAAAAGATCAACATCCTAGTCATCAGGGAAATGCAAATCAAAACAGCTCTGAGATTCCAACTTACACCCATCAGAATGGCTAAGATCAAAATCTCAAGGGACAGCACATGCTGGTGAGGATGTGGAGTTAGAGGAACTCTCCTCCACTGCTGGTGGGAATGCAAACTTGTGCAGCCACTCTGGAAATCAATTGGGCCTTTTCTCAATAAATTAAGATAGTGCTACCTCAAGACCCTGCTATACCACTCCTGGGTATATCCAAAAGATGCTCCACCATCCCATAAGGACACTTGCTCAACTATGTTCAGTAAACTTTATTTTTAATAGCTGGAAACCAGAATGAACCCAGATGTCCCTTGACTGAAGAATAGGTAAAGAAAATGTGGTTCATTTATACAATGGAATACTACTCAGCTATTAAAAACAAGGACAACATAAATTTTGCAGTGAAATGGATGGGACAAGAAAATATCATCCTAAGTAAGGTAATTCAGACCTAAAAGAACATGCATGATATGTACTCATTTACAAATGGATATTATCCATAAAGTAAAGGACAAACATGCTATAATCCTGTACTGGCTGGTTTTGTGTGTCAACTTAACACAGGCTGGAGTTATCACAGAGAAAGGAGCTTCAGTTGGGAAAGTGTCTCCATGAGATCTAACTGTGGGGCATTTTCTCAATTAGTGATCAAGTGGGGAGGGCCCCTTGTGGGTGGTACCATCCCTGGGCTGGTATTCTTGGGTTCTATAAGAGAGCAGGCTGAGGAAGCCAGAGGAAGCAAGCCAGTAAGGAACATCCCTCCATGGCCTCTGCATCAGCTGCTGCTTCCTGACCTGCTTGAGTTCCAGTCCTGACTTCCTTTAGTGATGAACAGCAATGTGGAAGTTGAAGCTCAATAAACCCTTTCCTCCCCAACTTGCTTCTTGGTCATGATGTTTGTACAGGAATAGAAACCCTGACTAAGACAAATCCATAGAACTAAAGAAGCTAAAATAACAAGGAGGGCCCAAAGGAAATGCTTGGATATTTCTCAGAAGATGAAATAAAACAGATATCAAGGTGAATGAATGGAGGGAACTGGGTGGGAGAGGGAAAAAGAGGGGAGCAGGCCTGAGGGGTAATCAGATGTAAGGAGAGCAGGGGAGAAATAATGGAATTCAGTGGTGGTGGGCCATCTCTAGGACATGCCAGAGACTTGGGAGGGAGGCCCCAGGGAGTGTATGGGGGTGACTCTAGCTGAGACTCCTACCAGGGGTGGATATGGCATCTGAAGCAGCCACTTCCTGTTGCAAGGCAAGACTCCCAGTGGAGAAATAAGGACAGCAACCCATCCATAAAACCTTACAAATCTTTCCTGCTTTCAAGATGTGCAGGGACAAAGATGGAGCAAAGACAGAGAGAATGTCTAACCAATGACTAGCCCTTATTGAGACCTAGCCTATAGGCAAGAAAGAACCAGTCCCTGACACAATTAATGATACTGTGTTATGCTAGCAGCCTAGCATAACTGTCCTCTGAGAGGCACTGAAAGCAGATGCAGAAACCCATACCCAAACATTAGCTGGAGCTTGGGGAGTCTTGCAGAAGAGTTGGGGGAAGTCCTGAGAACCCCAAAGAGGGCAGAGACTTTACAGGAAGATCAACAGAGTTAACTAACCTGGAACCCTAGGTACTCCCAGAGACTGAACCACCAACCTAAAAGCATACATGGGCTGGGCCTAGGCTCCCTACATGTATGTACCAGATGTGTAGTTTGGTCTTCATGTGGGTCCCCCAACAACTGGATTAGGGGCTATCCTTGAACCAATTACCTGCCTTTGGATTCTGTTCCCCTAACTGGGCCACCTTGTCAGGCCTCAGTGGGTGAGGATGAACCTACTCCTGCAGTGAATTGATGTGCCAGAGTAGGATGATACCCAGGGAAGGCCTTCCCCTTCTCAGAGGTGGTAGGAAGGGGGATTGAAGGAGGAGCTGTGTGATGAGGGAACTTGGAGGAGGGATGGATGTTGGGATTTAAAGTGGATAAATAAATAAATGTATAAATAAGTGAAAAAAGAGGAAGAGGAGGAGAAGAAGACAAAGAAGAGGAGGAGGAATAGGAGGAGGAGGAGGAGGAGAAGACAAAGAAGAGGAGGAGGAATGGGAGGAGGAGGAGGAGGAGGAAGAGAAGGAAATGGAAGAGGAGCACCTGAGTGTCTTTCTTCCAGCTGCCCCTGACCCGCAAGTTCTGGGCAGGCACTTGAGTGCCTGTCTAGGGTCCACCCTGGCAGGTGTGACTGGGGTGGAGGCTTGGGAGTCTTCTTCCAGGCACCAGGGCACTGCAGGCACGGAAGTGTCTTTGTCAGAGCCAGCCCACCAGCTGGCCTGAGTTTTGTTTTTTAATCAAGCTGTTATGAACATTTCAAGCACGAGTTTCTGTTACATACTTTCACATCCTTGGGCTAGAAATGTGAAAGTAGATTTGCTGAATCAAAGCACAGTATGTCTAACTTTTGAAGAAAATGCCAATCTTTCTTTCAAAATGACTACACCACTTAGCCTTTGTTCCAAACCTGCCAGTGACTCCATGTGTTTGCCAACACTAATTATCTGACTATGTAGTAATTAATGGTAATGACTATGTAATCCATTTGCAACTGACCTGTGGTTGTTTTATTTTCTTCCTCCTATATAGGAAGTTTTTGTTTTTTGAGTAGCTATTTTCAACATTTTAACCCTTTTCTTCTTCTTTAAATGTATTTCTTCTTCTTTATATACTTTTAATTCCTTTTATGAAAAATATTTTCTTGTTACATAAAATACCCGGATTACCATTTCCTCTCCTTCAGCTCCTCCCAGTTCCTCCTCACGTCATCTCAATCCAGATTCATGCCCTTTCTGTCTCTCACTAGAGGAGAACGGGCTTCTAAGAGATAATATTGAAATATTACAAAAGTACAAGAAGATAAAACAAAAACTATCATATCAAAGTTAAATAGGACAAACCAACAAAAGAATAAAACCCAAGAGAAGGCAGTAGAATTAGAGACATTCTCATCCACACACTCAGGAATCGAATAAAAAAAACACTAAGCCTTAATATATACTGGAAAACCTGGTGCCGAGCTGGGCCAGCTGCCCCAGTCCCTGGAATTCTGTGTGCTTTGCTCATGTTGATTTTGAGGGCCTTGTTTTCTTGGTGTCCTATATCCCCTTGAGTCTTACAGTCCTTCTGACTCCTCTTTTGCAGGGTTTCCTGGTCACTGAGGGGTGGGATATGAAGAGCGTATCCAACTTTGGGCTGAGTCTCTCACTGTGTAATGTCTGGTTGTGGGTCTATTTTTTTTCATGTGCAACAGAAGGACGTTTCCCTGATGATAGCTGAGCTAGGCCTGGGTCTATAAGTACAGCAGAATATCATTAGGAGTGATTTAATCATTCTTTTTTTTTCTTTAGACCACACAGATTTTTGTTTTACCCTAAGTACTCAGAATATCTAATCTCTGGTTCTTGGACACCAGTGTTAAGTATGGGTTCCATCTCATGAAATGGACCTTAAGTCAAAGCACATATTGATTGATTGGTCACTTCTACAGCCAGGTGCCACTATTGCCGTAGCATAACTTGCAAGAAAAAAACATTGTAGACCACAGGTTTTGCGACTGTTCTGATGTTTGCAGCTCTTGTGGTACCTCACAAGAATACCATTCTGTAACAAAGACACTAGAATGTTGGGGTGAAGGCACAATGCAGGCGCCAGCTCAACCTCTCTGTGTTCAATGACATGTTTAGGTGTTATCTTCAGCAGTGAGACCTTGCTGTCAATTTGTGGAGAGCAATCTATTGTGTTAGGAATAGCCTGGCTTGTTTTGGGATTTCCATGCAACATTTTTATTGGCTAACAACCCAATTCCAACTGAATTAGATGTTACTTAATCTTAACACTTGAAGCTTCATTTGCTGACAAAAGATGGCCAGCTGATACTCTGTCTCTGGCATTATTTGGCAATTTCATTTAGATCACCATCATATACATACATATTTTAAATGTATTTACTGTACTAGGTTTCCATAGTACCCTTAAAATACTCTTTAGTTTTGTCTGTATCTCCCTGTATTCCCTCCTTCAATACCCTTGCTTAACCTAATTACTTTAACCTCCAATTTCTTCTCTGCTTCCATCCATAATTATCTATTATATTGCCCTTTCCTAACATGATCACTCTCTTCCCTCTAGTCTCTTGCTCTATTCCTACCTTGTCTGGTTCTATGGATCATAGTTTGGTTATCACTGACCATACAGCCAATTTCTACATATAAGCAAATACATATAATACCTGATTTCTGGATCTGGGTTGGATACTTCACCCAGGATGACTTATTCTACTTCTATCTAGCTGCCTGAAAAATTCAGGATGTCATATATTTTAGCAGCTGAGTAATACTCCATTGTGCTAGTGTACCACTTTTCTTTATCCATTCATCTGTTGAGGGACATCTAGGTTGATTCCAATTTCATGCTATTATGAATAGAGCAGCAATAAACATGGTTGAGCGAGTAAGTGTCTCTTTGACAGAATGAATCATCTTCAAGTATATGCCCTGGATCTCGATGTAGATAGATTTCCATCTTCCCAAGGAACTGCCACACTGATTTAATAAGGCCTGTACAGGGTTTCACTCCCACAAGCAATGAAAGAGTGTACCTCTTACTCCACATCCTCACCACATGAGCTGTCACTTGTTTCATTAATCTTAGCGATTGCCACAGGTGTAAGATGAAATCTCAAAGTACTTCTGATTTGCATTTCCCTGATAGCTAAAGATGTTGAAGATTTCTTAAGTGTTTCTCAGCCATTTGAATTTCCTCTATTGTAAATTCTCACTTTAGATCTGTATCCCATTTTTAATTGGATTATTTGCTTCTTTGATATCTAGTTTCTTGAGCTCTTTATATATTTTGGATATTAACCCTCTGCCAGATGTGTAATTGGTAAATATGTTATCCCATTCTGTTGGCTGTCTCTTTGTCTGAATAACAGTGTGCTCTGCCATGTGAAGCTTCTCAGTTTTATGAGGTTTCATTCATCAATTGTTGATCTTAATTCTTGTGATAATGGTGTTCTGTTAAAAAAGCTCCTTTCCTTTGCCAATTAGTTCAAGGCTATTCACCACTTCCTTTTCTTTCAGATTCAGTGTATCTATTTTTGTTGTTATTGTTTTTGTTGTTGATGATGATGGTGTTGATCCACTTGGAGTTGATTTTTGTGCAGGGTGATAAATATAGATCGAAGTGGATTTGTCTACATACAGTCATCGACTTGACCAACTCCGTTTGATGAAGATGTCTTTTTTTCCTAGTGTGTACTTTTAGCCTCTTTGTCAAAATTCATGTGTCCATAGGTGTGTAGTCTTATGTCTGGCTCTTCAATTCAATTCCATTTAACCCCACATGGGGATCCATCCCATATGCTGCCATCAAACCCAGGCAATATTGCTGATGCCAAGCAGTGTTTGCTGACAGGAGCCTAATATGAGGCTCTGCCAGAGCCTGACCAATACAGATGCAGATGCTTGCAGCCAACCGTCAAACTGAGCACAGGGATCCCAATGGAGGAATTAGGGGAAAACTGAAAGAACTGAAGGGGTTTGCTTCCCCCTAGGATTGACAACAATATCAACCAACCAGACTGCCCCTCCCCCAGAGCTCCCAAGGACTAAACCACCAACCAAAGAGTACACATGGAGGGACCCAAGGCTCCAAGTGAATAAGGATGGCCTTATCTGGCATCAATGGGAGGAGGGGATGCCCTTGGTTCTGTGAAGGCTAGATGCCCCAGTTTAGTGGAATTCTAGGGTGGTGAGGTGGGAGTGGGTGGGTGGGTGGGTGAGCACAGCAGATGGGATAGGGGGTTTGCGGAGGGAAAATCAGGAAGGAGGATAACAATTGAAGTGTAAATAGATTAAAAAACCAATAAAAACATGTCTGATATGTCTGATTTGGTGCCAATAGCATGCTATCATCATCATCATCATCATCATCATCATCATCATCATCATCATCATCATCATTATTATTATATGTACTTGGTAGTGCAACTTTAAATCTGGAATGCAGATACTTCCAGGAGTTCTTTTAATTTTTTTTATTGAATATAATCTTTATTTACATTTCAAATGGTAAAGCCTTTCCCTGTTTGCCACTTCCCCAAAAACCCTCAACCCCTCTTCCCACCCCTTTGCCTCCAAGTATATGCCCCTCCACCTGACCCACTCTCATCCCCCCTCCTGTCGATTTCCCTTTGTTGGGGCATCTATTGAGCCTTCACAGGACCAAGAACCTCTCTTCTCATGGATGCCCAACAAGGCATTCCTCTGCCACATTTTTTACTGGAACCATGTGTACCCCTTGATTGAGGGTTTAGTCCCTGGGAGTCCTGGGGCATCTGGGTGGTCGACGTCATTGTTCTTTCCATAGATCTGTAAATCCATTGACCTCGTCCAGTCTGCCCTCCAACTCCTCAATTGGGGACCCCACACCCAGTCCAATGGTTGGCTGCTAGCATCTGCCTCTGTATGTATAAGGCTCTGGCAGGGCCCCTCCAGAGACAACCATAACAGGCTCCTTTTGGTATGCACTTCTTGTCGTCCATAATAGTGTCTGGATTTGGTGACTGTTTATAGGATGAATCCCCAGGTAGGGCAGTCTTCGGGTGGCCTTTCCTTCAGTCTCTGCTCCACACTTTGTCTCCATTATTGCTCCTATGAGTATTTTGTTTCCTTTCTCAGAGGAACCCAAACACCCCCACTTCAGTCCTCCTTCTTCTTGAACTTCCTGTGGTCTGTGAATTGTAACTTGTGTATTTTGAGCTTTTGGGTTAACATCCACTTATCAGTGAGTGCATACCATGTGTGTTCTTTTGTGATTGGGTTACCTCACTCAGGATGACACTTTCTAGTTCCATCCATTTGCCTAAGAATTTCATGACTTCATTGGTTCTAATAGCTAAATAGTACTCCATTGTGTATATATACCACAAATTCTGTATCCATTCCTCTGTAGAAGGACATCTAGGTTCTTTCCAGCTTCTGGCTATTATAAATAAGGCTACTATGAACATAGTGGAGCATGTGTCCTTATTACGTGTTGGAGCATCTTCTGGTATATGCCCAGGAGTGGTATAGCTGGCTCCACGAGTAGTACTATGTCTAATTTTCTGAGGAATCACCAAACTGATTTCCAGAGTGGTTTTACCAGCTTGCAATCCCACCAACAATGGAGAAGTGTTCTTCTTTCCCCACATCCTCTCCAGCATCTGCTCTCCCCTGAGTTTTTCATCTTAGCCATTCTGACTGGTATGAGGTGGAATCTCAGTGTTGTTTTGATTTGCATTTCCCTGATAACTAAGGATGCTGAACATTTCTTTAGGTGCTTCAGGGCCATTCGAGTTTCCTCAGCTGAGAATTCCCTGTTTAGCTCTGTACCCCATTTTTAATAGGGTTATTTGACTCTCTGGAGTCAAATTCCTTGAGTTCTTTGTTTACATTGGATATTAGTCCTCTATTGGATGTAGGATTGGTAAAGATTTTTTCCCAATTTGTTGGTTGCCATTTTGTCCTATTGACTGTGTCAATATAGCCTTACAGAAGCTTTGCAGTTTTTTTATTAGATAAATTATTTATATTTCAAATGATTTCCCCTTTCCTGGATCCCCCCTCCCTGAAAGTCCCACAAGCCATCTTCCCTCCCCCTGTTCCCCAATCACCCCCTTGGCACTTCCCTATCTTGGTGTTCTCCTACACTGCTGCATTGAGCCTTTCCAGGACCAGGGGACTCTCCCTCTTTCTTCTTTGGCATCATTTGATATGCAAGTTATTTCTTGGGTATTCTGAGCTTCTGAGCTAATATCCGTTTATCAGTGAGTGTATACCATGTGTGTTCTTTTGTGACTGGGTCACCTCACTCAGGATGACATTCTCAAGTTCCACCCACTTGCCTAAGAATTTAATGAATTCATTGTTTTTAATAGCTGAGTAGTATTCCATAGTGTAAATATACCACATTTTCTGTATCCATTCCTCCGTTGAGGGACATCTGGGTTCTTTCCAGCTTCTGACTATTATAAATAGGGCTGCTATGAACATAGTGTAGCATGTGTCCTTATTACATGCTGGAAAATCCTCTGAGTATATGCCCAGGAGTGGTATAGCAGGGTCCTCCAGTAGTATTATGCCCAGTTTCCTGAGGAACCATCAGACTGATTTCCAGGGTGGTTGTACTAGCTTGCAATCCCACTAGCAGTGGAGGAGTGTTCCTTTTTCTCCACATCTTTGCCAGCACCTGCTGTCTCCTGAGTTTTTGATTTTAGCCATTCTGACTGGTGTTAGGTGAAATCTTAGGGTTGTTTTGATTTGCATTTCCTTGATGACTAAGGATGTTGAACATTTCTTTGTGTGCTTCTCAGCCATTCGATAGTCCTCAAGTGAAATTTATTTGTTTAGCTATCTACCCCATTTTTTAATAGGGTTATTTGGCTCTCTGGAGTCTATCTTCTTCAGTTCTTTGTATATCTTGGATATTAGCCCTCTGTCAGATGTAGGGTTGGTAAAGGTATTTTCCTAATCTGTTGGTTGCCGTTTTGTCCTATTGACAGTATCCTTTGCCTTATAGAAACTTTGCAGTTTTATGAGGTCCCATTTGTCGATTCTTGTTCACAGAGCAAAAGCTATCGGTGTTCTATTCAGGAAATTTTCCCCTGTACCCATGTGTTCAAGGTTCTTCCCTACTTTCTCCTCTATATTCATCAGTGTGTCTGGTTTTATGTGTAGGTCCTTGATCCACTTGGTCATGAGCTTTTAACAAGGAGATAAGAATGGGTCAATTTGCATTTTGCTGCATGTTGACCTCCAGTTGATCCACCACCATTTGTTAAAAATGCTGTCTTTTTTCCACTGGCTGTTTTTAGTTCCTTTGTCAAATATCAAGTGACTATAGGTGTGCAGGTTCTTTTCTGGGTCTTCAATTCTATTCCATTGATCTTCTTGCCTGTCTCCATACTAATACCAGACAATTTTTATCACTATTGCTCTGTAGTAGAGCTTGAGGTCAGGGATGGTGATTCCCCCAGGAGATCTTTTGTTATGGGAATAGATTTTGCTATCCTGGGTTTTTTGTTATTCCAGATGAATTTGAGAATTGCTCTTTCTAGATCTATGAAGAATTGATTTGGAATTTTGATGGGGATTGCATTGAATCTGTAGATTTCTTTTGGCAAGATGGCCATTTTTACTATATTAATCCTGCCAATTCATGAGCATGGGAGATCTTTCTTCGGAGATCTTCTTCGATTTCTTTCTTTAGAGGCTTGAAGTTCTTGTCATATAGATCTTTCACTTGCTTGGTTAGAGTCACACCAAGGTATGTAATATTATTTGTGACTATTGTGAAAGTTGTCATTTCTCTAGTTTCTTTCTCAGCTTGTTTATCCTTTGAGTAGAGGAAAGCTACTGATTTGTTTAAGTTAATTTTATATCCCACCACTTTGCTGAAGTTGTTTATCAGCTTTAGGAGTTCACTGGTAGAAGTTTTGGGGTCGCTTAAGTATGTGATCATATCACCTGCAAATAGTGATATTTTGACTTCTTCCTTTCCAATTTGTATACCTTTGACCTCCTTTTGTTGTCTGATTGCTCTGGCTAGGACTTCAAGTACTATATCGGATAGGGAGAGAGTGACAGCCATGTCTGGTCCCTAATTTTAGTGGGATTGCTTCAAGTTTCTCTCCATTTAGTTTGATATTAACTACCGGTTTGCAGTATATTGCCTTCACTATGTTTAGGTATGCGCCTCGGATTCTCGATCTTTCCAAAACTTTTATCATGAAGGGATGCTGGATTTTGTCAAAAGCCTTTTCAGCATCTAATGAAATGACCATATGATTTTTTTCCTTGAGTTTGTTTATGTAGTGGATTACATTGATGGATTTCTGTATATTGGACCATCCCTGCATCCCTGGGATGAAGCTTACTTGATCGTGGTGAATTATTGTTTTAATGCATTCTTGGATTTGGTTGGCCAGAATTTTGTTGAGTATTTTTGCATCGATGTTCATAAGGGAGATAGGCCTGAAGTTCTCTTTCCTTGTTTGGTCTTTGTTTGGTTTAGGTATAAGCAGTATTGTGGCTTCATAGAATGAGTTGGGTAGTGTTCATAGAGTTTCTATTTCGTGGAATAGTTTGAAGAGTATTGGTATTAGCTCTTCTTTGAAGATTTGATAGAATTCCCCACTAAACCCATCTGGTCCTGGGCTTTTTTGTTTGGTTGTTCGGTTGGTTTGTTGGTTGGTTTTGTTGTTGTTTCTTTTTTGTTTTTGTTTGTTTTGTTTTGATGGGAGACTATTAACAACTGCTTCTATTTCCTTAAGACTTATGGGACTATTTAGATGCTTTCTCTGATCCTGTTTTAATGATGGTACCTGGTATGTATCTAGATAGTGGTCCATTTTGATCAGATTTTGAAATTTTGTTGAGTATAAGCTCTTGTAGTAGGATCTGTTGATTTTTGGAATTTCTACAGTTTCTCTTGTTATGTCTCCCTTTTCATTTCTGATTTTATTATTTTGGGTAGTGCCTCTGTGCCCTCTGGTTAGTCTTGCCAAGGGTTTATCTATCTTGTTGATTTTCTCAAAGAACCAGCTCCTGGTTTTGTTGATTCGTTGTATAGTTCTTTTTGTTTCTATTTGGTTGATTTCAGCCCTGAGTTTGATTATTTCCTGCCATCTATTCCTCTTGGGTGTATTTGCTTCTTTTTGTTCTAGAGCTTTCAGGTGCACTGTCAAGATGCTAGTGTAAGCTCTATCCATTTTCTTCTTGGAGGCACTTAGAGCTATCATTTTTCCTCTTAGCACTGCTTTCATTGTGTCCCATAAGTTTTGGTATGATGTGTCTTCATTTTCATTAAATTCTAAAAAGTCTTTAATTTCTTTATTTCTTCCTTGACCAAGTGATCATAGAGAAGACCATTGTTCAAAGTCCATGTTTACATGTGTTTTCCATTGTTTTTGTTTGAAACAGCCTTAGGCTGTGGTGATCTGATAAGGTGCATGGAATTATTTCAATATTTCTGTATCTGTTGGGGCCTGTTTTGTGACCTATTATATGGTCAATTTTGGAGAAGGTACCATGAGGTGCTGAGAAGAAGGTATATTCTTTTGCTTTAGGATGGAATGTTCTATAAATATCTGTTAGAACCGTTTGGTCCATAACTTCAGTTAGTTTCACTGTGTCTCTGTTTAGTTTCTGTTTCCATGACTTGTCCATTGTTGTGAGTGGGATGTTGATGTCTCCCACTATTATTGTGTGGGGTGCAATGTGTGCTTTGAGCTTTAGTAAGGTTTCTTTTATGAATGTGGGTGCTCTTGCTTTTGGAACATAGATGTTCAGAATTGAGAGTTCATCTTGGTAGATTTTTCCTTTGATAAGTATGAAGTGACCCTCCTTATCTTTTTTGGCAACTTTTGGTTGGAAGTCAATTTTATCTGATATAAGAATGGCCATTCCTGCTTGTTTCTTGAGACCATTTGCTTGGAAATTTGTTTTCCAACATTTGACTCTGAAGTAGTGACTGCCTTTTTCAGTGAGTTGGGTTTCTTTTTTTTAATTAGATATATTCTTTATTTACATTTCAAATGTTGTCCCCTTTCCTGGTTCTCCCCTCCCTTGAAAATCCCATAAGCCATCTTCACTTTCCCAATCAACCCTCCACCACTTCCCTGTCCTGGTATTCCTGCACACTAAGACTGATCAAGTCTTTCCAGGACCAAGGGCCTCTTCTCTCTTTGGTGTCTAAAAAGACCATCCTCTGTGCCTATGTGTCTTGAGCCATGGGTAACTCCATGTGTACTTTTTGGTTGATGGTTTTGTCCCTGTGAGCTCTGGGAGTGCTGAGTGACTCATATTGTTGTTCCTCCTGTGGTGCTGCAAACCCCTTCAGCTCCTTGGGTCCTTTCTCTAGCTCCCCCATTAGGGATCCTGTGAGGTGGGTTTCTTGTATGCAGCAAAATGTTGGATCCTGTTTACATATCCAGTCTATGTCTTTTTATTGGGGAATTGAGACCATTGATGATAAGAGATATTAAGGAAAAGTGATTGTTGCCTACTGTTATCTTCTTCGTTAAAGGTCAAATTCTGTTTGTGTGTCTATCTTCTTTTGGGTTGTTGAAAGACAATTACTTTATTGCTTTTTCTAGGGTGTGGTTTCATGCCTTGTGTTTATATTTTCAACCCATTAATCCTTTGTAGAGCTGGATTTGTGGAAAGATATTGTGTAAATTTGCTTTTGTCTTGGAATGTCTTGTTTTCTCCGTCTAAGATAATTGAGAGTTTTGCTGGGTATAGTAGTCTGGGCTGACATTTATGTTCTCTTAGGGTTTGTATGACATCTGCCCAGGATCTTCTAGCTTTCATAGTTTCTGTAAGAAGTCTGGTGTAATTCCCATAGGTCTGCCTTTATATGTTACTTGACCTTTTCCCCTTGCTTTTAATATTCTTTCTTGGTTTTGTGCATTTGATATTTTGATTATTATGTGACTTGAGGAATTTCTGTTCTGGTTCAGTCTGTTTAGAGTTCTGTAGGCTTCTTGTATGTTCATGGGCATCTCTTTCCTTAGTTTAGGGAAGTTTTCTTCTATAATTTTGTTGAAGATATTTACTGGCCCTTTAAGTTGTAAATCTTCGCTCTAATATAATCCTTCTATTTGGTCTTCTCATTGTGTCCTGGATTTCCTGGAGGTTTTTGGTTAGAAGTTTTTTGCATTTTGCATTTTCTTTGACTGTTGAGTCAATGTTTTCTATGGAATCTTCAGCACCTGAGATTCTTTCTTCTATCTCTTGTATTCTGTTGTTGATGCTTGCATCTATGCCTCCTGTATTCTTTCCAAGGTTTTCTATCTCCAGAGTTGTCTCACTTTGTGATTTCTTTATTGTTTCTACTTCCATTTTTAGATCCTGGATAGTTTTGTTCAGTTCCTTTACTTGTTTATTTGTTTGTGGTTTCCTGAAATTCTTTAAGGGAATTTTATGTTTCCTCTTTAAGGGCTTCTGCCTGTTGACCCATGTTCTCCAGTATTTCTTTAAGGGATTTTTGTGTTTCCTCTTTAAGGGCTTCTACCTGTTCACCCATATTCTCCTGTATTTCTTCAAGGGACTTTTGTGTTTCCTCTCTAAGGGCTTCTACCTTTTGACCCATGTTCTCCTGTATTTCTTTAAAGGAGTTATTTGTGTCCTTCTTGAAGTCCTCTATCAGAATCATGAGATGTGATTTTAAATCCAGCTCTTGCTTTTCCAATGTGATGGGGTATTCAGGATTTGCTGTTGTGGGAAAACTGGGTTCTGATGGTGCCATGTTGCCTTGGTTGCTGTTGGTAGTGATCTTGCGTTTGCCTTTGGACATCTAGTTATCTCTGATATTAGCTGGTCTTGCTGTGGCTTCTCTGTTCTGCAAGCCTGTGTATCTGTATTCCTGGGATTCCCATTCTTTCAAATGCCCTGCATACAGCTGGTTCTCTAGGAAGTATTAGGAGATGGTGTCTTCCCTGCAGCAGACCTGGCAAGAGTCAAATGTCCTGCTTGCTGCTGGTTCTAGAGTGCCCTTTGTGCACCTGGTTCTTCAGAAAGTATCAGGAGATGGGGCTTTCCCTGTGGCAGAACTGGCAGGGGTTCTACCACAGCAGAAGGAATGGGGCAGGCGGCACGGAAGAGGGTATAGGAGCAGGAGTTCTTTTATCATTCCGAATTGTTTTATCTAATTTAGGGTGTGTGTGTGCGTTTGTGTGTGTGTGTGTGTGTGTGTGTGTTTCTATATGAAGGTGGAAATTGTCCTTTTTAATCAGTCTTTGTATATGAGGGTGACCAATTTTTGTGATCTAATTTTGTATCAGCTACTTTGCTGAAAGTGTCTATCAGCTGTAGAAGCTTATAGATTTTTTTATTTAACTTTGGTAATTGGTATATGTCTAGAAAATCATTCTTTTAGTTTAGATTTTCCAATTTTGTGAAGTATAGACTTTTGAAGTAAGATCTAATGATTCTTTGAATTTCCTCAGTGTCTCATTATGTCTCCATTTTCATTTCTGATTTTCTTAACTTAAGTACTGTCTCTCTGCCTTTTAGTTAGTTTGGCTAAGAGTTGGTCTATCATGTTGATTTTTCTCAAATAAACAGTGCTTTGTTTTGTTGATTCTTTTTATTGTTTCATTGTTTCTAGTTAATTGATTTCATTCCTGACTTTATATTCTTGACATATACTCCTATTGGGTGGGGTTTTTTTCTAGATTTTTTTCAGATTTACTTTTAAATCATTAGTGTGAGAACTCTCCAACTTCTTTATAAGAGCATATGGTGTTAAAAACTTTCTTCTAAGCACTGCTTTCATTGTGTCCCATAAGTTTGGGTATGCTGTACCTTCATTTTCATTGAATTCTAAAAAGTCTTTATTTTCTTTCTTTATTTCTTCCTTGACTCAGTGATCATTGAGTAGGGAGTTGCTAAATTTCCCTGAGTATGTAGGCTTTCTGTTGTTTTGGTTGTTGAAGTCGTTTTAATCCATGGTGATCTGATAAGATTTAAGGTTTTTTTTTTCAATCTTCTTATATATGTTGAAGTTTGTTTTTTGACCAATTATATGGTCAATTTTGGAAAGGGTTCAGTGTGGTGTTGAGAAGAAGGTATATTCTTTTGTGTTACATCCATACATATCTATTAGGTCCATTTGAATCACAACTTTTGTTAATCTCATTATTTCTCTGCTTAGTTTTTATCTCCAATGCCTGTCCATCGGTGAAAGTGAGGTATTGAAGTCTACCACTATTATTAATGTGTGAGATTCAATGTGTAATTAAAGCCTTAGTAATGTTTCTTTTATGAATGTGGGTGTCCTTGCATTTGGGACATTGATGTTCAAAACTGAGAAATCCTCTTGTTGAATTTTTTTCATTTGATGAGCATAAAAGTCCTACTCCATCACTTTTGATTAATTTTAGTTGAAAGTCTATTTTAGTATGTATTAGAATAGCTAATCCAGCTTGTGTCTTAAGTCTATTTGCTTGGAAAACAATTTTCTAGCCCTTTTCTCTGAGGTAATGTCTATGTTTGATGATGAGATGTGTTTCTTGTATACAGAAGAATGATGAATCCTATTTACACATCCATTCTAATAGCATGTTTCTTTATATTAGGGAATTAAGTCCATTGATGTTGAAAGGTATTAATGACCAATGATTGGGGGTTTTTAATTGTTTTTGTTTGTTTTGTTTTGTTTTAGTATCTTTTTTGTAATTCTTATTAGGTATATTCTTTATTTACATTTCAAATGTTGTCCCCTTTCCTGGTCCATCCCCCGAAAATCCCATAAGCCATCTCTCCTTCCCCAATCAACCCTCCCCCACTTCCATGTCCTGGTATTCCTCAGCACTATGGCATCAAGTCTTTCTAGGACCAAGGGCCTCTCCACCCTTTGGTGTCTAACAAGACCATCTTCTGCTGCCTATGTGTCTGGAGTCATGGGTAACTCCATGTGTATTCTTTGGCTGATGGTTTTGTCCCTGGGAGCTCTGGGAGTACTGTGTGACCCATATTGTTGTTCCTTTGTGGTGCTACAAACCCCTTCAGCTCTTTGGGTCCTTTCTCTAGCTCCCCCATTGGGGACCCTGTGCTTAGTTCAATGGCTGGCTAAGAGTGTCCCCCTCTGTATTTGTGATGCACTAGGAGAGTCTCCCAGGTGATAGCTATGTCTGGCTCTGGTCAGCCAGTACTTGTGGGCATCCACAATAGTGTCTGTATATAGGATGCATCCCAGGGTGGGGTAGTCTCTGGATGGTCTTTCCCTGAGACACTGCTCAACCTTTTGTCTTTGTATCTCCTTCTGTGGGTATTTTTCTCCTTTCTACAAAGGACCCAAGGATCCATACTTTGTTCTTCCTCCTTCTGGGACATCATTTGGTATGTGCCTTGTGCCTTGGGTATTCCAAGCTTCTAGACTAATATCCACTTATCAGTGAGTGCATACCATGTGTGTTCTTTTGTGACTGGGTTACCTCAGTTAGGATGATATTCTCCAGTTCCATCCATTTGTCTAAGAATTTCATAAATTCATTGATTTTGATGGCTGAATAGTACTCCATTGTGTGTATATACCGCATTGTCTGTATCCATTCCTCCGTTGAGGGATATCGGTGTTCTTTCCAGCTTCTGGCTGTTATAAATAGGGCTGCTATGAACATAGTGGAGCATGTGTCCTTATTGCATGCTGGAAAATCCTCTGGGTATATGCCCAGGAGAGGTATAGCAGAGTCCTCAAGTAGTATTATGCCCAGGTTTCTGAGGAAATGCCAAACTGATTTCTAGAGTGGTTGTACCAGCTTGCAATCCCACCAGCAGTGGAGAAATGTTCCTTTTTCTCCACAACTTTTCCAGCATCTGCTGTCTCCTGAGTTTTTTATCTTAGCCATTCTGACTGGTGTTAGGTAAAATCTCAGAGTTGTTTTGATTTGCATTACCCTGATGACTAAGGATGTTGAACATTTCTTTAGGTGCTTCTCAGCCATTCGATATTCCTCAAGTGAAAATTATTTATTTAGCCCATTTTTAGTTTGTGCTTCCCTGATCTGTCCTTTGAGGAGAGTGGGGTGTTGAACACACCCATAATTATTGTGTGGGTTGAGATCTGTGCTTTAAGCTTTACTAAAGTTTCTTTTACGAATGAGGGTGCCCTTGTATTTGGAGCACAGATGTTCAGAATAGAGAGTTCTTCCTGGTAGATTTTTCCTTTAATGAGTACAAAGTGTCCTTCTGTATCTTTTTTGATGACTTTTGCTTGAAAGTATATTTTATTGGATATTAGAATGGCTACTCCAGCTTATTTCCTGGGACCATTTGCTTGGAAAACTGTTTCCCAACCTTTTACTCTGAGGTAGTGTTTGTCTCTGACACTTAGATGCGTTTCCAATCAATGCGATCAAACCATTGAGCAGAGTGGAGTGTTGAAGTCACCCACAATTATTCTGTGAGGTGTGATGTGTGCTTTGAGCTTTAGTAAAGTTTCTTTTACGAATGAGGGTGCCCCTGCGTTTGGAGCATAGATATTCAGAATTGAGAGTTCTTCTTGGTGGATTTTTCCTTTGATCAGAATGTAGTATCATTCTTTGACTTTTTGATGACTTTAGGTTAAAAGTCAATTTTATCTGATATTAGAATAGCTACTCTGGCTTGTTTCCTGGGTCCGTTTGCTTGGAAAATTGTATTCCAGGCTTTTACTCTGAGGTAGTGGCTGTCTTTGACACTGAGGTGCATTTCCTGTATGCAGTAAAATGCTGGGTCCTGTTTACATATCCAGTCTGTTAGTCTATGTCTTTTTATTGGGGAATTGAGTCCATTAATGTTAAAAGATATTAAGGAAAAGTGATTGTTGCTTCCTGTCATTTTTGATACTATTTTTATGTTTGAGTTCTTATCTTCTTTTGGGTTTGTTGGAAGAAGATTACAATCTTACTTTTTTTTAATTTTCTAAGTTTTTTTATTTACATTCCAAATCATTTCCCCTTTCCCATTTCCGCCCTCCCCGAAAGTCCCATAAGCCCCCTTCCCTCCCTCTGTTCCTCATTCAACCCCCTCTCACTTCTCTGTCCTGGCATTCCCCTACATCCAGTCTTTCCAGGACCAGGGGTCTCTCCTTCCATCTTCTTGGAAATCTATTGATATGCGAATTGTGTCTAGGGTATTCCGAGATTCTGGGTTAATATCCCTTATCCTTGACTGCATACCATGTATGTTCTTTTGTGATTGGGTTACCTCACTAAGGTTGATAATTTCAAGTTCTGACCATTTGCCTAGGAATTTCGTGAATTCATGGTTTTTAATTGTAGAGTAGTATTCCATTGTGTAAATATACCACAATTTCTGAATCCATTCCCCGTTGAGGGACATATGGGTTCTTTCCAGTTTCTGGCTATTATAAATAAGGCTGCTATGAACAGAGCAGAGCATGTGTCCTTATTGCATACAGGGGAAGCCTCTGGGTATATGCCCAGGAGTGGTATATTAGGATCCTCCAGGAGTGTCATGCCCAGTTTTCTGAGGAACCACCAGACTACTTTCCAGAGTGGTTGTACCAGCTTGCAATTCCACCAGCAGTGGAGGAGTGTTCCTCTTTCCCTACATCCTCGCCAACAACTGCTGTCTCCTGTGTTTTTGATCTTAGCCATTCTGACTGGTGTGAGATGGAATCTCAGGGTTGTTTTGATTTGCATTTCCCTAATGACTAAGGATGATGAACATCT
The DNA here is from genome assembly GCA_036184795.1 of Tokudaia tokunoshimensis. Taxonomy (NCBI): domain Eukaryota; kingdom Metazoa; phylum Chordata; class Mammalia; order Rodentia; family Muridae; genus Tokudaia; species Tokudaia tokunoshimensis. Next base: position 31,963,128 of record BTHU01000020.1, read on the forward strand.
CTTTAGGTGCTTCTCAGCCATTAGATATTCTTCAGGTGAGAACTCTTTGTTTAGCTCTGTATCCCATTTTTTAATAGGGTTATTTGGCTCTCTGGAGTCTAACTTCTTGAGTTCTTTGTGTATATTGGATATTAGCCCTCTGTCGGATGTAGGGTTGGTAAAGATCATTTCCCAGTTAGTTGGTTGCTGCTTTGTCCTTTGACAGTGTCTTTTGCCTTACAGAAACTTTGTAATTTTATGAGGTCCCATTTGTCAATTCTTGATCTTAAAGCATAAGCTTTAGGAGTTCTGTTTAGGAAATTCTCCCCTGTGCCCATATGTTCAAGGTTCTTCAATAGTTTGCTTTCTATTAGTTTCAGTGTGTCTGGTTTTATGTGTAGGTCTTTGATCCACTTGGAATTGAGCTTAGTGCAAGGAGATAAGAATGGGTCATTTTACATTTCGCATATCAATAAATTTCTAAGAAGATGGAAGGAGAGACCCCTGGTCCTGGAAAGATTGGATGTAGGGGAATGCCAGGACAGAGAAACGAGAGGGGGTTGAATGGGGAAAAGAGGGAGGGAAGGGGGCTTATGGGACTTTCAGGGAGGGCGGAAACGGGAAAGGGGAAATGATTTGGAATGTAAATAAAAAAAACTTAGAAAATAAAATTTAAAAAAAAAAGAATGGGTCAATTTGCATTCTTCTGCATGTTGACATCCAGTGGAACCAGCACTATTTGGTGAAAAGGCTATCTTTTTTCCACTGGATGGTTTTAGCTCCTTTGTCAAAGATTAAGTGACCAGAGGAGTGTGGATTCATTTCTGGCTCTTCAATTCTGTTCCATTGATCTACATGCCTGTCACTGTACCAATACCATGCAGTTTTTAACACTATTGCTCTGTAGTACAGCTTGAGGTCCCGAATACAGATTCCCCCAGAAGTTCTTTTTCTCTTGAGAATAGTTTTAGCTATCCTGGGTTTTCTGTTATTCCAGATGAATTTTTGAATTGTTTTCTCTAACTCTATGAAGAATTGAGTTAGGAATTTGATAGGGATTACATTGAATCTGTTTATTGCTGTTGGCAAGATTGTCATTTTTACTATCTTAATCCTGCCAATCCATGAGCATGGCAGATTTGTCCATCTTCTGAGGTCTTCTTCAATTTCTTTCTTCAAGGACTTGAAATTCTTGTCATACAGATCTTTCACTTCTTTGGTTAGAGTCACACCAAGATACCTTATTGTTTGGGACTTTCATGAAGGGTATCATTTCTCTTGTTTCTTTCTCAGCCTGCTTATCTTTTGAGTATAGGAAGGCTACTGATTTTCTTGAATTGATTTTTTTATCTGGCCACTTTGCTGAAGCTGTTTATCAGCCATAGGAGTTCTCTGGTGGAGTTCTTTGAGTCGCTTAAGTATACTATCATATCATCTGCAAATAGTGATAGTCTGGCTTCTTCCTTTCCAATTTGTATCCCTTTGACCTCCTTTTGTTGTCTAATTGCTCTGGCTACAACTTCAAGTACTATATTGAAAAGATGGAGAGAGAGGGCAGCTTGTCTAGTCCCTGATTTTAGTGGGATTGCTTCAAGTTTCTCTCCATTTAGATTGATGTTGGCTACCGGTTTGCTGTAAATTGCTTTTACTATGTTTAGATATAGGCCTCGAATTCCTGATCTTTCCAAGACCTTTAGCATGAAAGGATGCTGAATTTTGTCAAATGCTTTCTCAGCATCTAATGTAATGACCATGTGTTTTTTTTCTTTGAGATTGTTTATGTAGTGGATTACATTGATGGACTTCCTTATATTGAACCATCCCTGCATCCCTGGGATGAAGCCCACTTGATTGTGGTGAATGATCGTTTTGATGTGTTCTTGGATTCGTTTGGCAAGAATTTTATTGAGTATTTTTGCCTCGATATTCATGAGAGAGATTGGACTGAGATTCTCTTTCTTTGTCGGATCTTTGTGTGATTTTGGTATTAGCGTAATTGTGGCTTCATAGAAGGAGTTGGGTAGTGTTCCTTCTGTTTCTATTTTGTGGAATAGTTTGAAGAGTATTGGTGTCAGTTCTTCTTTGAAGGTCTGATAGAATTCTGCACTAAAACCATCTGGACCTGTGCTTTTTTTGGTTGGAAGACTTCCAATCACAACTTCTATTACTTCAGGAGTTATTGGATGGTTTTGATGATCGATTTGATCCTGATTTTATTTTGGTATTTGGTATCTGTCAAGGAAATTGTCCATTTCCTTGAGATTTTCTAGTTGTGTTGAATACAGGCTTTTGTAGTAGGATCTGATGATTTTTTGAATTTCCTCAGTTTCTGTTGTTATCTCTCCCTTTTTGTTTCTGATTTTGTTAAATTGGATACTGTCTCTGTGCCCTCTGGCTAGTCTGGCTAAGGGCTTATCTATCTTGTTGATTTTCTCAAAGAACCAACTCCTAGTTTTGTTGATTCTTTGTATGGTTTTATTTGTTTCTACTTGATTGATTTCAGCCCTGAGTTTGATGATTTCCTGCCTTCTACTCCTCTTGGGTGTATTTGCTTCTTTTTCTTCCAGGGCTTTCAGGTGTGCCATTAAGCTGCTAATGTATGCTGTCTCACGTTTCTTTTTGGCAGCACTCAGGGCTATGAATTTTCTCTTAGCACTGCTTTCTTTGTGTCCCATAAATTAGGGTATGTTTTCAATTTTAAAAAGTCTTTGATTTCTTTCTTTATTTCCTCCTTGACCAAGTTATCATTGAGTAGAGCATTGTTCAGTCTCCAAGTGTATGTGGGCTTTCTGTTGTTTTTGTTACCATTGAAGACCACCCTTATTCTATAGTGATCTGATAGGATGCATGGGATTAGTTTGATCTTCTTCTTTTTTTTTTATTCCCTGTTTTTTTTTATTTATTTATTTTATTTTATTTTTATAATTTACATTCCAAATCTTCTTATATCTGTTGAGGTCTGATTTGTGACCAATTATATCCTCGGTTTTTGAGAAGGTACCATGAGGTGCTCAGAAGAAGGTGTATTCTTTTGATTTAGGATGAAATGTTCTATATATATCTGTTAGTTCCATTTGGTCCAAGGCTTCAATTAGATTCACTGTGTCCCTGTTTAGTTTCTGCTTTCCTGAACGACCCATTTCAGAGAGCAGGGTGTTGAAGTCACCCACTATTATTGTGTGAGGTGCGATGTGTGCTTTGAGCTTTAGTAAAGTTTCTTTTACGAATGAGGCTGCCCTTGCATTTGGAACATAGATATTCAGAATTGAGATTTCTTCTTGGTGGATTTTTCCCTTGATCAGTATGTAGTGTCCTTCTGTGTCTTTTTTGATGACTTTTGATGACTTTTTTTTGACCTAAGGTTGAAAGTCAATTTTATCTGATATTAGGATGGCTACTCCAGCTTGTTTCCTCAGACCATTTGCTTGTAAAAATTGTTTTCCAGCCTTTTACTCTGAGATAGTGTTTGTCTTTGACACTGAGCTGCGTTTCCTGCATGCAGCAAAGTGCTGGGTCCTGTTTACATATCCAGTCTGTTAGTCTACGTCTTTTTATTGGGGAATTGAGACCATTGATATTAAGAGAGAATAAGGAATAGTGATTATTGCCACCTGCTCTTCTTGATGATGTCTTTATGTTTGAGTGGTTATCTACTTTTGGGTTTGATGCACGAAGGTTACTATCTCGTTTTTTCCAGGGTGTTGTTTCTCTCCTTGTATTGGCGGTTTCCACCTATTATCCTTTTCAGGGCTGGGTTTGTGGAAAGATATTGTGTAAATTTTGTTTTATCATGGAATATCTTCGTCTCTCCATCTATGGTGACTGAGAGTTTTGCTGGGTATTGTAGTCTAGGTTGGCATTTGTGTTCTCTTAGAGACTGTATGAGATCTGCCCAGGATCTTCTGGCTTTCATAGTCTCTGGTGAGAAGTCTGATGTGATTCGGATAGGTCTTCCTGTATATGTTACTTGGCCCATTTCTCTTATTGCTTTTAATATTCTTTCTTTGTTTAGTACATTTGATGTTTTGATTATTATGTGACAGGACGTATTTCTGTTCTGGTCCAGTCTGTTTAGAGTTCTGTAGGCTTCTTGTATGTTCATCGGCATCTCTCTCTTTAGGTTAGGGAAGTTTTCTTCCATAATTTTGTTGAAGATAATTACTGACCCTTTAAGTTGCAAATCTTCACTCTCATCTATACCTAATAATCCTTAGGTTTGGTCTTCTCATTTTGCCCTGGATTTCCTGGATGTTTTGGCTTACACGTTTTTTGCATTTTGCATTTTCTTTGACTGTTGAGTTGATGCTTTCTATGGTATCTTCAGCACCTGAGATTCTTTCTTCCATCTCTTGTATTGTATTGTTGATGTTTGCATCTATGACTCCTAATTTCTTCCCAAGGTTTTCTATCTCCAAAGTTGTCTCCCTTTGTGATTTCTTAGTTGTTTCTACTTCCTTTTTTAGATCCTGGATGGATTTGCTGAGGTCCTTCACTTGTTTGTTTGTATTTTCCTGTATTTCTTTAAGATATTTTTGCATTTCCTGTTTCAGGATTTCTGCCTGTTGACCCAAGTTCTCCTGTATTTCTCTAAGCGATTTTTGTGTTTCCTCCTCGTGGGCTTCCGTCTGTTGATCCATAGTCTCCTGCATTTCCTGAAGCAATTCTCGTGTTTCTTTTGTAAGGGCATCTATCCATTGGTTCATTTCTTTAAGTGATTTTTGTGTTGCCTCCTTATGGGCCTCCATCATGTTCTCCGGCATTTCTCTAAGCGATTTTTGAGTTTCCTTTGTAAGGGCTTCTACCTGTTGGTTCATGTTCTCCTGTAATTCTTTATGAGATTTATTTGTGTCCTTCTTGAAATCCTCTAATAGCATTATGAGAAGTGATTTTAAATCCAGATCTTGTCTTTCGGGTGTGATGGGGTATCCAGGACTTGCTGCTGTTGGAAAGTTAGGTTCGGATGGTGCTATATTGCTTTGATTTCTGTTAGTAACATTCCTACGTTTGCCTTTTGCCATCTGTTTACCTCTGGTGTTAGTTGGTCCTGCTGTCACTGGCGGTTGGTTGGACTTCCTGTAAGCCTGCAAGGCTATTTCTGCCCCGCTCCCCGGGATTACCGGAATTCCCTTGGCACTGATTTCTGGGGTCTGCCCTGCTCCTGTGACTTTGGAGCCCTGATGTGCCTTGCCCCAAGTGATGTTATATTGGGGAATCCCTGCACATCTAAAGGCTCAGCATAGTCGATCCCCAGAGCAGAGGTCGTCAAAGGGAGGCTGGTAAGCCATGTGTGGGTGCGCTCTCTCTCAGAGCAGGGGTGGTTCCCTCTGCAGGGCAGATGTTGCACAGCAGAGCTGGCATGTAAGTGACTGCAGACCTGCCCAGCTCTTGGGAGCAGGGAGCACACAAGCTGGCTGAGATCAAGCGATATTGTGCTTAATTGTCCCTGTGTCTGGAGGCCCTAGTTGCCCTGTTGCTGGAGCAAAGATGGCAGAGTGCACTGTGTACCCTCTCCGTGCAGATCACTCTGCAGGGCAGATGGCCCACAGCAGAGTTGGCACCCAGAGGTCCTCAGAGCTGCCCTGCTCTTGGGCGCAGATGGAAGCCCAACAAGCTGTGTCCCAAGCGATGTTTTATTTGGGGGTCCCTGGGTACTTGTACGCTCAGTTCAGTCAATCCCCGGAGCAGAGTTCGCCTAGGGGAGGCTGGTATGCTCCCGCCCTGTGTGGGTGTGTTCTCTCCCAGAGGGGGGGTCCTTCTGCAGGGCAGATGTCCCACAGCAGAGCTGGTGCGTAGGTGACCGCTGATCAGCCCAGTTCTTGGGAGCAGGGAGCACACAAGCTGGCTGAAACCCAAGCGATATTATGCTGGATTATCCCTGTTCCTTGAGGTCCCAACTGCTCTGTTGCAGGAACAAAGATGGCCCATCTTACTTTTTCTAAGGTGTAGTTACCCTCCTTGTATTGGTGTTTTACATCTATCATCCTTTGTAGGGCTGGATTTGAGGAAAGATATTGTGTAAATTTGGTTTTATCATGGAATATCTTAGTTTCTCCATCTATGGTGATTGAGAGTTTTGCTGGGTATAGTAGTCTAGGCTGGCATTTGTGTTCTTAGAGTCTGTATGAGATCTGCCCAGGATCTTCTAGCTTTCATGGTCTCGGGTCAGAAGTCTGGTGTAACTCTGATAGGTCTTCCTTTATATGTTACTTGGCCTTTTTCTCTTACTGCTTTTAATATTCTTTCTTTTTTTTAGTACATTTGATGTTTTGATTATTATGTGACAGGAGGTATTTCTGTTTTGGTCCAGTCTGTTTGGAGTTCTGTAGGCTTCTTGTATGTTCATGGGCATCTCTCTTTTTAGGTTAGGGAAGTTTTCCTCCATAATTTTGTTGAAGATATTTACTGGCCCTTTAAGTTGTAAATCCTCACTCTCTTCTATACCTATAATCCTTAGGTTTGGTCTTCTCATTGTGTCCTGGATTTCCTGGATGTTTTGGGTTACGAGTTTTTTGCATTTTGCGTTTTCCTTGATTATTGATTCAATGCTTTCTATGGTATCTTCAGCACCAGAGATTCTTTCTTCTATCTCTTGTACTCTGTTGTTACTTGGCCTTTTTCTCTTACTTTTTCTCTGTTATTTCTTTAAGTGATTTTTGTGTTTCCTCTTTATGGGCTCCTATCTGTTCACCCATGTTCTCCTGTATTTCTTCAAGGGACTTTTGTGTTTCCTCTTTAAGGGCTTCTACCTTTTGACCCATGTTCTCCTGTATTTCTTTAAGCAATTTTTGTGTTTCCTTTTGAAGGGCTTCTACCTTTTGACTCATGTTCTCTTGTATTCTTTAAGGGAGTTATTTATGTCCTTTTTGAAATCCTCTAACAGCATCATGAGGTGTGATTTTAAATCCAGGTCTTGTTTTTCTGTTGTGTTGGGGTATCCAGGACTTGCTGTTGTTGGAGAACTTGGTTCCAATGGAGCCATGATACCTTGGTTTCTGTTGGTGATGTTCTTGCATTTGCCTTTTGCCATCTGTTATCTCTGGTCTTAGCTGGTGTTGCTGTCTCTGACTATGGCTTCTCTGTGCTCCTGGGAGACCCGTTCTCTCTGTGTACACCGGTATGTAAGTATTTCTGTGAGACCTGCTCTTTTGTAGTTGTATTTGGGTACGTAGTTCTGTGACCACGATCAACTCTGGGTACAGGTGATAATCAGAAGACTCCTGTCCCAGGCTGTTCCTAGGGTCTTGTGTCCTCAGAGTTTCTGGCTGTTTCCTCTGAGCAGCAAGGGTGGTCCTACTGTACTGCCAGGCCTCTCTGCACTCCTGAGTGGTTAGCTGCCTCCATGTGTCACTTGGATATGGTACCCGGTGGCAGAGGGTGGTCCTGAGCCGGGGAAAGAAACCAGAGGGTTTCTGCCCAAGGGTTCAGGATGGAACCCTCTGAGCTGCAGGCCAGGTCTCACCTGTGCTGGCTGTCTCCTTCACACCTCTGGTTGGATCAACCAATGATTGTTAATTCCTGTTATTTTGATGGTGGTGGTGGTGTGTGTGTGTGTGTGTGTTTCTCTTTTTTAATTTTAATGGTATGAAATTGTTTATTTTTTGTGTTTTCTTGAGTGTAGTTAACCTCATTGGGTTGGATTTTTCCTTCTAGTATCTTCTGTAGTACTGGGATAGTTGAAAAAATATTGTTTAGATTTGTTTTATTGTGGAATATCTTGGTTTCTCCATCTATGGTGATTGAAAGTTTTGCCGAGTATAGTACTCTGGGCTGCCATCTGTGGACTCATGTCTGCAGGACATCTGTAAGACCCTTTTAGTTTTTAGAACTCCTCTGTTGAGAAATTGGGTATAATTCTGATAAGTCTGCCTTTATTTGTTACTTGGTCCTTTTCCCTTGCAGCTCTTAATATTCTTTATTTGTTCTGTATATTTAGTATTTTGATTATTATGTAGAAGCAAAGATTTTCTTTTCTTCTCCAGTCTATTTGGTGTTCTGTAAGCTTCTTGTTTATTTATAAGCATTTTTTCTTTCAGTTAGGGAAATTTTCTCCTATTGTTTTGTTGAAGATTTTTTTCTGGACCTTTGAGCTGGGAATCTTAAGTCTGATCATTTCGTAGTGTCCCAAATTTCCTGACTGTTTTGTGTCAGGAATTTTGAAATTTTTCATTCTCTATGATAGATGTATCAATTTCTTCCATCATATCTTCCATGCCAGTGATTCTCTCTTCCATCTCATGTATTCTGATGGTGATGCTTATGTCTGTGTATTTCCTGCTCTCTTTCCTAGATTTTCCATCTCCAGGACTGTCTCAGTTTCTGTATTCTTTATACTTCTATGTCCATTTTCTATTCTTGGATAGTTTTATTTGCATCTTTTACCTATTTTATAGCATTTTCCTGTACTTCTTTAAGAGATTTATTCATCTCCTCTTTAAAGTACTCTATCATCTTTATATGATTGGATTCAAGATCATCATCTTGTACTTCAGTTTTGTTAGGATATTCAGAGCATACTGAAGCAGGATAGGTGGGATCTGCTGGTGATATATTTTCCTGACTCTTGTTGATTGTGTTCTTGTGCTGTCACTTGGCTGTCTGGTTTTCCATGGTGTTGGCTGGATGGTCCTGATGCCAGCAGGACTCCTTGAGAAGGCAGGGGGAGCCATGGACCAGGCAATGGAGTTCAAGGGGCCCAACTCTGCAGAGTATGCCTCAAGTGGCCCGACAGGCAAGGAATTGGTATGGCAGTGTCAAGCTAGTTGTTCTTGGGGTCACCACACACCTTCTTAGGGAAGCAGAAAACTCTTGGAGTCCCCCGAGTCTCCTCAGGATAGAAGAACAAATCCAGTACCAGACAATAGAGGTCATAAGACCACCTGAGAGCAAACTTGTTGGCTGTGCTCCAGCAGGACCAGACTGGGAAAAATTGATGGGGCAGGGTTCTAAGCTGGTTGTTTCTGGGTACCCACAGGCCCCCACAAGAAATAAGACACTCCTGGGGTCCCTCAAGATTCCTCCAGATGGCAGGGCAAGTCCAGAGGCAGACAATGGAGATCAGAGGACCATGTGAGTGAAACTTACCTCTGCTGGCTCTGCCCCTAGCTTTACCAGACTCTGGTCACTACTCTTTATATCCTCATGGTAGAGTATAGGCTTGAGTTGGTCTGATAGTAGATGCCATAGAGGCAAAGGGCAATCTCAGATGCAGACAAGAAAAGGTATGAACAGACACTTGATGATTCAAGTATACTATATCAACAATAATAGATTTGTTGAGTCCCAGCACAAGTATGTGTTTAACTTTTGAAGAAAATATCAACTGGTCTTTCAAAGTGACTACGGCATTCGGCATCTTCTCCAGCCATCAAGTATGAGCACACCAGTGGCTCCATGTCTTTTCCAACTCTGATTCTGTGCTCCTGTATGAGGGGTATTTCCTTGAAGATGATTCTATAATCTTTAGTCCACCTCTCCCTTCTCGCTTACAAATAAAAGATTCCAGATTTATCCACTCTGTGATACATACAGAATTTGAGTCTTTTCCATTCTAAATGTTTACTAAGGTCGCCACCATCCTCAGTGAAGGGCCTTTGAAAGATGGTGCAGGGTAACAGAGCACTTGGAACCTTCCCTCAAGTCATGTTACACAGCACCCTAAGAGGACACACCAGGCAGTCCAGATCATATAAAGAAGCTATGTTGTTGAGCTTGGAAAAGCTGGGAGAGGGAAACTTTCAGCTCCATAGCCAGCTATTCCTCCAGAGAGGGATCTAGGAAGAGACGTCTTCCTAGACAGGGCCTGGAAGCACAGAGAGTATGAGGGGAGACAATAAATTTATAGCACACCTTATGGATGGGATGATTCTTATATTGTACATTCCAAATACCAGGGAGAGATGGAACTATGCTTTAGCCTTTGTTCAGTAGCTGGCAGAGAGGAGCTCTTCCTTTGAGTGTGAGGGTTAATGCTGACGCTTGCACTGGGGCCTCAATGCAGTATTGAGCTCCTTCTGCACACATGCATCTGGTTGATCCCCATTTCTGCTGACATAGACCCTTCACCAAATGGCCTTAAGAATTTTTGTATCTGTATTATATTTAAAAACTATGTTGTCTAATGATTTCTATGTAACCAAATTTGTTCACTTACCAGCATAGATGGGTAAATTTTGGATAAAAATATGAAATGTCCAACCACTACCTACACTTAAATATGAGAATACTTCATTCGCGACTGTTCTCTATGTAATCATTGCTCCATCTCTGTTCCAGAGCAACCACTTTCAGATGCTAGAGTTTGGAAACTGTATATAATTTGAAAACATCAGAGCCCCATCTGTCTTATCATGGTAAAGGAATTCTTTGTGACTGGTCCTGTTACTAAATAACACCTCTTTGAGAGGCAAGTATGTCATTTGTTAACAGTATCATTCCACATATGCACACAACACATTTTAGCCACTCCCCCACTCCCCAGCTGATGCACATATAGCTGACCTGACCATGACTGCTTTTAATTGAGCTCTTATGAACTTTTTAAAGTATGAGTCTTTCAGGTTGGTGTCTTCAATTCATTAACTAAGGATCTGAAGTCGAATTACTTAGTCACAGGATAGATATGTTTAACTTTTAAAGAAACTGTCAAACTGACATCTATAATGACTATGTATCTCCTCTAGCCATATATGAGAGTGCCAGTTCTTCCATGTCTTTGCCAACACTTGAATCTATGGATCTTAAATCTGATTATAATGAATGGACATAGAAGTCTGTCATTGAATATATTTTCATGGAGCTGAACCTCTACATTTTCTCTCTGCATGTGTGTGTAGGTATGTCTCTCTCTCTCTCTCTCTCTCTCTCTCTCTCTCTCTCTCTCTCTCTCTCTCTCTCTCTCTGTTACATCTCTGTCTATCTCTCCTGCTCTCCCTACTCACTCCCTCCTTCCACAGAACAGAACCTGAGTGTCTTCTTCATTTACACTTCACTGTGGCCATGGCCATCATCAACACTCGGCCTCTGAGTGATGGTACAGGGAGTAGCAGAGCACACGGGGATTTCTGAGCAGAGCTAGAGAAATGTCTGGGATTAGGAAGCACAGACATGTCCAGCATCCATCCCGAGATTGGAGGAACTTGGAACTCCCTAACTCTCATTGTCTAGCAATTCTTTGGTCAGGGAACATGGTGCAGAGAGAACAGCTATCAAGAGAGGCTTGGACCACAGACATGGCAAGAGTGCATTTCAATCAAAGGAGCCCTGTTGACTAGAGAAACCAGGGAAAACATGCTGGGTTATGCCAGGAAAGCTGCAAGAGATACACAGGAAGAAGCTCTATATTGCCATACTGTAGGCTCTGGATTATTATTTGGATAATTATTATGGCAGTTATAATTAAGAGGTCTATTTGCAGTGGTACTAAAGGCTGTCTGACACTGATAGTTGTAACACTTCCTCCTTGGAGTCAGGCTGGACTGGGTATGGGCTCCTGATCCTTCATTCTTTGATACATCCTGTCGGAGTTCTTTGTAATTCTGCAACTTCTATTTTTAGATTTGTATATCAGTTTTATCATAGATTGACCTCAGTGTTGGAGCTATTAAGGCCTCATCAAATACTGGTCATATGGATAAGAATGAGATTGATCAGGATGTGGTAAGAGAACATTCCTCCAATTATGGTGATCTAAGGTCCCCCTTGAGATTGACATGGTGGAAGGACTTAACACAAATTCTCCTTTCACCTCCATATATGAAGCATAGATGGCCTGGGAGTATCCACACACACATTTGTCCATGAGCAAAGTAAAGGCAAACACAATTTTTAAGTGGATGTGTGACTACGAAGTTGATCTTGGCTGGAGATGGCCACTAGAGGAGACACATCCTAACAATGGAGAGACTCTAAAAGCACCAGCATGTCAGTGTGTTTTGTTGAAATAAACATGACCTAATGGGAAGAGGGTCCATGCACATCCTAAGATGATTGTAGGGACCAGAGACCCTGGAAGCAGGCTCAATAAACTGAGTCTTCAAAGCACAGGTGTTTTAAGGATGCAGGTCACACTCAAAGCTCCTGCATACCCATCTCTTCTGTGACATCTTACTGTGTCCTTCTCATACAAGTCATCTGGCTTCTGCTGTTACAGCTGTCTGCCCAGGTGAGGGCACAGGGTTCCTGGTAACCCAGATGAGCTCCAGAACTCATGCTGTGCTTTTCCACGTGAACAAAGACAGAACAGAAACAGCAGAGGTGACTTTGCCCTGCCTCCTGGTCTTTGGCTCCTATCAGTTTTCCCTAATCACTTCTCCTACAAGAAGAATTAACCACAGGTTCCCCACCTACATATTTTGGTTAAATACCTTCCTGAACAAGATTCACACATTCTGCTTATTGTTTGGGAAACGTAGTCCTCCTAGCAGCACAGACTCAGGCCTGAGAGATGACCATGCCAAGGAACCAACTGCATAGCTGACTGAATGCTGGCTTCTTTGGGCTCCTGCTTCTCCACGTCCATGTGAAGGATGAGGCTCACTAAACTAGCAATGGGGAATGAGTGATGTCAGAGCTGCCACGTTCTGCATGTCAGAGTTGTGCTTCTGGGAGAGAAGGCATAGAGGGCAGGCTCTGATGGAAATGATGCCTAGTAGTTCTCAACCTGTGGGTCACGACCATTGAAACCTCATATTTCTAATGGTATCAGAACCACCCAGACATATGTCTATTTTTATTACAACTTCCTAACTGTAATGTTGCTCTTGAGTGGTTTCTCAGTTCCTAAGAGCGTCAGAAATATGTGTTTTCCAATGGTCCCACAGCTTGAGGACTGGTGCAGTAGAGAAAAGTATGAGAAATGTGCCTACCAATTCCCCGACAAAAGCACACACATTTTGTGGACCCACTAGCATTCAGAGGGTTAGAGACATCTAAGATCACTCTATACTGAAGAGACAGTTTAGTATTAGGAGCTCTGGAGAGAATAACAGACAATTCAAGGAAAAACATGTAAGCATTTTTCCCTCCTCAGTGTCTGGCTATGACTGTAACCACTATTGACCTTTGGATAACAGTGACAATAATCATGAATTCATGTGTCTGTGACCTCTTTAACCAGAGAAATGCTCTGATATCCTTCAAAGGGGGTAATAGGAAATGTTCCAGGCCCTGAGGGATAGGGTAACTCCCACATTCATTCCCCAAAGGTGAACTGGGAGTGGGGGGAGGGGGCTGGGTTTCCTTTTCCTGTGCCCTGGTAACAATTAGATGGAATCTCACAACATGCTGGCAGCTGATTACAGAAAACTAACCCAGATGGCATCTCTCCACTAGGTCAGGACTCATCAGAGGCCAGCCCCATCAGAAACACACATACAGGCCAGGTCCAAGGCAGCCTCATCCATGTGAATGACACTAGAGCTGGTGTCCACACCTTCCTGGGAATTCCCTTTGCCTCCTGTAGGATCACTGCACTTTGCACCTCCTGAGGCCCCTGAGTCATGGAGTGATGTGAGAGATGGGACCGCACAGCTGGCCATGTAAGTTCTGGATCCAGAGAGTTTCAGGCAGACTGTGCTCTGAACCATGTGCTCTGGGCCATGCTGAAGTGTCTTGTCCATCTCAGCTACACAGCAGTTTTCTCTCTTTGGGATGAGCGCCCCATGTGTTTTTCTGGTGATGTGCTAAGTTTGAGGACAACTGGGTCAGGCTTCTGGGTCAGAGCTTGGCACTCATAGGGAGCCAGATGCAGATACTATTTTTTCCATTAATTTATTTATTCACATTACATCTCCATCCCAGTTCCCCTTCTCCTCCCAGACCCCCCCCTTATATAGCCCTTCTTTCATCCCTCTTCCCTCCACCTCTAAGAAGGGGCAGGTTCCTTACAGTGAAGCAACCCACCCTGGCACATCATGTCACTGAAGGACTATGTATATACTCTCCACTGAGGCCAGACAAACTGGCCCAGTCAGGGAAGTAGGATCGAGACACAGGCAATAAAGTCAGGTTAAGCCCCTGCTTGCATTGTTAGAGACCCACATGAAGACCAAGCTGCACGTTTGCTACAAATGTGCAGGGAGCCTAGGTCCAGCCCTTGTATGCTCTTTGGTTGGTAGTTCAGTCTCTGAGAGTCCCCAAAAGTTCAGGTTAGTTCCCACTATTGGACTTCTTGTGGAGTCTCTATCCTCTCTGGGTTCCTTAATTCTTCTCCCAACTCTTCCATAAGACTTCCCAAGCTCTGTCTAATGTTTGCTGTGGGTCTCTCTCTGCATCTGTTTTGGTCAGCTGCTGGGTGAAGCCTCTCAGGAAACAGTTATGCTAGGCTTCTGTCTGTGAACCCAAGCTGACAGAAACATAGCCTGAAGCTCCAAGGAGGAAGGCAGGACTGCAATATGTCTAAATAGATCTGAGAACAGCTCAAACCATTCCCCCCTAAATTGGCAGGGATTGCTACTAGATTCATTTATGTCTGTCTCACAAAGGACATCTGTGTATCCAGGCCAGCAGCCATGAATATAGATGCCAACAGTGTCTTCACATGTTGTTTCATTGTGACAAGGCTTTGACCAACACAGAGGTATCAAGGTCTCACAGTGTGTCCCTGTGAATCCACTAACTCTGCAGACACAGTTTGTTGTTTCCACTATCCACACATAGACCTCCATGTAGATATGGCTGAGTGACACATTCATCAAAGTTGAGTTCACAGTGGTCTCCCAGGAATCCAGGTGCATAGTCACAGAAGTAAGGCCCCAGAGCATCCTGACATGTGGCACCATGTAGACATGACTGAGATCCACAGTCATGAATTTCCAACTCAGTTTATTCCAAAATACTCTTGAGGACAGACAAGATGTACCTTCCTATATATTAAGGCATATAGCACCATTCGTGCAAGAATAAGAAACACATTTATCCACTTTCAATCACAATGCCTGCCTTTATATCCAAGTGCACAGAAGCAGGAATAGCCATTGATTCCATACTGGCACACAACCCCATTGTGGCAAGGTCTGAAAGCACTCTCATTCTGATTTGTCTCACAGAACCTTCCAGCATATCCAGCAGGGCAGATACAGGCATACTGCTCAGGGTTTTTGTGGCAGGTACCTCCATGGTGGTAGGCATTCCCTCCACAGGAATTACTGGCAGTTTCCCAGGTAGGCCCCCTCTACCCAGGATGATATTGAACTGCAGTCACCATTGAGAAGAACAAAGATAAAATTGTTCACAGATTCAAATTAAGCCCTGTGTTCTGTGCCTCATGAGGAGGGATTCCAGGCATGACTTAATGTGACCTATTAGGTTTTGGTGGTCCCTGAATCCAGTAGAATACACTTCAAGTCTCTGAGGAGTGCAATAGTGTTCAATACTTGCTAACCCCACCCTCACGGTCACTGTGACAACCTATAGGGCCAAGTGCCACTGACAAGGAAAAAGTATATATAATTAATTCCCTGTAGAGACACTGCAGGCAAGAGAAGGTCCCTGGGAGTCTGCACATATGATGAAGGACTACCCACTACCCTTTAGTGTAGCATTGTCAACTGAATCCCCTACTAGCTGTGTGAGTTCAACATCCAAATATTGTGATCTTAGATTGTTTTCTGTTGCTGTAATGAAGTACTGCCAAAGCAAGTAAGGGGAGAAAGCTTCTATTATAGGCTCCAGATTACAATGAATTCAGTGAATCAATACTACAGAAGCTGCTTACATCACAGCCATGCCCAGGAACAGAGAGATGTGAAAATGCTTGCATGCCTGCTAATGTCTAGATCACTTTCCTATTCTTCTACAATCCCATGAATGTCACTATGGACAGCCAATCATTTCCATATGGACACCTAGATGTTTCTCTATCCCAGATTCAGATAAAAATCCAGGCCCCACATGACTGGAAGCCTCCCTAAAAATCTGGCTCCAATGCAGCTATCACAGGCCCTGTGTGTGGTATTTCCATTGGTTGGAAAGGACTCAGAGAGAATATGTGTTCATAGACACCATGAGGAGCAGCAGCTAAATGTGGCTGAGATAAAAATCTCCAGACTCATATTGGGTTTTGAGCATCATCCATGTCTTGGAATATCTATCTGTTCTTAACATCAGGTGTCTGCAAAATCTTGAACTACTGTATCCAGAGGGCCTGAAGGGGATGAAGCTGACCATGTTTCCCTTCTCTATGCCTGAGGACTGCCTGTATCTCAACATCTACACACCAGCACATGCCCCTGAGGGCTCTAACCTGCCTGTGAGTGACAGGCCATGGTCACCTTTGGGAGAGGGTATTCATCAAGATGATTAGAAGGGTAAAAAAAGCAACCTGAGTTCCATTACAGGGTGGGCCCTGATGAAAGTCTTACCTTTCTTGGGTCAAAGAAGGCCGTCTCAGCCACACAATGTAGCTGAAACCTGGGTATGGGACACAGAGCACTGAGCACTGAGCCATCAAAGGCTCTCGCTCTTTGATAAAACCAGAACTCATTCTACAACTCTACTATCCATGATGGCTCCATGGACGAGTCCTTTGGACATGGGGGATACAACAAGTGAAGCACACTTGTACCACCTGCCTCCAAAGTGGATGATAGAGTAGGGCAGTCACTTGGTCCAGGTATCCCCAGTTACCTCTTGCATGCTGGTCTCTAGTGCTGAGAAGCAACAGACAATAAGAACATGTATTTATTCCAATACGCACAAGACACACTATAGCATGGGAACTAGGCACAGGAGCATCGACTTGGAATTGAGAACTCTTCTCCTTGCTTGTTCCCTTTGCAGACGGTGGCCAAGCTCTCTGAATGTGAAGCCATGGACTCAGAGGCCCTGGTGCACTGTCTGAGAGGCAAGGGTGAAGCAGAGATTCTGGCTATTAACAAGGTTAACTGTGTGTCTGGGAGAACCTAGTCTACATGATGTGGGATTCTGAACCAAATACTTTCTGAACCAAAGTCTTTATGACTTGTGTTCTTTCAGCTCTGTGTGTAAAATGAATATCAAGATAGGCTAATCTAAGTGTAGATTCTCCTCCAGGGTGATCAAATCACCCCAAAACTTGTAAGAAATGAGGAAATGGTGGAGGTGACTCAATGGTCATCAGGATATTTATTTCATTAACCTTCAGCATTGGCCTCTAATGCCTCTCAGGTCTTCATCCTGATCCCTGCTCTGGTGGACGGAGAGTTCCTACCCAGGCATCCCAAAGAGTTGTTGACATCTAAGGATTTTCACCCTGTCCCCAGTATCATTGGTGTCAACAATGATGAGTATAGTTGGACAATCCCCAGGGTGAGGCAGAGTTCCAATCCTCTGCAAACCTGGAGACTCATATGCTAAGCAGATGTATTGATGGAAACACAATACATCTTTAATCCAAGTCCATCAGACCCCACACTTAAGACTGTCTTCTGCCTCTCAGGTCATGGTCTTTGCTCAGAAAATAAAGAAAATAACTAGAGAGAACCTGCAGGCGGTTCTGAAGAATACAACAGCAGAACTAGTAAGATATTTCTGGTCCTGTAAAAATAATCAGATCCCTCATATCTCCTATGACAGCATCCCCATTAATAAAAGTCAGTATATATGTATGATTTCATATGGGGTTACCTCAGACCATAAACCTTTTTACCTATACCCTATATCAACCCTGCCACCATTCTCTTAATACTGAAGGCAGTTGCCTACCTAGCCTACAATATGCCATCTTCATTGTTCCTAATCTCCTTGGTGTAGATGCTGCCTCCTGAGTGTAGTGAACTACTAATGGAAGAGTACATGGGGGACACTGAAGATCCCCATACCCTCCAAATACAGTTTGCAGAGATGATGGGAGACTTCGTGTTTGTGATCCCTGCACTCCAAATAGCATATTTTCAGAGTGAGTACACATGTTTCAAGGCTTAGGGGAGCAGTTCAGAGATAGGGATCATGGGCGAACACTGTGGAGTGGTTTGGGGTTCAGGTCTCCTCATATCTAGTTTAAGAGAGTAAAATCTGGGCTGGAGAGATGGTTCAGCTCTTAAAGGCTAGGCTCACAACCAAAAATATAAGAGAGTGAAATCTGGGCACAGAGGAGAAAGTGGGTTGCTGATACTCTATTGACCTAACAAAACCACTCAGCTGGGAAGGCCATGGGCACTGATTAGCCAAGGGCTTTTCCATAGCTAGTGCTCCTGCTTAGGCCTCCCTCTCCCATCTAAGGTTTGTGATTCCTGGTAACTTTTTATCAAGGTATCTTGTCACCAAATATGAATCAGAAAAAAATTCGTGTCACTCTTTGCCCCTCCTCTAGGTTCCCATGCCCCTGTCTATTTCTATGAATTTCATCATCAATCCAGCTTCCTCAAGGATGTCAGACCACCCCATGTGAAGGCTGACCTTGGGAATGAGGTTCCTTTTGTCTTTGGTTGCGTGCTGTTTGGAATGAAACATGAGTCAGTATTATTATTATTATTATTATTATTATTATTATTATCATTATTATTATTATTATAGCTGAATGAGATCTCAGATGACTATCTGGGTGACTGCTGAGCTCTCAGTCCATTTGAGAAAATCTAGGTTCTGGGAGAGGACAAAATCAAGTGTGTACCATATCATGACCCAAAAGTCTATAACCAGCTTAGAATCTGCACCCTTCCCAGTCTAGCCTGTGATGGAGGGAGCTGACAGCACATGGGGCAGGAATTCAATTAGAGACTTGCATGGATCTTGCTTACTGGATAATGAAGAAGCGAGGCAGCAAACCAGTAGTTTGGGGTCCAACAGCAGTTGGGATTGTGAGTGTTGTGTGAGGTGGCACATACTTGGAGTTTTGTCTTTTTCATGACTCCAGTTGACATCACTGAGGAGGAGGAGCTGCTGAACCAGAGGATGATGAAGTACTGGGCCAACTTTGCAAGACATGGGTGAGAACACACCTCTTTCCCAACTTTTCCATTGTGGGTCTCTATCTAGGGCTCAGTTTTAGATTGTGACTTTCTTAGCATGCATGTATCTTTGATCACATGATGGAGACTTCTCTACACAAGAGCCCATTTATACAAATACTTTGTAGTTATCAGATACTGGCTATCTCACGGTGACCTAGCTGGTGGACTATAGTGCTGCTCTTTCAATCTTGCCTCATGGAGTGAGACATAAAAGAGCACATGTAGTCTTCCTCCACTTGAAGAAGAAACCAGTGAGTGACACTTGTATGCACATATCATGACTCCTTTCCCAGCAGTCCCCTTAACCACTATCCTTCTTGTTCCTCTGCCATGACCCAAGACAGAGGATCAGGCTTTAGACCAGAGTGACCTCACCCTTCTTTTCTTGGTGGTATATCCACAGGAACCCCAACAACGAGGGTCTACTCTACTGGCCTATGCTGATCCAAGATGAGCAGTATCTATAATTGGACTGCTATGGACCGAGCACTAAAGGCCAGAAAGCTACAATTCTGGACCAAGACTCTGCCCCAGAAGATTCAAGAGTTAAATTGTTCTGAAAATATGCACAAAGATATGTAGTGCTCTTTGTGAGGAATGGTGTGTGGGGTTGGTTGCTGAGAGAGTCAGCTTCCATTTGCAAAACCTATTGATATTTGAGTTGATTCTAATATTCACATAATCTCCATATTTGCCTGTTTTTCTTATTTATCACAAATTCTCTGCATGTGACTCTTTACCTAGCCAGGCCATCTTTGGTTAGACCCACTCGATAAGTGCTCCCATAACTGTGGATTTGTGAGCCCCACAATGCCCCATCTCCTGGAACTAGGTCCTAAATTAAGAGCATGTTTGAAGTATGTTCAAATCCCCAGAAATTTCTTCTGAGTTTAGAAGAAGTAGGACTGCTCCCCTCTACCCTGGGGACTTATGAGGTCATGTTCTGCAGCACCTGGAATGTCTCCTTATGTACCCAGGTCCCAACCTATGATGTACTCTCGTCCCAAAGATCCCTACCCACTCTCCAATGGTTTAATTGCCCTTCCCCCCCCACCCCATCAAATCAAGCTGTCTCACTGAAGCTGTCTCCTAAGATTCTGCTCTATATGCAGTCATGCTGCCTGAGGGCTCCCCATCCACAGCCATTCCTGCCCTGCTTCCCTTCTTGAAATTCGACAGCTGTGATTGCGGGCAGATCAAGCAGTGAGGGACAAGGAGTGGAGATTCCACCCTATGTGTTCTTATAAGCTCGAAGTCACCAAGTCAATGTGTGCTAACTCTCTTGCCTTTCTCTGTTGAAATAACATTACAAGCTCCTGTGTTAACCCCCTTTTGCCACGGACAACCCCAGTTGGGTATGGGAGTCCCTGGAATGAGGGTCCTTGAAGTCTAAGTGGGTAAGGATTCAGTGATGAAAAACATAAACAAATACAGAGGCAGTTTGAATCTGAGTGTATTTTGTAGCTCTCAAGCAGGGGTTTTTAGACATTAAAAAAAACAAATATTGCAACTCTTAGAAAATGTTTTCAGTGAAGCAATCACAAATACCATCATTATCATTTGACACAGTAAAGCACAAAAATCAAGGAAACATTACAACTCTGAAAAGATGTATTCAGTGAATCACAAACAGTACAGGTAACATCATTATTAATTGAAATTACCCAAGTATTACAACTTTGAAAGGATGGCAGTCATCCAAGGCTAGTGGCATATTTCCAAGAGCACGTTAATAAATCTTTATGATCAATTATTGTTTAGCATCTAATGCCTGAGAGTTTTTATAAATCCTCAATGCATAAATTTAAACTATTCTTTTATTTAAGACTTTCTTTACCATATACCAAAGCCCACCTCCAAAGACACACATGTAGCCATATGAAATTTTATTGTTAGGAAAGGTTTTATCTATCATAATACTATGATATAGTTTTGTAAATGATTTATAAAGTAAAGTGTTGGCTTCCTCAGAGATAAGGTCATGTTATCTCCCATCTCAAGGAATGGTTTCTTACCCATTATACTCGCTTAAGATCTTGGCCTCAGCTACCAGGAACATGTCAGAAGAAAACGAATAAAAGAAAATAAAACAGATAAATTGCCATGAGAACTCAATATGTTGCTCTGGGCAAGAGTTTCACAACCGGTTCCAGGAGGCCTCCTTCTTTTGAAGTTTTCACCTCAGTCTGTGGAACTTGTCACACAGATTCTATTGGGGTTGGTGTGGCACAGTTTCAAGGTTTCTGCAGTCCTGTAAGGACTGTTCCCCAGGTTTATGTCTATGAGTCAGAACTTGCTTTACAGCAGGGAGGGGATGGAAAGAAAAGAGACAGTCCTTTTGGACTGTGACTCACAGTCTCACTGAGTGCCACGGGTAACCATTGGAATAGCATTCAAAGACACCATCTGGCTGCCGACTTCTAGGACAAACTTGACCAGACCTTGGCTTCCACCTTGGACAACCTCTAGTGCCTTTAACTACAGATAACCTCCTAGTGGGATTTGCCTTACACAACAGGAGAGTTCCCGACCTGCTGACAGCTGAGCAAAGAAGACCTTGTGCTGTCCAAGGGAAGAAATGCTGTTTCTATGTTAATGAGTCTGGGCTAGTTGAACAAAACATTCAGGTATTTAAGGATCTCCTGCCACCTCTCTGAGCCTGTTATGATCTAAGTACCTCCACACTATGGTTCACAAACCCTCTGGTAGCTTGTCTTCCTCCCCTCCTTGGCCCTGTACTGGCCATTGGGACCTTCCTCCTCCTTCATCCAATTTCTAAAACAGCAACTCAACAACATTGCCAAAGTCATTAACAGCCAGGTTCTGGTTCAGTAGCAAACCATTCCCAACCCAGAGGCTGATGACTATGATGATACGTCCCCTTCATAAAATGAAAGTGGAGAGATGTGGAGCCAGGGGGCCATGGGACCCAGGGATCTGGTCTCAAATAAGAGTAGGGTTAATGTATTATATCCAAACCCCAGAAATTTTGTCCTGAGATCAGCCGGAGTACTGATTCCCCCTTCCCCTGTCCTGCATGTCCCCATGAACACCACCCTGAAGCTCCTGGTACATTTTGTGTGCCTTTCAGTTTCTGAGAAACTGAAGCACTTCCTCGGGCAACGAGGCATGCAGTCACCTGTGTGTCTCTCTGAGTAACATAGAGCTTGGTTAAGCATATAGAACTTGACTAAACGTTAGTCTTGCACCTACCATTATAGATGGGAGCCATATTCTGTTTTGATACATGTATAAAAAGGCTGATTACTAGGAATAATATAACAAGACTTTCTGGACTCACCAATGGTTAAATTAAAACGCGGAGACTTACTAATTTTTATTATAGCCAGGCCATTAGCTAAGAAGATTCTCAGATAGCTCAATCTGAATTAACCTGACTGTTTTTCAGAAACTCCTATGTGCCAGAGGGAAGAAAGGCATTCTGAGATGGAGATGAGCCTAGGATTAGTAAGGGAAAGATGGAAAAAGGGTAATCCTAGAACCTGACAGGTAAAGAAGGAAAGAAGGGACCATACCAGAGACCCCAGATCAGGTGAAGCAGGGATAGTAAGTATAGAACAATAGCTGGCAGCTGCTTGGTGTGGTCAGGAAGAGGACCCTTGTCCTCCTCCTGTCTGAAGTTGACCTCATTGAGGAGGAACTACTGAGCAAGAGGAGGGTGTGCTGGATCAATATTTCATAACACATATGAGCAGATAGCCCTCCCTCACTCTATTGGTGGTAGAAAAGAATTCAGAGCTCTGTTGATCTTTGCTGGCCTCACTACCAGGCATTTGTTCTTGGTCACATGGTAGCCTCCTTCCTCTGTGCCAAGATCCACTTAGACAGGGATAACTTCTAGATGCTGGCTTATGGTCATCAAACAAAGATCTAGTGGGTTTAGATATTATGGTTTTTCTCTATAGCAGCTTACCTCCGATCTTTGCTCTGGCAACAGGGCAACTCAAACCTCCAGACACAGAGACAATCAAATGTCATATCACTTGGGTCTCAGCCAGCTTGTGTGCTCCCTGCTCCCAAGAGCTGGGCAGGTCTGTGGTAACCTACACGCCAGCTCTGCTGTGGGACTTCTGCCCTGCAGAAGGACCTCCCCTCCCCCCGCTCTGGGAAAGATCACACCCGCACAGGGCAGGAGCCTACCAGCCTCCCCTTGAAGACCTCTGCTCCTGGAATCCACTAAACTGAGCCATTGGATGTGCAGGGATTCCCCAATATAACATCACTTGGTGCAAGGCACATCAGGACTCCAAAGTCACTCAGGAGCAGGGCAGGCCCCAGGAATCTGTGCCAGGGGAATCCCGGTAATCCAGGGGGGTCAGAAATAGCCTTGCAGGCTCACAAGAGGTCCAACCAACAGCCAGTGACAGCAGGACCAACTAACACCAGAGGTAACCAGATGACAAAAGGCAAACGTAAGAACGTTACTAACAGAAATCAAAGTAATATGGCACCATCCGAACCCAACTCTCCAACAGCAGCAAGTCCTGGATACCCCATCACACCCAAAAGACAAGATCTGGATTTAAAATCACTTCTCATGATCCTATTAGAGGATTTCAAGAAGGACACAAATAAATCTCATAAAGAATTACAGGAGAACATGAATCAACTGGTAGAAGCCCTTACAAAGGAAACACAAAAATCACTTAGAGAAATGCAGGAGAACAAGGGTCGACAGATGGAGGCCCACAAGGAGGCAACACAAAAGTCGCTTAAAGAAATGAATCAATGGGTAGATGCCCTTACAAAGGAATCACAAAAATCACATAAAGAAATGCAGAAGAATATGGGTCAACAGATGGAGGCCCATAGGGAAGCAACACAAAAATCGATTAAAAAATGAATCAACGGGTAGATGCCCTTACAAAGAAAACATGAGAATTGCTTAAAGAAATGCAGGAGACGATGGATCAACAGATGGAAGCCCATGAGGAGGAAACACAAAAATCGCTTAGAGAAATACAGGAGAACTTGTGTCAACAGGCAGAAATCTTAAAACAGGAAATGCAAAAATATCTTAAAGAAATGCAGGAAAATATAAACAAACAAGTGAAGGATCTGAGCAAATCCACCCAGGATCTAAAAAAGGAAGTAGTAACAACTAAGAAATCACAAAGGGAGACAACTTTGGAGATAGAAAACCTTGGGAAGAAATCCGGAGTCATAAACGCAAACATCAACAATAGAATACAAGAGATGGAAGAAAGAATCTCAGGTGCTGAAAATACCATAGAAAGCATCAAATCAACAGTCAAAGAAAATGCAAAATGCAAAAAAACATGTAACCCAAAACATCCAGGAAATCCAGGACACAATGAGAAGACCAAACCTAAGGATTATAGGTATACATGAGAGTGAAGATTTGCAACTTAAAGGGCCAGTAATTATCTTCAACAAAATTATGGAGGAAAACTTCCCTAACCTAAAGAGAGAGATGCCGATGAACATACAAGAAGCCTACAGAATTCCAAACAGACTGGACCAGAACAGAAATACCTCCTGTCACATAATAATCAAAACATCAAATGTACTAAACAAAGAAAAAATATTAAAAGCAGTAAGAGAAAAGGGCCAAGTAACATACAAAGGAAGACCTATCCGAATCACATCAGACTTCTCACCAGAGACTATGAAAGCCAGAAGATCCTGGGCAGATCTCATGCAGACACTAAGAGAGCACAAATGCCAGCCTAGACTACTATACCCAGCGAAACTCTCAATCACCATAGATGGAGATGAGAGACCAAGATATTCCATGATAAAACCAAATTTCACAATATCTTTCCACAAACCCAGCCCTGAAAAGGATAATAGGTGGAAACCGCCAATACAAGGAGAGAAACAACACCCTGGAAAAAATGAGATAGTAACCTTCTTGCATCAAACCCAAAAGTAGATAACCACTCAAACATAAAGATAGCGTCAAGAATGACAGGTGGCAGCCGGGCGGTGGTGGCGCACGCCTTTAATCCCAGCACTTGGGAGGCAGAGGCAGGAGGATTTCTGAGTTCGAGGCCAGCCTGGTCTACAAAGTGAGTTCCAGGACAGCCAGGGCTACACAGAGAAACCCTGTCTCAAAAAAAACCAAAAAAAAAAAGAATGACAGGTGGCAATAATCACTATTCTTTATTCTCCCTTAATATCAATGGTCTCAATTCCCCAATAAAAAGACATAGACTAACAGACTGGATATGTAAACAGGACCCAGCATTTTGCTGCATGCAGGAAACGCACCTCAGTGTCAAAGACAAACACTACCTCAGAGTAAAAGACTGGAAAACAATTTTACAAGCAAATGGTCCCAAGAAACAAGGTGGAGTAGCCATCCTAATATCAGATAAAATTGACTTTCAGCTTAAAGTTATCAAAAAAGACAGAGAAGGACACTACATACTGATCAAGAGAAAAATCCACCAAGAAGAAATCTCAATTCTGAATATCTATGTTCCAAATGCAAGGGCAGCCTCATTCGTAAAAGAAACTTTACTAAAGCTCAAAGCACACATCGCACCTCACACAATAATAGTGGGTGACTTCAACACCCTGCTCTCTGAAATGGGTCGTTCAGGAAAGCAGAAACTAAACAGGGACACAGTGAATCTAATTGAAGCCTTGGACCAAATGGAACTAACAGATATATATATAGAACATTTCATCCTACATCAAAAGAATACAACTTCTCAGCACCTCATCGTACCTTCTCCAAAATCGACCATATAATTGGTCACAAATCAGACCTCAACAGATATAAGAAGATAGAACTAATCTCATGCCTCCTATCAGATCACTATGGAATAAGGGTGGTCTTCAATGACAACAAAAACAACAGAAAACCCACATACACATGGAGGCTGAACAATGCTCTACTCAATGATAACTTGGTCAAGGTGGAAATAAAGAAAGAAATCAAAGACTTTTTGAAATTTAATGAAAATGAAGGCACAACATACCCTAATTTATGGGACACAATGAAAGCAGTGCTAAGAGGAAAATTCATAGCCCTGAGTGCCGGCAAAAAGAAAAGGGAGACAGTATACACTAGCAGCTTAATGGCACACCTGAAAGCCCTTGAACAAAATGAAGCAAATACACCCAAGAGGAGTAGAAGGCAGGAAATCATCAAACTCAGGGCTGAAATCAATCAAGTAGAAACAAATAAAACCATACAAAGAATCAACAAAACTTGGAGTTGGTTCTTTGAGAAAATCAACAAGATAGATAAGCCCTTAGCCAGACTAACCAGAGGGCACAGAGACAGTATCCAAATTAATAAAATCAGAAATGAAAAGGGAGAGATAACAACAGAAACTGAGGAAATTCAAAAAATCATCAGATCCTACTACAAAGGCCTGTATTCAACACAACTAGAAAATCTGGAGGAAATGAACAATTTCCTTGACAGATACCAAATACCAAAATTAAATCAGGATCAAATAGACCATCTAAACCGTCGCATAACCCATGAAGAAATAGAAGTCGTCACCGGAAGTCTTCCAACCAAAAAAAGGACAGGTCCAGATGGTTTTAGTGCAGAATTCTATCAGACCTTCAAAGAAGACCTAACACCAATACTCTTCAGACTGCTCCACAACATAGAAACAGAAGGAACACTTCCCAACCCGTTCTATGAAGCCACAATTATGCTAATATCAAAATCACACAAAGATCCGACAAAGAAAGAGAATCTCAGGCCAATCTCTCTTATGAATATCGATGCAAAAATACTCAATAAAATTCTTGCCAACCGAATCCAAGAACACATCAAAATGATCATTCACCACGATCAAGTAGGCTTCATCCCAGGGATGCAGGGATGGTTCAATATAAGGAAATCCATCAATGTAATCCACTACATAAACAATCTCAAAGAAAAAAACCACATGGTCATCTCATTAGATGCTGAGAAAGCATTTGACAAAATTCAGAATCCTTTCATGCTAAAGGTCTTGGAAAGATCAGGAATTCGAGGCCCATATCTAAACATAGTAAAAGCAATTTACAGCAAACCGGTAGCCAACTCAAACTAAATGGAGAGAAACTTGAAGCAATCCCACTAAAATCAGGGACCAGACAAGGCTGCCCTCTCTCTCCATATCTTTTCAATATAGTACTTGAAGTTCTAGCTTGAGCAATTAGAGGTCAAAAAGGAGGTCAAAGGGATACAAATTGGAAAGGAAGAAGTCAAACTATCACTATTTGCAGACGATATGATGGTAAACTTAAGTGACCCAAAGAACTCCACCAGAGAACTCCTACAGCTGATAAACGACTTCAGCAAAGTGGCCGGATATAAAATCAACTCAAGTAAGTCAGTAGCCTTCCTATACTCAAAGGATAAGCAGGCTGAGAAAGAAGTAAGAGAAATGATACCCTTCACGGTAGCCACAAACCATATAAAGTATCTTGGTGTGACTCTAACCAAACAAGCGAAAGATCTGTATGACAAATACTTCAAGTCTCTGAAGAAAGAAAATGAAGAAGACCTCAGAAGATGGACAAATTTGCCATGCTCATGGATTGGCAGGATTAATATAGTAAAAATGACCATCTTGCCAAAAGCAATATACAGATTCAATGCAATCCCCATCAAAATCCCAACTCAATTCTTCATAGAGTTAGAAAGAGCAATTCAAAAATTCATCTGGAATAACAGAAAACCCAGAATAGCTAAAACTATTCTCAAGAGTAAAAGAACCTCTGGGGGAATCAGTATCCCGGACCTCAAGCTGTACTACAGAGCAATAGTGTTAAAAACCGCATGGTATTGGTACAGTGACAGGCATGTAGATCAATGGAACAGAATTGAAGACCCAGAAATGAATCCACACTCCTATGGTCACTTGATCTTTGACAAAGGAGCTAAAACCACCCAGTGGAAAAACAATAGCCTTTTCAACAAATGGTGCTGGTTCTACTGGAGATCAGCATGCAGAAGAATGCAAATTGACCCATTCTTATCTCCTTGCACTAAGCTCAATTCCAAGTGGATCAAGGACCTCCACATAAAACCAGACACACTGAAACTAATAGAAAGCAAACTATTTAAGAACCTTGAACATATGGGCACAGGGACAATTTCCTGAACAGAACTCCAAAAGCTTATGCTTTAAGATCAAGAATTGACAAATGGGACCTCATAAAATTACAAAGTTTCTGTAAGACAAAAGACACTGTCAAAAAGACAAAGCGGCAACCAGCTAACTGGGAAATGATCTTTACCAACCCTACATCTGACAGAGGGCTAATATCCAATATATCCAAAGAACTCAAGAAGTTAAACTCCAGAGAGGCAAGTAACCCTATTAAAAAATGGGGTACAACTCCTGGGCATATACCCAGAGACTTTACCTGCATGCAATAAGGACACATGGTCCACTATGTTCATAGCAGCCTTATTTATAATAGCCAGAAGCTGGAAAGAACCCAGATGTCCCTCAACGGAGGAATGGATTCAGAAGATGTGGTATATCTACACAATGGAATACTACTCTGCAATTAAAAACAATGAACGTACAAGAAGCCTACAGAACTCCAAACAGACTGGACCAGAACAGAAATACCTCCCGTCACATAATAATCAAAACACCGAATGTTCTAAACAAAGAAAGAATACTAAATGCAGTAAGAGAAAAGGGCCAAGTAACATACAAAGGAAGACCTATCCGAATCACATCAGACTTCTCACCAGAGACTATGAAAGCCAGAAGATCCTGGGCAGATCTCATGCAGACACTAAGACAGCACAAATGCCAGCCTAGACTACTATACCCAGTAAAACTCTCAATCACCATAGATGGAGAGACCAAGATATTCCATGATAAAACCAAATTTTCACAATATCTTTCCACAAATCCAGCCCTGCAACGGATAATAGGTGGAAACCTCCAATACAGGGAGAGAAACAACACCCTGGAAAAAATGAGATAATAACCTTCTTGAATCAAACCCAAAAGTAGATAACCACTCAAACATAAAGATAGCGTCAAGAATGGCAGATGGCAATAATCACTATGCCTTAATCTCTCTTAATATCAATGGTCTCAATTCCCCAATTAAAAGACATAGACTAGCAGACTGGATATGTAAACAGGACCCACCATTTTGCTGCATGCAGGAAACGCACCTCAGTGTCAAAGACAAACACTACCTCAGAGTAAAAGGCTGGAAAACAATTTTACAAGCAAATGGCCCCAAGAAACGAGGTGGAGTAGCCATCCTAATATCGGATAAAATTGATTTTCAACCTAAAGTCATCAAAAAAGACACAGAAGGACACTACATACTGATCAAGGGAAAAATCCACCATCAAGAACTCTCAATCCTGAATATCTATGCTCCAAATGCAAGGGCACCCTCATTCGTAAAAGAAACTTTACTAAAACTCAAAGCACACATCGCACCGCACACAATAATAGTGGGTGACTTCAACACCCCGCTCTCTGAAATGGATCGTTCAGGAAAGCAGAAACTAAACAGGGACACAGTGAATCTAATTGAAGCCTTGGACCAAATGGAACTAACTGATATATATAGAACATTTCATCCTAGAGCTAAAGAATACACCTTCTTCTCAGCTCCTCATGGTACCTTCTCCAAAATTGACCATATAATTGGTCACAAATCAGACCTCAACAGATACAAGAAGATAGAAATAATCCCATGCCTCCTATCAGATCACTATGGAATAAGGGTGGTCTTCAATGGCAACAAAAACAAAAGAAAACCCACGTACACATGGAGGCTGAACAATGCTCTACTCAATGATAACTTGGTCAAGGTGGAAATAAAGAAAGAAATCAAAGACTTTTTGAAAGTTAATGAAAATGAAGGCACAACATACCCTAACTTATGGGACACAATGAAAGCAGTGCTAAGAGGAAAATTCATAGCCCTGAGTGCCGCCAAAAAGAAACGGGAGACAGCATACACTAACAGCTTAATGGCACACCTGAAAGCCCTGGAACAAAAAGAAGCAAATACACCAAAGAGGAGTAGAAGGCAGGAAATCATCAAACTCAGGGCTGAAATCAATCAAGTAGAAACAAATAAAACCATACAAAGAATCAACAAAACGAGGAGTTGGTTCTTTGAGAAAATCAACAAGATAGATAAGCCCTTAGCCAGACTAACCAGAGGGCACAGAGATAGTATCCAAATTAATAAAATCAGAAACGAAAAGGGAGAGATAACAACAGAAACTGAGGAAATTCAAAAAATCATCAGCTCCTACTACAAAAACCTGTATTCAACACAACTAGAAAATCTTGAGGAAATGGACAATTTCCTTGACAGATACCAAGTACCAAAATTAAATCAGGATCAAATAGACCATCTAAACCGTCCTATAACCCCTGAAGAAATAGAAGTTGTCATTGGAAGTCTTCCATCCAAAAAAAGCACAGGTCCAGATGGTTTTAGTGCAGAATTCTATCAGACCTTCAAAGAAGACCTAACACCAATACTCTTCAAACTGTTCCACAAAATAGAAACAGAAGGAACACTACCCAACTCGTTCTATGAAGCCACAATTACACTAATACCAAAAGCACACAAAGATCCGACAAAGAAAGAGAATCTCAGGCCAATCTCTCTTATGAATATCGATGCAAAAATACTCAATAAAATTCTTGCCAACCGAATCCAAGAACACATCAAAACGATCATTCACCACGATCAAGTAGGCTTCATCCCAGGGATGCAGGGATGGTTCAATATAAGGAAATCCATCAATGTAATCCACTACATAAACAATCTCAAAGAAAAAAACCACATGGTCATCTCATTAGATGCTGAGAAAGCATTTGACAAAATTCAGCATCCTTTCATGCTAAAGGTCTTGGAAAGATCAGGAATTCAAGGCCCATATCTAAACATAGTAAAAGCAATTTACAGCAAACCAGTAGCCAGCATCAATCTAAATGGAGAGAAACTTGAAGCAATCCCACTAAAATCAGGGACTAGACAAGGCTGCCCTCTCTCTCCATATCTTTTCAATATAGTACTTGAAGTTCTAGCTAGAGCAATTAGACAACAAAAAGAGGTCAAAGGGATACAAATTGGAAAGGAAGAAGTCAAACTATCACTATTTGCAGACGATATGATAGTATACTTAAGCGACCCAAAGAACTCCACCAGAGTACTCCTACAGCTGATAAACGACTTCAGCAAAGTGGCCGGATATAAAATCAACTCAAGCAAGTCAGAAGCCTTCCTATACTCAAAGGATAAGCAGGCTGAGAAAGAAGTAAGAGAAATAATACCCTTTACGATAGCCACAAACCATATTAAGTATCTTGGCGTGACGCTAACCAAACAAGTGAAAGATCTGTATGACAAGAACTTCAAGTCTCTGAAGAAAGAAATTGAAGAAGACCTCAGAAGATGGAAAAATCTGCCATGCTCATGGATTGGCAGGATTAATATAGTAAAAATGAGCATCTTACCAAAAGTAATACACAGATTCAATGCAATCCCCATCAAAATCCCAACTCAATTCTTCATAGAGTTAGAAAGAGCAATTCAAAAATTCATCTGGAATAACAGAAAACCCAGAATAGCTAAAACTATTCTCAAGAGTAAAAGAACCTCTGGGGGAATCAGTATCCCGGACCTCAAGCTGTACTACAGAGCAATAGTGTTAAAAACTGCATGGTATTGGTACAGTAACAGACATGTAGATCAATGGAACAGAATTGAAGACCCAGAAATGAATCCACACTCCTATGGTCACTTGATCTTTGACAAAGGAGCTAAAACCATCCAGTGGAAAAAAGATAGCCTTTTCAACAAATGGTGCTGGCTCAGCTGGAGGTCAACATGCAGAAGAATGCAAATTGACCCATCCTTATCTCCTTGCACTAAGCTCAATTCTAAGTGGATCAAAGATCTCCACATAAAACCAGACACACTGAAACTAATAGAAGGGAAACTAGGGAAGAACCTTGAACATATGGGCACAGGGGAGAATTTCCTGAACAGAACTCCAATAGCTTATACTCTAAGATCAAGAATAGACAAATGGGACCTCATTAAATTACAAAGTTTTTGCAAGGCAAAAGACACCGTCAAAAAGACAAAGCGGCAACCAACTAACTGGGAAATGATCTTTACCAACCTTACATCCGACAGAGGGCTAATATCCAAGATATACAAAGAACTCAAGAAGTTAAACTCCAGAGAGGCAAGTAACCCTATTAAAAAATGGGGTACAGAGCTCCACAAAGAGTTCTCACCTGAAGAATATCTAATGGCTGAGAAGCACCTAAAGAGATGTTCATCATCCTTAGTCATTAGGGAAATGCAAATCAAAACAACCCTGAGATTCCATCTCACACCAGTCAGGATGGCTAAGATCAAAAACACAGGAGACAGCAGTTGTTGGCGAGGATGTGGAGAAAGAGGAACACTCCTCCACTGCTGGTGGAATTGCAGGCTGGTACAACCACTCTGGAAAGCAGTCTGGCGGCTCCTCAGAAAACTGGGCATGACACTTCCGGAGGATCCGGCTATACCACTCCTGGGCATATACCCAGAGACTTTACCTGCATGCAATAAGGACACATGCTCCACTATATTCATAGCAGCCTTATTTATAATAGCCAGAAGCTGGAAAGAACCCAGATGTCCCTCAACGGAGGAATGGATTCAGAAGATGTGGTATATTTACACAATGGAATACTACTCTGCAATTAAAAACAATGAATTCACGAAATTCCTAGGCAAATGGTCAGAACTTGAAAATATCATCCTTAGTGAGGTAACCCAATCACAAAAGATCACACATGGTATGAAGTCACTGATAAGGGGATATTGACCCAGAATCTCAGAATACCCTAGACACAATCAGCATATCAATAGATTTCTAAAAAGATGGAAGGAGAGACCCCTGGTCCTGGAAAGACTGGATGTAGGGGAACGCCAGGACAGAGTAATGAGAGGGGGTTGAACGGAGAAAAGAGGGAGGGAAGGGGGCTTATGGGACTTTCGGGGAGGGAGGAAACGGGAAAGGGGAAGTGATTTGGAATGTAAATTAAAAAAATAAAATTAAATTAAATTAAAAAAAAAAAAAAAAAAAAAAAAAAAAAAAAGATGGAAGGAGAGACCCCTGGTCCTGGAAAGACTGGATGTAGGGGAACGCCAGGACAGAGTAATGAGAGGGGGTTGAACAGAGAAAAGAGGGAGGGAAGGGGGCTTATGGGACTTTCGGGGAGGGAGGAAACGGGAAAGGGGAAGTGATTTGGAATGTAAATTAAAAAAAAAATAAAATTAAATTAAAAAAAATAAAATAAAATAATTACTTAATTAATTACTAATTAATTAAGTTATTATTTGAAAAAAAAAAGAAAGAGAATCTCAGGCCAATCTCTCTTATGAATATCAATGCAAAAATACTCAATAAAATTCTTGCCAACCGAATCCAAGAACACATCAAAACGATCATTCACCACGATCAAGTAGGCTTCATCCCAGGGATGCAGGGATGGTTCAATATAAGGAAATCCATCAATGTAATCCACTACATAAACAATCTCAAAGAAAAAAACCACATGGTCATCTCATTAGATGCTGAGAAAGCATTTGACAAAATTCAGCATCCTTTCATGCTAAAGGTCTTGGAAAGATCAGGAATTCAAGGCCCATATCTAAACATAGTAAAAGCAATTTACAGCAAACCAGTAGCCAGCATCAATCTAAACGGAGAGAAACTTGAAGCAATCCCACTAAAATCAGGGACTAGACAAGGCTGCCCTCTCTCTCCATATCTTTTCAATATAGTACTTGAAGTTCTAGCTAGAGCAATTAGACAACAAAAAGAGGTCAAAGGGATACAAATTGGAAAGGAAGAAGTCAAACTATCACTATTTGCAGACGATATGATAGTATACATAAGCGACCCAAAGAACTCCACCAGAGAACTCCTACAGCTGATAAACGACTTCAGCAAAGTGGCCGGATATAAAATCAACTCAAGCAAGTCAGAAGCCTTCCTATACTCAAAGGATAAGCAGGCTGAGAAAGAAGTAAGAGAAATAATACCCTTTACGATAGCCACAAACCATATTAAGTATCTTGGCGTGACGCTAACCAAACAAGTGAAAGATCTGTATGACAAGAACTTCAAGTCTCTGAAGAAAGAAATTGAAGAAGACCTCGGAAGATGGAAAAATCTGCCATGCTCATGGATTGGCAGGATTAATATAGTAAAAATGAGCATCTTACCAAAAGTAATACACAGATTCAATGCAATCCCCATCAAAATCCCAACTCAATTCTTCATAGAGTTAGAAAGAGCAATTCAAAAATTCATCTGGAATAACAGAAAACCCAGAATAGCTAAAACTATTCTCAAGAGTAAAAGAACCTCTGGGGGAATCAGTATCCCGGACCTCAAGCTGTACTACAGAGCAATAGTGTTAAAAACTGCATGGTATTGGTACAGTAACAGACATGTAGATCAATGGAACAGAATTGAAGACCCAGAAATGAATCCACACTCCTATGGTCACTTGATCTTTGACAAAGGAGCTAAAACCATCCAGTGGAAAAAAGATAGCCTTTTCAACAAATGGTGCTGGCTCAGCTGGAGGTCAACATGCAGAAGAATGCAAATTGACCCATCCTTATCTCCTTGCACTAAGCTCAATTCTAAGTGGATCAAATATCTCCACATAAAACCAGACACACTGAAACTAATAGAAGGGAAACTAGGGAAGAACCTTGAATATATGGGCACAGGGGAGAATTTCCTGAACAGAACTCCAATAGCTTATACTCTAAGATCAAGAATAGACAAATGGGACCTCATTAAATTACAAAGTTTTTGCAAGGCAAAAGACACCGTCAAAAAGACAAAGCGGCAACCAACTAACTGGGAAATGATCTTTACCAACCTTACATCCGACAGAGGGCTAATATCCAAGATATACAAAGAACTCAAGAAGTTAAACTCCAGAGAGGCAAGTAACCCTATTAAAAAATGGGGTACAGAGCTCCACAAAGAGTTCTCACCTGAATAATATCTAATGGCTGAGAAGTACCTAAAGAGATGTTCATCATCCTTAGTCATTAGGGAAATGCAAATCAAAACAACCCTGAGATTCCATCTCACACCAGTCAGGATGGCTAAGATCAAAAACACAGGAGACAGCAGTTGTTGGTGAGGATGTGGAGAAAGAGGAACACTCCTCCACTGCTGGTGGAATTGCAGGCTGGTACAACCACTCTGGAAAGCAGTCTGGCGGCTCCTCAGAAAACTGGGCATGACACTTCCGGAGGATCCGGCTATACCACTCCTGGGCATATACCCAGAGACTTTACCTGCATGCAATAAGGACACATGCTCCACTATATTCATAGCAGCCTTATTTATAATAGCCAGAAGCTGGAAAGAACCCAGATGTCCCTCAACGGAGGAATGGATTCAGAAGATGTGGTATATTTACACAATGGAATACTACTCTGCAATTAAAAACAATGAATTCACGAAATTCCTAGGCAAATGGTCAGAACTTGAAAATATCATCCTTAGTGAGGTAACCCAATCACAAAAGATCACACATGGTATGAAGTCACTGATAAGGGGATATTGACCCAGAATCTCAGAATACCCTAGACACAATCAGCATATCAATAGATTTCTAAAAAGATGGAAGGAGAGACCCCTGGTCCTGGAAAGACTGGATGTAGGGGAACGCCAGGACAGAGTAATGAGAGGGGGTTGAACAGAGAAAAGAGGGAGGGAAGGGGGCTTATGGGACTTTCGGGGAGGGAGGAAACGGGAAAGGGGAAGTGATTTGGAATGTAAATTAAAAAAAATAAAATTAAATTAAATTAAAAATAAAATAAAATAAAATAAAAAAAATGGTGTACAGAGCTAAACAAAGAGTTCTCACCTGAAGAATGTCTAATGACTGAGAAGCACCTAAAGAGATGTTCATCATCCTTAGTCATTAGGGAAATGCAAATCAAAACAACCACCTCCACAACAAGGATGTGGAGAAAGAGGAACACTCCTCCACTGCTGTTGGGATTGCTAGCTGATACAACCACTCTGGAAAGCAGTCTGGTGGTTCCTCAGAAAACTGGCCACGACACTCCTGGAGGATCCTGCTATACCACTCCTGGGCATATACCCAGAGGGTTTACCTGCATGCAATAAGGACACATGCTCCACTATGTTCATAGCAGCCTTATTTATAATAGCCAGAAGCTGGAAAGAACCCAGATGTCCCTCAACGGAGGAATTGATTCAGAAGATGTGGTATATTTACACAATGGAATACTACTCTACAATTAAAAACAATGAACTCACGAAATTCCTAGGCAAATGGTCAGAACTTGAAAATATCATCCTTAGTGAGGTAACCCAATCACAAAAGAACACACATGGTATGCAGTCACTGATAAGGGTATATTAACCCAGAATCTCGGAATACCCTAGACACAATTCGCATATCAATAGATTTCCAAGAAGATGAAAGGAGAGACCCTGGTCCTGGAAAGACTGGATGTAGGGGAATGCCAGGACAGAGAAGGGAGAGGGGGTTGAATGGGGAAAAGAAGGAGGGAAGGGGGCTTATGGGACTTTCAGGGAGGGAGGAAACGGGAAAGGGAAATCATTTGGAATGTAAATAAAAAAACTTAGAAAAAAAAAAGGAGCTTACCTCCGAGGGAAAAGAGAAACTGTCTCCATCACATGGCTCTACATACAATGGATGCTGATTACTCTTTGATTGTTTAATCATCATGTTTATACCCCTGTGTTCCCAATTTAACGACCTCCTTCATTGCCCAAACTAGTCCTAACTGGTAGATAAGGCTTGGATTCATCAGGACTCTGATGACATTTTTCTCATCCTGCTGGAAGGTATTTGCAGTTACTGTAACATCAATGGCCAGCTCTCATAGCCTGTGTTCCACCAGGATAAGTGATATCTGCAGTTGGATATGCAGCCTACCATGGGCCATGAACTGAAAGTTCACAGGCTAAAGTTCTGGATCCAGACCCTGTCCTCAGATGATCCATAAGATCAAATGGGCTGAGGACAAGTATAGAGAGCTGCAGCATCTAAGGATGGCAGTATCCTGAGTGCGAGTGAGGGCATCCTGAGATGCTCACCCCTCTCAGAAAGCCAAGGGTGGCTGCTTTGTATTTGCATCTATGTATCTACACTGAGGAAACTCGAATGGCTCTAAAGCATCTAAAGAAATGTTCAGCACCCTTAGTTATCAGGGAAATGCAAATCAAGACAACACTGAGATTCTACCTCACACTGGTGAGAATGGCTAAGATGAAAAACTCAGGCGACAGCAGATGCTGGAGATGATGTGGGGAAAGAGGAACACTTCTCCATTGTTGGTGGGATTGCAAGCTGGTAAAACCACTCTGGAAATCAGTTTGGAGGTTCCCCAGAAAATTAGACATAGTACCTCCTGAGGACCCATCTATACCTCTCCTGGGCATATACCCAAAAGATGCTCCTACACCTAATAAAGACACATGCTCCACTGTGTTCATAGCTGCCTTATTCATAATAGCCAGAAGCTGGAAAGAACCCAGATGTCCTTCAACTGAAGAATGGATACAGAAACTGTGGTATATATACACAATGGAGTACTATTGAGCTATTAAAAACAATGAATCTATGAAATTCTAAGGCAAATGGATGGAACTAGAAAGTGTCATCCTGAGCGAGGTAACCCAATCACAAAAGAACACACATGGTATGCACTCACTGATAAGTGGATGTTAGCCCAAAAGTGCAAAATAAACAAGTTACAATTCACAGACCACAGGAAGCTCAAGAAGAAAGAGGACTGAAGTGGGGGTGCTTGGGTTCCTCTGAGAAAGGGAACAATATACTTACAGGAGCAATAATGGAGGCAAAGTGTGGAGCAGGGACTGAAGTAAAGGCCACCCAGAGACTGCTCTACCTGGGGATTCACCCTATAAACAGTCACCAAACCCAAACACTACTATGGGTGACAAGGAGTGCATATCAAAAGGAGCATACCGTGGTTGTCTTCGGAGGGCCCCTGCCAGAGCTTTACACATACAGAGGCAGATGCTAGCAGACAACCATTGGTCTTGGAGTGGGGTCCCCAATGGAGGAGTTGGAGGTCGGTCTGGAGGAGCAGAAGGGGTTTACAGCCCCACAGGAAGAACAGCGATTTTGGCCACCCAGACACCCCAGTACTCCCAGGGACTAAACCATCAACCAAAGGGTACACATGGTTTCAGCCTAAAATGTGGCAGAGGAATGCCTTGTTGGGCATCAGTGGGAGGAGTGGTCCTTGGTCAGGTGAAGGCTAAATAGATGCTCCAACAAGGGGAAATTGAGGGGGAGGAGGTGGGAGTGGGTTGGGTGGAGGGGCATATACTTGGAGGCAGGGAATGGGAGGAGGGTTTGGGGGGTTTTGGGGAGGGGGGAAACCAGGAAAGGTTTTACCACTTGAAATGTAAATGAAGATTGTATTTAATAAAAAAATACATAAAAAAGAATCAGCTTCAACATATGATATGACTTAGGTGTCACCTATGACTGACATTTAAGACAATCCACCCATTTATCTATTTATTTCATAAGTGTTGGGTGACACATCTGTGAATATGTTTGACTGTGAGGTGTGTCCATGTAACTTTCACAGATCCTCCTGAGATTCTGGTTTCTTGTGACACAATCACTCTCCTTCAGCTTCCATATTAGTAATTTATATTCCTACTTCATTATTGTCCCTAAACCTTTACTGGGACCTCTGTTGAAAAACTTTCTCTTACACTTTATACAATGATATATAGGTGACAAATTGTGCTCAACCTACCTCTGTGTTCCCCTAAAGCACTTTCTCCTTGTCATTAAAGTTTTCTGTCCTACCTAGTCCTGACTCAGGAAGCCTTACCTGGTTACAGAAAATGGCTGATTCATGCTCCACATCCTCTGTTACTCAGCATCTTTGCCAAGGTCAACCTTGTAGATTCCAGGGAGTTTCCACTGCACTAGCTTTCCACATCACCCTCCCAAATGCCCCCAAATTCCGGTCATCTCTCCAAGTACTCTCTCCTTCCATCCTTCTCCTGCTCCTGATTCCTCCTGTTTCCATTCCTCTGCACTCTCACTCCACCCATAAAACCTGTTTTATTTCTCCTTCCCTGGGAGATCCATGTGTTCTCCCTTGAGACCTCCTTGTTACTTAGTTTCTCTGAGTCTGTGGATTGTACTGTTATTAGTCTTTACTTAACAGCTAATAGCCACTCATAAGTGAGTACATGTTTGTCTTTCTGGGTCCGGGTTACCTCACCCAGGATGATTTTTTTTCTAGTTCCATCCATTTGACTGGAAATTTCATGATGTCATTTTTTTCCTAACAGCTGAGTTGTACTCCCTTATGTAAATGTACCACATTTTCTTTACCCATTTTTCAGGAACATCAAGGTTGTTTCCAATTTCTGGCTATTATGAATAAAACTGCTATGAACATAGTTGAGCAAGTGCCCTTGTGGTAGGATGGAGCATCCTTTAGGTATATGCCCAAGAGTGATATAGCTGGGTTTTAAGGAAAATCAATTCCAAATTTTCTGAGGAACTGCCAAATTGACCTACAATTTGTCCTTCCTGCAACATATTCTAGGGTAATGGTGGTGCAGAACATGTGGGCATAGTCAATTAATGATTGATCCAACTTGAGGCCCATGTCATGTGAAGGAGCCCACACCCAACACTGCCTGGATGGCCAGAAACCAGAGACCTTAGATAGAACCAAACAAAACTTGCTAAAAAAGTTTAATGAAATGATTCTTAATGATAGTCTTCTATGCTCATAGATCTATGCCCAATCCAGTTATCATCAGAGAGGCATCAATAAGCATCTGATGGGAGCAGTTGAAGATGCTCAAGCCAAATATTAGGCAGAGCTTGGGTACTCCATGAAGAGGGGGAGATAGAATTGTAGGAGGGGTTGATGACACCGCAATAACACAGCTCACAGAATCATCTAAGTAGGGCTCATAAGGATTCACAGAGACTGAAGAAGCAATCATGAAGCCTGCATAGGCCTGTGCTAGGTCCTTGGCATACATATTATGGTTGTATAGTTTAGTGTTCTTGTGGGACTCCTAAGAGTGGGAGTGGGGTGTCTCTGATTCCCTTGCCTACTCTTAAGACCCTTTCCATCCTACAGGGTTGCCTTGAGAATGAAGATTTGTACCTGATCTTATTGTAGCTTGTTAAGTCATGTTCAGAGGATATCCCTGGGAGGCTAGCAAGGGGAAAGAGAGCAAGAAGTGGAGCTGAGTTGGAGGACAGGAATCCTGGCATTCCAGAAGGACTTCAGATGCCATGCTGTGTCTGTCCAAGAGGCCAGGGAAGGAGCAGAAACTGCAGAAGTAATTTTGTCCTGCCTACTTTCTATTAGCTTCTGGTGGCTTCTGCCTTATCAGTTCTTCTGCAATAAGAACTTTGCCCCATCCAATCAAATTTCCACACCCACATCCCTAAAGGTACAAATTCCTGCCTGGGCCAGGCCGATCTGTTCTGTTTCCTGCTGTGAGACTCTCATCTTGCAGCAGCACAGGTTTAGACCTGAGATTCAACCATACCATTGGCTAGACTTCCTGGTTGGCTGTATGTTATAGCCTGTGGGGTTCTGTTTCTCCTCCAGCATGTGCATGGTGAGACTATCTACATGACCAGAGGGAACCAGGGCCAGAGCTGCTCCAGTTCTGCAGAATCAGAGGCTGAGCTTAGGGATGGAAGGAACCAGGGAGGGAGGAGGTGCTGGTGGAGATGACCATCATCAGACTGCCTCGACCTGCCAGCTCTCAGTAATGACACAGAAACTAGTATGATTTATTATACCTCAGGCCTTAGCTTAGGCTATTTCCAAAGTGACTCATATTGCTTAAATTAACATGTTTATTCTATTCTACATTTGCTACATGGCCTGTTAGTTGTCTCTAATTCTGTCCCAGTACACACAATTTCCTCTGCATCTGGCTAGCTAATTTTTCACTTCTCAGTTCTTCCCACAGTTCCTATCTCTTACCTAGATGTCCCTCCTTACCTCTCTTGACTCAGCTATAGTCATCAGCTCTTTATTAAACCAATCAGAAGATGATGGAGAAGATGTCTGCACAACACTGAAACAGGTGACACTTCATAAAAAAAATAACAATACCAAAGTCTGGATAGTCCTTAGCTCTCTGTTGGCACAGAAATCAACATTTGAATAATACAAAGGCAACCTTTACACAGTGCACAAAAATATTATCCCAACATCTCTCCCTTTTTGTCCAATAAAAACTCTTTTTCTAACATAAATAAACTATATACAATAAGGAAATTATAAGAACTCTCTGGTAAGATTGCATTTACAATGTCTAGTCCATTTGTATTTAGCAACCTTGGAGAAAGTCTCCATCTATATCTTATCTTGGTGAGCTCAAAGTTCTGTACCTAATCACTTTCTATTATAAACTGCATTGCCAATCTAAAAATACCTTAAACCATTTTCTTAAATCCTAAAACAATGTAAGCTTAATGTGAGACTATAACTATCTAGTTTTCCACTCCATCAGAGACTTGAGAAGGATAAATATTACTTGACTAAAGAGGAGGTATAGAGCAAGCCATTTCCAAAACTCCAGAAATGACAAAGACTGTTGGCTGCCTAGACATTCACCTAAGGTTCCTCTACAACACTGGGGCATCCATCTATCTTTAGTCTATAGGCCCAGAGTATCTGACAGTCTAATCTGTGAAGCAGAAATATTGAAGCACTAGCCTACCTTGAATATGTAAAGTTAGTCAATTGACTTCCCAGTGTCCTGTTTGTCCACAGCTTGGACAGGATGCTGTCAACAGCCAAGAACAGAGCAGTTTTCGCTCAGTGCCTACCTTTGCCTCATTTGAAGCAAACTCTATATGGAGGTTCTGCAATGCCCATCATCTTCTTTGAAATATGGTGGTGCTGCCAGGAGCTAACGTGTCTCACAGTCACAGAAGCCTTTTGTTATTAAAACATATTAAATGTCATAACATCTCTAAGAGTAAAGGCTCATCTTTTCCTCATTTCCAAGTTTCTAGAACGCTCTCTCCCTGCAGTTTTAGTAATTGCACACAGTGTGGGCTGACAGAATATGATGCATCATTAGAAAGTCAAACCTGACAAGGAATGAAAAAAGATATTAAATCATTAACCAATAAAGGAAACTCTGGGATGAAAAAAAGAAGTAAAAGTATATCTGACTTTTTATCTGCTGAACAGCTCTTGGAAAGTGTCCTATCTATAACAACCCCTGATAGTTACATGATAGGAAAAGCAAGAAATCAAACAAAGGGATTCATTCAACTTCACTGTCTGACAATTTTAGAATCACAGGAGATGGGCAAATAAGTGTCTCTGAACTTAGCTTTCTAGGTGATACTTGCATCGAGCCTAGAAGTTCATAGGGGCATGTTTTCTTCCATCGGAGAAAATTATGAAAACGCAGTGTGGAGGGGTTCATTGGGACACAATTCCTAGGCTCACTGAACAGGTAATTATATTAACACTCTTACGTGTTTTGTTTATTGGAAATATAATGTAAGTCATCACCATGGCTACCAGGTGACTTGTAAAGGTTTACACCTAGCTGAATAGCAATTTAAAGTCCATTAACTTTTCAAACTGTCAGGCAGAAGGTTCCTAAGGAGTTTACAAGAGTATGCTGAAAAT
This sequence comes from Tokudaia tokunoshimensis, assembly GCA_036184795.1. NCBI lineage: Eukaryota > Metazoa > Chordata > Mammalia > Rodentia > Muridae > Tokudaia > Tokudaia tokunoshimensis. Next base: position 32,005,766 of record BTHU01000020.1, read on the forward strand.
GGAAACATTAGCTCATTAATGAAGGAGTTTGGAAATGGTAAAAAACAAGCCACATTTAATGTCATACTCTGTGGATCTCTGAAGTGTTTGAAGACCTTCTGTCTAAAGTCTATCTAATAGGAAAATGCTGCTTGTTTCTAGCTATTTACTATCTGCTCAACTTTGAAAATTAACTTTAATTTTTTTCAAAGCCTACTTTTAATATTGGTTCTTAAATGCCTCAACCTCCCTTCTAGCCCACCACCCACCAGAGGTAGTGGAAAAGACAGGATATGGGGGAAGTGGACCTGCTTAGAAATGGTTCTTGGTGCAAATCCCAGCTGCATTGTCAGGAAATCAACAGTTCAGTTCACAGGTCAGCAGCAGCAGCAGCCTGATCCACCTGCAAACACTTCACGGATACCCCAGCAGTCCAGTTCAATAGTGTCAGGATAGCAGCACATGGCACAACCTAGTAGGAACAGTCAGGCATGAGGGATTCGGACCAGCAGGGGTGTCAGGAGCAGGTCTAGGCTGTGCCTCTCTCAGCAAGCAAAGATCAGCAAAGGTGCAAGACCAACAAGCATTACACAGCTTGCTCTATAAGCAAACCGAGCCCAGCCAAGCCTCATGCTCCTCTCCCAGTCTGTTGAGTCCTATTTATACCCCCTCCAAATATCATGTGTCCTCCACGGGTCTTGCCTCATCACATGTCTTGCCTCAGCATGTGTGTCTGTCTCAGTCAACATCACTCTGCCAATTGACTCAAGAACTCAAAAGCAGCAAGAAGTTACAGCATACCACCAGTTTGTTTTTGTTGTTGTTGCTTGTTTGTTTTTGGTTTTTTTGATGTTTCTTTCTATGGAGTTCTGACAAATGTAGCTTAACTAAGCAATGTAAGGCCAACCGATATATGCTCATGTGTCCTTTCACATGATTGCTTTAGCAGAACATTCTTTCACCTGTTTCTGCTTCAGCAAAATGTGCCTTCACAACTCTGCCATAACCTTTCACCTACCTGTCTCCACTGCAGTGAAATGTTCCTTTATGTGTTTGCCCCAGAAAAACACCATTCAACACAACTGAATTTCCAAAGAACCTTTAAGTTTTCACTTGAGAACTAGGACCTAACAAGACTACAAGTTTGATTTTAATAGGTCACTAACTACTAACCTGAATTTCTTAATTATCCTAAACAGTTTGAAATAATAGCTTTCAAGAACTGGAACTTTACATTACATTTTAAAATGAGTGGCATACATACAATGCTTTAAAGAATAGTTGAAACATGTACAATATGTTGCAACAAAATAACCTTAAATTTATATCAATATATAATCAGCCATACCAATATAAAATATTTGAGACTTTTAGTTGCTTTTTAGTCCAAAAGTAGAAACAGCAATCTACCCTTTTATTCTATCATTCCTACAGCCCCCCCCCCATGTGTGTGCTAAGAATTAGAGTAGAAAAACTGTGCATGGTGCTGGGTCAGAACTTGGCACCTGTAGGGAGTTAGTCGAAGGTTCTGCAGTAAGGATCAGAAACTGAGCCCATTCTCTGTGACCATCCACTGTCCCTGTGCCATTGACTAAGGAACAAGTACACACGCTTCCAGCTGGAGACTATGTGGAACAAGGAGGTATCTTATTGGTATTTGGAAGGGAACTGAGGAGTATCTCACTACCCTATAGAATGATATTGTCCATTCATTCCTATAGTGGCTATGTGGGCACAGTACTCCAATATCTATGTATCTTAGTTCCCTTTCTGTTACTATGGATCAAAGTTAAGTGGATCAAAGATCTCCACATAAAACCAGACACACTGAAACTAATAGAAGGGAAACTAGGGAAGAACCTTGAACATATGGGCACAGGGGAGAATTTCCTGAACAGAACTCCAATAGCTTATGCTCTAAGATCAAGAATAGACAAATGGGACCTCATAAAATTACAAAGTTTTTGCAAGGCAAAAGACACTGTCAAAAAGACAAAGCGGCAACCAACTAACTGGGAAATGATCTTTACCAACCTTACATCCGACAGAGGGCTAATATCCAATATATACAAAGAACTCAAGAAGTTAAACTCCAGAGAGGCAAGTAACCCTATTAAAAAATGGGGTACAGAGCTAAACAGAGTTCTCACCTGAAGAATATCTAATGGCTGAGAAGCACCTAAAGAGATGTTCATCATCCTTAGTCATTAGGGAAATGCAAATCAAAACAACCCTGAGATTCCATCTCACACCAGTCAGGATGGCTAAGATCAAAAACACAGGAGACAGCAGTTGTTGGCGAGGATGTGGAGAAAGAGGAACACTCCTCCACTGCTGGTGGAATTGCAAGCTGGTACAACCACTCTGGAAAGCAGTCTGGCGGTTCCTCAGAAAACTGAGCATGACACTCCCGGAGGATCCGGCTATACCACTCCTGGGCATATACCCAGAGGCTTTACCTGCATGCAATAAGGACACATGCTCCACTATGTTCATAGCAGCCTTATTTATAATACCCAGAAGCTGGAAAGAACCCAGATGTCCCTCAACGGAGGAATGGATTCAGAAGATGTGGTATATCTACACAATGGAATACTACTCTGCAATTAAAAACAATGAATTCACGAAATTCCTAGGCAAATGGTCAGATCTTGAAAATATCATCCTTAGTGAGGTAACCCAATCACAAAAGAACACACATGGTATGCAGTCACTGATAAGGGGATATTGACCCAGAATCTCGGAATACCCTAGACACAATCCGCATATCAATAGATTTCTAAGAAGATGGAAGGAGAGACCCCTGGTCCTGGAAAGACTGGATGTAGGGGAACGCCAGGACAGAGTAACGAGAGGGGGTTGAATGGAGAAAAGAGGGAGGGAAGGGGGCTTATGGGACTTTCGGGGAGGGAGGAAACGGGAAAGGGGAAATGATTTGGAATGTAAATTAAAAAAAATAAAATAAAATAAATAATTTTTAAAAAAAGAAATGAAAAAATGGTGGAGATGACTCAATGGACATCAGGTTACTTATTTTACTAAACTTCAGCATTGACCTCTAATGCCATTCGGGTCATCCAGATGATCCCTGCTGTGGTGGATGGGGAGTTCCTACCCAGGCATCCCAAAGAGTTGTTGGCATCTGAGGATTTTCACCCTGTTCCCAGCATCATTGGTGCCAACAATGATGAGTTTGATTGGAGCCTTCCTATGGTGAGGCACAGTTCCAATCCTCTGCGAGTCTGGAAATTTACATACTAAGCAGATGTATTGATGGGAACTCAATATGTCTTTAATCCAAGTCCATCAAACTCCACACTTAAGACTGTCTTTTGCCTTCCAGGTCATGGGCTCTGCTCAGACAATTAAGGAAATAACCAGAAAGAGCTTGCAGGATGTTCTGAAGAATACAACAGCACAAATGGTAAAATACTTCTCATCCTGTCCTAATTAATAGTCAGATCCCTTATGTCTACTCTACTTATATCTATAGCATCCCTATTGATAAAAATCAGTATATACGTATGATTTGCTATGGGGTTACCTTAGATCATAAACCTTTTTACCTGTACCCTATATGATCCCAGGCTCCATTCTCCCAACACCAAAGGTTACTGCCTACCTAACCTACAATATTCAATATTCCTGATCTCCTTGGTGTAGATGCTGCCTCCAGAGTGTAGTGACCTGCTAATGGAAGAGTACATGGGGGTCATTGTGGACCCAGAGTCCCTCCAAGAACAGTTCACAGAGATGATGGAAGACTTCATGTTTGTGATCCCTACTCTCCAAGTAGCACACTTTTAGCATGAGTACATCTGTGACAAGGCTTAGGGGAGACTTGGGTCATGGGTGAGCACTATGGAGTGGTGGGTGTTTGCATCTCCTCATGTCTAGTTTAAGAGAGTGAAATCAGGGTACAGAGTAGAAAAGGGGCTGCTGATACTTACTCTATTGACCTAACAAAACCACTCAGCTGAGAAAGCTATGGGCACTGATAAGCCAAGGGCTTTTCCATAGCTAGTGCTCCAGCCTGGAGGCTCACTCTCCCATTTAACTTCCATGATTCTAGGTAACCTTTTATCAAGGTATCTTATTACCAAATATTTATCAGAAAAACGTCAGATGAGAGTCAACAAAGTCATGATTTGTCCCCATCCCAGGTCCCCATATGCCTGTCTACTTCTATGAGTTCCAACATCCACCCAGCTACTTCAAGGATGTCAGACCACCCCACGTGAAGGCTGACCACGCTGATGAGGTTCCTTTTGTCTTTGGGTCCTTCTTCTGGGAAACAAAACGTGAGTATTAATTTCTTTTCTTGAACTGAATGAGGTTCCAGATGACTTCCTGGGGGACTCCTGAGCTCTCACTCCATTTGAGGAAACCTATGTTCTGGGGAGTGGAGAAAATCAATTGTGTGCCATATTATATCCCCCAAACCATGCCCAGCTTAGAATCTGCACCCTTCCCAGTCTATCCTGTGATGGTGGAGCTGACAGCACATCGGGGCAGAAATTGATTTAGAAACTTGCATGGATCTTGGATTCTGGATAATGAAGAAGGGAGGCACCAAAATCAACAAGTCAGACAGCAGCTGGGATGATTCATGTGAAGAATGAATTAGCAGTTGCATTTACTTTGTCTTTCTCATGACTCCAGTTGACTTCACTGAGGAAGAGAAGCTGCTAAGCAAGAGGATGATGAAGTACTGGGCCAACTTTACAAGACATGGGTGAGAACACGCCACTCAATCATATATGTGTGAGTCCCTATCTAGGGTTTGTTTTTGGATGGTGGTCTTCTAGCATGCATGAATCTTCCACTGCATGATAGAATATTTTCTGCACAATAGCACATTCATACAAATACTTTGTAGGTGTCAGATACTGGTCATCTTACAGTGACCAAGCTGGTAGGACTATAATACAATGGTACTGTTCTTTAGATCTCAGCTCTCAGAGGTAACATAAAACAGGTCAGGTAGTCTCTCCCACATGAAGCAGAAACTCATGAGTGTCACTTGAATGCACATATCAGGATACATGTCCCATCAGACCCCTTAAACAGTGTCCGAATTGTTCTACTGCCCTAACCCAAAACATAGGATTGGGCTTTGGATGCGTGTAACTTTCTTTGCTGAGTGGCATATCCACAGGAACCCCAACAGTGAGGGTCTAACCTACTGGCCTGCATTGGACCATGATGAGCAGTATCTGCAGCTGGACACCCAGCCTGCTGTGGGTCGAGCCCTGAAGGCCAGAAGGCTACAGTTCTGAACCAAGACCCTACCCCAGAAGATCCAAAAGCTAAATGGGGCTCAGGACAAGCACACAGAGCTTTAGTACCCTGTGTCAAGAAAGGTGTTTGGGGTTTAAAGTCGATAGTATTACAAAGTCTAATTATTTATTTTTATTTGTTCCAACATTTAAATAAGCAATTGTAATCTCAGTCTTTGAGCTTTCATGTATGAAAAATGCTCTGTGTGTTATTCCTTATCATTCTGGGAAAATTAAATAAATAAATTCAATAAATTCTCAAATAACAGTGTAGATGAGTGAGCCCCAAAGTGCCTCCATCTTCTTTAACCCCTCACTGAAACTAGACTCCTCCTTCCTTTCTTCTTTTGTTTCTTCCTTCCATTATCTTCTCCCTATCTTTCCTCTCCATTTCTCCAAGTCTTAGACCTTCTTTAAATGTAGTGGATGCTTCAGGGACTGTTGGCATCAAGAGATTGACTGTGTCAAAATCCTGTGTCTACTCTTGGCAAACCATGTTTTCTCCTATTTAAATTGACAACAGAAAATTTGCTTTCCCTGAGCCCTGTTGCCTTCATCAGTTCAGAATGCTATTCCCAAAAGATCATAAACTCTAAATTGCACAGAGGGAAAGCCTGCGTGTGGCCGGGCTTCTAGCAGGTAGGGCATATCTTGGTGGGCTGCTGCAGGTTGAAGCAGCAGCAGGACCAATGTCTTTCATGACCACATTGTAAGAAGAACCTTGGTGGAGTTGACTTAGGCTGGCCCTGGGTGGAACGGTGCATTCAGGACCTCCCTGTTCCCTCTGCAGAGATGGGGTTGGCTTCAGGGTAGCTGCTAAGGCTTGAGTTTGGAGCCTTCTGCTGTAGCTAAAGCCTGTTGGGAAAAGTCATCCAGATTCTCTCAGGCATTAAAGACTTTAAAAGCAATTTTCTTACCAACTCCTGTATGGGGACATTTCAGAAAGTTTGTATACAGTTTATAGGAATTAGAATATTACTTCAAATAAAACAAAGTATACCATGGTTTGATGTGTGTGGCCAGAAGGAAAAACAGAGAAGGTGTGACCTTACGTGACTGACAAACACATGAAGTTATGGGAAAGGAACCTTTTACAACAATGAGGTACTCAAATTGATATTCCTACAATCACAGAGACAGCTCATGATGAAATTATGGATAGAATGATAGATGCTCCTAGGGATGGTATTGATATGTCATCAAATACAATCCCAGGCTGTGTCAATTGTCTAAATACAGACTATCCCATGGATTGAGTTTCCAAATTTATAAGGTAGGACAGTGTTGAAATACCAATGGCCCTATACCTAAAGTGGTTGACAAGCCTCTGTGGGTAGAGCAGTGATCCTTAACTAAGGAAAATTACAGGCACTTTAATAGCTGGTATAAGAGCAGCTGTAGACTCAACATATTGAAGAGTCTACCAGTTCATGGAATTCTCTGCATGGTCTCTATGCCCCACATTGCAGCACCAGCTGCCATTCTGTCGCTGCCTCCCTGCTGGTTATGTCATGAAGGTACTGATCATGACATGTGTATCCTGAGAGGCAAAGCAAGGTCTTTTGTTTCTGTCTCTCTGTCTGTTTCTCTGTCTCTCTGTCTCTCTCTCTCTCTGTCTCTCTCTCTGTGTCTCTCTCTGTCTCTCTCGCTGTCTCTCTCTCTGTGTCTCTCTCTCTCACACACACACACAAACACACAAACACATCTCTGTCTATCTCTCATGCTCTCTACTCACTCACTCCTTCCACAGAGCAGAACCTGAGTGTCTTCTTCATTTTAATTTCACTGGAGCCATGGCTGTCATCAACATGGGGTCTCTGAGTAATGGTGCAGGGAGTAGCAGAGCACATGGGGATTTTGAGAGGAGGAAGGAAAAAGTGTGCTGTGTTGTGCCTGGGAAGCACTCAGAGGGACACAAGGAAGAAGGTCTGTAGTGCCATGCTGTAAAGTTCTAGATTATTATCTGGATAATAAAAATAGTAATCCCTGATGACTAATGATGTTGAACAATTCCTTAGGTGCTTGTCGGCCCTTCGGTATTCCTCAGTTGAGAATTCTTTGTTTAGCTCTATACCCCATTTTTGATAGTGTTATTTGGTTCTCTGGAGTCTAACTTCTTAAGTTCTTTGTACATATTGGATATTAGCCCTCTATTGGATGTAGGGTTGGTAAGAATCTTTTCCCAATCTGTTGGTTGCCATTTTGTCCAATTGACAGTGTGCTTTGCCTTACAGGAGCTTTTCAGTTTTATGAGGTCCTATTTGTTGATTCTTGATCTTAGAGCATAAGACATTGATGTTCTGTTCAGGAAATTTTCCCTGTGCCCATGTGCTCCAGGTTCTTCCCTACTTTCTCTTCTATTAGATTCAGTGTATCTGGTTGTTTTTTATGTATATTCAAAATCATTTTATTTTTTCCAAGTAATTCTATTTCTTTTTCTTTCTAAGTTTTTTTTATTTACATTCCAAATCGTTTCCCCTTTCCCTTTTCCTCCCTCACAGAAAGTCCCATAAGTCCCATTCCCTCCCTCTTTTCCCCATTCAACCTCCTCTCCCTTCTCTGTCTTGGCATTTCCCTACATCCAGTCTTTCGAGGACCAAGGGTCTCTCCTTCCATCTTCTTGGAAATCTATTGATATGCGAATTATGTCTAGGTATTCTGAGATTCTGGGTTAATATCCCCTTATCAGTGACTGCATACCATGTGTGTTCTTTTGTGATTGGGTTACCTCACTAAGGATGATATTTTCAAGTTCTGACCATTTGTCTAGGAATTTCGTGAATTCACGGTTTTTAATTACAGAGTAATATTCCGTTGTGTAAATATACCACATCTTCTGAATTCATTCCTCCGTTGAGGGACATCTGAGTTCTTTCCAGCTTCTGGGTATTATAAATAAGGCTGCTATGAACATAGTGGAGCATGTGTCCTTATTGCATGCAGGTAAAGCCTCTGGGTATATGCCCAGGAGTGGTATAGCCGGATCCTCCGGGAGTGTCATGCCCAGTTTTCTGAGGAACCGCCAGACTGCTTTCCACAGTGGTTGTAGCAGCTTGCAATCCCACCAGCAGTGGAGGAGTGTTCCTCTTTCTCCACATCCTCGCCAACAACTGCTGTCTCCTGTGTTTTTTATCTTAGTCATTCTGACTGGTGTGAGATGGAATCTCAGGGTTGTTTTGATTTGCATTTCCCTAATGACTAAGGATGATGAACATTTCTTTAGGTGCTTCTCAGCCATTAGATATTCTTCAGGTGAGAACTCTTTGTTTAGCTCTGTACCCCATTTTTAATAGGGTTACTTGCCTCTCTGGAGTCTAACTTCTTGAGTTCTTTGTATATATTGGATATTAGCCCTCTGTCGGATGTAGGGTTGGTAAAGATCATTTCCCAGTTAGTTGGTTGCCGCTTTGCCCTTTTGACAGTGTCTTTTGCCTTGCAAAAATGTTGTAATTTAATGAGGTCCCATTTGTCAATTCTTGATCTTAGAGCATAAGCTATTGGAGTTCTGTTCAGGAAATTCTCCCCTGTGCCCATATGTTCAAGGTTCTTCCCTAGTTTCCTTTCTATTAGTTTCAGTGTGTCTGGTTTTATTTTTTTTTTTGATCCACTTGGAATTGAGCTTAGTGCAAGGAGATAAGAATGGGTCAATTTGCATTCTTCTGCATGTTGACCTCCAGTTGAACCAGCACCATTTGTTGAAAAGGCTATCTTTTTTCCACTGGTTTTAACTCCTTTGTCAAAGATCAAGTGACCAGAGGAGTGTGGTTTCATTTCTGGGTCTTCAATTCTGTTCCATTGGTCTACATGCCTGTCACTGTAGCAATACCATGCGGTTTTTAACACTATTGCTCTGTAGTGCAGCTTGAGGTCCAGGATATCGATTCCCCCAGAAATTCTTTTACTCTTGAGAATAGTTTTAGCTATCCTGGGCTTTCTGTTAATCCAGATGAATTTTTGAATTGCTCTTACTAACTCTATGAAGAATTGAGTTGGGATTTTGATGGGGATTGCATTGAATCTGTATATTGCTTTTGGCAAGATGGTCATTTTTACTATATTAATCCTGCCAATCCATGAGCATGGCAGATTTTTCCATCTTCTGAGGTCTTCTTCATTTTCTTTCTTCAGAGACTTGAAGTTCTTGTCATACAGATTTTTCACTTGTTTGGTTAGAGTCACACCAAGATACTTTATATTGTTTGTGGCTATTGTGAAGGATATCATTTCTCTTACTTCTTTCTCAACCTGCTTATCCTTTGAGTATAGGAAGGCTACTGACTTGCTTAAGTTGATTTTATATCTGGCCACTTTGCTGAAGTTATTTATCAGCTGTAGGAGTTCTCTGGTGGAGTTCTTTGGGTCGCTTAAGTATACTATCATATCGTCTGCAAATCGTGATAGTTTGACTTCTTCCTTTCCAGTTTGTATCCCTTTGACCTCCTTTTGTTGTCTAATTTCTCTAGCTAGAACTTCAAGTACTATATTGAAAAGATATGGAGAGAGAGGGCAGCCTTTTCTAGTCCCTGATTTTAGTGGGATTGCTTCAAGTTTCTCTCCATTTAGTTTGAGTTGGCTACCGGTTTGCTGTAAATTGCTTTTACTATGTTTAGATATGGGCCTCGAATTCCTGATCTTTCCAAGACCTTTAACATGAAAGGATGCTGAATTTTGTCAAATGCTTTTTCAGCATCTAATGAAATGACCATGTGTTTTTTTCTTTGAGATTGTTTATGTAGTGGATTACATTGATGGACTTCCTTATATTGAACCATCCCTACATCCCTGGGATGAAGTTTTATGAGGTCCAATTTGTCAATTCTTGATCTTAGAGCACAAGCCATGGATGTTCTGTTCAGGAAATTTTCCCCTGTGCCCATGTGCTCCAGGATCTTCCCTACTTTCTCTTCTATTAGATTCAATGTATCTGGTTTTATGTGGAAGTCCTTGATCTGCTTGGACTTGAGCTTTGTACAAGGAGATATAAAAATGGATCAATTTGCATTCTTCTACATGCTGACTGCCAGTTGAACCAGCACCATTTGTTGAAATTTTTTTCCACTGGATGGTTTTAGCTCCTTTGTCAAAGATCAAGTGACCATAGGTGTGTTGCTCCATTTCTGGATCTTCAATTCTATTTCATTGATCTACCTGCTTGTCTCTGTACCAATACCGTGCAGTTTTTATCACTATTGCTCTGTAGTGCAGCTTGAGATCAGGGCTGTCTATTCCCCCAGAGGTTCTTTTATTGTTGAGAATAGTTTTTGCTATCCTGGATTTTTTTTGTTATTCCAGATGAATTTGCAAATTGCTCTTTCTAACTGTATGAAGAATTGAGTTGGAATTTTGATGAGGACTCATTGAATCTGTAGGTTGCTTTCAGCAATCCACGAGCATGGGTGATCTTTCCATCTTCTGAGATCTTCAATCTCTTTCCTCAGAGTCTTGAAATTCTTGTTATACAGATCTTTCACTTGCTTGGTTAGAGTCACACCAGGTATTTTATATTAATTGTGACTATTGTGAAGGGTGTCATTTCTCTAAATTCTTTCTCAGCCTGTTTATTCTTTGACTAGAGGAAGGATACTGATTTGTTTGGGTTAATTGTAGGGAAATGCAAATCAAAACAACCCTGAGATTCCACCTCACACCAGTCAGAATGGCTAAGATCAAAAACTCAGGTGACAGCAGATGCTGGCAAGGATGTGAAGAAAGAGGAATATTTCTCCATTGTTAGTGGGATTGCAAGCTGGTACAGTCACTCTGGAAATCAGTCTGGTTGTTCCTCAGAAAATTAGACATACTATTACCTGAGGACCCAACTATACCACTCCTGGGGATATACCCAAAAGATGCTCTAACTATAACAAGGACACATACTCCACTATGTTCATAGGAGCCTTATTTATAATAGCCAGAAATTGGAAAGCACCCAGATGTCCTTCAACAGAGGAATGGATGCAGAAAATGTGGTACATTTACATAATGGAGTACCTCAGCTATTAAAAACAATGACTTCATGAAATTCTTAGGCAAATGAATGGGACTAGAAAATATCACACTGAGTGAGGTAACCCAATCACAAAAGAACACACATGGTATGCACTCACTGATAAGTGGATATTAGCCCAAAAGCTCGGACTACCCAAGATACAATTCACAGACCACATGAAGTTCAAGAAGAAGAAAAACCAAAGTGTTGATACTTCAGTCCATGTTAGAAGGGGGTACAAAATACCCACAGGAGGAGATACAGCGACAAAATGTGGATCAGAGACTGGAAGGAAAGTCCATCCAGAGACTTCCCCACCTGGGGATTCATCCCATACACAGTTACAAGACTCAGACACTATTGTGGATGCCAACAAGTGCTTGCTGACAGGAGCCTGATATAGGTGTCTCCTGAGAGGCTCTGCCAGAACCTGACAAATACAGAGGTGAATGCTTGCAGTCAACCATGAGACTGAGCAGGGGTCTCCAATGGAGGAGTTAGAGAAAGTACACAAGGATCTGAAGGGATTTTCAGCCCCATAGGAGGAACAACAATATGAACCAACCAGACCCCCGAGAGCTCCCAGGGTCTAAACCACCAACCAAAGAGTACACATGGAATGACCCATGGCTCCAACCACATATGTAGCAGAGAATGGCCTTGTCGGGCATCAATGGGAGGAGAGGCCCATGGTCCTGGGAAGGCTCGATGCTGCAGTGTAGGGGAATTCCAGAATGGGGAAGGGGGAGTGGGTGGATGGGTGTGGGAACATAGAAGCAGGGGGGTATGGGATAGGGGGTTTTTGGAGGGGAAAACAGGGAAGGGGAATTGAAATGTAAATAAAGATAATATCTAATAAAATTTTCAAAAAATGAAGGTAACCATAATTTGGAGTCAAGGTCAATTCTCACTAAAGTTTGTCTGACATTGATCCCCACAAAACTTCCTCCAGAGAGTCAGACTGGACTGGGTATGGTCTCCTGATCCTTCATTCATTGCTATATCCTGTCAGGGTTCTTTGCAATTCTGAAACCTCTATTTTTAGATTTGTATATCAGCTTTATCATAGATTGACCCCAGTGTTGGAGCTATTAAAGCCTCATTAAATACTGGTCATATGGATAAGAATGAAATTGATAAGGGTGTGGTACGAGAACAAACTTTCCTCCAATTCTGATGACCTGAGGTCTGCCTTGAGAGTGACACGGTGGAAGGAGAAGATGCACTTAACACAAATTCTCCTTTCACCTCCATATATAAACCATAGATGGTCTGGGAGCATTCACACACATAGATATTCATGAGCACAATAAATGCAAACAATTAAAATTATTTCTTAAATAGATTAATAGCTATGAAGTTGAACTTGACAGGAACTGATCACTAGAGGAGACACATCGTTATAGTGGAGTGAATAGGGACTGTGGACTTTAAAAGCACCAGAATGTCAGTGTGTTTTGAAACAAATATGACCTAATAGGGAGAGAGGTCCATGCAGATCCTAGGATGATTGTAGGGACCAGGGACCCTGGAAGCAGGCTCTGTAAACTGAGTCTTCAAAGCACAGGACTCTTGAGGATGAATGTCACACTCAGACAGAGTCCTGCACTTGCCTGATTCTCCTGTGACATCTTGACTGTGACCTTCTCACAGAAGCACTCTGGTTTCTCCTGTTACAGCTTTCAGGCCAGGTATGGAGACAGGGTTTCTGGTATCCCAGACAAGTTCCAGAATTCATGTGTGCCTTTCCAGGAGGCCAGAGAGGGAGCAGACTCAGCAGAGGTGACTTTTCCCTGCATCCTGGCCATTGATGGGCTCCTATCACTTGTGACTAATCACTTCTCCTACAATGAGAACTTTGACCAGCCACAACAAGTGCCCCGCCTACATCTTTTGATTTAAATTCCTGCCTGCACAGAACTCACACATTCTTCTTCCTGTTTGTGAAACCTGGTCTTCTTAACAGCACAGACTCAGGCCTGAGAACAAATCATGCCACAGAACCAACTCCATACCTGGTTGAATGCTGTGTTTTTTGGACTGCTGCTTCTTCTTATGCAAGTACAGGGTGAGTCTCACTAATTGAGCAATGGGGAATGACTAGAGTCAGAGAATAATTGAACATGTAGGAGGGAAGGCATGGGGGGCATGGAGAGATCTAATTGAAACAGTAGATCAGACATTCTCAAATGGTAGGTCACAACCATAGGGAAAAGCCATATATTGAGTGGTTCCTAGCTGGAGGGATAGGGAAGTTCCCATACTCACAAGTCACAGGTGAACCAGGGACAGGGGGCTGTGTGGCTGGGTTCCCTTCTTCTGTGTCCTGGTAACAATGAGATGGAATCTCACAATCTGCTGGCAGCTGATTACAGAAAACTAACCCAGATGGCATCTCTCCACCAGGTCAGGACTCATCAGAGGCCAGTCCCATCAGAAACACACATACAGGCCAGGTCCGAGGCAGCCTCATCCATGTGCAGGACACTAGAGCTGGTGTCCACACCTTCCTGGGAATTCCCTTTGCCAAGCCTCCTGTAGGATCACTGCGCTTTGCACCTCCTGAGGACCCTGAACCATGGAGTGGTGTGAGAGATGGGACCGCACAGCCAGCCATGTAAGTTCTATACCCAGAGTGTTTCAGGAACTGAGGGAGACTGTGCTCTGAGCTCTGGGCCTGCTGAAATGTCTCCCTCATCTCAGCTACACAGCAGTTTTCTCTCTTTGTGGATGAGCACCCCTGGCATTTTCTGATGATGCGTTAAGGCTGAGTAGAACAACTGAGTCAGGCTCCTGGGTCAGAACTTGGCACTCATAGGGAATAACATGGAGGTACTTTGGAGAGAAACAAAGATAAAATGGTTCACACATTCCAATAAAGCAAAGTGTTCTCTACCACAATGGAGCCATCTCTAGGCATGAGTTAATATAACCTATTAGGCAGCAAGCACCCTGAATCCAGGAGAATATACTTCAGGTCCTTGCATACAGCAGTGATGGATATTTGGTAACCCCATCCTCATTGTCATTATGAAAATCTATAAGGCCATGTGCCATTGACCTGGGAACAAGTGTATATGTAATTAATTCCCTCTGGAGACACTGCAGACAAAAGAAGTTCCCTGCACATGTGACTACTCACTACCCTTTAGGGCAGCACTGTCCACTGAATCCTCTAGTAGCTGTGTGAGTCAAACACTCCAATATTGCAATCTTAGTTTGTTTTTTGTTGCTGTAATAAATTACAGGCAAAAGCAAGTTAGGGGAGAAAGCCACTTTTAGAGGCTCCAGATTACAATGGATCCTTTGGGGGAAACACAGTGAATCAAAATTACAGGAGCTATTCACATCACAGCTATGTCCAGTGTCTTAGTTAGGGTTTTACTGCTGTGAACAGACACCATGACCTAGGCAACTCTTATAAAGACAACATTTAATTGGGGCTGGCTTACAGGTTCAGAGGTTCAGTCCATTATCACCAAAGTGGAAACAGCAGTATCTAGGCAGACACAGTGCAGGAGGAGATGAGAGTTCTACATCTTCATCTGAAGGCTGCTTGCAGAATACTCACTTCCAGGCAGCTAGGGTGAGGGTCTTAAAGCCCACACCAAAGTAACACACCTACTCCAACAGGGCCACACCTTCTAACAATGCCAGTCCCTGGGCTGATCATCTACAAACCATCACAACCAGGAACAGAGACTAGAAAATGTTTGCATGCCTTTTAATGCTTAGCTAGATTTTCTCTTCTTATACAATTCCATGAAAGTCACTACAGACAGCCAATCATTTCCATGGAGACCCCTACAAGTTTCTCCCTCCTAAACTTAGAAAGATTAAAATCCAGGTCCCACCTAACTTCCTCCCTAGAAATCTGACTCCACCTTAGCTCTCTGGCCTTTACCTTTGGTGGAAGGGACTTAGAGAGAGTATGTGTTCGCAGGTACCATGAGAGGAAGCATCTGAGCATGGCTGAGATAAAATCTTGACTCACATTGGGTTTTGATTACCATCCATCTCTTGGAATATCTGTTTGCTATTTTCAAAGGTGTCTGCAAAATCTTGATGTAATAAATATAGAGGGCCTGAAGGAGATGAAACTGAAGCTGCCACCTATCTCTGTGTCTGAGGACTGCCTGTATCTCAACATCTATACACCAGCCCATGCCCATGAGGGCTCTAACCTGCCTGTGAGTGTCAGGCCATGGTCAGCTACGGGAGAGGGCTTTTATTGTCAAGATGATTAGAAGGTTCAAAACCAACCTGAGTTCCATTACAGGGTGGACCCTGATGAAAGTCTTACCTTTCTTGGGTCAAAGAAGGCCATCTCAGCCACACGATGCAGCTGAAACCTGACTATGGGACACAGAGCACTGAGCACTGAGCCATCAAAGACTCTTGCTCTTTGATAAAACCAGAACTCATTCTACAACCTGTGCTCTGCAGAACCACTTAGGGACTCAAGACCTCAAAACTGAGGTCATCCAAACTTGTACTTTTGGATGATCTGTTGTGACAATGATCCCTTCCATTTCTAATCTGGAGAGATACCCATGGAGACACCCCTCTTTGTTCCGCTGCCAAGAGCCTGAGTAATGATGACATCACTCTATACATAGAGGCATGGATTCAAAGTTCAATAAATAGTCAGGATCTGGAATAGAAGGACACTGAGCAGCTACTAGATGTCCCTGATAGTGGCCAAAGCCCTGAATTCCTAAGAATTTTTACATGTGTCTGTAGCTGCACAGAGGCACAGCATTTGATATTCTACTAAGAAGACCAGAGAGCTTGGACAGGCTAGGAGCTTCCTCACATCTCTCTTGACTTCTGCAGGTGATAGTGTGGATCCATGGTGGTGGACTGGTTATGGGCATGGCTTCCATGTATGATGGATCCCTATTGACAGCCATTGAGGACATGGTCGTAGTTACTATCCAGTATCGTCTGGGTGTCCTGGGATTTTTCAGGTAAAGGCCACAACTAGACAATGGTAGCTACTGCTCAGAACCTAGACGACCCTTTGATCCATGTCCCTTCTACTCCTCAGCACTGGAGATGAGCATGCTAGAGGCAACTGGGGATACCTGGACCAAGTGGCTGCCCTACGCTGGGTCCAGCAGAATATCGCCCACTTTGGTGGCAACCCTGACCAGGTCACTATTTTTGGCGAGTCTGCAGGTGGCACAAGTGTGTCTTCACTTGTTGTATCCCCCATGTCCCAAGGGCTCTTCCATGGAGCCATCATGGAGAGTGGAGTGGCACTGCTTCCTGACCTTATCTCTGACACCTCTGAGATGGTCTATACTGTAAGTGCTCTCAGCCCTGCTGCCTCAGCCTTATACTCTGGTGCTCTGGTGTTCTGTTCAGTGGAGAAATCAAGGACCATGGGAAATAACTTCTTTTGAATAATTGTTTTAATTTTTATTATCTTCAATCTTTTTTACAGTCCAGCCACTATCCCCCTCCCGTTCTGCCCTCCCACAGTTCCTCATCCCATTCCTCCTCCCCTGTCTCCAAGAAAATGTCCCCACACTTCCACAGCCCCCTACACACTCCACAGGCCTCCCCATTCCCTGGAGCTTCAAGTCTCTCAGAGGTTAAGTGCATCTTCTCTCACTGAGACCAGACCAGGCAGTCCTCCAATGTATATGTGTCTGGGTCCTCAGAACAGCTACTGTGGGCTGCCTGGTTGGTGGCTCAGTGCCTGAGAGATCTCAGTAGTCTGGGTTAGTTGAAACTGCTGGTCTTCCTATGGGGTTGCCCTTCTCTTTAGCTTCTTCCAGTCTTTCCCTAATTCAACCACAGGGATCTCCAGTCTCTGTCCATTGCTTTGGTGTACGTATCTGCTTTTGTCTTAGTCAGCTGCTTGTTGAACCTCTCTCGGAGGGCCACTATGTCTGTAAGCACATCAAAGCATCAGTAATAGTGTCAGGTCTTGGAGCCTCCCCTTGAGATGGGTCCCAATTTGGACCTGTCACTGGACCTCCTTTCCCTCACTCTCTTCCATTTTTGTCTCTGCAGTTCTTTTATACAGGGACAATTCAAAGTCACAGTTTTTGACTGTAGGATGGCAACCCCATCCCTCCACTTGATGCCCTGTCTTTCTAGTGGAGGTGGACTCTATATGAGTTCCCTCTCCACACTGTAGGGCATTTCATCTAAGGTCCCTCCCTTTGAGTCTTGAGATTCTCCCAACTCCCAGATCTCTGGTACATTCTAGAAGATCTCCCCACCTCCCACCTCCCAAGGTTGTATATTTCCATTCATTCTGCTGGCCCTTGGCGCTTAATTCCTGGTCCCCCCTCAATACCTGATTATGTTCCCTCTTTCCCCTGCCCTTACCCTTCCCTCTCTCACCCAGTTCCCTCCCTCCCTCTGCCCTCTGGTTTCTTCTCCCTCCCTGATGGGATTGAAACATTCTCACTTGGGTCCTATGACCTGTTAACCTTTTTGAGTTCTGTGGATTGTATCCTGACTATTCTGAGCATTTTTGGATAATATCTACTTATTAGTGATTAGATACCATGCAAGTACTTTTGGGTCTAAGATATCTCACTCAGGATGATATTTTCTAGTTCCATCCATTTGCCTGCAAAACTCCTAATGTCCTCATTCTTAATAGCTAAATAGTATTCCATTGTGTAAATGAACCATGTTTTCTGTATCCACTCTTCTGTTGTGAGACATTTGGGTTGTTTCTAGCTTCTGGCTATCACAAATAAGGCTACTGTGAACATGATGGATCATGTGCCCCTGTTGCATTGTGGGGCATCTTTTGGGTATATGCCTAGGAGTGGTCTAGCTGGGTCTTCAGGTAGATCTTTTGTCCAATTTTCTGAGAAACTTCCAGATTGATTTCCAGAGTGGTTGCACCAGTTAGCAATAATTTCCGAGAAACTCAGAAATCTACTCACCTCTACTTCATACTGGATGAGTATGCTATCTGTCCACGAACTAGTCCTTGCAGTTTCTAACATTGGCAAATATAAGTATTCATGTGCTTGGGAGCTGGTTCACTGGTTTTTAAAACTGCTTGGAATGCAAGCCTGAGGCCATAAGTTCAAATTTTGAGAATACACAAAGGACTGAAGACAGTAACACGTGTCTGCAATATTCATGTTACTCTGCTTAGGTGGGAGGCAGAGACAAGAGAATCCTTCCTTGGATGTTCACAGACCAACTCATTGGTGTAGGCAGCAATAAAACAAGAAGTCACCCTGTCAAATAAGGGGAACAATGAAGACTGAGACTTTGTCCTCTAACCTTCATACACAAACCTTTAGACAATTACAGTTTCCCTAACACATGAAACACAGAAAAATAGGTGGAGAAAACAAAGTCACCCTAAACATATGGAGGTAGAAAGAGTCCTTCTTGCTGACTGTCACCTTTTAGCAATAGGAAAATGGAAACAATATGTATTTATTCCAATCCACACAACACACAATGCAGCATGGGAATTAGGCACAGCAACATCGACCTCGAATTGAGAACTCTTCTCCCTGCTTGTTCCCTTTGCAGACGGTGGCCAAGCTCTCTGGATGTGAGGCCATGGACTCAGAGGCCCTAGTGCACTGTCTGAGAGGCAAGAGCGAAGCAGAGATTCTGGCTATTAACAAGGTTGGGAGAATTGTGTGTCTGAGAGAACCTGCTCTACATTATATGGGATACTGAACCAAATACCTCATCTTTATGACTTTGTGTTCTTTCAGTTCTGTGTGTAAAATGAATATAAAGATGTACTAATCTAAGTGAATATTCTCCCCCAGGATAAGTAGATCACCCTGAAACTAGTGAGAAATAAGAAAATGGTGGAGGTGACTCTGTGGACATCAGGATATTTATTTCATTAACCTTCAGCATTGACCTCTAATGCCATTCAGGTCTTCAAGATGATCCCTGCTGTGGTGGATGGAGAGTTTCTACCCAGGCATCCCAAAGAGTTGTTGGCATCTGAGGATTTTCACCCTGTCCCCAGCATCATTGGTGTCAACAATGATGAGTACGGTTGGACCATTCCTATGGTGAGGCACAGTTCCAATCCTCTGGAAGTCTGGAGAGCATATGAATGCTAAGCAATAGAAACTCAATATATCAGACCCCACACTTAAGACTGTCTTCTGCCTCCCAGGTCATGGGCTTTGCTCAGACAATAAAGGAAATAACCAGAGAGAACCTGAAGGCTGTTCTGAAAGATACAGCAGCACAAATGGTGAGATACCTCTGGTCCTCTCCAAATAGAGGAGTCCCTCATAGCTCCTTCTCAGACAACATCTCTATTAATAAAAGTCAGTACATATGGTGATTCTGGGTGGGATCCTCAGACCTAGGCCCTGTCATCCCAGGCCCCATTCTCCCAAATAGCAAATGTTGTTGCCCACTGAACCTATACTATGCCTAACCTCATTCTTCCTGACCTTCCTGGTATAGATGCTGCCTCCAGAGTGTAGTGACCTGCTAATGGAAGAGTACATGGGGAACACTGAAGACCCAGAGTCCCTCCAAGCACAGTTCAGAGAGATGATGGCAGACTTCACATTCGTAATCCCTGCTCTCCAAGTAGCACATTTTCAACGTGAGTATATCTGTGACAAGGTTTATGGCAGCAGCTCAGAGATGTGGGTCACGGGTGAGCACTGTGGAGTGGTATGGTATCCGCATCTCCTCATGTGTAGTTTAAGAGAGTGAAATCTGGGTACACAGTAGAAAAGGGGTTGCTGATACTCTATTGACCTAACAAAACCACTCAGCTGAGAAAGCTATGGGCACTGCTAAGCCAAGGGCTTTTCCATAGCTAGTGCTCCAGCCTGGAGGCTCACTCTCCCATTTAACTTCCATGATTCTAGGTAACTTTTTATCAAGCTATCTTGTTACCAAATATTTATCAGAAAAACTTCAGGTGAGAGTCAACTAAGTCATGATTTGTCCCCATCCCAGGTCTCCATGCGCCTGTCTACTTCTATGAGTTCCAACATCCACCCAGCTACTTCAAGGATGTCAGACCACCCCACGTGAAGGCTGACCATGCTGATGAGGTTCCTTTTGTCTTTGGGTCCTTCTTCTGGGAAACAAAACGTGAGTATTAATTTCTTTTCTTAAACTGAACAAGGTCCCACATGACTTCCTATAGAGATTCCTGAATTTCCAGTCCATTTTAGAAAACCTAGGTTATCAAAGAGGGGGGAAAAACTCAAATATGTACCATATCATGGTCTCAAAACAATGCTTAGCTTAGAATCTGCACCCTTCCCAGTCTATCCTGTGATGAGGAGCTGACAGCACACTGGGGCAGGAACTGAATAAGAAACTTGCATGGATCTTGGATTCTGGATAATGATGAAGGGAGGAAACAAAGTCAATAGTTTGGGGTCAGACAGCAGCTGGGATGATGCATGTGAAGAATGAATTAGCAGCTGCATTTACTTTGTCTTTCTCATGACTCCAGTTGACTTCACTGAGGAGGAGAAGCTGCTGAGTAAGAGGATGATGAAGTACTGGGCCAACTTTGCAGGACATGGGTAAGAACACGCCCCTCAACCTTACATGTGTGGGTCCCTAATAGGGCTTGATTTTGAATGATGATCTTCTAGTATGTATGAATCTTCCATTCCATGATAGAGTCTTTTCTACATAATAGCACATTTATACAATATTTTGATTTTTTTTTAGGTGTCAGATACTGGTCATCTCATGGTGACCTAGCTGGTGGGACTATAATACTATGGTACTATTCTTTAGATCTCAACTCTTAGAGGTAGCATAAAACAGGCCAGGTAGTCTCCCCCACATGAAGCAGAAACTCATGAGTATCACTTGAATGCACATATCAGGACACCTGTCCCATCAGATCCCTTAACCAGTGTCCTAATTGTTCCACTGCCCTGATCTGAAACATAGGATTGGGCTTTGGATGAGTATAACTTCATTGTTCTTTGCTGGGTGGCATATCCACAGGAACCCCAACAGCGAGGGTCTACCCTTCTGGCCTGTGATGGACCAAGATGAGCAGTATCTGCAGCTGGACACCCAGCCTTCTGTGGGCCGAGCCCTGAAGGTCAGAAGGCTGCAGTTCTGGACCAAGACTCTGCCCCAGAAGATCCAGGAGCTAAAAGGGACTCAGCAAAACCATGCAGAGCTATAGTGTTTGGTATCTGGAAAGGAGTGTAGGAGTGAGGGAAGGTGAGGTCATCCTGAGGTTCAATGTCTATTTTTTGTTCCAATACTCACAGAATCATTTCTAATCCCAGTATTTTTCATTTCAGACATGTATGAGAAGCTCTCCATGTGTTATTTCTTATTCTTCTGGGCAAACTTTTATTGACCTCAATAAAAGTTCCCATAGTAGTGTGGATGTGTGAGCTCTAAGTACCCAAATCGTCTTTAACCCTGCACTGAAACTAGACTCCTTCTTCCCTCCTTCCTTTGATCCTTCCTTCCTTCCTTCTTTTTTCCTTTCGTTCCTCCTTCCTTCCTCTCTTCCATTATCTTCTCCCCATCCTCACTCTCCTCTTCCCCAAGTCCCAGACCCTCTTCAAATGAAGCAGATGCTCTGGACTATAGACTACAGAAGATTAGCTACATCAAAATCCTGAATCTTCTCTTTGCAAGTTTATGTTTTCTCATATTTATAACTGACAACAGGAAACCTGATTTCTCTAAACTCTATTGCCTTGAAAATGCTGTTTCCAAAAGATCAAAAGCTACAAATTGTCCTCGTGACATCAGTGGCCTCAAATGTTTGAAGAGTGAAATAAAAGGATTTCATAAGCCTGAGGCAACATAAGACCCACATCTCTGAAGCGAAACAAAAATTACAACTTCGGTAACTTACAACAACAGTAACAAATGTACCATCTTATAGATTGAGGAATTCTGGGTCAAGATGCACACAGATTTGCTGTGTGGCAAGAACCAGTTCTCTGGGAAATCAGTCTCAAGGATTACTTCTTGTGCCCTCTCCTGGCAGAATTCGTAAACAAAACCATTGTAAGGATAATATTAAGTCCCAGCTGACTTGAACTGGGGGCAGGGAAGACCTTCCTGTAAGTGAGACTGACCACTTAGGATGTTTCCATTGTATATGTACAACATTGATTAAAGTTCTCCTGCCAGCATGCCTGTGCTTATCAGCTCTGTATGTATGTATGTGTATATATATATATATATATATATATATATATATATATATATATATATATATATATATATATATATATTTATATATATATATATATATATATATATATATATATACACTAAACTGGGTGTCAGCTATGTTTGAGACTTTTAATAATTATCTCTTTTTTAATAGCTTGAATGTGGATTGTTTTCATGGTTCTAAGGATTCATCTTAGGACTTGTGTGTGTTGGGCCATGGATCTACCCACAAACCCTCAGACTACTATGGGTTGTTTAGATGAAATTGAATTAATCTTTTTTAGGTATCTGGCTTAGTAAGTCTGAGAACATTCTCAAGGCTTGCACCTGCCACCAAATCAGATTTGGAACATGCCCCCTTGGTTCCCTCAGGTCCTTTGGATGCCATTAACAACCTTTAACAGTGTTTCAGAGTAAACATGACATTATTTTATCTTACTATATTAGGACTTGTCTCTAATCCAATATAAAGAAAATGTTTTGTGACTGGTTAGGTCACTTCACATAATGTTTTTGGTTCCTTTTATTGTGGAATGCCATCCAAATGTGCACATGATACAGTTTATCCACTTACCAGACTATACACAACTGTTGTCCTTTTGTCTTTGTTCATTGCCTAATTTTTTTTCTTGGAGACACAGTTTCTATGTAGCCCAGGAGGGCCCTGAACACATGATCTCGATGCCTTAGCTTCCTCAGTGGGTGGATTACAGGTTGAATTATAGGATTATAGGGGCACCCATCCTTTGTTTGGATTTTAATAAGCTATATGGAAATTATCACACATGATTATATGTGATCTCATGTATTCTATTGTTGGCTTTACAATCTAGAGCAGACTTGCTATGTCATGAGACACATGTGTTAAACATCTGCAGAAGTTGTAAGGTTAGGGATAAAGCAGTGGTAGATAGCTTGCCCTGCATGTACAAAGCCCTGGTTACCATAAAAAGTAAAAGAAAGCCAGATCAGATGACATAGGGCTTGAAATCTTAGCTGCTCAGAGAGCTGAGGCCAGGGATCACAAGTTAAGACTTGCTTGAACTATACAACAAGCTCTTGGAGAAACTGGAAATTTTAGTTGTGGTCTGCCTGCACATGAAAAATAAAAGAAGGCTGTTGGGGGGATGGTGGTGCACACCTTTAATCCAGTACTCTAAAGGCAGAAAGAAACAGGTGGATCTCTGAGTTCCAGGCCAGCCTGGTCTACAGATGGAGTTTCAAGACAGCCAGGGATACACAAAATATTATAAAAATCTAATTTGACTCAGTGGGTTATTAAAGAAGGCGAGGAGGAGAAAGAGAACAACAAGTAGAAATGATGTAAAAAATAGTGGTGGTGGGTGCGTGGTCTTGGAAGTGATTGGGGTAGGTAGGCATGCATATGACACAGTGTTTCATTTATGAAATTACTGAAGAGAAAAAATCTCAAGGTTCTGGGAATACAGCTCAATGATAGAGAACTTATCTGACATATGTAAAATTCAAAAACCAATTCTCTGTGCCCTCTTTAAAAGCTTTGGAGTAATTGTCTACATCAGAGCTGGTTGCGTGTCAAATTTTTGTGCTCAGTTTTTACCAACTACCAAGTTTTCTCCCTAATACAAACAACTTCTAACACATCTGATAAGCCCCAGTCCAGTTGCCTTCATCAATTCAAGCTACCATAAAAGTATACATAAGCTGCCAGCTAGTTCAGTCCTGAAATGGATGACTGTGGTTCAGCTCCTTGAAAGACTGCCCCAGGAAGGTTTTGTGAGCTCAGATGCTGAAGGGCTAAACACCTATATGCATACATTGCACTTCAATAATATATATGCTATGTACATGTGTGGACATATATGTATCATAACACGTGTGGCTTATAAACAATAGAAATGTGTTTATAGTTGTGGAGACCATGAAGCTGAAGGTTGAGGTACCAGCATTTGTGCTGTGGGATGAGAGCTAGCTCTAATCTTTGCCAAAGATTGAACCTTGTATCTTCAACTGGGTAGACAGGGTAAATAATAGTGTTCAAGATCAGGGCACATTGTATTCATGTTTGAAATTACCAAAGAGTAAATAAAACCCCAAGGTTATGGAAATACAGCTTAGTGGTAGAAGACTTATCTAGAGTATGCAAGATCCTAAATACAGTTCTCTGTAGTGGCTTTTTTAGATCTCCTGGTCTCCTGTGACAACTCCTAAAGACCCAATTCTTACTAACATCCCATTGAAGAACAAGTTTCACCATGAGCATGTGAAGCATAAACGTTCAGAACATAATACATAGAGGTCCCCATTCTGGCCATCGAGTTTGTGAACAATAGAAAATGTCTCTACTTATTGTGTTTATAAATCAAATGTCACCTATGTTTGATATTTAGGACAATCTATCAATGTAGTCTACTTCTGTCCCAAGGTGGCAAGTGGTATAAGTCATACAAAAAGTATGTCTGTGTGTATGTGTTTATAAATTTATTATTTATATATAAATAATGAAGTCATATATATTTATCACATATATAAATTCATTTTATGTATAGGAAGTATATACTGTATTGGGTTTCCGTACTATCCCTAAATGCCCCTTAGTTTTAGCTGTCTCTTCCCATATTCCCTCTCTCAGGCCTCCTCACCACTTGAACCTCATATCCCAGTCCCTCATCCACCCATAATTATCTATCATATTTCTCTTTCCTAATGAGATCAATTCATTCCCTCTAGTCGCTTGTTCTATACCTACCCTTTCTGGTTCTATGAACTGTAGCTTGGTTATCATTGACTTAACAGCTACATGTATAAGCAAATACATATTATATTTATCATTCTGGATCTGGGACACCTCACTAGGGATGGTTTTTCCTACTTCTAACCATTTGCCTGCAATTTTCATGATGTCATGTGTTTTAACAGCTGAGTAATACTTCATTGTGTAAATGTGCTGCATCTTCTTTAGCTATTCATTTGTTGAGGGGCATCTGGGTTGTTTCCAATTTCTGGATATTATGAAGATGATTGAGCAAGTGTCTCTCTGATAGGAAAAGCATATTTTGGAAATATGCCCAAGAGTTGTAGGTAGATCTATTCCCATCTTCCTGAGGATCTGGCATACTGATCTCCATAGTGGCTGTACAAGTTTGCATTCCCACCAGCAATGAACGTGTGTTCCTCTTACTCCACCTCCTCACCAGCATGAGCTGTCACTTGCTTTGTTAATCTTAGCCGTTTTCACAGGTGTAAGATGAAATCTCAAGGTGGTTTTGATTTGCATTTCCTTGATAGCTAAGGATGCTGAAATTTTTTTAAAGTGTTTCTCAGCTATTTGAGTTTCCTCTATTGAGAATTCTTTGTTTAAGTCCATATCCCACTTTAATTGGATTATTTGTTTTCTTGTTATCTAGTTTTTCTTGAATTCTTTATATATTTTGGATATTAGCTCTCTATCAAATGTGAAGTTGATTAAAAAAAAATCTCATTCTGTAGGCTCCCATTTTGCCCTTTGCCTTACTAAAGTTTTTTCTGTTTCATAAAGTCCTATGTATTAATTGTTGATTTTAGTGCTAATGATCTGTTCAAAAAGTCTTTCCTGCCAATAAGTTCAAGGCTATTCCCCACTTTCTCTTCTATCAGGTTCAGTATATCTGTTTTTATGTTGAGGTCTTTGATCCATTAAGAGTTGAGATTTGTTCCAGGTGATAAACTTGTATCTATTCAGATTTTTCTATATGCAGCCATCCAGCCCCATTTGTTGAAGATGCTATCTTATTTCCAGTGTGTACTTCTGACCTCTTTGTCAGAAATCAAGTATCCATAGGTGTGTGCATTGATGTCTTGGTCTTCAACTTAATTTCTTGTTCTTCAGTTGAACACCTCCAGCAGGTCTTTTATTATTCAGGATTGATTTAGGAATCTTGGGGTTTTTGTGTTCAGTATGAAGCTATAAATTATCCTTGCCTATTCTGTGAAGAATTGTGTTGTAATTTTGTGAGGGTTGCATTGAATCTGTAGATTCCTTTATGTAGGATGATCCTTTTTACTGTGTTAATCCTACTGAATCATGATCATGAGATAGCTTTCCATCTTCTGATATGTTCTTCAATCTCTTTCCCCAGTGACTTGAAGTTTTATCATATAAGTCTTTCATTTGTTGGATTAGAATTACCTCAAGATCTTTTATATGATTTGAGGCTATTATGAAATGTATTCCCCTGATTTCTTTCTCAGCCCATTTGCATTTTATACAAAGGAGGGTGTCTGATTTTTGTGAGTTAATTTTGTATCCAGATTGTAGTGAGAATTTTCGTTTCTTTAAAAATCCAGTTGTGTTATGTCATGTTTTTTTTTTAAATCTCAGGTGTGGGATATGGGGCTGCTTCAGTTTGTCCACATCTGTTAACTATGATTGTCTCAAACTCTAGGAGGAATATGATCTTTGCCAGCTGCAGATAGTTTAATCTTGGGGTGCCTGATACTTCCACGGGAGCCCAACAGCATTACTGGGTTCCTGCTGTAAACACACCTCTGCGGGGTACTCACTTCTGCTGATGTACAGGACATTCCACAATGGGGTTTTTAGATGCTAAGTAGCCCTCTTACCATTGGGAAGATTCATTATCAGAATATTTGTTTTTTTTTATTTTATTTTTTTAATTTACATTCCAAATCACTTCCCCTTTCCCGTTTCCTCCCTCCCCGAAAGTCCCATAAGCCCCCTTCCCTCCCTCTTTTCTCCATTCAACCCCCTCTCCTTACTCTGTCCTGGCATTCCCCTACATCCAGTCTTTCCAGGACCAGGGGTCTCTCCTTCCATCTTTTTAGAAATCTATTGATATGCGGATTGTGTCTAGGGTATTCCGAGATTCTGGGTCAATATCCCCTTATCAGTGACTGCATACCATGTGTGTTCTTTTGTGATTGGGTTACCTCACTAAGGATGATATTTTCAAGTTCTGACCATTTGCCTAGGAATTTCGTGAATTCATTGTTTTTAATTGCAGAGTAGTATTCCATTGTGTAAATATACCACATCTTCTGAATCCATTCCTCCGTTGAGGGACATCTGGGTTCTTTCCAGCTTCTGGCTATTATAAATAAGGCTGCTATGGATATAGTGGAGCATGTGTCCTTATTGCATGCAGGTAAAGTCTCTGGGTATATGCCCAGGAGTGGTATAGCCGGATCCTCCGGGAGTGTCATGCCCAGTTTTCTGAGGAACCGCCAGACTGCTTTCCAGAGTGGTTGTACCAGCCTGCAATTCCACCAGCAGTGGAGGAGTGTTCCTCTTTCTCCACATCCTCGCCAACAACTGCTGTCTCCTGTGTTTTTGATCTTAGCCATCCTGACTGGTGTGAGATGGAATCTCAGGGTTGTTTTGATTTGCATTTCCCTAATGACTAAGGATGATGAACATCTCTTTAGGTGCTTCTCAGCCATTAGATATTCTTCAGGTGAGAACTCTTTGTGTAGCTCTGTACCCCATTTTTTAATAGGGTTACTTGCCTCTCTGGAGTTTAACTTCTTGAGTTCTTTGTATATATTGGATATTAGCCCTCTGTCGGATGTAAGGTTGGTAAAGATCATTTCCCAGTTAGTTGGTTGCCGCTTTGTCTTTTTGACGGTGTCTTTTGCCTTGCAAAAACTTTGTAATTTAATGAGGTCCCATTTGTCAATTCTTGATCTTAGAGCATAAGCTATTGGAGTTCTGTTCAGGAAATTCTCCCCTGTGCCCATATGTTCAAGGTTCTTCCCTAGTTTCCCTTCTATTAGTTTCAGTGTGTCTGGTTTTATGTGGAGATCTTTGATCCACTTAGAATTGAGCTTAGTGCAAGGAGATAAGGATGGGTCAATTTGCATTCTTCTGCATGTTGACCTCCAGCTGAGCCAGCACCATTTGTTGAAAAGGCTATCTTTTTTCCACTGGATGGTTTTAGCTCCTTTGTCAAAGATCAAGTGACCATAGGAGTGTGGATTCATTTCTGGGTCTTCAATTCTGTTCCATTGATCTACATGTCTGTTACTGTACCAATACCATGCAGTTTTTAACACTATTGCTCTGTAGTACAGCTTGAGGTCCAGGATACTGATTCCCCCAGAGGTTCTTTTACTCTTGAGAATAGTTTTAGCTATTCTGGGTTTTCTGTTATTCCAGATGAATTTTTGAATTGCTCTTTCTAACTCTATGAAGAATTGAGTTGGGATTTTGATGGGGATTGCATTGAATCTGTGTATTACTTTTGGTAAGATGCTCATTTTTACTATATTAATCCTGCCAATCCATGAGCATGGCAGATTTTTCCATCTTCTGAGGTCTTCTTCAATTTCTTTCTTCAGAGACTTGAAGTTCTTGTCATACAGATCTTTCACTTGTTTGGTTAGAGTCACGCCAAGATACTTAATATGGTTTGTGGCTATCGTGAAGGGTATTATTTCTCTTACTTCTTTCTCAGCCTGCTTATCCTTTGAGTATAGGAAGGCTTCTGACTTGCTTGAGTTGATTTTATATCCGGCCACTTTGCTGAAGTCGTTTATCAGCTGTAGGAGTTCTCTGGTGGAGTTCTTTGGGTCGCTTATGTATACTATCATATCGTCTGCAAATAGTGATAGTTTGACTTCTTCCTTTCCAATTTGTATCCCTTTGATCTCTTTTTGTTGTCTAATTGCTCTAGCTAGAACTTCAAGTACTATATTGAAAAGATATGGAGAGAGAGGGCAGCCTTGTCTAGTCCCTGATTTTAGTGGGATTGCTTCAAGTTTCTCTCCATTTAGATTGATGCTGGCTACCGGTTTGCTGTAAATTGCTTTTACTATGTTTAGATATGGGCCTTGAATTCCTGATCTTTCCAAGACCTTTAGCATGAAAGGATGCTGAATTTTGTCAGAATATTTCTATGCAATCAAATTTACCATTTACCAGCATATCCTGGTAAATTTGCATAAGAGTATGAGATAAGCAACAGTCCACACTTCAAGTATAAGAAAAAAATCCACTCATGATCCTTCATATTAACCATTGCCTGGTCTCTGCTCCCTGGCAACCACATGACTGCTTTCTGTTGGAACAGTTTGAAAACTTCATAAAATTTAAAAACATTGGGGCTCTGGCTGTCCTATCATGGAAAAGGAATTATTTGTGAATGGTCTCATTACTAGGTACAAGTTATTCAAGCATTGTGTCCTTTGGTAAACAATTCCATTCTACATATGTATGCAACACATTTACCCACTCCCCAGTTAATGCACCCCTGAGCAACCTGATTCCCATTATTTTCAATCAAACTCTTGTGAACTTTCTCAGGCATAGGTTTTTGAGCTCAATAATTTCTTTTCATTGGTCTAAAGATCCTTTAGCCCAGAATTGCTGGATCATATAACACACATGTGTCTAACTTTTAATGAAAGTGCCAAGCTGTCTTCTATGACTGTATCATTCTTATCTCCTCCAAACATGTTTGAGGGCACCAGTGACTCCATATCTTTGCACTGAATGGGTGTGAAGGACTATCTATTGCAGGTGTTTCAATAGAATTTGAGCCTCTGCTTCCCCCACTTCTACCTGTTCCTGTCCTCACTCCCTACTTCTTCCATAGAAATGCACCTGAGTGTCTTCTTCACTCCACATATTTGCTATGGCCTTGGCAATTACCAGCATAGGGTCTCTGGATGAATGTGCAGTGAGTAACAAAACACATGGGTTCCATCTCAAACTTCTCAGCTTTCTCAGTTACTGTTCTATAGATAATACCAGGACTGAGAGTACTTGTAAAAGAATGCACTTAATTGGGGTCTTCCTTACATTTCAGAGGATGAGTTCAGAACCATCATCCCGTTGGGCAGCATGACAGCAGGCAGTCAGGAACGGTGCTGGAGTAGTAGCTGAGAGTTTACATCCTTATCCACAAGCAGGAGGCAGAGTTAGCCTGGGCCTGGCATGGGTTTTTGAAACTCCAAATTCCACCCCCAGTGACAAGCCTCCTTCATCAAGAGCACACTCCCTAATTCCTCCAAAACAGTCCACCAACTGGAAAGCAAACATTCAAATACATGAGTCTGTAGAAGCTATTCTCTTTCAAACCAGTACACCAGTCAAGCTGAGAAAGTCTTGTATTAAGAGGAAGCACCAAGAAGCCCTGGAAACTTGAAGATGCTGATTCCTTGACTCTGAGAAAGTTGGAACTGAAGATGACCTCGCAGCCCTACAGTTCATCAATTTCTTTGCTCAAGGAACTGAGGGGTGGGGAGAGAGGAGCAGTCAATGAAAGCTGGGACAACAGACTGGACAGGAGGGCATTGTAGCCACTACATTGAAACAAGAGCAAGTGTTGATAGGAAAAGGCTTGTCTGCATCACGCTCGGAGAGACAGAAAAGCATTGAGGATGTAGTGCTAGGGCCATAGATGATCAGGATCTGGAATTACAGAGCGAAGGCAAATATTCAAGTTACAGGCTTACTTTGATCCCTGTATCGCATCCTCTAGGAGATTGGCTGAGCATTGTGGAAGCTCCTAATCCTGTACTCTTTGGTGTGTTCTGCCAGGGTTCTTTGTGATAATTAAACTCCCAGTATAGACCTGTGCCTTTGGCTTTATCATAGACTCTGAAGGCTCAGATTTGTGGAGCTCAGTGTTGGACTAGCAGGACCTGATAAAATGTTTGTTAAGTGGAGGCCAGGAAATGGGACAATGCACAAAGGAACTTTCAAAAGGCCAGAGACCTGGAATGGGTTCCCCATATCTACACAGTGGAAGGATCTGGCCGGCAGAAGTAGCATTTCACGTGTGTGCCATGGCATTCACACATGCATATAAACACATTCACACTAAAGAAAGAAATGGGAAAAATTAAAAGTGCCCAAGTGGACAAAGATCTATGAAAGTTGATCTCAGCAGGAGCTGGCTAAAAGAGGAAACACATATTAGAGAGGTGGTGTGGATAAGGAATGCAATGTGTGAAGTGCCAGCATTGCAGCGTTTCAGTGAAATAGCCGGGACACATGTGGAGGGGTCCATGTAGACCCTAAGTCACTATAATAGACACATTCTGAGCATGCTCTCTCCCTCTCTCCCTCTCCCCCCTCCTTCTCTCTCTCTCTCTCTCTCTCTCTCTCTCTCTCTCTCTCTCTCTCTCTCTCTCCCTCTCCCTCTCTCTCTCCCTCTCTGTTATCTTGAATATATACCTACTTAAAGAAGCCCTCCACACTTTCCCTGTTACAGATTCCTGTTCCCTGAACTCCACAACAACACCAACATCTGGCCAGTGAGTACAAGGATAGTGATCATGGCTTGAATTGATTTAGGCTTGAATACAGGACCCCTGGTATTACAGAAGGACTTCAGATAGCATGATATACCTTTCCAGGAGGCCAAAGAGCAGGAACAAAGATTGCCTTGGCTTCCTGCTGGCCTGCTGTTCTTTGGCAATATGAACTTTGCCCCACCCTAGTGAATTTCCTGCCTACTTTACTTTAGGTCCAAACTCCTGACTAGGCAAGGTCCACATCTTCTGTTTCCTCTCCATGGCATAGAGCTATCCTGGAGCAACACAGACTTAGATCTAAGAGCTGACTATGACACCGTACAAACTTCCTGGATATCTGAATGCTGTGGCCTGCGGGGTCCTGCTTCTCGGCCTGCATGTGCGAGGTGAGAGTCCTTCAGTGATCAATGAGGAACAGGGTCAGAGCTGCTCAGTTCCTTGGAGTCAGCCTCTTAGTTTGTGGGAGGGATGTCACCAGGGAGGGAAAGGCTGATAAACAATGGCAGATAAAAGGGTGGAAAAATGTGGCTCCTTACAAAGAGTGAGCCCTGCTGCTCATAGAGGGGCAGCAATGCCTAAAGACACCCCATTCCAAAAATAAAAGCCACTCTAATGTAAGAAGGTCTAAGGGGTGCTGTACCCGCAGGTTAGAGAAAAGAGAGCAAAGGGGACATATCCTTCTTCCATGTGTGACTGTAGCTGCTACAGACCTTTGGGTGATAATGAAAATAATACATCCATGCTGCCAAGTGGCTCTGAGCATGTCTCCTTCTTAGAGACATGTCCTGCGACCATTCAAAAGGAGTATAAGCAATGTTCCTAGCTTGGAGGTGTGAGAAGCTCCTACCCCCACATCCTACACCTGAGCCTACACACCGCAGATGCCTTCCCCACGGACACTAGTAAAAACGGGGTGGGAATCAACCATGTAGTGGCAACTGCCTGGACAAAACTAACCACGGTTGCATCTCCACCCACAGGCCAGGACTCAGCCAGCCCCATCAGAAACACGCACATGGGCCAGGTCAGAGGAAGCCTTGCCCACGTGAAGGAAACTGACATCACTGTCCACACCTTCCTGGGAATTCCCTTTGCCAAGCCACCTTTAGGACCACTGCGCTTTGCTCCTCCTGAGGCCCCTGAGTCATGGAGTGGTGTGAGAGATGGGACCTCATACCCGAACATGTAAGATTTGGACCCAGGTGATTTCGGGCTGGGGATAAAAGCATGCTCTGGGCTCTGGGCCCAAATGAAATGCTTTCTTCTTCTCAACCCCATAGAAGTTTTCTGTCTATGATGTGTAGATTGTTGTGCATTTTTAGATACATAGCTAAGGCTTCTAATAGAAAAACTTTGCCAGTCTCCTCGGTCAAAGCTCAGTTCCTATAGGAAGTTATCTCTCAGTTTCGCAGTGAGAAACAGATATGAATGGTTCCCAGATTCAGATTGTGCCAAGTGATCTCTGCCACCATAGGAGAGGCCTGGACAAGGGTCAGTATAAACACATTAACCAGCAAGAGCCCAGAGTCAAGTATCATGTATTGTAAGTCTCTCAGGAGGGCAGCAGTGATGTGTCCTTCACAACTCCAGCCTCTGCAGTCCCTGATACAACCCAAGGAGCCAAGTGCCATTGTCCAAAGAAACATGTAAAAGCTTCCTCTGAAGATGACGTGGGAAGTAGAGGTGCTGAGAGCTTCTGGACATAGGGTAAAGAACATTCCACGACTCTTTGGGACATTTTTGTCCACTGAATCCCATAGTACCTGTGTAGGTATAGCACTACATTATCCAGGTATCTTCATTTTGTTTCTTGTAGCTGTGATAAAATACCTGGTGAAAAGCAGTTTAAGACAGAAACAGTTTATTATGAATCACGGCTCCATATTACCATCCATTACAAGGGAGAAACTTAAGGGAATGCATAATATCACATCTTTAACTGGGACCAGAGATCAAAAAATACATACATACCTCCTTTTTTTTAATTTTATTTTCTAAGTTTTTTTTATTTACATTCCAAATCTTTTTTTTCCTTTATTTTTTTATTTTTATTTTTATTTTTATTTTCTAAGTTTTTTTTTTACTTACATTCCAAATCATTTCCCCTTTCCCGTTTCCTCCCTCCCCGAAAGTCCCATAAGCCCCCTTCCCTCCCTCTTTTCCCCATTCTACCCCCTCTCGCTTCTCTGTCTTGGCGTTCCCCTACATCCAGTCTTTCCAGGACCAGGGGTCTCTCCTTCCATCTTCTTAGAAATCTATTGATATGAGAATTGTGTCTAGGGTATTCCGAGATTCTGGGTTAATATCCCCTTATCAGTGACTGCATACCATGTGTGTTCTTTTGTGATTGGGTTACCTCACTAAGGATGATATTTTCAAGTTCTGACCATTTGCCTAGGAATTTCGCGAATTCATTGTTTTTAATTGCAGAGTAGTATTCCATTGTGTAAAAATACCACATCTTCTGAATCCATTCCTCCATTGAGGGACATCTGGGTTTTTTCCAGCTTCTGGCTATTATAAATAAGGCTGCTATGAACATAGTGGAGCATGTGTCCTTATTGCATGCAGGTAAAGCCTCTGGGTATATGCCCAGGAGTGGTATAGCCGGATCCTCCGGGAGTGTCATGCCCAGTTTTCTGAGGAGCCGCCAGACTGCTTTCCAGAGTGGTTGTACCAGCTTGCAATTCCACCAGCAGTGGAGGACGGTTCCTCTTTCTCCACATCCTCGCCAGCAACCGCTGTCTCCTGTGTTTTTGATCTTAGCCATTCTGACTGGTGTGAGATGGAATCTCAGGGTTGTTTTGATTTGCATTTCCCTAATGACTAAGGATGATGAACATCTCTTTAGGTGCTTCTCAGCCATTAGATATTCTTCAGGTGAGAACTCTTTGTTTAGCTCTGTACCCCAGTTTTTAATAGGGTTACTTGCCTCTCTGGAATTTAACTTCTTGAGTTCTTTGTATATATTGGATATTAGCCCTCTGTCGGATGTAGGGTTGGTGAAGATCATTTCCCAGTTAGTTGGTTGCCGCTTTGTCTTTTTGACAGTGTCTTTTGCCTTGCAAAAATGTTGTAATTTAATGAGGTCCCATTTGTCTATTCTTGATCTTAGAGCATAAGCTATTGGAGTTCTGTTCAGGAAATTCTCCCCTGTGCCCATATGTCCAAGGTTCTTCCCTAGTTTCCTTTCTATTAGTTTCAGTGTGTCTGGTTTTATGTGGAGGTCCTTGATCCACTTGGAATTGAGCTTAGTGCAAGGAGATAAGAACGGTCAATTTGCATTCTTCTGCATATTGACCTCCAGTTGAGCCAGCACCATTTGTTGAAAAGGCTTTTTTCCACTGGATGGTTTTAGCTCCTTTGTCAAAGATCAAGTGACCATATAAAGTATCTTGGTGTGACTCTAACCAAAGAAGTGAAAGATTTGTATGACAAGAACTTCAAGTCTCTGAAGAAAGAAATTGAAGAAGACCTCAGAAGATGGAAAAATCTGCCATGCTCATGAATTGGCAGGATTAATATAGTAAAAATGACCATCTTACCAAAAGTAATATACAGATTCAATGCAATCCCCATCAAAATCCCAACTCAATTCTTCATAGAGTTAGAAAGAGCAATTCAAAAATTCATCTGGAATAACAGAAAACCCAGAATAGCTAAAACTATTCTCAAGAGTAAAAGAACCTCTGGGGGAATCAGTATCCCAGACCTCAAGCTGTACTACAGAGCAATAGTGTTAAAAACTGCATGGTATTGGTACAGTGACAGGCATGTAGATCAATGGAACAGAATTGAAGACCCAGAAATGAATCCACACTCTTATGGTCACTTGATCTTTGACATACCTACCTCCTAATGTTCAGTTTGCCGTCTCTCCTCATACTGTTCCTAGGGAATTCCCCCCCCAGTTGAAAAGATTACCACCTCAATTAACAGAATAAGAAAATCCCCATAGGCTAACCTGATCTAGACAATCCTTCACTGAGACTATATTCCCAAGTAATTCTATGTTGTCTCAAGGTGAAAATTGATAGGCATTAAAGAGTACAAACAGAATTGGTGCATATCATTGCTCACAGGCAATTATTCTCATAGAGCCTCCAGGAGTTCTCCAGAACCCAGACTCAAAAAGAATAAAATATATGCCTTCACCCAAGTGGAGT
Organism: Tokudaia tokunoshimensis; assembly: GCA_036184795.1. Classification (NCBI taxonomy): domain Eukaryota; kingdom Metazoa; phylum Chordata; class Mammalia; order Rodentia; family Muridae; genus Tokudaia; species Tokudaia tokunoshimensis. Next base: position 32,041,576 of record BTHU01000020.1, read on the forward strand.
GAAATCTGATTCTGCCCCAGAGTTCACTAAGCCTACAGTCTTTACCTTGATAGGAAAAGGAAATCTTAGGAAGATTAAAATGCACAAAACAACTGAGTTCTGCTACAGTGTAGACCCTAGTGGGTTCAAGAAGACCTTCTTATCCACGATTGCAGCTGAACCCTAGTTATGGGACATTGAGCAATGGAGAGCTGGGAGGTCAGAGGTTGTGTTCCCTGAACTAACTCTTTAGAGAGAACCATGTATTAGCAGTACATCTTGGAGGGAAGTAGATAAAAGTGGTTGAGAGACTAAGACCTGATATTGACCAGCAAACATCTCTTGTATTAACTGTCTGCCATTGTCATTAGGTGTCTACAAAATGATGATTTGATGAGTTCAGAGGATATGAAGATGATGAAATTAATCCTGCCTCCCATCTCTATATCTGAGGACTGCCTGTATCTCAACATCTACGCACCAACTCATGCCAATGAGGGTTCTAACCTGCCTGTGAGAGCTGGGTCATAGTCAACTGGGTAGTAGTGGAGGTTTCATTCTTAGGAAGATTAGAAAGCACAAAACAACTGAGTTCTGCTACATTGTAGACCCTAGTGGGTTCAAGATGACCTTCTTATCCATGATTGGCAGCTGAACCCTAGGTGTGGGACACTGAGCAATGGAGCCCTGGGAGGTCAGAGGTTGTGTTTCAGGAACTAACTCTGGACTTTCTCAACCAACTTGAGCCCTAGAGATGCAACCTAAGGGTTAAACACTGAGATAAGCCAAATTTCCAGCTTTTGGATATTGTTTGTGCCAGTGACATTTGGCAACCCTTTTTGTTTATAATCAGAAAAAAAATGTTTATGGAGACACTCTTCTACACTTTTGAGGAGACTAAGAGTGCTAGTGACATTACCCTACATTGAGATTCCTGGTACAACAGTAAAGTTTGGAAATATTCTGGTGAGACTGTAGTTCCTCATCTGCATCTGGGGTCTAAGATGCTGAGGAGTCCTATGGGTATGTATATCTGTATAAATACAAAGTAGCCAATAATCTAGCAGGCAGTCCCACTTGAACTTATGCTGGATAGAAGCCTCCTGGCATCTCTCTTGACTTCTCCAGGTGATGGTGTGGATCCATGGTGGTGCACTCACTGTAGGCATGGCTTCCATGTATGATGGGTCCACGCTGGCAGCCACTGAGGATGTGGTGGTGGTCACTATCCAGTACCGCCTGGGTGTCCTGGGATTCTTCAGGTGAGTCTGGAGTAGGGCAGGGCAATGTGGGCTGATCAGAACCTGGACAGCCCTTTGATCCATGTCCCTTCTACTTCTTAGCACTGGAGACCAGCATGCCAGAGGCAACTGGGGATACCTGGACCAAGTGGCCGCCCTTCGTTGGGTTCAGCAAAACATTGCCCACTTTGGAGGAAACCCTGACCGTGTCACTATTTTTGGAGAGTCAGCAGGTGGCACAAGTGTGTCCTCACATGTTGTATCCCCCATGTCCCAAGGTCTCTTCCATGGTGCCATCATGGAGAGTGGAGTAGCTGTGCTCCCTGATCTTATCACCAGCTCCTCTGAGGTGGTTTACAGAGTGAGTGTGCTCTACCCCTCCAACCCTGACCTACTGTCTTATCACTCACTCTAGTATGCTGGTACTGTGTTAAGCAGGGGAAAGGAAGACCATGGGAAGTAACTTCCCTTCAATGCTTTCTTAAAGACTCAAGGTTTAAAACCCTCATCTCCACCCCATTATATAGTGCTTTATACAAAGGGCTTTTTGGTTGGTTGGTTTTGTTTTGTTTTGCTGAACCTTTATATAAAGTTCAAAGCTGTACCTAGCAGCTTCCATCACTGGCAAAAGCAGGTATGTATGTGTTCAGGAAATGGTACAGAGGCAAAAGAGTTTGATGTGCTTGTGCAAGGATCTGAGTTAAATTCCCCAGAATATCCATGTTGTTAATCCAGATGTTCCTATGGAGAGAAGGGAAACAGAGACAGGAAAATCTTTAGAAAGTTACAGACCAGTTAAACTGGAGTAGGCTGCACAAAAACAAGAGACCGTTTCTCAAAGTAAGTGGAAGGTGGGAGAGAAGGCTGGGGTAGGATTGGGGGATATCACTGTCACAATTGAGCAACAGGAAAATGGGAAAAATTTTGTTCTTGTTCCAACCCACACACATTTGGTATAACATTTAGAACCAATGGCACCATCTTGGGACTGGGACAACTTCTCTGCCTGGAAGACAGCTTCGTCCTGTTCTCATTACAGATAGTGGCCAATCTATCTGGTTGTGCAGCTGTGAACTCAGAGACCCTGGTGCACTGCCTAAGAGGCAAAACTGAAGCAGAGATTCTGGCTATTAATAAGGTTGGCAGAATGGTGTGGCTGGGAAGATGACAGATAGCAAGGTGTATTATAGGTAGTCCTCAATACTATGAGCAAATTACCTAATCTCCATTGCTAGTATCACTTTAGTCCTGGGTGCAAACCCAATACCAACATAAGCTAATCTAAATGTAAGGTCTCTTCGGGGATGAGATGGGGGAGGTGTGGTGGAGAATAACTAACCTGAGGCAAATTAGAAGGTGGAGATGGAGTGGAGGACATTCATTGGAAATCAGAAAACGTATATAATTAACCTTCAGTTCTGACTTTGAATGTTCCTCAGGTCTTCAAAATCATCCCTGCTGTGGTGGATGGGGATTTCCTACCCAAACATCCTCAGGAGCTACTGGCCTCTGCTGATTTTCACCCTGTCCCCAGCATCATTGGTATCAACAATGATGAGTATGGTTGGATTCTCTCTACAGTGAGCTCATTTCTAATCTTCTAGGGAGCCTAGGGACTCATATGTCAGGAAATGGGAACTTGAAGATTTACTGATCCATATCCATGCTGTGCCACACTTCTCTCTATATCAGGTCATGGACTCAGATCAGAAAATAGAGGAAATAACCAAAAAGACCCTGCCAGCTATTCTAAAGAACACAGCCCTAAAAATGGTGAGAATCTTGGGGACACAATCAGAATTGTGAGAACCCCTACTTAACTTTCACAGAGAAAATTCCCAGAAATTAGTTGTGTGTGTGTGTGTGTGTGTGTGTGTGTGTCATATACATGCACACACCACACCAGCACATACCTGTCTAAGATCACAGAACTTTCTCCCTATATCAGATCTCTTTTGCATTTCTCTATCCTGAGGCTATTCCCTACCTATTTGAGTGCCTGTTTAATCTCATTCTTTCTCATCACAATGTGGTAGATGCTACCTCCTGAGTGTAGTGACCTGCTAATGGAAGAGTACATGGGGGACACTGAGGATGCCCAGACCCTCCAAGCACAGTTCAGAGAGATGAAAGGAGACTTCATGTTCGTGATCCCTGCACTCCAAGTAGCACATTTTCAGCGTAAGTACATCTGTGACAAGGTTGAGGGAGGAAGCTCAGAGCTGTGAGTACCAGATAAGTCCTGTAGTGTCCAGGCATGAGCTATGTCAGGATCAGATCTCTGGTTTCAGATGACTGACAGTCTTTATCTGGTAAATCCTTATTCTGAGTGTAAGATGGTGACATCTGAGAACAGATGAAGAAACAGCTGAGTGGTATCTGTGACTTGTCCTAACTACTCCCCCAGGGAGGGCAGAGTCATTATTTAACAGTGGACTTTCCCATAGCCAATGCTCCAGGATGGGGCTCCACACTCAACTGTTTTGATTCCAGATAATTTGAGACCAAGGCATCTTGTCACCAAATGTCTGTCAGGGAAATTCTAGACAAAGTGATGCCGTATCATTACATGTCCCCATCCCCAGGTTCCCATGCTCCTGTCTACTTTTATGAGTTCCAACATCGGCCCAGCATCTTCAAGGATGTCAAGCCACCCCATGTGAAGGCTGACCATGGTGATGAAATTTTCCTTGTCTTTGGCTCCCAATTCGGTAACATAAAATGTGAGTCTTCGTGGATTTCCTTGAGCTGGATGGAGTCCATTATGGAAACCTGAAGGATAGCTGAATTCTTAACCCAGTCGAGGGAACCAAATCCTTAAAGAAAGACATTATCCAGTGTGCATCATCTCACAGCTCAAAGCCTACATTAGGTTGTAATCTGGACCTTTCCAAGTCTATCTTGTGTTATTGGTAATTAGAAAATAATGATGCAGGAACGAACCTGGCTGAATTCACTAAGAGGCTTAGATCCTGGATTGTGGGGGGAGGGAAGGAAGGAACCAGACCAATAGTTTAGACTTGAGTGATAGCTAGCTGGCTTGGTGAGTGTGAAGCATGAATGGGCAGCTGTATGAAGTGGCCGCGACATGGGTACCTGTCCTTCTCTCTTCAGTTCCTTACACTGAGGAGGAGGAGCAACTAAGCAGAAAGATAATGAAGTACTGGGCCAACTTCGCACGGCATGGGTGAGAGGTTGCCCTTCCCTCAACTTCTGCAAGGGTGGGTTGCTATCCAGAACTCCCTTTGGGTGTGGCTGAGTTCCTTAACATGTATCCTACCTACCCTAGCATTTCCCTACCCTAGAGCACATTTTGGCAAGCAGTTTACCACATAATCAGCTGCCACACATGCGCCTGCACATGTGCACACACTCACACACACACACACACACACACGCACAACACACTTAGACACTTTATATATGTTTGTTACTGGTCATCTTGCAGTAACTTGGTGGGTGGACCGGAGTATTGTGGTAGTGTTCTTTAGCTTTTGCCTTGGAGAAGGAGACAGAAAACAGGCCATATGGGACAGTAGCCTTGTCCCACATGAAGAAGAAATTAGTGGGTCACACTTGTATCCCAATATCAGAACATACAACTTATCAATCCCCTTAACCCTCTGCCCTACCTCTTTCACTGTCCTGAGCCAAATCAGGATCAAGTGACCTTCACTCTTCCCTGCTGCTGGCATATCCACAGGAACCCCAACAGCGAGGGTCTACCTTACTGGCCTGTGATGGACCATGATGATCAGTACCTGCAGCTGAACATCCAGCCTGCTGTGGGTCGAGCCCTGAAGGCCAGAAGGCTGCAGTTCTGGACCAAGACTCTGCCCAAGAAGATACAGGAGCTAAAGGGGTCTCAGGAAAGGCACAGAGAGTTGTAGTGTCCTGCATGAAGAAAGGCATGTGGGCTTCATGTCTGAGGTTTGGAAAGCTTTCTGATCCTACCATTCACATAACCATTCCTAGCACATACAGTAATCCATTTTACCAATTTATATGGCAAACCCTCTACATGTCACTCCTCACAAAATGCTGCTGATCTTTTGTTAGAGCCACTCAATAAAAGCTCCTGTAACGATGTGGAATGTGGATGTGTGAGCCCCAATATCCCATAGTCTCCACAAGTTCTGACTGCTGCTCCAAATAGAGCTCAAACTACCAGCAGGTCTTGGGATACAGACCTGTGGACCCAGTTGTTTAGAAACTAGTAGTGGTTTAGCCTAGTAGTTCCATACCAACTTGAACAACATAGCGAGACCCGTATCTCAGAAACAGAAATAATCACTAGCTGGGTAACTTGCAAACAACAGAAATGCATGTAAAGTTCTATGGAGCGAGAAATTCAGGGTGAGAAAATGAACTTAAGCCATACAATCTTTCAGTACCTCTCTGGTGTCAACCACTAAACATTCCAGCTACCAAAAACCATGCCCATTGTCCCTATAGAGGAAATCTCATCTCTTTCCTTCCCAAATTGCAATTATCCACTTTTGTGAAAAACTTGACTTGATATGTTCATAGGCACCTCAAGCAAGGCCAGGAGTAGGAATTGACCAGCAGGCCCAAGTAGGCTTTCTCTAATAACAAATTTGCTCTTATGCACAGGAATTCTGCAGACACTGTGAACTCCACACTTGTGTGAACATAACACATCTGTGAAGATCTTCGGCTATATGTGTGTCCTAGAGATGATATAAAAGAGAAAAGAATCCCCAGGCATGTATAGCAGAAGAGCCAAGGAAGGAGTGTTAGAGTCCTAGACCAGCTTGATATAATCAAGACATTATCTCAAAAAAATACAGAAACCTGCCTACCTTTTCAGCTCAACTTGATCTAGTTTAATGAGAAGCAGGATTGATAACATAATCCTGTGAGTCTTGAGCAAACAATGATGCTTTTGACCTGAGCTTCCTAGTGGCCCCAATTCTTAATTTTCTCACTGTAGAATGCGGGTTTGAGTTGATCCGATAATAGACTTCATAGAAGCAACAAGGACAAGATCAAATACAGTCCAAGGTATGACCAGACACTTGATAGTTCAAGCAGGTTATATCAACAATAGTTGCTGAATCTCAACACAAGCGTGTGTTTAACTTTTGAAGAAAATGTTAACCTATCTTTCAAAATAACTACACCCTTTGCCTATCTCCCAGGTGTGCATGTGTGAGCATGCCAGCTTCGTGTCTTTGCCAACATGGTTCTAAATCTATAACACACATTAAGGACAGGGGGAGGGTGGAGAACCCATAGCTGTCCCATACCAGTAGGAAAACCCCAGAAGGAAGCTAATGAGGAAGGTCTATTTTGCTGGACTGTAGATGGAGTAGAAGATGTAGATGGAGGTGAAAAGAAGGAGCCAAGCCCAATCCCCAGATGGTACTGTCTGAAGTTAATCCTTCAGGAATTCAGGTTAAGCTGGGAGGGAACTCCTGGTCTGCACTCTGAGATGTGTCCTGGAAGGGATCTCTGGGATTCTAGAACTCCTATTTATGAACCTATGTCCCCAGCTTTATCATAGGCTCTGAAATCCAGAGAGCCCCAGTGTTGAAATCAGCAGGGGCCCATTAAATGTCTGTCCAATATCTGTAAATGAGTGTGAACTTAATTACAGTAGGGACTCACCACCAGTGGGGCTCCAGTAAGGAGGTGAGATGGACTAGGAATGGGGACTTAAAAAGGGTCACAAAAAATAAACAGAGAAATACCTAAATTAAATAATATCATGATCTAATGGACTTGACATTTTCAGAACATTCTATTCAAACACTAAAAAAAATACACATTCTTCTTGGAAGATCACCATATGCTTTATAAAATAAATCATATATTAAAACAAGTTTCAACAAAAATTTTTAAATGGAATTAATTTATCTTATTTGATCACAATAGAATAAAACTCCCAACGTTGAGCAAGTACGTGGTAGAGAGATGGGAGAGAAAGGGAAGTGGAATGGTTTGTGCGCTATCAAGAGAGGCAGAACTGGAGACACGACAGTAGTGAGTGAGTAGCCTACACTGCCATCTGAGACCATGGTGATGTCTAGACCTGTGCTGCTATTGAAGACAATGTCTGGGTCCAAAGCCCTGCCACAGCGGAGTTCTGTGTCGATGTCCATGGCCCATTTTACCAAGTGACTTGTGGTCTGGGCTGCAACATGGGACCATGTTGATGTCCAAAGGCTTAGCTAAACTGGCCCTGCCCCTCAACTGGACAGCATGGAAGAGCTGACCCATAGTGGCTTGGGTGTAAGAGGAGAGCTGGCAGCTGACCAACTCAGATACAACCCAAGTGTAGATCCATGGTTTTAAGTGGCCCACCCCAATATCTACCACATCTATAAACTGCTGGAGCATGTGAAGGGGCCAGTCCTGCTGAACTAAAGCTACAGGATGTCCATGACACAGGGCAGCAACAAGATACCCAAGAGGAGTAAGGATCCAGCATTGATGATGTTGTAGCAAAAGCCAGCAGCCTCAAACCAGACCAGTGATTCATTGCTATCAATATTTGCAAGTAAAGCTGTTTCAACAAAATGGTATACCATGTGACACACTGTAACACACCACAGCTTCCACAGTGAAATTTGTTGTTGGTGGTGGTGGTGGTGGTGTTCTTTTATGGGTGATGGGGGAGAATGTTGCAAGAGTAGGCAGATATGGAGGGAGATGAGTAGGACTGAGGTGCATGATGTGAAATTCACAAAGAATAAATAGCTTTTAAAAAAGAATAAAATTCCCAACCCACAGCAAGAGAAACTATAGAATGCATGCAATTTCATAGAGAGTAAATAACATGCTATTGAATAATGAATGTACAGTTGAAAAAGTTTTTTTAAAGTCTAAAAATTCCTAGAATCAAATGGAAAGGGAAACACAACATACCAAAAACTCATGGGACCTACTCAAAGCAGTCCTGAGCTATATAAATGCCTAAATTAATAAAAGGCACTAACAAACCAATGTCAGGACCTAGAAATGGATCAGTGTATAAGAGGACTTTGTGTTCTTGCAGAGGATCTGAGTTTGATTCCCAGCACCCACATGGCAGCTAACAACCATCCATATTTCCAGTTCCAGGGAATCCAACACCCTCTTCTGGTATCTGTGATCACCAGGCATGCACATGATGAGCATGTAAACAAAGCATTCATACACATAAAAATAAAGCAAAAACAATCAAATGGCCATCCCATTCTCCTGTTGAATCTTCAGTAAGCACCTCCTTAGAGAAAATGGAACCTCCAGTAACAGATGTCTGCTTTCGTCTCTCTTCCCCATACCCACGCTGAGCCTGTGACTGGACAATAACCATGGTGATTCCAGGTTTAGGTTGAGAGTGATGGATATCTGCTATGGTTTCAGAGGCCATGCTATGCGGGGAAGGCTAAAAGAGACAAAACTAACTGAGAAGGCCCTTTCCAGCCTAACAACCACTGGCTCCTGTCAGCTCCTCTTGGTCAGTGCAGCCCTTCTCTAACAGCTACTTTGTCCTGCTCCACCAGGCTTCTTAGCCACACACCTATGGATACAAACCATGCCTGGGCTAGGCTGACAACTCATGCTTCCTCTGGTTAAACATCATGCATTCCATGGCAGCCCAGACTCAGGCCTGGGAAGCAATCATGTCCCTGAATCCATTTTCTTTCTATCTAATGCTGAAGCATTTCAAGGAGCCTGCATTTCCTTCTTTATGTGTCGAGCAAGATTATGTGAAGTAGAGATGGAGACTGAGATCAGAGCTATCAGATTCTGGAGATGAGAAGAGACTGAGAAGGCAGGTAGAAAGGGACCAGGGAAGGAGATGCAGGCAGAAATGATAAAGGGAATTGTGGAACCCTACACTACCCACCACCTCTACCAAAGCCTACAGGGTGGACACCGGAGAAAAGAGGACCAGCAGTGCCTGAGGACACTCAACCCTGAAGAGCTAGCCCAGTGTGATGGGCCTTTAGGTGTGTTGAGCATGTAGGTCAGAATATCAAGCATAGGGACAGAGGGACTGTTGGGGCATTTCCTTGTTCTTTGTGTGGTCGTGGCTATAACAATGGTTGTAGCTGATAGTGATCCTTAGATACCAATGAAAGTAGTGATGCTGCCATTGGTCTCTGAGTATGTCACCCTTTGCTCAGATAAGGATCCTAGGCAAGTTTCCTAGTCTTAAGGCATACAGAAGTCCCCAGCCTCAACACCCTGCAGATCTGAGAGACTTCCTTACCATAAAGTCTGCAGTTGAGCCACTATGCCCAGATCAAACTTCTCTTTTTAAGTGTGTACTGTGTGTGTAATACCATGCCAACTTGATGTCCCTGTGGATGAGTCTTGTGATGAGGGCGGCACTCTCATCAGAAGGTGACCCAGGAGGGTTCTGTGCCCGGGGTATGTGCATGTCTCTCATCTCAAGTCACTGAAGTGTGAACTCCGATAACTTCCTGTTAAACTTCTTGATCTGAGCTTGCCTAAGGAGGGCACACTTACTTTGCCTCTTGCCTGATGTCTTCATGGCTCTACGGGTTTCTAGGCAGAAAGATCTGCCCATCTTACTCATGGTTGCTGTTCTATACACCCTTTGCTCAGATTCTGGGCTCAGAACCACCACAACTGTAAGAAAACATGGACTAGGCTGAAGAGATGGCTCAGTGGTTAAGAGCACTGACTGCTCTTCCGAAGGTCCTAAGTTCCACTTCCAGAAACCACATGGTGGCTCAAAACCATCTGTAATGAGATCTGATGCCCTCTTCTGGGGTGTCTGAAGATAGCTACACTGTACTTAAATAAATAAATAAATCTTTGGGCTGGAGCAAGCAGGGTCAGAGAGAGAAGAAAAAGTGTCTGAAGACCGCTACAGTGTACTTACATATAATAAATAAATAAATAAATATTTTTTTTAAAAAAAAAAAAAGAAGACATGGACTAATGTCTCAGACTCTTGAATCCATTTAGACTTTGTGGCTCATCCACAAGGATATCAAGGTGGCAGGGTGTTATACACAATGCCCAGGATTACTTAAAAAGAGAGGTTTGATCTGGGTGTGGTGACACAAACCTGTAAACATGTCACTCCTGGTAAGGCAGAGGAGGCTCTGCAATTGCCAGCTAGTCCGGGTTACACAGCAAGCAATGCTAAACAGACTCAGCAGGCTGCATTTACATCTTTGTTCATTTATATGTAAATCTAACAGTAATAGTTAAGAAAGAGGAGGCCATAAACTTGAGAAAGGACACATGGGAGGTATCAGAGGGAGGAAGGAAATGGAAAATGTTTAATTATATTATTATATTGTAATCCTATTAATTAGTTTAATTAATACTGGAATGAATTAGCAAGAGTGCAGTAATCTGTGTGGATGGAAATACGTTCTTGTTGAACTTCAACAGTGGTTTTTGAATGCCTTTAAGATTTTGATTCTCAGCCTTGGAATGGTGGATGTGGATTTCCTACTCATAAACCCCCAGGAGCTGATGCCCTCTGTGGTTTTTGCCTTGTCCCGAGCATCCTTGGAATCAACATCAGTGAGGAAGCTTGCACCACTCTGTGGTGAGATGTGTTTCTAAGCTTTTTGGGGCCTGAGAATTCACCTGGTGAGTGGTGGGAGGTCAGAGATTCATTAGTCCAGGCTCAACCCACCACATACTGAAGATTCTTCCTGTCCTCCCTAGACTTCGTTCACACCATAAAGAAAGAATTGGAAGGACTCTGAAGGCTGATCTGAAGTACACAGCAGCACAGACAGTGATATTCCTTGAGTTTTGTTCCAATAGGGTCTCCCATATATCCTGCTCAGAGACAAATGTGCAAAACTAAAGCCTAGGGTATGTTTTCCAGGTAGGATTACCCTTGCTACCTTGGACTTGCTCTACCCCATAACCCATCTCCCCTCCCAAGGTTGCTTTCTCCTCCTCTGGATCCAACTAACTGCATTCTTCCTGATTCTCAGGGTTCCCATGTACCTGCCTACTTCTATGAGTTCCTGTACCACCCCAAGCTCTTCAGAGACATTGAACCACATCATATGAAGATGAGATCTCCTTTGACTATGTCTTTGGATTCTCCTTTGGGAGCAGCAAGCATGAGTCTTCTTTTCATGAGCCAGATGGGAACCCAGATGAGTATTTGAGGAGTGACTGGGCCCTGTTAAGTAACTGTCCAGTTAAGGAAACTGAGGCCCTTAAAGATTCCCTTACATCAATCTTATAAATAGTTTAAAAGCCCACACTAGTGTGAGAGTCTGAACCCTTTCCTATCTAACCTGGTGTTCCCTCCACCTGTCCCCTCACTGACATGGAGTCGGACCTCATATCAAAGAAAGTCAGTGTTAGTCCATGCCATTGCTATAAATGTCAGAGGGAAGAGTGAGCCATGCAGAGATTAAATTAGAGCCCTGAGTCTCTGACTCAGTCCTCATCTTTAGAACCTCTAGTTTTCTGTCTTCTCTGGAAGTTAAAGACTATGACTTAAACCTATCTAGATTCTGGTCAGCTTGGACCAAGGTACCAGGTCACCAAGCATGAGGCAGGACAGTTCCAGATCACAAGCCACCATGCCATAGTGTGTCCTTGTCCTTAGGTCCCCATGTCCCAGTATATTTCTATGAGTTCTGGCATCAGCCCAACGTTCTCAAGGACTCTAAGCCATCTTACATGAAGGGCATCTCTTTCTCACCAGATTGTCCTACTGTGTGGTGAGTCTTTCTCATTCCCCAGCAGCAGGGTAACTAAGGGATGATTGTCCCCACTTTTCATGTGTGGAAACTGAATCCTGAGGGAAGATGGGATCAGGTGTGGACCATTTTACAGCTAAAAGCACTGTGGTAGGGTTAGAATTCAAGTTTCTTCCACTCTAGCCTGCACTCCCTCCTCCTGTTCCCACTCCAACTGACCATAGTGACATGAATAGGGACAGAGAGGGACATTTTATGTCATTCATTAATTTATAAGTTTGTTTGTTGTGGATTTTTTTTAGAAAGGGTATCACAATGTTGGGATGGTAGCCAAAAGCTCAAGGCCCTGGGTTCCTTTGTCTAGAGGTCTGAGATAACAGGTTGTATCACTATTCCAAGAAAGGTGTTAGCATTCTGTCTAAACTCCTGGCAACAGCCAGGTAGGCCTGACCCACTATAAAAGGGGCTTATTGTCCCCTCCTCCCTCTCTTGCTTCTCTCTTGCTCTTCCTTTCTTGCTCCCTGTACCCTCACCCATTCCCCATTCCCTTCTCCCCCCCACCTCTCCATGTGCTCATGGCCAGCCTCTACTTCTCTACTCTTTCTCTCTCTCTCTCTCTCTCTCTCTCTCTACCTTTCTCTGCCTCCACTACTCTCTTGACTCCCCTCCCAATGTCCTGAATAAACTCTATTCTGTACTATACCATCATGTGGCTGATCCCTGAGTGGGGGGAAAGGGATGCCTTGGCATGTGCCTGCTGAGACATCCCCTTCCCCCATACCTCACCACACCCCTCCATAGAACATATTCCCCCTCGCTTTATCTTTTTATGAACACATCAAAAGTTATTTGAAAGTCATGATTTTTTTCTCAGACTATTACTCTATGACAAAGGTAAGGAAGACATTCTGGGTAATAATAAGCCCAGGAGAGTTTCCATTATAGGCTGGGGCAAGTAAGAGCAGGATATGGAAGGGGTATTCCAGATCCCATCAGGAGTGGTGTGGACATATGCAGGGTCTAGGGTCAGGCTAAGCAGAGGTGGTAAGTATATAACATGAGCTGGCAGCCTCATGCTGTGGTCAGGACCAAGACCCTTGTTCTCCTCCAGTCTGCAGTTGACCTAACTAAGGAGGAGCTGCTGAGCAGGAGGAGGGTGTACTGGACCAAGTTTATATGACTTATGTGAGTGGACACCCCTCAGCCTCCCTAGTTAGGGGATTCCAATCCAGGGCTCCCCTTACCTGTGGTGACCTCATCAACATGCATGGGTTCTTCACCAATAGGAGCCTCCCCACTCAGACAGGAATCTCTTGTGGATACCAGTCATTGATTATCTCCCCATGACCTGGCAGGAATGTTATTTTGTCTATAAATGCACCCTTAAAAGAAAGGAGAAACAGCTCACATGGCTCTGCCACACAGAGACACTAATGGAAGCTCCTTTCATCCAGACACTTGCACCTGTGAACCTATCTCCTTAGCATGCTCTATCCACTATCTTAATCCAAATCAGGAAATGAGTCTTTGGCTCAGTAAAATCTAAAATGCCCAGTGCCTTACTCTACTGGAAGTCTATAGTTACAGGAATTCCCAAAGAAAAGGCTACCACATTGGTCCTTGTTTGGCTATGATGCACAGTGCCTACAGTTGGATATCCAACCAGCTGTAGGTCATACTCTGAAAACCTGCTGGATGAAGTTCTGGACTCAGACCCTGCCTTAGAACACCCTAGAGCTGAAGGTGGCTGAGGACAACTAAATGCAACTATAGCAAGTTATGTCAGATTTTGTACTGAGCACAAAGGGGATCAGCCTGTGGTGCCCAAATACTCTGAAGAGATAGGAGCTCCTGTGGATGCCAGCTTTTCTCTACATCCCACTAGACCTGTGGCCTTCCTCTCGCCTTTATTTCATCTTCCTCCTGCCCTTTTCTCCTCTTCTCCAAGGCCTAGAATTTATCAAATAAAGCAGCTACTTTGGAGGTTGGTGGCAACATAGCAGGTGAATAATTTCCACGCCCACCTCTCAGTGAGTACCAAGTTTTCTCACACTTACACTGGCCAATAGAATTATATTACTCCCATCTTTTACTAAGTTGCTGTTATGTTTAATCTTGGTTGTCAACTTGATAAGATCAACTAAGAAACTTACCTGTGTGTGGGTCTCAAAGGACACTTGCAGGAAAATTCCCAAGGGGAAGAGAACCTCCCTCATAGTATATGGCACCTTTGACTGTGTCCTATATATAAGGAGATATTTTAAAAAAATCAGTGTTTCAATCTTGCTTACCTTTTTCAGTGTGTCCATTTCTGCTGTTGCTGCTGCCTTCAGCTGTCAATATGAGATGAAGACCAGCAACTCTCTAGGAATCTTCCAAGCCTTCCAAGTACCAGATTGGAACTGCAAAAGCATTGAGATTGGTGAACTGAGCAGAGACTGGGGTTCTTAAGGGCTCCAGGCCACATGAGGTCTTTGTTAGAGTGCCCAGCCCTTAAATACAAGGCCATTCTAGTAAATCCCCTTTAGAGCATATGCATACTCCATCAGCTTTATTAATCTAAGGGTCCCTGTCTAATACAGTGCTTATAAAAGAATCATCATAAACTGCACACTAGGTGCTATGGCTAATGTTTTTGTCCCAGCTACATGGAAGGCAGAGACAGGAGGATCGCACGATCTCAGCATTTCAAGAATAACCACTTTGATACATTGGCACTGAATCTCAATAATTCATATTACATATATAAATGAGTATATATGTCATATGACATAAGACATGTATCACACATATATGTGTGTGTGTCATAGACTATGTAGCTGATAAACAAATGAAATATGTTCAGTTTTAAAGACAAAGAAGTCCAGAGTCAGTGTAACAAGGATAGCTCTCTGGACTAAAGATTTTACCTTATGTTCTCAAGACATAAAAGAGATAAACAATGATTCTCATGATATGATAACTTCCTAACAGCTTCAACTCTTAATTTTACTACACTATAAATTAGGTTTCAACATATGATGCAACTTGGATGATACCCATCATTGGCATTCAAGACAATCAACTCATTCATCTGTGCCTTTCCCTAGTGGTGAGTGGCACCCTTTTTTTCAAAGAGAAGTGGGTCTGGACATCTTCATTAGTCCCTCAAAGCTGAAATATGCGTGTATGTGTCCATCCATCTGTCTGTCAGTTTGTGTCTCTATCTGTGTCTGTGTTCCTGTCTGCTCAAGTTTGTTCTCATTAACACAGACAGGAAATGCTATAAAATTCACATTTGCATGCTTAGGACATCTGGGAAATATGTATCTGTGAGGTGTGTCCTAGAAGTGGGGTGTAGTATCAGAAGGTTCAGAAACATACCACAAGAGAGATGCCTGTTCGACATCTGAGTGTGTCCATGTGTGGAGGGACACATCTGCCCTGTTAGCCCTCCTGGGTCCTCCTAGCATGACAACTATTTCATCTCCTGTGATTTCTTTTTTATCCTTACCTTACTGTTGTCTCCAAACTCTCATACTTTATGCCACTTTGCAAAGGTGATGAAATGTATTCAATTTGCCCTTGGGTTCTTCCAGTGCATTTTCCTTCCATCATAAAGAGGTTGGTTCCTTCATTCTCAAGACCCTGAAACTGCCTCATATCTCTGCCTGTGCCCACCTTGCCCCAAGGGGTACAGTTTTCCAGGTTGGAAAAGTCCTCCTTCTTCAATCCACTTTGTTGAAGACCAACCACAGAACACCATCATCAAAGTGATGATTCTTGTATTCCTCTCTCTGAACACCAGAGGATAGAGAAGAATTGAAAATATCCTTTAGCCTTAGCTCAGTAGCTCAGAAGAGAAGAGCCCTTTCTTCGAATGCAGAACTGAGACTGACACTTATACAGAGAACGTGAGGCATTACTGAGCTCTTGCTGCACACAGGCATCTGTGAGGTCCCCATTTCTGTGGACATAAAGACACTTCCATTTATATGCAACCAAATTTGCCCATTTTCCAGCATGGATGGACACATTTTGCCTAAAAATAGGAGCTATAAGACTACTTCTTTTATTGGAAAAAGTTTTTTTCAGATCCTCTATGTAAATCATTACTTGGTCTCAGCTCCTAGACAACTTCCTAATGCTATAGTTTGACAGTTGCATACAGTTTGGAAACATCAGAGCCTTGGAGGGTCTATCATGGAATAGGAGTCCTTTATGACTAGTCCTCTTACTAAGTACAGCATATCTGAGATTCCAGTGTGCTGTCGTTTGGTTAACAGTGTCAGTCCACATATGCACACAACACATTTTATCCACTCCTCAGTTGATGTACATCTAGGTGAGCTGATTTTGACTACTTTTAATCAAGGTCTTATGAACTTTTTCAACCTCTTTTTGTGTGTGTGTGTGTGTGTGTGTGTGTGTGTGTGTGTGTGTGTGTGTGTGTGTGGCTGCTGCCTTCTTTTCTTTGGGCTCAAGACTTGGGAATAGATAGGATAGGTGTGTTTAACTTCTAAAGAAACTGCCAAACTGTTTTCTATAGTAACTATATCATTTCGTATCTCCTCCAACCATGTATGAAGGGACCAGTGGCTCCCAGTCTTAGTCAACACTTGGCCCAATGGGTATTACATGTGATTCAATTGAACAGGTATGACTGATGTATTCTTGCATGTGCTTTGATAAATTTTGAGCCTCTCCTTCTCTGTCTCTGTCTCTCTTTGTCTCTCTGTCTCTCTGTCTCTGTCTCTCTCTGTCTCTCTGTCTCTCTCTGTCTCTCTCTGCCTGTCTCTCTCTGTCTCTGTCTCTCTCTGTCTCTCTGTCTCTGTCTGTCTCTCTGTGCCTCTCTCTCTCTCTCTCTCTCTCTCTCTCTCTCTCTCTCTCTCCCCTCTCTTTCTCTCCCTCCTTTCCTTCTCTTTCTATTTCTTGCTCCCTTCTTAATTCTGCCTCCCTCCAAAGCTATCTTCATTCCATATTTTTACTATGGTCTTAGCCATCATTAACACTGGGCCTCTAAATGGTGGTACTGTAAGAGGCAGTACACATAGATTTTTCTAACCTGAGTTAAAATGGTCAGGGATTAAGTAGTACCACGATGTCCCAAGAAGCATAAAGAATCTGGTTCCTTGACCTCAATCTTAGAGATACTGGAGACTTCTCAGGCCCCATGGCCCAGCATTTCATTTGGTTATGTAACTGAAAAAGGGAAAGCACCTGGCAGGAAGAGATGAAACCACAGATTACACAAGACTGCATTGTAAGGATAACATTAAATCAAAATCAGGCCTTGCAGATTGGAGGAGGCAGGAGAAGCCATGACTGTTCCATGTCAGAGAAGTCAGAAAAGAACCAAAGGAGAAAATTCTGCCGTACCCAAACATGAGTCCCTACATTGTTGGAGGTTGGAAAGTTAGACCCAAGGTCAGTCCTCAGAGGCTACTAAATACTGTCTGATATGGGTCATCACACCATTCCTCAGGGAAATCACACTGAGCTAGGTGTGAACTCCTCATCCTGTAGTTACTGATGCATCCATCTCACCAGAGTTCTCTACGATTCTGAAACTGTTTAGAGACTTGTGTCTCCAGCTTCTTCACAGGCTCTGAGAACCCAGACTCTCCTCACTATTGGAGCCATCAATGCCCCCATGAAATGTTGTCAAGTGGGGGTGATGGGTGGCCAGATGCTGCCTACATGGGCAAAGAGACTTCCAACAAAGCCAGAAGATCTGAGTTGGACAGGGGACAGCAGATGCTGAAGAGGATATGGAGAAAGAGGAACACTTCTCCATTGATGGTGAGATTGCAAGCTGGTAAAATCACTCTGGAAATCAGTTTGACAGTTCCTCAGAAAATTAGACATAGTACTACCTGAGGACCCAGCTATACCACTCCTGGGCATATACCCAGAAGATGCTCCAACATGTAATAAGGACACATGCTCCACTGTGTTCATAATAGCCTTTTTTATAACCAGAAGCTGGAAAGAAGCCAGATGTCCTTCAACAGAGGAATGGATACAGAAATTGTGATATATATACACAATGGAGTACTATTCAGCTATTAAAAACAATGAATACATGAAATTCTTAGGCAAATGGATGGAACTAGAAAGTATCATCCTGAGTGAGGTAACCCAATCATAAAAGAACATACATGGTATGTACTCACTGACAAGTGGATATTAGCCCAAAAGCTCAAAATAAACAAGTTACAATTCACAGACCACAGAAAGCTCAAGAAGAAGGAAGACTGAAGTGGGGGTGCTTTGGTTCCTCCGAGAAAAGGGACAAAATACTCACAGGAGCAATTATGGAGACAAAGTTTAGAGCAGAGACTGAAGGAAAGGCCACCCAGAGACTGCCCTACCTGGGGATTCATCCTATAAACAGTCACCAAATCAGACACTATTATGGACGACAAGAAGTGCATACCAAAAAGAGCCTATTATGGTTGTCTCCGGAGGGGCCCTGCCAGAACCTTACACTTACAGAGGCAGATGCTAGCAGCCAACCATTGAACTGAGCGCTGGGTCCCCAATGGAGGAGTTGAAAGGCAAACTGGAGGAGCTGAAGGGGTTTACAGCCCCATGGGAAAATCAATGATGTCGTCCACCCAGATGCCCCAGGGCTCCCAGGGACTAAACCATCAACCAAGGGGTACACATGGTTCCAGCCAAAAGTGTGGCAGAGGAATGTCTTGTTGGGCATCAGTGGGAGGAAAGTCCTTGGTCCTGTGAAGGCTCAATAGATATCCCAGCATAGGGAAATCGAGGGGTGTAGGAGGGAGTGGGTTGGGTGGAGGGGCACATACTGGGAGGCAGAGGAGGGAAGGAGGGGTTGGGGGTTTTCAGGGAGGGGGGAAAACCAGGAAAGGTTTTAGCATTTGAAATGTAAATGAAGAATATATTCAATAAAAAAATTTTATTTAATAAAAATAAAATAATTTTTTTATTATTTATTTTATTTTTTTTATTTTTTTTTATTTTTTTAATTTACATTCCAAATCACTTCCCCTTTCCCGTTTCCTCCCTCCCCAAAAGTCCCATAAGCCCCCTTCCCTCCCTCTTTTCTCCATTCAACCCCCTCTCGTTACTCTGTCCTGGCGTTCCCCTACATCCAGTCTTTCCAGGACCAGGGATCTCTCCTTCCATCTTCTTAGAAATCTATTGATATGCGGATTGTGTCTAGGGTAAAATATAAATTTTTTAAAAAAATCTGAGTTGGATTCCCAATGTCTGCATGGTAGAATGAGAGAAATGACTCCCAGAACTTATCTTGTGACCTTCACATGCATGTCACTGCATGTGAGTACTCACACACACACACACACAATAATTAAATTATTAAATGAATAAACAAGCAATAAGAAAAACAATTTAAAAGTGTTTCCCAAGTGAATAAAGGACTATGTGTTGATCTGTGCAGAAGCTAGCCACCAGAGGAGACACAGTATAGAGACAGAATGAATGTGACTAAGAAGCACCAAAATTCCAGTGTTTCAATGAAATAGCCAGGATTTCTGGGAGCAGCCCATGGAGGTCCTAAGGTCACTGTAATGGTCACATTCTGAACTCCAGCCATTGAGCTTCTCTTCGCCTATGGCATCTTCCATATTTGCCTTGTCAGAGAAACTCTCCTGATTTCTCCTGTTAAAGCATTTGGTTCCCTGACCTCCATGACAGCACTGACCTCTGCCAGTGAGCACAAGAATAGTGGTCATGGTGAATCTAGGTTTGAAGACATGGCTCCTGGTATCTCAGAAGAACTGCAGAAGTGCAGAAACTATCTGTGCCTTCCCATGAGGCCAAAGAGCAGAAATTGAAGATGTGTGTTTCCTACAGTTGGTCACTGGCTCCTGTCATTTCTGCCTCTAGTTGTCAGAAAAGAAAAACTTTGCCCCGCCCCACGTGCTCTCCCATCTACATTCCTTTTGGTCCTGTCTGGGCAAGGCCTATATATTCTGCTTTTGGTTACTGAAGAACAGACTCAGGCCTGGGAGCTTATCATGCCACTGCACAGACGTCCTGGATGGCTGAATGCTGTGGTCTGTGGGCTCCTGATTCTCCTCCTCCATGTGAAGGGTGAGACTCCTTAAGTGGGGTGGTGGGAAACAGGGTGTCAGTCAGAGACTGAACTTGTGGGAAGAAAGCACTAGGGAGGGAAGAGCTCATCCAGATGACAGAGGAAACCATAGGGAATGTGAGCCACCCAATGCACCCACTAAAATCCATAGAGTGGGTGCCATAGGACACTGATCAGAGATGTCTAAGATTACTGCATGCTGAGGAGCCCACCCACTGTGAAGGGCTCCAAGGAGCCAACCTGAAAGTCAGGAGAAGAGCAGAAGGGGAATTTCCTACATCTGTATGTGGCTGTGACTATTCCTAACTTTGGGTAATCATAACAATAATGCCTTCTTACTGCCAAATGACTTTGAGTGTATGACCTCTTTGGCCAGAGAAATGCTGTGACACCCTTCAAAGGGGTACAAGGAAAGGTTCCTGGGCCTGGGGGATAGGGAAACTGTTACAGTTGAATTGGGGGACCCTGGCTTCCCTTCCTGTGAGCTCTGGTAACAACGAAATGGGAACTCCCACAACTTGCCCAAGCAATTGATTACAGAAAACTAACCCAGATGTTATCTCTCCAATAGGTCATGATTCATCAGAGGCCAGCCCCATCAGAAACACACATACAGGTCAAGTTCAAGGCAAGTTTGTCCACTTGAAAGACATCAAAGCTGGTGTCCATACCTTCCTGGGAATTCCCTTTGCCAAGCCTCCTGTAGGACCACTGCGCTTTGCACCTCCTGAGGCCCCTGAGCCATGGAGTGGTGTGAGGGATGGAACCTTAGAGCCAGCCAAGTAAGTTCTGGACCCAGAGGGTTTCTGGTACTAGGGTGAAAATATGCTCCAAGATCTGGACCATGCTGAAGTGTCTCCTCCTTCTTGGCTACAGAGCAGTTCTCTGCCTGTGATGAGCAATATCTTCCATGCATTTTTCTGATGCATGTGCTAAAGATTAGAATGGAACAACTGTGTTAGATTCCTGGGTTAGAGCTCGGTACGTATACAGAGTTAGCTCCTGGTGCTAGTGAGAAACATATCCACATTCATCCAAGAGTCAAATTGTGCCAAGTGAAGAGCCCTGAGTCTGGCGTCATACACTACAAGTCCCTCAGGAGGGCAGCAATGATGAGTATCCTGCAGAGTCACTGTGACAACTCAGAAGGTTAAGAGCCATTGTCCAAGGAACATGTATAAAAGCTTCCCCTGGAGAATATATAGGAAAAAGAGATTCCCTGAGAGTCTGGGCATGGGATGAAGGATTTCTTATTTCCTACAGTACAGCATTGTCCATTCATTCCTACAGTACCACTGTGGACCCAGCAGCCAAATATCCAGATGCCTTACTTTCATTCCCTGTTGCTATATTAAAAAGACCCTGACAAAAAAGCGGGAACGAAGAATTCACTACAAGTCACAGTTCCTAGTTACAACCATCATAGTAGAGAGGCTCTTTAGGAGAGGTCACAGTAAGGAAAGCTGGTCACATCACATTTGCAATTGAGAAGAGAGAGCAAAGAATGCACGATTGCTTGCTAATAGTCAGCTCACTTTTGCTACTCAGTTCACAAGTCCCTTGCTGGGGAATGGTGACACCCACAATAAACAAGTATTCCTACTTCAATTTATGTAAGCAAGATTATCCCCACAGGCCAACCTGATATTAGACAGTCCATCCTTGAGACTCTCTTCCCATGTGATTCTAAATAAATAGTACAAGGAGAGGGGGTGAACAGCACTACCAGCAGTTAATCATTTCCATAGAGAATCCAAGAAGTCTCAAAGTTCCAATCTCGTGAAGGTTGCCCCAACTCAACCAGAGACCTCCCTAGAAATCCAGACGCCTCTCAGCCTCCACAGAGCTAGTGACCCTTACCTTGATAGAAGGAGACTGTAGAGAGGAATCATGTGTTAGAGGAGGTATTAAGGGTGTCTAGAAAAATTCCTAAGGGTCTACTTTTTTCTTTTCTTTTAATTTTTGAGATTATAATATAAGTACGTTGTTTCTCCCTTTGTTTTCCTCCCTCCAAGCCCTCCCATATATATCCCTTCTTGCTCTCTCAAATTCATGGCCTCTTTTGTCATTGATTGTTTTACATGCATATATGTATACACACACAAGCACACACATATTTCTAAATATAATCTTCTTAGTCTGTTTAATAGTGTGTGTGTGTGCGTGTGTGTGTGTGTGTGTGTGTGTGTGTGTGTGTATTTTATGGTCAGCCATTTAGTATACAATAACCTATAGGAGTGCTCTTCCTTAAAGAAGATTTTCTTCCCACTCTGAGTATTCCTTATTTACCTCCAGCTTGGTGTAGGGTTGAGGCCTCATGCTCTTTACCTATCTACTTCTGTATGTCTATGTATGTCATTATTATTCAGCTCATGTTTATGTCTTACTGTTCATGAGACTTTATGGGTATATATTCTGATATTACTAGGACACACAGGTTTTGATCACTAAACATTTCTTGGGATAAGTATCTGTCATTGTCAACAGGTGTCTACAAAATGATGATATGGTGAATGTAGAGGGTCTGAAGAAGATAAAGATGATCATGCCTCGCTTCTCTATGTCTGAGGACTGCCTGTATCTCAACATCTATGCACCAACTCATGCCAATGAGAGTTCTAACTTGCCTGTGAGAATTGGGCCATAGTCAACTGGGTAGGGGCAGAGCAGTGTAGACCCTGATGAGAAGCCTTACCTCCTAATAGATCCTAGAAGGTTTTGGTTTTTTGTTACTTGTTTTGTTTTGTTTTGTAGCCATGCAGAACAATTTAAGTCCTGGGAGTTAGATTATGAATTAACTAAGGACACACACTACAAACTTGTGCCCTAGAGACACAGTCAGGTGTCCAAGGGCTGAACGCTGAGATAAGCCAAATTTCTAGCTTTAGGATATTGGTTGTGCCTATGAACATTGGTGAGCCTTTTGATTCATAATCAGAAAAAAATACTTGTGGAGATACCCTTCTCCACACTTTTGAGGAGTCTGAGAGTAACGGTGACATTATCTGGACTTAAATCCATTAATCCAGACTAAGATGTCACACTGGGGTTTGAAAATATGCTAATGGGACTGTAGTTCCTCATTTGTGGCCTGGGTCTAGGATGCTGAGGAGTCCTGTGTATGTATTTATCTGCACAGATACACAGCAGCCCGTAATCTAGGAGGCAGTTTTAATTGAGCTTGTGTTGTATAGAAGCCTCCTGGCATCTCTTATTTTTCTAGGTGATGGTATGGCTCCATGGTGGTGCACTGGTTATGGGCATGGCTTCCATGCATGATGGATCCAGGCTGGCAGCCACTGAGGATGTGGTGGTGGTCTCTACCCAGTATCGCCTGGGAATCCTGGGCTTTTACAGGTGATTATAGGGCTGGGCTGGGAAACGGGCTGAGCAGAACCTAGACTGCCTTTTGATCCCTGTCCCCTTCATTTCTCAGCACTGGAGATGAGTACGCCAGAGGCAACTGGGGATTCTTAGATCAAATGGCTGCCCTACGCTGGGTCCAGCAGAACATCCCCAACTTTGGAGGCAACCCTGACTCTGTCACACTTTTTGGCCAGTCAGCAGGTGGCACAAGTGTGTCTTTCCATGTCATGTCCCCCATGTCCCAAGGACTCTTCCACAGAGCCATCATGGAGAGTGGGGTGGCCCTGCTGCCTATCTTTTTATCTAACTCCACTAAGATGGTCTTCACAGTAAGTGCTCCATCACCCCAGCCCTGACTTTGTCATAGCCCTCAGCCTCTGGTACTCTAGTATTCTGTTCAGTGGGGAAACAACAACTATGAGAAATAGCTTCTTTCCAATAATTTGTAAGAGGTTCAAGGATGAGGGTCTACTTACCCCACTTTATACATGCTGAATACATTATGTGGCTTGCAAAGCTCCTCTCAGCAGCTTTAATTATTAGCCAAAACAAGTATGCATGGATTTGGAAGATGATTCAATAGATGAGAGAGCCTGCTGTGCCAGTGTGCAAACCAGAGGTCAAATCCCCAGAAACCACATAAGGCCAGATGTGGTGATACTTATTGCAATCCCAGTGTTTCTATGGCAAAACAAGTCTCAGAGATAGGGGTACTCTAAAAGTTAAAGGTCAACTACATTGGTGTAAGCAGCACCACAACAAGAGAACAATAAGAGAACCTGTCTCAAATAAGGAGGAAGATGACAAATGATATCCAAGGTTGTCCACTGACTTTCATAGGCAAAATGTGGCACACAATAACCATTGTTACACAGGAACACATACACACACCAAATACACACACACACACACACACACACACACATGCACGCACACACACAAGCAGACAGAATGATCCCTTTCTCAGCTGTCAACTCTGAGCCACAAGAAAATGGGGACAATTTTATACTCTATTGTAAGCTGTACATAACACACAATAAGATGTTATATTTAGGGATAGGCACCCACTTGGGACTGGAATGATACTCCTCTCTCATGCCAACTCCCATTACAGAAGGTGGCAAATCTATCTGGTTGCGAAACTTCAAACTCAGAAGCCCTGGTGCGCTGCCTTCGAGGCAAGAGTGAAGCAGAAATTCTGGCTATCAACAAGGTTGGAAGAATTGTTGTGAGGGTGGGGAAGATGGTAGGCAATAGGGTGTGTGGCTGGAAGTCCTTACTACTCTGGACAAATTATTTTATCTGAATGGCTTGACATTCTATTAATCCTGGGTGCAAAATGAAAGTTGCAGCTTGCCTCATAGAGTTCTGTATGTAGGGTCTAAATGTAATGTCTTTTCAGGGATGAGAGGGGAGAGGTGTGGTGTGAATGACCCTCCTGAGACAAATTAGGAAATGGGGAAATAATAGATAATGCCCAACTGTCTCTATATATGTATAGGTATGTATACACACACACACACACACACACACACACGAATGATAGATCTTCCATACTAACCTTGAATGTTTCCCTCAGGCCTTCAGGATCATGCCTGCTGTGGTAGACAGAAAATTCCTGCCCAGACATCCCAAGGACTTGCTGACCTCAGCTGACTTTCACCCTGTTCCCAGTATTATTGGTGTCAACAATGATGAGTATGGCTGGATTCTCCCTACGGTAAGGTCCAGATATAATTTCCCATGTATCTGAGGGCTCATATGGTGGGCAAAGGGAACTCAGAAACTCATTGATCCATATCTAGCCTACTTCAAACTCAAACCATTCTCCACACCCCAGGTCTTCGAATTTTCTCAGACAGTAAAGAAAATAACCAGAAGGAATTTGCCAGCTATTCTGAAGATCACAATGGAGCAGATGGTAAGAATCTTCGAGACCTGCCTCCATTGAGAAGACCTCTCAATATCCTGCTCAGAGAGCATCGCTAGAAATGGGAGGTTAGAGAGGGTTGGCTGGTTGAGGTCACTCAGAGCTTTCCCCCTATAACAGACCTCACTGGCATTCCCCCAGCCTAAGGATGTTGCCTATCCAACCTCATTTTTTCTCATCACAATGTTGTAGATGCTGCCTCCTGAGTATGGTGCCCTGCTAATGGAAGAGTACATGGGAGATACTAAGGACCCCAGGACCCTCCAAATGCAGTTCAGAGAGATGATAGGGGACTTCACAATCATAATCCCTGCACTCCAAGTAGCACATTTTCAGCGTGAGTACATCTCTAACAAGGTTGAGAGAGGAAGCTCAGAGCTGTGGGTCCCAGGCAAGCTCTGTAGTGTGCAGGCTTGATCCTTGTCTAGACCAGATCTCTGGTTCCAGACCCTAGGAGTCTTTGTCTAATAAATCCTTACATTGAGTATAAGATGGTGACATCTTATCTGGGTACAGATGAAGAAACAGCTAAGTGCTATCTGTGACTTACTCCCCCAGGGAGGGCAAAGTCATTATTTAACAGTGGACTTTCCCACAGTCAATGCTCCAGGGTGGGGCTCCATACTCAACTGTTTTGAGTCCAGATAACTTGAGATCAAGCTATGCTTATGTCTCCATGTATCCTTGCCCTCAGGATCCCATGCTCCTGTCTACTTCTATGAGTACCAGCATAGGTCCAGTTTTCTCAAGAATTTCAGGCCATGGCACGTAAAGGCTGACCACGGTGATGAGCTTTACTTTATCTTTGGATCCTTCTTCTGGGGCAGCAAATGTGAGTCTTTCTTATTTTCCATGAGCAGGATGTTGAACCAAATTTGTACCTGATGGATGTCTGGGCCTCAAGCCCAATTTAGGGGTCCAAGGCTCTAAGACCAACGGGATCAAGTGTGTACCATCTTACAGCTCAAAACCTGCACTGGGTCTGGATCTTTCTTAGTTTATCTTGTGTTAGAGAAAATGAGGATTCACTGTATCAGGAATGAGCCTGAAGGAATTTACTTAGGATACTAGATGGATCTTGGATGCTGGGTTATAAAGGAGGGAGGGAACGAAGCCTAGAGTTCGGTTTAGGGTACAGCTGGAATGGTGAGTAAGAAGTATGACTTTGGCAACTGTGTTAAATGACTGAGATCTGGATCCTTGTCTTCTCTCTGTAGTTGACCTCACTGCAGAGGAGAAGCTGCTTAGCAGGAAGATGATGAAGTACTGGGCCAACTTTGCACGATATGGGTGAGAAGATGACCTTCTCTCAACCTCTTAAGGCTTAGGTCTTCATGCAGGGATCCATTTGTGATTGGTGATCTCATTAGCATTCATGGATCCTTTATTGTATGATAGAGTTCTCTGTACCCAAGGCATACTGAAATAGATACTTTGTAGGTCTTGGTTGCTGGTCATCTCATAATGACTTGTGGATGGATCACAGTACTGTGGTACTATTCTTTAGATCTTGCCTCTGAGAAGGAGAAACAAAACAGGCCAAGTAACCTTATCCCACAGGGAGTAGAAACTAGTGGATCAGACTTACATTTCTAAATCAGGATGTTTATCAGGCCCCTCATCTTCTTAGTCCGTTGCCCTATCTCACATTGGGAGGTCAGGCCTTAGATGAAAGTGACCTTCATTTTTCTCTACTGTTTGGCATATCCACAGGAACCCCAACAGTGAGGGTCTACCCTACTGGCCAGTGTCAAACCAAGATGACCAGTACCTGCAACTGGACATCCACCCTTCTGTGGGTCATGCCCTGAAGGCCAGAAGGCTGCAGTTCTGGACAAAGACTCTTCCCCAGAAGATTCTAGAACTAAAAGGAGTTCATGACCAAATCAAGGATGTATAGGGCCCAGGAAAGGTATGTGAACTTCAGTAAAGTCAAGGTTAGCCTAAGGTTCTCACAGCCCATTTTGAATGGTTTCACACAACCATTTCTAACCTCTACAGTTGTCTATTTTGCCAACATATATGATCAACACTCTACAAGTCATTCCTTACTCAAAATGCTAGGCAAACTTTTATTAGACCTACTCCAAAAAGGCTCTCATGTAAGTGTGGATGTGTAAGTGGCAAAATGCCCCCATCTTCTTTCACACTCCTCTGGTACTAAACTCCATTCAATGCTCTTCCTTTATCTTCTCTCCATTCTCTTTTCTTCTCCAAGACCCAGAAACTTTGGGGAATGTTGACTATACAGGATAGGCTATATCAAAATCCCACACCCTTCTCTCAGAAAGTCCCATGTTTCCATATATTTATAAGTGACCATTAGAAAACCTGATTATCCAAAGTCCTGTTGTTTTCCTAAGTTCAAGCTGCTGTTCTAGTCAGATCACAAACTGTCCCCAGTCTTGTGATAGGCATCTGTGGCCCCAGCTACTCAGAAACTGAAAAGAAATATTGCCTTAGCCCAGGAGTTCCAGACCAGCATTGGCAACATAGCAAGACCTGTATTTCATAAACAAAAACATGATCATAAGCTGTATAATTTGTAAACAGCAGAAATATATGTTCTGTAGACTGAGACATACATAAGATCTGTAGACTGATATATAGATATAGATATATAGATAGATAGATAGATATATCAATCACCATGTACACAAGTATCTTCTTGTTTTAAAGAAACCCTCTTCTTGACAGTCCATGTGATTAATTTTCATTCTTTTTTATTGGATATTTTCTTTATTTAAATTCAAATGTTATCCCCTTTCCCGCTCCCCCCCCAAAACCTCCTATCCCATCCCCCCTCCCCCTGCTTCTATGAGGGTGTTTCCCTCACCCACCTACACACTCCTGCCTCCCTGCCCTCACATTCCCCTACAATGGCATTGAGCCTTCACAGGACCAAGGGCCTCTCCTCCCATTGATGCCCGACAAGGCCATCCTCTGCTACATATGCGGCTGGAGCCATGGGTCATTCTATGTGTACTCTGGTTGGTGGTTTAGTCCCTGGGAGCTTTGAGGGGGGGTTGCTTGTTTCATATTGTTGTTCTTCCTATGGGGTTGCAAACACCTTCAGCTCCTTCAGTCCTTTCTCTAGCTCCTCCATTGGGGGCCCTGTGCTCAGTACAATGGCTGGCTGTGAGCATCCGCCTCTGTATTTGTCAGGCTCTGGCAGAGCCTCTCAGGAGACAGCTATATCAGTGTATTTGTGTCTCATTGTAGATATTTTCCTGGACCTTTGATTTTCCTTGTTTTTACTGCTGCCATTATTTTGCATTTTTCTTTCTTTGGCAGGGCATGGGGTCTTGCCCTTGGGTATTCCAACCTGGCATTAAATTCAAGCCCCACCAGCCTCTGCTTCTCAGTTGCTAGGACTATTTGAGCTTGCAAACACTCCCACTTTCCTGAGACTTTTAGTCTCTGCCTCCATCTTCTTCTTTGTTTCTCTCCATCTCAGTCTTTCTCCATGCTGCTTCTCCTCTCTTTCTTTCTCTGACTCTGTCTGCCCCCACTCTTTCTCCTCCAAATCTAATTTTCCACCAATTGTCATGTGGCACTTCCTATAATCCCAGCACAGCACAACAGAGGCTGAGACATGAACTTATTAAATATTCTCATTATTACTGTAACTTTATGTGCAATATTAATCAGATATAAAATCATGTGCAGGTAAATGAATGGAACAAGAAAATATACTAAGTGAAGTAACCCAGACCCAAAAATACAATGTGCTTTCTTATTTGTGGATCATAGCTCTGAATCTTTAAATGTGATTATAATCATCTATAAATATTGGAGGTGTTAATGGTGTCAGAGGGTCCAGAGATGTCCCACAGAAGGAGACGCCTGTTCCCTGAGCATGTCCATGTGTGTAGGGGGCACATCTGCCCCCTGAGACCTCCTGGATCTACCTAGCACTACTACTATTTCATCTCCTGTGATTTCATTTCTGTGCTTATCTTACTGTTGTCTTTAAACTCTCGTGCTTTATGCCCTTTTACAAAGGTGACTAATTGTGCTCGCTTCGGCAGCATATATACAAAGGTGACTAATTGTATTCAATTTACCCCTATGTTCCCCCAAAGAATTTTCCCTCTGTCATTAAGAGGCTGAATCTTTCATTCTCTAGACCCTGATGGTCCCTCCAACTCCTTACCTGTGACCAATTTGCCCCCTGGGGTATAAGTGTTCATTCCTGGCTTGCCAAAGTCCTTTTTCTTCCATCCACTTTGTTGAAGACTGACCTCTGAAACATTAAGGATCCAGTGAGGATTCTTACATTTCACATTTCAAATACCAGGGCGCAGAAGAGAGATGAGGCTATCTTTTAGCCTTGGCTGAGTAGCTGGGCAAAGAAGAGCCCTTCCTTTTAGTGCAGGGGGTATTGATGCCTGACTTGTATTGGGGTCTCAAGGCATTGTGGAGCTCCTGCTGCACACGTGCATCTGTGAGGTCCCCACTTCTGCTGACACACAGGACACTTCACCAAACAGTCTTTAGAATTTTAGTATCTGTAGTTTTTTTTAAAGCTTTGTTGTTGAATGCAACCAAACTTGCCCACTTACCAGCATAAAAATATGAGTTATGCAACCACAAACCCTTAAGTATGAGACTATTTCTTCCACTGATAAAAGTTTTCTTGATAAATGTCAATCATTGCTTTGTCTCTGTTCCCAGGCAACCACTCTCTGATGCTATCGTTTGGAAGCTGCATATAATTTAGAGACATGAGAGCCCTGGCTGTCCTTTCATTGAAAAGGAATCCTTTGCAACTGGTTCTGTTACTAAATAAAGTCTATATGAGAGTCAAGTATGTAATTTGTTAATAGTATCATTCCACATATGCACACAACACATTTTAGCCACTCCCCAATTGATGCACTTCTAGACAATCTGATTGTGACTTTTTTTTTATCTTGTATTTTTTTTTATTTTATTTTATTTTTTTAATTTACATTCCAGATCACTTCCCCTTTCCCGTTTCCTCCCTCCCCGAAAGTCCCATAAGCCCCCTTCCCTCCCTCTTTTCTCCGTTCAACCCCCTCTCATTACTCTGTCCTGGCGTTCCCCTACATCCAGTCTTTCCAGGACCAGGGGTCTCTCCTTCCATCTTTTTAGAAATCTATTGATATGCTGATTGTGTCTAGGGTATTCTGAGATTCTGGGTCAATATCCCCTTATCAGTGACTGCATACCATGTGTGATCTTTTGTGATTGGGTTACCTCACTAAGGATGATATTTTCAAGTTCTGACCATTTGCCTAGGAATTTCGTGAATTCATTGTTTTTAATTGCAGAGTAGTATTCCATTGTGCAAATATACCACATCTTCTGAATCCATTCCTCCGTTGAGGGACATCTGGGTTCTTTCCAGCTTCTGGCTATTTTTTTTTTAATTTAATTTAATTTTATTTTTTTAATTTACATTCCAAATCACTTCCCCTTTCCCGTTTCCTCCCTCCCCGAAAGTCCCATAAGCCCCCTTCCCTCCCTCTTTTCTCTGTTCAACCCCCTCTCATTACTCTGTCCTGGCGTTCCCCTACATCCAGTCTTTCCAGGACCAGGGGTCTCTCCTTCCATCTTTTTAGAAATCTATTGATATGCTGATT
The DNA here is from genome assembly GCA_036184795.1 of Tokudaia tokunoshimensis. NCBI lineage: Eukaryota > Metazoa > Chordata > Mammalia > Rodentia > Muridae > Tokudaia > Tokudaia tokunoshimensis. The sequence goes on from BTHU01000020.1 coordinate 32,072,436, forward strand.
GTGTCTAGGGTATTCTGAGATTCTGGGTCAATATCCCCTTATCAGTGACTTCATACCATGTGTGATCTTTTGTGATTGGGTTACCTCACTAAGGATGATATTTTCAAGTTCTGACCATTTGCCTAGGAATTTCGTGAATTCATTGTTTTTAATTGCAGAGTAGTATTCCATTGTGTAAATATACCACATCTTCTGAATCCATTCCTCCGTTGAGGGACATCTGGGTTCTTTCCAGCTTCTGGCTATTATAAATAAGGCTGCTATGAATATAGTGGAGCATGTGTCCTTATTGCATGCAGGTAAAGTCTCTGGGTATATGCCCAGGAGTGGTATAGCCGGATCCTCCGGAAGTGTCATGCCCAGTTTTCTGAGGAGCCGCCAGACTGCTTTCCAGAGTGGTTGTACCAGCCTGCAATTCCACCAGCAGTGGAGGAGTGTTCCTCTTTCTCCACATCCTCGCCAACAACTGCTGTCTCCTGTGTTTTTGATCTTAGCCATCCTGACTGGTGTGAGATGGAATCTCAGGGTTGTTTTGATTTGCATTTCCCTAATGACTAAGGATGATGAACATCTCTTTAGGTGCTTCTCAGCCATTAGATATTCTTCAGGTGAGAACTCTTTGTGGAGCTCTGTACCCCATTTTTTAATAGGGTTACTTGCCTCTCTGGAGTTTAACTTCTTGAGTTCTTTGTATATCTTGGATATTAGCCCTCTGTCGGATGTAAGGTTGGTAAAGATCATTTCCCAGTTAGTTGGTTGCCGCTTTGTCTTTTTGACGGTGTCTTTTGCCTTGCAAAAACTTTGTAATTTAATGAGGCCCCATTTGTCTATTCTTGATCTTAGAGTATAAGCTATTGGAGTTCTGTTCAGGAAATTCTCCCCTGTGCCCATATGTTCAAGGTTCTTCCCTAGTTTCCCTTCTATTAGTTTCAGTGTGTCTGGTTTTATGTGGAGATCTTTGATCCACTTAGAATTGAGCTTAGTGCAAGGAGATAAGGATGGGTCAATTTGCATTCTTCTGCATGTTGACCTCCAGCTGAGCCAGCACCATTTGTTGAAAAGGCTATCTTTTTTCCACTGGATGGTTTTAGCTCCTTTGTCAAAGATCAAGTGACCATAGGAGTGTGGATTCATTTCTGGGTCTTCAATTCTGTTCCATTGATCTACATGTCTGTTACTGTACCAATACCATGCAGTTTTTAACACTATTGCTCTGTAGTACAGCTTGAGGTCCGGGATACTGATTCCCCCAGAGGTTCTTTTACTCTTGAGAATAGTTTTAGCTATTCTGGGTTTTCTGTTATTCCAGATGAATTTTTGAATTGCTCTTTCTAACTCTATGAAGAATTGAGTTGGGATTTTGATGGGGATTGCATTGAATCTGTGTATTACTTTTGGTAAGATGCTCATTTTTACTATATTAATCCTGCCAATCCATGAGCATGGCAGATTTTTCCATCTTCTGAGGTCTTCTTCAATTTCTTTCTTCAGAGACTTGAAGTTCTTGTCATACAGATCTTTCACTTGTTTGGTTAGCGTCACGCCAAGATACTTAATATGGTTTGTGGCTATCGTAAAGGGTATTATTTCTCTTACTTCTTTCTCAGCCTGCTTATCCTTTGAGTATAGGAAGACTTCTGACTTGCTTGAGTTGATTTTATATCCGGCCACTTTGCTGAAGTCGTTTATCAGCTGTAGGAGTTCTCTGGTGGAGTTCTTTGGGTCGCTTATGTATACTATCATATCGTCTGCAAATAGTGATAGTTTGACTTCTTCCTTTCCAATTTGTATCCCTTTGACCTCTTTTTGTTGTCTAATTGCTCTAGCTAGAACTTCAAGTACTATATTGAAAAGATATGGAGAGAGAGGGCAGCCTTGTCTAGTCCCTGATTTTAGTGGGATTGCTTCAAGTTTCTCTCCGTTTAGATTGATGCTGGCTACTGGTTTGCTGTAAATTGCTTTTACTATGTTTAGATATGGGCCTTGAATTCCTGATCTTTCCAAGACCTTTAGCATGAAAGGATGTTGAATTTTGTCAAATGCTTTCTCAGCATCTAATGAGATGACCATGTGGTTTTTTTCTTTGAGATTGTTTATGTAGTGGATTACATTGATGGATTTCCTTATATTGAACCATCCCTGCATCCCTGGGATGAAGCCTACTTGATCGTGGTGAATGATCGTTTGGATGTGTTCTTGGATTCGGTTGGCAAGAATTTTATTGAGTATTTTTGCATCGATATTCATAAGAGGGATTGGCCTGAGATTCTCTTTCTTTGTCGGATCTTTGTGTGCTTTTGGTATTAGTGTAATTGTGGCTTCATAGAACGAGTTGGGTAGTGTTCCTTCTGTTTCTATTTTGTGGAACAGTTTGAAGAGTATTGGTGTTAGGTCTTCTTTGAAGGTCTGATAGAATTCTGCACTAAAACCATCTGGACCTGTGCTTTTTTTGGTTGGAAGACTTCCAATGACAACTTCTATTTCTTCAGGGGTTATAGGACGGTTTAGATGGTCTATTTGATCCTGATTTAATTTTGGTACTTGGTATCTGTCAAGGAAATTGTCCATTTCCTCAAGATTATCTAGTTGTGTTGAATACAGGTTTTTGTAGTAGGATCTGATGATTTTTTGAATTTCCTCAGTTTCTGTTGTTATCTCTCCCTTTTCGTTTCTGATTTTATTAATTTGGATACTATCTCTGTGCCCTCTGGTTAGTCTGGCTAAGGGCTTATCTATCTTGTTGATTTTCTCAAAGAACCAACTCCTCGTTTTGTTGATTCTTTGTATGGTTTTATTTGTTTCTACTTGATTGATTTCAGCCCTGAGTTTGATGATTTCCTGCCTTCTACTCCTCTTTGGTGTATTTGCTTCTTTATGTTCCAGGGCTTTCAGGTGTGCCATTAAGCTGTTAGTGTATGCTGTCTCCCGTTTCTTTTTGGCGGCACTCAGGGCTATGAATTTTCCTCTTAGCACTGCTTTCATTGTGTCCCATAAGTTAGGGTATGTTGTGCCTTCATTTTCATTAACTTTCAAAAAGTCTTTGATTTCTTTCTTTATTTCCACCTTGACCAAGTTATCATTGAGTAGAGCATTGTTCAGCCTCCATGTGTACGTGGGTTTTCTTTTGTTTTTGTTGCCATTGAAGACCACCCTTATTCCATAGTGATCTGATAGGAGGCATGGGATTATTTCTATCTTCTTGTATCTGTTGAGGTATGATTTGTGACCAATTATATGGTCAATTTTGGAGAAGGTACAATGAGGAGCTGAGAAGAAGGTGTATTCTTTAGCTCTAGGATGAAATGTTCTATATATATCAGTTAGTTCCATTTGGTCCAAGGCTTCAATTAGATTCACTGTGTCCCTGTTTAGTTTCTGCTTTCCTGAACGATCCATTTCAGAGAGCGGGGTGTTGAAGTCACCCACTATTATTGTGTGCGGTGCGATGTGTGCTTTGAGTTTTAGTAAAGTTTCTTTTACGAATGAGGGTGCCCTTGCATTTGGAGCATAGATATTCAGGATTGAGAGTTCTTGATGGTGGATTTTTCCCTTGATCAGTATGTAGTGTCCTTCTGTGTCTTTTTTGATGACTTTAGGTTGAAAATCAATTTTATCCGATATTAGGATGGCTGCTCCACCTCGTTTCTTGGGGCCATTTGCTTGTAAAATTGTTTTCCAGCCTTTTACTCTGAGGTAGTGTTTGTCTTTGACACTGAGGTGCGTTTCCTGCATGCAGCAAAATGCTGGGTCCTGTTTACGTATCCAGTCTGCTAGTCTATGTCTTTTAATTGGGGAATTGAGACCATTGATATTAAGAGAGATTAAGGCATAGTGATTATTGCCATCTGCCATTCTTGACGCTATCTTTATGTTTGAGTGGTTATCTACTTTTGGGTTTGATTCAAGAAGGTTATTATCTCATTTTTTCCAGGGTGTTGTTTCTCTCCCTGTATTGGAGGTTTCCACCTATTATCCATTGCAGGGCTGGATTTGTGGAAAGATATTGTGAAAATTTGGTTTTATCATGGAATATCTTGGTCTCTCCATCTATGGTGATTGAGAGTTTTGCTGGGTATAGTAGTCTAGGCTGGCATTTGTGCTGTCTTAGTGTCTGCATGAGCTCTGCCCAGGATCTTCTGGCTTTCATAGTCTCTGGTGAGAAGTCTGATGTGATTCGGATAGGTCTTCCTTTGTATGTTACTTGGCCCTTTTCTCTTACTGCATTTAGTATTCTTTCTTTGTTTAGAACATTCGGTGTTTTGATTACTATGTGACGGGAGGTATTTCTGTTCTGGTCCAGTCTGTTTGGAGTTCTGTAGGCTTCTTGTACGTTCATCGGCATCTCTCTCTTTAAGTTAGGGAAGTTTTCCTCCATAATTTTGTTGAAGATGTTTACTGGCCCTTTAAGTTGCAAATCTTCACTCTCATCTATACCTATAATCCTTAGGTTTGGTCTTCTCATTGTGTCCTGGATTTCCTGGATGTTTTGGGTTACGCGTTTTTTGCATTTTGCATTTTCTTTGACTGTTGAGTCGATGCTTTCTATGGAATCTTCAGCACCTGAGATTCTTTCTTCCATCTCTTGTATTCTATTGTTGATGTTTGCATCTATGACTCCTGATTTCTTCCCAAGGTTTTCTATCTCCAAAGTTGTCTCCCTTTGTGATTTCTTAGTTGTTTCTACTTCCTTTTTTAGTTCCTGGATGGATTTGCTGAGATCCTTCACTTGTTTGTTTGTATTTTCCTGTATTTCTTTAAGGTATTTTTGCATTACCTCTTTCAGGATTTCTTCCTGATGACCCACGTTCTCCTGCATTTCTCTGAGCGATTTTTGTGTTTCCTCCTCATGGGATTCCATCTGTTGATCCATCGTCTCCTGCATTTCTTTAAGCAGTTCTCGTGTTTCCTTTGTAAGGGCATCTAACCGTTGATTCATTTCTTTAAGCAATTTTTGTGTTGCCTCCTTATGGGCATCCGTCTGTTGACCCATATTCTTCTGCATTTCTTTATGCAAATTTCGTGATTCCTTTGTGAGTGCATCTACCCGTTGATTCATCTCGTTAAGCGATTTTTGTGTTGTCTCCTTGTGCGCCTCCATCTTTTGATCCATGTTCTCCCGCATTTCTCTAAGCGATTTTTGTGTTTCCTTTGTAAGGGCTTCTAACCGTTGATTCATGGTCTCCTGTAACTCTTTATGAGATTTATTTGTGTCCTTCTTGTGATCCTCTAATAGCATCATGAGAAGTGATTTTAAATCCAGATCTTGTCTTTCGGGTGTGGTGGGGTATCCAGGACTTGCTGCTGTTGGAGAGTTGGGTTCGGATGGTCCCACATTACTTTGATTACTGTTAGTAACATTCCTACGTTTGCCTTTTGCCATCTGGATACCTCTGGTGTTAGTTGGTCCTGCTGCCACTGGCTGTTGGTTGGACCTCCTGTGAGCCTGCAAAGCTATTTCTGCCCCCCCCCCTGGATTACCAGGATTCCCCTGGCACCGATTTCTGGAGCCTGCCTGCTCCTGAGTGACTTTGGAGCCCTAATGTGCTTTGCCCCAAGTGATCTTATATTGGGGAGGCCTTGCACATCTAAAGGCTCAGCCTAGTGGATTCCTGGAGCAGAGGTCGCCAAAGGGAGGCTGGCAGGCTCCTGCCCTGTGCAGGGGTGTGTGATCTCTCCTGGGGGGGGAAGGGGGCATCCCTCTGCCAGGCAGAAGTCCCACAGCAGATCTGGCGCGCTGGTCACTGCAGATCAGCCCAGCACCTGGGAGCAGGTTACACACAAGCTGCCTGAACCCGAAGCGATATTATGCCTGTCTGTCTCTGAGCCTGGCGGTCCCAACTACCTGGTCACTGGAGCAAAGATGGCGGAGGGCACTCTCCGTGGCGCCGCTCACCCTGTGGTCACGATGGCCCGCCGATCTGGCACCCAGACGACCACAGCGCCAACCCGCCCTCGGGCACAGACGGAAGCCCCAACAGGCAGTGTCCCAAGTGATGTTATATTGGGGGGAGAGCCTGGGTACCGGTCTCTCCAGCGCAGTCTGTGGGAACAGAGGTCGCGGAAGGAAAGCTGGCAGGCTCCCTCCTAGCGCGGGGTCCCTCCACCAGGCAGAAGGTCCCACCGCAGAGCTGGCGCGCTGGTTACTGCAGATCAGCCCAGCACCTGGGAGCAGGTTACACACAAGCTGCCTGAAACCGAAGCGATATTATGCCTGTCTGTCTCTGAGCCTGGCGGTCCCAACTACCTGGTCACTGGAGCAAAGATGGCGGAGGGCCTGATTGTGACTTTTAATTGAGCTCTTACGAACTTTTTAAAGTATGAGTCTTTCTGATTGGTGTTTTCAACTCTAAAACTAGATTCTTGAACTAAAGACCTGCAAGTGGAATTATTCAATCATAGGTTAAATGTGTAAAGAAACTGTCATACTGTCATATATAATGACTATATCCTCCAGCCACTAATGAGAGGGCCAGTGGCTCCATGTCTTTGTCAACACTTGACTGTATGGGTCTTAAACTTGGTTATACTGAATGGACATATAATAGTATGTCATTGAAGGTATTTTCATGGAGTTGAGCCTCTACTTCTCTCTGTCTCTGTGTCTGTGTCTATCTCTGTCTCTTGTATCTCTGTTTATCTCTCATAATCCCCATATACATACCTTCCTTCAACAGTGCAGAACCTGAGTGTCTTCTTCATTTTACATTTCACTGTGGTCATGGCCTTCATCAACACACAGCCTCTGAGTGATGGTACAGGGAGTAGCAGAGCACACGGGGATTTCCTGAGCTGAGCTACAGAAGTGTCTGGGATTAAGAAGCACAGGGATACCCAGGACGCATTGTGAGCTGGAGGAACTAGGAACATCTCAGCCCTCATGATCTAGCAATTCTTTGGTCAGGAAATTTGGTGTAGAGAGAACAGCTATCAAGAAAGGCTTGGACAGCAGAAAGGACAAGAGTGCATTGGAAGGGTGAAATTTCATCAAAGGAGCTCTGTTGACTAGAGAAAGAAGGAAAAACCATGCTGTGTTATGCCAGGGAAGTAGCCAGAGAGATTCAAGGAAGAAATCCTGTAGTGCCATACTGTAAGCTCTGGATTATTATTTGGATAATAAAGACTGTAATCATAATTTGGAGTCACGGTCAATTCTCACTAAAGGCTGTCTGACACTGATCCCCACAAAACTTCCTCCAGAGAGTCAGGCTGGACTGAGTATGGGCTCCTGGTCCTGCATTCTTTAATTTATCCTGCCAGGGTTCCAAGTAATTCTGAAACATCTATTTATACATTGGTATCTCAGCTTTATCATAGATTGAACCCAATATTAGAGCCTTTAAGGCCCAATTAAATACTGGTCACATGGATAAGAATGAGATCGACTAGGGTATGGTAAGAAAACATTCCTCCAGCCCTGATGACCCACCCAAGTATCACTTTGTGATCCACACAGTATGAGAATATGAACTTACACGAATTCTCCTTTCATCTCCATATATGATCCATGGCATGGAAGCTCCTTCATAATATGTACATGAGCATGATACATAAATAAATGCAAACATTAAAAATATCAATTAAGTGAATAAATGACTGTGAAGTTGATCTTGGCCAGTAGAGGGTGCATATCATAATGGTGATGTGAACAGGAGTTGTGGACTTTAAACGCACCAGAATTGCCATGAGTTTTGATAAAAGAAATGTAACCTAACAAGGAGGGGGGTCCATGTATACCCTCAGGTCATCATAGGGACTAGAAGCAGACTCAGAAAACTGAGTCTTTATAGGTCAGGGGAGTCTTGAGGATGAATGTCACACTCAGAGTCCTGCATTTGCCTGATTCTCCTGTGATATCTTGACTGTGACCGTCTCACAGTCTGGCTTCTCCTGTTAGAGCTTTCTGCCCAGGTAAGGGGACAGCATTTCTGGTATCCCAGATCAGCTCTAGAATCCATGATGTGCCTTTCCAAGAGGCTAAAGAGGGAACAAACAGCAGAGGCGACCCTGGTGGCTATTCTTGCTGTCAACTTGACTACATCTAGAATCCAGAAATGGAGAGTACACCTGTGAGAGGTTGCTTGCTTTGTTTGAAGTAGGCAAATTTACTTTTAGTCTGGACATTTGAGGTGAGAAAGCCTATGCCTTTGATCTGGATCTTAAGACTGGAAGATATACCTTTAATCTGGGCCACACCTGCTGGAAGCCTGTATAAAGACATGAAAGACAGAAGATTTGGCTCTTTGCCTGCTTGCTCCCACCTTCACTAGCATTAGAGCCTACTTCCCCAGGATTTCAGCACCTACTGAAGACCAGATCCAACCTTGTGGATTAAGCAACTTCTAGATTCTTAAACTTTCTATTCATAGCTAGCCATGGTTCAGTTACTAGCACCATTGTCTGTAAGTTGTTCTTATAAATGTTCTTATAAATGCAGTTTCCATATATTTAGGTAGAGAGATTCATTCTATAAGCCCTGCTACTCTGGAAAAGCCTGATAAATAGTGACTTTGCCCTGCCTCTAGGCAATTGGCTCAAGTCATTTCTGACTAAACAGTTCTCCTACAATGGAAACTTGCTCCACCTATATCTTTTTGGCTTAAACTGCTGCCTGGGCAAGGCTTACAGATTCTGCTTCCTGTTAGTGAAACATGATTGCCCTAGCAGCAGAGACTCAGGCCTGAGAGCTGACCATACCACGGAACGAAATGCAGAGCTGGCTGAATGCTGTGCTCTTTGGACTCCTGCTTCTCCTCATCCACATGCAGGGTGAGGCTCACTAAACTGGCATGGGGAATGACTGGAGTCAGAGCTGCCAAGCTGGAGTCAGAACTGAGCTTGTGTAAGGGAAGGCACAGAGCAGGGGGAGGGAGGTTGGAAATGACAGCTAGAAGTGTGGGAAACCTGTGTCTCCCAATTCTTTGACCAAGGCCTCAGGTTTTACGAGCCCACTCGTACACAGAGTCAGAGACATCTAAGATCACACCATACTGAGGAGACAATTCACTGTAAGGAGCTCTAGAGAAAGCACTAGACAATTCAAGTGAAAATGAGAAGTCCTTTTTCTTTTCTCAGTGTATAGCTACTACTTACCTTTTAATAATAATAATAATAATAATAATAATAATAATAATAATAATAATAATAAATTCAAATAGCCAAATGGCTCTGAGTGTGTGACCACTTTGGCCTAGAGAAACGCTGTGACACCCTTGAAAATGGGCACAGATGGGCATAGGAAAGGTTCCTGGGCCTGAGGGATAGGGAAGGTTCAACACTCAAACCCAACAGCTGACCTGGGGGAGGATGGGGAGCACTGAAAACAGTGAGATGGGAACTCCCACAACCTGATGGTAAATGCTTACAAAATCTAACCCTGAGACATCTCTCTACCAGGTCACGACTCACCAGAGGTCAGCCCCATCAGAAACACACACACTGGCCAGGTCCGAGGCAGACTCGTCCACTTGAAGGACACCAAAGTTGGTCTCTATACCTTCCTGGGAATTCCCTTTGCCAAACCTCCTGTAGGATCACTGCGCTTTGCACCTCCTGAGGACTCTGAGCCATGGAGTGGTGTGAGAGATGGAACCTCACAGCCGGCCATGTAAGTTCTGGACCCAGAGGGTTTCAGGTCTGAAAGAGACTGTGCTCTAAGCTCTGGGCTATGCTGAAGTGTCTCATCCATCTCAGCTACACAGCAGTTTTCTCTCTTTGTGGATGAGCGCCCCATGTTTTTTTCTGGTGATGTGCTGAGGTTGCATAGACTAACTGCCAGGCTCCTGGGTCAGAGCTTGGGACTCATAGGAAGTTAGCATCAGGCACTATTGAGATGAGCAAAGATAAAATTGTTCACAGATTCAGATTATGCCCAGTATTCTCTGCCACAATAGGAGGGATCTCCAGGTATGAGTTCATGTGATATATTAGACAGCAATCGCCCCTGAAATCAGGAGAATATACTTCAGATCACTAAGGTGTGCAGTAGGGATGTTACTTGCTAACCCCACCCTCACAGTCACTGTAACAACCTATAGAGCCAAGTGACATTGACCAGGGAACAAGTGTATGTAATTAATTCCCTGTAAAGACACTGCAGACAAGAAAAGTTCCTTGTACATGTGACTACTCACTACCCTTTAGGGCAGCATTGTCCACTGAATCCTCTAGTAGCTGTGTGAGTCCAACACTCCAATATGGGGACCTTAGTTTGTTTTCTGTTGCTTGTAATAAAGTATGAAAAGAAGCAACTTAGGGGAGAAAGCCACTTTTAGAGGCTCCAGATTACAATCCATCGTTTGGGTGAACACAATGAATCAAAACTATAGGAGCTGCTCACATCACAGCCATGTCCAGGAACAGAGACGAGAAAATGCTTGCATGCCTGCTAATGCTTAGTTCACTTTTCTTATATAATTACACGAACGTCACTACAGCCAGCCAGTCATTTCCAGACAGACACCTACAAGTCTCTCTTTCTGAGACTCAGAAAGAATAATATCCAGGCCCCACCTTACTGGTGGCCTCCCTAGAAATCTGGACCCACCCCAGCTTTCACTAAGTCTGTAGTTTTTTCCTTGGTTAGAAAGGACATAAGTGTTAACAGGGCATCTCATGTTGAGCAGCAGCTAAAGATAGCTAAGAAAATAAAATCCAGACTCACATTTGGTTATACTCACCATACATCTCTAGGAATAACTGTCTCACATTTTTACTAGTTGTCCACAAAATGTTACGATGAATATGGAGGGCCTGAAGGAGATGAAACTGATCTTGCCAACTGTCTCTATGTCTGAGGACTGCCTGTATCTCAACATCTACACACCAGCCCATGCCCATGAGGGCTCTAACCTGTCTGTGAGTGTCAGGCCATGGTCAGCTTTGGGAGAGAGCATTTTATTTTTCAAGAAGATTAGAAGGGACAAAACCAACCTGGGTTCCATTTCAGGGTGGACCCTGATGAAAGTCTTACCTTACTTGGGTCAAAGAAGGCCGTCTCTGCCACACGATGCAACTAAAACCTGGTTATGGGACACAGAGCACTAGAGCTCCTAGCCATCAAAGGTTCTTGCTCTTTGATAAAACCAGAATTCATTCCACAACTTGTGCTCTGCAGAACCACTTAGGGGCTCAAGACATAAACATTGAGGTCACCCAAACTTGTACTTTTAGATGATCTGTTGTGACAACGAGGGTTGATGATCCTTTCCATTTTCAATCTGGAGAGATATCCATGGAGACATCCCTCTTTGTTCCACTGTGAAGAGCCTGAGTAATGATGATATCACTCTATACACGAATAGAGCCATGAATTAAAAGTGCACCATGTAGTGGGAATGAGGACTACTAGGGGGGCCTGGGCCTTGAAGTCCAGAGGAATTTTATGTGTTTCTGTAGCTGCACAGAAGCACAGCAGTTGATATTCTAATAATCAGACAAGCTGAATTTGGGCTTACCAAGGAGCTTCCTGGCATCTCTCTTGACTTCTCCAGGTGATGGTGTGGATCCATGGTGGTGCACTCACTGTAGGCATGGCTTCCATGTATGATGGATCCACACTGGCAGCCACTGAGGATGTGGTGGTGGTCACTATCCAGTACCGCCTGGGTGTCCTGGGATTCTTCAGGTGAGCCTAGGGCTGAGCTGAGGAGTGGCTGATCAGAATCCAGATGCCCCTTTGATCCATGTCCCTTCCATTTCTCAGCACTGGAGATCAGCATGCCAGGGGAAACTGGGGATTCCTGGACCAAGTGGCCGCCCTACGCTGGGTCCAGCAGAACATCGCCCACTTTGGTGGCAACCCTGACCAGGTCACTATTTTTGGCGAGTCAGCAGGAGGCATAAGTGTGTCTTCGCATGTTGTGTCCCCCATGTCCAAAGGACTCTTTCACAGAGCCATCATGGAGAGTGGAGTGGCCCTGTTGCCTGGAACCATATTTAGCTTCTCTGAGGTGATTTACCAAGTGAGTGACTGAACCACTTCAATCCTGTGTCTGTTGCCACAATACTATGCTCTAATGTTATGCTGCTCAGTAGTAAAAATGAAGAGCTAAGGAAATTACATCTGTTCATTTATTTGTGAGGGCTCAAGGATTAGAATCCACAGGTCCCCTTTACACTGGATGAGTATGCAGACAGCAAATTGCCCTTAGAAAGGTCCATCACTGGCAAAACTGAGTATGTATGGGCTCGAAGCTGGGTCGCTGGTTTTTTTAAAGTGCTTGGCGTACAAGTCTGAGGACCTATGTTCAAATTCCCAGAATTCATAAAACACTAGAAATGGTAACATTTATCTGTAATTGCAAAGTTCCTGTGGTCCTGTGGGAGCCAGAGACAAGAGAATCCCTGGAATTCACAGACCAGCTCAGCTAGTGTACACAGAAAAAAAAGACACTGTCCAATAAGGGGGTCCTCTAATCTTCATGCACCAACTTGACACACTCCTTCCCTCATATATGAAACAGACAAAAGATGATGGAGAGAGCAAAACTATCCTAAACAAAAAGAACAGATAGGCAGGTAGAAAGGGTCCTGCTTCCTGGCTGTCACCTTTGAGCAATAGGACAATGGGAACAATTTATACTTGTTCCAATTCACACAACACACACTATAGTGTGGGAATTAGATGCAAAATCGTTGGGTTGGAATTGAGAAATCTCCCTGCTTGTTCCCTTTGCAGATGGTGTCCAAGCTCTCTGGATGTGAGACCATGGACTCAGAGGCCCTGGTGCACTGTCTGAGAGGCAAGAGTGAAGAGGAGATTCTAGTCATTAGCAAGGTTGGCAGAATTGTGTGTCTGGGAGAACCTGGTTTGCATGATGTGGGATTCTGAAGCAAATACCTCATCTTTATGCCTTTGTGTTCTTTCAGTTCTGTGTGCAAAATGAATATCAAGATATGCTGCTAATCTAAGTGTAGATTTTCCTCCTCCAGGGTGAACAGATCATCCTGAAACTAGTGAGAAATGAGAAAATAGTGGAAGTGACTTAGAGGACATCAGGACATTTATTTCATTAACCTTCAGTATTTTAATGCCCATCAGAACTTCCAGATGATCCCTGCTGTGGTGGATGGAGAGTTCCTACCCAAACATCCTCAGGAGCTGTTGGCTTCTGCTGATTTTCACCCTGTCCCCAGCATCATTGGTGTCAACAATGATGAGTATGGTTGGATTGTCCCCAAAGTGAGGCTCACTTCTAATCCTCTGGGAATGTGGATACTTATATGCTAAGCAGTAGGGACTCAATACATCTTTACACCAAGTCCATAAGACTCCATACTTAAGACTGTCTTCTGCCTCCCAGGTCATAGGCTCTGCTCAGACAATAAAAGGAATATCCAGAGAGAACCTGCAGGCTGTTCTGAAGGATACAGCACCACAAATGGTGAGATGCCTCTGGTGTTGTCTAAATGGAGGGGTCCCTCATATTTCCTTCTCAGACAGCATCCCTATTAATAAAGGTCAGGATATATGTATGATGCTGTGAGGGGTCACCTCAGAGCAAAAGCTTTTTTGCCTATACCATATGTCATCCCAGGCCCTATTCTCCCTCACACCCAAGTGTACTACTTATTTAACCAATAACATGCCTAACCTTGATCTTTCTGATGTCTCTGGTATAGATGTTGCCTATTGAGTGTAGTGATTTGCTCATGGAAGAGTACATGGGGGACATTGAGAACCCAGAGACCCTCCAAATACAGTTCACTGAGATGATGGAAGACTTCATGTTTGTGATCCCATCTCTCCAAGTAGCATATTTTCAGCGTGAGTACATCTGTGACAAGGCTTTTGGCAGCAGCTCAGAGATGGGGGTCATGGGTGAGCGCTGTGAAGCAGTATGGTATCTAGTTCTCCTTATGTCTAGTTTAAGAGATTGAAATCTGCTTACAGAGGAGAAAATGGGTTGCTGATACTCTATTGACCTAATAAAACCACTCAGCTAGGAAGGTCATGAGTACAGTTCCACTGGTAGTGCTCCAGCCTGGGACTCCACCTCCAATTTAACTCTGATGATTCCAGGTAACACTATATCAAGGTATCTTGTCACCAAATATGTATCAAAAAAGCTCCAGGTGAGAGACAACTAAGTTACTCTCTCTCTCTCCCACCTCCAGGTTTCCATGCCCCTGTCTACTTCTATGAATTCCAACATCAATCCAGCTTCCTCAAGGATATCAGGCCATCCCACGTGAAGGCTGACCATGGAGATGAAGTTCCTTTTGTTTTTGGTTCCTTCTTCTGGGGCATAAAACGTGAGTCTTCCTAATTTTTCCTGAGCTGAATGAGATCCCAGATGGCTCCTTAGCTGTCAATCCATTTGAGGAAACCTATAATTCAAAAAAATATATACCTAGTTTAGAATCTGGATCCTTCCGAATCTAACCTGTAATGGAGGAGAGGACAGCACATTGGGGCAGGAATTCAATTAGAGGCATGGACCTTGGATATTCTATATCATCAAGAAGGGTGGTAGTAAAGCCAATAATTGGAGGTCAGACAATAGCTGGGCTGGTGAGTGTGAAGAATGAGTTGCCATTTGCATGAGGTGGCTTATACTCGGACTTTTGTCTTTCTCATGACTCCAGTTAACCTCACTGAAGAGGAAAAGCTGCTAAACAAGAGGATGATGAAATACTGGGCCAACTTTGCAAGACATGGGTGAGAACTCAACCTTGTACATGTGGGTCCTTCTAGGGCTCCCTTTTATATGGTGACTTTTTAGCATGCATGGATCTTCTATCATATGATAGTCTTCTCTGCACTATGGTGTATTTATACAGAGACATTATAGGTGTCAGATACTGATCATTTCACAGTGACCTAGCTGGTGGGCTATAGTGCTATGGTACTGCTCTTTAAGATCTTGCCTCTTAGAAGAAGACATAAAACAGGTCAGGTAGTCTTCCCCACATGAAGCAGAAACTAGTAAGTGACACTTGTATGCACATATCAGGACACCTATCACATCAGACCCCTTAACCATGAACCTACCCACTGCCCTGACCCAAATCAGTGTATCAGGCTTTGGATCAGAGTGAACTCACCCTTCTTTGCTGGGTGGCATATCCACAGGAACCCCAACAGCGAGGGTCTACCCTACTGGCCTGTGTTTGACCATGATGAACAGTATCTACAGCTGAACATCCAGCCTGCTGTGAGACAAATCCAGAAGGCCAGAAAACTGCAGTTCTGGACCAAGACTCTGCCCCAGAAGATCAAAGAGTTAAAGAGATCTCAAAACTTGCACAAAGAGCTCTAGTGTGAGGAATGGTATGTGGTGTCAGCTGCTAATGGAGTCAACTTCAGGTTCCCAAAACATTCTAACATTCACATAAGCTCCGTGCTTGTCTGTTCTTCTCCATTTATCACAAATCCTCTGCACGTAAATCTTTATCCTGATGGGTCATCTTTTGTTAGACCCATTCAAAAAGTGGTCTATTGAATGGGTTAGACTCACTCAAACTCCCCTCCCAGTGGATTTGTGAGCCCCATGATTCCCCATCTCCTTTCACATTCCACTGAGACTAGGGCCTTTGCTTTCTTCTTTCCTCACCTCATCTCTCATCCTCACTGTCCTCTTCTCTATGACCAAAACAGTCTTTAAGTAGAGCTTTGGGGAACATTGATATGGTTCTCCAAACAGTCCATATCATGGACGTGTGCTGTGTCAGAATCACATGCCCCCTCTCATCAGCTTCCTACTTTTGGAGACCATAAATCCCAAGAATAAGATACTAACAGGTTTGATGTACATGTTCTCTAGCCCAAAGATGATACCTGTGTTTTCACTGAGTATATGGTATAGTTAACAATCCTCAGGGTCCAGGTCTCCAACAGGCCTAACTCTTTTTTTTAATTGGATATTTTCTTTAGTTACATTTCAAATGTTATCCCCTTTCCTGGTCCCCCCCAGACTCCCTATGACTTCCTCCCTTCCCCTGCTTCTATGAGGGTGTTCCCCCACCCACTCTACCCATTCCCACCTCCCCACCCTCACATTCCTCTACACTGGGGCATCTAGTCTTCACAGGACCAAGGTCCTCCCCTCCCATTGATTCCTGACAATGCCATCCTCTGCTACGTATGAAGCTGGAGTCATGGGTGCCTCCATGTGTACTCTTTGGTTGGTGGTTTAGTCCCTGGGAGTTCTGGGGGGTCTGGTTGGCTGATATTGCTGTTCTCCCTTTGGGGTTGTCACACTGAAGTTTTTCAACATAGAAATATGATTCATAGATATTTTCAAAACACAGCACATAGAGGTTCCCAACTTGGTCACTAGATTTGAAAACATATAAAAGTGTCAGTATCTACTGTGTTTGTAAATTAAAATTTGCCTACAGTTTGTTTTAAGAGAATCTGTCCATTCATCAATATCAATTTCCTTTTGCTTCCACTTCTTATTATCCAATCCCATTCATCTGTTTCTATACGAAAGTAGTCAGTGGCACAATTTTATATGAGTAGTTTTAAGTATCTATTATCCCCTCAAGTCTAGGACAGTGTGTGTGTGTGTGTGTGTGTGTGTGTGTGTGTGTACCAAGAAAAACTAGGCTGGTACTTTGTATATGCTGAGGTTTGTCCCTACTTCCAAGGGCTCTATGTACAGGGAAAGACCCATATTTGCATGAACACAGCACATCTGTGAAGATGTCTGACTATAGGGTGAGTCCTAGTAACAAGGTGGGGTATCAGATGGTCCATACATATACAATAGATATTGTTGTCCCGGTCTGGATGAGCACCTGTTGACATATATGGGTGTCCTCCTGACTTCCACAGTTCCACTGCAACCTCCTGGCCCCTGTGATAACACTTGGTGCCTTTATGGTCTATATGCATGACTTTCATTCTTTTTTCCTTACTGTTACTAGACATTTCTGGTCTTTCTAATAAACCCCCTCTCTTTTACTTTATGTCAGTATACAAAGGTGCCAAGTTGTGCTCAAGCTGCTTAAATTCCCCCAAAACATGTTTTCCTGTCATAAAGAGCCCAGAGCCTTCCTGCTAGAGACCCTACATGTCATATCCTCTGATTACCTTTCCCTACATGGTTGGCAAAGTCTCCCTTTTAAAATCCAGTGTAAGGAACCGCAAGGCAGTATGGCCTTTGGGGTCACAACAAAGATTATTGATTGTCCATCCTGGACATCATGGGCAGAGAAGGATAACATCTAGGAAGGTGAGTGCCAGATTCTCACACTGAGCTCATTATTGGGCTACAGCTGCTGACAATTAAACCACATCAGGCTGCTCAGGTAACCGAAAGAATCTAGTTCTGTGTCCTTGAGCTTAGAAGAGTAAGACAGACCATCTTCCAATCTCCAGCTTTTCTTTCAGTGGGCAAATTGAGGGGAGAGAGAAAACCTGCCTAGTCCAGGACTGGGATCACAGAGATTTTGAAAGGGGGGACACTTGACACCATACCTTGTTGACTGGGAGAGTCAGGCACAGCTATGGTTATACCATGCCAGTGGAAACATTCAGAAAAGTACTGAAGAGGAAGGCCTGCTATGCCAGGCTGTGGGTCCTCTAGATTACTGAGGGCTGGAGAGAAGGAGATTGGTTTCCAGTTGGAACTGATAGCTTTCCTCATGAAGCAGACATTCATGAAATTTTCTCCATGAAGCCTGACTTAGTCAAGAGCTTCTAACCCTGTACTGGTTGGTGGTTTAGTCCCTGGGAGTTCTGGGGGGTCTGGTTGGCTGATATTGCTGTTCTCCCTTTGGGGTTGTCACACTGAAGTTTTTCAACATAGAAATATGATTCATAGATATTTTCAAAACACAGCACATAGAGGTTCCCAAATCCTGGCAAGGTTCTCTGGGATTCAGAAACTCCTTTTCATAGTCCAGTGTTTCAGCCTTAACATAGGCTCTGAGAGTTCAGAGTCGCAGTGTTGGAACTATCAGCATCTATAAATGTTTGTCAGGAGGATAAATGACTCTGAACTTGTTCTCTAAGAGTTTACCACCATGCTAGCCACAGCATAAAGGAGAAATGAATAGAGGAAGAGAACTTAAGAAGTGCCACAAAAAAGCAGAGTACTGTTGGAGTGATGGTTTTGTACACTGTGAAGTTGTGTTCTTCCTTGCCTGCCTAAGGTACCTTCTGATTGGTTAAAATAAAAAGCCTACAGCAAAAGGCAAGCTAATAAGATGGGATATTTGGCAAAGAGAGGAAGGAACTCTAGGGAAGAGAGAAGCATGGGAGATTCACCATCCAGACTCAGGGGAAATCGAATGTATGAAACTGAGGAGGGGTAACTAACTAGCCATGTAGTAGACATGAATGATATAAATGGGTTAAAGTAAGTTAAGAGCTCATTGGGCAGCAAGCTCAATCTAAGGCCAAAAGCATTGTAAATAGATGTGAACGTCTGTGTCATTGTTTGGGAACAGGGGTGGGCACAGAAAGGACCATGGTTACATTACAAAGTACAAATTAAAAGGTATCATAGACCTAGTGGAGTTAATAGGATACCCAGAGAATATTCCACAGAGATGAAGGGGATGGAGAGGGGAGGGAGGAAGAACTCAAGGAGGGACCAGGAAGGATGGCAGCATTTGGGTTGTAAATAAATGAAATAATTAATTAATAAAAAAGAAAAAGCAAATTATTGGAATATCACATAAATAAAGAAAACAAAGTCTAAAAAATGCTACAGAAACTTTGTAATTTTATGAGGTCCCACTTGTCAATTCTTGATCTTAGAGAATAAGCTATTGGTGTTCTGTTCAGGAAATTTCCCCTTGTGCCCATGTGCTCAAGGTTCTTCCCCAGTTTCTTTTCTATTAGTTTCAGTGTTTCTGGTTTTATGTTGAGGTCCTTGATCAACTTGGACTTGAGCTTAGTACAAGGAGATAAGAATGAATCAATTTGGATTCTTCTGCATGATGACCTCCACCAGCACCATCTGTTAAAAAGGCTATCTTTTTTCCACTGAATGGTTGTAGCTCCTTTGTCAAAGATCAAGTGACCATAGGTGTGTGTTTATTTCTGGGTCTTCAATTCTGTTCCACTGATCTACCTGCCTGTCACTGTACCAATACCATGCAGTTATTAACACTATCACTCTATAGTACAGCTTGAGGTCAGGGATACTAATTCCCCCAGAAGTTCTTTTACTGTTGAGAATAGTTTTAGCTAACCTGGGTTTTCTGTTATTCCAGATGAATTTGAGAATTGCTCTTTCTAACTCTATGAAGAATTGAGTTGGGATTTTGATGGGAATTGCATTGAATCTGTATATTACTTTTGGCAAGATGGTCATTTTTACTATATTAATCCTGCCAATCCATGAGCATGGAAGATTTTTCCATCTTCTGAGGTCTTCTTCAATTTCTTTCTTCAGAGACTTGAAGTTCTTCTCATACAGATCTTTCACTTGTTTGGTTAGAGTCACACCAAGATACTTTATATTGTTTGTGGCTATTGTGAAGGGTGTCATTTCCCTAATTTCTTTCTCAACCTGTTTATCCTTTGAGTATAAGAAGGTTACTGATTTGCTTGAGTTAATTTTATATCTGGTCACTTTGCTGAAGTTGTTTATCAGCTGTAGGAGTTCTCTGGTGGAGTTTTTTTTGGGTTGTTTAAGTATACTATCATATCATCTGCAAATAGTGATAATTTGACTTCTTCCTTTCCAATTTGTATCCCTTTGACCTCCTTTTTGACCTCTAATTGCTCTAGCTAGAACTTCAAGTACTATATTGAATAAATAGAGAGAGAGAGGGCAGCCTTGTCTAGTCCCTGATTTTAGTGGGATTGCTTCAAATTTCTCTCCATTTAGTTTGATGTTGGCTACTGGTTTGCTGTATATTGCTTTTATTATGTTTAGGTATGGGCCTTGAATTCCTGTTCTTTCCAAGACCTTTAACATGAAAGGATGCTGAATTTTGTCAAATGCTTTTTCAGCATCTAGTGAAATGACCATGTGGGTTTTTTTTTCTTTGAGTTTGTTTATGTAGTGGATTACACTGATGGATTTCTGTATATTGAACCATTCCTGCATCCCTGGGATGAAACCTACTTGATGAACAGAATGCCAATAGCTTATACTCTAAGATCAAGAATTGACAAATGGGACCTCATAAAATTACCAAGTTTCTGTAAGGCGAAGGACACTGTCAAAAGGACAAAACGGCAACCAACAAATTGGGAAAAGATCTTTACCAACCCTACATCCAGCAGAGGCTAATATCCAAGATATACAAAGAACTCAAGAAGGTAGACTCCAGAGAGCCAAATAACCCTATTAAAAATGGGGTACAGAGCTAAACAAAGAATTTTCACCTGAGGAATATCAAATGACTGAGAAGCACCTAAAGAAATGTTCAACATCCATAGTCATCAGGGAAATGCAAATCAAAACAACCCTGAGATTTCACCTCACACCAGTCAGAATGGCTAAGATCAAAAACTCAGGAGACAGCAGGTGTTGGCGTGGATGTGGAGAAAGAGGAACATTCCTCCACTGCTGGAGGGATTGAAAGCTGGTACAACCACTCTGGAAATGAGTCTGGCGGTTCCTCAGAAAATTCGGCATAATACTACCAGAGGACCCAGCTATACCACTCCTGGGCATATACCCAGAGGATTCTCCAGCATGCAATAAGAACACATGCTCCACTATGTTCATAGCAGCCTTATTTATAATAGCTAGAAGCTGGAAAGAACCCAGATGTCCCTCAATGGAGGAATAGATACAGAATATGTGGTATGTTTACACTATGGAATGTGGTATGTTTACACTCAGCTATAAAAACAATGAATTCATGAAATTCTTAGACAAGTGGGAGGAACTGGAGATTGTCATCCTGAGTGAGGTGACCCATTCACAAAAGAACACACATGGTATACACTCACTGATAAGCGGATATTAGCCCAGAAGCTTAGAATACCCAAGAAACAATTCACATATCAAATGATGCCCAAGAAGAAGGAAGGAGAGGCCCCTGGTTCTGAAAAGGCTCAATGCAGCAGTGTAGGGGAATACCAGGACAGGGAAGTGGGAATGGGCTGATTGGGGAGGAGGGAAGAGGGCTTATGGGACTTTTGGGAAGGGGGAGAATCCAGTAAAGTGGAAATCATTTGAAATGTAAATAAAGAATATATCTAATTAAAAAACTGGAAAAATCTAAATATCAAGAAATGTCACATACCAAAAAAAAATTGCTACAAAACACACATTCTTCTTAGAAGTCCATGCAAACTCTCTATAAAATAGATTGTATACTAGGGCTGAAAACAAGTTTTAAAAAATACAGAAAAATTGATGTAATTATATTGATTTGATCACAATATGATAAAACTTTCATTCCACAGTAAGAGAATCTATAGAACATCTTGTGGGGTTTAGACATCATGCATGCATCATTGAAGAAATCAAGAAGGAAATTTAGAAATGTGTAGAGTCAAATGAAAAGGAAAGACAACAAGCAAAGCCCTATAGAATACACTCAGAGCATACCAAGCTCTAAGACCTAAACTAAGAAGCCAGATGCCTGCCACTTCTCCACCTGTGGAATCAACACACACAACTTAGAGAAACCAGAATCTATCATTACAGCTCTCTGCTCAGGACTCTCCAACACAAAACCAACATTTGCCTGTGAATGTGAAGATCACTGTAACTTTAATTATTTTAAAATCTTATTTTTAATGATGACTTTTATTGCTTGTTTTTTTTTTTTGTTCTTTTGGAGGCAGGGTTTCTCTGTATAGCCCTGGCTGTCCTGGAACTCACTTTGTAGACCAGGCTGGCCTCGAACTCAGAAATCCGCCTGCCTCTGCCTCCCAAGTGCTGGGATTAAAGGCGTGCGCCACCACTGCCCGGCTAATGATGACTTTTAAATGTTGTAATCTTCCTTATAACCCACCATCCACTAGAGATAATTTTCAAAAAAGATACAAGAGAAGTAGAACTGTTTTTAAAAGTGTTTTAGAACAACTCCCATCTGTGTTGTCTAAAACTCAACAATTTAGTTTATAGGTTAATAGACAACAGCTCAATCTACTCACAAACACCTCACAGATATACCAATAGTCTTGTTCGATAGAGTTGGGTTAGTAACAGCAATGACAGGACCTAACAGGGACATCCAGACCTCAGACTTGGCTCGAGTCAACAAGAGGGACAAACAAGAACACCAAGAAAAGTTCTCAGCTGTGACTTTCAGAGAAACAAAGATCAACAAAAACATGAGACCCACAAGTATTACACAGCTAGCTATACCTACAAACCAAGCTCTGTCTCCATCACACTGTGGAATCCTATTTTATACCCTCCAATAATCACATGCCCACCATGTGCCTTGCTTCAGCACGGTTCTTGCCTCTACACGTTTTGCCTCAACATGTGCATCCAATCAGCCTGAGTCCTTAGAAGCAACAAACTACAATTCGCCACCAGAAGTTTTTTGGTGTGTTTCTCTCTTTGGCATCCCAACAAATGTAGCTCAACTACACAATATAAGACAGACCAAATGTGCGTGTCATTAACAAAAAAATCTATCACCACGTGTCCTTTCACATGCTTGTTTTAGCAGAACATTCTCTTTCCTGTGTCTGCTTCAACAAAACATTCCTTCATGAGTCTACCTTAGCCTTTCAAACCTGTGTCCACTTTAACAAAACATTCCTTCACGTGTTCGCCCTGGCAAAACACCATCTACCAACTTTCCAAAGACCCCTGAAGTTTCCACTTCAGATCATAAACACGGTAACTCTGCAGTGGCTTCAGAGGTCATGTTGTGCCTTCCCAGGGGACCACAGAGTGAACAAACTCAGCAGTTATGACTTCCTCCACCTTCTAACTGCTGACTCTCTTCTGTCTAGTCAGTGCAGGTCTCCTGCCCTGTCCCACCAAGCTGCCTGCCTATACCTCTGTGAGTACAAATTCTTGCATGGACAAGATCTACCATATCTTCCTGTTGGGAAATGGTGCAGTCATTGCAACACAAACTCCAACCTAGGAGAAAATTGTGCCACTGGAACAGATTCCTGAATGCTGTGGCCTAAGGGCTCCTGCTTCTCCTCCTCTGTGTGCGTGATAACACTGCATGTGGGGAAGATGGGCACTGAGGTCAGAGAGTCAGAGGCTGAAAAGGCTAGTGGCAAGGGACAGTGGAGGAGTAACCTAGTAGAGATGTCAGATGACAGTGCCCACACCAAACCCATGGGGTGGCCCCTGGGGCACATGGAGGGTCAGCAATGACCGAAGAGACTCATCACTCAGGAGCCTGCTCAGCAGGAGTTCTTTCATGAGCGGGACCTGCAGGTCAAGAGTGCCAGGCACAAAGTTCAGGACAGATGTGACATTTCCCTCTTCTGAGTTGGGTTGTGGCTGGACCTATGACTGTAGCTGCTACTGACCCTCAGAGAATAACAAAATTGATCATATCATCATAGTGCCATTGAGCTCCTTGTCTATAGGAACAACCTGTTGCCCTCCAGGAGGATCTTGGGCAAGTTTCCCTCCCTAAGGCACATAGTTCCTAGACTCATATCCCACGTCTGAAATGAGAACCCATAGGTTCTCCTCCCCAAATACCCCACCTTGGTCAGGGGAACAAGTTGCTCTCTAGGGTAAAAGTTATGTTCACTGGGCTCTTATCAAAAGTTTAGTCAGAAGGGTTCAATATCCAGAATGAATACATAAGCATATACATACACATACACATACGTACACACACACACACACACACACACATACACATATACATACAAACTTGATGTCTATCACTCCAAGTATCCAGTGTGAACTTTGCTGACCTCCCACCAGGATTGCCAATCTAATCCACCCTTACCTTACCTTACCCTGTGACCCTTGCATGCTGTTTCCCAGGCTCTGACTGGGAGGTCACCCAGTTCTTCTAGATAGGAAGGTCTACATTACTTGCTGAACACTCTTTGACGGGATGCCAGAGTTCAGAATCACTGATAATGGTAAGAAGGCACAGGGTTGTGTCCCATCCTCTTTTATCCCTCCCAAGTCTGGCTCATTCACAGAGACATCAAGATGGGAGTTGTTTACACATAGTGCCCAAATTACTTAAGAAGGTGGGTGTGAGATGCGAGTGGTGGCTCATGTCTGTATCCCAGCACTCTGCATGAGGCAGAGAAACAAGGGAATCTAGCTGCAGGTCAGCCTGGGACATACAGCAAGAGCTTGTCTCAAACTAACAAAATAAGTGAATAATAAAATAAAATATCCTGAGAATTTATAGGCAATTAAGAACTACAGTGAGTACAGACTCAGGAGGCCTCCACACCTGCCTGAGCTCTATAGGCAGTTAGTTAATGGATGCAGAAGGAAGAGACATTTTTTCAGTAGTATGGTTACTGATAATTTGCCCTTAATCTTGGAATAAACTTTCATGTGTCCTCCTGTTTAAAAAAAAAAGCTAATTAAGCTCAGTGGTTCTTAAAAAGAAAAGAAAATACACAAAAACAGAAAGCCTAAAGAGGAAAGCAACCAGTGGAAGGGGAAGGGAACAAGAAAGAGTAATGGGGATAAACACAGTCATTACAAACATATACATTATAATGGAAGACTTTTGTTTTGTTTTGTTTTTCTTTTTTTATATTTTCTAAGTTTTTTTATTTACATTCAAAATCATTTCCCCTTTCCCATTTCCACCCTCCCCAAAAGTCCCATAAGCCCCCTTCCCTCCCTCTTTTCCCCATTCAACCCCCTCTCGCTTCTCTGTCCTGGCATTCCCCTACGTCCAGTCTTTCCAGGACCAAAGGTCTCTCCTTCCATCTTCTTAGAAATCTATTGATAGGAGAATTGTGTCTAGGGTATTCCGAGATTCTGGGTTAATATCCCCTTATCAGTGACTGCATACCATGTGTGTTCTTTTGTCATTGGGTTACCTCACTAAGGATGATATTTTCAAGTTCTGACCATTTGCCTAGGAATTTTGTGAATTCATTGTTTTTAATTGCAGAGTAGTATTCCATTGTGTAAATATACCACATCTTCTGAATCCATTCCTCCGTTGAGGGACATCTGGGTTCTTTCCAGCTTCTGGCTATTATAAATAAGGCTGCTATGAACATAGTGGAGCTTGTGTCCTTATTGCATGCAGGTAAAGCCTCTGGGTATATGCCCAGGAGTGGTATAGCCGGATCCTCTGGGAGTGTCATGCCCAGTTTTCTGAGGAACCGCCAGACTGCTTTCCACAGTGGTTGTACCAGCTTGCAATTCCACCAGCAGTGGAGGAGTGTTCCTCTTTCTCCGCATCCTCGCCAACAACTGCTGTCTCCAGTGTTTTTGATCTTAGCCATCCTGACTGGTGTGAGATGGAATCTCAGGGTTGTTTTGATTTGCATTTCCCTAATGACTAAGGATGATGAACATCTCTTTAGGTGCTTCTCAGCCATTAGATATTCTTCAGGTGAGAACTCTTTGTTTAGCTCTGTACCCCATTTTTTAATAGGGTTACTTGCCTCTCTGGAGTTTAACTTCTTGAGTTCTTTGTATATATTGGATATTAGACCTCTGTCGGATGTAAGGTTGGTAAAGATCATTTCCCAGTTAGTTGGTTGCCGCTTTGTCTTTTTGACAGTGTCTTTTGCCTTGCAAAAATGTTGTAATTTAATGAGGTCCCATTTGTCTATTCTTGATCTTAGAGCATAAGCTATTGGAGTTCTGTTCAGGAAATTCTCCCCTGTGCCCATATGTTCAAGGTTCTTCCCCAGTTTCCTTTCTATTAATTTCAGTGTGTCTGGTTTTATGTGGAGGTCCTTGATCCACTTAGAATTGAGCTTAGTGCAAGGAGATAAGAATGGGCCAATTTGCATTCCTCTGCAGGTTGACCTCCAGTTGAGTCAGCACCACTTGTTGAAAAGGCTATCTTTTTTCCACTGGATGGTTTTAGCTCCTTTGTCAAAGATCAAGTGACCATAGGAGTGTGGATTCATTTCTGGGTCTTCAATTCTGTTCCATTGATCTACTATGCCTGTCACTGTACCAATACCATGCGGTTTTTAACACTATTGCTCTGTAGTACAGCTTGAGGTCCGGGATACTGATTCCCCCAGAGGTTCTTCTACTCTTGAAAATAGTTTTACCTATTCTGGGTTTTCTGTTATTCCAGATGAATTTTTGAATTGCTCTTTCTAACTCTATGAAGAATTGAGTTGGGATTTTGATGGGAATTGCATTGAATCTGTATATTACTTTTGGTAAGATGCTCATTTTTACTATATTAATCCTGTCAATCCATGAGCATGGCAGATTTTTCCATCTTCTGAGGTCTTCTTCAATTTCTTTCTTCAGAGGCTTGAAGTTCTTGTCATACAGATCTTTCACTTGTTTGGTTAGAGTCACACCAAGATACTTTATATGTTTTGTGGCTATCGTGAAGGGTATCATTTCTCTTACTTCTTTCTCAGCCTGCTTATCCTTTGAGTATAGGAAGGCTACTGACTTGCTTGAGTTGATTTTATATCCGGCCACTTTGCTGAAGTCGTTTATCAGCTGTAGGAGTTCTCTGGTGGAGTTCTTTGGGTCGCTTAAGTATACTATCATATCGTCTGCAAATAGTGATAGTTTGACTTCTTCCTTTCCAATTTGTATCCCTTTGACATCCTTTTTGACCTCTAATTGCTCTAGCTAGGACTTCAAGTACTATATTGAATAAATATAGAGAAAGAGGGCAGCCTTGACTAGTCCCTGATTTTAGTGGGATTGCTTCAAGTTTCTCTCCATTTAGATTGATGCTGGCTACCGGTTTGCTGTAAATTGTTTTTACTATGTTTAGATATGGGCCTTGAATTCCTGATCTTTCCAAGACCTTTAACATGAAAGGATGCTGAATTTTGTCAAATGTTTTCTCAGCATCTAATGAGATGACCATGTGGTTTTTTTCTTTGAGATTGTTTATATAGTGGATTACATTGATGGATTTCCTTATATTGAACCATCCCTGCATCCCTGGGATGAAGCCTACTTGATCGTAGTGAATGATCGTTTTGATGTGTTCTTGGATTCGGTTGGCAAGAATTTTATTGAGTATTTTTGCATCGATATTCATAAGAGAGATTGGCCTGAGATTCTCTTTCTTTGTCGGATCTTTGTGTGCTTTTGGTATTAGTGTAATTGTGGCTTCATAGAACGAGTTGGGTACTGTTCCTTCTGTTTCTATTTTGTGGAACAGTTTGAAGAGTATTGGTGTCAGACCTTCTTTGAAGGTATGATAGAATTCTGCACTAAAACCATCTGGACCTGTGCTTTTTTTGGTTGGAAGACTTCCAATGACAACTTCTATGTCTTCAGGGGTTATAGGACGGTTTAGATGGTCTATTTGATCCTGATTTAATTTTGGTATTTGGTATCTGTCAAGGAAATTGTCCATTTCCTCAAGATTTTCTAGTTGTGTTGAAGACAGGTTTTTGTAGTAGTATCTCATGATTTTTTGAATTTCCTCAGTTTCTGTTGTTATCTCTCCTTTTTCATTTCTGATTTTATTAATTTGGATACTATCTCTGTGCCCTCTGGTTAGTCTGGCTAAGGGCTTATCTATCTTGTTGATTTTCTCAAAGAACCAACTCCTCGTTTTGTTGATTCTTTGTATGGTTTTATTTGTTTCTACTTGATTGATTTCAGCCCTGAGTTTGATGATTTCCTGCCTTCTACTCCTCTTTGGTGTATTTGCTTCTTTTTGTTCCAGGGCTTTCAGGTGTGCCATTAAGCTGTTAGAGTATGATGTCTCCCGTTTCTTTTTGGCGGCACTCAGAGCTATGAATTTTCCTCTTAGCACTGCTTTCATTGAGTCCCATAAATTAGGGAATGTTGTGCCTTCATTTTCATTAAATTTCAAAAAGTCTTTGATTTCTTTCTTTATTTCCACCTTGACCAAGTTATCATCGAGTAGAGCATTGTTCAGCCTCCATGTGTACGTGGGTTTTCTTTTGTTTTTGTTGCCATTGAAGACCACCCTAATTCCATAGTGATCTGATAGGAGGCATGGGATTAGTTTTATCTTCTTATATCTGTTGAGGTCTGATTTGTGACCAATTATATGGTGAATTTTGGAGAAGGTACCATGAGGTGCGGAGAAGAAGGTGTATTCTTTAGCTCTAGGATGAAATGTTCTATATATATCTGTTAGTTCCATTTGGCCCAAGGCTTCAATTAGATTCACTGTGTCCCTGTTTAGTTTCTGCTTTCCTGAACGATCCATTTCAGAGAGCGGGGTGTTGAAGTCACCCACTATTATTGTGTGCGGTGCGATGTGTGCTTTGAGTTTTAGTAAAGTTTCTTTTACAAATGAGGGTGCCCTTGCATTTGGAGCATAGATATTCAGAATTGAGAGTACTTGATGGTGGATTTTTCCCTTGATCAGTATGTAGTGTCCTTCTGTGTCCTTTTTGATGACTTTAGGTTGAAAATCAATTTTATCTGATATTAGGATGGCTTCTCCACCTCGTTTCATGGGGCCATTTGCTTGTAAAATTGTTTTCCAGCCTTTTACTCTGAGATAGTGTTTGTCTTTGACACTGAGGTGCGTTTCCTGCATGCAGCAAAATGCTGGGTCCTGTTTACGTATCCAGTCTGCTAGTCTATGTCTTTTAATTGGGGAATTGAGAACATTGATATTAAGAGAGATTAAGGCATAGTGATTATTGCCATCTGCCATTCTTGACGCTATCTTTATGTTTGAGTGGTTATCTACTTTTGGGTTTGATTCAAGAAGGTTATTATCTCATTTTTTCCAGGGTGTTGTTTCTCTCCCTGTATTGGAGGTTTCCACCTATTATCCGTTGCAGGGCTGGAATTGTTGAAAGATATTGTGAAAATTTGGTTTTATCATGGAATATCTTGGTCTCTCCATCTATGGTGGTTGAGAGTTTTGCTGGGTATAGTAGTCTAGGCTGGCATTTGTGCTCTCTTAGTGTCTGCATGAGATCTGCCCAGGATCTGCCCAGGCTTTCATAGTCTGGTGAGAAGTCTGATGTGATTCAGACAGGTCTTACTTGGCCCTTTTCTCTTACTGCTTTTAGTATTCTTTCTTTGTTTAGAACATTTGGTGTTTTGATTATTATGTGATGGGAAGTATTTCTGTTCTGGTCCAGTCTGTTTGGAGTTCTGTAGGCTTCTTGTACGTTCATCGGCATCTCTCTCTTTAGGTTAGGGAAGTTTTCCTCCATAATTTTGTTGAAGATGTTTACTGGCCCTTTAAGTTGCAAATCTTCACTCTCATCTATACCTATAATCCTTAGGTTTGGTCTTCTCATTGTGTCCTGGATTTCCTGGATGTTTTGGGTTACGCGTTTTTTGCATTTTGCATTTTCTTTGACTGTTGAGTCGATTCTTTCTGTGGAATCTTCAGCACCTGACATTCTTTCTTCCATGTCTTGTATTCTATTGTTGATGTTTGCATCTATGACTCCTGATTTCTTCCCAAGGTTTTCTATCTCCAAAGTTGTCTCCCTTTGTGATTTCTTAGTTGTTTCTACTTCCTTTTTTAGTTCCTGGATGGATTTGCTGAGATCCTTCACTTGTTTGTTTGTATTTTCCTGTACTTCTTTAAAGTATTTTTGCATTACCTCTTTCAGGATTTCTGCCTGTTGACTCACATTCTCCTGCATTTCTCTGAGCGATTTTTGTGTTTCCTCCTCATGGGAGTCCATCTGTTGATCCATCGTCTCCTGCATTTCTTTAAGCAGTTCTCGTGTTTCCTTTGTAAGGGCATCTATCCGTTGATTCATTTCTTTAAGCAATTTTTGTGTTGCCTCCCTATGGGCATCCGTCTGTTGACCCATATTCTTCTGCATTTCTTTATGCAACTTTTGTGATTCCTTTGTGAGTGCATCTACCCGTTGATTCACTTCTTTAAGCGATTTTTGTGTTGTCTCCTTGTGCGCCTCCATCTTTTGATCCATGTTCTCCCGCATTTCTCTAAGCGATTTTTGTGTTTCCTTTGTAAGGGCTTCTAACCGTTGATTCATGGTCTCCTGTAATTCTTTATTAGATTTATTTGTGTCCTTCTTGTGATCCTCTAATAGCATCATGAGAAGTGATTTTAAATCCAGATCTTGTCTTTCGGGTGTGGTGGGGTATCCAGGACTTGCTGCTGTTGGAGAGTTGGGTTCAGATGGTGCCATATTACTTTGATTTCTGTTAGTAACGTTCCTACGTTTGCCTTTTGCCATCTGGTTACCTCTAATGTTAGTTGGTCCTGCTGTCACTGGCTGTTGGTTGGACCTCCTGTGAGCCTGCAAAGCTATTTCTGGCCCCCCTGGATTACCAGGATTCCCTTGGCACCGATTTCTGGGGCCAAGTGACTTTGGAGCCCTGATGTGCCTTGCCCCAAGTG
This sequence comes from Tokudaia tokunoshimensis, assembly GCA_036184795.1. Taxonomy (NCBI): domain Eukaryota; kingdom Metazoa; phylum Chordata; class Mammalia; order Rodentia; family Muridae; genus Tokudaia; species Tokudaia tokunoshimensis. The sequence continues at coordinate 32,102,763 of BTHU01000020.1, forward strand.
ATGTTATATTGGGGAGTCCTTGCACATCCAAAGGCTCAGCGTAGTGGATTCCTGGAGCAGAGTTCGCAAAGGGAAGCTGGTAGGCTCCTGCCCTGTGCAGGGGTGTGTGATCTCTCCCAGAGTGGGGGGAGGGGGCGTCCCTCTGCCAGGCAGAAGTCCCACAGCAGAGCTGGCGCGCTGGTTACTGCAGATCTGCCCAGCTCTTGGGAACAGCGTACATACAAGCCACCCGAGACCAAAGCGATATTATGCCTGTCTGTCTCTGAGCCTGGCAGTCCCAACTTCCCAACCACTGGAGCAAAGATGGCAAAGTGCGCTCTGCACTCTCTCGGTGGCGCTGGTCACCCTGCAGAGGCGATGGCCTACAGCAGATCTGGCGCCCAGACGACCACAGCGCTGTCCCGTTCTTGGGAGCAGACGGAAGCCCCAACAGGCCGTGTCCCAAGCGATGTTATATTGGGGAAAACCTGGGTACCTGTCTCTTCAGTGCAGTCTACCAGAACAGAAGTCACGGAAGGGAAGCTGGTAGGCTCCCGCCCAGTGCGGGGGGGTCCCTCTGCCAGGCAGACCACAGCAGAGCTGGCGCGCTGGTTACTGCAGATCAGCCCAGCTCTTGGGAGCAGCGTACACACAAGCCGCCCGAGACCCAAGCGATATTATGCCTGTCTGTCTCAGAACCTGGCTGTCCCAACTAATGGAAGACTTTTTTAAGAGCAAAAAAAAATGTAGGATGTAGGGGAACACCAGGACAGAGAAACGAGAGGGGGTTGAATGGAGAAAAGAGGGAGGGAAGGGGGCTTATGGGACTTTTGGGGAGGGAGGAAACAGGAAAGGGGAAATGATTTGGAATGTAAATAAAAAAACTTAGAAAATTAAAAAAAAAGAAAAAGGTGAAAAAAAAGAGCAAAGCAAATCTAGTAAAAATTAACAGATGTTTCTGAGAGGACTGTCTATCTAAAGACTATTCCCTTTTTTTTCAATAATTTTTTTATTCACATAACATCATGATTACAGCCCCCTCCCTCCTTTTCTCCCAATCTTGCCCTTACAAATCTCTCTCTCCATTACCCTTCCCTTCCTAGAAGGGGAAGCCCCCTTTGGGTGCCTTCCACCCTGGGACATCTAGTCCTAGCAGGACTAGATACATCCTCTCTTGCTGAGGCTCAAGCAGGCATTTCAGCTAGGGGAAAGGGATCCAAAGGCAGGCAACAGAGTCAGAGACAAGCCCAGCTCCAGTTGTTAGAGGACTCAGTTGAAGATCAAGCTGCACATCTGTTACAGATGTGGCCTAGTTCCAGCCCCTGAATGCTCTTTAGTTGGTGGTTCCATCTCTGTGAGCCCCCATGGGCCCAGGTTCGTTGCCTCTGTTGGTCTTCTTGTAGTGAGAATATACCTTTTATAGAGATATTTCAACAAGATTGTTTAAAATGCATTGCATCACACTGAGGCCTGAGCATGCATGATCAGATGGAAACCCACAAGGTTTCTCTATTTCCTTACAGAAATGGGTCAGAGCTGCCAGGCGCTGCAGCCACAGATCCTGATGTCAAGGACACTAAAGAGCCAGGGAGGTGAGAACTGGCTAAGATGGCATAGCCAGCAGGAGAAAGAAGTGCCTCATCAGACACTTCCCTATATCATCAGCTTGGAAACAATCAGAGTTGCCTGAAGACTGCACAGGACCCAGAGCAGGGCCGTGTCTGAGGTAAATAAGAGCAAGCAAACCCATGGCATTCATCATCCACGTCCGCCCAATACCAGGACTTGGAAAAGTTAGGTTTGGGGAGTTCATTAGGTGACTATTATGTCTTCCCTCTCTGAGCCCTAATGCAGCAGCCTAGGCTTTTTGTGTTCTCGTCACAAATGCACAACTCTCAGAGATCCTCTCACGTCACCCCTTGCATCATGAAGAATGCTTTCTTGTCATTTCTTGCCATCTCTAGATTGAGATGGCATAGGGTGGAAAATTTTTCAGTGCAATCCCTACCAGCTTTCTAGTAGCTCACATATTCTGACAGAAGAGAGAGAGAGAGAGAGAGAGAGAGAGAGAGAGAGAGAGAGAGAGAGAGAGAGAACAAGAGAAAGAACGAGAGAACAAGAGAGAGAGAGAGAGAGAGTTGTTGCTACACAAGATGCCCATAGCTGGAAGCTCTTGAGGATAAATAACAATACCAAGTCCCAAAGCCTCCTCTACCTGGGCCTCACTGGATAAGTTGGAGTCTGGGAGTGTGTGAAACTAGTGTTTGCAGACCAGAGGACCCTGACCAAGCTACCTGAACTTGACCAAACAGTGGGAACACCCTCGCTGTGGTGGCAGCTGATTGGAGAGACCCAAGCTTGGTGTGATAGGCCAGGACTCAGCCAGCTCCATCAAGACCAACCACATGGGAAACGTGCAAGACAGTCTTGTCCACTTAAATAGCACTGAAATGGGGGTCCACACCTTTCTGGTAATTTGCTTTGCCAAACCTCCTCAGGAATGGTATGCTTTGCACTTTACACCTCCTGAATGTAGAGCAGTGTGGGAGATGGAATCTCCTACACAGCTGTGTACATTTTTCTGGGGCCCAGGGGACTTCAGGCCATGGGGTGGGCAAGTACTCAGAGCTCTGGGCCACGTTGCAGTGGTCCCTCCTTCTCAGCTTCAAAGATGAATTCCCTGTGTGTTCTCCCATGCATGTTTGTCTGTTTGTTTCTTGTATGCATGTGTGTTTGTGTGATATGTATGTGTGAGTCCTGGTATTCACATACCGTGGCACATATGTAGAAATCAGAAGACAGCATTCAGGAGTCAGTTTTTAGACTTCCATAGAAGGTTCCAGGAAGTGAACTCAGTTCATCAAACGAGCTCACCAAGCACTCTTACCTTCTAAGTCAACCCACATACCAGCATGTGGAATTTTTTAGTGGATGTGCTAATGTTTAGAGTGAATGATGGAGTGAAATTTAGCACTCCAATATTCAGACCTCAAGTAATACACAGCTGCTGAATGGCACTGCACATAATCCATCATTCTTTTTTTTCCTGTTTTTTTTTATTTTCTATATTTTTTATTTACATTCAAAATCATTTCCCCTTTCCCGTTCCCTCCCTCCCTGAGTGTCCCATAAGCCCCCTTGCCTCCCTCTTTTCCCCATTCAACGCCCTCTCGCTTCTCTGTCCTGGCGTTCCCCTACATCCAGTCTTTCCAGGACCAGGGGTCTCTCCTTCCATCTTCTTAGAAATCTATTGATATGCGAATTGTGTCTAGGGTATTCCGAGATTCTGGGTTAATATCCCCTTATCAGTGACTGCATACCATGTGTGTTCTTTTGTCATTGGGTTACCTCACTAAGGATGATATTTTCCAGTTCTGACCATTTGCCTAAGAATTACATGAATTCATTGTTTTTAATTGCAGAGTAGTATTCCATTGTGTAAATATACCACATCTTCTGAATCAATTCCTCCGTTGAGGGACATCTGGGTTCTTTCCAGCTTCTGGCTATTATAAATAAGGCTGCTATGAACATAGTGGAGCATGTGTCCTCATTGCATGCAGGTAAAGCCTCTGGGTATATGCCCAGGAGTGGTATAACAGGATTCTCTGAGAGTGTCATGCCCAGTTTTCTGAGGAACCGCCAGACTACTTTCCAGAGTGGTTGTAGCAGCTTGCAATCCCACCAGCAGTGGAGGAGTGTTCCTCTTTCTCCACATCCTCACCAACAACTGCTGTCTCCTGTGTTTTTGATCTTAGCCATTCTGACTGGTGTGAGGTGGAATCTCAGGATTGTTTTGATTTACATTTCACTAATGACTAAGGATGTTGAACATTTCTTTAGGTGCTTCTCAGCCATTCGATATTTTTCAGGTGAGAACTCTTTGTTTAGCTTTGTACCTCATTTTTAATAGGGTTATTTGGCTCTCTGGGGTCTAACTATTTGAGTTCATTACATATATTGGATATTAGCCCTCTGTTGGATGTAGGGTTCGTAAAGATCTTTTCCAAGTTTGTTGGCTGCCGCTTTGTCCTTTTGACAGTGTCCTTCGCCTTACAGAAACTTTGTAATTTTATGAGATCCCACTTGTCAATTCTTGACCTTAGAGCATAAGCTATTGGTGTTCTGTTCAGGAAATTTTCTCCTGTGCCCATATGTTCAAGGTTCTTCCCTAGTTTCCTTTCTATTAGTTTCAGTGTGTCTGGTTTTATGTGGAGGTCCTTGATGCACTTGGAATTGAGCTTAGTGCAAGGAGATAAGAATGGATCGATTTGCATTCTTCTGGATGCTGACCTCCAGTTGAACCAGCACCATTTGTTGAAAAGGCTATTTTTTTCCACTGGTTTTAGTTCATTTGTCAAAGATCAAGTGACCATAGGAGCGTGGATTCATTTCTCGGTCTACAGTTCTGTTCCATTGATCTAGATGTCTGTCACTGTACCAATACCATGCAGTTTTTAACACTATTGCTCTGTAGTACAGCTTGAGATCCAGGATACTGATTCCCCCAGAAGTTCTTTTACTCTTGAGAACAGTTTTAGCTATCTTGGGTTTTCTGTTATTCCAGATGAATTTTTGAGTTGCTCTTTCTAACTCTATGGAGAACTGAGTTGGGATTTTGATGGGGATTGCATTGAATCTGTATATTGCTTTTGGCAAGATGGTCATTTTTACTATATTAATCCTGCCAATCCATGAGCATGGCAGATTTTTCCATCTTCTGAGGTCTTCTTCAATTTCTTTCTTCAGAGACTTGAAGTTCTTGTCATACAGATCTTTCACTTGTTTGGTTAGAGTCACACCAAGATACTTTATATTCTTTGTGGCTATCGTGAAGGGTATCATTTCTCTTATTTCTTTCTCAGCCTGCATATCCTTTGAGTATAGGAAGGCTACTGACTTGCTTGAGTTGATTTTATATCCGGCCAATTTGCTCAAGTTCTTTATCAGCTGTAGGAGTTCTCTGGTGGAGTTCTTTGGGTCGCTTAAGTATACTATCATATTGTCTGCAAATAGTGATAATTTGACTTCTTCCTTTCCAATTTGTATCCCTTTCACCTCCTTTTGTTGTCTAATTGCTCTAGCTAGAACTTCAAGTACTATATTGAATAGATATGGAGAGAGAGGGCAGCCTTGTCTAGTCCCTGATTTCAGTGGGATTGCTTCAAGTTTCTCTCCATTTAGATTGATGTTGGCTACCGGTTTGCTGTAAATTGCTTTTACTATGTTTAGATATGGGCCTCGAATTCCTGATCTTTCCAAGACCTTTAACATAAAAGCATGATAAATTTTGTCAAATGCTTTTTCAGCATTTAATGAAATGACCATGTGGTTTTTTTCTTTGAGATTGTTTATGTAGTGGATTACATTGATGGACTTCCTTATATTGAACCATCCCTGCATCCCTGGGATGAAGCCTACTTGATCATGGTGAATGACTGTTTTGATGTGTTCTTGGATTTGGTTGGCAAGAATTTTATTGAGTATTTTGCTTCGATATTCATAAGAGAAATTGGCCTGAGATTCTCTTTCTTTGTCGGATCTTTCTGTGATTTTGGTATCAGTGTAATTGTGGTTTCATAGAACGAAATGAGTAGTGTTCCTTCTGTTTCTATTTTGTGGAATAGTTTGAAGAGTATTGGTGTTAGGTCTTCTTTGAAGGTCTGATAGAATTCTGCACTAAAACCATCTGAACCTGTGCTCTTTTTGGTTGGAAGACTTCCAATGACCACTTCTATTTCTTCAGGGGTTATAAGACGGTTTAGATTGTCTATTTGATCCTGATTTAATTTTGGTATTTGCTATCTGGCTAGGAAATTGTCCAATTCCTCCAGATTTTCTAGTTGTGTTGAATACAGGCTTTTGTAGTATGATCTCATGATTTTTTGAATTTCCTCAGTTTCTGTTGTTATATCTCCCTTTTCATTTCTGATTTTGTTAATTTGGATACTGTCTCTGTGCCCTCTGGCTAGTCTGACTAAGGGCTTATCTATCTTGTTGATTTTCTCAAAGAACCAACTCCTAGTTTTGTTGATTCTTTGTATGGTTTTATTAGTTTCTACTTGATTGATTTCAGCCCTGAGTTTGATGATTTCCTGCCTTCTACTCCTCTTGGGTGTATTTGCTTCTTTTTGTTCCAGGGTTTTCAGGTGTGCCATTAAGCTGCTAGTGTATGTTCTCTCCCGTTTCTTTTTGGAGGCACTCAGGGCTATGAATTTTCCTCTTAACACCACTTTCACTGTGTCCCATAAATTAGGGTATGTTGTGCCTTCATTTTCATTAAATTTTAAAAAGTCTTTGATTTCTTTCTTTATTTCTTCCTTGATCAAGTTATCATTGAGTAGAGCATTGTTCAGCTTCCACGTGTATGTGGGCTTTCTGTTGTTTTTGTTGTTATTGAAGACCACCCTTATTCCATAGTGATCTGATAGGAGGCATGGGATTAGTTCTATCTTCTTATATCTGTTGAGGTCTGTTTTGTGACCAATTATATGGTTGATTTTGGAGAAGGTACCATGAAGTGCTGAGAAGAAGGTATATTCTTTTGCTTTAGGATGAAATGTTCTAGATAGATAGATAGATAGATAGATAGATAGATAGATAGATAGATAGATAGATAGATAGATAGATATCTGTTAGTTCCATTTGGTCCAAGGCTTCAATTAGTTTCACTGTGTCCTTGTTTAGTTTCTGCTTTCCTGAACGATCCATTTCAGAGAGCGGGGCGTTGAAGTCACCCACTATTACTATGTAAGGTGTGATGTGTGCTTTGAGCTTTAGTAAAGTTTCTTTTACGAATGAGGGTGCCTTTGCATTTGGAGCATAGATGTTCAGAATTGAGAGTTCTTCTTGGTGGATTTTTCCCTTGATCAGTATGTAGTGTCCTTCTGTGTCTTTTTTGATGACTTTAGGTTGATAATCAATTTTATCTGATATTAGGATGGCTATTCAGGCTCATTTCCTGGGACCATTTGCTTGTAAAATTGTTTTCCAGCCTTTTAATCTGAGGTAGTGTTTGTCTTTGACACTGAGGTGTGTTTCCTGGATGCAGCAAAATGCTGGGTCCTGTTTATGTATCCAGTCTGTTAGTCTATGTCTTTTTATTGGGGAAATGAGACCATTGATATTAAAAGAGATTAAGGAATAGTGATTATTGCCACCTGCTATTCTTGATGAAATCTTTATGTTTGAGTGGTTATCTACTTTTGGGTTTGATGAAAGAAGGTTACTATCTCGTTTTTTCCAGGGTGTAGTTTCTCTCCTTGTATTGGTGGTTTCCACCTATTATCCTTTTCAGGGCTGGGTTTGTGGAAAGATATTGTGTAAATTTGGTTTTATCATGGAATATCTTGGTCTCTCCATCTATGGTGATTGAGAGTTTTGCTGGGTATAGTAGTCTAGGCTGGCATTTGTGTTCTCTTAGAGTCTGTATGAGATATGCCCAGGATCTTCTGGCTTTCATAGTCTCTGGTGAGAAGTCTGGTGTGATTCGGATAGGTCTTCCTTTGTATGTTACTTGGCCCTTTTCTCTTACTGCTTTTAATATTCTTTCTTTGCTTAGTACATTTGGTGTTTTCATTATTATGTGATGGGAGGTATTTCTGTTCTGGTCCAGTCTGTTTGGAGTTCTGTAGGCTTCTTGTACGTTCGTGGACATCTCTCTCTTTAGGTTAGGGAAGTTTTCCTCCATAATTTTGTTGAAGGTATTTACTGGCCCTTTAAGTTGCAAATCTTCACTCTCATCTATTAGGTTTGGTGTTCTCATTGTGTCCTGGATTTCCTGGATGTTTTGGGTTACACGTTTTTTGCATTTTGGAATTTCTTTGACTGTTGAGTCCATGTTTTCTATGGTATCTTCAACACCTGAGATTCTTTCTTCCATCTCTTGTATTCTATTGTTGATGTTTGCATCTATGACTCCTGATTTCTTCCCAAGGTTTTCTATCTCCAAAGTTGTCTCCCTTTGTGATTTCTTAGTTGTTTCTACTTCCTCTTTTAGATCCTGGATGGATTTGCTCAGATCCTTCACTTGTTTGTTTGTGTTTTCCTGTATTTCTTTAAGATATTTTTGCATTTCCTCTTTCAGGATTTCTGCCTGTTGACCCAAGTTCTCCTGTATTTCTTTAAGCAATTTTTGTGTTTCCTCCTTATGGGCTTCCATCTGTTGATTCATATTCTCCTGCATTTCTTTAAGCGATTTTTGTGGTTCCTTTGTAAGGACATCTACCCATTGATTCATTTCTTTAAGTGATTTTTGTGTTGCCTCCTTATGGGCCTCCATCTGTTGACCCATATTCTCCTGCATTTCTTTAAGTGATTTTTGTGTTTCCTTTGTAAGGGCTTCTACCTGTTGATTCATGTTCTCCTGTGTTTCTTTATGAGATTCATTTACGTCCTTCTTGAAATCCTCTAATAGCATCATGAGAAGTGATTTTAAATCCAGATCTTGCCTTTCAGGTGTGATGGAGTGTCCAGGACTTGCTGCTGTCGGAGAGTTGGGTTCAGATGGTGCCATATTGCCTTGATTTCTGTTAATAACATTCCTACATTTGCCTTTTGCCATCTGGTTATCTCTGGTGTTAGTTGGACCTGCTGTCATTGGCTGTTGTTTGGACCTCCTGTGAGTCTGCAAGGCTATTTCTGCCCCCCCATGACCAGGATTCCCCTGGCACCGATTGCTGAGGGGCTGCCCTGCTCCTGAGTGACTTTGGAGCCCTGATGTACCTCGCCCCAAGTGATATTATACTCGGGGAATCCCTGCGTACCTGGAGACTCAGAGTAGTCAATCCCCGAAGCATAGGTGGCCAAGGGGAGGCTGGTATGCTCTCTCCCTGTGCGGGTGTGCTCTCTCCCAGTGTGGGTCCCTCTGCAGGGCTGATGTCCCACAGGAGAGCTGGTGCATAGGTGACCACAGAACTGCCCAGCTCTTGGGTGCAGGGAGCACACAAACTGGCTGAATCCCAAGCAATGTTATGCTCGGTTATCCCTGCGCCTAGAGGTCCCAACTGCTCTGTTCAATCCCTCATTTTCTTAAAAGTTCTAGATGTCCTAATCTCAGGAAGAGTGAAAGCCAAGGCCCCACCCAACTGGAGCCCTCCAAAGAAATCTAGGTTCCATCTCATCCTGTGAGTCTATGTACACTTTACCTCAGTGGAAAAGGACTCCAAGGAAAAATTATGTCAGAAGGGCATCATGCAGAGCAGGGTGACTGGAAGCATATTAAGATTTAGAACCTAGTTTCGACCACCTAATTGTAATTAGAATAATTGTCATCACCAGTTGTCTATAAAATGTGGAAACACTGAATGAAGAGAGCTGAGGATGACAAAGTTGAGCATGCTCCCATCTCTGTGTCTAAGGACTGCCTGTATCTCAGCATCTATACAACAGCACATCCCCATGAGGACTCTAACCCAGTTGTGAGTGGAAGGCCATGATCAGATCATGGAAAGGGTACTTCTCCTGCAGGTTGATTAATAGATACTAGATCAACCTGAGTTCCACACTGCTATACATTCAGGGTGAAAACTGAAGGGGAAAAAAAGCCTCTCCCTATAGCATCTAAGGAAACCACTGAGGGCACCTGAACACTGGGTGTATGTCATAGAGCCCCAAAGACTCAGAGGTCTGAGGCTAAGATATTGATCAACTCAGGACACACTTTACCAGCCTGAGTGCTACAGGCTTACTAAGGCACCCAAGGAATGAATATCAATGTCAGCCAAAATGAAAAGTACTTATTATCTTCTGCACCAATGAGACTTGATGATCCTTTGTTTACTAATAGGTAAAGATATTTATGGGGATAACCCTTTCATTTTTCATCAGAAAGGCTGAGAATAGTGACATTAGTCTAGAGTTACTAGAGTTGGAGACATTAATCAAAATATAGATTCATGGGTGTTGGGGTAAGCTGGATTATGCTGATGGGGGTCATAAGGTACTGAGGAGTTTTGTGTACATGTCCAGCTGGAACATAGGCAAAGCAGACGGTCTAAGAGACATCCCAGCTTGGAAAGTGAGATCTTGCCTTGAGTTTTCCAAGTGAAAACGACCCCAGTCCATAGTGGGATCATTTGGGGCCTGTCTTCTAGACATAATGGAGCCATTCTGGAAGCCACTGAGAATATGGTACTCACTATCCAGTATTACTCAGAAATCCTAGGCTTTTTTCAGGTGGGCTTGAGACTGGGCTAGGCAATTGGTGCTGAATAGAAACAGAATATTGCTGTGATTCCCATCCCTGCCAATTCTTAGCACTGGAGAGCAGCATGCTAGAGGCAACTGGAACTACCTGGACCAAGGGGCCACCCTACTCTGTATCTAACAGAATATTGACACTTTGGGGACAACCCTGACTGTATCACCTTTTTTGGTGAGTCAGTAAATGGCACAAACCTGTAGCATCTTCACATATAGTGTCTTCCATATCCCAAGGACTTTTGAATCTGGATCTAAGCATCACGGAGAGTGAGGTGTCCCTGAAGCTCTTATCTCCAACATTTTTGAGGTGGTCTACAGAGTTAGTGCCCTCCACCACCCCAGCACTCTCCCACTGACACAACCTTTCCCTACTCTGCTACTGGCTCTGTTCAGTGGGAATAAAAACAATGATTAGGATCCCCTTCTTCCTAATGTCTGAGGAGCTCAAGAGTCAGAATTCATACTCTGCTGCCTTATAAGGTAGAATATGTTATGTTGCTCTGGTAGTTGGATGAGAATGGCTCATATAGGCTTATATAATTGAATGTTTGATTCCCAGTTGGTAGGCTATTTAGGAAGGATTAATAAGTGTGGCCTTCAGTCTCTGTTCCATTTTTTGTCCCTATCTTTCCTTTGGACAGGAACATTTCTGGCTTTAAAATTTTAAAATGCATGGGTGGCCCCATCCCTCAACTGGAAGCTATGTCTATCTACTGGGGGTGGTCTCTACAGGTTGTATCTCCCCTTTGTTGACCAGCACCTGACCAATACAGATGCAGATACTTACAGCCAACCATCGGACTGAGCCTGAGGACCCCAATGGAAGAGTTAGGGGAAGGACTGAAGGAGCTGAAGGGGATTGCAACCCCATAAGAAGAACAAGATCAACTAACTGGAACACCCAGAGCACCCAGGGACTAAACCACCAACCAAAGAGTATAGATGGAGAGAGCCAGGACTCCAGATACATATGTAGCAGAGGATGGCCTTATCTGACATCAGTGGGAGGGGAGGAAGGCTTGATGCCCCAGCATAGGAGGATGCTAGAGGGGTGAGGCAGGAGTGGGTAAATGGGTGGGGGAGCACCCTCATAGAGGCAAAGGGGAGGGGAGAGAGGGGATGGGATGGGGGTTGGTGATGAGACAACCAGGAAGGAGGATATCATTTGAAATGTAAATGAATAAAATTATTAATAAAAAGGAAGTATGGCCTTGTTGAAGAAGGTGTATCACTAAGGTGGGCTTTGAGGTTTCAAAAACCCAGTTCTCTCTCTCTCTCTCTCTCTCTCTCTCTCTCTCTCTCTCTCTCTCTCTCTCTCTCGTGTGTGTGTGTGTGTGTGTGTGTGTGGTATTTATGTACACTTCTGTAAGTATCCTTACTTTTATTTATAGGTACATGTGAAGACAAGAGATTGACATCAGGATGTTATCTCTAAGCACTTCTCCACCTTACTTTTTGAGATGCAGTTTCCAACTGAACCTGGAGCTTGCTGTTTTACCAAAGCTAGAGCCCTTGGTCCACCTGTGACTACTCCTCACCACTGGGATCACAGATGCAGGTCACAATGTCTAGCTTTTCTATTGGTGTAGGGGATCTGAAGTTAGGTATTCATACCAGTACAGCAAGCATTTTACCCTAGCCATTCAGGTTTAGCTGTTTTTAATAAAGCTTTGTGGATACTTAAACATATGACCTTGTATGATCACAGTGGATTTTTGGAGTTCAGATCTAGAGCAGGATCACTGGCTCTTATGTCAAATGTGTTTAACCTTAAAAAGTTGCAGAACTAGGGGTTGTTCAGTAGTAGAAAGCACTATCTTAGTGAAATTCTTAGGCAAATGAATGGAATTAGAAAGTGTCATCCTGAGTGAGGTAACCCAATCACAAAAGAACACAAATGGTATGCACTCACTGATAGGTGGATATTAGCCCAAAAGCTCAAAATAAACAAGTTACAATTCACAGACCACAGGAAGCTCAAGAAGAAGGAAAACCAAAGTGGGGTGCTTTGATTTTTCTGAGAAAGGGAACAAAATACTCACAGGAGCAATTATGGAGACAAAGTGTGGAGCAGAGACTGAAGAAAAGGCCACCCAGAGACTGCCCTACCTGGAGATTCATCCTATAAACAGTCACCAAACCCCCGACACTATTATAGATGACAAGAAGTGCTTGCCGAAAGGAACCTGTTATGGCTGTCTCTGGAGGAGCCCTGCCAGAGCCTTACAGATACAGAGGCAGATGCTAGCAGCCAACCATTGGACTGAGTGTAGGGTCCCCAATGGAGGAGTTGGAGGGAGGACTGAAGGAGCTGAAGGGGTTTACAGCCCCATGGGAAGAACAATGATGTCGGTCAACCAGATTTCCCAGGGCTCCCAGGGACTAAATCATCAACCAAGGAGTACACATGGTTCCAGCCAAAAGTGTGGCAGAGGAATGCCTTGTGGGAGGAGAGGTCTTTTGTCCTATGAAGTCTCGATAGATGTCCCAGCATGGGGAAATCGAGGGGGCATAGGTGGGAGTGGGTTGGGTAGAGGGGCCTATTCTTGGAAGCAGAGGGTGTGAGGTTGGGTTGGGGGTTTTCTGGGAAGGAGGAAACTGGGAAAGGGTATAACATTTGAAAGGTAAATGAAGAATATATTCAATTTTAAAAAGTGAAAAAAAATAAAACAAGAAAGACAAAACAAAAAACGTGTGACTCTTTTAGGATAACAGTATGGGCCTGATATTCAGATTGTTGATTATTTTCACAAACAGCTAAATGAAATTATCCTAAAATAGCCTTCTCATTTGGAGGCTCTTCTTGGGGATGTTTTTATGATTCAAGAAACTTTTACATTAGTCCTTTATCCTTACATTTTTGTGGGGTATTCTCTAGAGAAGTCTGCTAGGACATGGGTCTAAGCCAACAGAAGGTCTTTATTAGCTATTCTGCAACTACACTGGGTGTTCAGGATCCCAGTGTATGCCTGAGCCTTTCTTGGGGTGAGCTTTTAAGCACAAAAACCATGTCCTGGATTGACATAATTCAGTTAATAAGAACTGCTAGCCAGAAGCAGAACTAGAGAAGGCCAAAAAGCAAGGTTAGTACCTTTAGACATTTTCCCATAGCCATTGACTGTGATGGATTAGGTCTTTGTGTTCATTTTGACAGGTGGTGTTGTCTACATGCTGAGTTTTACAGCCTGGATGGTACTTCCATCATGGAGTCAGTTGTGCTACTAAGGTCTGGGGTTCTGATTCAGCATGTCTATCCATCTCATTCTCTAAAACCACTTTTAAGCCATCAAGAAATTTTTGTGATTTTTCCCACCCATGTCCAAGATTAAGTATCACTCACTTCAAACCCTTGACATGGCTTTACATCAATTAAGCTGCATTCCTTTTTCCTTGTTCCCTCAAAGCCAGAAAATCCTCCTCTCATGACTGTTCTGAACAGAAAATCACTCTCCTAATCCTTCCCTAACAGCTTGGATTCTCCCTTGCCCCTTCAAACTTTTTCTAAGCTTCATTTATTTATTATACGTAAGTACACTGTAGTTGTCTTCAGACACATCAGAAGAGGGCATCAGATCTCATTACAGATGGTTGTGAGCCACCATGTGGCTGCTGGGATTTGAACTCAGGAGTCAGTGCTCTTAACCGCTGAGCCATCTCTCCAGCCCCTGCCCCCCTTTAACCTTTCTGTGGTTTATAGACAGGAGCACAGTTAAAACTCAGGAAGCCACCCAAGCAGGACAATAGCCACCTCTGATTCAGCAACTGGGTCACGTTCCTCCTCCCAAGGATCTTGTCATCACAAGTTGAACTTACTGTATTATCTAGAGCATTAACCTAGACCAAGTATCTGTCTGCAGATATCTATACAGACTCCAAACATGCCTTCTGTATCATTCAATCCCACATGGGAGTGGGGGACCCTAACTCCTAAAGGCTTACCTATCATTAATAGCATCTCAATTTTTAATTATTGCAAGATACCCCCCTGTCCACCAGTGAGCAGCTGTTCTCTATTCTAGAACCACCAGGAATTTAATTCTGTCATCATTAGCCTTGGAAATCCTAAGGTTGATAGGGGAGCTAAATTCCCAGCCATAAACCTCTCATCACCACCCTTTACCTTCTCCTTTCTCATCTGATAATAAATAAAAATCATCCCTAAAATCAGGGTTGGCTTATTAAGGGTGGAAAAATAATGTTGCCTGGAAAAAATTGCCATTTTAGCAACCCTCCATAGCCAATCCCATGTGGGCTATAGTAGCCCCTAGTCTCCTCTCACAATTAATTGAAGATTTGTCCCTTATCAGAAATCTCCATTAAGTTACCTAGCCTTGCCTCAAGTGCCCCAGGGACACATCAAGACCTTGTCTTTCTCAATCCATCAAGAGAGAGGTAAGTCTGACCAGGACTGGTAGATTGACTTTGCCCACAAACCACCCATCAAAAAGACCAAATATTTACTGGTTATGGTAGAGACATTTTTGAGATGGGTAATGGCTTTTCCATGAGTATCTGAAGGGACTGATTTGCTGATTAATTAAAGCCACCAGGCATCTTATGTCTTGTATGTGTCATCTATTCCTAAGCCTATGTGTCTACTTCTTGAGTCCCATGTGTGCCAGAACATGCTTGGGTGCCTACTGGCATCTACCTGGTGGCTCATGTGCAGGTGAATAAAGTATGTCATATCTGCCTAAAAAATGATCCGAGGAAAGTTAGTAGGAAGGAAGGAGTGAAGGAGAGAGAGAACATGAGAACAAAACTAGGTCTGGAGACATGGCTCAGTGGTTAGGAGCACTTGCTGCTCTCACAGAAAACCTAAGTTCCATTCAACCACATGGCAGCTCATAACCATACTCAACTCAGGTTTCAGGGGATCCAACACCTTTTTTGGGCCTCTGTGGGTACCAGGAACACACAAGGTACATATAAATATATGTAGGTAGAAACCTTACATATAAAATGTAAAAAATTAAAATGAAACCCTTTAAAATGGGAAGGCAGGCTATGGACTAATTGGGAGAGAAGGGGATCATGGGTAAGAGTTGGAATAAGACAAGAGAGGGTGTCTGGGGGTGAATGTGTTTTGAAAACATTAAATATATGTATAAAAGTGTCATAATGGAAAATTATTATGTAATAAAAAAGCACAATAATTGCCACAGTTGCAATGACTTTCACTAAAACACTCATGGCCTCCCAGGGAGAGCTATGTGTGGACTTCAGATCTCCAGTGTAAGGTAGAAGGGACCTGAATACAGACTCTGTGACTCAAGAAGACAAAGAGTTTTGGAGAAAAGGGTGTGCTCAGAGGACACATGCTCTCTCTTTATCAAGAGCATGATTCTCAAATGTTCACACCATTCATCTGTGGGAAGCTCACAGTACACACCTCATTAAGAAAACAACTGCAGGCTTCCACAGTTACAGCTTTCTGTTACCTGTTTTCTACCCAACACCCACACTGAGCTTGTGACTCCAAGGACAGTAAATGCTATGACTCCAGGTTTGTGGTGAAGATTGCTGGTATCAAGAATAACTTCTGAAGCTGTGCTGTGCCTTGCAAGGCCATAAAAAGAATAGACAAAGCAGAAGAAAGTTTGCCCCGCCTACTGAGCCCTGGCTCCTACCAATTCCACCAAGTGACTACAACTCTCCTGCAACAATCTTGCCCTGCCTACCAAGCTCCTGCTTACAACTCTTTGGGTCCAAATATCTGTCTGGGCAAGGCATGCAGTGGATCATATAGCAGCAGAGACTCCAGCCTGAGAGATGACCATGCCACTGGACACTCTTTCCAGTTGGCTGACTGCTATAGCCTGTGGTCTTCTGTTTCTACTCCATGTACATGGTAAGACTCCCTACATCTGTGATGGGGACCAGAGCTGCCAATATTTTGCAGAGCCAGAGCCTGAAGCTGTGATAGGGAGAGGGTAAGGAGGGAGGAGCAAGTAGAGATGACAGAATGGGAAAGTGGCCTCTGAGCACACGGAGAGTCAGTGATGCCTGAGAACACTCACGACTAAGGAACCCTCTCATTATGAGGGACTCTGAAGAGCACCGGGCCTGAAAGAAGTACAGAGGAGCAGATGGGGCATTTTCCTCCTCTATATGTGGCTGTGGCTGTGACTGTAGCTACCACTGACCCTTGGGTAATAAAGAAATTAATCATACCTTTATGGAGTCACTTATCTCTGGATGTTTTTCCGTTTTGAACAGAAAAGCATCCTGGTATACTCTAAAATAACCTTAGGAAAGTTTCCTGGCCCTCAGTTATATAGTTCTCCAGCCCTATAAATAATTGCCAAACTTAGAGACCCGGGTTCCTTAGCCCATTTCCTGACCTTTGGAAACTTGGCTTCCAGGGCAAAGGGCATGTGCTCTGGGCCTGCCACAAAGACTTTGAACTCACCAGAAGATGGGTCAGCAAGATATTGTGTGCAAGGTCTGATGCCTCTTATCCAAGGGTATTCAAGCATGAGCCATGCTGATCTCCTGCCAAGTCTCAGTCAGATCTACCCTGTGGAGACCATATTGACTTCACACTGTGATTCTTGCCTGGTGTTTTCCAGACTCTGAAATGTCACCAGGACCTTCTGGGCAGGACAATCTGCCCAACTCCCCTTTGGCTTATTTGAATAATCATGTTTGGGTCCTGGGTTCAAAATTACTGATAACTATAATAGGGACAGAGTTGTGCACCATTCCATCTCACACAAGATTAAAAAGATATGTGTGGGATAAAGTGCAGAGAGCCTGAAAAGAAATAGTCACTATCAGCCATTTGCAGCAAGGAACCAGGCAGCTCCACAGCCTTCTGTGCTTGGCCCACCAGGAGAGAATGATCTCCCAGCAGTGATTTCACATCTGAGTGCAGAGGTGAGATCTCCACCTTCTCTCTGGAGGGGTACAGCTAGGAGCGCACAGGGCATATGATCATTGGAGCAGCTGGGACAGGAGTCTTCCCTTCCGGTGTCATTTGCATCAGGGAACCAGACAGCTCCACAGCCTTCTGTGCACAGACCCTGCCAGAAGAGAGTTGGTCTCCCAGGAGTACAGACACAGGTTTACAAGCCCATAGGAGGGGCACGCTCCAGCCAGAGACAACAAGACCAACTAACTCCAGAGATAACCAGATGGTGAAAGGCAAGCACAAGAACCCTACCAACAGAAACCAAGGCTACTTGGCAACATCAGAGCCCAGTTCTCCCACCACAGCAAGTCCCGGATACCCCAACACACCGGAAAAGCAAGAGTTGGATTTGAAATCTCATCTCACGATGCCGTTATCGGACATCAAGAAGGACATAAATAACTCTCTTAAAAAATACAGGAGAACATGGGTCAAATGGTAAAGGCCCTTAAAGAGGAAACACAAAAATCCCTGAAAGAAATACAGGGAAGCATGGGTGAACAGGTAGAGGCCCTAAAAGAGGAAACACAAAAATCCCTGAAAGAATTACAGGAGAACACAAACAAACAAATGAAGGAACTGAACAAAACCATCCAGGATCTAAAAATGGAAGTAGAAGCAATAAAGAAATCACAAAGTAAGACATTTCTGGGGATAGAAAATCTTGGAAAGAATTCAGGAGCCATAGATGCAAGCATCAACAACAGAATACAAGAGATAGAAGAAAGAATCTCAGGGGCTGAAGATACCATAGAAAACATTGACTCAACAGTTAAAGAAAATGCAAAATGCAAAAAGCTCCTAAGCTAAAACATCCAGGAAATCCAGGACACAATGAGAAGACCAAACCTAAGGTTTATAGGTATAGAAGAGAGTGAAGATTTACAACTTAAAGGGCCAGTAAATACCTTCAACAAAATTATAGAAGAAAACTTCCCTAACCTAAAGAAAGAGATGTCCATGAACATACAAGAAGCCTACAGAACTCCAAACAGACTGGCCCAGACCAGAAAGTCCTCCCGACCCATAATAATCAAAACACCAAATGCACTAAACAAAGAAAGAATATTAAAAGCAGTAAGAGAAAAAGGCCAAGTAACCTATAAAGGCAGGCCTATCAGAATTACACCAGACTTCTCACCTGAGATCTCATACAGACCCTATGAGAACACAGATGCCAGCCCAAACTACTATACCGAGCAAAACTCTCAATTACCATAGATGGAGAAAACAAGATATTCCATGATAAAACCAAATTTACACATTATCTTTCCACAAATCCAGCCCTACAAAGGATAATAGATGGAAAACGCCAACATGAGGAGGGAAACTACACCCCAGAAAAAGCAAGAAAGTAATCTTTTTCCAACAAACCCAAAAGAAAGTAACCACAGAAACATAAAAAGAACATCAAAAATAACAGGAAGCAACAATCACTATTCCTTAATATCTTATAACATCAATAGACTCAATTCCCTGACAAAAAACAGTCTAACAGAGATATTTTTCATGTGGATCTTCGATTTTATCAGAAAATGTTTGTGACTCCTCTTTCAATTTAGTAATGCTTTTTGTGTCTACCATTTTGACTGTATTACTTTCCATGATAATCTTTAATTTTAACATTTTTTCTGTGTATTTCTTTGATTTTGTTGGAGGTGTTTTTCATGTAGATCTTTGGTCTCGTCTGGGGGGGGGTGTTTGTAGTTCCACTTTCAATCAATTTAGGAATGTTTTTGTGCCTACCATTTTGTCGGTATAATTGTCCATGATAATCTTCAATTTTAATGTTTTTCTGTATTTTTCTTCAATTTTGTCAGAAGTATTTTCCATGTGGATCTTCAGTTTTATCAGACAATGTCTATAATTTTACTTTCAATCAACTTAGGAACATTTTTATACCTTCCATTTTATCTGTATAATTTTCCATGTAATAATCAGTTTTAACACGTTTTTCTATATATTTCTTGAATTTTTTCAGGAATATTTTCCTTGTAGATCTTCAATTTTATCAGAAAGTGTTTATAATTCCACTTTCAATCAACTTAGGAATATTTTTATGCCTACCATTTTATCTGTATAATTTTTCCATGAAATACTCAATCTTAATGGCGTTTTTTATATATTTCAATTTTATCAGAGATATTTTCCATGTAAATCTTCAATTTTATCAGAAAATGTTTATAATTTCACTTTCAATCAACTTAGAAATATTTTATACCTACCATTTTATCTGTATAATTTTCCATGATAATCTTCAATTTTAATGTTTTCCATAGATTTTTTTCAATTTTATCAGAAATATTTTCCATGTAAATCTTCAGTTTTATCAGAAAATGTTTATAATTCTACTTTCAATCAACTTAGGAATATTTTTATTCCTACCAATTTATCTGTATAAATTTCTTCAATTTTATCAGAGATATTTTCCATGTAAATCTTCAATTTTATCAGAAAATGTTTTTACTTCTACTTTCAATCAATTTTGGAATATTTTTATGCCTACCATCTTATCTGTATAATTTTTCATGAAATAGTTTTAACATGTTTTTCTATATATTTCTTGAGTTTTATCAGAAATATTTTCCTTGTAGATTTTCAATTTTATCAGAAAATGTTTATAATTCCACTTTCAATCAATTTAGGAATATTTTTATGCCTACCATTTTATCTGTATAATTTTTCCATGAAATACTCAATCTTAATGTGTTTTTCTATATATTTCTTCAATTTTATCAGAGATATTTTCCATGTATATTTACACAATGGAATACTACTCAGCAATTAAAAACAATGAATTCATGAAATTCTTAGGCAAATGGGGAACAGGGGGAGGGAAGAGGGCTTATGGGACTTTTGGGGAGGGGGGAACTGGGAAAGGGGAAATCATTTGGAATGTAAATAAAGAATATAGGGGGGAAAAAAGAAGATATGTGTGAGCTGGTATGTTGGCATATCGGTGTAAATAGCATGCTGGATGAAACAGAAAAGGCAGAAAGCTTTTCAGTTGCAGGCCAGCCTGAGCTACATAGCAAGAACCTGTTTCGGGAAAAATAAAAAAATTAAATGTAGAGATGTGTAAAAACAGAATCCCATAAAAATCATTACTAAACAGGGGTGGGAGTAGATCTGGAAATAAATTTGGACAGAAATTCTTAACAAAATCAGGAATTTGAAATATCATATAAATAGTCAGATGGTAATCCAATCAATGGAGACTTTTTGGTTTTAAACATAATATAGATGATATTTTCTGAGATTTAATTATAGGGTAATTTTCTACTCCTTTTTTTTCTCTTCATGTGCCCTCTTTTTGCACATATGGCTGTTATAAAGACAAGAAGATTCTTAAAGAAGGCGACATGTTTGATTAGAGATGCACTATCCTTTCCCCCACACACTATTTACATTCAAAATCTCTACTTAATAACTCTAATTCTGTTTCATTTCAAAAAATGTGTGCATAGATTTTTAAATTTTTCACATATTGGTCAAAAAATGACTCTTTCTTGGTTGTGCTTTTCCATCTCCTGACAAAAGGTATTCCAATACATGGGATTTCGTGGAGAGCATCTTTTGGTAGATGAAGCATCCTGGAAGTAGCTTGACTTTTAGCAGACCCATTTCAACAGGTTTTGTCTGTTGTTGTAGCAGTGACAGTTATTAGTGGCCCATTTCCTCGGTGAGCAATGTAGACAGATATGCCATGTGGCACCATATCCTGTACACAGCAAGTAGCAGGGGTTAGGGACAAAAGCCTCTGGTTCCTGGGAATGACTGCTACCACACCAAGTAGCACCAAACATGAAATCCAAGTTTATCAGGTGTGGAAGGTTTTCACTCTTTGTACGAAAACAGGTCAGGTCTGCCAAACTCTGCTACATTGGAATATGATGCTGTGGAAACAAGTCGCCATTGGAGGTGGGAGTTGGTGGAGAAGTGAGAACCCAGCAGACCAGAGTGGGGTGGAGATGTGAGAACTTCACTCTGAGGGTCTCACTGACCTTTCTATACCCCAGGCTCAGAGAACCAGGGCTTGGTGTAGTGCCCAAGGCAGGACCTAGGCTGAGAAGAGGACCTAGTCATCTCCCATTTAACCACATACCAGGACTCAAACAGCCTCAGTTTACTGGAATTATTAGGTGACTTTTAATCATGTCTTTACTATCCAACCCCAGCTACAACAGCATATTCTTTTTAAAAATATATTTACTTGTTTATGTACATGTATATGTGCCTGTTGTGTATGCCCGTGTGGTGTGTGCAAACTGTATATGGATGTGTGTACCTGTCAAACATAGAGGGCAAATGAAGATGCGGTGTCCAGATCTATCGCTCTCTCCTTCATTCCCTCCAGACAGGCTCTCTCAATGGACCTGGAGCTAGGTTGGTGCCAGCAAGCCTCCAGGAATGCCTCTCTCTCACAATGCTTGAATTGCATCAACTATAAAATCTGTTACTGGGAGGTCATAGGGTTGGATGCTCACACCAAGGCTCCTCAGTGAGCTTGGTTAGATAATCTGGTGCCTGACAGTGAGCAGTATTTGGAGACCATGATACTTGGAGAAGGCTGAGCTGAGGCTCACAAGAAAGTAACAACACCCATAGTTTGAAGGTGGAGGATTGGGCAAACCCAATCTTGATAACATGTCACTCACAGGTGAAGACTCAGCCAGCCCCATCAGGACCACCCATACAGCACAGGTTCAGGGCAGTCTTGTCCACTTGAATGACACCAGAGTGAGTGTCCACACCTTCCTGGGAATTCCCTTTGCCAAGCCACCTCTAGGCCAGCTGAGGTTTGCTCCCCCTCAATCTCCTGAACGGTGGAGTGGCATGAGGAATGGAACCACCTATCCACCCAGCTAAGTTCTCCTGAGGCCCAGGGAACATCAGGCCCTGGAATGGGCAGGAACTCAGACCTCTGAGCCAGGCTTCAGTGCTTTCTCTATCTCAGCCCCTCAGCTGCATTCTCCCTGTGATGGGAATATTCTAGCGATGCCAGAGAGAGACCAAGGTAACACTGGTTTCTTGGCAAAATCACCCTCCACAATCAGTGTACCAACCTACAAGTGTCTAGGTACCACTGGCCAAGAAACAAATACATGTCTTCCAAATGGAGATTCTGGAAAAGAAGACAGTTCCTAGAGGGTCTGAACATGAGAGGAAAGATGTCCCACCACCCTGCTTCTTAATGTAGCAACTATCGGGTACAGAGCTCCAATACCAGACCTCAGAGAGTACAAAGAGAAGTGGTATCATTATACACGCCAATAGTTTTCACAGACAGAAATGTCGATATCCCATTCAAAGAAGTAGGATCCAAGGCCCCCTCCCACCTGGCAGTCTCAGTGGAAGTTTGAGAGTCATACCAGTTTTCCCAGAGCCTGTGACCTTGACCTTGGTGGGAAGAGATTTTGGAAAGGGATCTCATGTTATCAAGACACCACGGGGCAGAGAGAGGTTGTGCCTCCTTGATCAACTCAAATCTCACACTACCTATCAGAGGCCTGAAAATTAAATACTGATGGCTGGGAGCAAATATATATACTCTGGGTCTGTTTTTGAGCACTGTATTCCATCTCTGGGAGTAACTGTCTCATTGTCCCCAGGTGTCCAGAAAGTTCTTACTGCACTGGGTTTCCACACCACCACCCCCAATGCTCCCCAATTCCAGCTCTCTTTCCATGCCCCCATCTGATCCTAAACACTCCCATCCCCACCTATCTCCCAGTCCACCCCCTAAATCCACTCTATTTCCCTTTTCCAAGGAGGTCCATGCATCTTCTGTTTACCTAACCTCTCTGGGTCTGTGAATTGTAGCTTGATTGTAATTTACTTTACAGACAATATCCACTTACAAGTGAATACATGCCATGCTTGTCTTTCTGGGTCTGAATTACCTCACTCAGAATAATTTTTCTAGTTGCATCAATTTTCATTCAAAGTTCATAGTGGTGATGGGGAGTGTGTGTGTGTGTGTGTGTGTGTGTGTGTGTGTGTGTGTGTGTGTGTGTGCATGCGCCTGCACACAAGTGTGCTTCCCTTCTTTTGGTTTTGCTGCTATGAGATTATGTCATGTGTTTTCACACATGCAATTAACATCCTTGGGTTGGAATTTTCCTTCTTTTACTTTCTGTAGGGATTGATTTGTAGATAGATATCATTTAAATTTGACTTTATCATGGAATATTTTGCTTTCTTCATCTGTGGTGATTGAATGTTTTGCTGGGTATAATAGTCTGGGCTGGCATCTGTGGTCTCTTAGAGTCTGGTGAACATCTGTCCAGACCCCTGTGGTTTTCAGAGTCTCCACTGAGAAGTCAGGTATAACGCTAATAGTTCTGCCTTTATATGTTATCTGGCCCTTTTCCTTACTGCTTTTAATATCCTTTCTTTATTCTGTATGCTTAGTGTTTTGATTATGATGTGGAAAGCAAACTTTCTTTTCTGGTTCAATTTATTTGATGTTCTATATGCTACTTGTACCTTTATAAGCATCTCCTTCTTTAAATTAGGGGTTTTTTTTCTGATTTTGTTGAAAATATTTTCTGGGTCTTTGAGCTGAGAATCTTGCCTTCTGTTGGTTCTTAAGTTTGGTCTTTTCATAGTGTCCCAGATTTTCTGAATGTTTTGTGTCAGTAATTTTTTTAGATTTTACATTTTCCTTGACTATTGTATCCATTTCTTTCAGTGTGTCTTTAATGCCTGAGATTCTCTCTTCTGTCTCTCATCTTCTGTTATTGAAGCTTGCCTCTACAATTCCTATTTGCATTCCTACGTTTTTTCACTTCCAAGATTCCCTTAGTTTGTGTTTTCTTTATTGCTTCTGTTTCCATTTTCAGGTCTTAAACAGTTTTATTTCTTTCCTTCAACTGTTTGTTTCTTCTTGGCTTTCTTTAAGATTTATTCATTTCCTCCAATTGCTTGTTTCTGTTTTCCTGGATTTCTTTAAGGGATTTATATATTTCCTCTTTAAGGACCTCTATCTTCTTCATAAAGTTGGTTTCAAGGTCTTTCATGTGCCTGCTTTCATATTCAGGGCCTGCTGTGGATGGAAAGCTGGGCTCTGGTGGAGACATATTGCCCTAGCTGTCATTGTGTTCTTATGCTGGTGTCTAGACATCTGGCTTGGGGGTGATTATAGGTCTAGGTACTGATTTCTGGATTTGTTATTGTTTGTGGGCTTTGTTTTCCTTAGTTTCTGGCCCTGCCCCTGGATTTTCAGAGAGTGTGTGGCTGTGGGCTGCCTGTTTTACTGGCATGCTCGGCTGATGTGTTTACAGGGAATTCTTGCTGGTGTTGGAGGCTAGGGAAGGGGAGGCCAGGAGGAGATGGTCTATTGCGGTGCTAGGGGTGACTCTGAGAACTGGGTCTAGGGGAACAGAGAGAGTGAAAGTCTACAGGCAACCTACCTGTCATCTGGTAGGCTTTGCTGGTGATTGAGCTGGGACTGGTTGCTTCTGAGTTGGGGGTTGGGACCCAGTGATAAGGTGGGGAAGGAAGGCCATGGGGATCCACAGAAGGTAAAGACGGGGAGGGGAAGCTGTAACTAGTGTTCTGTTGTAGCTCTAGAGGTAACCCTGAAAATGGGATCTGGGGCAGAGAAGTGAAGAAGATGCATGAGCAGTCTGTCTGGTCCCAGGATTTTGGTATTAAAGGCATACATCACATAACCAGCTATGTGTCAATGATTTTTTTATTAATAATCAGAAGAGATACTGATGAAAACACCCCCTTTTATTTCATTTCAGAGGAGTCTGAGAGCAGTGGTGTTGCTGCTCCAGATTTATAGTCATTAATGCAGACTTGGGTTCTGAGAGAGGCAGAGAGACTAGCAAGTATACCAATGGTGCCAGGGCACCATCTGTGGCCCAGGTGAGGACATCCTGAGAGAGTTTTGTCTATGTGTCTAGGTACACAGAGACAAAGCATTAGGTAAAGTAGGAGACACTCCAAGTTGAGCTTGAGCTGGGTGGGAACCTTCTAACTTCTGACTTGATTTCCACAGGTGATGGTGTGGATCCATGGTGGTGCACTGGTTATGGGCATTGCTTCCATTCATGATGGATCCATGCTGGTAGCCACTGAAGATGTGATGGTAGTCAATATCCAGTACTGCCTGGGTATCCTGGACTTCTTTAGGTGAGCTTGGGGCTGGCCTGTGCTATACAGTAGTGGATGAACATAGATAAGAAAGCCGTGTGATTCTTTCTTTCCCTGCCACTTCTCAGCTCTGGAGATACCTGGACCAAGTGGCCGCCCTCTGGTGGGTCTGGCAGAACATCATCCACTTTGGAGGCAACCCTGACCAGGTCACCATTTTTGTCGAGTCAGCAGGTGGCACAAGTTTGTCTTCACATGTTATATCCCCCGTGTCCCAGGGGGCTCTTCCATGGAGCCATCATGGAGAGTGGAGTGCCCTGCTGCCTGACCTTATCTCCAATACCTCTGAGGTGGTCTACACAGTGAGTACCCTCTCCCATCCTATCAATGACCCTACAGCTTCTGCTCTCACCCATTGATACTTTGGAAGTCTGCTCAGTGGGGAAAACAAGATGTATGGGAAATAGCTTCTTTCCAATACTTTCTGGGAGACTTGAGGGTTAGAATCCACTTCTCTCTGATTTATACAGGCTGAGTGTAATAAAGCCTATATAAGCACCTTGTGGCTTCCATTATCCATCAAAAACAAACATGCATGACCTAGAGATATGGCTCAGTAGATAAAAGCCCTTGTCTTGTTTATAAGCATAAGGACCTGAACTCAAATCCACCAGAAAACACACAAAGCTGCATTTGGTAATAAGTTTGTAATCCTAGTCTTCCAATGTAAGATAGGAGGCAGAAACCCAAAAAAAATCCCTGGAAGGTCAAAAGCAAGACAGACTCTTAAAGGAAGGAGAGAAATTATAAAGGACCATTTATCAAACAAGATGGAAGGTGAGAACTATCAACCATAAGGTATCCTCTGATCTTTACATACAAACCATGTTACAGGCACTCCCAAACTCACACATGAACACACACGCACTTGTGGACACACACACACACATAGCTTATTTTTAAAGATGCTTAGGTAGAATGACC
Organism: Tokudaia tokunoshimensis; assembly: GCA_036184795.1. Lineage (NCBI taxonomy): Eukaryota > Metazoa > Chordata > Mammalia > Rodentia > Muridae > Tokudaia > Tokudaia tokunoshimensis. The sequence goes on from BTHU01000020.1 coordinate 32,128,948, forward strand.
CCTCTGGCTGTCACATCTAAGGAACAAGAAAATGGGAAATTCATACTTACTCTAATCTGCACAGCACAAAGATACTCAGGCACAGTGGCATCCTATTGGGATTAGGAAAACTCTTCTCTTTGCCTCCTAGAATAAATCAACTCCTGCCTGGTCTCTATACAGACAGTGGCCACCTTATCTGGTTGTGAGGCCATGGACTCAGAAGCTCTGGTGGACTGTCTGAGAAGCAAGAGTGAAGAGGAGATTCTGGCTATTAACAAGGTTGGGAGAATTGTGTTTCTTGGAGGACATGGTCTACAGGATATGAGAGTCGGTCCCTACTACTCTAAACAAATTACCTTTGCACCACGGTTTGATATCTGTCTTAGTCAGGATTTCTATTCCTGCACAAACATCATGACCAAGAAGCAAGCTGGGGAGGAAAGGGTTTATTCAGCTTACAGTTCTAAATTGCTATTTATCACCAAAGGAGGTCAGGACTGGAACTAAAACAGGTCAGGAAGCAGGAGCTGATGCAGAGGTCATGGAGGTCATGGAGGTCATGGAGGGATGTTTCTTACTGGCTTGCTTCCCCTGGCTTGCTCAGCCTGCTCTCTTATAGAACCCAAAGCTACCAGCCCAGGGATGGTACCATCCACAAGGATCCCTCCTCCCTCCTTGATCACTAATTCAGAAAATGCCCCACAGCTGGATCTCATGGAGGCACTTCCCCAACTGAAGCTCCTTTCTCTGTGATAACACCAGCCTATGTCAAATTGACACACAAAACCAGTCAGCACAATATCCTTTTAATCCTGTGTGTATAATGAACGTCAAGATGTGTAAAGTCTCCTCCAGGGGTGGAGAAGCATCCTGAGACAAAGAAATGGGGGTAATGGTTAAGATATATATATATGGATTTGACCTTCATCACTGACCTTGGATGTTCCTCATGCCTTCAAGATGATCCCGGCTGTGGTGGATGGGGAGTTCCTACCCAATCACCCCCAAGAGTTGTTGACTTCTGTGGACTTTTACCCTGTCCCCAGCATAATTGTCATCAACAATGATGAATATAGTTGGCTTCTCCCCATGGTGAGACACACACAGTTCCAATTCTTTAGAAGTCTGGAGACTCATATGGTGGAAAGTGGAAGATTGATCCATATCCATCACACTTTACACTAAAACTGTCCTCTGTCTCCCAGACTGTGGGCTCTGATCAGACTATAGAAGAAATAACCAGAGAGACACTGCAGGCTGTTCTGAAGAAGACAGCTTGAGTACTGCCTCCAGTAGAAAGGATCTCTGTATAGATAGCATGCCTGGAAACAATGTGTGTATGGATATATGTGTGGTTATGGGTGGACTCCCCCAAGAACTTACACCTTTCCCCCATACCCTATCTCATCCCCAAACACATTCTTTGCACTAAGGTTGCTGCCTGTCAAAACAAGAACCTGCCTAACCTCATTCTTCCTGATCTTGGTGTAGACGCTGTCTCCTGAGTGTAGTGACCTGCTAATGGAAGAGTACATGGGGGACACTGAGGACGCCCAGACCCTCCAAGCACAGTTCAGAGAGATGATAGGAGATTTCATGTTCATAATCCCTGCACTCCAAGTAGCACATTTTCAGAGTGAGTACACATATAATGGGGGTGGGGGTCTCAGAGCCATGGGTTCTAGAAGAACTCTGTAGTGTCCAGGTCCTGTCCCATGTCTGGCTCATGGCTCTGGTAACAGATATCCAAGGACCAAGAAATAAATCAGTATTTCTTGCTTCTAGTGCAAGAGAGTGACATCTTATCCAGGTACAGATAAGCAAACGGGTTTCTGTTACTCTATTGATTTGTCAAAACTACTCAGCTGGGAAGGCCATGGTCACCATTTAGCCAAGCACTTTTCCATAACTAGTGCTCCATCCTGGAACCACCCACTTGACAATTGTGACACTAGATAACTTTATACCAATGTACCTTGCCACCAAGGTTGGGCAGGAAAGCTCCAGGTAAAAGAATGTCATGTCACCATGTGTCCTCACCTCTAGGCTCCTATGCCCCTGTCTACTTTTATGAGTTCTGTCATGAGGCCAACTACCTCAAAGGTGTCAGACCACCCATGTGAAAGATGACCAAGGAGATGAGGTTCACTTTATCTTTGGGAACTCCTTCTGGGGCATTAAACGTGAGTTTTTCTTGTTTTCTATGAGCTGAATGGGGTCCTAGGTGGGTACCCAAGCTTCCAGTCCAGTTGAGAAAATCAAGCTCTAGGAGAAGACATGATCAAGAGTGTACCATTCCAGCTTAAAAGCCACACCCAGAATAGAATCAGAATCCTTCCAAGTATAATCTATTATTACATTAGTTACTTTTCTATTGCCGTGATGAGATACTACTACAAAGGCAACTTATAGAAAAGAGAATGTATTGGAACTTTCAGTTTCAATTTCAAATGTACAGTTAGAGTGCATGGTCATTATGGTTGGAGTAATGGCAGCATACAGGCAGGCAGGCCACTGGAGCAGTGGCTAAATGCTTACATCCTGATCTATAAGCACAAAACAGAGAGAGAGAGAGAGAGAGAGAGAGAGAGAGAGAGAGAGAGAGAGAGAGAGAGAGAAGGAGAGGGAGAGAGAGAAGGAGAGGGAGATGGAGGGGGAGAGGGAGAGGGAGAGAAGGAAAGAGCTGGAATAGAGTGAACTTTTAAACCTCAAAGCCAACTTCCAGTGACACACCTCCTCCAGCATGGCCATGCCTCCTAATTCTTCCCAAACAGTTCCACTAACTGGGACCAAGCATACAAATATGTGATCTTGTGGAGATTATATCATTCAAGCCACCACACTTATGCTAGAGGGAATAAGGATACACTGGAGCAGAAATTATCATGGAGGAATTCAATTAGAGGTGTGGGTGGCTCTTGGATCCTAGGTAGTGAAGAGGGAAGGGAAAGAGACCTAGAGTTCAGAGTCAGGCTGGAGATTGTGGACCTGCATCAGGTGGATGGGATCTGGATCTTTGTCTTCCCACTGGCTACAGTTGACCTCACTGAGAAGGAGGAGCTGCTGAGCAAAAGGATGATAAAGTACTGGACCAATTTTGCACGACATGGGTAAGAGCATTCCCCTCCCCCAACCTCCTCACAGGTGGGTCCCTATCTAGGACTCCATTTGTGACTGATGACCTCATTAACATGCAAGGATAATTCATCATATGGTAGAACCCTCCTCACCCCAGGGCACACTTAGATATATTGTACATACTGGTTATTGGTCAGACTCCAGTGACCTGGCAAGTGCTTTAGATTTTCCCTCTGAGACAGAGACACGAAACTGGTCAAGTAATCTTACCCCACATGGAACAGACACTAGTAGGTGACACTTGTATCCCTGTACAAGGACACTTGCCCCATCAGCCCCCTCAACCCTTGGCTTAATTGGTCCACTGCCCTGACACAAACTAGGCAATCAGGCCTTGGATAAGAGTGACTTTTACCTTCTCTGCTGGGTGGCATATCCACAGGCACCCCAACAGCGAGGGTCTACCCTACTGGCCTGTGATTGATCATCATGAGCAGTACCTGCAGCTGGACACCCAGTCTGCTGTGGGCCAAGCCCTGAAGGCCAGAAGGCATTGTTTCTGGACCAAGACTCTTCCCCAGAAGATCCAGGAGCTAAAGGGGTCTCAGGAAAATTGCAAAGAGCTGTAGTGTCCTGTGAGAGAAATGATGTGTAGGATTGAGTATACATGGGGTCAACCTAAAGCCCATTGAGAATCCTTGTTAGAGTCTAACAATAACATAAGCATTCCCAACTTCTGTCCTTTGGCCAACATGTATGACAAACTGTTGGTGTGTCACTCATTACTCAACATGTTGGGATGCCTCTTATGAGATCCACTCAGTAAATGTCCCATGATTGTATAGATGTGAGATCCCCTAAGTGTCCCAGTTTTCTTTCACATTCCACTGGGACCAGGCTCCCTCCCTCCTCTCCTCATCTCTCATCTTCCCCAAGGCCCAGATCCTCTTCAAATAAAATAGAAGCTTTGGAAACATTAACTACATGGGGTTGGGCTATGTGAAAATCCCATGTTCTCTCTCAGCAAGACTCATGTCTTTCTTATTTGCAAGTAGCCAATAAAGAAACCTGATGATCCAAAGTTCTGTTGTCTTCACATGTTCAAGTCGTTGTTCTAAAAATTCACAAATTGCAAATTGAGCTCTACAGTAGGTATCTGTGGTCCCTTCTATTCAGAGACTGAGACAAGAGAAGTACAATAGCCCAGCAGTTTCTGGTCAGCTTACGCAACATAGTAAAAACAACATCTCTTTTTTAAAAAATTGTAAGCTAGATAACCTACAAATAGCAGAAATTTACAGACATTTTTATAAACCAAGAAATCCAAGGTCAAATGCCACCGGATTTCTGTGTGGTGAGAGTTGAATCTCTGACTCAAAAGAGTTCACATTGCATCCTCACTGGCTAGAATGAGCAAAACTGGTAATCTTGATCTTCCCAGATCTCCACAATTCTTAATAGTGTTGGATTAGAAATTAGATTTCAGCAAGCAAATGTGATCCCATGGCTTTCAGATTATAGCTCATAGAAATCTCTGACACCCACCACTGAGGATGTCAACTGATAGAAAAAAATCCCTACATATTGCCCCTGCATGTTTCTTTTATAAATGCCTGCAGAAACAAAACTAGGCATGCTTATGAGGCTCTCAAGCAGGGTCAGGAGTTAGAGAGTTGACCAAAGGGGCTTCTCAGTGTCCTGTTTCCCGAGGTTTGCTCTTTGAATCAAGTGTTCTGCAGATAGTGTGGAGCCCACACTTGCATGAGTCTGCCACCTCTGTGAAGATGTTTGTCTATGGGGTGTGTCCTGGAAATGGGGAGTGTACATCAATAGATATCAATAGAGATTCCTGTCCCTAGCACCCTGAGCAAACTTCTCCTTGTTTGGAAGTGTTGCCCTGACCTTTGTGACTCCTTGATCATCATCCCCTAATCTTATTGATAGCCCATGTGATTAATTTCCTTAAATGTTTCAACCCCAACAGTGTAAAGTCTCTTGCACTCTATCATTTTACAAAGGTGCCAAATTCTGCTTACTCTGTTTGCACTTTTGCTCTCCCAAACCACTTTCTCTGGCATTAAGAGCTAGTGTCTTGTGTCCTATAGGCCCTGGAACTAGCCCATCCCTCTACCTTTCACGAACTTGCCCTACTTGGACCAGTTTCCCCAGGGCAAAGTCCCTCTTTCCCAACCACTGCACTGACTACCAATCATAGTGTACCATGAAGAGTTCTGTGTTGACTTCCCAGGACACCAGGGAATAGATGAGGTTAATGCTGAGTCTTAAGAAGCAGCGCAGAGGGATGCTTCTCACTTGAGCCTTAATGTATTGTTGAGTTCCTGTTGAGACCAGTAGTTGGCTGGACCCTGCCAGGTAGTCAGATTGGAGCTTCAACCCTGAAGGCTTTCATTGCTGAAAGTTTGACATCAGCTGACAACCACTCTCCCAATGCAGCTGAAGACATTGCTGGTTCCTAGAAAAAAATCAGAGGTAGACAACCAGCAGCTCATGCTGCATCCCCTGCATCCCCCGCATCCCCTCCTCTTTGAAAAGCGCTTTTATACCCTAAGCAAAAACAGGACAAGATAAATGAATCTCTGGGCCCTTCCTGTCAGGTGGGAGCCCTGATGGCCGTTGACCTTTCTCGGTGGTGACACAGTCCCTGTGTGCTGCCCTCACTCTCAGACACTCTGTTCTCCCTGATGATAAACGTTACCTCTCATCCTCACTCAGGGTCTTGGGGATTTCATTTGTGACAGGAGCCAGCACTGGCCCCTGGTGTCTGTGTGACTGATGGTTTGGCACCTTGGTGCCAAAACCAAGCCTCCAGCGTCTTTAGACTCAGTCGCAGCAAAGGGGCTCACTGAATCTTTCTGCTGCAAACGCACTACTCCATGGCTCTCGTTTCTCTGAATACACAGGACACTTCACCAACAGCAATCTCGCAGCACTTTTTAGGCTTTCAGTAGTTGCTATGGTTTGAATTTACAATTCATACAGGCTCAAGTTGTTGGTTTTGGAGTGGAAGCCGAGAAAACTCACTTTACAGATGGGGAAGCTTAAAAATGAAAGCTTTCTTTTCTGAGTGTTCAGGGAGGCAGGTAGCCAATACGGGATCTGAACCATGTCCTCGAAGGGAGATTGTGCAACATTTTTACAGGGTGGGAACACAAATGAAGAAGGGGCAGTGTTATCCAATTTTATTTTGGCATTATGGGTTAAACCTGTTGGAGACTGAGTCATATCCAGGGCACTTGGCTTCAAGATCCTTAATTCATTCTCCTAGATATTAGGTCCAGAGCTCAGAGTGATAAAGAGACAAAGAAGCGGGTCATTCCTAGGCCTAGGAACATGAACTTGTTTAACCCTGCCAGTAAGATGGAGAAATTGTTGTTGCGATGAAAGTACTTAGACAACTGTTAACAACAGACACTGTTCAGCTATAGGGAAGTCCCCAGCTCCCCTAGGGCTTGGGACCTTGAATTTAATTTTTCCTTATGATTAGTCAGTAAACAAAATGGAAGTATGTAGAATAACTTTCTTTTGTACAAAATATTCCCATAGCTAGGGGAATATTTTGAAGGCTGGATCCTTTAGGAGGTAGAGCCTAACTAGAATTACTAGGGGCAGGCATGCAATGATATCCAATTGCAGATATTCACCTGGACTTTCATTTTATTTGTATTATTGCTTTTACTGTTATCATTGTTACTATGATTTTGCTTACTTGGATTTGGTCTGTTGACACTTAGTCTTCCTGTGTAACCATTATGTAACCAAACTCAGGATCCACCTGCCTTGACTTCCCAAGTCATGGGACTATTTTTATTAGTCAACATTCCTGCTCTCCCTGGACTCCTTTTTTAATCATTTTATATTCTCTCTCTCTCTCTCTCTCTCTCTCTCTCTCTCTCTCTCTCTCTCTCTCTCTCTCTCTCTCTCTCTGTGTGTGTGTGTGTGTGTGTGTGTGTGTGTGTGTGTACACACATACAGAAATGTCCCTGAGATCAAGGAAGAATCCATGCAGATTTTCACACCATAACTAACAGGGATTAAGGGACCAGGACAGGGGGAAAAAGTAAATCATGAGTCCAGAAAGGAACGAGGAGTTTTCAGGATTAAGGGAACAGTCATAGCTTCCTGTATTTGCCCTCCCAGTTCCCTTCACCCGCAATAGGTGTGGTCATTCACATTTACTGAGGGTGTGTCTCCTCAGAGAAGCCTCTTTCTTCTCCAGCTTCAGCTTTCTTCTCTGTCTTCTCATCTCTGACACCTTCTTTGGACCTGTGACTGTCATGTCCATACACTTAGTGGCTGCAGGTTTCAGGTGCAGGTCCCTGTATGTAAGGGGCTGCAGATGCCACATAGCACCTTTAGAGGAAGTCAAAAGAAACCCAGGAAGTGTGGGGGTATCCATAGTCCCTGTCTGCTGGTTAGGGCTTTCACAAGCCCAGTCTGCTCAGAGTCATTCTCCTGCAGTACCCACACTGCCAGGCCCCACCCAGAGTCCTGCCCACACTCTGCAGGGTCCAAACTCCAGCTCTAGTCCTCAGGTGCCTTCTGGTAAAGCCTGACCTGCCCTACAGAAGTTCAGACGCATGCCTGTGTACCAACCATGGGACTGGAACAAATTCACGCTCAGCTAACCACCACGGCCTGCGGGCTCCTGCTTCTCGTCCAGGTCCAGGGTAAGGTTTCGTGGGAGTGACAGGGAACTATGTCAGAGCTGTCGAACTGTGCAGAGACTAAGGGAGACTGAGGGAGGAAATGGTCAAGGGAGGGCTAAGGTGGTGGAGCTCACTGCTTACTTGAATGATGCCCCACAAGTTTCAAGGTGGGCTGGCCTGATGCTAAGAGCAGAGTGGCTACCTAAGGATGCCCACCTTCAAGGATGGCACTGAAAAGGAAGGGGTTTTGAAGGATGGCAGATTAACAAGGCCAGACAGACTCGAGATGGCAAGTCAGGACCTTCCCTATAGCTAGAGCTCTACTCAGGCACTAAACAACATAACCACACCCTCCATGGCCATTTGACTCTGATGCATCATTGCCCTAGCCAGAGCGTTAGCATGGTTTGCTTCCTCAGAGGTACTCAAGTAAGAATACTTACTCTTGGGGAATAAAGGAACCCAGTCCTGCAGCTGAAATTGGAGCTGAGAAGCCACAGGATACCTTTTACATCAAATATCTGACCATGCTGAGGCAGTGACATGACTCAGCTTATAGGGGAAAGGGGAGAGCACTCTGTGCCTGCCAAGCAGTTTACACCTTGTTTGGAGTTAAGTGGGCAGAACATCTGAGCATGTCCCTCTGTCTCTATTCTCTCCCCTCAAGAGACCCTCCTGAAGGCCCTAATTCTTGCCACCCATTCCCACTCTGCCCAGGAGGAAGGCCACTAGCCTATCCTTCATGCCTTACCTCTAGTGGCCTTTTGATACCACTCTCAAAAGTCACCAGGACCCTTCAGACAAGAGATATGCACAGCCTCTCTAATGGCTCTCCTTTTAAATGATCCTTGACTTGAGCCCATATCAGAAACCATCATTAACAAGTCTTAGGAAAGCACAAATGTAGATCCCACCCTCTTCTGTCTCATCTACTCCTGGTTCTTCCACAGGAAATATCAAGGTCCCTGGGACTTACACACAGGGCTCGGGAGTTTATCTAAGAATAGATGGAGTCTTTGGCCCTTACTTACAACCAAAACAATTACAGATTTCCTCCATTTCTGTCACCACAGTTTAACACTGCCTAACACAGAGATCATCTCACAGTACTATGAGTTAGAGATCCCTAATACCACTCAATAGTAGGCTTCACTTCAAAACTAATCAGTTAATTTGACAAGTCTAAGGTGGTGAATATTATAGCATATTCTTATCTATTGCTGTACCAAGCACAGCATGAGGCCTCAGTGGCTGGTAAACAGAGTCAAATCTCATCGATAGAGATCTTGTTCCACATGAAACCCTGTGTGAGCAGCACGTGACAGGGAAAGAGAGTATGCCTTTTCACGTTGGATCACTGTGTCAAAATGCCTGAAGCCTCAGAATGATCAAGGAAGTGGTTCCGTTTACTGGTTGCAGTTAAGAGTTTGAAAATCCATGATCAGGTAGCTCACTCCAGTGAGGATCTGTGGAGGTCTTCTAACTATGTCACAACACACGGATGGCATTTCACAGTAGGAGATAGCACGTATGGTGAAAGAAACAATCCGCCCTGGGAATGGCCATAGTCACTCCTGTCTGACAGCTCTCTCTCTCTCTCTCTTTCTCTCTCTCTCTCTCTCTCTCTCTCTCTCTCTCTCTCTCTCTCTCTCTCTCTCTCTCTCTCACTGCAAGACCTAACCTGCTTCAAAACTCCAGCAGTAATCCCTGTATGAGGACACCCATGACTCAAGCACTTCCCACTAGACACTATTTCTTAAGGGCTCCGCTACCTCAACCACAGCACCCTAGGGTAAGCATCCCTATATGAAACTTTGGGGGACAAAATAGACCCACATCACAGCATTCTGTCCCAGTCCCCAGGTTCGTCCCTTCTCACAGTACAAAATATGCATGCTTTTGGTCTCTTAACTCCTTTGGGCATGATTCCAAAGTCCTAAGAAATTCAAGGAAAATTCCTTCTACTGAGAGTCTTCAAAAAAAAAAAAAGAACAAGTTTGATAGTTGAAAAGTTAATGCCGAAGCAGGCACAGAGTAAGCAATCCATGTGCCAGTTGGTTTTTGTCAGCCTGACACAATCCTAGAGATATCTTGGAAAAAGGAATCTGAACTGAGAAACAAATCCCAGCAGATGGGCCTGTAGGCAAGTCTGTGGGAGCATTTTCTTGATTAATGATCAATGTAGGAGAGTCCGGATCATTATGAGAACTGCCACCCCTGGGCAGGTGGTCCTTTATTATATACAAGAAAGCAGGCTAAGCAAACCATGAAGAATAAACCAGTGGACGGCATTCCTTCAGGGCAATGGTTCTCAACCTTCCTTATGCCAGGACCCTTTAATACGCTCCTCATGTTGTGATGATCCCAACCATAAAATTATTTTATTACTGCCTCATAACTGTAATTTTGTGACTGTTATGATTGCAATACATGTATCTGACATGCAGAATATTCACAGGTTGATAATCATTGCTCCACAGTCTCTGCTTTAGCTCCTGCCTTGAGTTCCTGCCCTGCCTTCCCTTCAGGACTGTAATCTGAGCCTGGCTTCCTTCTACCCACAGCATATTCTTCTTTTTTGAATTAATGATTTATCTATTTTTATATTATGCACATTGGGATGTAGCCCAGGTAGCCTCAAAATCTCTATCCTCTTCCCTCAGCTCATGAGAGCTGCTGGGGTCACAGGCTATGCCTCCACACAAAGCTTAGTCACACGTTAATATACAGTATTCTAAAATGATATTAATACAAGTTGTTTTAGTTAAAGTTTAAGTAAGATCAATACTTTATAAAAGAGTAGATATGTATCTGGGAGGGTTTATTCTAATTTTTCCTTTTCAGATTAGTTTATTGAAAATAGATTTTTTTCATGCAATATATTCTGACTATGGTTTTCCTCCCCTAACTCCTCCCAGATTCTCCACATCCATCCAAATCCATACTCTTTTGCTCTATCTCACTAGAAAACAAACAGGCATATAATAAAATAATGATGATGATGATGACAATGATGACAACGACAAAACTGAACAGGACAAAACTAACAGGAAAAAAGAGCCAAAGAAGTACATAACATACAACACATATAAACACAAAGACACAGGTATTCAAACACATAGAAATCCCATAAAAGCACAAAATTGGAAACTATAATATATAAGCAAAAGCAAAAGATCTATACAGTTAACACACACACACACACACACACACACACACACACACCACAAACATTATGGGGGGGAACTCCAAAAATACCATTGCGTTCATTTTGCATTGGCCATCTACTGCTGGGCATGGGGCCTGCCCTTAAGTGTGGTCTGTATGCCCAGTGATACTTTGTCTTAGTAAGGGTTTCTATTCCTGCACAAACATCATGACATGACCAAGAAGGAAGTTGGGGAGGAAAGGGTTTATTCAGCTTACACTTCCACATTGCTCTTCATCACCAAAGGAAGTCAGAACTGGAACTCAAGCAGGTCAGGAAGCAGGAGCTGATGCAGAGGCCATGGACAGACATTACTTACTGGCTTGCTTCCCCTGACTTTCTCAGCTTGCTTTCTTATAGAACCCAAGACTACCAGTCCACAGATGATACCACCCACAAGGAGCCCTCCCCCCCCTTGATCACTAATTGAGAAAATGCCTTACAGCTGGATCTCATGGAGGCATTTCCTCAACTGAAGCTCCTTTCTCTGTGATAACTCCAGGCTGTGTCAAGTTGACACACAAAACCAGTCAGTACATACTTCATTAGAGAAAACTGACTTTTCTTTTGTGAGTGCTTATGACCTGGACATAGCTTCTGGGTTAGGGAGTCCAACTGGCATTGACCTGTGTATGCTGCCTCCATCTCTATGAGTTCATTTGTGTGTCAGTCCTGTTGTGTCTAGAAGGCCTTGTTTCCTCAGTGTCTTTTATCATCATTGGCTCTTACAATCTTTCACCTCCTCTCCTGCAGAGTTTCCTGATCCCTGAGGGGAAGGATTTGATGGAGACATACCATTCAGGACTGAATACTCAAAGGTCTCTCCCTCACTGCACACTGTCCAGCTGTGGGTCTCTTTATTTGTTCCCGTACTACAAGAGGAAGCTTCTCTGATGATGGCTGAGCAAGACACTGATCTATGAGTATAGCAGAATGTCATTAGAAGTCATTTTATTGATATGCTCCTGAAGAAAAGCATCTGGTTTTTCCCCTAGGTACTCAAGCTAGGTAGTTTTAGGTTCTAAACCACTCAAGCAGTTTCTGGTATGGATTCTATCTCATGGAGTGGACCTTAAATCCAATCAGATTACTCCAACAACTGTTGTGCTACTATTGTACCGGCATATCTTGCAAGCATGTCATCACTGTATCACAGCTTTTGAGATACCGTTAAAATACCATAACTATCCATTTCAAGGTTCACTTCAGTGGTTTTTCATTATGCAGAGTTCTCCTGATGTATCCCCAAATCTGAGCACTCAATATTCAAGAGCCCCTCTTTCCTGTTTCAAATTCAAATCAATAGAGTCATGAACAGGGGTGAGGTGATACCCCTGTGACAGACGAGAAGTGTGTGAAATTAATGTTTACTGGCCTTGCTCTTTAGGAAAGGCTGAGCTGAAAGTGACAAAAAAAATGGTGGAAAACCCTTACTGTGAATCTAATTATGCAGACCCAACTCTGATGTCACCTCTCCATCCACAGGCCAGGACTCAACCAGTCCCATCAGGACTACACACACAGGCCAGATACTGGGCAGCCTCAACCATATGAAGGGCCTTGATGTGGGTGTCCACTCTTTCCTGGGAATTCCCTTTGCCAAGCCACCTGTAGGACCACTGCGCTTTGTACCCCCTGAGCCACCTGAACCGTGGAGTGGGGTGAGAGATGGGACCTCACATCCAGCCATGTAAGTTCTCTTGAGTCCCTGGGATGGATGAGTGCTGGGAACTCTGGGCCAGACTTCCATGGTTCCTCATCTCAACCTCACAGCACTCTTCTAAGGTGCAGGGGGATTCCCGGGAGTATTTTCAGAAGAATTTTTTAATATTAAGAGAATACAAGGCCCTGCCAGTCTCTTAGTTCAAGAATTGGCATTGGCATTGATCAGGCCCTTCCTAGTGTTCTTTAACATCCAAAAGAGAGTCTCTGGAAGAGGTTTGGGTTGACTGCCAGAACCTGTAAAACCCCAACTAATAGCACAGAAACGAGGCCCTTGAATAGAACAACTCTACACAAACATCACATACCACAGTCACTGTACCCTACAAAGCTAGATGTCATTAGACAAGAAATATGTACATATGTTTATCAGGTACTTTTCTTATTGCTGGGACAAAATTCATGGCAGAAGCAGTTTAATGAGGAAGAGTTTATTTTGGTATATAATTCAAAGGTAATTCCCATCGTGGTGGGAAAGTCTTGGAAGCAGGAATTTGGGATGGCTTGTCACATTGTGGCCTGACCACAAGGAAGGAGAGAGAGAGAGAGAGAGAGAGAGAGAGAGAGAGAGAGAGAGAGAGGGAGAGGGAGAGGGAGAGGGAGAGGGAGAGGGAGAGGGAGAGGGAGAGGGAGAGGGAGAGGGAGAGGGAGAGGGAGAGAGAAATGTTGATACTCAACTTACTATCTCTTCCTATTCAGTTCAGGGCCCCACCCAATGGGATAGTATTGCCTGCTTCTAGGCTACATCTTCCTATCTCAAGTAACCTAACCAAGAAACCCACTCACAAACAAATCTAGAGGTTGGTTTCCAGAGTGATTCTAAATCTCATTAAGTTGACATTCAAGATGTCACAATGTACTTCTGACCAGAGATTATGGAAGAAATGAGAGCCGAAAGAGTCTGGACTTGGAATTAGGGAGGTTCTCAGTACCCTGTCAGAAACTAGCATCCACTCATTCATAAACTCCAGTGTGACATAGCTGTCCTATTGCAAAACTGGTTGGCTAAAAGGAGACATGGTCATTGTCAACACCTGCAATCAAAGACTGTCAAAAGGATTCCTAAAGGTCATTTTTCAACTACCTTCAGGAGGTGTAGGATCCAAGCCCTTCAATAACCCTGAGGCTTTACTGAAAGTCTGGGTTCCATCCCAGCTTCTGCAGATCCCATAGCCTATACCTTGATGGTCAGGAAGTTAGAGAAGGACCGTGTGTAAACAAGGCATCAGGAAGGGAAGTGCCTGTGGATATTTGAAAGCATATTTAGCCTGAGGATCTGTTGCTGGGCAACCTATGTCCCTGGACTGACTGTCTGTATGCTTGATTGCCAGGTGTCTGCAGGACATCACTGCAATGAATATGCAGGCTTTTAAGCTGCTGAAGCTGACCTTGCCTCCCATCCCTATGTCTGAGGACTGCCTATACCTTAACATCTATACACCAGATCGTGCCCACGAGGGTTCCAACCTGCCTGTGAGTGTCAAACCATGCTCATTCAGGGGTAAGAGAACATTTCTTCTAGAGATATACTAGAAGATCAGATGCCGTGAACCCTAATGAGAAATTTCTTCCTGAAATTCATCGTACAAACTAAATGGTGTACTAGAAGATCCATCGGGTACACATTGGCTGCACATTGAAGTCACCAAAGATCTAGCCATTATTTTTTTCATTTAATTGATGAGACTTAGTAACATTTTTATTAATTTTCATGTGACATAATGAAGAAAATCCCTATTATTTTCCCCTCAAATGTTTCTGGGAATAATAAAGTCAGGCTTTGATACTGGAGTGGACTCTAAACAGAGAACACTTGTGTCCATAACTGCACGTCCAACACCTCACTCATAGTGTCTGTCTACGTGGGCAATTGCTCAAGCTGTACTGACTCTGAAGGGAAGCCCAGCTGAGCTATCTGGAGACACATGACTCCTGTCTTGATTTCCTCAGGTAATGGTGTGGATCCATGGAGGTGCACTGGTCATAGGCATGGCTTCATTGTATGACGGATCCATGCTGGCAGCCATGGAGAATGTGGTGGTGGTCACTATCCAGTACCGCCTAGGCGTCCTGGGCTTCTTCAGGTAAGTCTGGAGCTATGCTTGGCAATGGGACCTGAGCAGAATAAGGACAGCCCTGTGATTCCTATCCTTGCCACTTCTCAGCACTGGAGATGAGCACGCCAGAGGCAACTGGGGATACCTGGACCAAGTGGCTGCTCTACGCTGGGTCCAGCAGAACATCGCCCACTTTGGAGGCAACCCTGACCGGGTCACTATTTTTGGCGAGTCAGCAGGTGGCACAAGTGTGTCTTCACTTATGGTATCCCCTATGTCCCAAGGACTTTTCCATGGTGCCATCATGGAGAGTGGGGTGGCCCTGATGTCAAGCCTCATCTCAGTATCTTCTGATGTGGTCTATAGAGTGAGTGCCCTCAATCACCCAGCCCTGAGCTGCCACCTCAGCTCTTAGAAACTCTGGTTCTCTGTCTGACCAATGTGTACAAAGACTGTGGAGGGAACCAGGCAACTGCCTCCTGTACAGGAATTTCTGAAGGTCTAAAGGTTAGAATCTACCACCTCTCTGACTCATACTAGCTGTGTATCCCACAAAGCTGTACAAGGGATTTGCGACATTATAAGCAAAAGTCCATCATCAGGCATGATTGAAGGAAACAGAAACAATTTCACACCAGCCATAATCTACATGACTATTTACCTTATAAAATTTGAGGGATATCTGAACCTAAGTAGGGACCTTAGAACAAACCCTTCCCTGGCTGGAAGGATAAGTCATCCCCTCCCTGATGCTTTTATAGACGGTGGCCAACCTGTCTAAATGTGAGCAGGTGGACTCAAAGGCCCTGGTGAACTGTCTGCGAGGCAAGAGTGAGGAAGAGATTACGGCTATTAACAAGGTTAGTCTCAATGGTCGGACAGACGGGCAATAGGGTACAAGCCTTCAACTCCCTTGGACACTGACTTCATTCCAACCTTCATAAACCAGAGCCCAGGTAGAGATCTGGAGACCAGGACATGGGAAACCATCTGTAGGACCTCATAGAGTGGGTGTAACAATCCTGGGATGACACAGTCAGGAGTGGGAAACTATGGTCTGACATCAGAATTGTCAAGGGCCTGACCTTCCACCCTAACAGTCAATGTCCCTTCAGGCCTTCAAGATCATCTCTGGCATAGTGGATGGTATCTTTCTGCCCAGACATCCTCAGGAGCTGATGGCCTCTGCTGACTTTCACCCTGTCCCCAGCATTATTGGTGTCAACAATGATGAGTACGGCTGGATCATCCCCTCAGTGAGTCCTAGGCCCGAGGTCTTTGGTCTCCAGGAAACCTATCCTCTCCACTCTGTGGGATCCTGACCACAACACAGACTCTCCTCTTACCACTTAGAGCATGAGCACCATTGACTCCAAGAAGGAAATTGACAGGCAGATGGTGGAAGCTATCCTGGAGAGGAGGGCAGCCCAGATGGTAAGACTTACGGGGTACTGTAAATAATGAACACATAGGGTGTCTCCATTGTATCCTAATCATGCAACAAACTGTAGGAACAAAGGCTGAACTGTGATGGTACTTGTGGGTTGAGTGTCCCCAGAACCTGACCCTCTCTTGATTTAACTTGTCCCATGCCAAGCCCTACTCTTCATCCTGAAGCAGTAGCCTCGCTTTCCCCAGAGCCTATCTAACATGCTCTCCCTAACCCCTCTGGGCTAGATGTGGCCTCCTGAAGTTAGTGACCTGCTGATGGAGGAGTACATGGGGGACAATGAGGACCCTCAGTTTCTCCAAGTGCAGTTCAAGGAGATGATGGAAGACTTCATCTTTGTGATCCCTGCACTGCAAGTAGCACAGTTTCAACGTGAGTGTATCTGGAACTGAAGCCTGATGCCTAGGGACAGCTCAGAACTGCAGTGCCCAGTTGAGCTCTGGGATGTCCATACCCCCACCCATGTCTCTATATTGGACCTCCAATAGCAGGCGCTTAATATCTCTCATCTAAGTAAATTCTTGGGACTCATCTGAGACACAGGAATCTTCCAGACTTTACTGATAAGGAAAGTATGTGCCAATGACATCTTAAGACCATATAGCAAAGATTTCCAAGATTTAACCAAGCCCCTCCCTTGACCCCTGCTCCAGCCTGGAATTTCACATTTCACTACTCAGATTCTGTCCAGTTTGGCCCCAGATGCAGATGGCTGTCTTGTCATCACTGTTGAGGAAGGACATCCCCAGGTGAGAGTCTGCTTTTGCAGCCTGTCCTTGCCTCCAGGTTCCCATGCTCCTGTCTTCTTCTATGAGTTCCAGCATCGGCCCAGCTTCTTCAAGGACTCCAAGCCACCCCATGTGAAGGCTGACCATGGTGATGAGATTCTCTTTATCTTCAGATCATTTTGGGGAGGCACCCAAGGTAAGAGATCCTTATTCCCCAGGATCTAAGCCCTTCAGGTGTGTTCAGATGGGGAAGCTGAGGTTCAGAGAGTAAAGACATTATGGTTTGTGTACCATGATGTGAGAGTAGAAACTCAGCCCCTTCCCACTCTTGCCTGTTTCCTCCAGCTATCCCTACCTGTGTGGACCATGGAATCAGGCATGGTGGAACGATGGGTTGGTTTACAGTACTTGTTTATTTACTTGTTTTGACTTTTTTGAGACAAGTTTGCCCTGTGTAACCCATAATGATCCAGAGTTCTCCTGTCTCAATCATTCTGAGTGCTGACATTAGAGACAAGCACTATGACTCCCAGTATGAGAAGGGTATTCTAAAAGTGTGGCTTTTCCTTAGATAACTTCCTTTCATCAGAAGGAAGGAGAACATTCGGGGGGGGGGGTGAATGAGCCAAAGGGAGTAGAAATTGGAGTCTGGGATGTGTGAGACAGAATGTGCAGGTGCAGGAAGTGGATTCTGGGTAGTGGGAGAAGAAGGGGAAAGGAGGGGAGGGTAAGGGGAGGGAAGGGAAGGGAAGGGAAGGGAAGGGAAGGGAAGGGAAGGGAAGGGAAGGAAGGGGAAGGGAAGGGAAGGGGAAGGGAAGGGAAGGGGAAGGGCAAGGGGAAGAGGAGGAACCAGGCCAAGACTGCTGGGATGGTGAAGTGAACAGCTGCATGAGAAGCAGGAGTCTGGACCCTTAATTTCTTCCTCTCTGCAGTTGACCTCACTGAGGAGGAGGAGCTGCTGAGCAGGAGGATAATGAAGTACTGGGCCAACTTTGCACGACATGGGTGAGAACACACCCCTTCCTTAAGCTCTAAGGAGTTGATTGACATCCAGGGTTTGCCTTATGGGAACAAGACAATATAATAAGATTTTTTTTGTTTGCCTACATCAGTACATCTGCCTCTAAGTCCCATAATTCCTTAACTGCTTAGTCCATATGAGCCAAGCTCAACAGGACCTAAAGTAACCTTTGCTCTCCCTGCTGGGGGGATGTGTCCACAGGAACCCCAACAGCGAGGGTCTACCCTACTGGCCTGTGTTTGATCATGATGAGCAGTATCTGCAGCTGGACACCCAGCCTGCTGTGGGCCGAGCCCTGAAGGCCAGAAGGTTTCAGTTCTGGACCAAGACTCTTCCTGAAAAGATGCAGGAGCTAAAAGATATTGAGGACAGACATACAGAATTGTAGCACCCTGAGTTGAGTTATAGTTTTGTCCTGATTGTAGGTGGGCTTATTCTGAACTTTCCAAACACCTTAAAAAAGTGACATGGGATCCACATGTTTACATAGTCATTAGGTTCATACACTCAACAATTATGAGGTTTCCCCTAGGATGTATGTTCCTTGCTAAGCCTGGCATGAGTCCCTTCTGTTACACACAACAAACATACAAGAGACAATGGATGGGTGAGTTCCAGTAGACAACATCTTCCTCCAGGCTACAGTAGGCATGGCCCCTCCCTCCCTCTCCTCCACCTACCTCCTTTCCTCTCCTGTTACTTCTTAGGCCCTCAACTACTAATGCTGTCCCTGGGGAGAATCTCACTAACCTTAGTGATGGAAATCTGTTTCTCATGTCTCGTATTTTCTCCTATATTCTGATAGGGGAAAACATAAAAATCAGATACTAAAAGTCACAAGAGTTCATTCTATCAACTCTCTTTTTTCAAAAGGTTTTTTTAATTATCTATTTTATGCATATAAGTATTCTATCGCTGTCTTCAGACATACCAGAAGATAGTTGTAAGCCACCATGTGGTTACTGGGAATTGAATTCAGGACCTCTGGAAGAGCAGTCAGTGCCCTTAACCACTGAGCCATCTCTCTAGCCCCACAAGAGTTCATTCTGTCCCACAGTTATTGCTTCAACACAGCATTTTTTTTTTGCTATCTGTTCTGAAAGCTGCATCTCATGATGCATCTCATGATGGTGGCACCAATATGATATCTAAGGAGGAACTGCTCTCTGACTCATAGACAGCACATTTTCCTTCCCACCATAAAACTCCCACAGGCACAGTTTATATGAGCCTCATATTCACTCATCTTCTATTGTTACAACAAAAGATCTGAACCAGATACATAGAAAAAAAGGAGTTTCTGAGCTAGCAAAACAGCTCAGCAGTTAAGGATGCCTGTCAACAAGCCTCACAACATGAATCTGATCCCCAGGACCCACATGGTAGAAGGAGAGAACTGATTTCCCAGGTCGCCCTTTAACCTTCACATATGCTCTATAGTTCTGTGACACACACACACACAGAGAGAGAGAGAGAGAGAGAGAGAGAGAGAGAGAGAGAGAGAGAGAGAGAGAGAGAGGTTTAAAAAACAAACAATAGAAAACTCTAAGATTAGATAACTTCCTGAGACAGTGATGAAAACAGCATAGCAGAAAGCAGAAAGGGAGATGACCCATGGGCCATCCCTGCTGTCTAACAGCCTGACCCCAGGGGCTTATTGGAACTGCACTCATCCCTGTGGAGAGCAGTGTTTCCAGGTCTAATTACATGCCATAAGCCCCACCACATAGAGAGTCCATCACTTCTCATTATTTCCATGATGGAATAAAGCCTTTCTAGCACATGAACCTTTTCAGAACATGCCGTTCCTGAGGATTTTTTCCCCTTTTAGTGAGACTCACCAAACAGACTCCTCTGTGCTAGTTTAATGTCAACTTTACACAAGCTAGCAGTTACCTAAAAGGAGGGAATCTCTATTGAGAAAATGCCTCCAGAAGATTCTGCTGGAGGATATTTTCTTAATTAGTGATTGATGGGAGACGGCCCAGCCCATGGCGGGTACTGCCGTCTTTGGGCTGATGGTTCTGGATTCTATAAGAAAGCAAGTTGAGCAAGCCATGAAGAGCAAACAAGTCAACAGCATCCCTCCATGACCTCTACATCAGCTCCAGAGGCCTCCAAATTCCTATCCTGTTTGAGTTCCTGCCCTGACTTCCTTCAATGAAGAACAGTGATATGGAAGTGTAAGCCAAATAAACCCTTTCCTCCCCAAGATGCTTTGGCCATGGTGTTTTGTCACACCAATAGTAACCCTAACTAAGACACTCCTCTTAATGCCAAAATAATGGAGATTGGATTTGTACATAGTAATGATGGCAGAGACCACAGGCACTGTGGTCACTAATTATGGGAAATGTAAAGGCTCCAGGTCTTATCTATTATCCCTGAAGGTTGAATGCCATCTGTCATTGGCACTTAAAGCAATATACCCTCCATTTTCAGTGTGGCACACCCCTGTAGCTATCACCCTTGCACTAAGGAAGCAAGACAGGAAGATCACCATCCCAGGTCAGTCTGGTGACATATCAAACAAATAAATAAATGTGGAAATATATCCCCTTCTCTGGCAGAGCCTCTCAGGAGACAGCATATCAGTCGTCCATCAGCAAGCACTTCCCAGCATCCACAATAACATCCCGGTATCTACAATAATGTCCTGGTTTGGTGGCTGTATATGGAAGCCAGAGCTCTTAATGCATGAGCCATCTTTCTTTTCCTTATTTCTAGCTTTTCAGAATTAATTAATTAAAACTGTATTAGTGTGTGTGTGTGTGTGTTCTACCTTTATTTATGTCTGTGTACTACATGCATGCAGTAACCCTGGAAACTAGATGAGGGCATTGTATCCACTGGGACTGGAAATGTACAAGTAGTGCTGCCAAGTGGGTACTGGGTCCAACTTCAGACCTCTGGAAGAGCAGCCAGTGCTTCTACCTGCTGAGCCATCTCTCCAGGCACCATTTTTAACTTTCTGAGAAATTTCTACACTGGTTTTCAGAGTGGGTGAAAATGACTATGGTTGAACTCCCATTTGTACTGTATTCTCTCTCTCTCTCACTCTCTCTCTCTCCTTGATCTTATTTCTGACTTGGATAAAATGAAATCTCAAGGTACTTTTAATTTGCATTTCCCTGATGGCTAAGGACTTTGAACATTAAAAAAAAACAAAACAGTTCTTGGCTACTTGTATTTCTTCTGCTTCTCTCTGTTTAATTCCATGCTGTGTTTTTAAGATTAAGTTGTTTGTTTTCTTGGTGTTTATTTGTTTTTGAGTTCTTTGTTTGTTCTAGATACCAGTTCTCTGTCAGATGTATAGACCACTCTTCATTCAAAGAGTGGCATCAGTGAAAGGAGTGGTCCTTGGTCTGGTGAAGGCTCAATAGATGCCCCAACAAAGGGAAATCGAGGGGGGGAGTTGAAATAGGTTGGGTGGAGGGGCATATACTTGGAGGCAGGGGGTGGGAGGAGAGGTTGGGGGTTTTCGGGGAGTGGGGGAAACTGGGAAAGGTTTTAGCATTTGAAATGTAAATGAAGATTAGATTCAAAAAAAATTCCCACAAATTGAATCCAAGAACCATCAAGACAATCATCCACCATGATCAAGTAGGCTTCATCCCAGGGACGCAGGGATGGTTCAATATATGGAAATCCATCAACATAATCCACTACATAAACAAACTCAAAGGAAAAAACACATGATCATCTCATTAAATGCTGAGAAAACATTAGACAAAATTCAACACCCATTCATGGTAAAAGTCTTGAAAAGATCAGGAATTCAAGGCCCATACCTAAACATAGTAAAAGCAATATATAGCAAACCAGTAGCCAACATCAAACTAAATGGAGAGAAACTTGAAGCAATCCCACAAAAATCGGGGACTAGACAAGGCTGCCCACTCTCTCCTACCTATTCAATATAATACTAGAAGTCCTAACCAGAGCAATTAGACAACAAAAGGAAGTCAAGGGGATGCAAATTGAAAAGGAAGAAGTCAAAATATCACTATTTGCAGATGATATGATACAATACTTAAGTGACCCCAAAAATTCCATGAGAGAATCCCTAAACCTGATAAACAACTTCAGCAAAGTGGCCAGATTTAAAATTAACTCAAACAAATCAGTAGCCTTTTTCTTCTCAAAGGATAAATAGGCTAAGAAAGAAATTAGTGAAATGACACCCTTCACAATAGTCACAAATAATATAAAATACCTTGGTGTGACTCTAACCAAGCAAGTGAAAGATCTGTATGACAAGAACTTCAAGTCTCTGAAGAAAGAAATTGAAGAAAATCTCAGATGGAAAGATCTCCCATGCTCATGGATTGGCAGAATTAGTATAGTAAAAATGGCCAACTTGCCAAAAGCAATGTACAGATTCAGTGCAATCCCCATCAAAACTCCAACACACCTTTAATCTTAGTATTCACTTGGGAGGCAGAAGCAGGCATATTTCTGTGAGCTCAAGCCAATCCTGGCTTACATAGCAAGTTCAGGACCAGCCAAGGATACACTGTGAGATATTGTCTTTTAAAAAGCTAGAAATAGAACTTTCTTAAATATGATCCAGCTATATCACTCACATGCATATCCCCAAAGGATTCTATGTCTGAATACAGAGATATATGCTCACCTGTGCTCATTGCTGCTGTATTCAACATACCCAGTGAGTGGAAACAGCCTAGATGTTCCCCAACTGATGAATGGATAATGAACACGGGACCTGTGTACATAGAGAAATACTATTCAGCTGAGGGAAAAATGAAATTATAAAATTGTCAAGTGTAAACGTATGGAGCTAGAAATAATTAATTTGAGAGAGATAGCCAAAGAAAGACAAATGTTGCATATCTTGAATCTTTAGATACTTTTAAATTAGAGTAACCATAGAAAACTGGAAACTAGTAGGAACCATAGGGGAATATGTCAAGGGAAGAACAGAACAGAGATGGCATAAAGGAGGAAAGGGAAACAATGGAACAGAAATGGTTAGACAGGGTAAGGAAGGGCAGGGTGCAGGAGTGACTGTGGGGTGATATAACTAACACTGAAGTGGTTAGACAGGGTAAGGAAGGGCAGGGTGCAGGAGTGACTGTGGGGTGCTATAACTAACACTGAAGAGCTTTGAAAATGGCACATAGGAAGCTACTACTGTAGAAACTTTATATACATGGGAACTGAACAGAGTAACACTATAAGAAAGGGATTATGTCTCTCCCAGACTCCCTAGACTACCAAATAAAAAATCTGATGCTAAGTCTATAGGTTACCTCTTTTCAAGTTCTTTGTCAGTGGGGTTCTATAGACGCCAAAAAAAATTTACAATCTATTACCATTGTTTTTGAATACCCTCCAGAACTTGATAGTAAAACCTATTGCTGAAGACACCACATACTTGAGTCACAAGACATGAGAAAGCAAGCTGGTACCTCACCTGGAAGTTGGAAGCCCTAGTACCTGGCTTCCACAGTGCTGGAAGTTTCTGTGTACTATTGGGAGAGAAAAGTCATCAATGGTCTTATTCAGCTATGAACCCTCCAAAGTACAATAATGGCTGGCCTGGCGAGATATGCCTGCTGGTGCTATAGTGGCACAGTGTTATAGTAGCAACCAACCACTTTCCAATTGTATTTAAAGCATCCACAAGATGGAACTCATGCCTGATAATGTTACCTGAGCCCAAATCAGTTGGCTAGCTAGGTCACAGGCCTTAGAGAAGAACCTAATAAATACTATTGTAATCAGAATTGTTATAAAGTTTCCCTTAAGTTCTTACTCACATTTAGATTTAATATGCCTCAGCCCTCCTCAGGGAAGATTTGTTTTTTGCAGTAGATGATGATTAAAACAGAGATCAGCAACCGGTGAACGTGCAGAGAATATGAGGCTGTGGAGCACTTGGCTCTAAATGAGGCATCTGTATCACACGCACCCCCAAACCTAGAGAACATCATGCAAGAAGAGGATAAGAGTCATAGGAGGAGTGAACTGCGTGGCTGGCTGGCTGAAGGTAGGATGTAGCCACAGAGGATGGGAATAGATGGATGGGAGACTCCTGAGGCTGTGTGTGAGGCAGCGGCGGAGAGAGCTCAGCCTCACAAATCCCAGGGCTCAGTTCTAGGACTGAGTCCACAGGAAAGCCCATAGGCTCTCGTGTTTCTGGACAAGGGAGAAGGTGTCTGAAGCCCCGAAATGAAGAAGATCTGATGACAGTGACTGATCACATTTCCTTCTTATTCTGGAATCTTCACAGCTTCCTCTCAGGCGGGTTGCTAAATTGGAAAGTAGGCTCATCTAACCTTCCGTGTTCCTCTCCCTCAGCAGTGTCCCTGTCTGAGAGAAAGGTTGCCAGCTCGGTGTTTACTGTCCCAACCCAGGAAGGTCTGGTCAGACTAAAAGAGAGTTTATTCTATGGAGCAGCTGGGACAGGAGTCTTCCCTTCCAGTCGCCATTTGCAGCAAGGAACCAGGCAGCTCCACAGCCTTCTGTGCTTAGCCCACCAGGAGAGAATGATCTCCCAGCAGCGATTTCACTTGAGTGCGGAGGTGAGATCTCCACCTTCTCCCTGGAGGGGTACAGCTAGGAGCGCACAAGGCATACGATCAGTGGAGCAGCTGGGACAGGAGTCTTCCCTTCCGGTCGCCATTTGCAGCAGGGAACCGGACAGCTCCACAGCCTTCTGTGCACAGACGCTGCCAGAAGAGAGTTGGTCTCCCAGGAGTACAGACACAGGATTACAGGTCCATAGGAGGGGCAAGCTCCAGCCAGAGACAAAAAGACCAACTAACACCAGAGATAACCAGATGGCAAAAGGCAAGCACAAGAACCCTACCAACAGAAACCAAGGCTACTTGGCAACATCAGAGCCCAGTTCTCCCACCACAGCAAGTCCCGGATGCCCCAGCACACCAGAAAAGCAAGAGTTGGATTTAAAGTCTCTTCTCAAGATGCTGTTAGAGGACATCAAGAAGGACATAAATAACTCCCTTAAAGAAATACAGGAGAACATAGGTCAAATGGTAAAGGCCCTTAAAGAGGAAACACAAAAATCCCTGAAAGAAATACAGGGGAGCATGGGTGAACAGGTAGAGGCCCTGAAAGAGGAAACACAAAAATCCCTTAAAGAATTATAGGAAACCACAAACAAACAAGTGAAGGAACTGAACAAAACCATCCAGGATCTAAAAATGGAAGTAGAAGCAATAAAGAAATCACAAAGTAAGACGTTTCTGGAGATAGAAAATCTTGGAAAGAATTCAGGAGCCATAGATGCAAGCATCAACAACAGAATACAAGCGATAGAAGAAAGAATCTCAGGGGCTGAAGATACCATAGAAAACATTGACTCAACAGTTAAAGAAAATGCAAAACGCAAAAAGCTCCTAAGCTAAAACATCCAGGAAATCCAGGACACAATGAGAAGACCAAACCTAAGGTTTATAGGTATAGAAGAGAGTGAAGATTTACAACTTAAAGGGCCAGTAAATACCTTCAACAAAATTATAGAAGAAAACTTCCCTAACCTAAAGAAAGAGATGTCCATGAACATACAAGAAGCCTACAGAACTCCAAACAGACTGGCCCAGACCAGAAAGTCCTCCCGACCCATAATAATCAAAACACCAAATGCACTAAACAAAGAAAGAATATTAAAAGCAGTAAGAGAAAAAGGCCAAGTAACCTATAAAGGCAGGCCTATCAGAATTACACCAGACTTCTCACCTGAGATCTCATACAGACCCTACGAGAACACAGATGCCAGCCCAAACCACTATACCGAGCAAAACTCTCAATTACCATAGATGGAGAAAACAAGATATTCCATGATAAAACCAAATTTACACATTATCTTTCCACAAATCCAGCCCTACAAAGGATAATAGATGGAAAACGCCAACATGAGGAGGGAAACTACACCCTAGAAAAAGCAAGAAAGTAATCTTTTTCCAACAAACCCAAAAGAAAGTAACCACAGAAACATAAAAAGAACATCAAAAATAACAGGAAGCAACAATCACTATTCCTTAATATCTTATAACATCAATAGATTCAATTCCCCGACACAAAACAGTCTAACAGAGATGTTTTTCATGTGGATCTTCGATTTTTTTTTAATTTAATTTTATTTTATTTTTTTAATTTACATTCCAAATCACTTCCCCTTTCCCGTTTCCTCCTTCAGAAAATGTTTGTGACTCCTCTTTCAATTTAGTAATGCTTTTTGTGTCTACCATTTTGACTGATACCATTTTCCATGATAATCTTTAATTTTAACATTTTTTTCTGTGTATTTCTTCGATTTTGTTGGAGGTGTTTTCCATGTAGATCTTCGGTTTGGGGGGGCGGTGTTTGTAGTTCCACTTTCAATCAGTTTAGGAATGTTTTTGTGCCTACCATTTTGTTGGTATAATTGTCCATGATAATCTTCAATTTTAACGTTTTTCTGTATTTTTCTTCAATTTTGTCAGAAGTATTTTCCATGTGGATCTTCAGTTTTATCAGACAATGTCTATAACTTTACTTTCAATCAACTTAGGAACATTTTCCATTTTATCTGTATAATTTTCCATGTAATAGTCAGTTTTAATAGGTTTTTCTATATATTTCTTGAATGTTTCAGGAATATTTTCCTTGTAGATCTTCAATTTTATCAGAAAGTGTTTATAATTCCACTTTCATAAAACTTAGGAATATTTTTATGCCTACCATTTTATCTGTATAATTTTCCATGATAATCTTCAATTTTAATGTTTTTCCATATATTTTTTCAATTTTATCCGAAATATTTTCCATGTAAATCTTCAATTTTATCAGAAAATGTTTATAATTTTACTTTCAATCAACTTAGGAATATTTTAATTCCTACCAATTTATCTGTATAAATTCTTCAATTTTATCAGAGATATTTTCCATGTAAATCTTCAATTTTATCAGAAAATGTTTTCACTTCTACTTTCAATCAATTTAGGAATATTTTTATGCCTACCATCTTATCTGTATAATTTTTCATGAAATAGTCAGTTTTAATGTGTTTTTCTATATATTTCTTGAGTTTTATCAGAAATATTTTCCTTGTAGATTTTCAATTTTATCAGAAAATGTTTATAATTCCACTTTCAATCAACTTAGGAATATTTTTATGCCTACCATTTTATCTGCATAATTTTTCCATGAAATACTCAATCTTAACGTGTTTTTCTATATATTTCTTCAATTTTATCAGAGATATTTTCCATGTATATTTACACAATGGAATACTACTCAGCAATTAAAAACAATGAATTCATGAAATTCTTAGGCAAATGGGGAACAAGGGGAGGGAAGAGGGCTTATGGGACTTTTGGGGAGGGGGGAACCGGGAAAGGGGAAATCATTTGGAATGTAAATAAAGAATATAGAAAATAAAAATAATTTAAAATAAAAAAGAGTCATAGGAGTAGACATCTCCAGTAAATAGTCTCTGTCAGACATGACAAGGCCATTGTACACGTGAGCTCATAGCGGCTGGAACTGCAGACACAAGACCTGCATGAGATCAAGCTAGCAAAAACCTCAGCTTGTGGATAGGGAAAGGGCTCATACTGTCCCATGGCTGTGTGAGGAGTCACTGGCAACTGATGGCTGCTCGGGCAAGCAGTGAGTTTTCTTCAGGGATGCAGCTCCTGAGACGCTAACCATGCTCCAGCAAATGTTTCCACACCCATGCACATACAAGCAAAGCTTAATCAATTCAGTGGGTTTTTTAAAAGAACAAATGAAGTTGTAAGGAGAAAATGGAAGAGGAAATAGAGGAGGAATTGGAGGGGAAGAAATGGGGGTGTGTTTGACCAAAACACACTATATGAATATGTGTGAAACTCTCAAACAATAAAAGGATATCTTAAATATTTCATTATACTTAATGTGTGTGTGTGCACACATGCACATGCCCATATGAGCACACACATACACCATAGAACACATGTGAAGGTCAGAGGACAACCTGAGGAAATCAGTTCTCTCCTTTTAATATGTGGGCCCCAGAGATCTAACTTAATGTGTCACTCTTGGCAGCAAGTACCCTTTACTTCTGGGTCTATTTCTGCCCTGTTCCACATCTCCACTGTTGCTCCAGCCCCTGTCAGCTCAGTATGTCTCAGGAATATTTTGGAATATTCTAGTAACTCACACTCAAAAGACTGAATCAGGAGCCTCCCAACATTGATATTCAGTCACCAAATACCTAGGTGCCATCATGGAGAGTAGGGTCGCTCTGATGCCCATTCTGGTCTCCAGTTCCTCTGAGATTTTTAGTGCCTTCAACCACCAATTCCTGTCTTAGCTCCTGTCCTCAGGGCCTCTGGCTCTCAGTCCATTTTTATAGAGATAACAAGGTACTTTGGAAACTGTACTCTGGAAATCGCCCAAGGGTCATGGTGTATGTCTCTTTCTCACAAAATCTGAAATTTTTTTCTAACCAGAAAAGTTGTCCCCAAGGCATCCCTGTATGTTCAGAACTGTGTGAATAAATTGGATGATTCCCATATCACTTATCAGCCTTGGGGAGGTGGGAACGATTCCATACATGTTATGGTCCACACCAACCATAAGATTTGAGAGAAAGCACCTGATCTCAGCTGAGGTATTGGCAAAACCCTTATCTCCCTGCCTAGAAAAATGAACCAGTCCCTCTCTAGTTCCTTTACAGATAGTAGCCAACTTGTCTGCATGTGAGCAGGTAGATTCAAAGGCGCTGGTAAATCACTTGTAGGTCAGGGGGAAAGAGGAAATACTAACCATCAACAAAGTCAGGCCCCATGGTCATGGGTGTGGAAGGGGAATGGCAAATAGCACATGGATCAGAAGAGCCACATAGCCTTCAACTTCTCAGGCACAGATACCTCCTCCTCAGCCCATGCTGTCTGGTGGTATTGGATGTAAAGTGATGGCCTTGGCATGTGGGGCCAGACATGGGCCCATTCAGCATGGAATCTAAGGATGAGCCAGGAATGAGCGTAAGGCATCCAGAGGATATCAAAGATGTCCCAGGACATGCCATTAATGTTTGATCTTGCATGTCCCAGGCCTTTAAGATCATAGGTGGTATTCTAGACAAAGTCTTCTCTCCCAGACACTCACAAAAGCTGGCAGCCTCTCCTGTGTTTTGTGTCAGTCACTATCATCATTGGTGTTCATGGTGAGGTCTAGAGGCAAGAGAGGATGACTGTGTAGTAAAGAGAGTATACCGCTTTTCTGGAGTTCAGTTCTCAGCACTCACATCAGGCAGCTGACAACTGCTTGTGGTTCCAGCTCTGAGAGGCTCCAACACCCCTGAAGGGCACCTGTGCTAGCCTAAACACACCCACCCATAAACAAACACAAATATGTGTGTCTTAGTTAAGGCTTTATTGCTGTGAAGAGACACCATGACCAAAGCAACTCATGTAGAGGTGAACATTTAATTGGGGCTGGCTTACCATTTCAGAGATTCAGTCCATTATCATCACAGCGGGAAGCATGACATCATGCAGGCAGTTGTGGAGGAGCTGAGAGTTCTACATCCGAATCAGAAGACAGCCAGGAGGAGACTGGAATTCTACACTAGGCCAAGCTTAAGCCTAGGAGACCTCAAAGCCCAACCCCAACAAAGCCACACCTACTCCAACAAGGTCACATCACCTAGTAGTGTCATTCCCTGTGAGCCAATTATTCAAAAACATGAGTCTATGGGGGCCAAACCTATTCAAACCATCATCACACATACACACACACACAAACACACACACACACACAATTAAAAATAAAATAAGTCCAAAAACTGAGGTCTATCTCTACCTCTGGTGTCTTGGAAGCCCTGATAGGATGGTGAGGCTTTGTGAGCCCAAGTTCATTCACTACGCCCCAATTTGAAACTCTTTCCTTGCCACCTATCACATGGACACCACCAACAGCCAGAAGTAAAGAGACAGAGAGACCCTGAGGGCTATTCTATAGAACATATCAGAAAGGATGCTGAGGATCCTGGGAACTATGAATGATAAAGAAATCACCACAGACATCTTACCAATACAACTCCATAGACATTAGACTGAACAATGCTTCTTTCTGTATGTGAAGTCATCCCATAAACTTGGCTTTTTTTCCCCTTATCTTTTCCCATCCCAGGTCCTACCCCAAGGCTTTCCCACCCTGTCTAACCAGCCTCTCTTTGATCCCACTAGGTTAGCTGTTGCCTCCTGAGTTTGGTAACCTATTGATGCTGGAGTACATGGGGACACTGAAGACCACAGATCATCCAAGTCCAGTTCCAGCAGATGATGGGTACTTCATCGTTGGGTCCCAGCACTCCCCTGTAGCTCATCTTCAGCGTGAGTATATCTGGAATGGAGTCCTGATGCCTGGGGCAAAGCTTAGAGCTGTGGGTCCCAAGTGAGATCTATGGTGTCCTACCAAAATCTTTCTTAGGTCCCTGGTGTGAGGCACTTTATGGTCTTCATCTTAGTAAATCCCTATGACATAATTCTAGTGACCTGTGTTGGTTAGGGATATAGACCTGAATGCAAGTAGGGTCAGCCTGAAGTGTCCAAATGCTCAGACACTGCTCATGCCCCTCTTGGTCTGTAGAAAACATAAGTGCCACATTTGCATGATAACTGCCCATTGACAAGGAAGTTATCTTGGAGACAGAATTGCATGGTTGGAATTCAGAAGCAAAGTTGTAGCCAGAAAGATGGCTTTCTGCCTTTCATAGTCTCTACAACCTCCAGACCTTTAGCATCCCCTACTCTCCACTAGCGTTCTCTTGAGTGACTTTATTCTCCCTTACCCTTAAACTTCCTCCTCTCCCCGAAGAGATGAGGCAAGTAACACTCACTAACCTTGTCTTGTATTTCTTCTCATTGTGTAAGAATAACATCGTGCTCACTTTGGCTCTACGTTCTCTTCTGTACCTCATCATGCAGACTCTGGGACTTTCCTATCAACCTGCCTGACAAGCTGGCCTCCTTGGGCATCAGTTTTCTTAGGTTGGTAAAGTTTCCTCTTCTTTCGTACTGTACACTGGAGCTGGGCACTGGGCACCACCACTTGGAAATGAAGTACCTGCATTGCCCCTCCCTGACCACCAGGGGACAGGCAAGGATAGCGTTCAGCCTGAGCTCCAAAGGGGAGGCTCGACTCACAGGGCACTTTTTAGACTTTTAGTAGCTTCGTTTTGTAAGAGCTTTGTTGTGGATTATTTACAAACATTTGAATTCATCCATTTTGAATTTTTAATTTGAATAACTGAGGAGGGTAACTACTCCCACATAAGTATCATTCCTCTTTCTCTTTAGAAAGTTTCTGTTCGGTTTGTATTTTCAATAATGACTGAATTTGTAACTCTGGACATGTAAGGACAAATCAAACACATAATCTATGCTATTTGGATAATTGTTGGCCTGTTTTTACTCAGAGATATAAATATGCACCTGGATGCCAGTAACTCAGAACCACAGAAGTGGCCTGATCGATTTATGTCAATTATTTCCCTGGACTCTGCTCCCTGGCAACCACCTCACTGTTTTCCAATGCCATTAGTCTTGTCTGTCATAATTCAATGTGTATTTTTCTTTTTTGTTACTCCTTTTATTTTCTGAGAAGATAATATAATTATATATTTCTTACTTTTCTTCCCTTCCAACTCTCTCATACACCCATCCTTGCTCTCTTTCAAAGTCATGACCTCTTTTTCCATTAGTTGTATATATGTATGTATATGTGTGAATATGTATGTGTATATACATACATATATATTCATACTTGATCTGTGTGTATTGCATATTTATATGCTAATACACACACGCATACTTTTTTTCAAGACTGAGCACTTGGTATTAGATGGGCAACTGATATCCTCTTTTCAAGGGAATACTATTTCTCCCACTTCGGTATTTCTTAGTTGCCTGGAGTTCTTTATGTAAGGTTTAGGTTTAGTGTTTTTTTATTTATGTACTATGTTTATGTATATAAGTGTTTTGTCTACGTGTGTATATACATGTGTGTACCATGTGTGTACCTGATGCCTGTGAAGATCAGAAAATTGTGCTAGGTATGCTGTGACTAGAGTTAAAGATGATTGCGAGGATTGTGGGCTAACATGTAAACACTGAGAATTAAGACAAGGCCCTAAACAAGAACAATTGCTCTTAACCCATGAGCTATCTCTCTAGCTCCTGATTCTAACTTTAAATTGGATTTTAATGTATGACTTTCAGTTCACGAACTATAGAAATACATACATTTCTTATTTACTTGCAGTTAGGATCTTTTCTGTTGCTATTTCACTAGTGGTTATAATTGCAAGAGTTTCTGTTTAGCTGAAGTCTCTCTTTTCTTATAAAATCATTAATGCTTTCACTGGTATTGTAGCTTCAAAAATCATTTGATACGTAAATTTGGGGGTTAAATTTCAAATATATAACTGTTATAGGACTCAAACCATAGCAGTCATTTAAGTAAGTTCTGACAAAATATAAGTATTACTAGATGCTAAAGTTGTAGAAAGAAATGACAAATTGTCATTATTGTGATTTCTGAAAACATTTAAATGTCAGAGATAAACTATTTTTTTCTCCATATTCTTGCTTTAAGAATAATGGGATTGGTACTAATTTATTGGATAATCACCTAGAAGACACCTCTACCTATGTATATAAGGGTGTTTCAAGAAACTTTTGACTGAGGAGGGAAGAGCAGCCACACATAGAGGTAGTAGTATCCCATATTGTGGAGTCTCGGATTGAACAAATTGTAAGATAGAATAATACAGGCCAAGTCTCAGCGTTCGTCTTTCTCTGCTTCATGCCTTCAGATGGAGTGTGGTCAGCTACTTCATGCTCTTGTCACAGTCTCACCACCATGTCCTTTCCACTATGTGAGCCCTAGGAAACCATTTCTTTCTAGACTACCTTTTTTGTGGTGTACTATCACAACATTGAGGAAAGTTAACTGATACACAGACCAAAATCTGAGTACACTAACTTGCTTCTGTCATAATTCAAAAAGAATCATTTGAGACTAACTCTGTCTTCACCTGATGCTTTTGAGATTTAAGGAGTAGCTCGCTTCTTGCTTCCATGTGTGTTCACACCACACCGGTAGTCTCCTCTCACCATCTGAGTGAATGGGGGGCAGGTATTATTAATGACTTTGTGTAGGCAAAGTGTACTTGTCCCATTTCTTTAAGGTGAACTGAGAGTAGACCTGCTGAGTTATCTAACAAGTATGTGTACTGTCATCCAACATTTTTTAAAAAATGGCCCAACTGCCTGCCTAGATGATTCTTTTCATCCTCTGCCAACAGCTCCATGTCCTGTCTCAGACCCCCAAGTGCTAAGATTACAAGTGTGTACTGCCATGCCTCATGGTCTTAACAGTTTTAGATCTGATTATGATGGGTGGGCATGTGGTGCCTCATTGCAGATGTTTCCCTGAATCTTCTTCTCTATACCACACTTCTGTAGATGTACACACACACACACCACATAACTACAAACACACATGCACACCACCTACACCACAGAAATGCCCTGAGGGTCTACTTTATTCCACATGTTTACTCTGGTCTTGGTCATTGGTAACACGGGACCTCTGAATAAGATAGCCCAATATGTGGCGGGGTACGGGAATCTTCCCACAGTGTGTGGCGGGGTACGGGGATCTTCCCACAGTATGGCAGGGTACAGGGATCTTCCCACAGTGTGTGGCGGGGTACGGGGATCTTCTCACAGTGTGTGGCAGGGTACGGGGATCTTCCCACAGTATGGCCGGGTACGGGGATCTTCCCACAGCTTTGGGCACATGATAGCTCAGGATTACGAAGAAGGACTAGATTGTTTAGTTAATATAAAGAAACTAGTTCCATGGCCTTGACCTCAGAGGACTGGGACCTCTCAATCCCCACGGCCCAGTTGCTCATTAGATCAGGAACTGAAGAGCAGAGAGTGATTTGGCCAGGCAGGGATGGAACCTTGGTTTGTACCAAAGCATGTTAAAGAAGAGACAGTAACTTGGCAACAGGCCTTCCTGACTGGTAAAGTCAAGGAGAAGCAGTAATCACTGTGTGCTGACTACTTAGGTCAAGGTAAATTGAAAAAAAAAAAACAAACAAAAAACGTGAAGTCGCTGAAAAGGGACCCAGACAGCACTGGGTTCTCCAAGTGCAAAGCTAGGATCCGGAGGCCATGGCTGGTTTTCTCTATCAGTGGGTATTACAGACTGTTTGAGAGTGAGCCCCACATTGATTTCTCAAGGAATTCAGGCTCCTGGGCACAGCCTAAATTATTTATATCCTCACAGCCTTCTGAAACTAAGAAGTGAAATTTTAAAGATTTGTCAAGTAAGGAAATAAGTGACCTTGAACTAGATTTCAACTACAGGGTGAGGGGCCTCAGAAAATGCTAATGTCCAATGCATTTCAGATGAAAAAGAGCCCTGACTAAGAAGGAATGTGCCGGGCAGAACCTCAGACCATGAACTGTAAAGATTTGAGAACCTTTAGTGAAGACCTAGGTCCTGAAAACAAAGAAACGTTTTCCCTGCCTGGCACAGTCATATCCACTGGAAATGGTGCAAGTCATGGACCCAGCACGGCGGTTTGACACAGTTCCAGCAAAGCTGAGCCGAATGCTGCAATCGCTGTCATTCTGTCTCTCTCTTTTGAAGTTTTGGTTGCGTTCTTGGGGACTTTCTGCATTATTTTTCATCTTATGTCTTTTCCTGAGAATATTATGTTTGAGTCTCTTTAGGAAAAATCCTATAATTAACTTTATCTGGTCACTATTTGGAAGTCTTCCTTATGCCCTGGATCATTAAGCCCAGGTAAGTACATACCTAGATGAGGCCATTCCTTCTTGGGGTATCTGCTCCTGAACAAACTCAAAACAGCATAATTAGTGTGGGGTAAACAGAGACAACTGACAAACTCTGACTGGCCAGGAGAAAAGGGGACAGATTCAAGGTCTCTTTTTTATTATAGGTTTAGAGTTCTCTGAAAATGTAATTTAAAGGTAGGGGGTGGTACAGGGTATAGCCCTGAAGGAGTAAAACTCAGAAATTAGATTGGCTAAAATAAACCTTTCCCACTTTGTAGCATAGATGATAAAAGATATAATAAATGGAGTGAGGTATAAGTATTTGCTATTCATTAAAAAAATAAAAAACACACAGTTCAGATATTTTCTGTTTGCCTGGAGCACTTTCAAACAGCAAACATTGTCAGTCTAAAAGTAGGCTGTCTTAAAACAAACATGTTTGCTTTGGACTAGACATTCTTTATACTCTTTAAATTAGAGTTACAGGGTTAATAGTAAGAATAAATAATGTTCTCTTTGTGTTTTCTAATTGTGGCTGAACTTGTAACTCTGGGCATGTAATAAAAAGTCAAACACATAATCTGTACCACTTGGATAATCATTAATCTGTTCTGCTAAACTTGTATACAGAAGTGCCTGGCTGCTAGAAATTCAGAACCATAGAACTGGCCTAGTTTCTAGGAAATCAGAGCTGTGAGATTACCCTGACCATTGGTCACTGGCATTTGCCAAATGAAAGGGCTCACTCTGGGTAAGCATGCATGCCTTTGTTCAAATTCCCCTCACCCCAACCAAAAATCACTCCATTTCTTCATCTGTGGACATTCTAACTGTTCACACCCTAGGGTTCAGCCTCTACTTCCACCTTCATGCCTGGCTCCTCCAGTCACAGCTCCCTGCTCCCTCACCTTCCCTCTCAACACCTCCACTGAACTGTGACTGCAAGTTCCATGACTGTAGTGACTCCTGCGGGAGTGTGTGGGGCTCGATGCATCGCGGAGAAAGCTTCGGAGGCAGGATTGCTCGGTTCCACACTCCACTCCAGCAGGAGCTTCTTTTCTGGACATCATCTAATCTTGATGATTAGGTGGAGGGAAAGTTCTAGAGGAAAGTATAAGGAGAGGAAGGAGACATGGTAGCAGATGATCTTAGCTTTGCTGTAGAGAAGCAAAGAACAGTTTGGGGAGTATGGTATAGTTTTTTTTGGTTATGGTGATAAGGATTGACCCTGAGGCCTCACCCGTGTGAGACAAGCATGCTATCACTGAGTTATATCCCAAAATCTGAACAGGATGCTTCTTAGATGAGGGTGGGTTTGCAGCTGGTGGGAAAGTACAATAGAAGTTGGAGGTGCAGAACGAATGGTCCAGGGAAGATAGGAGGGGACTTGGGGCTAGTGTCCATGAATGGATTGCAGATGTAGGCTAGGATGAGGCAAACAAGAATAATAGTGTAAGAACTTCTAGCTGGGCAGTGATGGTGCATGCCTTTAATCCCAGCACTTGGGTGGCAAAGACAGGCAGATTTCTGAGTTCAAGGCCAGCCTGGTCTACAAAGTGAGTTCCAGGGCAGCTAGGGCTATACAGAGACACCCTGTCTTAAAAAACCAAAAAAATAAAAAAATAAAAAAATTATTTTTTAAAAAGAACTTCTGTAAGAATTCTGCGAGAAACAAGACACTTGTTTACTGACACTAACTCTGATTATTTGACCTTGAGTAAGGGTGCCTCTAAATTATCTGCTCAAACATGGAAGATCCTGCCTGTACAAACAAGATGTGAAGGGTATATGAACATGGGTTTGAGGCAAGCCTGGGCCAATTGTGAGACCTTGTATCGAAAAGTATATGTGGGACACTGGAGAGAAATCACAGTGGTTAAGGTCACTGGCTACTCTTCCAAAGGGCCCGCGCTTGATTGCAAGCACCTGTATGGTAACTCATAACCCTCTTTTACTCCAGTGGCAGGGGATCCGATATTGTTTTTCTGGACACTCAGAACACTGTACATACCTGGGACACAAACATACATGCAGGCAAAACACCCTTCAAAACATACACATAAAATAAAAGTAAATGTTTTTCTTTTTAAAAATGCATACACATGCATACATATTCTCTTTAGGACAATTGGAAGGATGTCTTGTAGACGTCTCAGAACTCCTGAAGGATGTCCCTCCTATAATAGTCAAAAGACTATTCTCTGTTTTAAAGGCCAGGCTGGGAATCCTTCTACAAGTTCATTGAACGTCACCTCAAGATCCCAACATCCTAGCGTCACAGTGAGCAGCTTCTGTGGATGTGATCCAAGCAGGCTTAGGGGGTGGGGGGTGGAGGGGTGTTAAATTTTCAGGACTCTCCAGAAGACTGCTGGTCCTGCTCTGAGAACAGGCAGAGCACAGCATACTCAATTCCAGACCTGGCCCACAGCCAATAGAAGTTAATTTTCACAGGATAAGAGGTAAGTCCTCTCCAGCTTTCCACAGTCAGTTATGACAAACATGGGGACAACAGTACGAGCTGGGTCCAGTGTCCTTGTCTGGGTGGCCTGTCTGCTCCTGGCATTTCCTACCACAGTCACTGGTAAGACATACTCCCTGAACCTGTGAAGTGGGGCTTCTGGCTTAGTAGGAAACCTGAGGAAGGAGTGGACTGGAGTATGGCAGTAAGAGTAAACAGCCTTCTCTGGGAAGGTGCCCAGTATAGCAGCGTGCAGGCATGGTGTATCCCGACTGAGTAGAGTGCTTATTATCTGTATGATCTATTTATTTTCTAGGGACTGAACTCAGGGCCTTAACATACAAAGCAACTAAGCTATATCCTCAGTCTTACCTTTATGTTTTAATGTTTTAATCAGTCGTAGAACAAGAATGTCATAAGGGAAGCCTACTAATAGATCCCTGAAAAATTGAGGGTACAAATCAACCCCATGAGGCCATTACAGGGGAACCACCAGATGACAGAACAGAACAAGTTGTGGAAAACTGAGTGAGACTCTTCTTCTTCTTCTTCTTCTTCTTCTTCTTCTTCTTCTTCTTCTTCTTCTTCTTCTTCTTCTTCTTCTTTTTCTTCTTCTTCTTCTTCTTCTTTCTCTTCCTCTTCCTCCTCCTCCTCCTCTTCATCTTCCTCTTCTTTTCTTCTTCTTCTTCTTCCTCCTCCTCCTCCCCTTCCTCTTCTTCTTTTTGCTATCACAAGCGGGCAAGAATAAGCAATGCAGGCTAAGCAGATTGGTTGACTATCACACCTTATATAACATGTGAGTAACTGAAGTTCAAGCTGGCAGCAGGTCTGATTCAGCCTAGAGGTTGTGACACAAGATAAGGAAGAAGAAATCAGGGACAATTACGAAGAGAAGAGCCATGTGTGCTAGCCACACACTTGTAATCCTAGTACTGAGCAGGTGGAGGCAGGAGGATCAGGGGTTAAAGGCCAGTCTCCTCTATCTAGCACTTTCAAGGCCAGGCTGAACCTGACTCAAAAACAAACAAATAATAATCACGAAGGTAACCACTTTCTGGAGAGCTCAACCATGATGCTAGGTGGAGGGTATTCAGAATAGAACCCCACCAAACAGACCCTGGGAGAAGCAAGTCTTCCTTCATTTTAAGTCTGTTCTTTTCATCCATCCCATTGTGGAGGCTGTGAAGTCACCCAATGACCCTTCTCTCCCTGTCTCAGGACCCAAAGTCACTCAGCCTGAAGTGGACACCCCCCTGGGTCGTGTTCGAGGCCGGCAGATGGGTGTGAAGGATACAGACTGCATGGTAAATGTCTTCCTGGGCATTCCCTTCGCTCAGGTCCCAGTGGGACCTCTTCAGTTCTCAGCTCCACTCCCACCATAGCCCTGGGAAGGTGTGAGGGATGGCAGCATCAATCCTCCAATGTGAGTACCCCTGCAAGAAGTGGGCAAGTGGGCAGGGTGGTGGCAATCGCTGGATGCCAGGGTATGTGGAGCTGATGGCTGGCCCTGGGATTTCCCCTTGGCTGCATGCAGGTGCCTTCAGGATGTAGAGAAAATGAGCAACAGCAGATTCATTCTCAATGAAAAGCTTCAAATCTTCCTCATTTCTGAGGACTGCCTGACCCTCAACATCTACAGCCCCACTGAGACCACTGCAGGGACCAAAACACCGGTATATAGTCCAGAGGACCCCATCCAACTCTACCATGCCAAATGACCTTCTACATTCCTGTTTCCTAAACACTCCAGAAGTCCTTAGAATAGCCTGGGATATGAGGTGGGTGTTTGGAGTCCAAGACGCTGGGGTCACTGATTCACAGCCATTTCTATAGGTCATGGTATGGATCCATGGTGGCTCTCTGTTAGTTGGCTCTGCCACCTCTCAGGATGGATCAGCCCTGGCTGCCTATGGGGATGTGGTAGTTGTCACTCTCCAGTACCGCCTTGGGATCTTTGGCTTCCTCAGGTGAGATGGTCATCCTAGAAAAGGGCATTGCAGCCCTGAGGAAGGCCTTCTCATGAGAATCTGAGGGTAGAGGGGTTGGGGACATGGCTCAGACAGTAAGGTTTGCTTGCCATACAAACATGAGGACCTGAACATTCATTCATACAAACATGAGGTCCCCAACATTCATGTAAAAGCTGGGTGTGACTATACATGTTTGTACATCTCAGCATTACACAGACCCAGTTCCAAAAACCAAGAGACGAGACGAAACACTTAATCAAGTGTTGACTCCTGACCTCCAAACTCGACAGAATTTCATATGTGCATGCACTCCACACACATACCACACAGCATACACACACATACACACACACACACACACACAAGAGGAAGGGAGGGGGAAGAGACAGAGGGAGGGAGAGAGGGAGGAGGGAAGGACAAAAGAAGGGAGGGTAAAAGGGAGAAGAGGGAGAGGAGGAAGGGAGGGAAGGAGGGAGAGAGGGATGAAGGGGGAGAGAGAGAGAGAGAGAGAATGAATATCCCTGCTCTCCATGATAGAATAGGGCCTGACCAAAGCCAAATCTGAATATTGAACTTGAGCAAAGGGTGCTGTCTCTGGGCTGGGGCTAGAGTCCTAGCAAGGAATGAAGACAAAGAGCACCAAACGCTTAACCATCTAAGAGCCAGCTCTGATTGGCTGTCCTGCTACATCTGCCCACATCACACACTGGGTAAACAGGTGCCACTGGTGACTCACAGCCAAGCTAGAACTGGGAAGCAAAGACTTGCCCAGTGCCCTGGTGACTGACTCAAAGCAAATGTGCAGAGTGTAAAGGGAAAAAAAATGTCCTGGAAGCTATCCTAAGCTAATCGGCGCCTCTCCCTGCCCCCAGCACCGGGGACAAGCACATGCCAGGCAACAGAGCCTTCCTGGATGTGGTGGCTGCTCTACGCTGGATCCAAGGGAACATAGGCCCCTTTGGGGGTGATCCCAACTGTGTCACTATCTTCGATAACTCTGCTGGTGGCATTATCGTCTCATCCCTGGTAAGTTTGCACAGAGATCTAGCAGCCACAGTTAGATCTTAGAGGGCTTCTATAGCCCCAGACCTCCGAGCTCCTCTGCCTCCTAATATCTGTCCTCTCTGCTATTCCCAGCTCCTGTCTCCAATGTCTGCTGGACTCTTCCACAGAGCCATATCCCAGAGTGGGGTTGTCACCACCAAGATAATAAAAGAGTTGAACGCATGGCCTGAAGCTCAGGTCTGTTTTTCCTTCACTCTCTTAACCTGAGTTTGCCTCCACACCCCACCATGCTAACCTTTGGGTCAGGTGTGGAGAGGAAGGAGTAACAACTAGGGAGTTGCTGATAGGCTCAGGGACAATGACTAGTGCAGTCCAGGGGTGGGTAGGCAGTCAGACATGGCTTTCTAGAAAAGACCACCCCTGAGCAGGTTATCTCTGGCCCTTCTTAAGGGTCCTTTGGGAACCCTCTATTCCTAGTTAACCTGTTACCTAAAGAACTCTGTCCCCTTGTGAGGAGTAGCCAGAAGTCACCAAGCATGAACTGTGTGTGTAAAAGCTTCAGGCATAATAAGACAGTGATGGGTCACAGAAGCAGGAAGCCATCAGGAAGGGGACAGAACAGGAAGTGAAGGTACTAAAGGAGTGGAGGGTAGTGAAGGGACCTGACGGACCTTACCTGGGAGGGAGTGTGGGTGGGAGGCAAAGGTCTAGAGGGGGCAGGGAAACAAATCTAAGCCACACAGAATAAAAGGTGGAATGGAGGGGGCAATCCTGAAGGTCAAGGGCCAAGGAGATGGTGAGGGTAAATGATAGGTTATTTCTCCACTGGTGAAATGAGCCAATTCAAGCCATTATATTAAAGGCAGATTTATTGGGAAGCTCCTCTTGGGCCCAAGGATTGGGGGGGGAGGGGTGAGAAGAGAGTAAGACTGGGCTTGCCTGCAGAAGAAGAAGAGAAGGAGAGACCAAAATGGTTGAATTTTATAGGGAGGAGCCTTTGGGGGAAAAGGCAGCCCAGCCCCTGGGCTGGTAAGTTTAAGGTTGGGGACAGGGAATAACAGGTAGGGACTAAAGGATGCTGGAAGAATCTGGAAGCCATGTCTTTGATATGAAAAATATGCACCTCAGTCCCTGTCCCTGGGGTCCAAAACCAAACAGTAAGCTCTGGAGACACCGATGGGTTAGGGGTACCTTCGGGTGCTTTGGAGTAAGTGAAGACAGGTTAAATCTATCATTTAGCAGCTGCTGGTCCCAGGCCCCAGCTGTGACGGAGGAGTGAGCAGGGTATTGTAACTCTGTGTTTGAGGAATAATTCAGAAACCTCAGCGGGACACATTGCTTCAGATCCACCCAAGAGCAGCAGCCTATTCCTCACCTCTCCATGGAGGGGAGAGTTTGTTTTGTTTTGGGTTTTTTTGTTTTTGTTTTTTTTTACCCCAAATTCCAGACCTCTTCTGTCTCTCTGGAAGCCATCCCTCCTGCCTCTTAGCCCTGCTCCAGACTCAGCACCCCTTCCTTCCATTCCCTGCCAGACATGACCTTGCATGGTCTTATAAGGGCCTCAAACTATTACTGAACTAGAAAAGGTCATAGAAGGGGACACTGGAAAGGGATCAGCCTCTTGGGTTGGTAGCAGGTCTCTCCAGCTAGCCTTGGACCCAGCCAGTGTCGTCGCAGCTCAGTACAGGGAGCAGCACTCCAGAAGTGAAGGGTGTGTGTCTGAGAAGCAATGTTCTTCTGACTGTCCCCAGAACTTTGCCAATTCTGTGAACTGTAGCTCCGGATCCCCAGCTGAACTGGTACAATGTTTGCTGCAGAAGGAA
Organism: Tokudaia tokunoshimensis; assembly: GCA_036184795.1. Classification (NCBI taxonomy): domain Eukaryota; kingdom Metazoa; phylum Chordata; class Mammalia; order Rodentia; family Muridae; genus Tokudaia; species Tokudaia tokunoshimensis. Next base: position 32,170,952 of record BTHU01000020.1, read on the forward strand.
GGAAAGGACCTTATCACACACGTATGTCTTTTGATGGGGGATGACAGTGGTGCAGAACCATCCTGTTTAGTTCCTAGGGAATCAGTCAACTTCTGTCTTGCTCTTTCCTGCAGGTAAATGTGAACATTTCCTACACAGTCAATGATTCCTTCTTCCCAGAAAGGCCAGAGAAGCTCCTAGCAAACAAGCAATTCCCCACTGTGCCCTACCTCTTGGGAGTCACCAACCATGAGTTTGGCTGGCTCCTACCTAGGGTGAGTGACCTTTAGCATCTGTGCTCTTCAAAACCGTGCCCAGGTGGCCTTCCCTATATCACACCATAACACCCATGGCCTGAGCACTCTGGTCATTCCCATTTTGGTAGGTAAGAAAGTTGAGAATCAAAGTCACTAAGCTTCCTTTTCACCAAGCAAATGTTCCTGTGTTGAAGATCTAGCTTTTGCCAAGTTGATCTTCTGGAAAGCGCTAACACACAGTACATTCTTGATAGTAACTGGTTAATGTAACCTGCTCTAAGCAACTGGGGAGTCTGACTCTGTGCCTAAAAGGCTAAGACTCCCAAGCTTCAGGAAGCATTAAGTCCCTGGAGTTAGATGTCTTCTAATCTAGTCTGAGTACACAGAGCCCACAAGAGTGACTCTGCTGTGCTGTATTCCTGGGCGCCTTGCTTCATCCGCTATTTTCGCTTCCTACGCATCTTCAGAGAGACTTTTCTCTCCCTCCCATGATGCTGAAGACCAAACACAGCTCCTCCCACATGCCAGCCAGGGACTCTGCCCCCAAGCCTGCCCCTGAGCCTGTCAATTGTTTTCAATGGCTGAAGCCTCTCACAAGGATGGGTCCCATAGTGCTTCTTCACTTTGTGGTTTGAGCAGCTCTAGTATGGACCACTGGAGCTCACAGTGTTCTGTTCTAGTGGCATGATGCTGTCAAAAAGAAACAGGATAGAAAGAAAGAAAGAAAGAAAGAAAGAAAGAAAGAAAGAAAGAAAGAAAGAAAGAAAGAAAGAAAGAAAGAAAGAAAGAAAGAAAAGACTTCTTGTCTTGACATTCCCCTGTTGAATGTCAGTCCACCATAAAAATCAGCTTCTCTGTGCCAGAACTTGGACACACATGAACTCAGTCCCACGATGATTCTAGGAGGCAGGTCATTCTCATATATCATTTACAAATTAGAAAACTGAGGCAAAGAAATTCAAGCAGCTTTCATGATTGAACTCAAGGACTCAGACATCAGGTGCTATTAAAGCTACATCATCTAAGCCAGGCATAGCATGCTCCTGTAATCCATTCAGGTGGCAGAGGTAGGAGGGTCTCAAGCCTGAGACCAGCCTGGGTTACAGCATGAGCTATTATCTCAAAAACAAAAATACCTGTAACATATGAAGTCAACACTTGACTCAATTGCCTGAGGTCTTTGTTCGTTTCTTGTTTTGAAGCAGGGTCTTGTTCGGTAGTCCAGCTACCTTAAAACTCACTGTGTAACCCAGGCTGGCTTCAAACTTGAAGTCAGCCTCCCACCTCAGTCTCTCGAGTGCTGGGATTGCATGAGCCAACATACCAGGCAACGTGTGATGTTTTTAACTAGAGCCCTTGAGGTTCTGAGGTGAACCATGGGGAACCTGAGCTCTATCCCTGGCATACCATAAAAAAAACTCAGGCATGGTGTTAGATACCTATAACCCCAATGCTAGGGTGGTAAAGGCAGAAGGATTCCCAGAGCTCACTGCTCAGCCAATGTAGCCAAACTGGCAAGCTCCAGGTTCTGTAAGAGACCTGGCTCACAAAATAAGGTGGAAAATGATTGAGAAAAACAACTAGCATCAACTTCTTACTTGCACACACACACACACACATAAATACACACATGTGCACAGAACATGCGCATACACAGAGATACAAAAGAAGAAGAAACATATTGAATAACTATCATCCTACCTGGTGGCACTGACAGCTGTAATGAAAGCCACTGTTCTAGGCAGCCTCCATTCTCACCAATCAGAAGTCTCTCCATTGTGGATTTGACTACCCATGGCTCTATTACAAGTTTGTGCACACTGGCCTAGGGATGTCCTCTTGCTCAAGCCTGAGGGTAAAGGTCAGTGACGGAGCTATACTATCCCCACAGTTCTGGAATATCCTGGATAAATTGGAACATTTGAGCCGGGAGGACATGTTGGAGATTTTAAGGCCCTTCTTGGCCTGTATGGTAAGGCAGGAGGAAGGAGGGAGGGGTTGCGGGCACCTAGTACAGCAGTCTCTGATCCACTCCCAATGCTGCTCACTGGTCACTAAATCTCCTGGCCCAAGTCTTAATTCCATCAAAACTAAAGAGACCAGGAGTGGAGACTGTGGACTATCATCCCAGTATTCAGGAAGCTGAGGCAGGAAAAGTACAGATTCCAGTCCTGCTCGTTTGTCCAGTTCTTCTAATCCCTCTGAGCCCACATCAAATGAAGATGATGATCTCCCAGGGAGACTGCATGTGAAGGACTGCAAAGATACCCAGATGGTGTCTGTGTGTGTTCTCTTCTTTGGAAACCCCAGAGTCCTCTCTGTCATACAACTTCATTGCTGCTCTCTGGAATTGTGTGTTACCCCCATTCAGTTCTTTTTCCTGATTAATTACCACACTCTGTGTTGCAGACTTCACATAGACTTCCAAACAACTTACAAGGCAGACATTGACTTTCCCTGAAATTCAAACACCTGCTTGAAGTGGAGCAGACAAACAGTGGCCACCGGGCTACACTGAGCTTATCCTACCTCAACACAATCTATCAATAAAACACCCAGGGAGGCAGGGAGATGGATGGATGGCTACCCGCTGGAGCATGAGCCCCAGGATGTGAAAGAATCTATAGTGGAGGGTGTGGGGATCTGTGGGAGGTGTGCGAAAGCTATGTGATCTGACCTCTCACCCCAGGACGTGCCCCCTGAGTTCATGCCCACTGTCATAGATGAATACCTAGGCAATGGCTCAGATAAATCAGCTACAAGGTATGCCTTCCAAGAATTGCTGGGTGATATCACGTTGATCATTCCCACCTTGAACTTCTCAAAATACCTTAAAGGTAAGCCAGCCCTTGACACCTGCCCTGCCTTCCCTGTAGCATCACAGGTGACTTAGCTACTGGTAGGTATAGAGTCCCCCTTGATGCCATACATCTCACACCCTATAACCACCTTCAAGTCCATCACAGAAGCAGATGGCACCTCAGGCAGGACACCATACAGATGAAACAGAAGTTGAGAGAGTTAAAGTGACTTATCAAGGATCAACCAGCAGGCCCATTACTAACTCTGTCTCTGAGATTTATTCAGCCCATGGGCAATTCAGCACTTCTCCCCCCTCCCCGAACCTAACACTGTCTTATAATGGGCCCAAATTCTTAACCTTATGACTTCAGGCAAGATGCAGAGGTCCTCTCTGGGCTTCGCAAGCATCACTTATAAAGTGAGAACATAGGGACTGTTAATCAAAAGGGGTGGTGTGACACTTTAATACAGCTCCTCGTGGTGTGGTGACACTCCTCCCCCCAACCATAAAATTATTCAGTTGCTACTTCGTAACTGTAATTTTGCTACTATTATGAATCATAATATAAATATCTGATGTGCATGATATCTGATATGTGACCCGAAAGGGGTCTTGGCCCACAGGTTGGGAACTGCTGTTCTAAAGATCATCTTGAGTATGAAAACAAATGATATGCTACAGACCAAGTGTGGTGATTTTCAACTCAGCACTCTGGAAGTGGAGATGATAGGATCAGGAGTTCGAGGTCATCTTTGACCATATAGTAGGTTTGAGGACTGCCTAGGCTACATGAGATTTTGGCAACAACATCCACCAAGCACTGTCAGGAAGGCTTGCTGTCCATGTCCGGTCTGCACCATTATTCTGATGAAGACGTATGCCATTCCAAGCTTGTGCTGCCAGATGGCCTGATTGAACTGTGGGCACCTAACATGAATCCTGCCTTCTCTGTAGATGCTGGGCGCCCTGTTTTCTTGTACAAGTTCCAGCATACACCCAGTTCTTTTGCGAAGTTCAAGCCAGCCTGGGTGAAAGCTGACCATGCATCTGAGAATTCCTTTGTTTTTGGAGGTCCTTTCCTCACTGACCAGAGTTCCCTCCTGGGTAAGGACAGACAGATATCCCATCCCTAGGCTACCATCGTCCAAGATGGTCTTTGGGGAAAAGAGGTCTCCAGTCAGCACCAAGGACCTTTGAGCATAGTCTAAGCCTCTCCTGACTCTGAACCAGATTTGTCCCTCCCACCAGCCTTCCCAGAGGCCACAGAGGAAGAGAAGCAGCTGAGCCTGAGCATGATGGCCCAATGGAGCCAGTTTGCATACACAGGGTGAGTAGGTTACACATGCCAGACTTTGGGTCTATCTGCATCTACCCAGGGCATAGAATCAACCTTTGGTTCTCATTCATTCCTCCCACCCAGGAGTCCCAATGGCAAGGGGCTGCCTCCTTGGCCCCAATTAAACCAGTTAGAACAATATTTGGAGATTGATCTAAAACCACGGACTGGGGTGAAGCTAAAGAAGGATCGGCTACAGTTCTGGACAGAGACATTGCCCAGAAAAATTCAAGAATGGCACTGAGAGCAGAGGGGCAGGAAAGTTCCAGAGGAACTCTGAGGCCAGATCTACCTGGACCGTCCTGACTGGTGCCAACCCAAAAATAATGGAGTTCAACCAGGCAACTGCACCTTCTTTCTGTTTCTGCTCAGAGACTTTAGCCTGTACCAGGCTACTGTGAGCCCATGTTTCTTAAAGCATTAGCCACTGCAAGACCAGTATGGTGGAGTACTAAATGTTACCACTCTGGTTTCTACTTCCGGATCCTTGCAGAAGCCCCTGCTTCTTCCTAAAGTGCCTTGAACCCTTGCTGTATGGTAAGGTCCAGCACATTAACCAAGCTCTTCAGAGGATCTGTTCTCCTGAGAGACTTCCTCTGCTTTCTCTAAGCTGCGTGCACCCATTAGAACCCAGTTCACCACAAACTCACACTGTCCTGTCCGTGTCTGAGTCTTTGTCCCTCCCAGGAAAGGTCTCTGAAAATGAAAGTAGACAACCGTGGCAAGATTAGGCAGGACCTAGAGGCAAAGAGTGACAGACAGAATATATGACTGGTGGATCTGTGGATTCTAGATTTCAACCTAGACCCTTCAGGCACCAAAATAATGCTCCAACCACAATGAATATCTACCCTGACCAGGAAGGTAACCTCCAAAGGTAGAGTTCTGGTAAGGTGGAAAGTTGACACAGGGGACTCTAGATTAGAACAAACCTTATCTCTACCCAGAACCTTCTCTTGACTGACTGGTCTTTGATTTCTCACAAAGCAGAACAGAATTCATTAAGATCACCCTCACCAGATAACAGTCTTGTCTTCAGGGCCTGGCCTCCAGACTTATAGACAAAGGCCAGGAGTTCCGCCCTCACCTCCCAGTAGCAGACAGCAACCACAGCAAGGCCCTGCATGGCCCTCATGGGACCTACCAGGAGACTGTGGTGAAGGTCAGGACAAAGTGTTTGGTAACTGGTTCAGCAGTCAGCACGGCCCCTACAGCACCCACTCAGGCCACAGGTTTGCAGAGTAGACTTATGTCCTTTTCAAGAAGCAGTGTATCATTCCCTTAAAACATCTGGATTTTGAGACTGAGGAAGGGTTACCCCGTTATTAGGACATCTGCTCAGCATGTAAGAGAGACTATTCAATACCCAGCACACATTGAAAATAAATCTGCATTTAGATCAACTTCTTAATATCTTAACCTTGTCTCCACTATCCCATCCATGAGCTCCATTCCTACAAACGTAGCTTCTCTGTCAGACTGTATCCTGACTGCTGACATCTCCTTGAAAAGCATCTGTAACTGGGCAGTTATGCCCCAGGGAGTCACTTTGAGTGAGAGAAGATACAAAGCAGATGGGCTCTGAGCCCTTTCACCTCCACCCCTCCCAGTCAAAAGCTCCCTGTGACTTTCTGTACCTCTTAGAACAGACTCGAGGTCTTCCTAGGCTTCCTGTTCTCCATCCCCTCCACCAAAGAAGTTTGTCCCCATAACCTGACAGAGAGTCTGGCAGCTACAAAATCGGACCCAGTGTGTGTCTCTGGTGCTACAAGGAACTGTGAGAAATAGGCCAGGCCTGACTTCCGGACAGGGAAGGAGGATCACTTAAGCCAAGACCTAACAGATAAGAAGAGGTTATTCAAATGGGGAGAGCAGAGTATCAAAGAAGTGAGAAGCAAGGGAAAGAGGAGATTCTTGGCAAAGGGCACAGAGTCTGAGGAAATGCTGTTCCATACAAATAGACTGAGATTAGATTACGGGGTGGGGGAGTGAGGGGAGGGTGACTTGACTGTGATCAGATCTTGAACTTAAGAGCAAAATGACCCCAGAGAGATTCTAACTAGAAGTAACCTGAACAGATGCGCTATGCGGAAGAGGGGGCAGGAGAGTAGGATTGGGAGTGGGGAAAGCAAGGAGGAGCCAGTGCTTTTTCCAAGATGGAGACTGTTGGTGGGCTATTCTGTTTTGGTAAGAGAAGATCTCACTTCTTAATGCAAGTTGGCCTGAAACTCATCGTGTAGCCCAAGATGGACACAAACTCATGGCAAACCTCCTACCTCAGCTTCTCATGTGCAGGGATGATAGATGCACACCACCACACCAGTTTACTGGTGGGATCTCAACTGACAGTCATCAGACATGGTGACTAATGAGAGCCAGAGGTAAGGGGAAAGAAAGACTGGGAGCAGTGTTCGCAAAGGAGCTGCTCCAGGAACAGAGGGTCTGGCATGGGATGGTTTCTTGCCCCTGAGCTGAGGGCAAACCACGCCTGCTCTGAGGCTGCCAACTCTTGAGGCTCCTGGAGAGTTGAGCAAACTGGCTGAAAAGACCTCAGGGACACCTCAGGGAGGAATAATTATGGCTGGAAGGTTCCCTGGGATTCTATGCCTCTTGCCTTTACATTTTTTCTTCTCCCAGGCCACTACCTCTGAAAGTCACTAAAAATCCCTCCCTTGCTGACCAGGGTGTCACAGCAGACCAATGTCCTTGTCCCAAGGCCCCAGCTGCCCTGTAAATCGGAGGACAGAAGGAGTAGCTTCAGCTGAGGGAACTGTTGGGTGGCAGAATGGGTTATATGTCTGTGTGGTGTGGACACCAGGAGGCTCTGCAGGACAAGACTGCTCCTCCAGACAAGGGGCAGACATAGGCTTACACTGCAGACACACAGCCTAATAGTTTTAGCCCCACAGGGGTTCAGTTTCTGACACACACACTCACCAACAGGCTTTTCAGCAAGTCCACTATTTACTGGTGTTTATTTCTGGGCAAGCTTCATTTTTTGCCTTGAATGGAGGTGTGTTTGGTTGGTTGGGTTTTTTGTTTGTTTTGTTGTTGTTGTTAGCATTTTGTCTAAGCTCCGCCCCACAATTACTTGGCAACAGCCAGGTGTGCCTCACTCACTATAAAAGAGGCTGCTTACCCCCTCCTCTCTCTCTTGCCTTTTTGTTCCCTCTCTGTCCTCTTGTCCCTTCCCCCCCTCTCTCCACATGTTCATGGCCAGCCCTTCTGCTCCTCTATTCCTCTCTCTCTCTCTCTCTCTCTCTCTCTCTCTCTCTCTCTCTCTCTCTCTCTCTCTTTCTCTCTCTCTCCCTTTCTCAGTCTCTACTACCCACTTAACTCCCCTCCCCATGCCCTGAATATACTCTATTCTATACTATACTGTCCTGTGGCTGGTTCCTCAGGGGGAAGGGACGCCTCAGCATGGGCCTGCAGAGGCACCCCCTTCCCCCATACCTGACTACACCTCTGCCAAAATATATTCCTTCTCTCTCTTTATCTTTTTATAAACACAAAAGTTGTTGTGGGGGGGGGGTCGTTTGTCTGTTTGTTTGTTATTGAGACAGGGTTTCTCTGTGTAGCCCTGATTTCCCTGGAACTCACTCTGTAGACCAAGCTGGCCTCAAACTCAAAGATCCACCTGTCTCTTACCCCAGCCCACCAAGTGCCTAGCTTGTTTTTGTTTTTGTTTGAGTTTTTTGCAGTGTAGGTAAACAAGTCCTCTGCTTGATACTTAGGCAAATTCTTTGTAGTCTTTATAGTTGCTCAGTTATTCCATTTGTAATTCCTGTCCTGTCTTCCATGAGCATTTGGAAGATGACCGTCCATAAAGCATCTACATCAGCACCCAACAAAAGCTCAGCAAACGTTCCCTGGCCTCTGTATAGGTACAAACTCCAGGCATCTCTAATTTCCAGTTAAAGAGTAGTGAGCTGAAACTTAGAGTTAGTTGTCACAATTTTAACATGTTTAGTAGCATGGACGTCGTCTACCAAGAAATAACGTGGAGCTTGTGGCAGCCCAGAAGACGCCTATGATGATGTTCTAAATGGCTGACTGGTTATTCTGTGGGAGTTTCTGCTCTTCTCAGGGGTCTCTGGGGGAGCAGGGTTTACTGCAGTCCAAGCTCCTTCCCTAATCTGGTTGTAGCCCCCTTGTTCACCCACCTTGGCACTTTAACCTGCTACTTACCATTTCTATACTCATTCCTAGCCCAGTGTATCTAGTTCCTAGGACCACAACAAGGACAAGAAGAGTCTCTGAAAGGGACATGAATCCTGCTTCATGGAGATAGCACCGATCTTCCCCCTCTTCCCTGTCCTGTCTCACAGGCCTCACTTCCTACCAGTCCTTTATCTCTTAGGCCTTTGGTCTTCCTTGCCCTTTGGATTCTCTTCTCAGGTGGTGTTGTCCCCTCATAAGGTTCTAAGCTGCCCCCTGTTGGTCAAAAGAATGAGGCAGGGTGAACAATGCCTTGGGGAACTGAGAGAAGCTCCAGGAGAACAGGCAGAAAACCTGGTACGTTTTGTTCCCTGGATTGTTCTTGGATAAGCCTTTACTTTCAACTCATAAAACATGCTTATTCTTGCTGGCTGTCAGAACACAGCTATAGAACCTAATCTGATCTGTGGGCTCTGAATCTGGATACAGCCTTCTGCATTGATTTTGGGCTTTCCCAGACATAATCTATAATATGTGTCAGGCAATTGGCCTGTTCTAAGAAAGTTCTGGGAAAGATCTATTCTGTTGATATTTAGTATGTGCTTACCGGTGCTTATTTACATGTTTTTCTGATCACATTTTTCTGAACTCAAACAATCTTCTTTGGGGCATTGCTTTCTTTTGTTACATTTGTGCATAAAAGCACAGTGAAGCTAAAGTAAGGTTGTCAACAGCATCAGACTATAGTCTGCTCCATTCTCTCAGGTCCTCAGATCCCAGGTCGAGCAGAAAAGATCTGCATAAGTTGGCTGAAAATCAGCACACTTCCTTGTTCCTGAGGACAATGCCCACGGCCACCAAGGAGCATAGTTAATAAGAGCCCGGGATAGTTAATAAGAGTCCAGGGTTGCTGACATCTGTCTCTTCTCCCAGGCCTCTGATTTGTTCTCTACATAGAGGAATTAAAAACTCAGAATCAGAGAGGAGAAGTGACTTTTTTACAGTCCCACAGAGTGAGGACAGAGCCAGGATTTTTGTTTGGAGGCTTGCTGGCCTCTGACTCCATAATGTACCCTCCTAAGGCAGGCTCTTCTGCTAATGGAGTCAGTGTTTGGGAAATCTAACTTAGGTGGGCATCTGTGACTGTAGGAAGCAGCAGACCAGCAAGAGAGGGCCAGAGAGAGGTGTTTTGCAAGGTGATGACCTCAGATAGTTGCCTTATGGCCAATAGGGAAATGACAAGGGCCATTACCTCAGTCACCCAGGCACTGGTGTGTTCCCTGGCCTCCAGACCTGTTCTGTAGCCCCAGGATAGAGCAGTGTGTGCAATGTTCTTTCCACAGCCTCAGCACCATCAATTATGTTATCAGATGCAGAGGGGTCTACAGAGTGAAGAAACAAGGAGAATTAGCATCCAGATATCCTTCATCCTGATCCTTAGGCCCCAGTCTATTCCCAAAGAATGAGAGAAGACTAAGGCATATCATACTTCCTCTTGAATGTACAAATACCATCTGGCTTCTGACTCCTCCTGGGAAACCAGACAATCTCAAAGATTAGGCTCAAAGCAGCAGGGATCATGTGGTGGGGGCCAGAGTCATATCATCCTTGGTCTAGGGCACAGGAGTTAGTGTCCAGCCTTCTTCAGGACCACCTTCCATAGAAGAAACTCTAAGGAGTTGCCCCTACCCCAAGGACTGGGAATTGTGACTCATAGCATGCCTAGGCACAGCCCAGTCAGGGTCTCCATGTTCCTCTGTGAGCCCTCAGATCATAATATGGCCAGGCTACTCTTCTCCAGCCTCAAAGACTCTCTCCCTGCCTCAGTCCTTAGGCTATACCTGACACATTCATGGCTTGCCAGGCACACCTGGGCTTGGGTTAAGCATGAATTGACAGAGGTGCCAAGATTGTGGGAAGAAGAAATATTGGCAGGGACAGCAGGTAATCCTTGAAAGTGTCTGCGAAGCCAGATGTGGCGGCACATGGCCTTATTCCCAGCATTTAGGAGGCAGTGGCAAGTGGATTTCTGTGAGTTTTAGGCCAGCCAAGGATACATAGTGACTCACTGTCTCAAAAAGAAGAAGAGGAAAAGGAGGGGGGGTGAGGGGAAGGAGGAGGAAGAGGATGAAGAAGAGGTGGTCATGGAGGAGGAGGAGGAAGAAAAGGGGAAAAACATGTCTGGCATCTCTGAAGTCTGTATCTGGTCTGTCCCAGGTTGAGGTCACCTGAAAATTAGAGATGAGTGGTGGAAACACCTCAGTTCTCTCCTGATTGGACCAGATAGTCTTACATTCAGGCTCAGGTCCATAAGACTCCAGGTTCTGTACTGTGGTCTTTCCTGTGCATAGTCAGGGCAGTCCCTGGAAGCCAGGTTCTAGGCTGGGCTCTCTGTAAGAAGGGTAGGGAAAAGTAAGACTCCCAGTCTGTTCAGTGAATCTGGAGAAGCTGGTCTCCTGTAAAAGGCTGAAGAGCTCAGCTTTGTCCACTAGAGGCGTACATCCAGAGAAGGTCCCAGGAGGGAGGTAAGTTGGGTTTATGGGGATATTTTGGGGTTTAGCTATTATCAGTGTGAGGAAGGGCATCCCACATATGTTTGAAAGGAGTGGGGTAACCTGCCATCTCTCTGTAGGCGGCGCACTCACAGTCTGAGGCCATCACCTTGAAAATCCCCTGCCTCCTGGATTCTTAGAATCCTAGAACCACAACAAAGTTAGACACCAGTACCCCAACTCTAGCACCTGAAAAGGTTACCCTAAACCAAAGGGCACATTCTGGAAGAAGTCATAGTTGTAACTCAGAGACAAAAAAAAAAAAGACTGCAAATATGAATCTTGGCTTTGTTCTCTGTGCTGTGGTTGAAAAATACTTTGTACTTCTATATATTATATGCCCAATAATACACCTTTTATAACCCCTTCACTCTTCCCAGCCAAGTGTTGCTAGAGATTGAATTCAGGCAAGTTTTCTACTACTGAACTATGTCCCTATCACTTTCTTTTTATTTTAGACATTGTCTCTCTAAGTCTCACAAGTTGACCCTGAACTTAAAATGTAGCTTAGATGAGCCTCAATTTGTGATCTTCCTGCTTCAGCCTCTTTAGAAGCTGGGGTTACAGGCCTTGAGTCACCATACCTAGCCCCAGCTTTTAGTTTTTTGAAATGTGTGTCTTGTTATGTAGCCCAGGTTGGCCTCAAACTCTTAATCTTCCTGACTCAGCCTCTCAAGGATTGAAGGAGACATCATGTCTGGTTGTGGTACTACTTTCTATAATGAGAATTTTGGTTTCTTTTAAAAACACAGCAATATGGGTGCTAGAGAGATAGCTCAGCAGGTAAGAGCACTGACTGTTCTTCCAGAGGATCTGGGTTCAATTCCCAGCATCCACATGTCAGCTTACAACTGTCTGTAACCACGTGATCTCACGTCTTCACAGACATACATGCAGGCAAAACACCAATGCATGAAAGTTAAAAATATTTTTTAAAAAACACAGCAATATTATAAGAATGTGTTTTCATTTTAATCCCAAGTGGGATATGTGGCTGCTCCAGATTGTCCACAGCAGCTATGATTTGTCTCGTGCTCTAGCAGGAGCATGATTTTGCCAGCTGCAGATAGGTTCTGCAAATGTGTTACATTTGAAATTCTGGGGACTTTTCAGAGTATATATATAAATGCTAGAGTCCTGATAGAAGGGGCTGGTTGGCTGGTTGGTGATTGAATGCTGTTGGTTGCTGTTTTTCAAGTTGTAGTGTACAAAGAGACAAAAATAAGAACTTCGTTACCCTAATGGTGAAGCTCAAACTTGCTCCAAGGAACTCGGTGTCCCCTAATCAGCAGGAAGCAATCTAATGATGTCATCACTCCCTTTCCTACCCCCTGACTTTATTTAAGGCTCTCCTTCTTTCTCTCCTGCCTAGTGTTAGGGAGTTGAAAGGGAAGAAACAGAGAGATGGGAAAGGGTGGAATAAAAAGAACCCACAAAGTAGTCAAAAGAACGCCTATGACTTTCCTCTCCAAATAGCCTCAACTATGGAGAAAACATATATATCGACTTCTAGCATACTCTCACATGCTCCAAACAGTCATGCCCGTTATACTTCACAAGGACTCGTGGAATCTTTTACAACAGTCATCAGAATTAGTCATTGCTGGCTTTATTTTACATGTTTTACCACTGAGTCTCAGAAAGGTTCTCTGAAACTCATGGACAGTGAACATCTAAGTGAACTTGAAGTCCCATCTGTCAGACTCAGAGGGTGATGTTCATTCCAGATCATTGCCTGCTCTACATTTGTCCAGCCAGGACTCTGAAAACTTTGTGCCAGGAGATGGGAATGCAGCTCAGTTTTGTAGGCTCCTTGGCTAGCATGCACAAAGCTTTGGGTTTACTCTCCAGCACTGCATAAAACCTGGCCTGCTTGCAATTCCAGCACTCGAAATGGACATAGAAGAATCAGAAACTGAACTCAAGAACACCCTAGACTACATGATGCCCTATTTCAAAGGAAGGAAGGAAGGAAAGAAGGAAGGAAGGAAGGAAGGAAAGAAAGAAAGAAAGAAAGAAAGAAAGAAAGAAAGAAAGAAAGAAAGAAAGAAAGAAAGAAAGAAAGAAAGAAAGAGAGAGAAGGGAAGGGTGAAAGGGAAGAAAGGAAGGAGGGAGAGAGGGGGGGGGCAAGGCAAGACAAGGCAAACAAGTCTCTAAGCCAGAAGTCAGCAGGGTAATACATGTCTATGAAGGAAGATGGCAAGCTGGAGGCTAGACCAGGCTACATAGCAAGACCTTATCTCAAAATATGTAAAGAAAAGGAAAATCAAGAGACTCAGGAAGAGCTGATATTTACTCTGACACAATGATGTGGTAGAGCCAGCTGCTGTCTGGCTACCTGATCAACAAACCTCCTCTGGGCACTGTGTGAACTGGATGAGGCCATATGTTTCCCAGACATGTCATCAGTGTTCCTGGCCCTGACACAATCGCTTTCCATATGGGCCAGGTAAAAGGTAATTCCTTCCCTGGGGAAGGGCAGCAAGAGTCGAGCCAGCTGTTGGCAGGTCGGGTCCTAGAGGCCCACGCAAAGCAGGCCAGGAATCAGCACATCTGGGTGAGGGAGTTTATGAGTGGCTGGTCCACTAGGGACCTAGCGGGTGACCTCACCTCCTTTCCTGCCTTCTCTCACTGCTCCCTGCCCCTAACTACCCCAAGCCTGGCCTGTTTTGAGTGACATGCTAGGTTACTTGATACATATCAGTAAGTTAATTTTATCAAGAGGTTTGGCAGCAGCAGGAAATGGTTTCTGCAACCTGAATTCCAGCATCCTATTGATGTAAATGAGTACTGGCCCCCAAGGGACCCAGCAGAATGAGTAGCCAGTCAGCTGAAAGTAGGCCCATTACAACCTTCGTTTTGTTTTGCTTTTCTCTCCCGTTGTTACTGGTTGAACTGAAAGCCCACATTTGCTAGGAAAGTGTTTTATCCCTAAACTATATCCCCCACTTCTTTCAGTTTTTATTTGGAGGCAAGATCTTGCTAAATTGTTCAGGTAGCCCTTGAACCTACAATTCTCAATTCTTCTACCTCCCTCAGTTTAAGATTATAAACAAGTGGGCGGTGGTGGCGCACGCCTTTAATCCCAGCACTTGGGAGGCAGAGGCAAGAGGATTTCTGAGTTCGAGGCCAGCCTGGTCTACAAAGTGAGTTCCAGGACAGCCAAGGCTACACAGAGAAACCCTGTCTCGAAAAACCAAAAAAAAAAAAAAAATTATAAACAAGTACTGCCGTAACCAAGGCACTCAACCTTCTTTTACCTAAATATAATAATAATAATAGTAATAATAATAATAATTACATTTTTAAATATATTTGGGCTAGACGATGGTGGCCTTTAATCTCAGCACTTGGGAGACAGAGGCCAGCTTATTAGTCTACAGAGTGAGTTCCAGGACAGCCAAGGCTATACAGAAAAAAACCTGTCTCGAGAAAAAAAAAAATCTTTGCTTTAAATTGTATTAGGGAGGGGCCAGTGCTGCATATGTGACAGGGTACCCTGATGGAGGACAGAGAACAACCTACAGTTGTCATTCTCTCATTACACTGTGTGGATCCTAGGGATCAAATTCAAGTATTCAAACTTGGCAGCAGTCACCTTGAGCCTTCTCACCCTCCCCTCTTCCTTTTTATTTTGAGACAGGGTCTCGATAAGGCCCAAGTCAGCATTAAGTTTGCAATTCTCCTGTCTTAGTCACTTAAATAGCTTAGATTACAGGCCTGAGCCACCACCCTAGACTATTTTGATATGTGCTTTGCATGGCCCGTTACTGGTCCTATGCAATATCTATCTTCAAAATCTACCCGTTGGAGTTATTGAGCCACACTGGCCTTTTATCATGCACCAGTTTGCCTTGCATATTTGCTAGTTCAGAATTCTTAGGCCCCTCTGACTGTAAATCGAATATATTCTACAACACAAATGCAACAAATCAAAATTTAAAAAAATTAGGAAGTGTATATTTTACACAGGCACAGACTGTTTTTGTTGTCATTCTGTAAGCAATATGTGGTCCATTAACCTTTTAACAATGTTTACACTGTGCTGACTTTCATAAGTAGTCTAAGGATGATACATTTGAAACTGAAAATTATGGTGCCCACTTCAATCTCAGCGAGTACATGACAGGAGGATCTCAAGTCTAGGATCCGTCTGAGCCCCACGGTGAGGCTGAGGTCAGACTAAAGTTTGGGGAGACCCTGTCTCAAAATCAAAGTAAGATGCTGAGGCTTCAGCTGTGGATAGAGTGGGAGAAGGTAAACACGCATGACATATACAAGCCATAGGTCAACTCCAGTACTGCAAAAGAAGTATTGGAAGAGTGCATATAGGTCATGTGCAAACACTTCTCTGTCTTATGTAAGAGACTTGGGCATCCCAGGATTTTGGTATCTGGCAGCGGGGGAAGGACTTCTAGATCCCATCCCCCAAAGACACCACTGGAAGTGTTTTACTTTTGACATCAGAGTCTGTTATCAGAGACTGATCAGATACTGACTTTACAGTATTGAAATTATGCTTTACTTGGGGCAAATGTGGTAGCACTCACCTGTAATCCTAGCACTTAGGAAGCTGAGACTGGAGGATAAAGACTACATCTCCCAAAAGTACAATAATCCACTTAGTCCTTACTACAATCTTAGTGATTGTAAGAGATTCTTACAATCTAAGAATCTTAGAGATTCTTAGTGCTCTTCTTGTATGGACTTTTCAGGTAGAGAACATGTGTTTCCAAAACTGCAGTGATTTACCCAAAGTCACACAGTGGCAGAGCTAGGGTTCAAACCCAGGCAGCCCAGCTTAGAACCAGCACTCTAAGCTGACCGGTGCTGCAGAAGCTTATGAAACGCGTTATTACCTACTCTTCTGGATCACTTGTTTTCTGTAGCTGTCCTGTTTCTTCTTGCTTCCTTTCCGGTAGCGTGGGAGTGAGGCTGTTGTCAACCAAGCTTTAGGAGACTCAGTCTGTCAACAAGTCTTTGTGTGTTTTGGATAGTCTCTCAGATCAAATTTCTCAGTCAAAGGACACAGGCAATTTTCAGGTTCTTGCTCCATGTTGTCCAACTTGAGGAGGCATTTTGTCATGACAATGCTTGTTATCAGATGGGATACCTACTTAGCCGACTATGAGGGTGCAGTAGGGGGGAGATGCTTCCACTGCCTCTGAGACCCGTGTCCTGGCAGATGAGCCACATATGTCAGCACATGGGATTTGCTAGAAAATTGTCTGACAGTGTGGGCATAATTCCCAAGCCCCTTGGCCATCTGAGGCTGGAAAGAGCATGAGAAGATTGTGCTGGGGAGGAATTGGGAGATGGTGCTTCGCTGTGAATCATTCTTCTCCCTGCCCCACTCCGTGTGTATGTGTTTATGTGTGTCTCTGTGTGTGTTGTGTGTGTATGTTTACATGTGTGTGTGAGCATGCTCCATGGTGCATATTTAGAGGTCGGAGAACAACCTCAGGTGTCAGTCTTCACCTTAAACCTTGTTGAAGAGGGACTCTTCACATTGGCTTTTCCTGCTGCGTACACCTTCTGAGCTGGCTCGTGAGCTACCCGGATTCTCTTGTTTCTGCCTCCTATCTCACTGTAGAGGCACTGGGAGTATAGATGCACACCCAGCTTTACAGGAATTCTGGGAACTTAAACTCAGATCCCCATGCTTGTGTGGCAAGTACTTTATCTTCTGAATCATCTCTTCCGGCTTCCTGTGGGAATCATTCTTAAAGGAATATAGGACAAAACAATATTGCCCATTATGGAAGGTCTTATCCAGTCCAGAGCCTGATGCCAGTGAATAGGATATTGTAGCCTAATATTGTGAATGATGAGCAGACTATAAGGAAATTGGTTATATACAACCAGGTTCCCATGTTGACCCTGTAGGCAATAACCACCTTGAGCCTGTCTGAGGCCTTCCTTAGAGGAGTACGGAGCCCAATCAATGACGATTGGACAGTGACCATCATATTCCTGAGGAGAGAGGAAAAGCCACAAGAATGGGAAGTTTGGGTAAGGATCTCAATAAAGGACATTTCTGAGAATTCAAAGAATGGGCCTTGGAGAAAATGGTGCATGTCGATGACTTGCCAGACCTATAGAGCTAGAGACTATAGGTCAGTAAGAAAGACGTGCCCCTTACCTTCCACCCTCCCAGCTCAGAAACCCCTAGATACCCATTTCCCAAAGATATTGCAAGACTCCAGGACTGCAGCTTGATGTGTTAATAAAAATGGACCCATCTCTTCCCATCCAGTTCCATACTTGCTACTATAAATATCAGGCCCTTTTCTGGCCGATTCCACAAAGGTTAACCTTTATTCCCAGGGAACCTTCCCTCACTTGCTACCCTGGTCTCAGTGAGTTGCCTTTAGGTCTAGACTCCAGCTGGAATGTGAGACTGAGAATACTCACCACACTGACTTCCTGTTCCTGACCCAGTTTGACCCTCTATGATGATCCTATCTAAGAAACCTGTGCAGAGGAGCACATACAAGAATGGGCACAAAGCAAAAGCAATCAGGGAGGCCCAGGACTCTTAAATCTACAGGGAGCATATCTGAGGGTTCTGGTCTTGGCTCCTACTCAATGGGTGAAGCTTGACTCGTATGAGCCAAACTTTTAAGCCATTGCCAAATGAGCAAACTGGGCAGGGATTGCAGGCAAGCCAGTTTGATTGAAGAGCCAAAACCATATAGTGTGACCTGTCACCCCAAAGAGGAGGGACAAGGCTCCACAGCTGGCGAGAAGCTGGTCATAACTCCTCCAGCCCCAGCCTCTGATGATGGGAATCAAGAAGATAAAGGCAGAACTTTCTGGTGCTTACACACTGTGCTCAGAGCTCCCTTCTGACCCCAGGAGTGTGGGTGTCACTGCAGCCCATGGCAGAAATTGGCCGGAGCATGAAGCAGATTCTGGACTTGAGTCTCATCCTGTGCCTGGTAGTCCAGACAGCCTTAGGTAAGATCTTCACCTCTGCTGGGAGTGCCAGTCCCAGCTCAGCCGCTTCTGGACAGCGGGACTTAGACAAGGTCTAGGCAGATGGAGGGCAATATTTCAAAGCACTTGTGTGCTACCAGCTAGAAGTCTGAGCAAGTCATTTGTCCTCTCTGAGCCCCAGGACTGCTTTTCAAAGTGAGGACTGTGTCTCCTACCTCCTGGGATCAGTGAGGGACCTGAGAATATGACATGTCCCTGTCTTTCCTTCTGGCCTTTCCCTACTCTTTCCTGCCTTCTTTCTCCTAAGCTGGAGTCCCACTTCCGGCTCCCTGTGTCCTATATGGCTTTTTGCTATCTGTACCTTTCTCCCCAGTGTCCTTCTTTCTAAAATGAGTGTCATCCTCTGAACTGTGAAAACAACATAAGATGTTAACAACTGTTTATTGAGGTATCAGCTATATATACAGCAAGGTACACATATCTGAAGATACAGATATAGATGATGTGACCACCATTCTGACCAAAATCTAGTATATTGCCAGTATCCTATGTGCCATTCCCCAGTCAACACCTCCAAAGTGACCACAGTTCTGACTTCTATTGTAAATTTATTTTGTCTAAAAAATTGCATCAGTTTTTTTCCTTTGTTTTATTTTTTTTAGAGAAGCTTTGATAAAAACTGCTTTTTAGCATTTTGTGGTATTACCTTCTTGTATATTTACACATAGCTGTGGTATTAACATGTACACAATTTTAGTTTTAAAATGTTTTCAGAATTATACTTCTTGAGTGTGTGTACATGTGTGCTTGTTCATGTATGTGCGTGTATGTGTATTCTTACTTATGCATGCCACAGCACACTTGTGGAAGTCAGAGGACAAATCACAAGAGTCCATTTTTTGCCCTCTACCAACTGGATCCCAGAGATCAAACTCAAATCATCAGGCTCAGCAGCACGTGCCCTTGTGCTCTGAACCATCCTGCTAGCCCTACAGTTCTGTTGTTAGTTTGTTTTTTATTTTAATGTATGTTGGCATTTTGCCTGCATGCGTATCTAAAGGGCATCAGATTCTCCTGGAACTGGGGTTCCAGACAGTTGTGAGCTGCCATGTGGATACTGGGAATTGAACTCAGGACCTCTGGAAGAGGAGTCAGTGCTATTAATCCCTGAGCCATTTCTCTAACTCCCTGCCTTACAGTTTTATACTCTGCTTATTTTTTCCACTTAAATTCTCATGGAAAGTAGTTTATAGCTTAAGTTTCTATTTCCTTTGCTTAGTTCATAGATACGAATGAGGCTCCAGCATCCACTGGAGTTCAGATCAATTTTTGTTTTAATCAAGTAGCCCATCAGTTGCTGGGGATGTTCTAGATCCTGATCAGAATAGGTGTGTGTGACTAGCATCATATGGAATTGTACAGGTAATCTATGAGCATCTTGTTGTGTGCATAGCTTATACCTCAATAAACTATGGCTAATGTGCTATGTTTTCACAGTTCAAAGAATATTGATTTTTTTTCTAAAGAAATGCATTGTTTTAAAGTGAAGTCACTAAATCAATGCATGTGAATATTTTATGACTCCTTATCTATTTTGCCAAGATGTTTTTCCAAGGTATTGTGTTAATTTGTCCTCCACCCACACTATTTATGAATGTCCTTTTCACTGTGTCATCTCCAGAACTGGGTGCTGTCATTCATTAACTTTTCAGATGTCATCTGTAATTCTAGGCCTTGATCGTACTTTATGGATACTAGTAAGGTAGGGACACTAGTATTAGTGATTTAAAAGAATTTTTAATTTAAAAAATGTAATCGTGTGTGTGTGTGTGTGTGTGTGTGTGTGTATGTGTGTGTGTTCAAGGGTATGAGTGTTCCATACAGAGGCAAGAGGCACCTCATCTCCTGGAGTTATGCTTAAAGGTGATTGTGAGCTACCTGGAATAGATACTGGGAACAGAACTCAGGTCCCTCTGCAAGAACAATGAGTGCTCTTAATCACTGAGCCATCTCTCCGGCCCCAGGAATATTGATTTTTTATTTTGCATGGCTTTGGGGTTTTTATTTTTATTTTTCCCCAAGCAAGGTCTTACTATAATAGCCTAGTGTAAAGTTGTGTGTGAGACAGACAGACAGACAGACAAACAGACAGAGTGCATGAATAAGAAAGAATTGGGGGGACCATATTCATGTATGTAAATGTAGACTCAGAAAACAATCTTGAGTTCTTGCCATCCCCCTTGTTTGACACAGGGTCTCTCTGTTGTTTCCCATCCCTGGCTGGGTTTCCCATCCCCAGCTGAGTGTGCCATCCCAGCTGAGTATGCCAGTCTAGCTGACCCAAAAGATAGAAATGATCCCTCTGCTTCCACTACCCATTTCCTTGTAAAAACAGAGTGATTACACACTTACACACTGCATTCATCTTCTATGTGGGTTCTAAGGAACAAAACCCAGGTCCTCACTCTTACATTGTTTCTATCCACTGAACCATCTCTCCAGCCTTGAACTCCAGGCCTTGAACTAGTGATCCTCCTTCCTCTGCATCCCAAATGCTGGACTACACAACTGGTTTAGAATATTGTTTTCCTAAGTGCCTCTGTGCTCCCTCTGGGTAACAGAGCTGACATTGGACTCATCATGCCACTCCTCAGCAGCGGTTTAGAACTCTTTCACATCTTTGTGACTGGCTCCCTGGAGCCTGGGAAGTCAACAAACTCCATGGTTTATACCAGTCACCAGTCACGAGACATTCTATATGTGATGTGAGCCTTTGAGCTTATTTCCATGGTCTTTAGAAGAATTTGGGGCACCAGGAGATGGTATACATCTATAAGCCAAGTGCTTACAATACTGAGGCAGGAGGGTTGTTTCATATGTGCATGCATGTGTGTGTGGTGTATGTGAACACATGTGTACAGGTATTCCCGTGCAAGCAGAAGCCAGAGGACAATATTAGATGATCTGTTCTATCATTTTCTGCCTCCTTCCTTTAAGACAAGGTCTCTCACTGAACCTAGAGCTTGCCATCTTTTCAGCAAGGCTAGCTGGCCAGCAAGCCCCAGCAAGGATTATGAGTTGTGGGTCAGTTTGGGCTACATTAAGTAGCAAGACTTTGTCTCAGAATCAAAAATAAAAGCAGAAGTCCAGGCATGGTGATTCATACCTTTAACCTCCACACTTGTGAGGCAGAGGGCCTAGGAATTTGATTTAGACAGATGTTTTAAGACATGATCTCATGAAGTCCAAATGGCCTTGAACTCATATAGCCAAGGATGATCTTGAACTCATGATCTTCCTGCCTCGGCCTCCCAAGAGCTATGATTTCAGGTGTGTGCTACCTTGCTGGCTTGGGGATCTACATTTTGCATCAATTCTGATCCATGACTAGGATAAGTAATAACTTGGGTCGTATTTGCTTCCTGTCACTTTACTGAATGAGTTCCAAGGAAGAAGAACAAAGAGCAATTCTGTTTTGATATGGAAGGAAAGGGAGAAACAGACAAAGGCACTTAGACCGGAACAATGAGTGTGAGGCTTCACCAACCCTTGGCAGTACAAGCGGGGCAGGATAAAAGCCTAGAAGAAGAGTACTCATAGACAAAGACTGCATTCAATTAGTCTCTCTCGTATCTGTTCCAAAAACTGTCTATGGTTTGAGCATGTTTGCAGTGTGTGTGTGTGTGTGTGTGTGTGTGTGTGTGTGTGTGTGTGTAAAATAAGTACACACACACTGTGGATGAATACACTATAAACCACATATAGTTGCACTTGTAGGCATATGTATATTCCCTGTGAACATGCATTTGTGTATTTCTCATGTATACCTGTATATGTATACATTTGCAAAGGTGCATTGGTGCAAATGTATATATAAGTAAATATGTGTATAGACAATTCCATCCCAGAAATGAACCAGACATGGGCTGAGGAGGCGACTCAGCCAGTTAAGTGCTTTGTGAAGAAGTGCGAGGACCTGAGTTTAAATGTCCAGAACTCATATCAAAATCCAAGCACAGCAGTCCATGACTGTAACTCCAGGGCTGAAGAAGAAGACAGACAGGTGCTGGCCATCCAGTGAAGCCACTGAGCAAACTCTAGGTTCAGTGAGAGTCCCTGTTTCAAAAACAATATGGTAAAGAACAATTAACGAAGACGCTGGAAATCAGCCACTATTCTCCATATTCATCTGTGCAAAAATCCCAGGCACATTTACATGAACATAAAGATATACATACACACCACACAGTGGGAAGCATATTAAAAAGAGACTGATCAGAAAACTAGTTAGCAACCAGGAAAAAAAGGTGTAGTTGTGTTCTTATCAAACAGAAGTCAAGGGACTGGTGAGATGGCTCAGCAGTTAAGAGCACTGACTGCTCTTCCGAAGGTCCTGAGTTCAAATCCCAGCAACCACATGGTGGCTCACTACCATCCGTAATGAGATCCGACGCCCTCTTCTGGTGTGTCTGAAGACAGCTACAGCATACTTGCATTATAATAAATAAATAAATCTTTAAAAAATTTTTTTAAAAAAACAGAACTCAAAATAAATACCCTTTTCAGTTGGGCATTGTTATGCACACCTTTAATCCCAGCACTCGAGAGACAGAAGCAGGTGGATCTCTATGAATTTGAGGCCAGCCCACTCTACATAAGAGAGATAAAGGATAGACAAAGCTACATAACTGAGTGAACTTGTCTCAAAAAAGAAACTTCAAATACATAAATAAATGGATAGATAAACGCCCCTTTCATTGATATTAAATAACACAAAGAGAGACAGGTCATATAACAGACATGAACTTTCATGAGCCTACCAACATGGCTTTCAAATCTTAAATAATGAAGAAAATCCTGATAGAAGTACAAAAGAAAATAAAACAGATACACAAATGTAATTTTTAAACTTTCAGGGTGTTTTTATTATTGTTTTAAGAAGATGCAACTAGGCTGAGGGTAAAAAAAAAAAGCTTGCTGCATCAGGGCTAGAATTCAGACCTCCAGAAACAATGTAAAAAAAAAAAACTGCAACCCCATGGGAGGCAGAAACAGGGAACCTCTGGACCAAGATGTCTAACCAGACTAAACAAAATGATGGCAAGCTCTGGACTGGACGACAGATCCTGTCTCAGTACATAAGGTAGAAAGCAATCAACTAAGACACCTGATGTCAGCCTCAAGTCTCTATGCACAAGCACACATGTGCACCTACACACAGACATACATGCACTTAGACACATAAACACACACATATTAAAAAGTAGTTGACTGGGGCTAGAGAGATGGCTTGGCAGTTAATAGCATTTGGCTGCTCTTCCAAAGGAGCCAGATTCAATTCCCAGCACCAACATGGCAGCCTACAGTTGTCTCTGTAACTCCAGTTCTAGAGAACCCAACACCCTATTCTGCATATAGTACACTGATGTACATACATGCAAAATACTCATAAACATAGGATTTTGAAATATTTAAGTAACAATAATTTATTTGTTGATATATGTGTGTATTTGTATATGAATATGATGTATATGTGTGTTTATGTTATATGTATTATACATGTGTGTGGAGGTGGATGTACATGTATTGTATGTGTATGTGTATATGAATCAATAGAAAGCAAGCAGCAGCAGCTACCCAAGTCTGGTGGCACTCTTTTGTAATTCCAGCTTTTGGGAGTCTGGGTTAGAAGGATGATGAGTTCAAAACCAGCCTGAATTATGTAGTGAGACTCTGGAGAGAGACGGGGAAAAGAAGAAAGAAAGGAGAAAGGAGGGGAGAATGGATTCCACGGCAGATGTACCAGAATCCCATCCATGGCTGAGAATCATGAGACGGAGTGATAGTCCCTCTTCTCTTCCCAGGTGCTTTACACACCAAGGAACCTCTCCTGATCACCAAACATGGAATCCTACAAGGAAAGCAAGTGTATGTGGGAGACACACCCATCCAAGTCTTCCTGGGAGTCCCCTTCTCTAAACCTCCGGTGGGCACCCGCAGGTTTGCTCCTCCAGAGCCCCCGCTACCCTGGGACGGCATCAGAGATGCCACCACCTACCCACCTTCGTAAGTGCCCGAGGATTGTAGGCTGGTGGATGAGCAGACCTGAGAGGTAGAGCGGACCAGTGCCTAGAGTATCTCACTTGAAACACCCTGTGACTATAGCAAATCTGGAACCTATTCTTGGCCTCAGTTTCCAAACCTCTGTAATGAGGAAATTAGACCAAATGGCATTTAAGGAATGATCATAGTGATCGGGTTCGAGTGAGAGAGAAAGGGTGATGTGGTGACTGTCTGTGCCACGGGACCTTCTAGGGAGTTGAATTTCCCAAATGTATACACACACACACACACACACACACACACACACACACACCAGTTCTCATCCACACCCCAGATCTATGGATGGTGAATGGGCTCCAGCTTCATAGCAAAACGACACGGTACTCCCAGACACTCCCTACAGAGGGCGCTCCAAGATGAGACCTTCAAGGCCTTTTCAGCTTTGACTTTCCAGTGTTTTGCTGCTACCTGCAGCCTTCACATAGCAAGACTTGAACAAGCAGTTCAGCCAAAACAAATATATTTACCGTTTATTCAGACTACTGAATAATCATCTGTCCAGAACATTGTGTGGCAATCATTAGCAACGTTCAACATCAATGGGTTAAAGCACAGAGTTTAGAATCTGAGTGTCAGGTGATATTTTAAAAAGAAAAAAGTCCTGTAACTCTCACTTCAATGCCTATTTTTAGGAAGAGTTCCACTGTTAGGGCATGATCAACTAGAGACCAAGGGTGGTTTTGCTCAATGCCAAGCACAAGTGAGGTACAGACTCAATTTCAATCAATATATACTGAGACTTGAATATATAGTATATAGTATATAGTACGTAGTACACAGTATATAGTATATGTTATGTGTTATATTATATGTTATGCATTATGTGTTGTATGTTATATATTATATGCTGTGTATTATATATTATGTATTGCACATATAATAATTTATATATCATATGATGCATATAATACATGTTATACACATATACTCAAGCCCCAGGTATTCTGATCATCCTCTAGCTATTATTTGGGATCCCTGTCATCAGAACATGGGGTAACCATTGTTTGGAACTTGAAGATTGGGGTTTGGAAGTAAGGGTGCCCATTGTATACACATTCAGGTGTCAGTCGTTGAAACTCTCTATAAACTGTCAAAACAAGGGATGTTTGGATTTTAGAGAATCAAGTGTAAGAATCTGTGGGTTACTTAGACCATTTGATAGGGCAACAATTGAGGGAAAGGGGCTATGCAGAAATGGTGGCTTCTACAGGGAAGCTGGAAGGAGGCAATCGGATTCTAAATTTGTTTCAAAGAAAAAGTTGATAGATATTTTTTGGAGAATTGGGTGTGAATCACACAAGGGAAAAAAGAATTTAATATAATGGCTACATTTTGCTCAAGAGAATAAGATTGCCATTTCCTAAGACCAGGGCAAGAATAGGTTTGAAATCATCCTCCTCACTACCAATCCAAACTCATTGCTCGCCCACAGGTGCCTTCAGGAATCCTGGGGGCAGATAATGTCCATATACTTAAACACGCGGAAACAGTACGAGTGGCTGCATTTCAGTGAGGACTGCCTCTACCTGAATGTGTACGCCCCAGTGCTTGGGCCTGGGGACCCTCTGCTACCAGTGAGTACTCTCTTTTCTTGTTGTTGTTATTGTTGTTTTATATGAGTACTCTGTAGCTGTCTTCAGACACACCAGAAGAGGGCATCAGATCCCATGAGCCACCATGTGGTTGCTGGGAATTGAACTCAGGACCTTTGGAAGAGCAGTCAATCCTCTTAACCACTGACTGAGCCATCTCTCCAGCCCCCAAGTACTCTGTTTTCTATTACCAGCTGTACCCCCTCTATCACCCTACAGACTAGCTCAGGCTTAGGCAACCTCTCTTGCCTAGGTGATGGTTTGGTTCCCTGGAGGTGCCTTCCTCGTCGGTTCGGCTTCCAGCTACGAAGGCTCAGAGTTGGCCGCCCGTGGGAAAGTGGTGCTGGTGTTTCTGCAGTACAGGCTGGGCATCCTGGGCTTCCTCAGGTAGGCCTTGGACCAGGGACAGGACCTTCACCTTCCTACCTACCAGTCCCAGGCACAGAAGACGGGCACAGACTGAAGGGGGCGTGGCCTGTGGGTGGGACCGAGTGAAGAGAGCCTGACACTGGAACCAGCGGGGCGCTGGATACCATCTCAAAGATTAAGGCTAGGCAAATTGGCAGCTCTATGAATCCTCACCGTCGAAGTTTGGAACCCTAACCATGAATCTCCTCTGCCTAGCACGGGCAACAGCCATGCCCGCGGGAACTGGGGGCTGCTGGACCAGATAGCTGCTCTGCGGTGGGTACAGGAGAACATTGAAGCCTTTGGTGGAGACCCGGACAGTGTAACACTATTTGGCCAGTCGGCCGGAGCTATGAGCGTCTCAGGACTGGTGAGTGTGATTTCTAATGGACAGGCAGAGAAATAGGCCAGCATGTTCCCACACTGCACAAGCACATGGGCAGACCTGTATGTCCACAGACATGCGGGTCCACAGACATATTCTCACCCCTTGCCCAGGACAGCATTACCGCCAAGCGGACAGCTGCTCACAGTCAAGGATGCTTTTTCTTGAAGAATAGCACCCATAGAGGTCATTGAGACCTCATGGCTCAGTAAGTAAAAGTGTTTGCTGGCAAGGCTGATGATCTGAGTCTCAAAAGCCACAGTTGAAATTAGGCTCAAACCCGAGTACTTTCTATGTGACAGGTATTCTTCTATACACCTTATGTGTATTACTTTATTTAATTCTCCCAATCCAAAAAAAAAAAGTTAGGTGTGGTGGTCTTAAAACTTGGAGCCAGGGAGACTGGAGAGATGGTTCAGAGGTTAAGAGCACTGGCCACTCTTGCAGAGGACCCTGGTTCAATTCCCAGCGCCCACATAGCAGTTCACAACTGTCTTTAACTCCAGTTCCAGGGGATCAGACACCCTTACACAAGCAGAACACCAATACACATAAGAAATAAAAAGGATTTATAAGATAAAAAAATTTAAAAAAAAAAAACCTTGAGAGAGATGAGAAATTCAAAGGTAGCGTCAGCTACAGAGTAAATTTGAAACCAGTATGGACAAAACAAGAAGACTCTGTCTACACACACACACACACACACACACACACACACACACACACACACACACGACAGGCAGATTTGTAATCCCAACATTCCCGAGGCAGACCAGAAGTACCTGTCCAACCTGAGCTACACAGCAAGGCCCTCCCTGTCCAAATCTAACAAATTAATTGACCAAATAAATAAAAAATCTTGCAGACAAAAACATTGATGCACAGGAAATGAAGTAACTATTTTAACTATCAAGTCAGGATAGGTTTTGTTCTATGGCTCGGTTTGGCTTGGATATTTTTGTTATTTGTTAACATTGTGTCTCACTTTGCTGCCCTTGCTGGCCTCAGACTTGGTATTTAGACCAAGCTGCCCCAGAATTTGCTATGAAGACAAGGTTGGCCTCAAATGTATGGCTTGTAACCGTCCTCCTGAGAACAGGGACAGCTTTTTTGTTGTTTTTGTTTGTTTTTTTCTTTTTCTTTCTTTTTTGTTTGTTTGTTTGTTTTTCGAGACAGGGTTTATCTGTGTAGCCCTGGCTGTCCTGGAACTCACTCTGTAGACCAGGCTGGCCTCGAACTCAGAAATCCGCCTGCCTCTGCCTCCCAAATGCTGGGATTAAAGGCACGTGCCACCACTGCCCAGCCAGGGACAGCAGGGAAATAAGATCGGATGTGGATTAGAGAGGGCTCTCGGTCCTCTGCAAGGAGCTGAACTACAAAGAAGTAGGAACTTGGACTTGGGGACCATCTGGGAGGTAAGGGAGCACAGCTTATCCCGGAAGAGACAATAAGGGCAGGAAGAATGGAGAGCAGAGGGTGCTCACTGAGTGATTCACATGGCCAAATGTTCAGAATAGCTGCAAGTGGCAGGTAGCAGGGGTGGGGCAGCCCCCAAGCTGGGTGGATAATGTCAAAAGAAGGGCTCTACCCAGCTTGAGACTGACCAGAGCATGTTTGAGACACATAAATTCTGAGATATCCAAAGATCTAACTTCTCCAAGAGAGCTGTTAGCACAGGTAATTGGAGCTGTGGTGACGGGATCCCACCTACCTGCATTTGTAACTTGTAGCAAAGAAAGACCCTCTTATTCATCATATCTCTCATATCCTTGGATCAACTCTGAGACCTCGAGAGGTCTCTGCATAGGCCAGAGACTGAAAAGTGTTGGCCTTAAGTCTAGGCTCTAGCCTATAACCTACAGCTCCCTCCCAGATGCTCATCTCTCAGGCTGCCCAGGAATGGTCAGGCAGGCACCCCAAAACAACTCAAGTGACCCTGTATATGGATCTCATGGGTACTCTACTTCTCATCCCTACAGGTGATGTCACCCCTAGCCCAGGGTCTATTCCATCAAGCCATTTCGCAGAGTGGCACTGCGGTACTGAAAGTCTTCATCACTCATGATCCACTGAAGTCAGCCAAGGTGAGCATCGCTCCTCTCCCAGAGCTCAGCACAAGGGGAGAAGGATGGAGGCATCCCTGTATCCCCCTTCTCTTCTGCAGAAGGTTGCTCACCTGGCTGGCTGTGATCACAACAGCACAAAGATCATGGTAGAATGCCTGAGGGCTCTGCCAGCAGAGGAGGTGATGCGTGTTTCCAAGAAGATGGTAGGTAGAGCATCTCAGTTGCCTTCCCTGAGAGCCCGCAGGCTATAGCTACCCCTCAAGTCTTCCCCGGGGGAACCTGTCTCTGGCACACACTGGGGGAGTTTCTCTTGATTCCTATCTTTTTCTCTCCTTTACAGACATTCTTTCATGCTAACTTCCAAAAAGATCCAAAAGAGGTGAGTAAGCAGTGGTGTCCAATTTGAGCGTTTATTAAATCCCTACTGTGTGCCAGGTCCTTGGGATCTTTGAGGAACTATTCGGGACAAATTCCCTTCCCTGGTGGAATTGTTGCTCCAGTGGAGAGAGACAATAATCCCTACAAATAAATTAGCTATTCACCTTCCTAGGAGGTACAGCAACAAGGGACAGCATGGGAAAGGGAGTGTAATTTTAAATGGAATGGATTATACATGCCTCATTGAAGTGCTATATCGCAAAGATTTTTAAGAGATAAAGAATGGACTACAGGGATGGCTGGAGCAAGCATCTGAAGTCTAAGTAGCCTGGTCCTGTCTGTCCTTGTCCCTTCCCATATTCACCTTCTTACGTGTCATTATGTGCAATCTCAGTCTTTACCCAAAAAAGCTCCATTTAGAACAGTTCTTGATACAGACTGAGCTGAGCACCCAAGTCACAAAGGCCCTCAGGGGATATGTGGGATGACCAGCTGGCCTTGCTGGAGAATACCCCTGGCCTTGCAGATCGTGTGGTTCCTGAGCCCAGTGGTGGATGGCGTGGTGTTTCCAGAAGACCCTGTGGTGCTCCTGACCCGTGGACAGGTTAAACCTGTGCCCTACCTTCTAGGTGTCAACAGCGCAGAGTTCGAGTGGAACTTGCCTTTTGTAAGTGGATAGGAAAGGTGCTCACCATTGTGGGTTTGCAGAGGATGCCCCTGGGACAATGTTTGGGTACCAAGTCAGATCTTGGTGGCCCCACTGAGGAATGCAAAAGTCACCTGTATTCCCTGTGTGGGAGAGCTGGCTGGGAATGATTGAGGGGACACAGGAGAGGAGTAATCAACCCCTGAGCATCCAAACAACTATACAGCCTAAGGGCCTCCTTTATTCCCTGGGTCGGGGCAAATGCTCTAGCCCAGAATGGGCCCTCCAAGCTCTGCTTCAGTTCAGGTGGCAATGTGACAGTGAGCAGGACAGGCTGTGGGCCTTTCTTGGGAAGTGTCTTGTCTGAGAATTCTACACGTAAATAGGCAAGACCTCAGACCTGACCCAGGACCTCTGGGTCCTTCTCTTCTAAACAGCTCATGAAGCTCAAGATAAATCAGCGTGTAATGAACGAAACCTACATCACCAAACTGCTCTGGAGTTTCAGCACCCTGCTGGTGAGGGGTCTCATGGGCAGGGGTTCTTTAGTGTAACCAGGACTGTACCCCCAATCCCCAACACATACCCACATACACGCTTTTAAAATGTAGGAGCTGCTCACTGTGCAGGGGGTCCCGATACAGATGGAATCATTCTTGGAGAATCCCAAAGGAGTTTGACATGGGATGATATGGTCACTGACGGGCAAGGTCTCTGAAGCATCCTTAGGGTCACAGGAGGAAAAAGTGGGAATAAGAATAAATCATGATAGAGACCTTCCTAGTAATCCCATTTCCAAAAGTCCTGGGGAGCTGAGGCTGGGTGCAAGCCAATGGTGTACCCTCCCTGGCCCAGCTGGCACAGCAGGCCTCAGGGCGAGTATTGCATCCTCGCTCAGAATGTCACTAAGGAGCAGGTCCCACTGGTGGCAAGCGAGTACTTGAATGACGCTGTCAATAACCATGACTGGAAGATGTTCCGAAACCACCTGATAGACCTAGTCGGAGATGCCACTTTTGTCTATGCCACACTCCAAGCTGCGCAGTACCACCGAGGTATGGGGTCCCTAAGAGTAACCACACTGCTCCCCTGCTCCTCTTCAGATGAGCTCCTTCCAACTGGGGTCACCTGCTCTTCCCCCGCTTTCTCACACTTTGAGCTAGAACAGGACTCTAAGAGGCCACAGAAAAGGCAGTAAAAACCAGAGGAAGAACTGTCCCTTAGGAATAAGGCTGAGGTTTACCTCAGCCTCCCTAGAAGAGAAAGGTGGAGTAGCAGAGACAGTACCTAGGTTAAGAGCAACTTAAAAGCTAGGCTGGGGGCTGGAGAGATGGCTCAGCAGTTAAGAGCACTGATTGCTGCTCTTCCAGAGGTCCTGAGTTCAAATCCCAGCAACCACATGGTGGCTCACAACCATCGTAATGGGATCTGATGCACTCTTCTGGCATGTCTGAAGACAGTGACATGTACTCATACATATATAAAATAAATAAATCTTAAAAAAAAAAAAGTCAGGCTGACTGAGCTTGGAAAAATGAGTCTGAGAGGTCAAAGGTGAAGCTGGAAAGGA
The DNA here is from genome assembly GCA_036184795.1 of Tokudaia tokunoshimensis. Lineage (NCBI taxonomy): Eukaryota > Metazoa > Chordata > Mammalia > Rodentia > Muridae > Tokudaia > Tokudaia tokunoshimensis. Next base: position 32,202,144 of record BTHU01000020.1, read on the forward strand.
CAGCCATTGAAGGCCCTTAAATACCATGTCCCAAACAGAAAACTCAGAAGAGGGAAGATGACAGCTTCCATGACCCTTGCCATAATCTTGCCAATTAGGTTTTCATGTCCCCATCTCTGCAGATGAGGAAGCGTAGCTTGGAGAGTTTGAGTGACTTGTCCACTGTCATTTAGTGATGTTTAGTGCAGGCAGGGTTCTAATTTGCTCAGTGATTCTAAGTCTGAATCCCTGCCTGAAATCAGTGGATGTGGTGCTTGGGGAGTTCAGGCAGAGACTTCCTGAAGTTCTCCCCGTTTCATTTATTCACAGATGCTGGCTCCCCCGTCTATCTGTATGAGTTCAAGCACCATGCTCCTTCAGGCATAATTGTCAAACCCCGTGATGGAGCAGACCACGGTGACGAGCTTTCCTATCTCTTTGGAAGCCCTTTCTCCAAAGGTCCTGACACCTAATTCTCCCTGCCATGTCTGAAGACCCACACCTCCATTGGCTGACCACAGGGAACTATTCAGACCCTAGTGTGACATGTACTCCCAGACGCAGAGTTGGGAGGTTGGCACCCCACCCCCAGCTCTTTCCAAAATACCACATCCTCTTCTGCCCCCAGGCTCATCCACAGGCGAGGAAAAGGAATTCAGCCTCCAGATGATGAAATACTGGGCCAACTTTGCTCACACTGGGTGAGTCTAACCCCTTACATATATAGACAATATTAGACCTACAGGAACTACACTGTCAAGTCTGGCCCTTCTCTTTTTCCTTGGCAGTCATGGTATCCTAAAGGCCCCTAAGATGGTTCCCTTCTGTCTCATGATGCACACTCTTCATTCTCTCAAGCATTCAACACATCTCACCAATGTCCTCCTTTGTATCCCACTCTAGTACTGGAAGCTGGGGTTCAAGGATGCCACAAGCATGTGCTACATCCTCCTACCCCCACTCCATGAAAACAAGATTCCAAACTGGCACAATGGGAACTGTCCCATGGGGAGCTTCAAGGAGGGGCCTGGTCCTATTTGAGTGGCAGAGATAGCTTGGAGCAGAGGTGGTACTTGATCTGAATTTTGGGTTCCCTGTGTGTATTTTCCTAGCTCCACCTTCTCTCCTCCATCATGTAACACTAGAGGAGCTGTTCTGAAATATCATCTAACCGAGTTATTGACTTGCTCTAAGCCCTTGATCATGCCCCCAGTAGCCGGGCAGGAAAAGCCCTTCAAAATGTTTCCTGTGTCGTCATTCTTTCTACACACAGTTCTCTTTATGCTCACCCAGATCTTACCTAGCCTTGTACTGCCTGGAAACTCACTTCCCCTGCCTCCTTCCCTGGGCCTTGTGCAGCCTGTGCTGGCCTCAAACTCATAATTCTCCCACCTTTACCTCTTGAGTGCTGGGATTCTTGAGCATTCACCCAGTTCTCCTACTCTTTCATAACGATCTAAGTGTCATTGCCACAAAGCCCTCTTGGGTCTCAGCTCTCCCAAGAAAGGTAAATGAGAGAGGGAGGCAAAAGCGGAAAACCAAATGAGTGACAAGAATCTATTTCTACTTTTGGGGTCAGGGACCCCAATGACGAAAAGCTGCCCAACTGGCCACGCTTTGACAAGGATGAAAAGTACCTGCAGTTGGACTTCGATACAAGAGTGGGTGTGAAGCTCAAGGAGGAAAAGATGGCTTTCTGGAGACGTCTGCGCCAGTCTCAGAAACCTTAGAAGCACCAGCTGTACTGAGAGTGACCCAGCAAGAGGGAACTATCCTACCATTCTGCATCGGGACACTGGTCCTGGATACATCTGAGGGCAAGAGTCCTCTCCACTCAATCTAGGACCTGTAGATACTCCCAACTACCTTCAGGCTATAGCTGGAGCCCTGGCCCATCGTTTGGGGCTTAGTACTACCAGTCTAGCCTGATGTCCCATAACACCTTATATCTCACTGTCTAAACCAGGCCAGGGCCTTTCATTACACTGTACTCTACCAGCTCCCACCTTAGTCCCGCCCCCACCTTAACCCCGCCCTACCTGAGCCCCACCCCCACCTCAGAACAAATACTTTTCTCCGTTTTATAAGACCTCTTATCCTCATGATGTATCAGCAGTCTTCTCTTATGGAAAGTTCACATGGCTGCCACTTCCTGTCATTGTACCTTGCTGTCATTGATCGTCTACCTTGTTCAACCTGCTTGCTTGTGCTGGCCTTGAGGCCCCAGACAATCCATTCATGATATGGTGAAAAGCTTTGATGGCTTGGATCTGTATCCCTTTCTCACACTCACCTCTCCCGGGGTGTTTCCAAAGCCTGTACCTAGGGATTGTCCTCAATAAAAAATATGTTGACTTGATCCTCGATGTCTCTCTCTGTAAAATAGTTGGGTGAGATGGATGTGATCTCAGTTTGAGCCCTTCGAGTAACAGAACATTGCTGCTTGCTGCTTCCTGGGCTGTGCTTTCTAGAGGGACTGAAGTGAAGGCATTTGGACTGCAAAGCATTTCGCTGGTGCCAGATGTGGTAGTGAATGCCTGTAATCTCAGCATTTGGAACGTGAGAAAGGAGAATACAGGTGTTCAAGATCATCTTCAGCTACAGAGTTTGAGTCCAGTCCGGATGACATAAAACCCCATCACAAAAACAACGACAAAACAGAAAGGGAGGGGGGGCTTGGCTCATTTCTTCTCTATCTCAAACATGTCATTTTTCTCCCCATGGATATCAGAACACCACACCCAGCCCATGCTCACTGCCATTAGGTCTTAGCCTTCCATCCTCCTCTCTCAGTGTGTGTATGTGTTTGTATATGTGTGTGTGTGTGTGTGTCTGTGTGTGCACACACTCAAGCAGGCCTGTGTTACTATGCCCATGTAAATGTCAGAATACAACTTTCAAGTGTTCTCTCCCTCCACCATGTGGGTTCCAAGAATCAAACAAAAGTCTTAAGTCCTGAAAACAAGCCTCTTGATCCACTGAGCTAGCTCTTCAGTTACCTGCTTTCTTTTTTAAAAATTCTGTTTGTTTTTTTAATCTACGTGTATGTATCTATGCATATGCCACATATGTGTGACTGCCCATGGAAGCCAGAGGAAGATGTCAGATCTCCTGGAGCTATTACAAGTGGTGGGCCCCTCATGTTCTTAATTGCACTAGACCTAGGAGACCCCACACTCTCTCATCAGACAGAAGATGTGATCTGGGCCAAAAACCTGCCCATGTTTCAGTGTCATAAGAGATGACGGCAAACTAATTGAGCCAAAGAAAATGGGTCTACAAATGTAGGACCATGAAAGACAGCGTGGTTCCACCATGGGGAACAATGGAGCAAGTCTTCACCTATAGAGCCAGCCACCTAATCTCCTACAAAAGGACTCCAGTCACAGCGACCACCAAGCCCAAACCAAGCCAATCACAGACAAGCCAAGGAAATGAAAAACTTTGTCTGCCAGTTCCATATCAGAATTGAAGATGCAAATTTGAAAACTGCTAAAATTGTTAAAAACCATGAAGACTGTTAATTGACTAATGTGGGTTGCCAATGAGAAAAGCCCCAGTACTCAACAGCACCAAGCCAAGAGTCTACCAGGAAATGGACTTCACGGAGGAAAAACCAGGAAAATTCGGTTACAAATATTTGCTGGTATTTATAGATACCTTTTTAGGATGGACTGAGACTTTCCCAACTAAGCACAAGACTGTACAGATGGTAACAAAGAAACTACTAAAACTTCCAAGGTATGGTTTTTCAAAGTTTATAGGGTCAGACAATGGACCTACATTTGTGTCCCAGGTAAGTTAAAGATTAATATTCTGGGGACTGATAGGAAACTTCATTGTGCTTATAGACCCCAGAGTTCAGGATAGGTAGAGAAGAATAAACAGAACCCTAAAAGAGACCTTAATTAAATTGACCTTAGAGACTGACGGTAACTGGGTGACTTTTCTCCCCTTCATTCTTTATAGAGTTCAGAACTCCTCATATTAGATGGGACTTATCCCTTTTAAAGTTATGTTTGGTTTTCCTACTGACAAGTTATTACAGAAATATACAATTGTTAATTATTACACAATTTTGAGGGTGTCCAATGGGTACACAAATGTGTTTGGCTTAAACTTTGTGATTTCTATAAAACAGGTCCACCTCCAGAGCTCCACCAACTTTAGCCCAGAGATTGGGCCCTAGTCAAGAGACACTGCCAGGGGTCACTAGAGCTTCCCAAAAGGGTCCCTGTGCTACAGAGTTGCTGCATGGATTCACCACACATCCATTTGCAGTTGAAGAAGACCCTGGCCAGCAGGAGGAAAATTCAGCCTCAAGACTCCCTCCTGCCTCCCACTAATGGGCCCCTACCCATGCCCCAGGGACACCACAAAGACATAGCCCTGTTACTGTTTCATGTAGCTTCAGAAAGTCCCATGATTGGGACTTTCACAAGAGAAAGGGGCGGGGGAGGGGGAGGATGAGATGCCAAAGCTTTTAAATTCAGACTCCATTTTAGAAAACATGACCTAAATAAATAAAAAAAAAGAAAGAAAGAAAGAAAGAAAACATGACCTAAGTTTGAATTCAGGTAGACTAACAGACTGGTATCTAGCATTAGTTTCCAAGTTGCCCCCCAACAAAACCTGAGCCTAGCTCCAGTCTCTAGGCTAATCCCCCAACAAGAGAAGCGTTTCCAGGTTACACCCCCAACAAATCTGCATCCCAGGTTCCCCCTGCCTAACAACCACCAATGGAGAGGAGAACAGAAATTAAGTTTATGATCTGACTCCCAGCACCAGCCAATTATGTTAAAGGCCACAGTAGTTTTCCAATTAGATGCTTGCACATGTATTCCCTGCTTGCTGCTTACTATAAAGCCTTGTCCTGATAGACATTAGGGGCTCCCCCACCACCAAAGCCATCCTGACGGTAGTGCGTTGGGGGGGAGGGGGGGCCGAACTAGCTCGAATAGAATAAAGACCCTGCTGTGAGTTGCATCAGATCCGGCTCCTGTGTGTGTTTTTGGGGATCACTAATTTCTCCCTGGCACAACAGAGTCACCTGACTGGGGTGCTGGGAACTGAACTTGAGTCCTCCGGAAGAGCAGCAAGTACTCAAGAGCCATGTCTCCACTCCCCAGACTTCCACTTTCTGTCTTTGTGAATTTGACTCTTTTAGGCACCTTATAGTTATAGAAGAGACTCATATTCGTGTCCTTTTGTGCCTAGCATAATGCCTGTAAGGTCCATCCATATTGTTGAATGTAGCAGTTTTGTTCCATTTCAAAGCTGAAAACCAAAAGCAAACAGTGTATATTATATACATCATATACATATATATTCCATTAGATATTTGAGTTATTAGAAAGAGGAAGAAAAGAGTTGAGTTATTTCCACCTCTTGGTTACTGTGATTGATGCAGTCACACTTGTGTAATGCTCCACTGTAACAGAAAGTAGACTGATACATCCTCTAAGAAAGTACTTTCATTGACTCAATTCAGACTCCCCTGCATTTTTTCAAGGAGGCCAGACTTTTGAAGGTTCTGCATTCATTTCAACTAGGTTCAATTTTAGCAAGAGCCCTGCCAAGTCAATTTAACCAGAAGATCCACCCCCGACTCAATATCTGATCACCCTCCGTAACTAATGGAGGCCCTCATCCTACGCATCCTCCAGGAGATGTCTGAGCACCTGGGTCTGTCCTCAGCCAAATTTGTCAGATAAGTAGCCTGGAGAAATGATTCAGCATTTAAAAGCACTGTCTGCTCGGCCAGAAGATCCAGGTTTGGTTCCCCCCACACCCACCTCTGCTTCCAGCTCCAGGGGATCTGACTAACGCCCTCTTCTGGCCTTTGTAAGCACCAAACAGTGCACAGACACATGCAGGCAAGACATTCATCCACATAAAATAAATTTACAATTTTTTTGGCATTGTTAGATTCCTTTAGCCAGAACCTCTAACACTTCTTTTTAGAGATTTCTTTCACCCGGGCTGACCACAATGCTGTTAACTATAAATTTCCACTTAACCTATATTATATTGGCATTTGAGCCAAATTTCTCTCTTCCCCCACTGCAAAATCCCATTGCAAAGGCCCTATGTTTATTTCATTGACCTTGGATGAAGCCTGACTGCCTTCTCTGAGCTTTAATTTTTTTTATTTATTCTATTTTTTAAAAGTTTATGTATTTAATTTTTTGTGTATATGAGTGTCTGCCCGCATGTATATGCACCATGTGTGACTTCAGAAGAGGGCATCAGATCACTGAAACTGGAATTACAGATGTTTGGAGCCACCATGTGGGTGCTAGGGATTGAACCTAAGTCCTCTGCAAGAGAAAATCATGCCCTTAAGCATTGAACCATCTCCGCAACACCTATTATTTATCCTGTTATGAAGATAGGGTCTCATATTGTAGTCTAAGTTGACAAGGTACCTGAGTCTGGCCTTGAACTCTTAACAATCCTCCTGCCTCCAAGGTGCTGGATTACACACTTGAGTCTCCACTCCCAACATGATTTCCTCCTTCAACATCCCTCTGTAGGCCTGTTCACCCAGGCCTAAGGAAGGGTGCTTATCCTCCAAATTAGAGAAAGTACTGCTGAGCATAAATAAGAGCTCAGACTCCAGCATGGCTGTGGCTGACAGAATAATAAAAGGCTCCGGGAAACGCTAGGACCTTCGACCTCCACTGGGGTTCCAGCATAGAATACCAATGGGCAACCTGGAAAGGAGCCAGGCGGACTACTGGCTCCATACCCTCCTCATCCACCCAAGAAGGTGCGTTCTTCACCAGCCCCTTCCCAGACTGCACACCCTGCCTACCTTCTATTGTCTCCTTATCTTTGCTTGCCAACCCCGGAGGGATGGTGAACTCTTTACAGGTACAAATTCACCGCCAGCGCTCAAAGGCATTCCCAAAGCCCAGCTTGGGGTTGGAGCCTGGCTTCTCGCTTCCGGCTCTGGAGGCAGCGCCCCCTTTTTCTCCGACACTTCTACACTCAAAGGAGCAACTAATAGCCAAGCAGGCTGGGAAAGGACCTATTAGTGTTGGGGACAGGGCTCTTCCACCCGTCCCCCGCAGCACGGCAGCTGACTCCTCCTCGCACATCGGGCTCCGGCTACCAGGTGCGGGTCTTAGCCTTCCCTGCCCACAGACAGCGCCAGCTGCCTGGGAGCTCCGGGAGGGACAAGCCATCTGGCCTCACGCCAACTGCAGTGTCTCTGGATCCTGTCCAGAGAGCAAGATTGAACTCCATGGCGCCTGGGCCTGGAACTTACAGCGGCTGGCTGGTGGCAGAGCAAGAGGGTTGGACACTTCTGAGAGGAGCCTCCCACCTCCTGTGCCTTGGAGCTAGTCATCAATTCAGCCTGCAGCAGCAAGAACACTGGGATAATATAACCACAATCCTGGAACTGCCACTAAGGCACCTGGTGGATTCTAGCTTTATCAGGGCCCTCATCATTTTTCTGGGTCTGGATTAGCAGTGCTCAAACTAGGTCCCTGATGGTGACCGTGGCAGGACTGGGCTTTGGAAACCCACAATGCGTGCTTGTTCTTGCTCTTGCTGTAGTAAAGTAGGCAGTATGGAGCTCAATCAAGGTCCTCAACACTTCTAAATGAATGTATGGACTTCCTTCCCTAGGTCCTTGCCTATATTATCTTTAATATAGAAATATTATATGTTTTATATATAATATATAAATATTTATATATTTTAAAATATATATTAGTCGGGCAGTGGTGGTGCACGCCTTTAATCCCAGCACTTGGGAGGCAGAGGCAGGTGGATTTCTGAGTTCGAAGCCAGCCTGGTCTACAGAGTGAGTTCCAAGACAGCCAGGGCTACACAGAGAAACCCTGTCTCGAAAAAACAAAAAAATAAAATAAAATAAAATAATAATAACATATATATTAAATATTATATAAATATTGGGCTTTGGGTGAACCAAAAGAGATCAGACTTTGCCTCCAGGGGTCAGCAGGCTGCAAGGGCAGAGGTTCCAGGAGTTATAGCTTAGACCCTAACCTAGTAAAAAGCCTTGAAATCCAAGGAAGCATCAGGTAAAAAGGAGCCAGGAAAAGGAGTAGTTGGAGCTGATGCGGAGCACCAGACACATCAGGGTCCTTCTAACATGACCTTTGCAGCTCCTGTTGGACACACCGGAGTCCTAGAGTGATGGACCCAATATCTAAGACATACAATGGTAGGAGCTGAAAGTCCTCAAAGAAGCAATGGGAGAAAATTTAGGAGGAAAGGCCACAGGTGGGTTAGCCAGAGAGACTGCTGTGCAGCACTTCTCTTTCTCTATAGGTTCTCCAAGGGCCTGGGGTGGAGGGGCAGAGGCCTGGCTACAGTGGCCTCCTCTATGCCCACAGTCCTCTCAGACTGGCCTGAGTGGGAGATGTGAGTTGCCTTGCTCTTTCCGCACGTGATCTCTCTCAAGCCGGGTGGGTCCAGACTTTCGGGAAGGAGAGGATCACTTACAGAGTCGAGGCACCTCTTTCTTTGTACCAGTGCCATTAACTGTGTCGGTAAGAATCCAGGCCTGTGAGAAACTGGCAACGGAGACGGATCAATGATGGCATTCGGTGGCAATGAGACTGCCTAGGGTATTACTAGAGCAAGAGCAAATTAAAGCGTGGGAATTGAGGAAAGAAACAGAGACAGATAAAAGGACAATGGAATGATTGGCCAAGAAATGATTGGTCAGGCTGAAGAGATGGCTCAGCGGTTAAGAGCACTGACTGCTCTTCTGAAGGTCCTGAGTTCAAATCCCAGCAACCACACGGTGGTTCACAATCATATGTAATGAGATCAGATGCCCTCTTCTGGTGTGTCTGAAAAACAGCTACAGTTTACATATAATAAATAAATCTTTAAAAAAAAAAGAAAGAAATGATTGGTCATCGAGTTTCCATTCATCGAAAGGAAAGAGACCTAAGAGACCTAAGTTGGTTAACACACTGCATAGGCAGATAGGCAGACTGACAGAGAATAAGGACAACCCAGCCTGGGAGAGAATAGTGCCTAGTCACTAGGAAGGTGGCAGCAGCTGACCAGACTCTTATCCTGGATGTCCACTGACGGAGTCTGGGTGTGGAGGATGCTAGAATGGATAGACTGGAAGGTTATGGGACCACAGAGGAAACCACCTAACTTGGGTGGGGCTAGGGAGCCTAGAAGGACTTTCAGAAGGAGCCTTTAAAAGGACGAGTAAGAAAAGGTAGAGAGACCAGGCGTGAGAGAGGAGGGAAGCTCCATGGGTCAGAGGGAGCAGCAGAATCAGAGGTCTTGAGTCAGGCCTCCTTATTTCCAGCAGTGTGGCTCGGCTGGCATACAGGCCCATAAGTCTTCGGGAAGCACAGACTCTGCTCTGAAGCACTGGGGACCACAACAGGAGCATGTCTTAGGCATAGTTACTTTCCAGAAAGATCTTGGAGGTTGCATAAATATGTAGAAGAACTGGAATAGGAGATTGTGGTGCAGAAATGGACAGTGAGTTTGTTCTTCGTAGACTGGAACTGGCAAGGGACTCTGTCTGGCCAGCCCAGTCTGGCAAACATGGCTCTGGCAGGCCTTGCCCTTCTCCCTTATTCCCTCTGCCTTGCTAAACACTGTTAGATTACATTCCTAAAGCCGGCCCCAAAGGTCTGTTCCCTTATTTAGCTACTTCTTCCTTCTGAGGCCAACTATCAAGGTCCAGCTATCAAAGTATTGAAGTCCAGCAATTTTGGCTCACTTAATTAACATTCCCAATTAAAATTAAATACCTCATTCCAACATGGGGTTTCCTCTTTTGCCTTTGTAAATCACCACTTTCCTGTGTGCCTCATCTGTCTCCTCTCTATCCAGATGCGGTCCATTGTCCTCTGGGACAAATAGCCCTGCCCTTCCTTGTTTCCTTCCCCTTCTCCCTCTTTCTGTAACTCCTGTCTTTCTCTCTCTCTCTTATTCCCTGCCTTCTATCCCTCTAGGGCAAATAAATCTCCTTTGTGCTGAGAACTTGGTCTTGCGGGTCTTGAGCCAAAACTGATTTCTTTACAGCTAGTATGTTTACTAAGTAGATGACTAGAACTTAGGAACATCGAGGGAAACAGAAGTTGAAGAAGGCTCTCAGATACACTAATTTCCTAAAGAGTTATGGGTAAGGGCAGAGGGTCAGCTCTGACCAACCCCAGCCCTCCATACAGGGTAACCCCTGAGGCACTCTGCCCAGAGGTCTCTTAGCCAGCCTAGCCTAGAAACTCTTATGATCTTCCCCTGGGTTGGAGACCTCATCCGATATCCACTAGGCCCATAAAAAGCCCCAAGAGGGAGGTCAGCCAGAGTCACGTGCTATCCCAGCGAAAGCTAACCGAGACTGGACTGGAATCTCTTACCACCAGCTTTGTGGTCAATGGGGGTTGAACCTGAGATTTGTTTGGAGAGTTATTAGGTGGGGGAGGGGAGGTTTATGGGGGGTGAGTCTATTTGATCCCTGAAGAAAAAAAAAAAAAACCTAAGGCTGAGTATAGATAACTCTGTAGAGCAGGATTCCTCATGGCTCCTAAGCAGAATCTGGGAGCATTGCGTCTTGTCTGGGCCTGACCTTGGTTCCATCTTCTTACCTCCCATAGCCTGCTTCTCCTCATCTGTACACTGGGAACAGTCCCAGTGATGAAACAAGACTCTGGCCTAAGCTCCCTCCAGCTACTCTTTTTTTTTTTTTTTTTTGTTTTTCGAGACAGGGTTTCTCTGTGTAGCCCTGACTGTCTCGGAACTCACTCTGTAGACCAGGCTGGCCTTGAACTCAGATATCCGCCTGCTTCTGCCTCCCAAGTGCTGGGATTAAAGGCATGTGCCACCACTGCCCGGCCTCACTCCAGCTATTATTACAGAGTGTTTTCATTTCTAACTCTTCAGGTCATAAGACCTGGTAGATAACCATGGTGGTGACCTTGCCAAGTAGCTACAGAGTATTACAGATCTTGTTCCTTTTGATAGGGAGGCTGAAAGTGGGAAAGAAGTGCTTTCAGGAAATTAGCACTGGTGGCAGGAAAATCTGTCAACATGGCAGAGGTGTCAATGGTTGATTCATGACGCCTGCCCAGGGAGCAGCTCTGCCGGCCTCGGGAAAAGCTATTGCTGCCTCCAGAGCCTCCCAAAGACTCCAAAACTCTGTGGCTGGGTCTTTCCAAACCATGGACTTGCCCTTCTCGAGTCATAGCAAATCAGAGTGCTCAGAAAGGGGTGGGGGTAGGGTCCTGGGTTTTAACGTAGCTGTTGCCTCTACTCGCGCGTGTGTGTGTGTGTGTGTGTGTGTGTGTGTACGAGCACACACATGAGAATCTGAGTAGGAGAGAAGAGGAGGGTGTTGGGATCCCCTGGGGCTAGAGTCACAGGTGATCATGAGCAGCGTGATGTGAGTGCTGACAACCAGACTTGAGTCCAATAGAGCAGTATGTGCTCTTAACAAATGAGTCTCTCCAGCCCAACTCTGGATCTCCTACAATCCTCTCAGTCAGGAAAAATCCTGACCTGCTTGGATTTTGTGTGACCAATACGTCCCAAGCACATCAGGAGGAGTGATAACGCAACTGAGTGGTCTAATGTGAGAAGCCAGGAGTCAGTCTCCATGGAGAACTAACTGGTTTGATTGATTCATTTCTTCTCACCAACCTCAGGTATGGGTGACAGAGGTGCTACTCCAGTACATGCCTCCAGGAGATGCTGTTCCCACTGTGTACATCCTGGGGCCTTGCAAGTATGCTGCCCTCCATCTTTTGCCTCAACAGGGCTTCCAACACAAATGCACACTCACAGCATGCACGGTCTGCAGCGAAAGCTCTGATTAGGCGACCATTGGTAACTACCTCACCCGAGCACCCACATCATCACAAGGCAGACAAATGGTGGGGCCAGCTCTCTCACATTCGTATCCTTGGGCCTGGCTCACCTGCAACTCCAGCAACTTGTGGGGGCCTACTTTCCCAAGTACTGCAGCTGGCTAGGAGTGGGGTCAGCTCTCCTGTTCTTCTTATGCCCCCAAGGCCAGCTCTCCCACAGTCTGCAGGTGAGGGATGAAGCCTCAAACATCATCATGTTCTCAGTCAACAGCCCAGGCCAGGGCCACAGGGGCAGCCACAGACCCAGATGTGGTCTTTGGTGGCAGCACGGGCCAGGACCCCACCATAGTCCTAGGTGGCATCACTGGCTACTCACATAGTCTGTTCTTCACCACCCTCGACTCTCCAGTTCTGCCTCTCTTCATGGTGCCCACATCCTTGTTTCTTTCTCTTCCATTTCTCCACCACTTACTAGTTCCTCTTGGTGGCACCTGGAGTCTTTGAGCGCCAGAGGACCTAGGATCATCTCAGGAATGGGTTCAGGAGTGCTATGCCCTGTTTGGACATTAAGGTGCCCAGCAGAGGTCATCTCAGGCATGGTCTGCCCCACCAGGCCTACATGCTCGGACTGGTGGCCATTTTGGTCTAGGGCCCTGCCCAGGCCCCATGGAGCTGGTTTGGTGATCGTCTTGGGCTCACATTTTTCAGGGAATGTTAGGCTATTAGTCATTCAAATGTTCAGAATGAGTCAGGTCAGAACACTGAGTGGGGACACAGCCTCCCTCCTCTCTGCCACCTACAGATGCACATGTGACACACAGTCACATCAGCAACACCTCTAGGGGCAGGACCACTACTTTTTAAGCCAGTTTTGTGATTTCTTCTTTCGGTGCTGGGGATTAAATAAATCACCTCATGCATACTAGGAAAATGCTCTACCACCAAGATGTATCAGCACCACTCTTTAAGTCTGCAAACAAAATAGACCTTGTAGATAGAAGTATACGTCTTGTAGCGATTTATAGGTGAGGAAAATGACTAGTAAGTTCTGTAATCTTAAGCAATTCAATAAAAACGCTCTGGCATAGGGTTACTCTGTAATAAATTAAAAGACTAGGCTGAGATTGTGGTTTGATTGGTAGACAGAGCACTTGCCTCGCATTACAGAAGGCCCGGGTTCAGACCTCGGCTCTGAGTAGACTAGGGGTAGACACAGCTTTACTCCTAGCTCTTGGGAAGTAGAGACAGAAGGATCAGGATTTTAAGGATTTTAAGCTTCTAGATTCTATCATCTTCTTGATCTCTCTGGGGTCTACCTGTCTATGGTGCCTTTTGAATGACTCAGTTTTATGTTGAGTCCTAATCTCATGAGCTTCAAAACAAGGCAGCAACGCCTTTCCTCTTTGCCTTGAAGGCATTTGGGAATGCCTATATTTCACTAGGTAGAATCTCAGCTTGTACCAGACAACCTTTATTGTTCCCAAATGGCTATCTCTTCTAAAGCATTTTTAAATTTAACTTAGATTTTTTGAGACAGTTTCATGGATCTCAGCTGGGTTCAAACCCTCCACCTCCTGAGTGTTGGGATTACAGGAATGTGTCACCATGCCCAACCTCCAAGACAATCTTTAAATTTAAAAAAAAAAAAAAATGACAAAACAAAAAACAAGAGACAGGTGTAGAGGTGCCTGCCTTTCTTCCCAGCATTTGGGAGACAGAGGCAGGAGGATCTCTGAGTTCAAAGCCAGTCTGGTCTATAGAGTGAGTTCCAGTACAACCAGGGCTACTCCCAAGAAACCCTGTCTCAAACATCAAATAAATTTAAAAAAAAAAAGAAGAAGAATTTTTACAGTACCAGGAATCAAACCCCCCATGTTCAGAAAATGTTCTGCTTCAGACTACATCCTTAACCCCATGTTAAGGGTCTTAAGGTGTATTTATGAGATGGCTTCCCCTCAGCATCCTCTTGGAAAGAGTCTAATGTAGGCCATCCTTGGGTGAAGTCTGAGAGATGGCACTAAATAGGTGGTTCTCAACCTTCCTAATGCTGTGACCCTTTAATACTTCTCCTCGTGTTGTGATGACCCTTGACCATAAAATTATTTTTGTTGCTACTTCCTAACTGTACTTTTGTTACTGTCATGAATTGTAATGTGACTATTTTTAGAGATAGAGTTTTGCCAAAGGGGTTGCCACCCACAGATTGAAACCAGCTGCACCTGAAGAAGCTTTCTTGAGAATGAGCTTCTGTGAGCTCTGTAGGGAGCTGCTTGCATGATAGAATCAATACATATAAGGCATGCTGGGAGATCACCTGGGACAGAAGGCTACCGAGATGAAACTAGCATAAGGTGGAACTAGAGCATCTACTGAGGAAGAGGATGGATATGTCTGGCTAATAAAGGGAAGAGAGGCTAACTAGATATGACACAAGCCAGATTAGAACAGACCAGGGCTCAACTCCTTGGCTACACACTTGAGGAAGACAACTGGCATCTGCTTTGTTAATTATTCTTCTTTGTGTTCCTAGGAGGATGTCAGGCTGCTGAGAGGGGCTGTGGCTTGATATTCCTTTCTATTTATAAGACAATGTTACAGTATGGTGAGAACCATGCCTGCCTGATTGTTATGGTTGGGAAACTTGGGAAAGAATCCAAGAATAGGACAAAGTGTCAGGGTGTCATCATAAGACACATAAAAGAGGAGGAGGCAGAAAAGGATGCATTTGGATTTCAGAGTCAATAACGAGCCAGAAGTGAGTGTTAAATTATTCAACCTCCTTTATTGATCCATTGATCTTTAGTTGCAGGCCTTGGTTTATTCTTGGTTGGCATTTCCTGTGTCTGAGCACACAGGGGAGGGAATAGATTTTGAGCCTCAGAAAGAGACAGGAAGTAAAGGACATGGTGGCACACACCTATCACCTAGTACTTGGGATGATAAAGCATGGGGATTATGAGTTTGGGATAGCCTGAGCTACTTTTTTGTTTGTAAGATTGCTAGTTTGGGTATTTTTGAGACAGGGTCTTGCTATTTAGCACTGACTGACCTGGAAGACCAGGCTGACCTCCAACTCACAGAGAACCTCCTGCCTCTGCTTTGCCTCCTACCTTCCTCTCTCCCTCTCCCTCTCCCTCCCAAGTGTTGGGATCAAAGGCTTTGCCGCCATGCCTATCTTACCTGAACAGGGCAGATCAAAGGAGAGGAAGAGGAAGTGTCACAGAGAAATTTAGCAATGTAATATGTATCAGGAAATTTGCAATGTCTATATCTTTGGTCCTCATAGTTCTACTTCTGAAAACTGGTAACTAAAAACACTATCCAGAACTTTTAAGAAAATGTCTATGCATCAAAAGCTTCTTAGCAGCCTAATCTATAATAATAACAGGAAATGATCTAAATGTCCAACAATAAGGGCTTGGAACAGTGGATCAAGATGTCGTTAAGAATATTACGTGATATCATGGAAAAATGCTTACGCTGATACCTCTCAAAACTGCACATCTAGAACATCAGAGCTATGTGTGTGGAAGAAACAGGCCAAGTGTCGGAGCTCTGTAGAAAAGTGTGTGGATGGAACAGGGCTAGGGATGTGCCTGATTAGAGTGCTTGTCTAGCATTTGCAAGGCCATGTGTTCAGTTCCCAGCACTGCAAAAAATAAAAACAAAAACAATAAGCATGAGGTCAGCAAGACGGCTCACTGGGTAAAAGGCACTTGCCTCCTCTGAGCCCAGCGACCGGAGTTTGATCCCTGAGATCCACAAGGTAGGAGAGAACCAATTCCCACAAGTTGTCATCTGACCTCCACGCATCTTTATATCATAGCAAGCATGCTCCCCACTTGCCCAAAATAAAGTGTAACCAAAAAGAAGAGGAAGAGGAGGAGTGGGTGGAGGAGGAAGAGGAGGAAGAAAAGGAAAAGGAGGAAGAAGAGGCATAGGAGCTGCTCGGTCACCCAGTGGGAGACAGAGGACCCTAAACTTATGTTTAAAGAAGGAGAAGCTTTCCCTGCAGAGAAGGGGGAGAAAGTCATGCCAGAGGCGTGTGGGAAACGTGAGCAGGCTAGTGTGGATTGCAGGGCGCCATGGGAGAAACGAGATGGGAGTTGGAAAGGAAAGGAAAGATTGTCTAGGGTCTGGAACGCTATGATGAAGGCCTTTGTCTTTCTGCCAGGAAAGAAAAAAGAAAAACAAAAAACAAAAACAAACAAACAAAAAACCCCAGGAGACTTGGCGGAGGCGTTTTAAGCAGAGCATGGTGTGTGGTTCAAGTTCATGGCTGATATTCCCTAGCCTCCTGTCTAGTCTGTTTCCCATCACTTGCCAGAAGTTAGTGGGGGAGGGGGCAAAGCATTAGAGTAGCTCCATAAGATCAGCCAGGTCTCTTGACCCTAGCCAGGACCTCTTCCCACTACATCAGGCTCTGCTCCATCCTTGGGCACCCGACAAACCCTCCACCGCCTCTGACAAAGAGGCTCATTTGGAGCCTGGGCAAGATTTGCAAACGTCAACCTTGTAATTACAAGGATGAAATCATCTGGTTCCTTTTAAGCAAAAGGGTTTATTGATCCCAACACTGAAGAAATGCTATTCTGGGTAAATTTGCTCCTCTTTCCTTTCCCTATGACTGGGCTGTGATGGTGCAGGGGTGGGGTGGGGTGGGTGACAGGAAAGCTGAAAAGGGGGAGGACACCTCTGGGACAAAAGAGAAATTCTGTAGGGCCCAGAGGTGAATTTTATGGAATGTGAGTTCTACATCAAAAAGAAAAAAAAGAAGTTAAAGGCTCAGGCAGAGGAGACATTTGTCCTGGATATTGGCCCGACTCCTTCTAAAACCCAGAAGCTGAGAGAAGCCAAGCCTTTGGGCATGGTGCCAGCTACCAATTTCTCTTCCTTCCCCTCAAGTTTCATTTGTGGTTCAGAATCCCATTTCAGCTTCAAGATGGTACAGTATTTCCCCAGTAACTGAAGAGAAACTTTCCTAAGGAAAGAAGAAGACTAAAGGCTCAGAGACCTGGAAAGTCAGATTTGGGTAGTTCTGATACCAGACCCAGATAAAGCCATCCTTTCTGCTGGCCTTGGGGAGGCAAGTCTGCTAGACCTTGATTTTCCAAGACAGAGCAGGACAAATAGCTGGGTTCAGAGTCAGGGATGAGTAACTTTAAAACACAAGAGTTGCACCCTCCTACACAGGCCTATGATAGGACTCCCTATTCAACAATAAAGAGCCCCCAGGACATGGTGGGTACTCCAGTAGGAGAGCTCCAACTTCAGCTTCGTGTGGGTTTACAACTCAGTAAGCGATACAGGCAGGACTTTTGGCATCTCCACCAGCAGGAAAGGATGGTTAAAATAATTTTGAAATTGGAGGTTTAGTTTAGTGGTAGAGTGCTTGCCTAGCAAGTCCAAGACCCTAAATGTGGACCCAGCACCAGTGGTGCGTGCATGTATGTGTGTGTGTGTGTGTGTGTGTGTGTGTGTGTGTGTGTGAGAGAGAGAGAGAGAGAGAGAGAGAGAGAGACCTTCTATGTATGGTGGCTCAATCCTAAGCACTTGGGAGGCTGAAGCAAAAGGGTTAAAAATTTAGGGATAATCTGGACAACACAAAGAAACTGTCTCAAAACACAAACTCACACTATCATGGGCTCACTCAGCCCCTCTGAGCCTCAGCTTCCTCATCTGTAGAATGGACCCAATAATGTCGGACTCACAGGGCCATGTGAAGTAAATGGAAATGATATATAGTCAATGCTCATAACCCAGCGCGTCAGGGTCTTGTAATTTACCTTATTTGTCTTCTCACTCTCTAATTTCCGCACCTGCCTGGCAGGCACAGAAGACCTGACTTAGAAAATGCTTGTATGAATGAACTGAGGTGAGGGCATTAAAATACTCAGGCCAGAGTTTCATAATTGGGCTAGACAATGAAAGCGTCTCAACTCCAGCTGAGATTATTGAGTCCTTTTCTTTGTGTGCACATTGTGTGCGAGGGTATACATGACTACTCGTGCGCGTGCGTGCCTGTGTGCGTGCGTGCATGTGTGTGTGTGTGTGTGTGTGTGTGTGTGTGTGTGTGTGTGTGTGTTGGTGGGCCAGAGGTTGGCATCAATGTCTTCTTTAGTTGCTACCTTATTTTTTGCATCTTTCATTGAACCTAGAACTTATCAATTTAAGCTGGCCAGCAAGTCGCAGGGATTCCCCTGTCTCTGCCTCCCCAGTATTAAGCATGAGCCACCAGGCCTCACTTAAAAAAAAGAAAGAGGGATCTAGGTGTCTGGCTCGGGTCTTCATGCTTAGGTGGTGAGCACTTCTGCTGACTGAGCCATCTCCCCAGGATCTCTAGTGTATAGAGGAGGGAGGGTATGTCTAAGCAGCACAAAGACACATCCTTGGACCTTATAGAACTGGATCTGAGTAAACTTCCCAGGGCAGAGTATGAATCGATCTATACTCGACCAGACTGCTACCAGAGCTGTTAGAAGTGCAGGTCCAAATGTACCTCATTCAGATGAAAATTTCCTTTATAATTATTTTTTAAATCTCATTTTTAAAATAAGCAACCCCCCCAAAAAAAACAAAAACAAAACAAAACAAAAAGCAAAAAAGGCATACAGAGGTCAGCTAAGGAGATCCCCTACAGCCAACGGCTTGTTTCCCAGGAGTCTTTTCCCGGCTAGGCTGCTCACATGCCAGACCATGGTGAGTGTGGGTTACTCTGTGGCCTGGGGTTGCCAAAGGCTGTGCTCATTCTCAGTTTGCTGGGCAGATTTTGCCATTTATTTCCCTAAGGATGCTGCTCCCCATCCCCATTCAGCTGACAGAATATTCTAGCTTGCTCTGTGTTTTCCTGAACTAAGGCCTATCTGTCTCCAGATCCCTTGTCCTTGAGATAACTTTTTTCCTCTCAGGGGACTATAATGATCGATTTTTCTTTATTTTTCTCTCTTTTTTGTTGTTTATTTGAGTTGTTGTTGTTGGACAGTCTTCCAGTGTAGCAACCCAAGCTTGTCAGAGAGGTGACATTCTGTTGCCTCAGTCTCCAAGTACTAGTCTAGCATTACAGGAATGGGTCGTCCTTCCCAGCTTCAATTTTTATTTCCAATATAAGAAACAATTACTGCCCAGAAAATAACAAATAAATATATAAATGGAAATTGTATCTTTTGCCAGGTACGGATTGTTCAGTGGGCCCATAACATGTTTTCATTTACTCCCTCTTTGGGGGAAAATGGCTTTTTTCGCTCAATTTATCAAACTGTCTCTGATGCTGCCTATCACAGGCCTTAAGTCCCTGATGAATGGTGATATAATATAAACTGATAGATTATATCAGTACGTCTGTCTGGACGTTTTACAGAAGGGAGGTTATGTGAACCGAGGATGAGGCATCAAAGTCCTTCCCCGTAATTTTCAAGAAGCTGAAGAACGGCTGATGCTATCACTTGCCAGGAAATAGATTAGGTGCCTAAGAGAGCGTTTGAGAATTAAGAGTGAAGGGAAAGGAGAAAGAGAAGTGGGTTCTTACTGACTGATGCTCTTTTGTACCTGTCTGTGGTTTGTTTACTTGAAATAGGTGGCCTCCTTCAGTTTTAAGTTTGTTGGAATAGGATTTCTGTTCCTTGCAGTTGAAAGGGGCCTGAGCAGGGCTGGCAAGAGAGCTGAGCAAGCTAAAGAGCGATTGCCGTGTGAGAGCCTGATGACCTGAGTTCAATTCCTGGAACCCAGGTAAAGGTGGCAAGAAACAACTGACTCCACAAAGTCGTCCTCTGAACTCTACATACAAGTCTCGGCATGTGTGCCTGCATACAAACATTATACCCATGTGTGTGGGTGCACAGGCACATGTATACATAAACATTTTTAAAAAGTAAATAAATGAAGCCAGGCAGTGGTGGTGCACACCTTTAGTCCCAGCACTTGGGAGGCAGAGGCAGGTGGGTCTCTGAGTTCCAGGCCAGCCTGGCGGACAGAGTGAGTTCCAGGACAGCTAGAACTACACAAAGAAACCCTGTCTCAAAAAACCAAAAATAAATGAGTGAATGAATGAATAATAAGTGAAAAGATTGTAAAATAGCTGAAGGTCCATCAATAGTGGTTGTCAGCATCTATTCATACACCAGAATCTGTTCTAAAGGCTTGGGGTGGGCGGGAGGTGCCTGCTCCAAGGAGCTAATTCCTTATCTGCTGACGGAAGGAGCGTTCTTTTAAAGCCATCAACCTAAGGATCTCCTTCCTTTTTGCTTTTCGTTTTTTTGGCACAGGTCCTGTACTCAAGAAATCTTCCCACCTCAGTGGTCGAAGTCACTGGCACTGTAAGTACATGGTGCTTACAAATTTCACTGCTTAAAAACCCTTGACGGTGAAGGCTGGGAATGGTTTGAATGAGAAATGTCCCCTAAAGGCTCAGATGATAGAATACTTAATGCCTAGTGGTGGCACTGTTGAGGTAAATTGAGGAGGTGTGGCCTTGCTGGAGGAAATATGTCCCCAGGACTATCTTTGACGTTTCAGAGACACTGGCATTCCTAAACCTTATTCTGCTTTATGCTTTTGATTTAAGATGTAAGCCCTCAGTTTCCTGCCTCTGTCACCATGCCCCACCATCATGGACTCTAACCCTCTGGAGTGGTGAGCTTACACTGTAAATTGCCTTGGACATAGTGTTTTATCACAGAAGTAGAAGAGTAAAACACACACACACACACACACACCACCACCACCACCACTACCACCAAACCTTTAACTTTGGGTAATCAGCTCTCCAGACTTCAGTTAAAATGATCAAGCCTCCTAGTTAGGGACTGAGCAGCTTCCGAGGGTTGAGGCAAGGTGGGGGTGGTCATTGCTAAAACAAGAGCTGTCTATGGCAAACTAGGACAGTTCCTTACCCAAGTTTAGGTCCCTATCTAATAAATGAGATTGGGCTGGACTGGCAGTGAAATTCTGTCAAAATCTGTATTCAAGCAGGCATTAAGTGACCTCAGAACTGATTCCAGTGACTTTAGGTATCTTTTCACAATCCTTAGCATCTGGCCAGCTGCTGTCAGAGTTGACACTTACTTGCCATCCTTGAACTGAACTTTTAACAAACTGCGATTTTAAGGATCAGGATTTATTGAGGGTCAGCTTTAGATCAAGTTCTGTTGCAAACCCAGAGTCAGACTTTCTTCTGCTCTGGCAAGTTCTAAAACTTGCAGATCTTATTTTTTTTTTTTTTTGTTTTGTTTTGGGTTTTTTTTTTTTCGTCTTTGATTGCACATTTGGGTAAAAATATGGACTGGCAAGGGGTTACATATAATTAAGATAGTTTTCCTTTAAATGATGTGCTAGATCTACATAAACACTCTCCTAACTAACACTATGAACTTATGAGTATGCATTTTGGAAATTACTAATCTGAGACTTACTGGTCTGGTACTTGTCTAAACCTTGTCTGCAGACAGAGCTGTACGGAATCCTAGCCGGCCAACCTAGTTCCAATAGCCACCACCTTTCTTCCACCATGATTTGGTTAGATGCCTACTTCCACCTTTCACTGTACAGTCCACATCCATCCCTATCGGTGTGGAGAATGCAGAGTCCTCAAGGATTTCCTTGAATTCAAGTGGCCCATTTGGGGTTACACTGCGTGGCTGGTTGGGGAGCCAAGAAGTTCCAGATCGCCCACAAAGGGCAGAAAAAAAGTCTGCGGGGGCCGCTCTTAGTTGCTAAGGGAGGGGCGGATCTTTTCTGGGCGGTTGTTCGCAGAGAAGCCCGCGAACAGGCCAGGGGAAGGAGATTGTGCTGCGGAAGGAGCTGGGTTTCACTGCAACCCAGCGGCCCGGCAAGCTGGTGGGTGGCGCATGCGCGGAGCGGGTCGTGGAGTTGTGAATGGTGAGTCTTGTTTGCTAGAGTTTGAGGCGGGCGGGCGCGCGCGCGAGGAGGAGGAGGGGTGGGGCCGGCGCGGGGCGGGGGGTGGGAGGCGGGAGAGAGAGGGGGGCGGCGAGAGGAAGTGGCGGCCGCAGCCGGGGGAGGCTAGAGCTGTGTCTGCGCGGGCGGTAGGCAACGGCTGAGGCAGGCGGCGGTAGCGTGGGTTGGGCTCAAGCAGACGGCCGCACCTCAGACTCCCTGGAGCGGGAGCCCACGCGGGCGGGCTCCTGAAACAAAGAGAAGCGGGAGTCCGGACGCCGCGGGTGGGCGGTCAGCCGGTCAGCACCAGAGCCCGCCAGCGGGTGCCCGCGCTAGCCTGGAGCGCGGCCGGCCGGCCCGGCCTGAGGGCGGGAAGATGCCGCGCGTCGTACCGGACCAGAGGAGCAAGTTCGAGAACGAGGAGTTCTTCAGGAAGCTGAGCCGCGAGTGTGAGGTGAGGCGGTTGGGAGGCGCGGAGGCCTCGGCGCGCCCCGAGTGGGCCCGGGAGGAGAAAAGTTTGAGTGGCTCGGTTCTCGGGAAGCCCGAGGCGGCGCGCCGGCCGAGGGTAATCTCGCCCCGGCAGCAGTCCGCCCACAGCCTCTGCTTGCCCTTATCGGAGCCGCGGGGAGCGGGCGGGCGGGCACCGCCGCGGATTTGACTCCTGATTTTGGGCCGTCTCTGCCTTGCAGATTAAGTACACGGGCTTCAGGGACCGGCCCCACGAGGAGCGCCAGACACGCTTCCAGAACGCCTGCCGCGACGGCCGCTCGGAGATCGTAAGTCGCCGGGCCCCAGTGCGCGGGGAGGCCGCGGGGACACAGGCGCGCGCCAGTCACTTGTTGCGCGTGGCCCGGGCGTGTTCCGGACGGCGCCGCGGACGTTGCGGCTCCCGGAACTGAGCGGGCGCAGGCTCACTTCCTAGTCCGGATTCGAAAGGCAAGAGGTGGATGGATGCTGGCGGGTCGGCCCTCGGGGCGGACTCGCGTTCTCCGCGGCGGTGGCTCGTGTGGTTTGCGTTTCCTAGTGCCGGATCGGCTCTCGGAGCAGAGCTCAAACCCGAGCCATGCAGAGGTGGTCGTCTAGGCTGTGACTCCAGCAGACCTCGGGGTGCTTGTGGTGAAAAGAATCCTTGTGGTAATTGGCTTGTTTCTGAGAAGCGAGATTGGTAAATCTATATGAGACGCTATCTCACAATACAGCCGAGAGTAAATCTACTCCACTTATCTGTCGTCCTAATAGCAGAGGGAGGGGGGAAAAAAGGGCCCCAATGGATGAACCATTTTCTTTTCTTAAAATGTTACGAATCTGAAGGAAATCTTTATTTTCCTTTTTCCAGCCTAAACACGGCTTAGTATTGGAGTTGCTAAAGAATTGCCTGATGCTACGAAGAAAACAAACCCCATAGTTGATCTAGAGGTTCCTATTTAGTATTTGAAGACTGCTACGTGCACATCAAGTCCTGGGTTGAAAAATATCCAAGTGATTTAGTCCCTCTCTTGCCTCTTCATTATCCTCTTTAGAGGTGTTGGTTACAAAGCAACAAAGAGAAGAAACTGTAGGAAAGAGATTTTTTTCGTTATGTGGTTTTCGTTTTTGTTTTTTAACTGAAACACTGTGTAACGAAATCCTAATATTTGCTCAAGTGACAGGCCCATTGTCTTAGCCCAGACTTGATGTAAAGGCACATTTGAATACAGGTTAACAGTATAAGGCTATTGGTGAATGTATTCTGTCCCCAGTCATTTTTTTTTTAATTGAGATGTAGTTCATATAACAATGAACTCAACTTTTTGTCACTGAAACCAGATTTATTTTTAAAGGTTATTTAATATTTAAAATGAAGGCTGTTGCAATTGAGTTGCTAGTGAGGTAACACTAAATATAGCAAGAGCTACGGAATATTTGATCATTAAGGTGTTTCATAAAAGAGGCCTACCACTTTCAACCCATACCTGGTTTCTTGAGGAATTGTGATAGTTACACGATTCAAAAAAACATAAAAAATGCTTTTTAGTTTTGGCCCTGAGCGATAAAAGAACATCTTTCAGTGATGATGGCATCCTTGGCCTGCATTTCAGTAGCGAAAGGTAGATGGTGTTCTCGGTAAAGGATTTCCTGGATGTGACTAATGTTAAGTATAAGATAGAAGATAAAAATAAAATAACTTACTGTATGTTAAAGCCGAGTTGATTTTCTTTCTTAAACGCAGCGATGCATAGCCAGTAGGATTTGTTTATTTGTACTATCAGAGTTTGATGCATGCAGTTACAGACTGGGCATATGATGATGCACACACACAGTGTGTCTGAACAGCTGTATTAACATTGTGACACAGCAGTGTTATAGCTTGTTATATTTGTCATACATTTCTGTTTAGGATGAATTAGACATTTGAGACTCTCTTCTAAATATTTAATCCTACAAATTGTATTTTTCCTGTTATAGGTAACCCAGGTTGGCAATATATAACCTTGGATGAATTTACAGTCCTCCTGCTCCAACCTCACAAATCCTAGGACTATAGGTGTTTGTCATGCCTGGTACAACTGAGAAACATGCCTAGCTTCTTACAAATTTTAATAAGTTTTGTTTATTTTTCTAAAATTTTTTATGTAAAGAAAGATGGATTGCGCTGGGCTTAATGGCAGATGCCGTTAATCCCAGCTCTCAGGACGCAGAGGCAGAGGGAGACTGATCGTTTGTGAGTTTGAGGCCAGCTGGTCTGCTTAGTGAGATCCAGGATATGTAGAACTACAAAACATACCCTGGAGAGTGGGGGGAGTGGGGGAAGGAGAGAGGGAGGGAATGGGAAAGGGGATTAAATTCTGTAAGATTTGCATTTATGATATATCTTTTTATTTTACTTTTTACATTTTATCTATTATTTGGGTGTGCACGTGTGCCAGGGCATACATGCTGGTCAGACAGCAGTTTCCTCCTGCCATGTAGATTCCAGGGATTGAAGTTGTCTTAGCAGCAAGCATCTTCACCCATTGAGCCATCACCAAGCCTTGTTCCCCTTTTTCTTATTTTCCTTTTCCCAAGCTGGCTTGGGAAATAGTTTCTTCATTTTATTTTTTATTTCTCAAAAACATGACTTTATAGCTCAGGCTAGCTTTTTCTACACAGCAGTTCTCCTGTCTCAGTCTCCTGTATGCTAAAATTACAGGTGTGAGCCTCCGTGCCTGGTTACAGGTCTTATTTTGTTGAGTAATTTATTTTTTCATTCCATTTTTTTGAGATTATGATATTATTACATTCTCCTACTCCTTTCTTTCCTCCAGGCTTTCCTATATGCCCTCTACTCTCTTTCAAACTCACTCTCTTTTGTCCTTGTATTCTGATACGTATATACATATATATATTTCTAAATATAACCTGGTCAGTCCATATACTGTTGCTTTTATAAGTATGTTTTTAAGACTTGCCATCTGGCATAGGACAACCAGTGTGCTCCTCCGTCCATAGACCACCTCTCCCACTCCCAGCTTCCCTTGGTTGCCTTGGTTCTTTGTGTAGGGTTGGGTCCTCGTGGGCTTGTCCCCCAGCCTCTTTGGCACGTCTAATGTCATCCTTGTTTAATTTCAGTTCGACAGTCATGTTGGTGAGACTTTATGAGTATAGCCTCAGACTTTACTAGGAAACACAGTCTCATAGCAGAATTCCCCGATCCTCTGGCCCTCATTCTCTTCCTCAGTGTTCCCTGCGCCTTAGGTGCAGGAGTGTTTTATAGATGTATCCATTGGGACTGGCTCCACAGGTATTTTATTTTTTAATTTTTTTTTCTTTTTAAACATTTTTTGATTTAGTGGTGAATGGTGGGTGGAGGTCAGATGATAACTTAAGAAATTGGTTCTTTCTTTCACCATGTGGGTCCCAGGGTTTGGATTTATGTTGTCAGGGTTCGCTATAAGAACTTCACCATAATCATTGACCCTTTGATGAGTAATTGTTGCCTGTTCTCCCGGGCACCCCAGTACTAAGAATTGAACCCTACGGTCTTGAGCATGCTAGGCAATATTATGTAACTGAGCTGTATCCCTGGCCCTTTTGAAAAGAAATTGTATTTTAAACTTTGAGAGAGGGTCTTATTAAGTTGACTTGAGCTTCTGATTCTTTCACCATTGAGGCAGAGTTTCTCTGTAGTCTTGACTATACTGGAACAAGCTCCGTAGACCAGGCTGGCCTCGAAGCCACAGAGATCTTCTTGCCTTTGCCTTCCAGTGGGTCACCACCATGCAGCTCTTTGTGCCTTCTGAATAGCTAGGATTTTGTGAGCTATATTTATTTCATTTATTTTTGATGGATTTAGGAATAGGGGCAGTAGGCAAGTTCTCAAGTAGCCTAGGCTGGCCTCAAATTTAGCATGTAGCTGAGGATGGCCTTGAACTGGTTTTTTTTTCCTCACATTTAAATATAGGACCCTCTGGGCTAGGGCTGCTATAGCCAGTAGTTGAGGTTATGCCTAGCCCTTCTCCAAAGAAAAGAAGTAGAGACCATATTCTGAATATCTTCTGAGTATAAATCATAGATTTTTTTTCTTTTGTATCAAAGATACCTGATAATCTGAGTTTTGAATTTAGAGGTTATATAATTTAATGTCTGAAATTTATATCTTCTGAACTGGCTGTCTTGGAACTCGCTTTGTAGACCAGGCAAGCCTTGAACTCAGAGAACCTGCCTCTGCCTCCTGAGTGCTGGGATTGAAGCCATGTGCTAGCACATCTGGTCATTAATTCTTAGAGTAAACATGTTGGAAATGTCTTTAATACTACTAATACAACAAGAAATAATTATGAGGGAAAAAAATGACTTGTCAGTTAAAATTCTACTACGAGAAAAGTAAGAGCATGTGTGTGTTGAGACAGGTTTTCACTTTGTAACAGGCTGGCCTTAACCTCCTAATCCTCCTGTCCTTAATATATACTACAATTTTTTAAAAAAAGATTTATTTTTATTTATATGAGTACACTGTAGCTGTATTCAGGCACACACCAGAAGAGTGCATAGGATTCCATTACAGATGGTTGTGAGCCACCATGTGATTGCTGGGACCTCTGGAAGAGTAGTCAGTGCTCTTAACCTCTGAGCACCCCCCTCCTTTATTTTTTTTTTAAACTTTTTCGTTTTCTCACTAATAATATACTCTTAATCCTGAAATTTGAATGGTTAGAAGTATGGGGGTTCCAAAATAAAGTGTGCCATTTTACTGTTTTCAGAGTTTTCCCAACTCTTTTATATGTGTAGTTATTCCTTTAAAAAGATCCTATCTTTCAATGGAATAAAACACCAGGTGAGTTATCTGCTGTTTTGCTGGGCAAGATGGTGAACCTCTTTAATCCTCGATCTCAGGAGACAGGCAGATTAATATGAATTTCAGGCCAGCCTGGTCTCTGGTGAGTTTCAGGCTAACCAGGCCTACCTACATAGTGAAACTCTGTCTCAAAAAAAAGGAAAAAGAAAAAGATGGTGTTTGTTGCAGTACTTGCTTATCAGTTTTTGCCACTTTTCTTCCTCATGAGAGGAATCTTTAGATAGTATGCATGAAGTTAGGGAAACAAACTTTTTTTAAAAAATATTAAATTTATTGTACACATGTACAAGAGGCAGGCACACATGCATGTGGGCACTCTCACAGGAATGCTGTAGTAGTGGAAATCAGAGGACACTACGTAGAATCAGTTTTCTTTCCACTATGTGGATACTGAAGGTGAAAGTCAGTTGTTTTGCACCTTTAGCCGCTGAGCCATCTCCCAGACCCCTTTTTTGTGTTTTGAAATAAGATCTTATGTAACACAGGCTAACCTTGGAACTTCTGGTTGTCCTGCCTCTGCCTCTTGAGTGCTGTAATTACAAGTGTGAGTGACACCTACCTTAGGAATAGTCTGAGGTTGCCGTTCAAACAGGATGTGAGGTAATAGGATTTGTAGTGTCTTGGTTCAGAGCTGATTTGGAGCACTAGAGATTGAGGAATTTGCCTCTTAACAACTATCAATAAACATGTCTCAGAGGCTGGATTTAACCTGCTTTCTCTCTGCTCTGAAAATGTCTTTTTCTAAGGTTAAGAAACTTAGCTCTCAGTAATTTCTCTTTGGTTGTGTGTATAGGCCTTGTGCCTGTAGCCCATAGTCTCAGTACTGGAGAAACTGAGTGAAAAAGATTACTTAGGCCCTGGAGTTTGAAGAAAGCCTGGGCAAAATAGTCAGATACGGTCTCCAAAGACAAAGCTTAGTTATCATGACAGACAGCTCATGCTGACAATCACAGGACTTGGGTACTCTTGAGACAGGAGGACTACCTTGAATTTGAACAGCCTGGCTTCGTACCAATTTAAGGGCATTCTGTTGGGGAGGGATTATTTCTCTGATATTATTCAGCACACATTTAGGGTACACATATTTGTACTTTTCTAAGCTTAATAAATAAGGAAACTGAGGTATGCCTTAAGTCATATCGCCTAGACAGATTTCCTTCTACAATAATGGTTTTCATCTTGGAGAGAGGATGGTGTTAGTAAGACAGGGTGGTTTTAAATTTAAGATGTAGCCAAGGATGAACTTGAATTTATGAATGCTTTTCATTTGAACTTGTACTGGTGGGGCTTTTAATGGGTAAAACTTACCCAGTTGAGAAATTGAGCTGTTAGGCTGATGAAATGTACCTACAGTACCAGTAATAGAAGTAGGTGTAGAGGAAAAATGATTAATTCAACGCCAGTTTGGGCTGCATAGTGAGGCCCCCCTTCTCTGAAGCTGTTAATCCTGGGGGTGGAGGGAACTAATGGATAAATGTATCATCTACTGACTTTGAGCAAATCCCCTGATTGTAAACCCCTTGCTTTCAAATGATTATGTTTCAAAAGAATTGATGCTTTGAAGTTTAATAAGCAAAATAAAACTGCTTCCAGCAAAGAGGAGTTCATACCTAGATGACTTTACAACTTTTTTTATGTATATATGTATTTTGCCTTCATATATGTGCATTTTATAATGAGACTTGTGCCCACAGAGGCCAGAAAAGGGCATTGGACCCCCTAGAACTATAGTTACAAATAATTGGGAACCTCCACAAGAATGTTGAGAAAGAATTAAACTAAGGTCCTCTGGAAGAGTAGACAATGTTCTTAAGAGCTGAGCCATTTCTCCAGCCCCTGAAATGTATTGGGTTTGTTTTTTGTTTTTTTGTTTTGTTTTGTTTTGTTTTCTCAAGATGGTCTCACAGTGTAGCTCTGGCTGTCCTGGTACTCACCATATAGTTGGCCTCAAAATCAGAGAAATCCGCCTGCTTCTGCTTCCCAAGTGCTGAGATTAAAGGTGTGTACCACTATGCAAAGCTGAAAATGTATTTTTTTTCTTTTGAAATACAGCTTTTACTTATTTCTTTGTAAATCTCTCTTGGAAAGAGGAATAATGGTGTTTCTGGTTTTTGTTTGTATGTGGGGAAGAGTTAAATTGCTCAGAGACTATATAATATGACATTTTGACACTTTTAGAGATGGTTTTAGATTGTTCTGTGTTTTGAACTATGCCATCTAACTTTTTTTTTTTTTTTTTCAGACAGTCTCTCATTTTGTAGCCCTAGCTGTCCTGGAACTCACTATATAAACCAGGCCAGCCTCGAATTTATAGCAATCCACCTGCCTCTGTCTCCAGAGTGCTGCTAGAGTCAAAGATATCACACTTGGCTTCCTAGTACATTTTTATCATGGGCTTTGGAGATTGTTTTAAAAAATGTATTTAAATACTTCATTGTTTTGTTTTTTTTTTTTTAACATGCCACACATGGTTACATTTTCTTGAGTCAAAGACTCAAGAAAAAAATAATCTCATATATACAATTTTATATTATGCTTTAAATTCAAAACCATGAGTGATTTTCACATTTGAAAATAAAGTTTAAATGCAAGGATAGAGGTTCTGGTTAGACACAAGCAATTTGAGTTCCTAACATCAGCAAAAAAATGACCCGAAATAAAGTATTGATTCCATGTCTGATTTTATATTTAAGCAGCCAATGGCAAATGTCCTTAAAGTGGAATCAGATGTTTGTAACTTAATACTTAAGAAAAATGATGAGTGCATGTTTTTTACTTTTAAGTATTCTTGGTGCTGCCTGGCTTAAGACATAAACTGATGTAAAAATAAATGACTGCCTGCATAATTTATGTAATGTCCTGCTTCTGATCCTGTTTGTATTGATTTTTCTAAAAGGCTTTTGTGGCTACAGGAACCAATCTGTCTCTCCAGTTTTTTCCGGCCAGCTGGCAGGGAGAACAGCGACAAACACCTAGCCGGGAATATGTTGACTTAGAAAGAGAAGCAGGCAAGGTAGGAAACATCTTTTTGCAATTTCAGATATTGTTGATTGTTTCATTATTGTCTGATTACTTGCATTTTAATAAGATTATCAGTCTGACTGCCCAGACGTATGATCAGATATTGTTGATTGTTTCATTATTGTCTGATTACTTGCATTTTAATAAGATTATCAGTCTGACTGCCCAGACGTATGATCAGATATTGTTTTCATGTTAAAAGAATGTAAAATGATTTTAATGACTTATAACATTTGATTCCTAATTTCAGATATATAATAGTTACCATGGGAAGTTCTTATAGAAAGGTAATATCCTACATTTAATATTCAAATTTTTAATTTCTTTAAAAGTTAGCAAGAAATTTTTTGTGTCTACTAAAATGTTACTATAGGCCTGTGAAATTTGGCAGTGGGGGAATGATGGGACCAGACATGACTGTTTAAAAGTTGTTTTTTTTTAAGTTTTTGTATTTAGAAACAAATTGTAGATAACTATTTTGTTAATATAGCAAATTTGATTTTTAGAAAAATAAGAAAAAAATAATATTTTCTATTTATTTTAAGAACAGTTTCTGGAAATTTAAATATGCCTTACAATTTTTATGTTAGAAATCGAATTTATAAAAAATATAGGTGGGAATATTTATACTGATAGCTATTAAAAGTTTGTATGTTACTTGATAAGAATTTAATAGTATTTTAGATTGGTTGATCTTTGATCAAGGAGTCAGACAGATATCATGAATATATATCATATAAGTTATGAAATTTTAAAGAAAACATTTTTTAAAAAGTTCAGGAGTTGATTTCATGGAAAAAATTTGAAGAACTTTGGTATTCAGTTGTAGACTTAGTATTTCTGTTTCCTCTGTAGAATGATTTTGTTTGGATTTGGTTGGTGTTTTGGGGTTTATATTTGTTTGTTTTCTGGGATGTTTTTGGTTTGAGACGGTCTTTTGTAGCTGTGGCCAACCTAGAACTCTCACTCCTCCTGACTCCACCTTGGACTGATAGGGTTACAGGTGTGCGCCACCACACCCTGCTTATAGTATGTTACCATTCCTGTTTCTAGCAACATGCTAAATTATTTTTTGAAGTGTCATTATGAGTAGCATAAACTTTTGAGTTATTTGCCTGTGGAACGACAGATTTTGCCTGTTTAGTTTGGGGACAGCTCTTGGACTTAGTGAGTTCCAAGTCAGCCTGGGCTACAGTGAGACCCTATTTTAAAACAAAACAATGTTGGTGAGGTGGCTCAGCAGGTAAGAATGTGTGCCTGGAAACCTTGACCTGAGTTGGCTCCTCAGAATCCTTACAAAAAGCCCAGAACTGAAGCTGTTACCACAGCTTCAGCATTCCTTCCACGGAGTGGGAGGTGGAGCCCAGAGGATCTCCCGGAAGCCACTGGAGGAAGTATTTCAGGTGCAGAAACAACAGGAGAGACCCTGCCTAAAAACAAAAATAGAAGATCTGGAACCCAAAAAAGTTGTCCTCTGGTGTGCAGATACATCTGTACCCCTACCACATACAAATAATAAAATAATTCTTTTTTTAAAAAAAAGCAGCAACCAAAAAGAAACAGCAGCATATATACACTAATTAAAAGATTTATCTGTTTTAAATACAGTGAAGGATTTTGTTTGTTTCATTCTGTGATCTTATATTTTATCTTTTATGGGTAACCAGTTAATCTTCAGATTGAAAGGGGAAAGACTGCAGGAATTGTTTTAAAAAATGAGTAATAATTATATAAACTTTCTTGTATGAACTCGTTTAATTAGAAAATGGAAATTAGTATTCATAATCTGTTTCAATTTTAGTAGCAAATGATAAAACATGTACAATATCAGGAAATTTATATCTTATTAATACTGGTTTTAGAAGTTTGTTTTTCTGAAAGAGAGATGTTGAGTATTATCAGTTTTGCAGGCTTGCTTTCTTGTTGCAGCTATTCACCTCTGTAGTTGTGTCTAGAGAGCTAAATACTGCACATAAGCAAGTAAGGGGGCTATATTCCAAGAATGTGGTAATGCTAGCCAAAATCAGGGTCTTTCATGTGATAAGTTTACATATAGATGACAGATTTTTCATACATAGTTTTGCCAACAAAAGAAATGCAGAAAACAAACACACACCCTCCTAACATATTGCTGTGTGCTGCTAAGATAAAGTACTCCGTTGACTAAAGAATACTAACCTAGGTTTTCTCATCCTTGGCATTCAGACTATGGAATCAAATATGTTCTTTCTCCCTTTTTGTGCTTTTTTTTTTTTAATCATTAGATTTTCAGTCTCTACAGGCTTAGGATTGACTACCAAAAAACAATTAGAAGAACTTTTCTGAAATGCTAATTATTTGCCAAAGTTAATTCTTTTTATCAGATACCGAATGAGTATCATCTCATTTTTTTCCACCTTGTTTGAACTCCTGATCCTCCTGCCTATACCACCCAAGTGCTGGGATTACAGGCATTGATCCCATTGCTTGAACCTAGTTGCCTCCCAAATTTTTTTTTATTTTGACTGATAAGTGACCAGGAATATTTGCAGTTTTAAATAAGTGGTATTGGGAGAGAAGCTGTTACTTGTACAAACCCTAGAGATTAGGAAATGATGTGCCATGTAGGCCTCTGGGGGAAGTGTTCTAGATAAGGAAAAAGAAGGGTTCTTTATTATTGTAAAGGAGCCAGAGTGGGAACACACACTATATGGTATATAAACAGCAAATAGGCCAGTATGGCTAGATTAGACTAGGATGGGAGTAGTAGATGAGATAAAGACAATAAAACAAGGAGCTGGTTGGTTTTTTGAGACAGTTTCTCTGTAGCCCTGGCTGTCCTGGAACTTAGTCTGAAGATAAGACTGGCCTTGAGATCTGCCTGCCTCTGCCTCCCAAGTGCTAGAATTAAAGGTGTGCATCACGACAAACTGGATGACAGATTTTTTTAAATTATATTTTTATTTGTATATATACATGTCTGTATATACATGTGGAGGTCAGTGGACACCTTGTAGGAATATGTTGTATGTGTCAGTCCTGGGAATTGAATTTGGGTTATCAGGCTTGGCAGCAAGTGTTTTTGCCCACTGCGCTGTCTCATCTGCCCACAGGTGCTGTTTTGTGGTTGTTGTTTTGCTTTGCTTTGTTTTTTACTTTTATTTTTTAGTTTCTCCTGGTTTATTTTAGTTTTTAAAGTCAAGGTCTCACATAGGTCAGACTGATCTTGACTTTGCTATATAGTTGAGTATGGTCTTGAACTTTTGCTACTCTTCCCTTGGCCTCCAGTATCCTGGGTAAAGTGTGTGAGCCCTTATATCAGACTTGACATGGACTATTATTCTGAATGAAATTGAGAGTGGTTTCAGGGTTCTTCCCAGATGAATGGTATGGTTTGTGTTAGGTTTTGACAGGCTCACTCAGCATTCTAGGTTGATAATAGTCTGTGAGGGCCAAAGTGAAGTAGGGAAACCGGTTTGGCTATTGAAGTAATCTTGGCAAGGCAGTAGAGGTGTAGTGAGAGGTGAGTGTGTTCTGAAATAAAAGCATCTGGATTTGTTTATGGATTGGATGCAGTGGGTGGGAAAGAGAGTGCTAAGAAACAACTCCACCTCTTTGGGTAGGACAACTGGAAATATGGGTGCCATCATCTGAGGGGTGTGTGTGTGTGTGTGTGTGTGTGTGTGTGTGTGTGTGTGTGTGTGTAGTAAGGAACAGGTTTGCTCAATTTAGGACATGTGGATTTGTGATGTTTGCTTGTTTTTATAGCTTCCATTTCCTTACTGCCTACCCTGAACTCCCGGAGCTTAGTAGTGCTTTTTAAAGGGACCCTTCATCTGTTTATCTCAAGAGTTCAGTAACCTTGGAAAAAGGTCACCATTATTGAAATGTAGTTTAAATATAATAAAACGCTCCTAGTTTAATGGCATAGTTTTCACTTTAACAGCCACGCCAAGAAATTTTCTCATGCTCCCTTACACAATTCTGGGATTGTTGTAGCTGTGTGGTTCTGGGTCAGGGTCTCTCCTGAGGTTACATTACAGTCAAACTGTTAGATAGGGCTGGACAGTCTCTGAAGACTTGTTTAGAGCCAAAAGATATACTTCTAACTAAGCTCATATGACTTCTATTTCTAGACATGTGTGCTTCTTTATACAGAGAAAATGAATGAAGTCAGCACACTTTTTATGACCACTTCTCCAATCATTTGTGTCTCATTCAATTTATTAGCAGCTAGTCACTAAGTCTAGGCCACATTCAACAGAGAAGGGAATTATTACACTTGGGTATGAATACCAGGATGATGGAATCATTGGTCATGTTAGAGCCCAGCCACAATAATAATTCTTAAGTTTAGTGAATTCAGAACAGCTTACAATGTTAATAAAGAAAAAACAAATAATTCTTTTATTTAAAATGGTTGTTTTGTGATGTAAGGAAATGACTTCAGAAAATAGCCCCTTTTATTCATTCTTTGGCTTTTGTGATAGCAGGAGTATTTTTACCGAGGCCAATTGGCACAGGTCTATAATCCCTGCTTCTCAGGAAGCCAAGTGGGATCAAAAGTTCAAGGCCTTCCTTACCTATTTAGTTCATTCAAGGATAGCCTGGGCAACTTAAGGAGACTTTGTCTCAAAATAAAAGGTAAAAAGAGGGCTGGAAATGTAGACCAATTGTAGAGCTCTTGTCTATCACTGTGAGCCCTAGGTTCAAACACCTTCCCCCTACCCCCACCACTCAGATTTTCTCTCAAACTTAGGAACCTTTGTTTTCATTTCATAAAAATAATTTCACACCAAGTGTCTTTAATAAGGAAGATCTGTTGGTGACTGTTACCTATAAATAGATACTTGTGTGAGATCAGGTCAGAGCATAGTATTATATATTTTTGTTTTGAAGTACTTGAAACTTTTTTGAGAGGACAGGGTCTAAGTATATAGTTTTGGCTGCCTGGGACTCATTATATGAACCAGGCTGGCCTTGAAACTTAAAAAGAAAAATTTGGTATATAGGTGTTTTTCCTGCTTGTAAGTCTGTGTGTACCTGGTGCCTATGGAAGAGGCCAGAGGAGGACATTGAATTCCCAGGGGACTAGAGTATAGAGGATTATGAACTGTCTGTCACATGGGTGCTGGGGATAGAACCTGGTCCTCTGGAAGAATAGCCTATTCTCTTAACTACTGAGCCATCTCTCCAGCCCCATTTGAAACAGTTGTCTAGTTGAACTAGTACTGGGCATGGAATCCAGAGCCTTGAACAGCTTACTGAGTACTCTGCCACTGACTATGTTCTGAGCCCTAACCTCGGCTCTTAGAATCTTTCAGGAAAGGTTTAAATATAGCATAGTGGAAAGGTAGAGTCAAAACTGATCACAACTTACATGTTTGTGGTAGGCAGAATATTCCTCGTGTAAGGATTAAATGAAGTATCAGAATATATGAAAAATATATTTTGAAATTTGAATTGTTTGTTTTGAGACTAGTTTACTATAGGACAGGCTGGCTTCGAACTGTCATTTGTTTTGCTTCTACCTCCCAAGTTTATGGATTAAAGGTATGTGCCAGTATGCTCAGCACTGAAAATGCATCTTCAATTGCAAACCCCTCTTTAGAGTTAGGCTGTTAGATGGTTTTGAAGGGTAAATTGTAACTGAGTCATAGAATTAGTGATGTAGGGTGACTTGGGTAAGTTCATTTCAGATAGGCAGACAGTGCTGCTGGAACACTTGTATTTCCCACTAGTCCGTCCTGGTATGTTACAGACCTTGATAACTAAGGTGTTTTTCATTCTTTAAACTGCTTCCTTTGTAACTTAGCTGTCCGCAGTGTTTCCTCAGCTTGGCAACTAGGAAAAGGCAGCTTATCAGAACTTGAATCATTCCTAAATTGAAATTTTATAGACTCATCTTAATTTCTTTGCTCTTTCCTCTTAGGTCCTATTTCCAATTATATTTTATTTCAGATGAATGCAAATGATTTTGATTGACCAAAATTAATAGTCTTGAGTGGTCACAATGTTTTTCCCCCATGTGTTTTATAAAGCTTCATTGAGATTTTGACTTAATGACTATATATGGTAATTGTATGGTCCCATTAGTCTAACAAGTATGAAAACTGATTTCAGAAAATGAACTTTATTGTTTTGCTGTTCATTGGCCCATTCTCCTCCCACCCACCCCACACACACACACACACACACACACACACACACACACAAGGAAATTGATTTTTCTGTTCCTGTACTGGACTCAGGAGGGGAGAAACTCTTCTTAGTATGGTCCTACCTCTTTTTGAGACAGGGTACTACTATGCAGACCAAGCTGGCTTCCAACTTAAAGAAATCTGCCTGCCTCTGCCTCCCAAGTGCCAGGACTAAAGGCACTATGCTTGTCATAAGGTATTTCTGAGCCTTTCAAGTGCTGGGATTATAGGCTTGACCATGTTTAGCCTTAATTCATAAGAAGATAAAAGCAAAGCAATTTTTAACAGATTTTGATCTAATGGATAATTAATTTTTGAGTAGGCTCCTCTGTCTTAAGATACATTGCCTCTTACTTTCCTTCCTTTCTTCTTAATTTATAACATTTGTGTGTGTGCACACTCGCACGCGCTAGTTTCCATGTGGGTTCTAGGGATTGCACTGAGGTTGCCTGGCTTGGCAGCAGTTTCTCTCACCAATGAGCCATCTTCAACTTAGACTAATATTTTCAACTTAAAAACTATGTATATTTCACAATTTGGGTATGACTAGGGCGTAAATATATGCTAATGGCTCACAGAAGGAACCAACCACTAGTGTTTTTAGGTGAAACAAAGGTGTAGAAAAGGACTGTCATTTTCAGATGAAGTTCTTAGAGGATAAGCTGGATGGAATCTTGGGATGCAACTGCATTCGGCTGTGTTGCAAATGTTTATGGGCTCTCGGGCAGCAGCACTGTCGAGCCTGCCACTTTTCTGAGTTCTAACTCCAAAGCATAACAGGCTTTTCACTTAGAAAAAATACAGTGAAATCAAGTAAAAAGTGTATAGAAAGCATATTAGTGGCATGTTAGTACAGTTTTTATTATGTGGAAAAGTATACAGATCTCATGTTATTGGTGGCAGAGGTAGGCATGTGCGGATGGTTTTTTTTGTTTTTGTTTTTGTTTGGAAACTCAGTCTTAATATAGCCCAGACTGGCATTGAACTAGCCAAGAAGTACAGGATGACCCAAGCGCTGATCTCCCAAGTGCTGGGATTTCAGGTGTGAGCCACTGTGCCCAGCTCTCATGAAGTCTGAGGTCAGTTAACATACAATTCTTTTTCTTTGTTGTTGTTTGGTTTTTCGAGACAGGGTTTCTCCATATAGCCCTGACTGTCCTGGAACTCACTCTGTAGACCAGGCTGGCCTCAAACTCAGAAATCCGCCTGCCTCTGCCTCCCAAATGCTGGGCTTTTTCTTTGTTGAGATAGAACTCAACTTTTTCTTACTATATAGCTCAGGCTGATCTCAAACTGGATCTTCCTACTTTAGTCCAGGTACTTGGATTGCATTTTTTTCGCCACTTTTCCCAGCAGCATACTAATTTTATTGAATATGTGTTTAAATATGTGGACATACGTGTTTCAGAAATATTTTCTAGTTTTCTATTTTATGGTTTGTCATTTGCACTATATGAAGTAGTAGGTTTATACCTTGCATTAGATCACTATAAGAAACATGTTTTCTCCCAGTTGTTTCAGATTATGAATGAATGACTGTAGTGTCTGACAGTGACTGTGAACTTAGGAACAGAAAGGACCATGTGGCTAAAGGAGCATGAATCAGAAAAGTCTTTTAAATCTGTTAACTAGTCTACAGAAATGATTATAGCTGGGCAGGAAGGCACATATTTCCATCAGTGGAATCTTGTTTTCCTGGGTGCTTTTGGCCAGTCTAGCATTACAGCTAGCTTGTCTGATGATTCATTAGTTTGTGGATAGAACAACTGTTCATTGTCTGGGTGGGGGTGGGGTGGAGAGCTAGCTCTTTGCCTTAGAAAAACCTGCCTTGTAGAGCATTGGTGGAAATGTGTATGTAAGCAGTGTTTCTGTGATGGTCTGTGTCTCACACATTTTACTTACTTTGATCTCTAATTTTTACTAAAGGAGATATTTTCATTGATTATAAAATGTGAGGAATCTGACTTGAGGGACCTAAAGTCCTATAACATTGAACTGCATAATACACCAAACAAAGGGGACCTTCAACCTATGATATAATGTGTTTTCATTTGCTTAGCTTGCTATTCATAGTCTGCTCTGCATTGTTTTCTTCTGCCCAGATTGAAAAGCTGAACTTTTATCAGAGTTCTTCATTGGCCCCCATTTCCTATGTATTCCTCAAAGAATCTTTCTTCCTTCTTCCAGATTTGAAACCATAGTGTTAGTGGCCACCATATTTATTATTTATTATATTTAGTATATTTATTTAACATATATTTATTATATTAGCCCAGATCTCTTAGAAAATTGAAACCTCATATTTCTTTTCTCTCTAGATTTGTCTGTTATGGGTAATTTAATAATTTTGACCTTTTTATGACTTACTTCACTTAGTGTAATATTGGATTCATCTGTGTTATATAAGCAACACTTGATTTTTGTTGTTTGAGTTTTTGTTTTGCTGGTGTCTATGATGATAGGGTTTGTTTGTTTGATTGATAGTCATCCTGTGTAGTGCAAGCTGACCTTGAGTTTGTACTGGTCCTTCCACTCTGGCCTTCTAAGTAAGTGTTGGAACTAGAGGCATGTGCTATCATTGTGTTCAGCATTCATTCCTTTTTATAACCAAATAATAAACCCTTATATTAATAATATAATTGGATGACACAAGCATGTACTTACTGAACTTCTTTTCTGGCTTGAATAATGGGGAATTTGAAGCTATAAGTTGAAAGTAAAGTAATTTATATAATTTGGATTAAACATGACATCAAAATATTGATGTTTAGGTCTTGAGTTAAATTTGCTAAACCACATTTTACCTTTTTAAAAATGAGGCTTGGGAGTTGGAGAGATGGCTCAGTGGTTCAGAGCACCACCTGCTCTTCCAGAGGTCCTGAGTTCAAATCTCAGCAACCACATGGTGGCTCACAACCATCTGTAATGGGATCCGATGCCCTCTTCTGGTGTGTCTGAAGACAGCTACAGTGTATTTACATATAATAAATAAATAAGTCTTTTTAAATAAAAAAAAAATGAGGCTATAGTCACTTTTAAACCTGTGAAGTCTCATTCTGTAGTATTTAGTTTTTAGAAAGATAAGCTGTTTTGTTGCATCCTGTGATTTGCTGCATCTATATACCAGTTTTTAAGGCTTTGTGGAGTCCATTTTCTATAACATTATTTTTTCCTGGACAATGAAGCTTCATCTTGGGACATACAATAACGTTTCTTTTCAAATATTGAAGTAAGGCATCATTTTCAGTAAAATGTCTTTGTGTTTAAATGACATTATTGAATTAACATTACAAAATACCAGCTGTTAAGAGACAGCAGTATATTTTCTTCAGACTTTGAGGCCTGCTATTCATGAGTATATAAAAGCACCAAACATTTCCTTTGAAAATTATACATAAAACTGTTTATTTCAGTATGAACATTAAATAAATCACCAGGATCATCAAATGTTACTTTAAATTAGAATGTATCCATTTTCTAAAGCCATTTAGAAATTTCACAAAACATATTAGTGGTGGTCTCCTTTTCATGAAAGATTTATAAAGAAGTAAAAGATGAACTTTAAAAAATGAATTACATAAAGGAAATATTTTTGACTATGGATGTTAATATGAATAAGCTAAAAAATTATAGAATCTACAGTTTTAAAAGATGTAAGCCATTTGTGAAAAACACAAATGTGGTTTAAAAGTAGCATGAAGTTAACTTTTTCTCAGCTATTATATAAAAATTACCCATGATTTGTATCAGGATTAGCATAAGAGAGGCTTTTATAGTGAAATGTTACACTTTATACCATGTGCTCTAAGGACTGAAGTCTTCACTGGAGGTATGGTAAGTCAACTCTTTGATATAAAGTATAGAGGGATATTGTTCTTAGGTTTCTCTGGGATGATGCACAGGAGATGAGCATTGTCACTTGACTAAAGGTGCACACTGATGGAGTAACTGTGGCTGGACTTGGCCATGTGTGGGTGTGGTTGCCAGTACATGGAAGATGAAAGCAGTAGTTCAAGGTCACTCAAGTATATATCGAATTAGTGGCCAACCTGTGTCTCAAAAAAAGATAAATAAATAATAGTGAATTTATAATGTGGGAAGAAATGAGTACTTATCAGAACAAAAGGAAATATGTGGTTAGACGGTTGTAACTATAACTGTAGACAGTTTCCCTTGCTACAATAGGAGGAGAAATAGAACCTTGTGTT
Source organism: Tokudaia tokunoshimensis (assembly GCA_036184795.1). Taxonomy (NCBI): domain Eukaryota; kingdom Metazoa; phylum Chordata; class Mammalia; order Rodentia; family Muridae; genus Tokudaia; species Tokudaia tokunoshimensis. The sequence continues at coordinate 32,242,555 of BTHU01000020.1, forward strand.
TTTAGAGAGTCTTCTTTCTTTTTTAAGTAGAAAATGGTTCAAAATAATTTATTGAACTTTTATTTTTAAAAGAAGTTGTTAGCATAAGGAGAAAACCATACATATGTAACATAAGGACATAAAACCTGTAGATTTATGTTACCAGTACTTGGGGAGTAACTTTTCTATTGTTTATAAACTGACAGTTTTTATTAAGTATCTCTGAAAAACAAAAGTCCAAAACTTTCCTCAGGAGACTGCTAAATTTGACTAAAGAAAAACAATATGCTTCCAGCTTTTCTCTTAAACTGAGAAACTTTCATACTATTTTTCTGTCATGTAAGTAATAAAAATGCCAGCTTTAGCTCATGAAGCACTAGATTCGTCCAGTGACAACACATTTTGTGTACATAGATGAAAATCTCACTTATGAATATGTGTTTGATTACTTGGAACTTTGAAAATTCATTGGAGTTCCACTTTATATTTTAAAAATCTTACTTAAGGTAGTGAATGATTTAAATTTATGCTGAATGTTATTTTGTGATAAGTGAGGTAGAGAAGATATAAAGAAAAAAGATTAGTAGCCAGGTATGGTGGACACAAGTCTACAATCCCAGTACTTGAGAGGTAGTTACAGGAAGATCATCAGTTCAAGACCAGCCTGTGCTACATGATATTCTTTCTGAGAGAGAAAGACAGAGACAGAGAGACAAATAGACTTTAATTAATTATTGTTTTTATTACAGTTATTTAAACTTTGAGGTTATAATATAATCACATCATTTTCCCATTCCCTTCTTCGTCTCTGACTACTTTTGTTTGCCTTTTGTTGTTGTTGTTTTTCAATACAGGGCTTCTCTTTGTGGCCCCAGGCTGGCCTGAAACTCAAGTAGATCCACCTGCCTTTGCTTCCAAAATACTGTGACTAAAGACTTGTGCCACCAAACCTAGTGGTTATGATGACTCTAAAATGTAATCTCAGCATTTAAAGTGGAAGTAGAATGATTCTGAGTTCTGAGCCATCCTGAAACCCATAATAGTTTGACTTTAGGGCAGAGAAGATTATAGAACTATGATAAATTCCTCTCTTGGTTCATATCTATGTCATACAGTATCTGGCTTGACACCCATTCTTTACATTTAAATCCTTATTGAGAAAAATCAGCCAATGTGAGAATTATTGTGATTGGAAGCCTCGGTTTGGAAATTCTACTAAAGTGACTTGCTCTGCTGTCATTTAATTACTTGAAAACTTGGTGATTGTATTGGTTATCTTTAGAGAAGACAGTATCAAACTGTAAAAGTTCAGGTCACCTCAGTGTGTGAGGATGTTGGTATTTTCTGATAGTGCTAAAGGTTTATAGGATGAATATTTTTTAACTCAGTAAATTTGAAATAATGTTTATTGATAACCTTTTTAAACTTAAAGTGTATTACATATTTTACATTTTTCAGTGACGAAAGATGTTACAGCATCCCAGAATGCTCCTTTTGGATATTTCTCCAACATACAACTATCTATAACTGTAGTTCTATGGAATCCAGTGCCCTCTTCTGGTTTGCAAATCTACATTTAGAAAAACAAATCCATGTGTGTTGCAGGATATTTGATCATACCTTGAACCCCATGGTTGTGTTATTTACAGAAAAACCATGTTTCTAGTTGGTGTGGCTCACCCCTTAGCATACACTTTTAATCCCAAACTATGAAGTTTGTTTGTAGGAGTAAGCATCCATGTTTGAAAGTGATGTCTAATTGAGTAGCAGAGTGACAAAAGAGAGAAGGATTTGACAGAATAGGATATGTCCAACTCGCATGAGAAGAAGAAAGGGAAGCTACTTGAAGAGCAGTGCAGAGAGAAAAAGAGAGAGAGGGCAGTTTTGCCAGGACCGTTGGAGAGAGAGAGCAAGCTAGACACAGATGAAGACAGAAGAAGCCAGAAGATCAGAACATATTGCCAAAAGTTAGTATGAAGCCAAGGAGAACAATTCAGGAGAAACTGAGAGAAGCCAGTTTGAATCAGTTAGCTTGGAGAGGAGTTTGAGCCGGAACAGCTCAGTTGAACTAGCCAGCTAGAGATCAGAAAGATCTACAAATGGGTGAGCTTATTCAGCAGCAAATCTCAGAGGCTGAAAACATTCTAGGTTTAGATAAGATTGTACTCAGCCTAGAAGCTTCTAGGACTAGGCCTAGGTTATTAGATAGGCAGTAAGCCTCAAGAGACAGCAATTGTAACAGGAAAATAAAAGTTACACACACACACACATGTATGTATGTATATGTTTATATATATCCTAAAGAAGAAAACTTCATGTCTGTTTTTTGTTGGTTTTCACCAGTCGTTTTTATGTTTTTTTAGGTATACTTGAAGGCTCCCATGATTCTGAATGGAGTATGTGTTATATGGAAGGGCTGGATTGATCTCCACAGATTGGATGGTATGGGTTGCCTGGAGTTTGATGAGGAGCGAGCCCAGGTAGGGTGATTTCAGTCTTTACTGGATATAGTCCTTTTATTTAGTCCCTAAACTTGTCTTTGGGGAACTACTTTACCTCATCTTTAGAGTAGTACTATGTCTAGGGCTCATGAGATGATTTAGTGGATAAAAGTTACCTGAGAATCTGAGATTGATTCCCAGGACCCACATGGTAGAGGAGCCAACTCCTCTAACCTCCATACACATACTATGTAACTGGTGTGCACCCATACACATGTATATACCCACAAAATAAACAAAATGTAGTGAACACTACCCCCTACTTTCCCATTTCCCAAGACAAGGTTTCTTTGTGTAACTGCCTTGAATTCAAGAGATCCACCTGCCTCTGCTGGGATTAAAGGCATATGACACCACTTCCTGGGCTTAATAAAAAAAATTTTTTTAATTTATTTTCATTTTATGCTATTTTATGTTTATTGGGTATTTTGCCTACATGAAAGTCTGAAGGTGTCAGAAATCCTGGAACTTGGGTTACAGACGGGTGTGAGTTTTCATGTGGATGCTAGAAATTGAACCTAGGTCCTCTGGAAGGCAACCAGTGCTCTTAACTGCTAAGCCATTTTTCCAGCCCTTTAAAATATGTTTAAAAGTAAAGAGTAGCAGTAGGATTATTTTTGCTCTGATGAGGCAACATGACCAAAAATTGGGAAGGAAAGGGTTTATTTGGCACCACTCATGATGGGCTGGGCCTAGCTTCACTACCATCATCAAGTAAGAAAATGCCCTGAAGGCTCGCCTGCAACCTGATCCCGTGGAGGCAGTTTCTTAACTGAGGCTTCCTTCTCTGTGATAATTTTAGCTTGTGTCAAATTGACACAAACCCAGGTGACATAGGTGTATGTTTGTACAATGAATAATCTTGAAAGTGTTGAGGACTATATTCCAGTCCTGATTTTGGAAGTCTTTCCTTCAATGGAAATCCACTGGTTAATCATTGGATTACCTGTGTCTGTCTGGTGGGAAATTAAAGTCCAATAAATGATTCTTTTCAATATTTTTTATTGGTTTATCATTACAATATGGGGGAGAGGGAGAGACAATTGTAAAAGCACATATGAGAAAACCCTTTTAGATTGACTGAGGATCTTGACAAATAATCTCCCTAAAAGATATTAATAAACTGAACAAAATTTGTTTTGAAACAAGGAAACAACTGGGTGGCACATGCCTTTCATCCCACCCTTGAGGGGCAGAGGCAAGTGGATTTCTATGAGTTCAAGTTCAGTCTGGTCTACACACTGAGTTCCAAGCAGCCAGTGCTACATAGTGAGACCTTTTCTCAAAACCATACCAAAGCCACTTTTTGTAAGTACTTTGGAAATTGACCAAAGGATACAGATGGAGATGTTTATGTTCAGGCATAGCTATTGATTTTTGTTAAGATTTGTAAGTCTGTGACATTGTAGTCAGGAGCTGCTGCCCTTCCCCAGTCTGTGGTCCTTTAAGTTGTCCTCTGGGCAAGACAGAAGGACTGCTAGCTCTGCTGTCATGTTAGAAAGCAACAGAGGTTTCATTGGCAGATAATCTAACAAGGTTATTGTTGCAGGAAACAACAAGCTAACAGACCAGGCAGAATTTTACCATCTCATGTACATACAAGGAATCAGATGACTAAAGTGGCCCAACCAAGACCCACATGCATGTGATCTGGAAAGCTTAGTGCACTTGCAGGCTACATCTGCTCCAAAAGAACACAGAAGGCTTGTGGAAGCACTTACTGCTTGTGTAAACATGGAGTAGTTTGGTAAACTCTCTGAACTTGGAAACCATTTGCCTAAGCTATATATACAGATACATACATACGTGCATACACACACAGAGATCTGGATTTAAGCGAAATAGAAGATCAGGAACTGACTTAACAGCTAAGCTATATTGACCCACAGGTAACCTCCCAGAAAGCAAGCCTTAAAAAGAAAAGTAGAGGGATTGGAAAGATGGCTTACTTGCTATGCGGTGTGGGCACTGGAGGTCAGATCCCCAGAACCCATGTGAAGACGAATGCAGTAGCACCCATCTATACTTTCACTGTGCCTACATAGAAACAGAACAGTTAGTTTCCAGAAGCTGTAATCCTAGCTACTCAGGAGGCTGAGGCAGGAGAATCACAAATTCAAGATCTTCCTGGACCTAAGAAGTGAATTCAGGACCATCCTGGGGCTTACATAGTGAGTGTAGCTTAGGGGTAGAGCACTTGCCTACTATGTCATGAGGTTTTGAGTTCAGTTAGCACTGAAAACAACAGTGGCAATAACTAACAAAAAACATGTAGGAAAAATTAATTTAGAAGTCTTTACCCATTCTTTACTTCATCACATTTTGTTACTTTTCCTCTCAGTACTGGAGACTTAAACTCTAGGCTTACATTTGTTAGGAAAGCGCAACCACTGTGCTACATTTTTAGAATTTCTTTTTCTTTAGGCTTATTTTGAGATATTGTCTATCTGTGTAGCCCTGAACTGGTCTGTAACACACTGTTTAGATCAGGCTGGTGTCACACACATGGTAATCCTCCTAGCTTTACTTCTGCCTTTTGAGTACTGGAATTATAGGTGTACATCACTGTGCCCTGCTTTTTCAAAATTTTCTTTTCCTTTTTTGTTCTTTGAAAAGGGTCTCAAGGTAGTTCATGGCTTGTGTTAAACTCCAAATGTAGATGGTGGTTTTGAAGTCCTGACCCACCTGCCTCTACTTTCCAGTTGCTGGAATTACAGCTGTGAGTCATCAGTGTGGCTCATTACGTCTTATGTCTGTATGTTGGAGGGAAGCCCTGAACTGGTCTGTAACACTGTGTAGATCAGGCTGGTGTTTGGATTCCAGCACCCAAATAAAAAGCCATGCGTGGCCATGTAAGCCTGTAACCCCAGCACTGGGAGAAAGGAAGGGCAGAGACAGAGGATTCCTGGGGGCTGTGACTGCCCTCCTAGTACACAGGACAGTGAGAGATCCTGCCTCAGTGGAATAAGATGAAGAATGGTTGAATCTGATATCCAACATCCTGTTCTGTTGGCCTTCTCGAATGTGTATACATACACACAGCTCTCTGAAACACATTACATATGCACTGCGTGCCTCTATCTTGTCCTCCCCTAGATTTACTAGGTAGAGTTGGTGTGTGTGGTAATGTCCCATAGGTCTCTAAGGCTCTGTTTTTATTTTGTCTTTTCCCCCCTTTTTAGTCTTCATAATGCATAATCTCTATTCATCTATTTTAAGCATACTCATTTTTCTTCTTTTTTTCTAAAGATTTATTTATTATTATATATATATAAGTACACTGTAGCTGTCTTTAGACATCCCATAAGAGGACATCAGATCTCATTACGGATGGTTGTGAGCTACCATGTGGTCTCTGGGAATTGAACTCAGGACCTCTAGAAGAGCAGTCATGCTCTTAACTGCTGAGCCATCTCTCCAGCCCCAACTAATTTTTCTTCTGCTACATCATATCTACTGTCAAGTGTCTGAGTTTACCATATCAGTTGTTTGGGTTTGGGTTTTCACTTTTTGTTTGTTTGGGGGTTTGTTTAATGCCTTGTTTTTAAATATAGTTCTAAAATTTTGACACTTCACAATTAAATAGTTTAGTTAGATTTCTAATGTATTTGTTTTGTGTATTCAGAAGTCTACATGTGTTTTTCACATCATATGTGTAGAAATCAGAAAGCAATTTGTGGGACTCTCCTTTCTTTTACCATGTGGTCTCTAGGAATCAGGTTCAGGTCATTAAGTTTGACAGCAAGTACCTTTATCATTGAGCCGTCTTGCCACCTTTTCAACTAGTGAGAGACAGACAGACAGACTAACTAACTAACTAGTATTCATTTACCAAAAATGAAATAGCTAAACAGACTGATACATAACTTTAGAGTCCCAGGAGTCAGAGGCAGATAGATCTCTGCAGTCCAGCCTGCTTTACATAGTGAATTCCAGGCTAGCTAGGGCTTTATAGTGAGACCCTATCTTTAAAAAAAAAAAAGACGTTTTAGAAGTTCTTCAAGACCCCCAAATTTTCCAAAGTTCCAGAGATAACATGTACTGCTAGGCTTTTAGATTTATGTGTATATGTCATATGTCTGATGCCTGAAAAGGTCAGAAAACCTCTTCTGAAACTGGAGTTACAGGCAGTCATGAGCTGCCTACTGTGGGTGCTGAGAACTGAACTCACTCTTAACCCCTGGGTCATCTCTCCAGCTCCATGCTGGGTTATAGCACTACATAGAGTGGTTATTTTAATTCTGGTTATATAAGCTATATAACTGAATTATAAATGATTAGCCCAACAGCTTAGTTCTTTGTATGTATTGATATGTGCCAGAAGAATCTATTGTTTGTACTTTGTATTATATAATTCAATACTAACATTATTTGAGATAGGGTTTCGTTAGTCCAACTCTGCATGTATCTGAGCATGATGGTGAACTCCTGAGTTTGTTTTCATCACACCCAGCAGAAGAACATTATGTTGTCATTGATACTGTTGCACAGTTATGTTCCACCAGTTCTCAGAAACAGGAATGCCAATATTAAAATTAGCATTTTCTGTTTAAGAACCTGAGGACATTGATGTAAAGCCAGTGTCTTGTAAGAGCTTGTGAGGTTTTCCTGCTATTGAAGCTAACATATAAGCTGATTTGCTTTTTCCTATGCACAGGAATGTAGATAGAACTAACTGGGAAGAGTCATTTGATTTCAGTGAAGAGTTGTGTTGAACAGAGTGATGAATTAATAATGTTCCATTTGCCACAGTGCATGCTCAGTGACTGAGCAGATTGCTCTCCTTTGACTTTCCTACCATGAGTGGCATCATTTTGACCTTCAAAGAATAGTAAATAGCAGTATTTGTGCAAATTATATTGTTATCACCAACTTTTTAAATAATTCACTAATTCTCTCGCTGTCTCTTTTCCTGAGACAGGGTTTTCTCTGTGTAACTGTCCTGGCTTTCCTGGAACTCAGTTTGTAGCCCAGGCTGACCTCAAACTCAGAGATTTACCTGCTGCTGCTTCCTGAGTTCTGGGATTAAAAGTGTATGCCACTACTGCACAGCTTTGATAACTAATTTTTCACTACACGCTTTTAAATTCATTGCTGAAGAAAGATGTTATCACCAAGCTAAATAAATACAATTATCGATTTAGGTAACATAGTAAAAATAAATTCCCTGAAACGAGGTTGGTCAGAATATTATACAGTGGCTCTATGACAGGATGCTAAGCATTTATTTCCTTGGGGACTTTGGACACCTATGTTTTGGATTAATTGTTATTAGATTTTAGGTGTGTGTGTGTGTGTGTGTGTGTGTATACATGTTCATGTATGTTTGGAGGACAAGGAGAAGTTATTTCTTTCCTGGGTCCCAGAGTTCAAATTAAGGTAATCAGGATTGACAGAAGCTTCTTTAGTTGGTGAGCCATCTCTTTGAACCTGTTTTAGGATTTCTTCTTGGTTTTGCTGTTGTTTTGTGTGTGTGTGTTTCTGCATGTTTATGTGTGGGTACTGGTGTGGGTGCATATGTGGAAGCTGATGGTCAATGATGGAGGTCTTCCTCTGTTTTCTCTCTTATTTTTTGGGACACTGTCTCTAACAAAACCTGAAATTTACCAATTTGTCTAGACTAGCTGGCCAGTGAACCTCGGGAATCCACCTGTCTTCACCTCCACAAAGTTTCCAGATGTGCTATTCTGTACCCAGCTTTTGTGTGTGTGTGTGACCCAGGTATCTAAACAGTCTTCATGTTTACACAGCAACTACTTTACCTACTGACGCATTTTTTTTTATCCTATTTATTTGGAGAGGGGTGTTCTATATAAAGAGGTGTTTGTTTTTTGTTTTTTTGTTTTTTGTTTTTGCCTCTGTGTATGTCTGTGGTCTGTGTGTGTCTTATGTTCATGAAGACCAGAAGAAGAGAGCATTGCATCCCTGAGACTGGAATTACAGATGGTTGTGAGCTACCATGTGGGTTCTGGAATCAAACCTGTGTCTTCTGGAAAAGGAGCCAGTGCTCTTGACCATTGAGTCATCTCTCTAGTCCCTGTTTTGTTGTTTTCTTAAGACTCTCGATATTGTTCAGTCTGGTATCTTAACTCCAAACATCATGTGACCCTCCTGCCTCAGCCTCCCACATGATGGGTACATGCCACAATGGTCCACTCCAACTGTGTAATGTTGACCCATCTGGCTGCTTTATGCATGTTTTCATATAAACGATGGAAAATTAAATTAGTTATGTGTATGACTTTTATATGTCCATAAGTGCTTATAAATTAATAGTACTTACTGAATACTATCTTAAGCATTTTTGCGTGTTATCTTGCATAATTTTAACAAAGGTGTGAAATAATATTTATGCCTATATTTTAAATACATTTACTGAGACTTAGAAAAAATTAAGTATCTTGTCTTGGGTCCTAACACTACTAAGTATATCATAAGAATGTGTTTTGGAGGCTGGAGAGATGGCTCAACAGTTAAGAGGACTGGCTGCTTTTCTAGAGAACTGAGGTTCAATTCTCAGCACCCATGTAGATACTCACAACTGAGAATTCATATACCAGGGAAATCCAACAACTTCTTTTGCCTCTATAAGCCTCAGGCACACAAGTAGTGCACAGACATACATGTGGGCAAAATATCACTCCCCCCGCCCAAAAAAAAAAAACCTTTAGAAAAGGAAAAGGAATGTGCTTTTCTATTCCTTGGCGCTGGAGATTAGACCTGGGGCCTTGCTCATGCTGGGCAAATGCTTTACCACTAAGCTCCAACCCCAAGTATAGGAATTTGGCCATACCTTTAGGTTACAGGCACTGAAAATGTCTTTCTGCCATCTTTCCATGCCCTCACCATGGTGTACATGAAAGTCCTGGAAGATGCTCTCAAAAGCATCAACAATGCTGGAAAAAAAGGCAAACACTGCATCTTTAGGCTATGTTCTTAAGTCAAGATTTAGTTCCTAATTTAGTGTGGTTACATTGGAGAAGCTGGGGAAACTATGGTGCACTTCACAGGCAGGTTGAACAAGTGTAGAGTGATCAGCCCTAGATTTAATGTGCAAGTCAAAGACCCAGAAAATAGCAGAACAATCTGCTTCAACCTGTCACTTCAGCTTCAATGTACTGACAACCTCAGCTGGAGACATAGAACATGAGCAAGCAAGTCAAAAACACAGGAGGGAAAATCTTAGTGTTCTTTTTCTAGAGATGTAAAACACATAAATAAAAAGCCTCTATGGACTATGAAAAAAATAAACATTGATCTTATTAACATAATTTATTGCACACAGTAAGATAGCTAGCATAGTCAGACGTGGTGGCATAACATTTATTACAGTATCAGAGGCCCGGGTCTTTTCATCTTCCTGATGCTGCTAGCCTGTTGCTCTGTCCTATTTGCCAGGGCTGCTAATTCTCTGAACACTATTAGTTCCCAGGAAAGAATAATGGTGAAATCTCGCTTACATAGCCTTCTTGAAAGCCTCATCAGGTATCTTCTGTTAACTCGTTGGCAGAAGTAAGTTACACTGCCAACTTTTGTACTGTTCTAGGGAAATAAATATTGATGGCTTTTTTTTTCCTTTTTCTTTTCCCTTTTTTCTTTTGGCATTGTTCTGGATCTTTTAGTTTCTGCAAATATACCATCAAAAATATAAGTGCACACGTACTAAGTCATATGTGACCGACAAAGCTTGAACATTTTATGTTGAAGAGTAAGCAGTGAGGGAACTTTTAAGGTTAAGAGTCATTGTGATCACACTGTGCTTTAGATATACATGGATCGCAGAGGGAGCATTGAGGTGCCATAACACAATGGAACAGGAGCTTTTTTGGGGAGACTTATAATAATATCTAGTTTACAGCTCTTTGGGTTCCAAATCAAAAAAATGCTTAGAGAAATTAAGATTGCAAAAATATAAGAAGCAAATAGGCAGTATGCTAATCCAGTTTTCAGAGGTAAGAAAAAGAGTTAGAAATCAAAGATGGTTCAGATTTTTGTTAGAATGTGGTGGCACAGGCTGGAGAGATGGCTCAGTGGTTAAGAGCACTGACTGCTCTTCCAGAGGTCCTGAGTTCAAGTCCCAGCAACCACATGGTGACTCACAACCATCCATGATGAGATCTGACATCCTCTTCTGGTGTCTGAAGACAGCTACAAGTGTACTTACACATATAATAATAAATAAATCTTTAAAAAAAAAAAAAAAGAATGTGGTGGCACATGTCAGTAATTCCAGCACTGGAGAAGCTAAGACAGGAGGATTATGTTTCAAACCAGCCAAAGCTATAATGAGACCCTCACTCCAAAATAAAAGTAACCTGAAATTAGCGCAGGATGGGGTGAATTGGTATTGATATTTTAAAAATTACTCTCCAGTTGATTTCTTTCAAAAAGATCCCCAAATTTAAACTTTTTTACATAAATCAAAGTAATTATTTCATGTACCCTGACAGCAGGAAGATGCATTAGCACAACAGGCCTTTGAAGAGGCTCGAAGAAGAACTCGAGAATTTGAGGATAGAGACAGGTCTCACCGGGAGGAAATGGAGGTGAGAGTTTCACAGCTGCTGGCAGTAACTGGTTAGTACTTTCCCCAAACTCTCAGGCTGTGTTTTTTATGTTTGTGCATAATGTTTTTTAATTGGTTTAACTTTGTCTTTTATTCTAAAAAATTGTATATTCTTGCTTGAATTAATTATATGCAATTGTTTGTAAAATGTAATTATTCTGATTTTAAGGTTGTATATGGATTTCTCATTTATTGGTCTTCACAAAAAAAGTATATATATATATATAAAACAAGGTATATTTTCTTTGGTTCAAATATCTTTGTTCTGCCTCTTGCTGCCTCCACTTTCTAAGAACTGGGATTACAGGTGTGAGCCATCACACACCTCTATGTGTAAAATGTGCCTCTTGTTAATATAGAGTATGATGAAAAAATGTAAAACATTGCTAAAATGCTGGAGAGATGACTCAGCATTAAAAGTTAAGCTCACAACCAAAAATACAAAACATTACTAAAAATCCTTAAAGGTAAATATTATTTTCTATTTTTTTATGAATATTTACCTTGATTTTGAAAGTTACAAAGGTAGATTTCTTTGCTTTAGTTTCTCAAAGTGCTAGGCATTTAACTCTGGTGCAGTTTTATCACATGAATATCACTGGGAATGGCCATCTTGAAACAGAATACTCATCGTCATTTGTGTAACTCTTTAGAGGACAGTTGAATATTTTCAAATACCCTAAAAATGGTAGTTAATGGGATTATTTAGTATATATTTAGGCATTAGAGAGATAAATCTAAAAATTTTTAATTTATTATGAAGTAAAATACAGATATCTACATAGAAGAAATATGTAATCTGATGAATTACTATAGATCTCATATCCTTATAACTAATTTCAAGATAACAAAATAAAACCTTGATATCACACCAATCCCCTCTGTATGCATGTATGATTATAACCTTACTCTACTCAAAAGTAATCATTATCTCAGTTTTTATAGTAACTACTTCCTTCTCTTCTTGTATGGTGGCAGTACCCATGTGTTTAGTCTTTCTGTATAAAATTGTTTCCTAATTTAAAAGAACTTAGTTGAAAAAGTTAATATTTAACTATTTTTAAATTAAATATGTTCTTGGGGAATATGAATTCTGTCGCCCTGTGCCTCTTTTCCTCCCCACTGACTCTTCTCGGCACTAGAGCTCAAGCTCGGGCTGTTCTTCATTCTTCTCTACCCATAGCTCAAGAAACAGACTTTTAAAAAGCCAGTAACACCGATCCAATGGTAATGGGTTATCAGTGCTGATACTCATTATCACTAACATTGTACACAGCTCCCACTACCAAATTTGACTGGTTTTCGGGGGGGGGGGTGTGTGTGTGAAAGAGACAGCTTAGCCAGCTTAGCCTTTAAGAACACTGGCTGTTCTGACAGAGGACCTGAATTCCATTCCCAGAACCCACAGTGCAGTTTGTGTGTAAGCTTTTACAATTCTTGATGTCTTATATTTCTTATTATTTTGCTTGTTATACTCTATGAAATGTACTTTTCTACCCATTTATCGGGGTGCAGCTTAACTTTTATCAAGCCCTTCTCAAGTCTTAACTATCTTCTGCTTTGGAATTTCTCCAGCACTTAATTTCTTCCTCCCTTATTTTCCCTTTCTGCCTCTCCTCATGTCTTGGACCACTTTCCTTCCTCCTGCCCCTCTTACCCTTATTTTTTCTCTTTGTGGTTTGTTTGCTTTGGGGTTTTTTTGTTTGTTTGTTTTTGAGACAAGGTCTCATCTAGCACAAGCTCACCAGTAACTCACTGTATAACCAGAACCAGAGTTGGATTATTGATCCTCCTGACTCCAGCTGTAAGTGCTTGGGGTAGAAGAATGTGCTGCCACTCCCAGCTGCCTCTTAGTTCTGTTTAAGCATTTATTGAACTATATGTTGAAACGGCTATAAATATATCTGCCCTTCCCTTCCTTGAGATCCCATAAAATGAAGACCTTACTCTCTGTGTTTGTTCCCTGAGTTATCTGCCATAGTGTTTGTGCATTGTGTTTACTTGGTAAATAAACATCTTCCAAAAAACAGTTTGTCCTGTCTGAGAACTAGAGGTGTTTTGTTTTGCTTTGCTTTGTTTTGTTTTGAGACAGGGTTTCTCTCTGTAGCCCTGGCTATCTTGGAAGTCACTTTGTAGACAGGGTAACCTCAAATTCCAAAGAAATCCACCTGCCTCTGCCTCCCAAGTGCTGGAATTAAAAAAGTACACCACCACTCCTGGCTTCTGCAAAGATTTTAATAAAAATACTTAAACTTGTTGCTTTGTATTGACACCTTTCAGACATGACAGAAAGTGAATGTAAAAACAGGCAACTGCAGTGTCATCAGTATGTAAAAGCCCTTCAGAGGAGGGTGGCGGCAGTAGAAGGCAGAGCATGTTAGTCAGCGCTCCTCGGGAACATCACAGAAAACACTTGGAGAGATTCAGAAGAATGTGCTTGTCAGGTGGACAGACGGGAAGACTTTTCTGTGTAAAGGAATGTATGTTGGATTCGATTCCCAGAGAAAGTGTTTGTGACAGGTCTTACTGTGTAGCCCTGGCTGGCCTAGACCCTCTTGCCAGAGAATCTCCTAGTGCTGGGATTAAATGTGCGTTTCTGTGCCCAGCACAGATTGTCTATTTTAATAAATACTTACTTGTTTTAGTTTACAGTGTTGTCACTTAAACATATTTTGATTTTTTTTTTGATGGTTGTGAACAAAAGTAAAACCTGTTGACAGAGGTGCCAAATAATTTGTCATTCAGATAGAATATTCCATTAGCAAGTCTACAATTGAGAACCTGGGCTTTGTAGCCAGGCCCAATCCATATTCCTGTTCAATCACTTCCCAGTCTCTGAGACCCCAGTTTTATCACAGAAAGAAATTGTGAGAATTCAAACTGAAACACTTAGAAAGCACTTAATACAATGCTCAGCCCATGTGTATCAACAGAACTAATAGTTCTAAAGTGCTTCCTTAGTGCTAAAAGCTCTGCCTGTGCTGGCTCCAGCTAATTGAATTGTCTGACTGATGGAGCTTTTAGTTCACTAAAGCATTAGGACCTAGAAGATGGAAAAAAACAGTTAAGTTTTCATCAATGATTTAAGAGCCTCTAGTCCAACAGTTCTCAACCTGTGGGTCACAACCCCTTTAAGGGTTGAACAACCCTTTCACAGGGGTTACATAACAGACATCCTGCATATCATATATTTATATTATAATTCATAACAGTAGAAAAATGACAGTAATGAAGTAGCAACATGAATAATTTCATGGTTGGGGGTCACCACAGCATGAGGAACTGCATTAAAGGGTGACAGCATTAGGAAGGTGCTCTAGTCACCTTATATCAATAATTCGAAATATTAGTTCTTTTAGAGAGCTGTCATCTAAAAGCCCTGGGCTGGAATCTGTCTCCATAGTACACACTGGCAACTGAAGAGGGCATTGTGGTTTGTGTGTCTTACAGTGGTTTGTGTATATATATTTTTTGCCCTTCTCCTCTATGTTCCTGTCTTACCTATGAGTACTTCCTAAAAGTTTGCTTTCTTGCTCTTTACCTCTTTTTAAAAAGCAACAGTGGAGGCCGGGCAATGGTGGCGCACAGCTTTAATCTCAGCACTCGGGAGGCAGAGGCAGGAGGATTTCTGAGTTCAAGACCAGCCTGGTCTACAGAGTGAGTTCCGGGATATCCAGGGCTACACAGAGAACCCCTGTCTGGGGAAAAAAAAAAAGCAACAGTGGAAGAAAACATTTCCTCCCTATAATTTAAACTTTTTTGGGTCTGGGTATAGTTACCCATTCTGGAGCAGAGGAGGAGAGGCCAGCTTAATCTGCGGAGCAAGTTCCAGGACATCCAAGGCTAAGTAGTGAGGCCCTGTCTCAAAACATGCAAGGACACATACACAATCAAATGTCTCTGGGATTTAAACATCATCCAATTCATGTAAAAACAAAACTCCCAGAAAAATTGCCATGTTCTCTTTCAAACAGTTTGCTGGCAGAAGAAAGAACAAGAAATTGAGCCATAGTTTTTGAACCAGGGCATCTGCACAAATAGAGTTTAGCAGTAGGAAGTAGAGAGGATTATGCTGAAAAATAAAATCTGTCAGGGGATGTTAGAAATCATTTTCCCTGGAATAGAAAAGGCTGAGACAGAAAAGAATAATATTGGTTCTAGTGGGTGGTCTTGATGCCTGACTGGAAATGAGAGCCAGGGAACAGTGGTAACTCGTGGGTGGCACAGGGTAATGATTTTTGGAAGCCTGAGATTTTTGGCAGCACTGAAGCTTAGGGATGCCCACCACTGTTTGAATAACCTGAAATCTCTAGCCTTGCTGTACTAAAGTTGTATCAGTACTACTCATGAACAATTAATATGTATCTAAAGTTAATGTTCATTTGAGGGAAGCAGAACTTCAAGTGGTTAGTGTCTTAAGACTTCAGTTTTCACTGTTGTCTTAATATCAAATTCTTTGCATAAGGCTCCATGTATATGCTTCCAATTTTCCATCTGTAAAATGTTGAGATTGGCTGGGCAGTGGTGGCACACACCTTTATTCCCAGCACTTGGGAGGCAGAGGCAGGCAGATTTCTGAGTGCCAGCCTGGTCTACAGAGTGAGTTCCAGGACAGCCAGGGCTACACAGAGAAACCCTGTCTCAAAAAAAGAAAAAAAAAAAAGTTAAGATTGTGTTTCCATCACTCATAAGATTTAGCATTTCTTTTTTTCTGTCTTTTCAGGAAGATGCTTTCAGTAGTACAGTATTTTTTCTACCTTTTAATGGACATGGCAAATGATAAAATTTTTCTAAAATTATTATTCTTATTCTTCCTATTCCTATTCTTAAAAAAAAAAACATGTTTTAGTAACCTCAATCAGATATTGTTAAATAATCTTAAAATAAAAATGAGATATAAACTTATGTGTAATATCTTATCCTACAAGTATTTTTAAGATGAATGTTTGTTTGAATATGCATAGTTCTCTAGTAGGTAACTTAAGAAACTAAAACTGGAAACTAGTAGAAATCAGATATGGGGGATGGATGGCAAAGTGGATGAAGAGCTGGGTCAGTGTTTAAAGAGTACAGACTGCTCTTGGAAAGCACAAGTTTGGTTCCTAACAGCCAGGGTATCTGGCATGTTCTTCTGGCTTTCATGGGTACCTGCACACACATTCACAAACTCACACATACATGTAAATAAGTCATAGGGGGCTGGAAAGAGATGGCTCAACAATTAAGAATGCTAACTGTTTTTGCAGAGTTTGATTCTCAGCACCCATATCAGCTGCTCATGTCAACGGCCTTCTAACTCCAGAGCCATTGTGGGCTGATGCCTCTGACCTTCCTGGACACCTGCACTAATGTACACAAATTCACACAGAGATAACATAATTTTAAATTTTAAAAAAATCTAAATGGAGGGCTTATCTTTGACTAATATCCTTAGTACTTTATGAGTCTGGTATCCACATGCATCTGTTCTTTATTTAGGAAAGAAAGAAAATTTCATATAAGGGGCTGGAGAGATGGGTCAACGGTTAAGAGTGTTCATTGCTCTTAAAAGGGACTAGAGTTTTATTGGTTTTCTGTAGCTACATTGGGTGTCAGAGCATTCACAACCATCGATAACTCCAGCTGCAGGGTATCTGGCACCACCTAGCCTCCCTAGGAACCAACATGCATGTATGCGTATAGACACACAGACAAAATATAAATTAAATGTTTTTGGTTTTGTTTTTTAAGAAATAGAAAAATTGTCCTTGTGTAACACAGAATAATGAACAGAAGATTCTTTAATTTGTGTCCTGTATGTAATTGGCAGATTAGCTTTCTTTGTTTTGGTTTGTTTTTATTTTGTTTTGCTGAGGGAGTAACACTATGTTGCCTAAACTGGTCTCAAACATCTGATACTCCTACTTTAGCCTCCCAAATGCTGACCTTACAGGCATATGCCACTACATCCTGTGGTAAATAGGCACTTTTTAGACAGCAAAACCCTTGAATTTAAATTTTGTATTGTGTCCCAATATATAAAATAGAGAAAAGGTTAATACTCTAGTCAAAGCAATAGAAATTATTTATCTCCCTCTGGGGTTCCTGCAATGTTTTCAGGGACTCAGAGGATTACTTGGCTGTAGATTACTTGGGGGCCTTTGATATGTAGAATTAACATATTTTGCTATAGCTGTGACATAACAAAAGAAACTTACAAAACTTAAGCTACTTACAAAAGAAAATGTTTAATTGGCCTTAGGGTTTTAGGAGAGTGTATGATAGAACAAAGGCAGAGCTGTAGAAACTGAGGGTTCACAGCTTGGTTAAAAAGTAGGAAACAGAGAGCCAACTCAAAATGGCAGGAGTCTTGAAACCTTAAAGCCTGAACCTTTTGACTTAACTTTCTCCAGCAAGGCCACACCTCCTAATCCTGTTATCAACTGGAGACTTAAGTATTCAGACAGTACCCTATGGGGACAGTTTTCTTTCAAACTAGCATAGTATGTAATTGATACTTTGTTTCCATGCTAGCTCTGTCTCTCATTGCTATTTCTCTGACAGTTCAAAAGTTGCTTGTTCTCCTTGAGCCTTAGCAACTTGTGTTTTTCATGGAGGCTAAATGGAACTGTATGTAGTATGTGGCTAAAAGTGTATCTGTTATGCTAGGTAAGTGGTCTTATTCTAATTTTAGACTGAAAAACAAATATATGTTGCCAGAGCGTTTTAGATTTTTGGCTTTTTTGGTGGTAGTGATAAGACAGTTTACAAGCAACCAAAAAAGTTGAACTTTGCCTGGTTCTGCTAACTACAAAGGTAGCAGTTTCCTAGGCTTACATAGTGCCTAGAAAGTGTTTTGGTCATAGATGAAGTGGGGAAGTGCCTCTCTTGTCTGTCGAGTAGCAGTTCATGTATTGTCTGTTGCTAGAGACTACCTTTTAGTTTAATTGTCCTCTTGACCTAAGCTAATAAAGTACTGTTGGCCAATTATTTGGCCACAAAGCACTACAACAAATTTTCCCTAGTATTGTCTACAAAATGGTTGTCTCTGGTTAGATTATGATGTTTTAGTAAATAGTTATTTTTGATACTATGGAATGGATTGATAATTACTGCATATTCTACCTTTTAAAGTTTAATTCCCTGAAAATCAGGAGACTTTAGATTAGAAACCACTTGGAAATGAAACAAACAAAAGCATTATGTGAGTTTTAGACTTGGTACTCATGTTTTTGGAGACTGTATAGTCAAAGCAAAAATAACTTAGCCTCTGTTTATCTTAAACTTCTCAATATTTGTTATTTTCAGCACATTTAACTTTACACAAAAAAACTCATTTTTTGTAAGAAAAAAAATCTTGTGTATTTGTGTGTGTGTGATATGGTAGTCAGAGGATAACTTGGAGCAATTGGTTCCATTTGCACCATGTGGGGTCCTAAGAGCTGAACTCAGGCTAGTTGACAAATGCCTTTCCTCACTGAACCATCTCTCTGACCTAGTTTTAACCTTTTTTAATGAGTTGCAAGGGAAATGCATCAACTCAGAACTTAAATGTATGTTTTGTATCTCTGAGCCTTAGCAATAGGAAGAAATAGCAGTGGCTAGGGATGTTGTCACTTAAGATTTTTTCTAGACTTACTGCCCTATGTGTGCAGGCATCACTAACCCTTCCATATTGCTGTCTTACCCGCTGTATAATGAGAGTGAAGCCAGATCTCTTAAATACTAACTTTTAGCCTAGTATCAAATACAAAGTGAGTATGAGAAGGCCATCTGTCTGCATGTACACACTCAGTGGATTGCAGCTCTTTTCAGTGATTAAACATTTCTCCATGGAGAGTTTTCCACATTTGTTTTCTTTTGTTTAATAACAGAACAGCAATCAACCAAAACGTTTGGTTTATTCAACTAGCCCTGCTCTTGGCTATTTCTCTGAGTCCTTGCTAGTGACTACTTTGTCACTCTTACATTCATCTTGTGATGACGTCCTGGAAACTGGGTTTGCTATATTTCTGAATGATGTTGTGATAAAAACATAAGAAACAGAACAGATAATATGTGGTCTGTAATGAGTTGTCTAGATTAATTTTTAAAAACAAACTATGGCCTTGATGTTTAGAGTGAGTTCAGAGAGAATTTCTTTGCCGTTATGTGTGTGGCTTGCTATCGAGGGAACTTCCTCTAAAACATCCAATATTTGTTAGAAATGGCCAAAATTTACATGAGATGTGGATCTCTTGAGTTTAAGGCTGCCAGATCTATACAGTGAGACCCTATGTTTAAGAAAGAAAGAGCCAAAATAGATAGCATAGCTTCTCAGAGAAAGTCCTATCTGTAGACGCTGGTCACAGGTCTGCTTCTGTCCAGCCCGTCCATCTCCCAGAGTTCACACACTCCTCTGCTCCCGATTCTTATTTTTGGTCCTACTTTTCATTCCTGACAGGGAGTGACTGAAATTCACAACACAAGCAAATAGCAAGATTCCTTTTCTTTACTCTTGTTTTCTATGCTTTCTATCAAAATACAGTGTTGTAGACAAGTGTCCCTTGGCTGTTTCAACACAACCAGGACTCCAGCTGTTGGTGACTCACCCATTTGAAATTGTTTCATTATCATGAATAAAATTTGAAAATAACTTAACAAAGACAAAGGCTATACTAGTCACAAAGTATTGTATTGGTAGGTTAGTGATTTATAAATATATAATTGGGATTGATTTTCTTTAGTGTTTCTTCATTGTTCAGCCCCTTTCTGACCTTCACTGACTGAAACCAGATGCCTATATCACAGTCTCTGCTTCTGCAGAATTGACTGGCCTTTATAGCACAGTTGGCATTGATTGTGTGGAACATAGATTTTTCTGGTGCGTAGGGACCCATAGCTTTTTATCTCAGCTGGCTCTACACCATAACATTATTGTGAGTATTCTAACTGAAAAGAGTATGTTAAAATGAGTTGTGAGAAGTCTCCTGACAAAATCCATCTGCTAGATGAATTTTATTTTGTTCAGAATAAACTAAGGCAAGCTGTCTTTTTGGTGTGTTTATTTGGATTTGGGGTTTTTGTTTGTTTGCTTGTTTTCCTTTTTTGGTTATTTGGGCACAGGGTCTCCTGGCTGATCTAGACTTTGATCTAGACTGGCCTTAGACTCATAAGATCTGCCTGTCTCTGCTTCTAGAGTGCCGTTACACCAGGCAGTTGTACAAATGACATAATGTTCTTAATTGATAACACAACTCTGGACGGTCTAACCATAGCCAATCTTAGGGCTGGCTGTAAACCTAGCCTTGGTACTTACTGGTTGTGCCTTGTTTGTAGAATCCATTCTTAGTGTGCACAGGGCCCTGACTGTGATGCCTAGCACTAAAAAGATAAAATTTGACCTTAAAGTAGGAAGGTCAGGAATATTCTTTCTCTAAGAACTTTTTGCAACAAGATTTTGCTCAGGTTATTGGCCTTAATTACACTCTTGATCTTCTTGCTTCAGCCTTATGGGGCTAGAATCTAATTCTGTGTGTCATTATGTTCCTCCTAACTAATAAGTAAGATCTCTTTCTTAAATTGGCTTCAAAAAATTACATAGACAATAGAAAAATTAATCTATGCCTTAGTACACGATTCCAGAAGTTTAGCTAAATAAATCATAGAGGTAAAGTTACTTAACTGCTGGCATATACCATATCTGCTAAGAAGAACATGGAAGTTGAACATGATTATGGCCTGATCGAGAGAGAAATTGATAGAGGGAATAGAAATGGTCAAATTAAAGCTATCTTTCAAGATGAACCATCAGAATTTGTTGGGTATGGGAAAAGAACAGTTAAAGATGACCCAAGGTTTTCTGCCTAAACTTAACTGGCAAAACGAAGTTGCCATTATCTAAAAATGAAAAAACTGCATTACAGGAACCAGGTTCTGGACACAAGTAGATGTTTGTACTTAGCCAACATTTGGAAGGACTAAAGAAACTGTAATATACATTAGTATTTGTATAAGAGACCAAAAGAAAATGTTGCATGTAGGGGGCTAATAAAATACCTCAGTGAATAAAGGAGCTTTCTGCCAAGCCTAATTCCCTGAGTTTAGTGCTCAGTATTTACTGTTCTTCGAGATGATTGTGTTAGGACCTAACACCCTTGTCAGGCGGCTCACAACCATCTGTAACTCTGTCTTCAGGGGATCTGACTCCCTCTTCTGACTTCCATAGGCTCCTCACACACACACTATTAAATATAATAAAAAATAAATCTTTACTTTTAATGTTGTACATGGACCAAAAGGGCTCTGTCTATCTACCTACCTACCTACCTATATCTATATTTATATATTTTTATATTTATATAGATATAGATAGATATCTATATTTATATATTTTTATATTTATATAGATATAGATAGATATATTTATGTATTTACATTTAGATAGATAGATATAATAGATAGATAGATTTTACATTGCTAGAGAATAGCATGCATGATATTTTACTTGATAGATGTTACCTATTAAGTGATTGGCCATAGGTGATTTAAATAGGGTGTGCATTCTTCAGTCAACCTTGAAATGCTGTATTTGTAATTACTGTAGTTTCTTAATTGTTAAACACTGTTTAAAATGATACTTAAAGTTGTGTACTATTTTTAATTTTCTCTTACAAAACTAATATTCTGGATTTAACTTCTTTTTGGGATTTTTCAAGACAGGGTTTCTCTTTAATTTTTGGCTGTTCAAGAACATGCTCTGAGACCAGGCTAGCCTCAAATTTAGAAATCTGCCTGCTTCTGCTTCCCATATGCTGGGATTAAAGGTGTATGCTACAACCACCCAGCTTTGGATTTTATTTCTTGAGATTTCTAGTTAAAATTCATTTAGCAGAGATTAAATTTATTGTCATCTTTTTCAGCTAATTAGTTGATAATACATATTAATATTTCTGTGACTCAATTTCTTTTTGTTGTTGTTTTTGGTATTTTTGAGACAGGGTTTCTCTGTGTAACAGCCATGACTGTTCTCAGGAACACTGTGTAGACCAGGCTGGCCTTGAACTCACAAAGATGCCCCTGCCTCTTCTGAGTGCTGAGGTTAAAGACATGTAACATCAAGCCCAGCCATTCAATTTCTTTATGAAATGAAAAAAAAAAAAAAGTACCTATGTAAGTTGTTGGAACCTATTTAGTTCATTCATGGAGAGTACTTGAAGACAATGCCTAACATATAATTGTTGCTTAAGTAAATGTCAGCCATTATTAAAAGAAAAAGTTTGCTTCTAAGATGATTAATCATTGGTGCAGTAAAGTTTAAACCTCTAATTTTAGGCTGGAGAGATGGTTAAGAGAACTGACTGCTCTTGCAGAAGTCCTGAGTTCAGTTCCCAGCAACCACATGGTGGCTCACAACCATCTGTAATGGGATCCGATGCCCTCTTCTGGTGTGTCTGAAGACAGGGACGGCAAACTCATATACATTAAATAAATCTAAAACAAAAGAAAAAAGTCATTCTAATTCTAAAAATAAAATGATAGATTTTTTTCTTTTATATGTAGTATATGTGCATAATAACCTTTTGAATATAAAATTATTATTGAGTATTACAAAATGTCTTTTATAGTTGTATTTGTCTTGCCTGTTAAAATACTGGTTGAAAAGTTTTTGGTTATGATCATTTTTTGTATGACACTGTTGTCTTAATATCTTGTATATCTGTCATTTAAGTTTTCAAACCACATCCATGACTTCATATTACAATTTTGTCATTGCAGGCAAGAAGACAGCAAGACCCTAGTCCTGGTTCTAATTTAGGTGGCAGTGATGATCTCAAGCTTCGTTAACTGGAGCACAGCACATGTGCCCCCATCTCTACACACACACTGCTTCTAGTTGGTATAATAACTCATTGTGCGACCAGAAACTGTGATAACTGGAGGTACTACAGTATACTTCATGACCTGAGGCAGTGAAGACATCAGCTGCCATGGTTTTGCACTATAATACCTGCATTTCTGATTTTTAAATATGTAGCCAGTAATAATTTGAGATTTTTTTCTATGCAAGCTTATCTTGTTGGCATTATTTTAGTTGGGTTGAAAGTATCTACTTTCTTCATTTTAACTTAAAAGTTCATGTCATTTAGAAACAAGATAAGAAATTAAAATTTGTATCAGGGTTGCTTAAAATTCTTTTATACTTCAGACGAGTTGGTTATACAGCTTTCCTTCTTAGATAAGGGTTCTTGGCTTTTGTTTGTTTCCTCTATATCTTTATGTGTTTTTGTATTCTGCACCATTTTACAAATGAAGATGTGTTCGCAGGGTTTTTTTTTTTCCAGCTAAAAACCTAGAATAGACCTGTCTGCCACAGCCTCCTAAAAGAAAAGTTTACAGTTTTTAAAGCCACAGTATCCTTTTAAATGCTCATAATCACCCTTTCTTTCCCTTTTAAACATAAACATTTAAGTTAGTATTAAATTTTGTCTCAGACCTTGTTTCAAGTTATATTCTATAATCATGAGGTGATAATGCTCTACAGAAATGCCCAAAGAAGTCACAGACTGGCTTCTGTTTTATTCAGGGATTTTTTTTTTTTAATCAGTCAGAAAAAGGATACTGGAACTTCTTGTATGTAACAGCATATTAAACTGGAGGCAGTGATAAATCAGCTACACAGGTAAATTGTGTTAAAATGTTTAAGATAGCTGCTTTCATGTGTATTTTGTATTGCATGCTTTTGTAGGAACAAAATTGAGTGATGAACATTAGTTTTAGAAAATGTTCATCTGTGCAGAAAATACATTTTCTTCCATTAATTCTGGCAAAACATTCACAGTTATATATATGATGGTATTTTACAAAAGGACTATTAATAGTGCCTTTTGAGATGAATCAGTGTAACAATATTTTTAAAACAGGCTTAGTGTCAAATTGCAATTTGTTTAAATATAAAACTGGAAAAACGTGCTAAGTCATTGGCACATGCTTACAATACTTTTCATGGTCATATTCATTAAATGTTACTACATTTCTGAATTTTTGCAAAAATGTATTTTATCATAAAATGGCATTATTTTAGAGAATTTTAAAAACTGACATGGTCAATTCAGAAAAGTCTGAATAAGGTCATTGCATTTAAAAAGCATATGAAGATACTTGATTGTGGAGGTTTGTCTTTCATTGTATATAGGTCTTAAACAAGTACCCTGTACTCAAAATAAAAATATTTGTTATATATTTGAAGTCATGCATGATAAGAATTGTGTTTGAATTCTTATAAACAATATGTGTTACAAAAGATCATGCTGACCTTGTATTACTAAGCACTATGAATGAATTTGGTTGGTATTTGGTGTTGTACAGCTCACATGTTTACACTCTCAGTACCCTGATTCCTCTGGGGGAGTTACCTTTTTTAAAGTGATCCCTTATTTTTAAAATAACATGTTGGTGGTACATTTTCTCTGTTGCTTCTAGCCAAGAGCTTTCAGTCCAGCAGTAAATAAGATCACATGGTATTAATGTTGTTGCCATCTCTGTAAATAGTGAATGTTTCTTACTAGTTCTGCACTGCTTCCGTCTGTCTTAATGCTGGCGTTAAGATCATAAACTCCTATTCTCCAGTAGTGCAGGCTTTGAAAATTACTTTAAGTTATTGATGCAATTTCATATTTTTTCATAATCTATATTTAAAATGACATCATTGCATCATTTTTTTAAGATTCATCTCCATTAAAACTTGCCTTAAGCTACCAGATTGCTTTGCCATTAGCTTTACTGTACATTTGTATGTTTTATTTACTTTTCACATTAAAATTCTGTGTAGTGAAAACAAAGTCGTGACTTTATTGATACGTGGTCGTTTCTGTCTTACTACTAGCTTCAATTCTTTGATCCTTTTTAACATTTTTTTTTTTAAAGATAACAACAACAATGCCATCTGGTGGTCATATCTTCTAATTCTAAAGAGGCCCTTTAAATCAATGTACAATAATTACCCATTATATGATGTGGTTTTCAAAAGGTCTGATTGAGGTTGAGTCTGGATGTGGGGAGTAGGAGCAGGAGGATCAGCAGTTCAAGGTCATCCTGGACTGTATGTTCTCAATAACCAAAATAGGCTAGAGAGATAACTCCAAGGTTAAGAGCTTTAGTTATTGCTAAAGGTTATAGTAGGAACAGGAGTGTCAGCTCACAGTCACCTCAAGTACCCAGGAATCCAGTGCCTCTTTCAGCCTCTGTGAACATGGTACACATGCACATGGGCAAATAAATGCAGATACACAAATTATTGTTAAAAAACAAAAGCTTACAAGGCTTTTTTTAAGTATAGATTATGAAAGTGGTGTTGGTGGGGACTGGAGAGATGGTTCAGTGGTTAAAGGTACTGACTACTCTTCCAGAGGACCTGGTTTAATTCCCAGCACCTACATGGCAACTCTGTATATAACTGCAGTTCCAGGGAATCTAAAGCCCACATAGCCTCCTTAGGCTTAGGTACAAATGTGGCACCCAGACATACATACACAACACCCATACATACAAGAGATAAAATTTTAAGACAGAAACAAAAACTATGGTCACATCTGTAACTCAATTCTTGGGAGTCTGAGACAGAAGGATCACCATGGATTTATACTATGGAGACCAGATCTTGAGAAAGCCCGTCCCCACCCCACCCCCAGGTAACAACAATCTTAGGGGTTTTATCCAATATCTATCTATCTCTCTCTCTCTCTCTCTCTCTCTCTGTCTGGTCTGTCTGTCTGTCTGTCTCTGTCTCTGTCTGTCTGTCTGCCCAAGACAGGGTTTCTTTGTATAGCCCTGGCTGTCCTGGAACTCATTCTGTAGATTTGAACTCAGACATCCACCTGCCCCTGCCTCCCAATTGCTGGGATTAAAGGCGTGCAGCACCACTGCCCAACTGGTTTATCCATTTTCTAAGGTATGACCATAAAACAGTAACCTGGGGGAAATTTTCAAACATTATATATCCAAATTAGTACAATCTTTCAGGCTAGTTTTAGAAGTAATACACATTCGGGCGGTGGTGGCACACGCCTTTAATCCAGCGCTTGGGAGGCAGAGGCAGGCGGATTTCTGAATTCGAGGCTAGCCTGGTCTACAGAGTGAGTTCCAGGATAGCCAGGGCTACACAGAGAAACCCTGCCTCGAAAAACCAAAAAAAAAAAAAGAAAAGAAAGAAAGAACTAATACACATTATGTGGGCATTAAATCTAACATTCCTAGAACAGGAATCTACATCAGAAAATTAGAAGCATTCTATTATTTGGTTTGTAATAAATTTACAAATTTGCTTGCTCACTAACATTTCATACAAATGTCAAAAACACCTTAAATACTAAATTGACAGCATTAGGAATATCAAACCAGTATCAGGAAGACTGAAGCAGGAGGATTATGAATTTAAGACCCTATTGAAAAAAAAGAAATATTAAACAATTTTGAATTCCGACTGTAAGAGAGGGTGCAGTGAAGTCACTGACCCAGACCGGTTCACAAGGAGAAAGGAAGGTTTTCTGGGGATCAAACTGCCAAGGCTATCTCTCAGGAGTTGGGGACAGAAGAGCAAAAGAGCAAGCAGTTTTTACTATGTCGATGGTGGGATCTTTGAGCTGCTGATACAAACTGTCTGGATTAACCAGGACCTAGATGCCCTTACCTGAGGTAGTTGACCTTTGGGGGAGGATTGAGGGAGAGGTTCCTGGTGGCGTAGAAGAGGCGCCTGATAAACAGAAACCCAGAGTTTCAGGCAATGCCACAAGCACTGCCCTTTGTGGGTTGGGGGGAGCTTTGGACCTAACACTATATATTAAAATGACAATATTTAATGTAGCTACCTGGAAATTTTGAATTGTTCATAATGCTGCTGTCAATATTGTCGAGATTATAAATCGGTAATGAATTATAAAATGGAAAGAATTCAAAGAAAATGTTGAAGCTATATTAATGGTTTTAAAAATTATTAAGACAAAGTACATCAGGATGGAAAGATAGCTCAGCAGTTAAAAGCACTTGCTCTTGCATTGAATGAAGGTTTGGTTCTCAGCATTCGCATGGTGTCTCAGTAACCATCCCTAACTCCAACTGGCAGTGGATATAACAGTCTTTTCTGAACTCCATTGTTGCCAGGCATGCACATAGTATACATATACATGCAAGCAAGGCACTTAAACCCATAAAAAAAAAACTGTAATCAAAACATTTAATCATTTAGGGTAGTTTAGAGGAAACAATATAAAGTGAGTGCCCTAAATAGACATTATCTCTGACCTTCTGGAACCTAGTCTAGCCCCAAAATTGATCCAATGTAGTAGCAACCTTTAAATTATATAGGAAGCATTGGCCGTTGCAATGTCTGTGCTGGTCTGGATAGTCAGAATCAACTAACCTGAGGACACTCCTGAGCTGAAAGCTACAATCAACTAGAGAAGATAGTGCAGGTAGCCAGCTAGTCATAGCATAGCTGGTTTGAAAGAACATCAGATAAGGGATACGGCATGGATGAGAGACAGGAGCAGTGCTAGGCTTATTTTATCAATCCCATGGAAGACATTGGGCCTACTGCTTAGGCAAGGACAAGAAGTCAAAAACAGGACTGGAAAGATGGCTCAGTGGTTAAGAGCACCAACTGCTCTTCTGAAGGTCCTGAGTTCAAATCCCAGCAACCACATGGTGACTCACAACCATCCGTAATGAGATCTGACTCCCTCTTCTGGAGTGTCTGAAGACAGTTACAGTGTACTTAGATATAATAAATAAATCTTAAAAACAAAAAAAAAAAAAAATACATTGTATAAAAAAGTCGACAACAGATTAGAAGGTTTAAGACATTTTCTTGGTTGAAAAGATCAAATCTTTTAGATATAGTAGCCTGGTGGGTATGGAGACTCAGAGTTAAGCAGGAAATGTATAGGCACTAATGTTTTAAAAATTGTACCCTGAGTTCGAGGCCAGCCTGGTCTACAGAGTGAGTTCCAGGACAGCCAGGGCTACACAGAGAAACCCTGCCTCGAAAAAACCAAAAAAAAAAAAAAAATTGTACCCATTTTATCTGTTAAAAATGGTCCATCGTGTTATCTTAAAACATACCAAATGATGGGGCTGGGGAGATGGCTCAATGGTTAAGATCTAGTGTCTGAAAGGGGAACAGCCAAGTATCAATAGTATGCTTAAGCTTTATACTGCAGAACTGAGCACTGCCATCCTTTGAGATAGACGAGAAAGGATGGTATCATAAAGAGGGATTTGGAAATACCTGGAACTGACATGTGTCTTCTGTTTTTATTGAACCAAGCTAGTCACAGTGTTGTAGGGCTCCCCCAGAGAAGACCACTCAGTCTAAGAACCAGTTCAGTCTTTACTCCAGCCAGAACCCAAGTGCAGCCCCAAGCCTTACACACACACACATCCTGGCTGGAAAGCCCTCAAAATTCCTTTCTCATAACTACTGCAAGCTGATAGTTACAGAAGCTGGAACGGAAGCCCCAAGATTCCCTTCCTGCAGCTGCAAGCTAAATAGATAATCACAAAAGCCAAAATACTCAGTTAACAAAAATAGCATGGTCAGGCAACCTTTCAAAGAGCCCTCATCCTTGAGTTATTTTCTTCCCAAAATTATTTTCCTTAAGTGTTCCCGCTTACAGTTACACTGGTATGGAGTTACCATAGTCAACTTACAGCCCTTGTCACAGCTGGAACTCTCACCTTCTAAGTGTAGGGATTGCAGTCCTAATTTTTGGCTAGAAGGATCAGGATGTTCATGGATAGCTCTAATGACTACCATATACCACTCAATTATTAAATACTTGAATGTAACTGTATGATAGTACTTGTCTAGCATGTATAAGGCTCTGGGTTGGATTCCTAGCACCACAAGAAAAAAGTAAAGGGGCCAGGCAGTTGCCTTTAATTCCAGCACTTGGGAGACAGAGGCAGTCAGATCTCTTGAGTTCCAGGCCAGCTTGTTCTACAAAGCAAGTTTCAGGACAGCCAGGGCTACACAGAGAACTCGTCTCACATGGCAGTTCACAACTGTCTGGAACTCCCATTCCAAGGGATCTGAATCTGGCACACAGATATAAATGCAGTCAAAACACTAATCCACATAAAATAAAAATAAATCATAATTAAAAAAAAAGAAGGAAGTAACTGTTCTTGGAAAGCCCTTCTGACGAGACTTCTTTGTCTTTTAAGCTAGTCGATATCTTGCTTTCCAAGTTAGCACAGCATTGTTACCAGAAAGAATGTATGCTCCTCCAGCCTATTTCTTAAATGACTCAGCCATTCTCCTGAGCTAAGATTTAGAGGGGTGTGTGTGTGTGTGTGTGTGTGTGTGTGTGTGAGAGAGAGAGAGAGAGAGAGAGAGAGAGCACATGTGACTTGTGCTTGAGAAAGAGAAATGTGTGTGACACCTGTTTAAAGGCTAGAAAGGGCATCACATCCCCGGGAGTAGGTGTTAACAAGTGGTTGTGAGTTCTGGGGACGGAACTTGGGTCATCTCTCCAGTCCCAGGGTTGACCCCAACTCTTCCTCTCCTCCTATGTGCAATCTGTAACTCCTGCCAATTCCATCAAGTAATTTATAAATTACATTTTAAAATGTTTTCATATAAGCCAGAAAGAAAAGTGCAGATCCACTAATAGATCTGTGAGGTAGGTGCATGGTTGTTTTACAAATAGAAAACAGGTCTGGAGAAATGAACTAATTTGCCCAAGATACAAAGCTAAGGTAGAACTGGGATTTATCAGTCCATCTGTTTTGTTTAATTAGCTGCTGTTCTCTGAGGCTGCCCTCTAAATCCAATTTGTAGGATACCAGGATTATCTTCCTGAACACAGTCTTTATTAATTACTTTATCATATTTTTGGACATTCCTTATTTTAGGAAAATTGTCATTTAAAGGCATCCTCTGGAGTTAAGCTTCTTCCCTACTATACACTGGGTGGTTTGTTTGTTTGTTTTATGGCTTTGTTTTTGTTTTTAGACAGGGTCTCTAGATAGCCTTGGATCTCCTGGAACTCACTATGTAGGTCCGGCTAACCAGGAATTTGCTTCCTTTGCTTCTGTCTGGAGCTTTTCTGCTATTCAAAGCTTCTTTCACAATAAAATTTGAGTGGATCAAATTTAAATAAGCAAAGATAACATTCTGTATTTACAGAAATCTCTACACACTACCCGGGGAGTCTCCTAGGAGTTACTTCAATATTCTTCCCGGTTTTGTGATTTATCCAAACTTTAAAAACC
Source organism: Tokudaia tokunoshimensis (assembly GCA_036184795.1). NCBI lineage: Eukaryota > Metazoa > Chordata > Mammalia > Rodentia > Muridae > Tokudaia > Tokudaia tokunoshimensis. The sequence goes on from BTHU01000020.1 coordinate 32,272,831, forward strand.
GGTTTTACTTTCTGTTTAGAAGCCTGGGGCTTTTGTCTTTGTCTTGCTTTTCCACTGCATTCCAATTCTGGGACCCAGGCACTTTCCCCTCCTCATAAATAAAACCCAGTGGTTTGTGGTTGGTTGTTTGTTGTAAACATAACTATTCCTACTCTGGTTTGGATTAGAATTCTATTTAGAAAGTTGGTGGAGGAAGGGTCAATTTTTATTTTGTTTTGAGGCAAGGTCTACTTTATCTCAAGTTAGCCTTGAACTCATTTTGTAGCCAGGCATGACCTTGAACTTCTTTACTGCCTCAGACTCCCAACTACTGGGATTTCAGGCAGACACAAATCAACACACCCAGCCTCTATAAACATAACTAACTACACAGGTCAGCGTTTCTGCAGCCACTTCCTCACTGGACAGCCCAATGACCCAGTTGTTTTGGCATGCAGCAATGCTTTTCCTAAGACATCCTACTATTTTTGTTTTGTTTTGCTTAATACCCATAGCACTGACTTGAAATTTTGGTGACTTGGTGACATCTCCTCTGTTAGGCTCCTTTGTAGCCAGTTTGGGTACTTAGCCTATCACTTAGTTCCTAAATACTATCCTTAAGAAACATAATGGAAATCGAGCTTAGCTGCCTAGGATCAAGGAACCTTGGGTAAAGTCTTTACCCTCCCTGTGCCTCATTTATTCCTCTATAAAATGAGACTGAGGGTGTGAGGTCTTGTCATCAAAAGAGGCTTCAGCTGCCTTTTAATTTTAGGGTGCCCTAGAGCAAGTAAGCCGAAAATTCTGGCTGAGTAGCTAGAGGAGCTACTCAGTACTTCTACTCACTGGAAACGGAGGCACAGAACGCTTAAGACCATAAAGCATTGGCAAGCAGCAATGCGGACTCCAGGCGGAGCTGCAGGAGGCAGTTTCTGTGCTTAGAAAGTACTCCCTAGGTTGAGCATTTCTGAAAATGAGACCTGGCCTGGAACCCTTCAGCCTAACTCACTCTTCTCGCCCTAGCCCTTGCCGGCACTCACACATCCTCAACTCTCAAGTGGACCCTGCTCAGAGACCACTGAGTCCAACGAGAGCACGTTTCTGCACAATTTAAGCAGTGGCAGCCAGCTTCCGTACGTGACAAACGAGATGATGGCCCGCGGGGCCGTGAGTCTTGGGACTGGGTCCTTCCTGTCTGTTTTGGTCCTGGTGCACATTAGTGGGACAAGTGTGTAGACGGCAGACTTTATTTTTGTTGACATGTTTTCCTCGTTGTGCCTTTTCTTGCATAGGCATGTATGGTGTGCTGTGCAGTTTGTAGGACCTCTGGAATGTGGTCCCTAAGTTCTAGAGCACCTGCTCTTCCAGCTTTACTCGCGCAGGTCCGGCCTCCGACCCAGAGTTTGCGCGTGCGCAACTCCGCCCGAAGCCCCGCCTCTACGATTTAGCTCCGCCTTTGCCACGCTTTACGGCCCGGCGCGCCGCTTTTGCTGCAGTTGCTCCGGGCGCTGCTGTTGCTACAGCCTCGCCTGCCGGGGCTGCTGCCCGGGAGGTGAAGGGAGGTGAAGTGTGTTGTTGTGTTCGTGCTGCAGTCGCCGCCCGGAACGGAGTGGAGAGCCGGACGTCCGCGGGCTGGCGAGAGCGGCCAGTCAACAGCTGCGTGCTCTCCTCAGGCCGGGTCCTGTCTGCGCTGCCGCAGGGAGGCCGCCCGGCCCCGCGATCCGAGCCAATGCTGGACCTGGAGGTGGTGCCTGAACGCTCTCTGGGGAACGAGCAATGGGAATTCACGCTGGGTGAGTGTGGGGTCCTTTTGGGACCCTATTCGCTGGCCCTTAATTCTCTCTAGCTCCTTTTGCTTCTGGTTTCTGTCCCAGATGCCCCTACGCCCGCGGTTCTTCGCCTTTTCTCACCCTCTAGTCTTTCGGCTCCAGGCTTTAGAATCCCGCTCCTCCCGTCTGTCATAGGATCAGCGATGCCTCACCTAGGGCCTCTGCAGGGTTCTTCTTTGGAACTGTAATAGTAATAGCCGGTACACTCCAAATACTTAGTATAGTGGGAAAGTCCTGCTCTTTTGGATTTATCTCTAATACTCCTCCCTGAGGTCCGAGAATCGATAGTGTTATGCCCATTTTGCTGACTCTGTAATCGTTAAGAAATAGGTAGCACCCTTAGTCAACACTCTGGGGAATGGGGGAAACCTAAACTAATGGCCCACAATCAGATGGTGGGGGGGGAATGAGCTTGCTTTTGTTAAAGGAACTCTTGACTTGTTTTCTTCTCTTTTGTAATGTAGTCTTAACGTGTGGTGTCGTAATACCAGATACCAGATTTAAAAGTTGAAATTGAGTGAAGTGGAAATTACACATTGGCTTTGTAGACAAATCAGTTTGGTCATTTTGGGGATAGTTGGCCTTTGGATGTGAACAAGAGTATTTGCATTTAGTAACTCCAGTGCGTTTACTTTGTGGCAGCACTAAGCGAAGAGGCTGGGAAAAGGTGTTCCTGCTGCTTGTTTGTGTGGGCCTCAACCTCTACTGGGAGCTCTTGGACTGAGTCAGCTGCTCCATTTGTTTATGGCTTATCCTTGAATGTAGAAGACTGTCTATAGAGACGGCATATTGGAATGCTGGGGCTTGGTGGCTGCCTGCCTCTTTCTTGCCCATTATAAACTCCAGTTTTATCAAGGGCTCTTGGTTCTCAGAACTTAGACTGCATGTTCCTGTAGCTTCTCAAAATTTAATCTGCTATAAAAATGTTCCATTCAACCTCTTATGAGGCACCAAGAGCTTGGTTGAAAAGCAAATGATGTTTGACTTCTGATTAACATCTTTTTTCTCCCCTGGACAACTCCTACCTAATCTGGACCTCCCAGGACTGGTTAAGACCCACAGCCTACAGACTACAGATGGTATACTTAGACTGTGTGTGTGTGTCTTTGTTTGATTTAGTGAAAACAGGAGATCAGCTGGGGTCAGGAAATTTCTAGAACACTGAACTATAACATAATAACTAATTACCCACGGTGTCTTCTGGCAAGTTTGCAAGAACCAAGATTTTAAGTAGGTTTTTTGTTTGTTTGTTTGTTTGTTTTTTACACTGTCTTCACATCAACCAAAAATAATAGCCTACTAGGTTTGGAGTTGAACTTTGGGAGAAAACTCATAGGGCAGATCTGAGCCTTTGTGATCACTTGTAACATTTTCATTATTATTTTTAAGTTAGGTTTTGTTTGCTTGTTTATTTTTCAGACAGTTACTAGCCCAGACTGGTTTTGACTCCCAGTGCAACTGAAGTTGAGTTTGAACTTACAATATTTCTCTCACCATATTGGGCTTATGTAGTACTTGAGATCAAACCCAGTGGCAAGTACCAAAGTGGACCACTATATCAGTCTAAAGTATACATTTTTAAATTTTAAATTCATTTATTTAGGAGGGAAGTTTAGTAGTTAAGAGTCTTGGCTGCTTTTTCAGAGGACCAGGGTTTGATTCCTAGGACCACCCACTTCTGGCCTCCACAGGCACTGAATGCATGTCATTCGCAAACAAACATACAGGCAAAACAACACCCATGCATATTCAAAAAAGGATCAGGGAAGAGCCAGCCCGTTTGAAAGTCAGAGGACAATATACAGGAGTTGGCCATGTGAATCCTAGTGATCAGATAGATTCTGGTCACCGAGTTTGCCAACAAGCACCCTTCCTCACTGCCATCTGACCTTAAAACCTGACATTTTAGATGATGTAAATCTAGGGCTGGGTGTGAGGACCCACTGTTTCTACAGAGCCCTAGCTGTCCTTGAACTCAGCTCTGCGGATCAGGATGGTCACAGATCTGCCTGCCTCTGGTGTTCACCACCATACCCAGCAAAAGATTATATCTGTTATAACTATGTTATTAAAGGAAATAGAAGGCTCATTTTAGAAATTACCCAATAAGATACTGAGCCACAAATTTAAAAAAAAAATAGGGTATTTTTAATTACAGTGGTTTAGAAAGTGGTTAAGATACAGAAAATGAACAAAGTGGAGTTCACATATTAGTTTAGCTGAAGGAGCTTTTGAAAGACTGCAGAGAGGCATAAAGATGCTCTTCAAAGAGTTGTTCTGTTACACTCAAGGGTTGTGTGTGCGCTTTACTAGCTTTTTTATTAACATACAAAGAGATGGGTTTCACTCTGACCTTTTCATACGTTGTTCTTGTCTGCCCCTGCCCTGCCCTTTTCTCTCTCCTTCTGGTTTGTCTTCATCTCACCATTGCATTTAAATTCTACCTTTATCTACTTTATAGTAAAAAAGATAAAAGCATATTTGTTGGTGAACAGAAAAGGAATTGCAGACATGGCTCTAGATCATGTGGGTTAAAGGTGTTTAATTCTAGGTTAGGTTTGGAGTGTTTTTTAGGTCATTGTGAGGCACTTTTCAAGATTTTTTTCATGTACATGCATGTGCATGCATGAGTGTGCCTGCCTGCAGAGCTGAGAGGGAGTAGGATCCTCTGGAGCTGGAATTACAGCCGGCTACGGGTGCTGGGAACAAAACTCAGACCCTGTGGAAGAGCATCAAGTACTCTTAACCATGGAGCTGTCTCCCCAGCCTCTGAATTTGGATTTCCACACTAGCTAGCCTATCTTGGACCACCCTGGACCAGCAACCTTGGGCCCATCACTTCAACCATTCCTTTTCATCGTAAATAATGAAAGGATTGCATTCTGCTAGGGAATGGTCACATGGCTGCTTGGCCCAGGGAAGCTCAGTAGACTCTTGAGAGATTAATTAGTGACGACGAGCCTGTCATGAGGAGGAATGGCACAGGACTTTACTAGTGGCCCTGCATCTACATGTTATTTCAGGTATGTTTTGCAGTGACTTGCTTAGTTGTCACTGGAACAAGCAGGAGGCAGATGTTCCCTAGTATTTTGCCTTTGGCAGAGTGGCAGAAAGACATCTACTTAGTCTGTTTTTCAGGGTTCCAACCTTCAAGTTTAAGGAATAGCTTCCTAACAGGCTTTTATAATCTTCTAGAAACCAACCACTCATGAATTTAGCTAAGCTTTTGTTTGTTTTATTTTTGTCTTTGAAACTGGGTCTATGTAGCCCCAGGCTGGCCTTGATCTCATAGAGATCTGCCTGCCTCTGCATCCCAAATCCTTGGGTTAAAGGCATGCGCCACTTCTGCTGGTTTCCTGGACTCATTTTTAATCCCAGCACTCTCTTCATCGTGAGTTGGGGAGATAGGAGTGGGGTAAAAATCAGTTTTCCTTTCTCCCAATCTCTCCTGATCCCAACCATCCAAAGTACAGTTAGGTGGGGGTGAGTTTGGAAAATGAATCTGCTTTAGAAGTATGTTCATAGGTTAGAGAATCAGGCAGTGCTTGCCTGTCACCACAACACTGTTGGGTTCTTTTCATGTGCCACCCAGCCTTACCTTTTTTTAAATCTAGGTAAAGATAGCTCAGGGGTTAAGAGCACTGACTGTTCTTCTGAAGGTCCTGAGTTCAAATCCCAGCAACCACATGATGACTCACAACCATCTGTAATGAGATCTGATGCCCTCTTCTTTTTTTTTTTTTTTTTTTTTTTTTGGTTTTTTGAGACAGGGTTTCTCTGTGTAGCCCTGGCTGTCCTGGAACTCACTCTGTAGACCAGGCTGGTCTCGAACTCAGAAATCCACCTGCCTCTGCCTCCCGAGTGCTGGGATTAAAGGCATGGACCACCACTGCCCGGCCTCTGATGCCCTCTTCTGATGTGTCTGAAGATAGATACAGCCGGGCGGTGGTGGCGCACGCCTTTAATCCCAGCACTTGGGAGGCAGAGGCAGGAGGATTTCTGAGTTCGAGGCCAGCCTGGTCTACAAAGTGAGTTCCAGGACAGCCAGGGCTACACAGAGAAACCCTGTCTCGAAAAAACCAAAAAATAAAATAAAATAAAATAAAATGAAGATAGATACAGTGTACATACACATAATAAATAAATAAATCTTTAAAAAAAATGGTAAACGCATCCTGATCTGCCCCAGGATTCTGATTGTAATCTGTGCAAATGCAGATGTATCTAGCCTTTGTAATCACTGCCTAGCATTATAATGGAGAGCCACATCCAGCCTCTTGGCTGCCTTCCTGGCCTTTGTATAATGTTGGAAGATCAGGAAAATACCAGCAACAAAGACAAGAAAACCTAAGCAGAATCTCTGCAAATACCACAGATGCTTTGACCATTGTGGAATAAAGACAATGAAATTGAAATGATGGTTTAAGTAAGACTTGCAGAATATATTGATGTGAAAGCATGTGTCTAGATTTGTTTTTAATTTTCTGAGACAAAATCTTGTCCATACTAGTCTGGAACTCTGAGCGGTCCTCCTCCCTTAGTATCTAGGTACTGGGATTACAGGTCTGAATCTCTATGCTTGGCTTGGATTTGCTTTTGAATTTCATCATTAGAAAACCTAAAGGCAGATTTAAAGGGTCATTTAAAAAAACATTCTCCAGCATTGCCTTGTTGTACGAAGACAATGGCTTGGTGTATCAAGATAATATGCATGTCTGTGGTCATAAATACTGGAAATTGTGTACGAAATGATCTTATCACCTGAAGAACTTAAGTTAATGGAACAGCAGATGTATAGAAATAGTTCATTTATTATAATACATGTTATTATAATAGTTCATCTTATTATAACAGATGTGTGGGCTATTGTAGAGAGAGAAGGAACTTGACCTAACCTAGGGGCCCAGAAAAGGATTGGTATTAGCCTGCAGGAGAAAGATAGATGATGTATGCAGGAAAACATAATCAGTCTGGATTTATAATTAAAGCATGGTGTGCTGGCAAAAGAATAATAGCTAGGCATGGTGGTACACCCCTAATCCCAGGATGCAGGTGGCAGACAGGTGGATCTCTGTGAGTTTGAGGCCAGTCTGGGTTTCATAGTAAGTTCTAGGACAGCCAGGGATACAGTGAGACCCTGTCTTGATTCCCCCCCCCCCCCAATTCTGTTTGGCTTTAGCTGTCTGGAACACTGTGAAGGCTCTGGGTTCATGGGACAGAAGGTAAAGTCTGTTGTGGACTTCCACTAGGAAGTACAGTTTATAAACTTAATTTAGAGAGGAAGGGAAAAGAATTTAGAGATTTTTGATGTCAGATACACTCACTGGATATTGGAAATAGTAAGAGAAACACACAGTACAGAGAAAATGAAAAAACATAATACTTTTACTCTGTTAGCTCTTATATGCCTTTACTTATACACAGAAAACAGATTGACATTCAAGTTGGAATCTGGGAAGTTGGATGAATAAGTCATAAGCAGAAGAAATGAACTGTGTCAAACATACCCATAGAGACTAAGAAGGAGGGAGGAACAGCAGGATGGAATGGTATTTACGGAGAGGTATGGGAAGGTGGTGGTATAAGACCTGTGTGTAGCACAGGTGCTCTCCCACTGCAGGAATGGCAAGCTGAATGACAAGTCCAAATCATTCATATTCTTAGCAGCCCTGTCTACCGTGCGTTAGGCTCTGTTATAGAAGGCTAAAAAAATGTTTTTATTGATTATAAGTCAGGGCTGGGGGTTTAGTTTAGTAAAGTGATTGTCCAACAAGCATAAGGATCTGAATTTAATTGTCAGAACTCACATTAAAGCTAAATTTAAAAATATAAAAATAGGTGGGTGGTGGTAGCGTACACCTCTAATCCCAGCACTTGGGAGGAAGAGTCAGGTGGCTCTCTTGAGTTTGAAGCCAGCTTGGTCTACAGAGTGAATTCTAGTATAGCCAGGACTACACAGAGAAACCCTATCTTAAAACCATAGGTAGGTAGGTAGGTAGGTACGTAGGTAGGTAGGTAGGTAGGTAGGTAGATAGATAGATAGATAGATAGATAGATAGATAGATAGATAGATAGATAGATAGATAGATAGATAGATAGGGGGACTGAGTGTGATAGCATGGGCTTGAAATCTCACACTGGAGAGGTGGTGACAGGTACACTCCAGAGACTTACTGTCCAGCCTAGCCTACTTGGGGAGCTCTAGAAAAATACAAGAGGACCAGCTCCTGCAGAATCAACCTTCAATTGTCCTTTAGCCTTTACATGAACACATGTGTGCGTGTACACACATGCACATATGAAAGAAAATTACATTTGGTCTTCTGATTGATTTCTTTTACCTTTCTTAAAACTAACAGCTCAAACGAGAATGAACTAGAATTGTTTAAATGAGATGAACCACCACTTCAAATTCTTCGTCCAGAAGTTCTTTTCTAACATACATACTTCATTCTCAGTCTAGAGTCCCTCACCTGCAGATGGTCTTCCCTATGACCCTGGGTGATATTTTAGTTGCTTTCTTCCCTTTGGTCTGTCACTTACTCTACAGTCCTTTAGCTCCAGGAGTGAGTATTCTAAAGCCACTAGAAAAATAGCTGGTTAGCTGAGAGCCGAGGGTTGGGAAATCGGAGAGTAGTAAACAGCACACATCACTACATTGATGAACCTGAGTTGTTTTTAGATTTTGCAGAATTTGTCTCTGTGCTGCTTCTTATTAATGTTAATGAACCCTGAGAACAAACTTTTGGTATGGCTGTGGGTCCCTAGAATGTTAGAGGTGTCTGTTGGGTCACTTAAGCTGAAGGCAAATGTGGATCTGTTTGTAATGCCTGGTGCCTTCAAAACTAAGTGTTTACAAGATACTTGTGGTTTAAGTAGGAATCAAATTAAATTCTTTGTAAAACTAAAAAGTTGATTTTGATCAGTGTGAGACTTTAAACTTTTCTTTATTCTGTTTTGTTTTTGAAGCTTGCCTCAAATTCACAATCCTCCTGCCTCTTGCCTTGTAAGAATTGAGATTTACAATCAAATGCCACCATGCCTAGTGGTAAACTTTTTTTTATAAAGAATTATTTATTATATGTAAATACACTGTAGCTGTCTTCAGACACTCCAGCAGAGGGCATCAGATCTCGTTACAGATGGTTGTGAGCTGGGAATTGTGGTTGCTGGGAATTGAACTCAGGACCTCTGGAAGAGCAGTCAGTGCTCTTAACCGCTGAGCCATCTCTTCAGCCTGGCTTTAAACTTTTTTAATGAATGCATTTAAGTCATATGGCCCAATAACTCTGATCTGAGATGCTGAGACAGACAGATGCCAGAGAGGAAGAGATGGGACTGTGCTGGGTTACAGGAACCGGTACAGAGCTGGGGCAGAAGCTTAGCCTCCAGAGTCACGTCATGTGCTTTTCCCAGGCTGCTCTTGGTTCCTGCTAACTCTGGCTTAGCCCTTTGGCTGCTTGAGATCAGTTTGGCTGTCCTGTCTATAAGAAGTTTTTTCTATGTTCTCTTTCTCCCCTTGGACAATCTTGAATGGTCCCTTGGTGTTTGCTGTTTAACTTTATCCTGACTTACTTTAATGATTCACCCCTGTGTGCAGGCTTCAGGGAACAGTGCTTAGTACTGTGTAGGTGTCAGTCAGTGGGTAGACCGAGTAACCACACAGTATCCTCTCTTTATTTCAGGAATGCCTCTGGCTCAGGCAGTAGCCATTCTTCAGAAGCACTGTCGCAGCATCAAAAATGTCCAGGTTCTCTACAGTGAGCAGGTGAGTGGTGGCTGATTTGTTTACTGAAATAGAAGTCTTGGTCGTGAGCTTACCTCCAGAGAAAATACCGGGAGAGGATAGTTAGTTGGGAGGAGTTGCTGTATTTCAACAGGAGTTTTAGGTCAGTTTGGTTCTGCTAGTTAGGATGTTGTCTTGGTTTGGAAACTTTGATCTTGATAATCTAGTGCTGCCAGGTTTTAAACAGGAGAACAGTTTAAAAAAAAAAACAACTAAACCTGTTGTTTTGTTTTGTTTTGTTTAAATCTCTGCTTAACTACTGACCCTTAACATGGGGGCCTTTTCATGGGAAGTCACCTCAGAAGCTGCCTCAGATTTTCTAGAGTATCTTCTCTGCTTTGTTGGTTGTCTTATATTCAGAATTTTTCAGGAAAGATCTCTAGCTAGCAGAGCATATGACTTGACAGGAAATCGGCCTAACTCACTCTTCTGTTCCTCTCTCTCTACTACCATTTTCTCTCCACCCTGCTCTGAAGCCTGCAGTTTTCTGTGACATTAGAACAAGTGCAGTTTGTAAAACAGCCTTTGTGTTGCAAAGCTTTGAGAGCCTCCAGAGGCCAGAGACTGTCCTTGTGGCTTTGCTGAGACTTTTTTGAGTACTGGCTGGATCTAAATGAGTTTCAACTCTTGAAGCAAATTAGATTATAAGTAGGTAAGGTTTCTGTCAAGCCACCCCATTTGGTTTAGAGCAGGGGCTGAATTAGACCTTATCCCTTGGCTATTCTGAAGGATCTGAAAAGAGGGTGCTTAGTCTCCAAGGTAGTGCTTAGATATCCATGTGCTACCTGCCACAAATATAGAACTTGCTAGAGTGTACAGGGTTCCTTGAGTCAGGGTGACAGCGGGTTCTCATTTCTGAAGGATGGATGATGGCTTTTTAAACTCTTTGCTCTCTTATCCCTAACCTGAAAAGAAGAGGCCATTAAAATAAGGAAGTGGGCTTGCTTCTAAGCCTTGAGCTGTACAGTTATCACTCTGGCTTTGAAAATTAGGCTTTATGATTTCCAGCCATTTTGTACAAATATTTGATTATCATTTATCATTCCAGTGTTCACAGGAATGCTAACATTGAGTTCATTTTCTCTAGTATTTTCTTTATTTAAAAATTTTTTAATTGTATGAGTGTTTTGCCTGTGTGTATATATATGTACTTCCTGCATGCAGTGCCCAGTGCCTACAGAAGCCAGAAGAGGTAATGGATCCCTGATAGTTGTAAGCCACCATGTGGGTGCTGGGAACTCAAGTTGAGTCCTCTGCAAGAACAGCAAATGTTCTTAATCACTAAGCCTTCTCTCTAGCTTCTTCCCAGTATTTTCTGAGCATCTGTAACTATTTAATAGATACAGTTGGCTTTAGAATTTTTTGTTTGTTTGTTTTGTTTTTTCGAGACAGGGTTTTTCTGTGTAGCCGTGGCTGTCCAGGAACTCACTTTGTAGACCACGCTGGCCTTGAACTCAGAAATCTGCCTGCCTCTGCCTCTAAAGTGCTGGGATTAAAGGCGTGCACCACCACTGCCTGGCTGGCTTTACAATTTTAAGATCAGGTTTCATGTAGCCAGGGCTGGGCTTTAACATCTGGGCCTCCTGTCCTTACCTTCCAAGGTTATAGATAGATAATAATATACCCAGCCAAAAACATGGGTTTTTGAGTCTAGATCTACATTCTTCCTATTTTTTTTAGTTGCGTAGCTTCTGAAAATTTAATGACTAGTCTGTTAAGTTCATATATTACTAGAACAATCTTTTGAAACGAGGTCTCAGTGTATAGCCCTTGCTGGTCTTTAACTCTATATAGGTTGTCCCCAAACCCAAGTGCTGTCTTCCTGCCTCTGCCTTCCAGATGCTGGGGCTAAGGTTGTATGCCACCATGCTGGCCTTTGAACAGTGTTTGACAAGATCTAAAGATGATATTAGAATTCCGATATAGTACTATGTGGGGAGGTGAGCTGTGCACAGACATTCTGGACCCAGGTTGAGCTCTGGCTTTGAACCCTGGAGACCCAGTGGATGCTTGTCACCTAAATGGCCCTGGCTCCTGTCACAGCTACAGTCTCCCATAGCTCCCAACCCCTGCAGGAGAGATCTGTGGCCATCAGTCACACAGGAGCAGCACCAAGTCTTCCCACATGCAGATAAGGTTCCCCCAAGCTCTCAGCCCAAGCCAATGAGAAATACCTGCTGTCAGACCCTGAACCACCCCAAAACTGTATTTATATCCTATCTAGAATCCTATAGATGAGATTAAAGGTATGTGAGAACTACTTTGTTGTCCGAGAGCTTCTGTCATAAGAGCTGTAACCCTTGGGAAGAGGTCTGCTCTCCCGAATCACCACCTGCAGCTCCACTGCACCCTCCCAGGCTAGTCGGCCTCTTGTCGGCCCAGCCCAGCCCGACTCTGCAGGTGGCATGGCGCAGGTGGAAGCGACTTCCCCTCTCTGCTTGCACCCTCTTTTTCCCTCTGCACCCGGCCGGGCCAGAGATCTCTGCGGAAAGCCTCTGGTACACAGGCCCTCAGTACTGTTTTTTATACACAGTCAGGTAGTCCAGACTGGCCTCCAACTTGTAATCCTCCTGTGTCAGCTTCCCAAGTGCTGGGATCCTGGATATGTGCCACTACACTAGCACTATGCAGTGCTTCTTAAATGTGAGACTGTTCTCTCTTACTTTTTTTTCTCCATGTATTTTTTCTTTGCTTCCAAGTTCAGAAAACTTTTGCTCCTATTCAAGCAAAAAAGATTTCATCCTGTTCTCCTTCTCCTCTTTCCTTCACTCTCTTCTTATTCCTCTTTGCTGGAGAAAACCTGGGGTCTCAAGTTTACTAAGTACTCTACCACTAAGGTTCACCCGCAAGTCACACCTTGGAATTTAAAGCCTGCTTATCAAGTGACCTTCATCTTTTTTAGAGGGCAAAGCAAGCATTGATGGTAACACCTAGGTCTGTTCCATGGTAGAGTCAGTGGGGAAGGAGAACAGACAATTTAAGCTAATTCCAGAAGGTTCCTGGGAGGGAATTTCCCTGTAAGGCCTTCCAGGGTAGCATCTGACTTTCTAATTTATGTCTTTGTCTCTTAAAACCATGCCTGTTATTCACTTTGTTTACTTTAGTTAAATTAAAATCTTTTGAACAGATTTTTGCCGGGTTCAAGAAGGATCAAGTTTGAGATAGCTGTGTTTTTCCCTTCAACTTGCAGCAATCTGAGTCAATTCTGTGATAGTCTTTAAAACATTAAATATTTGAAGTGATTGCATTGGACTACATACAAGCAGGAGATGAGAGAGATATCTGTTCTTGGCACATTCTGACCTATCGTCTTTGTCCTCAGAACAACCTTGAAGGAAAAAGGTGACCTATTCTTAGGTAGGAACCAGAATCATGAAAGTTTGAAGAGATCTAAGGTCATGGGGGTCAGCTCATAGCTGTGTACTGCCATTCCCCACAGGACTGAGAAGGGACAGATGTAGAAATGTCACTCCTTGGATCTTGGACTTTTCAGAAAGAAGCATTATGGTATAGAGTGGGCAAAAGAAAGGATTCTGTCTTTTGTATAACCAGATCACAAGGTATTTTATTCCAAGAATTTGGCCCAAAATATTCAAAATAAAACATGTGATCGCTGTGGATAGTATCAAGAGCCTGTGTACAGACATGGGTTCAGCCAACGTGCATAACCAGTACCTTGCCGAGTTTGGATCCTGAGACTTTTTATATGACATTTACTCCTAGTAGACTTCTCTGCTAGTTTAATGGCAGTAAACTATTAAGGTAGATATCACTCTGGGGCCCCAGAAAATGACCTGTTCACTCACTTAATTCTGTCTATTCTTCCCTTATATTTGTACTAAAGTCTGAAAGGGAAAGGCTCTTTTCAGCCAATATTATAAAGTAGGAGTTACAGGCCAGAAGTAAGAGACATGGCATTCATCCACAAGTTTTGGTTTTAAGCTTCCAAACTTCATTAGTCGGGGGAAAGGTACTGCCTTACATATTCCCTGTGTGTTGGTGCTTTGTTGTAAGGCTTTTCAGTAACTGCTGGTGAGTAAATCAGTTGTTCAAAGTCTGTTTTATTTTTGTTTTGTAGTCTCCTCTAAGCCATGACCTCATCCTTAACCTGACTCAGGACGGGATCAAACTACTGTTTGATGCTTTCAATCAGAGACTTAAGGTAACCATAAATGACAACTATAGTTTCATATCTGGCTAGTCCAGTCTGTCTGGAGCTGATTAACATGTGCTATTGTGAGGTGCTTTGGAAACTTATAAGTGGGTATAGAACTTCATTGGTTCAGTAGAAAACTAAACTCAGTTCTCTCAGTAGAGAACTATGCCCAGTTCTCTGAGGGTGGGTAGAAAAGTGCACTGAGCTGGGATGGTGGAAAAGAGCTTTTGTGGCCCTTTGCTCGGGGCTAAGGAGAGTGTTGTAGATTTGGGGGAACAGTAACCCAAGTCTTGTTTAAAGGGTGCTGAGAATGAGCCTAACTATAGGGCAGGATCAAATGACTTGAGTCGGGTTTATGAGTCTTGTTTTTCTTCATTTTTATGCCAGACAGTGTCACCTAAAGATTGAAAAATGAAAATTTCTTCTGGGACTTAGGGTTTGTTGTTAATACTAGCGGGAGTGAGTTGATTCTCTAGCCCCATTGTGGAAATGTGAACTACTTGCTGATGTGTAGGGTATCTTAATTGGCACGCAGTTTTCCAGCACCTGTTCAGCCCAGGATGTTTTTAATACACTCACTCTGTTTTCAAACGCCTGGACTGCACAGGTTAGTCATGTGACAGCACACTCGTGTCTCAGAGTCATAGGGTTAAATGCAACACCAATGTTGTTTTCCCTTCCAAATGCTGGCATGCTTTGTAGCTCCTGACATCTAATCACAAGTGAGCTACTGAGAAGGAAAAATAGGACATGGAAAGGATTTTCTTGGAGGAGATCCTTCTGGGAGGTCATTGACCAGCCATAGTTGTAATTGTCAGATAAAGAATGCCTGCATACCAAAAGGGCTTCTGGCTAAAAGCAGACAGTCTCTGTTAGCATAAGGTCCTGACCTCAGGGAAATGGCAGCCAGTTTGGCATGGTATAATACCATGCCCAGGCATTCTGAAGAGGACCCTGACCACCTTCTGAACTACCCTGTTCCTGTCTTCCTTTCCATGGCCTCTCTTAATAACAGCTGCCATATTTACAAGCTTCATATTGCCCGGAAGTAGTTTCATATGAGGCAGACTTATCTAATATGCATTGAATACCTTCCCTGCACAGAGTAAGTCATTACCCACTAAGTGTCTTTTTCTTTTAATGTTTCTTTCTTTCTTTTTTTTTTTTTTTAGATTTATTTATTTATTTCATGTATGTGGGTACACTGTCTCTGTCTTCAGACAAACCAGAAGAGGGCATTGGATCCCCATTACAGATGGTTGTGAGCCACCATGCAGTTGCTGGGAATTGAGCTCAGGACCTCTGGAAGAGTACTCAGTGCTCTTAACCACTGAGCCATCTCTTCAGCTCCCCCCACTAAGTGTCTTAATGAAACCAGTGAACAGATCATACAAGCTTGGAGGAAAGGATTCTTTCAGGTACTAGAAAGGCTCAGCAGACAGAACAGTTCTTTCTAGCAGGAGGGATCAAAATAGCTTCATAATAGTGGTGAGGTTTCTAACTTGATTCAGTGTCGTGTTTTCTTCTTTAAAACTGTGTGTGTGCGCGCACATACAAATCTATGTGCCACAGTATACATGTCGAGGTCAGTTCTCTCACATGAGGGTCCTGGAGGTCAAATTGAGATCCCTAGACTTGATGGCAAAGGCATTTACCCTCTGATCCATCTCACCAGTCCCAGTGTTAATGTTCTCTTAAACAACAACAACTTAGGGACAGGGCTGGGGATATAGCTCACTTGGTGGGTGTCTGTCTGTGGTTCAGTCCCTGGCACTGTATGAGCCAGAAGTGGTAGCACACATCTGTAATTCCAGCACTGGGAGAGAGAGGCAGGGTGATCAAGAGTTCCAGATCATACTTGAACCTTTGGGACTAGAAGGCCAGCCTGGGCTACATGACTCCCTGTCTCAAAAAAAAGGAGAAGGAGACAGGTGAGGCAGTCTCTTGTTGGAGCTTCGGTACTTGAGTGTGAGTGTCCCAGTTTCTGTGTCAGTGCTGTGCTGCTCACAGCCCCTTCCACAGCTCAGCTCAGAGTGCAGGACAGATTCTGAGCCAGCTCTGCTTGTGCCCCCTCACTGGAGGATAACAAGTGGTGCCTCCAGCTCCCAGCCAGCCTTGCTGCTGGATGCTAAAACATGACTTCACAGTATCACGGACTTTATAGTGCTTATTATTTGGTACCAGTAATACCTAAAGTGTTTAGTGCCTCTTCATTTGTCTCTGCTCTGACTCCTGGCATTTCGTCTGAGGCAGAATCTGCTAAAGGGACAATTTCACAAGGGCCCTCAGGATCCTCAGGTTCAACCAGATCCTCTTTATTAGGGACATAATCTAATAGTTTCACACTTGTTCTGTCCTAATGTAGGGCCTATTTCCTAGAAGGATAGACCAACTTCTCTCTCATTTTATACTGTAAATAAAATAAGCCATTTTGGGGGTGGGTTTGGTTTTTGTTTTTTATAATGTATCAAATATGGCATGAGACCTGGTGAACTGGGTCACACCTTTAATCCTAGTACTTGAGAGGCAGAGGCAGGAAGATCTCTGAGTTCAAGGCCAGCCTACTCTACATTGTGAGTCCCAGGAATCTAGGGCTACCTGGTGAAACCCTCACAAAAAGTCCAGTGTGGAAGAGGAAAAGGTTTCTGTATTGAGCTCATACAAGCTAGGTGGATATGTTTCCTGGGATGTGGCATTGTAGAATGATATGTATTCTAATATGTCTCAACACTGGATTAGATGGAAGGGCCTTGATCCAAAGCATCTATGGTTAGCATTAAAACACTATCAAGAGGGGGAAGTTGTGACTAGGTGTGGTTTTATACACCTTGTAATCCCAGCACTTGGGAGGCAAAGGCAGGAGCAAGTTGGAGGTCTGCCTGGGCTACATAATAAATTCTAGGATAGTCAGGCTACATAATGAGACCCTGTCACAAAAAGAAAAAAATTATGGAGGAAGGTTATGATTTGTGTTTTTCTTCCCAGTTTTGTTCTTTGTTTTATGTGAAGATGGAGTCTGAACTATTTGCTCAGCCCAGTGTCAAACTCATAGTTCAAGTAACCCTCCGTCCTCAGCCTCCTGAGTGGATAAGACTATAGATGTGCAGCTCCTCGTGTGACTTTTCCCTCCCCAATGTAGAATACGCACAGAAGATGACATGCAATGCTTCAGGAGAGTTTTTTGGAGTCTGGGCAGTGGGGGTGACGCTGAGACCATATTAAACATATGTTTTTGTTAAGCTGTATCCCCAAGTTTGCTTTTGGAGAGTATATTTTATTTGAGATAGGGTAACAACTTGAGCAGTTACAGTACCTAAACAATTTCCTTTATTTTTTTAGGTGATTGAAGTTTATGACTTGACAAAAGTAAAGTTAAAGTATTGGTAAGTTTTCTCCCTTACTGGTATATGTTATATTTGGTAAAGACCAACTTTATCTACTGCCTTCATTAAAGTACTAAAGGATTGCATTTCCTGCAGTCCAGGAATTAGAGCCTCCTGCCACAGTTCCCCGAGGCAGCCTTCAGCCCACTCAGGTTCTGAGGAAGTAAGCCTCACTAAGAACATGCTGGGTGTTTAACATGTTGCATGTCTATATAAAATCTAATTCAACGCTCCCATCAAAGTGCGACTTGGCTAGGAATGCTGTGACAGTCTCCTGAGTCATAATGGCCCTTTCCTGCATAGCCCTTCTTTGTCACATCTTTTCAGGTTTCTGAGTAACAGAAATGGAACAAGCCAGGTAGTTCTGACTCAATCCAGTGCTCATGAGACCACCTTTTCTGAGGTGAAACTGCATGTCAGATGAGAACAGCTTTAGATACTTGAGCCAACTGGCAAAGTGCTGTGCTCACATTTAGAACAAGCTCTCAGGGGTTAGGAGTACCTTCAGCCCAGTGGTAGTGAGCTTGCCCGACTTACGAGGTTCACTCCTCACTCCTGCAACAACAAAGAAGACATACCTTCCAGTAAGGTGCATGCCCTTATTGAGAGCGTGACAAGGACCCACTTCCAGGGCAGTATTTGCTAGTATAGGAATGGACAAACATGTAATGGCACTAGATCGACTTGTCCTTTCAGTGTTACTCGCTAGAACCTTCTTACCTCAAGGTCTGTGTCATCTTTGTCCTTTTATTTAGAGCCAGTAATGTATTGAGAAGCCCCAATGAGTCAACACTATATATGGGCTTCCAAGAATTGACCTATTTCTCACCTAATTAATTCCTCTTATTTATAATTTACTTAATTTTAAATTTATTTATTTATTTTGAGACAAGGTCTCACTATATGACTTTGGGTAGCCTGGAACTCTGTATACAAACCAGACTGCCCTTTAACTCACTGATATCTGCCTCCCAAGTGCTAATTAAAGGTGCAGACCACCATGCCTTGTCATTTTATATAATGTTTTATGAATAACTCTTTTGCTGAGTACAGTAGCACATGCTGTTAATCCTAACACCTGGCAGGCCAAGACAGGAGGACTATGGTATTCTCACAGCCAGCCAGGGTACATAGCAGGATTCTGTCACTTAATAAATAAATTCCAGCCATCTTTTCTCATGATCTAAAGCCCATCTTGTTAAACCCGATATTAAAAAGTACTTGTGTTTTTCAGTGGAGTGCATTTTAACTCTCAGGCCATCGCTCCTACCATTGAGCAAATTGACCAGTCTTTTGGCGCAACCCATCCTGGAGGTAAGCCAAGTCCATCTGATTCCTCTAGTCAGCCCATGGCAATAAGCCTGTGGGTGGTGCCATCTCGCCTCATCTCAGGTCCTTGGATGGGTGTGTAGCACCTCAGACCCTTGTTTTCATCCTAGTAGGTCAGTTCAGAAACTAGACAAAAGCAGTTCCCCTGTGGTCACTGCTGCCTGTTGAACTGGTTTACACTGGAAAGCAGCCTCAGTTAACTGTGTCATTCTTTTTGACTTATCCACAGTGTACAACTCCGCTGAGCAACTCTTCCATCTCAATTTCCGAGGACTGTCTTTCTCTTTCCAGTTAGACTCATGGATGGAGGCTCCCAAGTATGAGGTCAGCACTTCCTGTGTCCTTGTGGGGTTTTCTCAGATCCATGCGTGATAAGGAAGTGGCTAGGACACCGTTCTTTGGTTACTTCATCTTTGAGTTCTTTAACAGCAAGAGATAGAATTCACAGGAAGAAGAAGGCTACAGCATTCCTAGAAAGAAGATAGTTTGCACTGTAGAGGCCATTAAGGCCCTCACATTGTCAGTGGTATATCTGGCCATTTCCTGTTTGTATTTTCTTTTTTTTTTTTTTTTTGGGGGGGGGGTTTTCGAGACAGGGTTTCTCTGTGTAGACCAGGCTGGCCTCGAACTCAAAAATCCTCCTGCCTCTGCCTCCCAAGTGCTGGGATTAAAGGCGTGCGCCACCATCGCCCGATCTGGCCATTTCCTAATTGCAGCATCCTAAACAGTCTGAAGAGTCTATTCTCTGGATCTTCAGTGACTTGTTGCTTCAAAGTTTCACAAGCCAGAGTGAAGACACACACTGTATGTACTCCCAGAATTAGGAGACTGAAGCAGAAGGATCTTTGGTTCAAGGCCAGCCTGAATTACTAAACCCTGTCTCAAAAGAAAGAGGAAGGAAGACAGGCAGGCAGTCAATAAAACTCAAAGATAAAAGATGCACTTGCTTATTTAAAGTGACTTAGTTGACTCGAGCCGAGTTTGATCATGTGTTTTGACCAAACCAGTTCTTAATGAGGATTAGACACTGAATCACGTGATCTACATAATGTCCTTAGTAAAATTCTTGCCTTGTTTGCAGCCCAATTTTGCCCATGGTCTAGCTTCTCTTCAGATACCCCATGGAGCAACTGTAAAACGAATGTACATCTACAGTGGAAACAGCCTCCAGGATACCAAGTGAGTGTGAAGAGCATGAGCTTTGTGCTAGGCCCATGGCCTTTCTGGAAGAGAGGCCCATGCCTTATTCATTCTGTGCCTCCTCCAGGGCTCCTGTGATGCCCCTGAGCTGTTTCCTGGGGAATGTATATGCAGAAAGTGTAGATGTTCTTCGAGATGGAACTGGACCCTCAGGGTTGCGACTCCGCTTACTGGCTGCAGGTAGGTTCCCCATTGTATCATATCTATGTAGAGACTATTCTACTACCTCAAGTACGCTTACTGGCTGCAGGTAGGTTCCCCATTGTATCATATCTATGTAGAGACTATTCTACTACCTCAAGTATATGCGGAGTGCTCGTTCCTGGTTTGTAGACATGTTTATTGTTACATTCCTGCATTGGAAAGGGCCCATAAAATCTCAGGGGTTTCCTTGTATGGACACGAATTCTGGTTGTGAGATTTTGACCTCCCAAAAAGCAGAGCTTCCTAATACCATCATCTTAACTGGTTCAGGTTTGGCCAGGAGGTGGTGGCATATGCCTTTAATCCCTATAGAGGTAGGCGGACTTGGTCTACGGAGTTCCAGGACAGCCAGGGCTATACAAAGAAACCCTTGTTGCTGTGAATTCTATTAATAACTCTTTGTTCTTAATATGACCTGGCCAGCTCGAGACTGAGTCCCACTGATTTATTTAATCAACTTTAGCGCAATTACTGGCCAATTACCCTAACCATTTTTCTACACTAGACTGACTGTTTCTATCTGTGCTCCCCAAGTTACTTGCTGTTTGAGACTAGCTTGGGCTGTCTTGGGCAGTCTGTCCTCAGGGTGCTCTTCCCTCAGCCACAGGCTCCTACTCAATCCCATCTAATGGAGACCTCTTGGTCTCTCCTTCTCTCCCCTCCCCCTCTTTGTGGTCAGTAACTGAAACCCGGCCTATCTAGTAATTGGCTGTAGCCACTTTTATTTAGCCAGTCAGAAAAGATTGGTGAGCAAACTTTATACAATGTCATTTGTTGTACATGAGAATCTGCTTGTCAGGACTGCAACCAGATCTTGGGGACCAGTATTTAATATTTGAATACATAGTAGCACCAGACCAACCCCCAGCAAACGCTGTCTCAAAAAAGACAAAGAAAAGAATAAGCCCCCAGCCCCCCCCCGCCCCCCCGCCAGGCAGTGGTGGTGAGCGCCTTTAATCCCAGCACTTGGGAGGCAGAGGCAGGTGGATTTCTGAGTTCAAGGCCAGCCTGGTCTACAAAGTGAGTCCCAGAACAGCCAGGGCTACACAGAGAAACCCTGTCTTGAAAAACCAAAAAAAAGAAGAAGAAGAAGAAGAAGAAAAGCCAAGTTCAGATTCAGTGTACAAGTTTTAGGAGAATATATGCATTTAATCCATTACTGGATAGTTAATAGAGAATAAACAATATGGTTACTTATTTTTCAAATAACAATTGATGCAGCTTTAATTTAATCAAGGGGACAAAACATAGTTTTACCTTTGTTTGTGGTGCATGCCTTTGAATACTGATGGTAGCTACAGAGGCCAGAGCAGAAAATAGCGTGTCCTGTCCATCAGACTGCTTCAAGACAGAGTCTCTCACTGAACAGAAGCCTTTGGCAATTTCAGCTAGGCTGTATGGCAGGCAAGTTATCAAGAGCAGCCATCAAATGCTGGACTTAAAGGCATGAGTATCTGTTGCCTGGCTTGTTTTTGTTTTGTTTTGTTTTTAGACAGGGTTTCTCTATGCAGCCCTAGCTGTTATGGAACTGGCTCTGTAGACCAGATTGGCCTTGAACTCAGAGATCCACCTGCCTCTGTCTCCAGAGTGCTTGGGATAAAAGGCCTGCACCACATGGGTACTGGGAGTTCAAACTTAACTACCAAGCATTAACTGCCAGTGGTCTCTCCAGCCCCGAAGCTTTATCTCCACTAAGTGTGTTTTGGGAGTTTTGTTTTGAGAGACAGAGTCTTTTTTTTTTTTTAATTTTATGTACTGTAGCTGTCGGATCCCATTTTGGATGGTCTTGAACCACCATATGGTTGCTGGGAATTGAACTCGGAACCTCTGAAAGAGCAGTCAGTGCTCTTAACTGCTGAGCCATCTCTCCAGCCCTCAGAGAGAGAGTGAGTCTTATAATGCAGTCTAGACTGTCCAGGAACTGGAACTCATCCTCCTATGTAATCTTGGATTCTAAGAGAATACCACCACTTGTCTTTTTAGCAAATCTGAATAAACAGCAGCAGCACTACAAGCCTGGCACAGAGTCCCCTGCAGAGATGTTTCCAGATTATTCCTGGATGTGTGCAGGCTGCAGAGACCATGCCTTCTTGGAGTTCATAGTCCAACCTGCATATATTTTCACCCGTTAGGATCTTGTATCAGTTTCTGGGTATGGTGGCTCAAGTCTGTAATTCCAGCTCTTAAAAGACTGGGGCAAAAGGCTCACCATGACTTTGAGACTAGCTTGGACTGCATTTTAAGACCCTGTCTCAAATTAACTCCAAAGCAAGTAGTCTACAACCTCTGGGTTAGAACTCTAAAGTGTGTTGTTGTTGATGATGATGATGTTTCTGTGTGTGTGTGTGTGTGTGTGTCTGGAGTTATCTCCTTTCACCTTTATATGGATTCCAGGGATCAACTTGGGTCATCAGGCTTGCAGGGTGAGCACTATACACTGAGTGCTGGCTCCAAACTGTGAGGGAAGCACAGCTGCGTAAAGGAATATTGCATTTGAGCTGTTGTTTGAGACAATTGACATAGAACAGGCAACAAAGTCAGGGGTGTGCTGTTTCTTTTCTCAGGAGAATCACTCCTAAAATAGCCCGGGTCTCGATCTAGATCAGTGGTGATCAGGTGGCAGGAGGAACCAGTGAGTGTAGAGATTTCAGCCAGTGACGCCTGCCTACAAGGTTCACTTCTAACATTTCTCACTGCTTAAATTCTTAGTGGAGGAAAAATACTTCAGACTTCTTAGATTAACTTAACCAAGTGTGATCTCTCCTTCCTCTCCTGTTGTATGTGTCTGAATCTGTCTCTCTTTTTTTTGTTTGTTTGTTTGTTTTGTTTTGTTTGTTTTTCGAGACAGAGTTTCTCTGTGTAGCCCTGGCTATCCTGGAACTCACTCTGTAGACCAGGCTGGCCTCGAACTCAGAAATTCACCTGCCTCTGCCTCCCAAGTGCTGGGATTAAAGGCGTGCACCACCACCGCCCAGCTCTGTCTTTCACAAAGGGTTTTGCTCTGTATTTTTTGACCAGTACAGAAAGCATCAAATGGAATAGGGATGAGGGATATTTAACAGAATTCTACAAGGGGAGAGATAATACTGACCCAACATGACTTAGAACAGCAATTATATCGGAAAACAAATGTTATTAAACTGTAGCCATGTTTGCAACATTTATGATGGATGCTTGTTTCTTATAAGGTTGCTTCTAACCTGTTGGCTGCTTTCCACAAATGATTACTGCAATATCCACAAGTGGGGGGGGGGGGTGGGTATGTAATTTAGGATTGAAGCTATGCATTAGCTAGGATGTACAAGCTAATTGGGTGGGAAATCCAAGGCATGGTAAGATTGATACATTGTTTTCTTAAAGGCAGGTTAAATTTAAACAGACTAGATACATAGTAGGACTGCATAAGTACATAGTTTTAAATGATCTCAAGGTGAGGTCTGGAAAAAGTCGAGTCATTTAAGGGTCAAGGGATATTTTCATAGCTGGGCAGTGGTGGCACAGACCCTTAATTCCAGCACTCTGAAGACAGAGTCATCCAGGACAGTCAGGGCTACACAGAGAAACCCTGTTTCAAAAGAGAGAAAGGGGCTTTTTTAAAACATACATCATTACAATCTTCAAGCAGTGAATGAAACAACAGTTGCATCTGTGAAGGGTCACTTCCTGCAGCCCTATTCTTAGGAATCTGGTACCTAAAGAAATATGTAAGACAACTGGAAACTGGGCCTATATTAGCAGGGTGTATTCTGTAGGTCATCTAGGCCTTCCTAAGCTGCATTATTTATGAACATTAGAAACATAAGCATTGGCGGCCTTTTCACGTGTCCCGAGCCGGCCCACAGAACCCTCACCCTCCTTGCAGCAGCGGCCCGAGTGCAGAGTCTGGAGTTGCGGCGGCGCAAGTCATGGCTGGACAAGCTTTTAGGAAGTTTCTTCCACTCTTTGACAGAATATTGGTTGAAAGGAGTGCCCCCAAAACTGTAACCAAAGGTGGCATTATGCTTCCAGAAAAGTCTCAAGGAAAAGTATTGCAAGCAACAGTCGTGGCTGTGGGGTCAGGCGGAAAAGGAAAGAGTGGAGAGATTCAACCTGTCAGTGTGAAAGTTGGAGATAAGGTTCTTCTCCCAGAATATGGAGGCACCAAAGTAGTTCTAGATGACAAGGATTATTTCTTATTTAGAGATAGTGACATTCTTGGAAAGTATCTCGACTGAAGGCACTGTTGAAATGGTGTCACATGAAGCTGCCCATTCCACTGACGTTCTGAACTATTTCATCATGTAAATAATTTCCATGCCTCCCTTTTATAATAAACAGATGATGCCTAAACTGACAGCCCTTGTCTCTGAAATTTAGTTTCACTGTACTGTTACAAACATTTCCAATAAAATGATGTAAATGAAAAAAAAAAAAAGAAACATAAGCATTAGACTTTTCCTAGGACCTGGTTAATTTAAACAGCCTTTGTTTACCATTCAGAATATGTGTGATGCCAGGTGTGGTAACATACCTATAATTCCAGCACTTGGGAGGCTTCGGTCAGAGAATGAGTTTTGAGGACAGCCTGCCCTGCATAGTGAGACTCTATCTCAAAAAGGGTTGGTGTACTCAGAATAGAATTGAGTTAGTTGGAGAACTCACTGCCTAGTTATTTCAGATTTGGGTTCTCTGAAGTTGTTCAGATATAGCAAACCGATTGTTACACATGAAAAGGTTTGGACAGGTATAATGCCCTGTGCAGAGAAAAGTGGTGTCTTGTTAACACAACACTAGAAATGGAGGCTTTTCTCTGACTTTTGGCTACTTTTAAATTTTTGGATAAAATATTAATTGTCCATGCTTCCCACACACAGAATGTGGAGATTTTACTGCTGTTATACCTGCCACTTAAGCTGCAAGCACTTCTCCATTTGTATGGGTATACCATTGCACCAAAGAGTATATTCTTGCACGTCAGAATGCTTTTCTTGTTATTTTATTTTTCTTCCTGGTTTGCCTCTTTAAGTGATAACGCTCTTACTCCCTGGGTTGGAGACCCTGTCAGATTTTCTGTAAGGTTAGGAAGTGATATATATGTCATTGTAGCTCTCCTGGAGAAGTGGTCTTGAAGGTACAGTTGATGTTGTCATTTTAAAAAGTACCTCTTGCCAGGTGTGGTACTGCACGCCTTTAATCCCAGCACTCTGGAGACTGAGGCAAAAGATTCACAAGTTGGAGGCTTTTTGTTCATGTTCGTAATATCCACGGCTGCCACTGATCTTACCATATCTGTGTAAACTCTGTCAGTACACCTTTCTGGGAGAAATAGGCAGTTTTACTCTCAGATTTCCTCAACAACTAGCACAGTGTTCTGTCCTGTGGTAGGTAATAAAGAACTGTTGGGTAACGTAAGTGTGTTATCACACTGCCTGTATAATCATAGCACTGATAGTAGAGGCAGGAGGATCAGGATTTCAAGGTCATCCTTGACTCCTTTGCAAGTTTGAGACCACCTTGGGTTATATAAGATATTGTTTCAAAAAGCAAAAGAAAATGCTGGACTTGGTGGCATATACCTTTAGTTCCAGCTCTTGGTGGGCGGAGATAGGTGGATCCCTGAGTTCAAGGCCAGGTCTATAAAGAGTTCTAAGACAGCCAAGGCTATACAGAGAAACCCTCCTGAGTGCTGGGATTGAAGGTGTGCAACTCCAGGTCCAGAAAGAAATACATGTTAAAGATAAAAAATAAATAAATAAATACTTAAGGATTTGGTGAATAAGTTAATTCTCTAGGATCCCTGGCATAATTTTGAAATAGTGATTTAAATAGTCTAGCTTAATTAACCTGTTAATCTGGCACTTATACTTGAATACAGTCTTGCCCTTTGGCTAGATATGATCAGTTAGGAGGTAGTTGTTAGGTTTTTTGAGCCCCTAGGGATACAGTGTTTCCAGCTCTGACCAGAACCACCTTTTCCCTTGTCTGCAGGTTGTGGACCTGGAGTATTAGCAGATGCCAAAATGAGAGTATTTGAGCGTGCTGTGTATTTTGGTGATTCTTGCCAAGATGTTCTTAGCATGCTTGGCTCTCCACACAAAGTCTTCTATAAATCTGAAGACAAGGTAGGGAAAGGTACTTACAGTGGGAATAGCCTCTCTATTCACCAGTTCTTTAATATGCATAAATGAGGTCTGTTTCCACATAGAGTCTGTTCTGCTTGAAGTAAAAGCTTTTCTCTGACTGTCTCTGTCACTTGGAGATGTGTCCATATTAACGGATCTGGCTCCCCACAGTCTCACTTACCCAACAGTTTAATGTCACATAAGGAACACAATGTGTAGTTTAACTAGAAACTATTTTAAAGGGATTTTAATTTGTTATTTTCCCCCCAACAGATGAAAATTCACTCTCCTTCCCCTCATAAACAAGTTCCATCCAAGTGCAACGACTACTTTTTTAACTATTTCACTCTTGGAGTGGTAAGTACGATAACGGGTTTCACTTCTGTTCTCATAGGCAGGGCAAGTGCTGTGTGACCATTCCTCTCAGGATCAGAGGACTTTTGCTCCCCATGCTTGTGCCAGGTCTACTTTTCATGGTATCCCACTGTAGTCAAGACTACGGAAGAATGCTGGGATACCGGCTTTCCTGGTATATCTTGCCTTCTGTCCTGAGGAAAATCCTTCACATATGGGGACTGTGGAGAGACCACATTAAACTGTTTGGGGAAATATCCCATAGTACATAAGACACTCTTCAGGGTCAGAAAAAAAAAAGAGAGACTGGAAAGGCCCAGGCACAAGTGTGCTCTTGTATCTTTAAAGGACTAGCCCAGACATGTTAATGCAACTGTATATTCTGGACCTAAGGCACTAGATGGCGCTGGTGGCTGTCGTCAGGGTTGGCAATCTGGCTGGTGGATAGGATACATGTTTGAGAAACGATTGTGTAAATGTGCCAGAAGGAACATCTCAGGGCAAAGTTGACATGTGCTATTGGTCATCAT
The DNA here is from genome assembly GCA_036184795.1 of Tokudaia tokunoshimensis. NCBI lineage: Eukaryota > Metazoa > Chordata > Mammalia > Rodentia > Muridae > Tokudaia > Tokudaia tokunoshimensis. The sequence goes on from BTHU01000020.1 coordinate 32,299,682, forward strand.
TGTTTTGTTTTTTAACTTTTGTTTGAGACAGGGTCTTGTGTAGCCAAGGCTAGCCTCAGACTTAAAATCATCTCATGTCTGTGACTATAGTCATGTGTTACTATACCTAGCTGAACCATGAGTCTTCAAAAGTAGCTTTGAGCTTTCCATGCTCTGAAGTCTAAAGGCAGAAAAGTAGATTTTAGGGAGGGAGAGAAAAAGGCTGCTTATATCTACATGGAAAAGGCCAAACACAAGTCAGGAATCCATAGGGAGCTTTGTGAGGACAGACTTCTAAGGGTAGAGTAGCAGCAGGAGGGAATGGGGATGATAGAGTCAGAGTTCAAGGACCAGTGAGGAAGAGAATGGATAGCTTAGGTTGTATTCTGTTGGCTATTGGTAAAGAAACAGAAGAAGAAATAACCCTGAGGTCCCAGGCCTACAGTAGTTCCAAGAGGAAATGATTAGCGAGTAGCATCGAATTCAGGTTTGAATCCTGGAGAAAGGTTATATTGAATGGCAATTCCATTACTTATCAATTTTTATAGAAGCTGGGGGTCTGGTTGGTTATAATGTTTACATAGGCAGGTGTCTGAGCCTTTTGAGAGTGAAGTGCCCTGAATCTTCTTGGTGGCTTTTGTGCCAAAATTTGCATTTAGTAAAAAAAAAAAAAAAATTCTAGGTCCCATTGGAAAAAAAGATTTCCCTTCCTTGGCTGTTCAAGTTGCCAAGCAGTGGAACTGGAACTCCTGTTTCTGCCAGGCTCCCTCCACCAAAGATGCCTAGTTAAAGCCTCTGAATATGTGGAAGGAAGTTTCTAGTGTTCTCATGATTGAAGGCTCCAAGTTGGAATTCTCTTGGGAAGACCCCTGTCCTGCCTTGGTAACTTTTCGTACTTGAACATCTTGTTTTCAGGACATCCTGTTTGATGCAAATACACACAAAGTGAAGAAGTTTGTCCTGCACACCAACTACCCTGGGCATTATAATTTTAACATGTGAGTATACCTTAGGTGAGAAGAGGACCTGAACCTGGGGCTCAGTGTGGTGCTGGCAGTTGAACCCAGTCCCAGTGCCTTGAGTGGGCTGTCAGATGCTCACAGCCTCTACCTGACACCTCTGGCTTGTGGGAAATAAATGTATGCTAAGTGCTTGCTGTGCTCTCCTGTCCAGTGCACCTGTGTGTGATCAGGTTACAAATAGAAGATACAGTCAGAATCTGGTACCGTTTTATAGGTAGAGTCTTCTGGTCTGGTCCTCACTGTGTAAGGTAGACTGACCTCAAACTCAAAGCAATCCTCATCTCTCAGCCTCCTACTTCTGGGATTACAACTATGAGCCGCCATGCCCAACCAGAAACCTTTATGGCTTACTAGCTATAGTTAGTAGTCTTTTTTTTTTAAGATTTATTTATTTATTTTATGCATGAGTACACCACCATTGCTCTCTTCAGGCACACCAGAAGAGGGCATCACACCCCATTACAGATGGTTGTGAACCATCATATGGTTGCTGGGAATTGAACTCAGGACCTCTGGAAGAGCCTGAGTTCTTAACCTCTGAGCCATCTCTCCAGCCCAGTTAGTAGTCTTTTTAGACCTGAAAGCCATGTCCTTTTCTGTTTGGCTTCAGTGTCTGAGTTGGGCCTCCCCCAGTGAATGTTGTCAAAGATCCCAAGCCAGGGCTTTGGGCAGGTAACAGGGTTCTGGCTTTTCTAGGATGGGGAGTAGAGATAGATGTAAGAGTGGTTAGGCCTCCCAAGAAACAGGTTTTACCTTTCTCTGTCTTCTTTCTAGTTACCACCGCTGTGAGTTCAAGATCCCACTAGCCATAAAGAAAGGTGAGTCAGGAGCCCCTCTGGTTAAAGGGATGTGCAGTTACCTACTTGTATTGAGGAGGTGGAGAAGCCAGCAGAGTGTACCGCTTGGGCTGATAGTGTCCTTGCTCATTGCTTTCTCCCTAGAGCCTTAGCTCCTCTAGGGTGGTCCTTTGTTCTGGAGGCTATGAAGGCCTTCTTTTGTGACTGGGACTATTGGCTAGTGGACAGAGGAGTTTCCTGTCTGCAGATTATCACCCAGTGTGCCTTACACATCCTTTGTGCCCATGGCCATCTAGTGTAGCTTACACCAAGACTGGCCTCCCTTTGCCTTTCCACGTTCTTCCAAACAACCTGCCTTTGCTCCCTGTATACTCCAGCCATAGCGCAAAATGTGGCTAGTCTGGATTCTGCCTGTGGCTGGACCTACAGGTAACCATGGCCATCTCAACCCAGCCTGCACCATCTTCTCTTTCCAGAAAATGCAGGTGGTCAGACCGAAATATGCACGACCTACAGCAAGGTAAGCTCTTATCTTCCTGTGTGGTAGTCTAAGAATGAGGAGTGCATGTCTAGGGCCATGTTCTCTGGGCAGTGCATTAGTCACAGCTGTGGCTGGGTCCTTGTTGACCCCTGCTGCCCCTATCCCTTTTGCAGTGGGACAGCATCCAGGAGCTTCTGGGCCATCCTGTGGAAAAGCCTGTTGTCTTGCACAGGTAAGTGAGGGGTTGCTGCAACTGCTCAGAGAAGTCTAGTAGTAGTCAATGTACAAACTACCTTAGTTTCTAGACTAGAGATACAGGTCAGTGTAGTGGATTTGCCTAGCATGTGCCAGCCCTGGGCTAAATTCCAGCTCCAGGTGGTGTTGCTAAAATATACTCCCTGACGTGTCATGCATGTTAGGTTTAGATCAGCTGTTCTTCATGTTCACGGTGAGAAGTACATCATCTCCCTTGGTACATCATCTCCCCTTCCCCTGCCCTATCTCTCGCCCTTATTCCAAATAAGCAGCTATTTGTCTCCTGACTTCAGCTTTCCTTTTCCAAATCTGCCACCTGCTATAGGCTGTAACCTTTTGCTGCTATGCTAACTGAGGCGCCCTCTCACTCAAAGGGGGCCTTCCTGACTTATTACCATCCCATTCAGTTCTGTAATAACTGTCCTAGTTTGATCTCTGTTGCTGTGGGGAGAAAAGGATTTATTTGGCTTGTACAGTCTGATTAAAATCTCTCATTGGGGAGTCAGGGCAGGAACCATGGAGGAAAGCCACTTACAGACTTGCTTTCCCTGGCTTGCTCAGCTTTCTTTGGGGAATGGGTAAAGAGGATCTCTATGTGGGCCTGACTGGCCTTGAACTCTCAGAGATCCACTCAATCCTGCCTTCTGGATGTGATTAAAGGCCCTCACCACCATGCCCAGCTACAGCTTGCTCTCTTACACAACTCAGCACCCGGTGCCCAAGAGTAGCACCATACATAGTGGGCTGGGCCCTCCCACATCGGTCACTATAAACACCCCAGTCTGATGAGGCAATTCCTCAACAAGGGTTTCCTCTTCCCAGGTGAAGCCAGTTCGTGTTGAGAAAAACTAACCTGCACAGCAACTTTCTTTGATCTTTGAGTCAGAGTTTAAAGAAGCCACTTCTTACCACCTGACTTTGAGAGCCTATGTAGGAGACAGACACACTTTGTCATGAGAGCCCACTGGCCTGTAACCCACATCCCAGTAGAAAGTGGGCCTTCTGCTGCTTGACCTTGGTTTTGTTTCTCTAATTCTGGATTCTCTGGCTTAAGGTCCTCATCCCCAAATAACACCAACCCATTTGGCTCCACATTCTGCTTTGGTCTTCAGCGGATGATCTTTGAGGTGAGTCATAGAGGCCAAATACGCTGCTAAGGGCTTTGTGGTTGTAGCAAGGCCAAGCAAGTGATCAAGGATGGGATAACGTAACAGCCACGCTGGACAGATGAACCCTTCCTCATCTCTGCTGTCTACAGCTCAGACATGATGATTAGGGAACCAGAGAGGTAGCTCAGCAGGTAAAGGCACTCACTGTCAGGCCTGAGGACCTGAGTTCAGTTCCTGGTACCCACGTGGTAAGAGAGAACAGTGTCTTGAAAGTTGTTCTCTGACCTCTACTTGTATGCTGTGGGAAATGCATGCCCCTTGCCACATACAAAAATAATAATGTAAAAAAAGAAAAAAGTAGGTTGGGGAAATCTGGGGTCACAGAACCTGAAGAAGTCTTATCCAACAGGATGGCTCATCAATGGTGCCTTTATCAATCAGCAGTAAGCAGGGAGCAGGAGCCTCAGGGCAAGTATGGCCAAACATGGGTGTGCAGATCCTCGAATGCCATGTGGATGAGTGGCCCTAGGCACCACACTGGTTTGAGAAGCCTGGGAGCCTTTTCTTTTTTTTTTAATCTGGATGCCATATTTCAGCAAGCTTTTGCAGTTGTAGAGACTAGATACAAGGGTTCATAAAAGCCATATGTCCTGTGAAGAACGGGCGGACCTTGAGCCCACTGACGTGAAGTTGATGGTTGAGATGATGCAGGGCCTGGGCCCGTGAGAAGCACGCCATGGGTACCCTCTAGCCTGCCCAGTCCTTCCCTCTTGACCTGCTGTTCTCTTCTTACACCAGGTCATGCAGAACAACCACATTGCCTCAGTGACCCTGTATGGCCCCCCTCGGCCTGGTGCCCACCTGAGAACTGCAGAGCTGCCCTAAGAACATCACTGTCTTCCCCTCTGTCCATGGAACTGTACATCACATCCAGCCCAGTGGGTCTCCGTGCCACCCTGTGTGTTTTCTTGGGCACCTTGTCAGTGTTGAAGGGCCCTGGGACTCAGAAGGGTTTGCAAGTAGGATTTGGGCCTTGGGACAGAGGACCCAGATACTCTGTCCTAAGCCTGCTGTTGCCAGGAGAGAACACAGTCTGCAGAGAGAAGCACAAACTTGGAGCCTTAATGAGGGCTCTCTCAACAAACATGTAATAAAGGACATGTCAGCCCCTGTCCTGCACACATAGGGAAGACGGGACTCCTTCTCAAGCTAACGAAATATACCCAGGATGAGAACAGGTCCTGCTTTTGGCCCGACATTGCCGTGTGGCCCTTAAGGTGCGCAGAGCAGGGAGCATGTCGGTAGTACTTGGTTGCAATATTTGCACTCCATCCACTCTAGTTACTTGATGAGCTGGCTGGGGCTGGTGTGGCTCACTGCCCTTTCCTGTTTCTTCTGTGTGAGTGTTCCTTGCCATGCCCAGGTGGCATACCTAAGTGGTGGAAATACAGTTTTCTACCAGGTATGTGCCAGGCCTGGTTCCCACTGCTGCTCTGGGAGCCTTTAAGGTCGGTCACCTGTGTCTCTTGGTCAACCTGGCTGACAGGGCTGCATGTCTCCATCTCGTTTGCCTCTTTTATTTAATGCCAAAGTGTTAGCCAAAGACACCTTCCTCCTTTTGTTACATTACAACATTCTGTTATGCACTGTGGGCCAGCTTCTTGCCCTAGTTCTGGGCACTGGCCTGGTCTGGCCTGGCCTGGCTACTTGGTTTAAGGCCTAGGGGCTCAAGGAACACTAGGCTGCTTGGTTTCTTACATGGGTCTTGCTAATGCGAAGTAGCATATATGTGCTTTAAAATAGTAATCCTTTTGAAAAGAATTGAGAAGAGAAACATATAATTTTATCCCATTTTTAATATTTTGGTCTAGCAACTTGTGATACATAGATGACAATTTTGTGAGTTTTTCAAATGTGTGTACAGATTTTTGTAAATAATGACTTTTGTAATTAACTCATGTACAGCCTCATCTTGTATAGTTCATGATGAATGTGCAGGGGACCTGCCCCAGCTGTCTGTATGGTTCCTGGGCCTACAGCCAGACCTGTGTGGCACTCCCATGACTGATTGACAGGTGTCTTCCCATTTGGACCTTCGTCTGGCCAGAGACCCTGCACATCCCACTGTCAGGGTAGCCAGGACTGTTCCCATCCTCTTGAACAGAGGAGACTTCCTCATCAATAAAGCACCTATGCCCTCAGTGACAGCTTGCCATGTGCTGCCGCTGGGGTGTTTGTACTAAAATGTGAACTGTTGGTTTCCTTGAAGTTGTAGTTGAAAAACATGGGAAATTTCATAGTGGAGAGATCTTAAGATTCCTTCCAGGAAGGGGATGGCTCGCCCTTCAGAAGTACATTGGCATAGTTGTGTGTGTGAATATAGTGGGCAAGACCAGGACACAGCATGGCCCCATCCCTCATGCTATAGGCAAATCTGGATCTGAGGGGTTAGTTAGCTCTAACACCAGACCCCAAAGGGGACAGGTAAAGATATGGCTCCTGGGAATCCAATGTGGAGAAGGAAGGAAGCTAGTAACTATAGGAAAATGCCTGCCAGGTCCACGAGGAAGGTGAGGCCTGGCCGTGGGTGAATCAGCTTGTGTTTGTAAGCCAAGCCCCTACTGGCACACACAATAGTGCTGTTGACTACTAGTATTTAAGTGTACCAGCTTCTGTGCTGGTCAAGTCACTGACCGCCACCTTAGTCCTAGCTATCTCAATGGGTCAGCACTACATATTGAGTGATCTGGAGAAGAGCCATTTACACCATAAACCCACACGGAAAGCCAACCCCTTTGGGCTCTCATGTTCTGCCCTGCAGCTGGAGTAAGAGAAGTTTGACGCCGTGAGAGAGAGCTAAGATTTCCATTGGAAGGGACCTGTTGCCACCGGCTGTGGATGTGCACAGACTGGCCCCTGAGGCCCATGCAGCAAGCGCCACATAAGCCAGATGTCTGCCGCCGACAGCCCGTGTACTACCACCAGTTCTCGGTAGAAACAGGGGTCGAAGGTCCGAAGATGTGGTGCAGCGGAAGGCTGGGAGATGCCAAAGGTGCGAAACGCTGGATGAGGCTCAGGTGTGAGCCGCAAGCGCTGCAGACACATCCCCAGAAAGACATCGTCTATGGGAAAGAGCTCAACTTGTGAGCAGGCATCAGCTAGACGGCGGAGCGTGGCTCCCGAAAGAACAAAGCCACCACCACCTGCGTAGGCCGGGTAAACGGGCAGTCCATACACAGCCTGGGGAATGAAGTACTTGCTGGCTCTAGCTCGGATTGGTCTTGCCTGCACAATCACATCACCGGCAAGAAGGTCCTGTGCCGGATCCCGCGGCTCCAGAAATTGCAGCAGGTTGCTCACGTGCACGAATACATCTGCATCGCCCTTAAAAACAAAGTGTACATCTGGACAGAATGCTGAGGCCCAAGATAGAAAGTGAATCTCCTTGAGAGTTAGATTGAAAAAAGTGTCTTCGAAAGCCCAGAGCAGAATGTCTGCATAAGCTCGGCTCTCATTCTCCAGTAGGGCGCGCCAGTGCGTCCGCGAGTCGGCCCCGCTGGAGCCGGCCCCCTTGGGCACGCCCAACAAGAACACTCGGCGCACGAGTGCCCCCTGCACGCGACCCTCGGCTCCCCAAGTCTGGCGAACGGCTTCCCGCCGCTCAAAGTCGGCAGCTACAGACTTGACCGCGATGAGCAAGTCGGGGGGACCGCCAGAAGTGCGGTCGCTGCGGCATTTGCGAGGCTGGTTAATGAGCAGCGGGAAGCGCCGCTGGTCCTTGGCGCGCAGATACCTGCCGAAGTCAAAGGGGTCCGTAGGTGTGGGCGGCACCGGGGTGTCCCCTTCGTAGACCGGCGGGGCCGCGCGGGCGGAGTTGGGGAGCTCGCGTGCTCGGGGACCAGGAGTGGGCCGCGGGAGCTGTCGTCCTCGCGCTGGTGGTGCTCTGGTCGTGGGGGATGCCCCGTCGCGCTGCGTGTAGAGCAGGAGTCCGAGGGCGGCGCTGAGCAGCAGCGTAAGCCACGCGTCCCGGCAAAGGCGCGGCCTCCTCCTCATGTCCAGCCCCGCCCTTCCCAGGGTCCTCTATCCTTCCTTCATCCACTCCGTCGACCTCCGTGTCCCTGGCCCTGCCCCACCGCAGTAGCCTAAGGGACAAAAAGTTCAGCATCTAACCTCATCTCCAGCCCAGAAAGGATCGCGAAGACTGGGCAGGGAGATGCAGGCCTCTCCCCTACCCGTCTCCCACCCGGTACATCAAGGCTGGGTCCCTTCTACCTTTCCCCTCCCTGCCTCTGACCTTGGTCCTTAAGACGCCAGCACTCACGCTTGACCGCGGGGAAAGGATCACAACCCCCAAAACGCAGGACCCTCCAACTGTCAGCTCAGGGTCCCAAGGGCAGCCATGGCCCGGGCTTGAGCCAAATGCAGCGTTGGCAGGAAGGGGGCTGAGGCCGTGCCACGTGATCCTCCAGCTGTGTACGCCCTGACATCTGGAGCTCAGCTCCGCCCTGGTGCAGGGAGTGCCATCTCTGACTGCGGGCTGAACCCTGAGGGGGTTTCTCATGGGCGACTCTATCTGAGAAAGCTGTTCTTTTTGATAGGACGTTGGAACTCCGAGTTTCTAAAGCTTAGGAAGTATATGGCTGATGGGTCCCAAACCCCTAAGCCTGGGTGCTTTAACTTTCACCTCTTCTGGCCACCGTCCAGGGCCATCTTGCAGAAAATCTTTCAGCAGCCCTGGCTCACCAAACAGGAGCCACGAATTGCCCCAATAATATAAAGTCTCCGAACTCTGCCCTGCTTGCCACCAGTAAACACAAGCATACACACCCCAACAATCAAGACAGCAAGTTCTGTTCCTACAGACTTGCCAGCAGCTCTACCCACAGAGGACCAATACTTAGTGAGGTAAGTGGCTTGCCCCAGGATGACACAGTCAGAAAGTACTGCCCCCAAAATCTCCCACCCAGCGCTGCTTTGCGCTTTAGCCATTGGACACAGGAAACGGAACCCCTTCTGCTTACAGTAATTCCCCAGAATTACAAGCTCTTCATTTCTGTCTCTCCATGTCCAGGTTCAGTTTCCTGCTCCCCAACATAGCATCCTCGAGAGTAGAAATGTCCACGCTGTGGCCTCTTCAGTATGATTTGGGCTGTCAGGGATTGGTGTTTGGGGGAGGCTTCGAGAAGGGCCCATTGAGCCAAGGCAGGCTGTCCCGTTTTTCTGTTTCCCCTGGTTTTCCTACCTCTTTGAGCTGCTTTATCATTTAGGCCAAACCACCCACTCTTACCGGCCCACTCATCTTTTAGGGTTTTGAGGACAGGCTGTGCTATGTAGCCAGCATAACCTCAAGCTAATGACCTGCCTCAACCCCCAAAGTGTTGGGATTCCAAGCCTGCACTAGTATTCCAGCTCCATTCTTGATTCGTTTCCTCATTTGGAACTATAGAGAGAGCTGAGCTCCAGGTTCACCCGACAGTCCTGTAGGGTAATCATTCTCAGTGAACAGAGAATCAGGGCCTCCCCCAGGCCTTCATCCCACTAGTAAATACAGACTCCTGATCATCAGCTTACCCATCCTCAGTAAAGATCACAGACCTGTTGCATTCTTCCTCCCAAACAGCTGTTGATGATCGTCCCATTTTCTATCTCTGCAGTCACTGCCTTGGCCTCTCTGTCTCTCTCCCTTCCAGGCCTCCTGCTCACATGCCTCCAAAGGTGTCTCACTGGCCTTGTTTATAAAACCCAAACTCTGGAAGGCTGGGGAAATAACTCAGTTGGTTCAGTGCAGACCTAGCATGTGAGAAGCCCTGAGTTTAAACCCCAGCGTTCTATAGACTGGGCATGGTGGGACATGGTGGGCATAGTGGGCATGGTGGTACATGCCTGTAACCCCAGCACTCAAGAGGATCAGAGTTCAGCATTGTCCTTGGTTTCACAGGGAACTATGCCAACCTGAACTACATGAGACATTGTCTCAGAAAAGGGGGCAGGGGCAAAATCCAAACTCCAGAGTCTAAACAGCCACTGAAGGAGGAACTTCTGGGGTAGGTGTGCACACCCGCACACACAGATGCACAAGTGTGGTGTGTGGTGTCAGGAGGTGGAGCACTGAGTTAGGATCTGAACGCCTTGGGCTCGACATGCTGCTCTGTACTTCCCCCCCTCCCCCAACAACTGTTTGGCAGTAAGGGGCATTTGTGTATGCATTCCTGGAGAGAAGGCTCAGTGGCTAAGAGCAGCGGCCGCTCTTCTAGAGGACCTGGGTTCACTTCCCAGCACCCACATGGCAGTTCACAACAGTCTGTAATCCAGCTCCACATGCTTTGACACCCTCACAGACATACATGCCTCAAAAGACACATTTAAAAAAAGAAAGACAAGAGGAACAGGGTCCATGGGCTGGACATGGTGGTGCAAGCCTTTAATCTCAGCAGTTAAAGGCAAGTGGACCCAAGTTCCAGGACAGCCAGGGCTACATGGTGAGACCCTATCTGAGAGAGAGAGAGAGAGAGAGAGAGAGAGAGAGAGAGAGAGGCAGAGAGAGAGAGAGAGAGGCAGAGAGGCAGAGAGAGACAGAGACAGAGAGAACCCCAGACTTAATAGTTGGTTCTTAATAATTGCTGTGTGTCCATAGGAAATTGAAGGCCTAAATCACACAATCACATTCCTGTTAAAGATTTTTTTTGTGTGTACTGATGACTTTTGTGCGTCTGTGTGCCATGCACATGCCTGCTATCAGAAGAGGGCATTAGATCCCCTGGAAGTGGAGTTACAATGATTGTGAACTGCCTTGTGGTTCCTGGGAATCAAAACTTGATCTTCTGGAAGAAACACCAAGCCATCTCTCCAACCCCTGAAGATTTTTTAATTGTGTGTGTGTGTGTGTGTTCATGTGGGTACAAATTCCTGGGCCAGAATCCTAGTCCAGCCTAACCTGGAAGATTTTTTTTTTAAGAAAAGATTTTTGCCAGGCAGTGGTGGCGCATGCCTTTAATCCCAGCACTTGGGAGGCAGAGGTAGGCGGATTTCTGAGTTCAAGGCCAGCCAGGGCTACAGAGTGAGTTCCAGGACAGCCAGGGCTACACAGAGAAACCCTGTCTCAAAAAAACAAAAACAAAAAAACAAAAAAAAAGCACTCAGGAAGGAGTTAGAAGCATCTGGATGGAGAATCATGAGTCAAAGCCAGCCTGAGCTACATAATGAGCTTGTCTTAAAAACAAACAGCTCTTATTCCTCTTACTTCTTATCTCTCTCTTATTCTCTCACTCTCAGCCTCTCTCTTGCCCCTCTCGGGCTCTCCTCCCCTCCCCCCTCTCTCCATGTGGTCATGGCCAGCCTCTGCTTCTCTACTCTCTCCCTCTCTCTACCTCCACTACCCCCCTTAACTCCCATCCCATGCCCTAAATAAACTCTAAACTATGAAAAAACAAAAACAAAAACAAACGGGGCTGGAGAGATAGCTCAGCGGTTAAGAGCACTGACTGTTCTTCTGAAGGTCCTGAGTTCAAATCCCAGCAACCACATGGTGGCTCACAACCATCTGTAATGAGATCTGACTCCCCCTTCTGGTGTGTCTGAAGACAGCTACAGTGTATTAAGAAAAATAAAATAAAAAAATAAAATAAAAGATCATCCACCACACCAAACCCCCTGTTATCTTTCACTAACAGGACAGGAAGCAACCCCTCCCTCTCACCTTTCTGAAGGCCCCACCTGAACCTGCTGTACCCAGAACCCTGCCTACTCCCTATCCCACTGAAGGTGACTAACCCCAACCAGGACTAGACTTCGGTATATATCGGTATTTATATATCTATAAAAGAGTTACATTTTATTATCGCTGCAAAGTACTTAGGTCCCAAGATGACTATGAGCCAAAGGCAGGGAAAATCGTGCATCCTACTCATGACAGTTTTTGTAGTACCTTGAATGACGTCTAGGTTTCAGAAGGTCCAGGCACTTTGTGGGTTTTTGCAGGAAGTCCACTATTTGTATGATAATCAGTGATGTACCCCTGCGATGCTTGCCTGGCTTCTGGGGCGGAGTTGGGGGAATTAGTTCCATTCCAGCAGCTCAGCTAGGTAGGGGAGTGTGTATACTCTCCGAGTTCAGTGGATGGAAAGTGGCCCCCAGTAGCAACATCAGCGGTAAAAAGACCCCAACAGCCATCGGTGAATTCCAAACACTGACTGAACTGCTGGTTGGCCGCCCTTTCCCACAGTACTAGCTTAGGCCAAGCCGCCATCCGGCTGCGCCTGGCCCAGCAGATCCTCTGCTAGACTAGTGAGCTCGTTCTCCTCCAGCGCCTCCACCAGCCGTTGCAATGTGGCACGGCGGCCTTCGGCTTGCATGAAACGGCGCAGCAGCTGGAAGGCCTGCTCATATAGCCCATCACGCTCATACTCGTAGGCCAGCGAGTCGAGGGCAGGATCTCTCAGTGCTCTACAGCTACGCTGCAGCGAGCGCCCCACCCTGCGCCACTTGAGGCCCACTGAGCGCGCGAACGTCTGCTGGTCTTGCAGATTCAGTGGCCGGTTCACTGCAGAGGAAGTGAGGAGAGGTGAGTGAGCACTGGTTCCCTGGAGTCCGCACCCGCCTGCGGATACCAAGGCCCAGCCCTGCTCCAGCTCAGATCGACCTGCTGGTGACCCCGCTTCTGCTGGAGAACCTCACTCACCTATGGGCTGACCATGGAACAGAAAAGTCTGGCAGGCGGCCGGCAGTGGCTTCTCCTCGGTCGGAGAGGAAACGAGGGACTTCGAACCTGCTGGAGCTACCTGTGCGGCTCCACCCTGGCCAGTGCAGTCACACGTCAGTTTGCAGAGCTCGTCCTCCAACTCCGCGAGTTCCTCGTCCCTGAGCCGGTCGGGCTGCGCGAAGGGGTGCACAGTAAGTGCGGCTTTTGGCCGCAAATCCCCGCCCATCCCATCCTAACTACAGACGGCAGCACCTTCTGGGCTAAGATGCAATTCAAACAGCGCTCTTCATCGGTCAGCCAACTGTCCAGCTGCTCCGCACCAGCACGCAACTCCAGTTGCAACCGCACCGCTTCTTGGGCAAGCGCCTCGGCCATGCACCTCTGCAGCGCGGTGCGCAGCGCCCCCTCGCGGTAGGCTTGGAGAAAGCGGCCGCACAGCAGGCGCCCGCAGAAACGCAACTGGACGATGAGCTGAGGGTCGCTGCAGTGGATCTTGAGTATCTGCAGTACGTCAGGACTGTCCCCACTCTCTGCGGAGGCGAGCAGTCAGGCCACTAGTTGTCCCCCAAACAGGACTTTTCTCCAAGCAGCCAGAGGAGGAAGCTAAACTATAGTCGACCTACTCTCCCAACCCTCAACTTAATTCAGCCTCTTGTGCTCTCTGCCCAGAAGGGGAACAGAAAGGGTACTGGGGAAGGAGTTTGGGCAAGGAATGCTGCAGTGAGAGAGAAGAAAAGACAGAAAAGTGCAATTAGTAGCAAAGAGAACTGGCTGCCCAGAAGTAGAGACAGATGTAAAGCCAGGTGGAATTAGAAGAGAAACAGGTGATCTGGTAGACACAGACAAGGGTACAAATGTCTGCACTCAAGGACACGTGTGCAATAAGGAAAGAAAGGTTGCAGTCCCCACACAACCGGAAGTGCTCCCTCTCTCCAACCCCTCACCCAAATAATCTTTTTCTTAAAGGTGTCTGAGCCTAAATCCACGAGGCAAAGGAGTGGACCCTCAATCCCAGTCCCACAAAGTCCCAGAGTCACTACACCTGTCCAGTCACACACCCGACAATGCAGTCTGCAGAGCCTTGAATATTGCCACCTTCTTCTTGGGATCTGTGTAGGCTTCAGACAGGACCACCTTGTCCACCGCAGACTCCAAAAACAGGTATGCACTGCCCACCCACTCCTCATGGCCATTCTGACCAGCTGCCATCTTGCCTCCTAGAGATGCAAACAGATCATCTCCAGACTTGAAAACAGTCTCCAGTCTCATGTGGTCCAGCTGTCCTTCCACAGAGTCCCCAGCTTTTGACTCCGCTCATAGTCCTGCCCAAACCAGACATGACTCCAGGATTGTCCCTTCATTGCCTTTAGCAAAGTCTAAGGTCACAGTAATAGGAGAGCAGAGGTAGGCCCTGAGAGGGCCCTAGGCCAGTATGTTTCTCTTACTAAAGCTGACAAAAGACACCTTCCTCCTGGATAGTGCTCATGCTTCAAAACCAAGCAGACTCATGTCTTACCTTTGTCTTCACCTTCAGCTCCCAAAGCCTCTGCAGGTTAACAGTACCACCCTCGCTCCCTATACACAGCTCCTCTTAATCCCACTGCCTAGGTTCAAAAGTGAAAAGCCAGTCCCCATATCCCACTCACCACTCTTCAGGAACCAGTCAGAATCTAATATAGGCTCGAACTGGACTAATGACACTCTACTCTGAATTGCTGGGGGGACCATGAAGGAGGAGGCACTAACTTCCCCATCTTTAGTGTGGAATTAGAGGGAGAGAATAGTTCTGACTCCTGCTTAGGAAAAACCTATCTGAGGGAAGGAGGAAGTCTACATGGAAGGAAATAAAGCCAAGAGATGAGGACATACTTTTTTTTTTTTTTTTTTTTTTGAGACAGGGTCTATGTCTACGACGGACATGCCTGGCCTAGAACTTACTATGTAAACCAGGTTGACCTCCAACTCACAGAGACCTGAATGTTCTGATTCCCAAGTGCTGGGATTAAAGGCAAGAGCTACCACACCTGGCAGGACATACACTCTTTTTATTGGTTTGCCTGCATGATTTCCTATGCACCACATGTATGTCTGGTGCCCACGAAGGCCAGAAAGGGGCATCGAATGTCCTGGGACTGGAGCTACAGATGGTTGTGAGCCGCAGTGAGGGTGCCGGGAATCTAACCGGGTTCCTCTGGAGGAGCTGGCAGTGCTCTTAACTGCTGCACTATGTATCCATCTCAGGACACACTATTTGGGCGGGGGTGGGGGGTTTCAAGACACAGTTTCTCTGTGTAATAGGCCCTGACTGACCTGGATTCCCTTTATAGAAAGCTGGCCTCTAACTCACAGAGATCCACCTGCCTCTGCCTCCCGAGTACATGTGCCACCACGCCCAGCTGAGAACGTGCACTCCAAACCACAGATCCAGCTATCTCTGACCATCCTCGACTGCTCAGTGATGTAAGCTAAGTCATTCTATTTTGTTTTTAGGCCCCTGTTTTCTTCAGCTATTTCTTTTTTTTTTTTAATTTACATTCCAAATCATTTCCCCTTTCCCGTTTCCTCCCTCCCCGAAAGTCCCATAAGCCCGCTTCCCTCCCTCTTTTCTCCATTCAACCCCCTCTCGCTTCTCTGTCCTGGCGTTCCCCTACATCCAGTCTTTCCAGGACCAGGGGTCTCTCCTTCCATCTTCTTGGAAATCTATTGATATGCGAATTGTGTCTAGGGTATTCCAAGATTCTGGGTTAATATCCCCTTATCAGTGACTGCGTACCACGTGTGTTCTTTTGTGATTGGGTTACCTCACTACAGATGATATTTTCAAGATCTGACCATTTGCCTAGGAATTTCATGAATTCATTGTTTTTAATTGCAGAGTAGTATTCTGTTGTGTAGATATACCACATCTTCTAGCTATTTCTAAACAAATTCCCTAACTGTCCACATAAGAACAGGGCCCCTCAGTGCTAGGATCACTTCCATCTCCTGTCAGAATCTTGCTTCTAATAGAGGGTCATGGTTAAGAAAGCACCTGGTCAGGGCATCATTTAGACCTTGTGCAGGGAAATGATGAATTGTCCACGGCCCTAGCTAGATCTAAGCATTGGGGACACGGGGTTTTTATTTGTTTGTTTTTGGTTGGTTGGTTGGTTGGTTGGTTGAGGTGTTTGTCTGTCTGTCTGTTTGTTTGTTTGTTTGTTTTTGAGACAAGGTACCCCTGGCTGTCCTGGATCTCATTCTATAGATCAGGCTGTCCTCAAACTCAAGAGATCCACCTGTCTCTTCCTCCTGAGTGCTGGGATTAAAAGTGTGTACCACCACTGCCTGGCTAAGGAACATAGATTTTGAAACTCCTCTTCCAGGCTGGAGAGATGGCACAGTGGTTAACAGCACTGACTGCTCTTCCAGAGGTCCTGAGTTCAAATACCAGCAACCACAGGTTGGCAGTGATTTTAATTTTCTTTGTATTAAGTAATATCTTATACTTTATATATAAGAGACACATTTCTTTAAAAAAAACAGAGGTGAATTGTAAATGAAGCTCATGCCTTTAATAAATCCCAGCACTCAGGAGGCAGAGGCAGGTGGACCTCTGAGTTTGAGGGCAGCCTGGTCTACAGAATAAGATTCTGGCTCAAAAAAATCAAAAAAGAAGAGAAGAGAAAGAACTTGAAGTGATACGGCATCCTACCTGTAACCTCAGCACTCCGGAACCAGGGGCAAGAACACCAGGAAGTTGAAGCCAGCCTGTACTACAGGGCAAGGCTCCAGTCTCTTCCGTACTTGGGATTGAACCTTGAGCTATGTGTATGGTAGCCAAGTTCTCAGCCACTGAGCTCCACCCCAGCCTATAAATGTCTTTCTTAAAAAGTAAGGTAACAAATCACAGTGAAATCAGCTAAGGAGGTATAAAACAAGTAAGGAACCTGAGAGGTTGCGCAGTGATTCTTGAAACATCTAGTTTACTTTCCCATCCTTCTCTTCGATAGATGTGGTCCCATCCCAAGGGGTAGGAAGAGATTTGGAACTGTACTGGTGTGTGTTGGGGTACTATCCACCAGGCTTGTCAGGCACAAGTACTGGAGTGCTGGAGATGGCAGAGTAATCAATATATAAAATCACCAGTACTGGGCAAATAGGGGAAGTCACCATGCTGGAGTCCCGCTGGAGTTGGAGAAGTGAGCTAATAGGACAGATAAGGTGGAGGGAACTGGTGTCTCACTGTCCTCTTAAGAATCCTTCCCAGAGGGCTGGAGAGATGGCTCAGTGGTTAAGAGCACTGACTGCTCTTCCAGAGGTCCTGAATTCCCAGCAACCACATGTAATGGGATCCGATGCCCTCTTCTGGTGCTTCTGAGGACAGCTACAGTGTACTTGTCATATATATATAAAATAAAATCTTAAAAAAAAAACTTTCCCAGAATCGGGTGGTGGAGGTACACCCCTTTAATTCCAGCACTCAGGAGGCAGAGACAGGCAGATCTCTGTGAGTTCGAGGCCAGCCTGGCACTACAGAGTACGTTCCAGGATAGTCAGGGCTACACAGAGAAACTTGTCTCAGAAAACCAAAAAGAAAAAAGAATCCTTCTCAGGCATTCTTCCACCGAAAGCCCCCATCACCACCAGGAGGCTTCTAGGCTGGGTGCCTCTACCTAGATACCAGAACAAATGCCTCTACCTAGATGCCCGGTCTCATTAACATATAACAGTCCCCAGGTAGCCCCTCTTCTGGCTAGATGAAAGGACTTGACTCCCAACTCAATGAAAGTTTGAGATTCCCAGACCATCAGAACACGCCCCCTGCTTGCCTGCGCCTAGCTGCGCAGTGCGCGACCTGGTAGAGGGAGGTTCACAGTCTGCCTACTACCCCGCCTTCAAGCTGGGGGTTCGCGCACTACTGGACTCAGACAGGAAGAGGGTTCTCAGAACCATTCCCGTCCAGCCCTGCAGCCACATTCTCTCGTCCGCAGGGCCCTGACACCCACCAGAAACCCTTAGTTGGGACAAGAAACCAGAGAAGGAGGAGGTCCGAAGCCCCTAGTGCCTCCCACCAAAACAGTCCGACCGGCCGTTGCCACTAGCTGGCCAGCAGCCGCGTGTCACCACCGCATGGTGCTCACCCCCGGGAAGCCAGATTTCTCGCTTTGCTCGGGCTGCGCCGGGGGAGCCCACCCACTCTCCACACTAACCTGGCCTCCACACACTCGCCAGGCTCCGCTGCGCGCGGCTTCCGGGTGTGCGCGGAGACGCAGGGGCGGTGCACTAGCCCGAGTCGCCGGGTCCGCCCGCGCGTCCCGCCTTCTCCGCCCAGGGCCTCTCCTTCCTGCCCCGCTGTCCTCCGTGGCCAGTGCCCTGTCTCCGGGTAAAGCCCATCTAGTCCGCTGAGCAGGTAAGATAACGACACCCAAGGTTAGATGGCAGGACGAACTGCCCACTGGACATGACGTTAGCGGCTTGGGGTTTTTGAAGCCGAAAGGGCTCCAGAGGAGCCGCCAAAATTTAGTCAGTTCCTAGGGTTCAATCAGAGGGCATCTCCTGGAGATGTGAATTTTTCTGGCGCCCCCTAGGAATCTGATTTGATGATCTAATCTCTGCTAGTCTTTAGCACTGATAATGGGGTGCTGTGGTTCCAGGACAAACCTAGCTCGGAGTATCCGAAACTCTAGAGTGTACTTGAAATAAGAGAGGCCGTACTGGAAGACATAGGGAAATTAAATGGCAAGTGGCATGAACCTTTACAGAAACCTTACAGCACCTTGAAGCAAACGGGCAGCTTCAGAGAAAACGCACAGATTCCAACAATCCCATCCTTCTCCTGAAAGTCAAGCCCTGGAGTGTGGGCAGGGTTCCACCTGAATCTCTATTAGCTAGTAGGAACCAGGGCTGCGCAAGGGTCAGGATCCTAACTTGAACAACAGTCCCTCAAGGTGCCAGAGCCACGAGCTTTTTACCACAGGTCTGTCACAGAAAGCATGCAGGAAGTCAGTCCCATTCTATTCTACGGGGTGTAAAGGAGCCTCCCCTTCTGGGACACGGTATGTGCACCATGACTTCCTGATTGGCTTGTGATTTCAGACAAAAAGAAAGAAAGAAACAAACAAAAATATTCTCTAAGATTCACGCATTATTAACCCAGGAGTCAGTTTCTAGTGATTCCTCAACTTGAAACCTATTTCTCATTTGTTCAACAAATGAGAAAGTAGTTTGAAGAACCATTGAGGGCCAGGCTTGATTACACACACCTTAGTTGTACCATTTCCGGGCAGGTGGATCTCTGTGAGTTCAAGGCCAGCTCTGAAAGGATCTGCTCTCTCCAGTACCTTGTCTTAAAAACGACTGTTAGATTTACATATTTTATGTGGATGAGTGCTTGTGTGCATGTATATATGTGCACTGTGTGTCTCTGGTGCCCACGGAGGCTAGAAGAGGGATCTCCTGAAACTGGAATTAAGGGCAGTTGTGAGCCACATGTTAGGTGCTGGGAAGAGAACCTGGGTCCTCTGCAAGTACAGCTGGGGTTGTGGTTGTTGTTTGCTTGGTTTTTTTTAGCTGCTGAGCCATCCTTCCAGTCCCGTTCTTTTGTTGTGTGTTTTCTAAACTTATTATTATTTTGTTTATTCACATGTGTATGTGTATGGAAGTGCTCCAGTCGGGGTAGACATGCATTCCAGGAGGTCAGAGGGCAACTTTCAATTCTTCTGAAAGAGTTCTGACCCAGGGACAGAATTCAGGTCATCCGTGTTTAGGGCAAGTGCCTTTATCTGCCGAGCCATCTCATCTCACAGCCTGGGATCTCTGCCTCTCTACAGACCATACAGCACCTCCTGGGCTCCCAGGATTACTGGGCACAAGTTCTTTCACCCCAGTCACAGCCACTAGGAGCGGCAGGCCCCTCCCCTCCAGCCACGCCATGGGGGAGCCGGTTGAAAAGCTGCCGGAGGAAGTGCTAGCGCTCATCTTCCGTGACCTGCCTCTCAGGGACCGTGCGGCCGCTGCCAGAGTCTGCAGGGCCTGGGCTGCAGCTGCCACCAACAGTACTGTGTGGTCTGACACAAGCATCAGGTGAGTCCCTTCCTGTTGCCCGCTCATCTTCATACCTGAAGACACTGTCTTTTTATTATTTTTTCGGAAAAGAGGATTGAACCGAGTTTCTCACGTTTGCTAGGCAAGGAGTCTACCACTGAGCTCTGTCCCAAGCCCTCAACTAGTATCCTAAGTGCCTTACATAAATTAACTCATTTAATCCATCCTCACAGGAAGCTCCTGTAGCAGGTGGGGAGCAGTGTTTCCTTTGCACAGACAGGAAACGGAGGCTTAGAGACTTAATCACTTGAGTCTGGAGGCCCTGCTCCATCTGCACGGACTACTGAGCATGCCTAATTCCTTAAATACTACACACACACACACACACACACACACACACACACACACGCGCGCGCGCGCGCGCGCGGCTGGGAGGGGGACTAGGAGGGGACTCAACCTCAGGCCAAAACCTCTAAAGTCTTCTAAAGAAATAGGATGGAAATTCCTGTCACAGGAAAGAGGGGGCCGATGGAACCCAAAGTGAGGGGCACATAGAGAAGGCTCCTCAGTTAAGAACACTAGCTGCTCTTTTAGAAGACCTGGGTTCGATTCCTGGCCCCCACCCAGCAACCTGCTGTGGCTGTAATTTCAGCTCTCGGGAACCCAACACCCGATTCTGGCCTCCTCAGACACCAGGCACACCTGTGGTGCACACACATACATGCAGGTACAACAACTATACACACACACAAATCAAAACTTTAAAAAAAAAGTTCCACTGGGCAGTGGTGGCACACACCTTTAATCCCAGCACCTGGGAGGCAGAGGCAGGCGGATTTCTGAGTTTGAGGCCAGCGGTCTACAGAGTGAGTTCCAGGACAGCCAGGGCTACACAGAGAAACCCTGTCTCCCCCCCCCCAAAAAAAAGTTTCTTTCCCAGTTCATGGTGACATTGCTAATTCCTTTCTGTGTCTCTCTAACATAAGTTGTGACTGTGAGCTGGAAGACTTGTTGCCACTGTATCTGTCCGCCTGCCTGGACCACATTCGCAACCTAAGGCTGGAATATGAACCGTCAAAGAAGGCCAGCCGCCGAACGGCCTTCGAGCTGCTGATTGCTCTGGCCAGCAGAGCCCCAAGGCTTCAAGGCCTGCGCTTGGAATGCCGCGGAGAGAAGCGGCTTTTTGATGCCGGCCGCGACATCCTGGGCGCTGTGCACTTACTCTGCGGAGCCGCTCACCAACTTCGCCACCTCGACCTGCGCCACTTGCCCTACACGCTGGACGACACTCTGGTGCTTAAGGCTGCTGGTGGCTGTCCCGATCTCCGCAGTCTTTTCCTGGACAACCATGCACTGGTGAACAGCGTGCAACCCACCTCTGTGCTCAAGCTATTGGAGGCCTGCCCTCACCTGCGCGCCCTTGGACTGAACCTTGCTAGTTTGTCACGCGGCGTGCTGGAATTGCTAGCCGCTCCGCATCGCGCCCCTTTTGCACTTCTGGCACTGAGGTGCGCGTGCCCTGAAGATGCTCGTGCTTCCCCTCTACCAGATGAAGCCTGGGCGATGCTGAGTTGCCGCCATCCTGGGCTGGAGGTGGAGCTGGAGTTGGAGCCCGTGCTTCCAGATGAGGCCGTGACGCGCATCCTGCAACCAGCAGTACCAGTGGCTGTGCTGCGTCTCAACCTCTCGGGTGACACCGTAGGACCGCTGCGCTTCGCGGCGCGCCACTACGCCGAAACTTTGCGCGCCCTCGAGGTGCGCGCGTCCGCTTCCGCCGAGCTGCACACCGCGCTGGAGGAGCTGGCGGCGCGCTGCGCGGGCTTAAGAGAGATACACTGCTTCTGCGTGGTGAGACCCTCGGTACTGGACGCCTTCCGCACGCACTGTCCGCGCCTGCGCAGCTATACGCTCAAACTAAAGCGTGAGCGGCATCCCTGGCGGCCCACACTGGTGCGGTGATTGGGCAATCTCGCCCCTCCAGGACCGCGCGAACCCGAAGCCTCGGGGGGGCCTAAGCAAGTTGCACAGGCATGCCCCAGCTGCTAGTCTCGTCTTTTGGGGCACCATTTACTATGGTGCTTCTTGGGAACTGGGGCCTAGGAGAGCATCCAGACCAATCCCAGCACCATATAGTCAGCGAGCCCTCTCAACCTGTGTGTCTCTGTCCATTCTGGGCTCTCCCTCCCCTCGGTGCACTCGCATTAGCTCTGAGGCCCAGAGCTGGGGGTAAGGCAGGCACAAGTAGGAGCCAAGAGTCAAAGGGGAGTGTAAAGTAAATAAATCCTTTAATATTCCTGTGTGCTGTGATCTCGAGTCAGCTGTGAAGGGGAGGGTAGGAAATACACAAAGTCTGGAAGGGCAGTCCGGCCGGACATTCAAGAAGGAGACCTCAAGGGCCTTTGCGCTGTGACTTTGGGAGATCGGGATCCGAGCACTCTATATCCCCGGAATGACCAGTTCCCTAGCGTTCTCGCAGACCGGGCAAGTCCAACTTCACCCACCACCCTCTCTATCGGCCCGGCCTTACCTAGGCTTCACTATGTCGGTAGAATAGCTTGGACTTGCCGAGCCCACAGATCTTTTCTCCCAAACACAGAAAGAGAGGAACTCGAGAAGGATGAGACTCGAACGTGGGCTCACGCACCCGCACACCTACGGTTCAGCCAGCCCCTTCTCTCCGCCGGTGGCTGGGCCGCTAGCCGAGCCCCGCCTCTCGGGTTCGCACGCGGCCCCCGCCTGACCCGGCGCCCAGGGGCGGAGTAGGGCGGGGCGGGCGGCAAACGCAGCACTTTCGTGGCTTTGACAAGCCCGCAGCGGCCGGGCTGGAACGCTGAGCCCGGCCGAGACTGCGCCATGCAGGAAACGCCAGCTGTGCTGCCCACGGAGCCAGGCCCCAGCCCGGTACCTGCCTTCCTCGGCAAGCTATGGGCGCTGGTAGGCGACCCAGGCACCGACCACCTCATCCGCTGGAGCCCGGTGAGGGCTGGGGCCCCTCAACTTCCTCAGTGGTCCCCGGGATCCCTCCAATGTCTGTGAACACCCATGTCCACCCAGCCCCCGCCTGGGTCTGGGCTGTGAGTACCCCAATTCAGCTGTCCAGAGTGGATCACGGCGGAAGGGGTGTGTGAGACAAAGATGAGAAGTAAGAGTCCTAGAGTCCACAGGGACCTAGGTAATTCTCACTTTACTTCATCGACTGATGAGAAAACAGGCCAAGAAAAGGGAAGAGCCGGCTCTGCCCCTGGCTCAGAGTCACGTAGTGAGTCTGGGACCAGTCTGAGATGAACCCCGGGTTGGTGTGTGCTATTTTTTTTTTTCTGAGAACCGCGTGTAGATCTAGCTAAGGGTAGGAATTCTTTGCGATTATGGCAGAATAGGCTTTACACGGTACTGACCTGGCCAAGTCCTGCCTCCCAGTGAGGTACGAATCTGGACCCCACAGTGAGTGAGTATGGCCCAGCCGTGAATGGCACCCACTCACGGAGTCTGGTTCCCACCCGCATTGCGGGTGGTTGTCGTTCGTTCTCGGTAGAGTGGCACCAGCTTCCTCGTAAGTGACCAGAGCCGCTTCGCTAAGGAAGTACTGCCCCAGTATTTCAAGCACAGCAACATGGCGAGCTTTGTTCGTCAACTCAACATGTGTGAGTCCCTTTGCCAAGCGGGAAGCGGGCTGGGGGTAACTTAGTGCAGAGGATGGAGGGACTCGCACTCACACCCCGCCCCGCCCCGCCCCACCCCGCCCTTCTGCGCACTGTTCCTCAGATGGTTTTCGGAAGGTGGTGAGCATTGAGCAAGGTGGCCTGCTCAGACCAGAGCGTGACCACGTTGAGTTTCAGCATCCAAGCTTCGTGCGAGGCCGTGAACAGCTACTGGAGCGCGTGCGCCGCAAGGTGAGATAAACTAGAAAACAAAAACAAAAACAAAAACAAAAAACGGGGAAACACCAATGTTGGTACTTCTGGCTCTGTTTTATGGGTCCCTTTCTCCTGCCTGCAGGTACCTGCGCTGCGAGGCGATGACAGTCGATGGCGTCCTGAAGACCTGGGCCGACTGCTGGGAGAGGTGCAAGCTTTGAGAGGAGTGCAGGAGAGCACGGAGGCACGGCTGCAGGAACTCAGGCAGTGCGGGACAGGGAAGGAAGGGTGGAGTTAGGGGTGAGAGGATACCGGCCACCTTGGGGTTCTGGGCAGCTCCTTCCACTCTTTGGTTGGAGCCTCCACGCAGACAATGGGCCCAGCTCTGGAAATTTAGTCTTAAAAGATGCATGTACCCTCTGCTGGCCACAGAGTCTGGACCTCTCCATTCTGTGGGGCACGGTACCTGGGCAAACTCAGATGCTTCAGCGTTCTCCTACCCTTTCCCCAGGCAGAATGAGATCTTGTGGCGAGAGGTGGTGACACTGAGACAGAGTCACAGTCAGCAGCACCGGGTCATCGGCAAGGTGTTCCTCTATCCCAACCTCTTATCCTCCCCAATCCTGGCTACCCTACACCTCCACCCCTTCCCCTTAGACCAAGAATTGCCTTTCTAGGGTAAAAGACCTGGCCGGAAGTATAAAGTAACTCTTTCTTTTCAGCTAATCCAGTGCCTGTTTGGACCACTTCAGACAGGGCCCAGCAGTACAGGAACCAAGAGAAAACTGTAAGTAGGAAAGTCTGTAGTGTTGACACCTGCATCCCTACCGCTAGAACTCCCATTCCTGTCAGGGACCCACATCCAAAGACCCTCCCAGAATCTTCATTCCTCTTTCTACTCAGGACTCCTACTCCCTTCCTATCCAGGAACTCAACCATCCATTACCTGTCCTCCCCTCTTCCATCCTAGGGCCTTAGTCTCAAATTCCTAGGTCCCAAGTAGGCATCCCTGGTTTGGGGCTCAAACTAAGCTCCCTCCCTTCCCACAACCCCCAAAGGGCCCCCATCCCTCAGGGAGCCCCTTCCACTCCAGCATGTGACTGATGCCCTGGCAACAGGCCTCAGCTCTGCTGACTTGGCTGCTGGGGCCTGATGGAGGGAGAGAGAGTGAGAGGGAGGGAGGGAGGTGCAGGATGAGGGGCACAGAGGCCTAACCTGCCCACCCTGCACAGGTCTCTAATGCTAGATGAGGGGAGCACATGTTCAGCATCCGCCAAATTCAATGCCTGCCCCGTGTCTGGTGCTCTCCTCCAGGACCCCTACTTTATCCAGTCGGTAGGTGTTGTTTCCCCTCTACCTCCTCTTCCTGGGGCACGGATAGACTTGTGAGGAAGCTGTTTCTTCTCCCTATTCCCCCTCCCCACAAAGATGGAAGCTAACACTGACCACCCAGACCCAGGCTCCCCAGCATAGACCATTTTCACACCTGATCCTTAGACCTGGTCCCTGCGGGTGCTGGTTGGGCTCTTCCTATAGTTAGAGGTCGAGGGCTGGGCCTAAGCCTTCTCCTTGCAGCCCCTCCCAGAGACCACCTTGGGCCTCAGCCCTCACAGGGCCAGAGGGCCCATCATCTCTGACATCCCCGAAGATTCTCCATCTCCTGAAGGACACAGGCTTTCTCCCTCCAGTGGTGGCAGGAGGTATGAAGGACAGGGGCTGCCTTCTGGGAACCCATGGGAAAGGGCCTGCAGCCCACAAGTCTGTGGAGGTTGGGGAAAGGTCAGTGTCGGGGTCTGGTTGAAGCTTTTCTCTGGTGCAGGGTGAAGGGCCTGGCACTGCTCAAAGAAGAGCCGGCCAGTCCAGGGGGGGATGGCGAGGCCGGGCTGGCCCTGGCCCCAAACGAGTGTGACTTCTGCGTGACAGCACCCCCACCACTGCCTGTGGCTGTGGTGCAGGCCATCCTGGAAGGGAAAGGGAGCTACAGCACTGAGGGGCCCAGGAGTGTACAGCAACCTGAACCGAGGGGCCTCAGGGAGGTACCTGACAGGTGAGCAGAGTCAATGTTGATGGTTTATAGACAGATCCACATATACTGGCCAAAGGAAAGGCACTGCTTTATGGTCCTGTGGCAGCTAAGGGAGGACACTGCGCATCAAACTCTCATGACCCTGATTTCTCAGGGTATGCTCCCAAGAGTATTAACATCACTTAGAAAATGGAAATTCTCAGTCAAGTCACTAAGCATCCTGTGGTAGGACTCTTGAATTTACATCTGAAATTAGTCCACTGGGAGGAATAAATATTGATCAATAGATAGATAGATAGATAGATAGATAGATAGATAGATAGATAGATAGATAGATAATAAATAGATAGAGATATAAACATAGATATAGATGATATAGATTATAGATATAGATAAAATATATATGCTTAAGAACCAGTTATAGCTGGTCTTGGTGGTACAGGGGTGTCAATCCAACTACTTGGGAGACTGAGGCAAGAGTATCGAAAGTTCAAGGCCTGCCTGGGCTGCACTGTGAGCTCAAGACTAGTGTTGGTAACTTAGTGAGACTCTGCCTAACTATAAAAAGATCTGGCAGGGTGGCTCATCAGGGAAAGCACTTGTCATAAAAGCCTCTTGACCTGAGTTCAACCCCTAAAACCCACATAAAGTGGGGGGAATCAATTTCATTAAACCATCCTCAGACCTCTCCACATGCCCCAGCCCCTAGACACATAATACACACACAATAATAATAATAAATAAAAATAAGTAAGCTGGGTGGTGGTGGCACATGCCTTTGATCCTAGCACTCAGGAGGCAGAGGCAGGTGGACCTCAGAGTTTGAGGCAAGTCTGGCCTACAGAATGGGTTCCAAGACAGCTAAGGTTATACAGAGAAACCCTTTCTCAAAAAGCCAAAAAAAAAATAATACATTAATTAAAAACAAAGGGAAAGGGTGGCTGGCTTGGGGACATAACTTAGTGACAGAGTATATGACCAACATGCTCAAGATCTAAATTCAAACTCCAAGACTGGAACACAAGCACATAAACATCAAAAAACAACCAAAAATATCTCTACTAGTATTCACACTTATATAAGAAGGGGGCATTCCCAAAGATCTCAGGTCTCAGCTAGGAAGCAAAGGTAACCTCAAGGTAACTGCCTAGAATCTGGAAATCTGGACATGGCGATACCACCCTGCTATAATTCCAGCTCTAGGGGGAGGTGGTGGCTCTAGAGTCAGGAGTTCAAGATCACGCTTAGCTGGTAAATGTGCCTGGCCTAAGCTACATGAGACCCTTGTGTCAAACAACAGCAAAGATACCCCTTTAGCATCCAGGAGGCTGAGAAAAGAGAGAGGATTGCTGTAAGTTTGAGACCATCCAGGATTAGTGTCTAACTCCTTCCTTGGAGAAATTTTTAAAAAGGAAAATAAAACTTCCCTTATTAGGGAGAGAACTGAAAGAAATCACCATTTCCTAGGATGTTCTAGTTGTTGGAACAACTTAAACTGGATGATGCATGTTTCTTAGGAACTAATGGTTGGTATTGTAGACCAATAGCACTTCTGTCTGCACAGGGGAACTCTGGGCCTGGATCGGGGTAACCGGAGTCCAGAGAGTCTGCTACCCCCAATGCTGCTTCAGCCTCCCCCTGAAACTGTGGAGCCCATAGCACCCATGGATGTGAGTATCTCTTTGCCTGGGGTAGGAAATGAGACACATTGAGCCCTCTGTGCAGACTTTGAAGGCACCACTCACCCGAGCTCTTCCCAGGTGCTGGGCCCTAACCTGCAAGGCAGAGAATGGACCTTGATGGATCTGGACATGGAGTTGTCTCTGGTAAGAAGTGGGAAGGGCCACACACTGGGGGCAATGGCCCCAGAGACTGCTCAGCTCTCCTCCTCAGCTTCTGGGCTCCCTTCTCAGCTGCTTCCTGGGGTTCTCCATGCAGATGCAGCCCTTGGCTCCAGCGAGGGGTGAAGTTGAGCTGACAGTCAAGGAGTTGAATTCTTCAGGTATAGGTAATGGTGATGGGGACTCCTGGGTAGAAGCCATCATGGTTGGAATTACTGTGATTTGGTGGGCTTGGGTTGAGAGCTTCCTAAATTCAGGCTTCCCTAAAGAGCCTTCTAGAGTTGCCCATACTATTTATTGTTGTGTGAGAAGGGCAAGATCAAGAATGATGTTTTAAACTAGATATGGTAGTGCATGCTTGTAATCTCAACACTTGGGAGTCTGAGATAGGAAGATCATGACTCAAGGACAGCCTAGGCTATGAAACAAGATTGTCTTGCTGGCCAGTGATGGCACATGCCTTTAATCCTAGTACTTGGGAGGCAGAGGCAGGTGAATTTCTGAGTTCGAGACCAGACTGGTCTACAGAGTGAGTTCCAGGACAGCCAGGGCTACACAGAGAAACCCTGTCTCGAAAAACCAAAAAGAAAGAAAAAAAAAAGAAAAGCGATGTGTGTATGGGTAACACTACACCCTAACTGAAGGGGACTCTCCTCCTGAAGAAAGGGAGAGGGTCCCTTAGCCTAAGCATATCCTACTCCTCCTAGGGAAAGACCACACGCTGGGAACCCCACTCATGCTAGACAGTCAGGCGGATTTGGAGGGTACAGCCCTGTCTGTGCCTGGGGCTTTAACCCTGTACAACCCCACCGAGAGCAATGCCTCCTACTTGGATCCTGGAGCCAGTCCCTCCTCTCCCTGAGATCTGCACCCCTCTGAAAAAGCCTGGCTAAGGAACCAGCACGCAACAGCACACCCCTTTAGGCTTCCTGGCGCCCTCGCCCCGGGAGGTGAATGAAGCCCCCTGTATGTGACAGCCTCTCTCCAGTGAATCCTACAACATAAACTGCATTCCCTACTCTGTTTCTGGTCTCTCTCTCTCTCTCTCTTTTTTTTAACTATCCACCAGCGATCACTAGAGTTGTGGGTAGGTGACGACTTGACTTCGCGTTCCTAAAAGTGTTCAGATGTTCTCACTTAGAGACGTCTATACACTCAGACTTTCATGGAAGACCCCCTCTCCCTGGTACTTGGAGAGCTAGTGCCTAACTCTCCCACTTGCACTGAGATGTCGGCCTGGCGCCGGCCACTGTAACCCTACAGGAAGTAGGCATTTCTGTGCCACATCCAGCTCCTCAATACACGTGTCTCTGATTCTGGGCAAGTCGGCTCCTTTCTCTAAACTTGTCTGTGACAGGCAGAGGGAGGAGTCGTGGAAGGGTAAATTAAAAGCACTTAGCAATTAGAAGGTCCAGAGAGGGCTGGACGAGTGAGACTGTGAGCTACACTGACCCCCTGACTCAAATCCGGGTGCTTTGGGACAGGGACTGTGTGTCCGTCCCTGCCAGCACGTGGCCTCCACCACCAGCGTCCGAGTTCGCAGAGTCAGTGGAGCGTGCCCTTCCCCCCACCCCATTCCCAGCAGCCCTGGCCGCCCCGCCCCTGTTGCAGCTGCTGTTCGCGTACCCACCCTACTCGCTCGGCCCTTTCTGCACTGTCATCTGCCCCGGTGAGGCTCAACTCCGGAGTGGGGCCATCAGAAACGCTCCGGACCACAAGCCCGACTCCACCCAGCAGGGAGGGAAAGGAAACAGATTGGGCAGAATCCCGGGCCTCACCACCAGCAGCGGAGCTCGAAGGTCTGTGGGCCCTGCCCTTCTGCAGGACTGAAGCTCTGGGACTGAGTGGAGGGGTGGTGAGGGGAACCCATGCAGTTGCGCATGCTCCGACCAGCTCCCGCTCCTGGTTTCCCCCACAACAAATCTCATTCAGCCAGCAAGCTTCCCAGACCTTACCAGGACCCCTGTTCCTCCACCTGGGACTCAGGATAGTATTTAGGCTTGTCTATTGATGCACTGAACAGGGCATAACCAGTATTCACCTTAGAGCTGTGATAACCTCAAAGGGAAACACAGCTAACATAAAAATAACTTAGGGTCGGGGGTGGGGGGGAGAAGAGGAGGCCAATCCTGCCTTGAAGTCGGGCCAGATAGGTGCTGACATCACCCCCTTCTCTGCAACCAGTGATGAGAGACAGTCTTTGGAAGCCTCACTAAGGACAGCAGAGGTCCGAACACACAATGTAGTGTGGATCCCAGTAAAGATAGCACCAAGGCACACAAAAGGAGCTACCAACCTTTGAACTCTCAGGAACTGGGGTAGACATGGGGGCGTTTGTCTTGAGGGCTGGGTCCAGAGAGCAGAAGGGAGAGACAGGATCCCAGGCTCAGGGAACAGCACTGGCGAAAGCTGAAGTGCTCGGACCACAGTTCTCACAACACTGAGTGATTGGATGGAAACAGCCAAGAACCTGACTGTCCAGGGTGGGGGAGGGGATTACATATCCACACTAGGTAGCTTAGATTCTTTGATGAGTCCTGGGGACAGAGGGTGGGTGTCTAGGCCTGGCATCCAGCTAGACAAGGAACATTATAGTTTAGGCTAGGGCAAGTCAGATTGCAGTTATACTGAGTTTCTCTGAACCTGTCTCTTCATCCATAAAACCGGAACAATAAATCCTACCCCAGAGTTGTCAAAGTCACAGTGTTGGAGTGAGGGAGGGGTGGAGTGTGTGAGGAGGACTCAGAGATGCCCATTGTTCCAGGAGGCAAGCTGCTGCTACTGCTACTGCTGCTGGTGGTGGTGGTGGTGGTGGGTTTAAGGGGCAGAAGCTAATGGAGATTGAGTACAAGGTGTCTGACAGATGCGACATGGAGGGAGATGGGGTTGGGTGGTGTACCTGGTCTGTACTTGGTGGCCTTGGGGAAGGACTGACAGATATGAAGAATAGACCCAAGGTGTGAAGTGCCCAGGAACAGGATCGTGTGAGTACTGAGACATGGGGTGCATGAAGTATGTGTGTATGTGTGTGGGGGTGCGGGATATGATCCAGTGGGCTAGGAAGAAGGTAGAACAGGGGACTTTAGGGCAGAGGAGACTTAGAAGAATGCTGTATGAATAAGGTAAAAGGAATGGCCAGGTTTCTTTTTTCCTTAATGTCAGGCCCCTTCTTGGCTGGGTCAGGACACCCAACCCAATGGGCAGTGGTTATGATAGGTATGAGAAAAGACCAGCAGGATAGATTAATTTATACTTGGTTCCTACGGTTTGGTACTAGCAGCCTCTCAAAATGGATAATCCATGGAGGGGAAGCTGAAAGTTTGGTAAACATTCCTTAGTGACTTTTAAGAGTTGAACATTTCAAGGTCAAATAAGAGATGACTGTAAGTGGCTGCCAGGCCCTCAGGGAAACAAGTGGGTCCCAGATGCCAGGAGGTCTGTCAAAATTCAGTTCTGCTTAGATAACCTGGAAGAGTCCCAAGACTATGTTGAGGCTTCGGACGGTGATGAGTGAAGGAAGGGGCAAGGTTCTGGGATGCGTTAGGTGAATGGAGCATGCGTGCCTTAGCACTTTGTGTGCAGACCCGATTGCATGAGCGATCAGGCAGGCTGCCCTGATCCAAGGTTTGTTGCGGGATTCAGGAAGGAGGTAGGAATCAATCCTTGGGTGTTCTGCCTATTTAGGTAAGAAATTGGGTTTAGAAAAAAATAATTCAGTTGGATAAACTGGGTCTCAACTGGTGGTCAGTTGTGCAGGTGTTTGGGGCTTAGTAGCTGGGGAGAGCACTCAGCTGCCAGTGGAGTCTGCAAGAGGAACCTGGGGAGTCAGGACAGACAGAAGCAACCAAGAGGCTGGAGGGTGAGTTCTGTGCCCCTGGTCTCTGGGTCTTGCGCTGAGGAACCATCCAGACTCTGATGCTGAGGTGAACTTAGATAACTCCTCGGAGAGGTCAGTGTAGGGGAACGCAAATTACCCCCAAACCCCTTCTCTCCTTCTTGATATAGCCCAAATGGGCAACGTACAGGAGCGGCCATCGGAGACCATTGACCGGGAAAGGAAACGGCTGGTAGAGACTTTGCAGGCTGACTCCGGGCTGCTGCTGGACGCGCTGGTGGCCCGGGGCGTCCTCACTGGGCCAGAGTATGAAGCCCTGGATGCGCTGTCTGATGCGGAGCGCAGGGTGCGCCGCCTACTGCTATTGGTGCAGAGCAAGGGCGAGGCAGCCTGCCAGGAGCTACTGCGCTGTGCCCAGCAAACAGTGCGCATGCCAGACCCGGCCTGGGATTGGCAGCACGTGGGGCCTGGTGAGCACCAAGAGGGTGGAGCCTTGATGAATCGAGGGGCGTGGATTAGGGGCGGGGCGAAGCAAAGGGTAAGTGGAGGGCAGAGAATGTAGAGGTAACTAACCACAGAGGGGTGAACTGAACCTCAAGTACTCCCACTTCCTTACCAGGCTGCAGGGACCGCAGCTATGACCCTTCATGCCCAGGCCACTGGACGCCAGAAGCACCCAGTTCAGGGACCACATGTCCTGGGCTGCCCAGAGCTCCAGAGCCAGAGGAGGTCGGAGGTCCTGAGGGCTCTGAGGCAGTGCAGCCTGGAACTCCAGCGGAGCCAGAACTAGAAGCTGAAGCTACTGAAGGGGACGAGCCAGACCTGGAACAAGAAATGGATCCAGAACAAGAACCAGAGGTAGAACCGGAACCGGAGCCAGAGCCGGAACCCGACTTCCAAGAAGAGGACGAGTCCGAAGGTTGTGAGAACGCCTAAACCCTTGCCTGCAGGCTTGTTAGAGGTTGTGAACTGGGGAGTGGGGGGCTTGATTCCCCAGGCCACTGACCATCGTTTCATCTCTAAGATTCCTGAAGGCCAGAATCCTTACCTGTCCAAATCCGAGTCAAGCTGGATAAGAGCTTGAAACCTGCCAGAGCTTGACCTCATCAATGCACCAAGACTCCACTTACTGCCAAATGAATAAACTCGGGAGGGTTAGCCTGGACCTGACTCTCCACAAGGCTGACTCTTTGCTCAAGAACTGAGGGTGGGCATGGGTCTGAATCCCACTGACCTGAGTAGGCTTGTGTGAAAATACCCCCACCCGCTCAATGGCATTCCACTCCCAAAATAGCCCAAGCTGTATTTCTGGAGATCCCAGGTTCAGGCCCCTAAATCTGACCCTCCCCCTTCCCCTCAGAGGCCATTTGGGAGCCTGAGTGAGCAACACTTCTAATCCATGGAAATCACTTGGCTTGTGTACCAAGCAAGTGAAGTGGGGTGAAGTCTTGGAACTCAGTCTTGAAGAGAGGACCTGAGAGGACACTTGAGTAGACAGAAGCCACACACCTCATTGTAACTGCTGTTTAATTGTCTGGCTTTCCTCTGAACTGGGAGTTCAGTGTGGGGTGTGGGGTCTAACCAGTCACAGACATACACAAGGAGCTCTGTACATATCTACTAAGGAAATGAATAAGAACTTCCCACCTGTGTTTCCAAGCTTCACAGATGGAAAAATGAACTAGAAAGCCAGGGTTGGGACAGTACTGGCTCAATCACCCACGGTTGAATCAGAAGTAAAAATGAAAGCCTTTACCAGTTCGGTACTAATCCTGGCTTGAACTCGAGATAACAAACCCTAGGGCCTGCCCCGCAGGTTTGATGGTGGTCGCTGCTCCCTCCTGTACTAACCACTTCCAGAGACCAGCTGTGTGGCTGTGGTAAAGACAGGCACAACCAAGACTAATGTGGGGACTGAGAGTGGGGCCAGGTGCTGGACTCACAAGACACAGGCACGATGCGCGCGTGTGTGTGTGTGTGTGTGTGTGTGTGTGTGTGTGTGTGTGTGTGGTAAGAAAGGGGTCTAGGAACAAATGGTACCTTTCCCAAATATCCTGCCCCTGCACGGAACTATTAGGAGCTGCTGCCTCCAGCCCCACCTGGAGGCAAACATGGAACAATTCATGACCAGTGAGACACATGAAATGCTGATGACCAGTGAGACACATGAAATGCTGATGACCAGTGAGACACATGAAATGCTGATGACCAGTGAGACACATGAAATGCTGATGACCAGTGAGACACATGAAATGCCGAAAGGCAAAGCCCAGCCCAGCTGGGTCTTTGAGCCTGAGTGACAGCCAGAACCCCGTGCTCAGGCAAGTCACCTCAGAGGGGATCCCAACTCCCGCCGGCCCCAGTGAGAGGTAGACAGTATGAATGCTGAAGGAGCACCAATAGGCCAGGTAGGGGGGAGGGAAAGAGTGGTACCAGACACCCAAAGCCATCTCATGCAGGAACAAGTTTCTATTCCCAAGCCAACCCAAATCTCTATTCACACTCAGCTCCCATCTTATCCCCCCACCTCCCCTGTTCAGGAGTTTATGTGACATGCTGCTGCTAGTTCACAGACCCAGGAGGGCTAGCAAGGACAAAAACCTTCTGACATTGCTTCTCATCTTCCCAAGATGCTCCTGGCCTCCCAAAAGCCCACAAGAAACACCTAGGCTATGGAACCATAAAGAACTTCATATTCCGATCTGTGACCTCTGTCAAGAGCTTCTGTC
The DNA here is from genome assembly GCA_036184795.1 of Tokudaia tokunoshimensis. NCBI lineage: Eukaryota > Metazoa > Chordata > Mammalia > Rodentia > Muridae > Tokudaia > Tokudaia tokunoshimensis. The sequence goes on from BTHU01000020.1 coordinate 32,333,331, forward strand.
TATAACCCTTAGTCAACATCAGTCAGGCAGCAGGCGGCCCAGCTCCGCTTCATCCAGCCGGTTGGTGGTCATGATGTGTTCCAGCTGCTGCCGGTAACGTTCCAAGTCCTTCATGAAGTGGGGCACTCTCGTATTATCTAGTACCCCATGGGGCCGCAGTTGTTCCACATCTTCATAGGAGACCTATAGGAAGAAAACAACCTCAGGGCTAATCAAAGTGCCTGGCTCTCAAGTCCAAGATCTACTGATGGCTCAAGGCCATTTGATGATGCCTATATTCTTCATCAACTCCTACAATAGATACCTTCAGGCTCTGCCCTGGGTCTTTTCGCTTTCTCTCTCCATCTTTTACCTACATTGTACAACCCACTCCTCTCCAGTCCTGCTTATCCCCTCACCTCTAAATAGCATCCAACTGATACCTGGGTATCTCTCAGGTTATCTCCCACATCCAACAGGAGAGTGCTGAATGCCAACTATCTGTCCCCCCTCTTCATAGTCACCACAATCAGGTCCAAGAATGGACAACTAGGTTCTCATCTCCCCATCCAGGGAGTCCAACAGGTAAGGAGTTCTTTTATCTGTAGTTTATCGCTTTGCAACCGTGGCCATTGTCTGGCTAAGTCAGACCATTATCGATTCTGTAAGAGTGATGGAAGCCCCCCTCCTCTTGCCTATCTAGGTCTTTCGTTTCCTGCACTTCCCACAGGACATCCAGTTGGAGCCTCCTAAAGAAAATCCATGCCCACACCTTTACCATAGCCCTCCAGCTCCCCCTTTGCTTCTGTTGAGATTTGCTCTCCTCAATCTGGTACAAGACCAGGGCTGTGGTCCCTGGCCATTTCTCCCACCTTCTTCCTCAGAACATCCTGACTGCTGCCTGTCCTGGAGTGCTTACCTCCCTTAACGCATTTGCACACATTTGCAGGCTAGGTCACACACCTGATCTGGGCTACCAAAACTTTGTTTCTTTTTGTCTGGCTTCCCAAGTGTCCAGGCCTTCGCCGAACATAACTCTGAAGGACAAAGAAGGAAGAGCTAGCTGGACCTTTCGGCCCTTTACCTTGCCCAGCGAGGTCAGCAGCTGGAAGTCGATAGTGTGCCGGTGCCGCAGGATGCGCAAAATGCCATCCAGGTACACCTGGTCCTTGCTGAAGCAGCCTGTGAGAACGATAACCAATCGAGCCTTACCCAAAAGCCACCCTTCACCTTGCCCCAGCTTGAGCATTCTCCCAGACTCCACAGTTCCCACCTGGCTGGGAGGTATCCGTCTGTCCTCGCTTGGCACGGACACAGTATTCCCAGCGCACACCCTCGTCCTGCACGTATTTCTCCAGATCCTGGAAGAGCTGGCGGAAGGACATGCGCGCCGCCTGGTGGATGGTGTAGTACAGCAGGGCGGCGCGCCACAGGAATGGTTGCTTTCGAAACAGCACACTATGCAGGCTGGCCAGGCCCTCCTCAGTGGGGTTGGCTGGCTGAAGGCCGTACTGCAGTCTGCCTTCAGTGCTGTGCCATGGTTGCCGCGAATTATTCACACCACGCAGATAGTGGGTGCCTGCAGGGAGGATGAGGCGGTGGCGGAGAACTCACTCCAAGGACCTCTAGTAGAGACTCTTAGATCTTCATGCCCCATTCCCAAATTCACTTCATACAAGTCATCCCAGGCCCTACCTAAACTTATTCTCAGCCAACTCCAGACAACATGAAGACTTCCTGGTTCAGGGCAAGTTCTCCTCTACCCATTTTCTCATCTCCATCACAGAGACCAAGCACATGCCACCTTCCCAACATCCTAATGCCGGAGCCAATTATCTTGACAGTCATGCAAGCGCTCCAATCAAAACCACTCCTGTCTGTCTTGTGAGGACAGAGTAACTAGTGTCTTGTGCTTGCCTTCCTAGCCTGGTCTGTCTTCTAAACTTTTCTCCATGCATCTGCAAGCAATTCCATTACTAGGATCTAGCCTGCCCCCACCCCCACCCCCACCCCCGGTGGTTCTGGTGGGCTGGTCTAGTGGAAGCCCACAGGATTCTTTTCAGCCTCTTAGAACCCCTTCACTGTCAAAGGAAATCAGAAAAGAACTGGAGATAGACTCAAGAGGAAGGATGACAGTCAGTACACAGAGTGGACAGGCATGTTTGCCTGGCCTACTTTTGCGAATGCAAAGGGAGAAGTATCTGCTTAGGGATGAACAAGTCCATCTTCTCCCAGAGGGGAGGAAGAAGGGGACTACTGAGACCCCCACACTACCCTACCCCCATCTCTCCATACCTTCCAATCCTACCCACACACCCAAATGCCATCCACAGCCTGACCTATCTCGTGCCGTAGCATGCCCTCCAACCAATACTGGCGGGCTCCAGTCAAGTTGATGGCCAGTGTAGGTCGGCTGTTCTCCACCATCATCACTGCCTGGGAAAGCAGATCTTCACTCAGTTGCACCACAACCTGCAGGGTAGCAGGGCTCTGAGCCATGGTTCGCATGACATGCGACAGCCAGTGTGCAGACAGGCGCCTGACGCTGGCTTGGATACCCACCCTTCAAAGCCAGCTTTTACTTCCCTGGGACTGGGGCAGGGATATGTCTGGGGAATTAGAGCTGGCCAGACGTGTAGCTGGTCCCATTAGCCTGATTTGGGGCACACAGAAGACGGGTCTTGTAGATAGGGTAAACTTACCTCCCCAACACAGCCCTCCTTCTGCATGTATTTGCGCACAATGGACCAAATTTGGCACTTGGTCAGCAGCTGGCCTCCTGTGGCAGCCTCAAAGTTTTCATAAGTGCCAAACTTCTCCAGGACAGCCTCAATGATGCCAACTGCCTGTACACAGGGCCACAGTCACCAGTCAGACTAGGTCTCTTGGGGTAGTCAGGGCCAGGGTGAAATGGGCAGGGGGAACTGACCTGACTCATGAACTGCGCAGAGGCCTCCTGGTACTTCTCCAGCACACTCATTGGCATCGGTTCCTGATACTCGAACTGTGGATTGTAGGTATAATGAGACTGGAAGAACTTTTCCCGTTCCTGGTCCATGTTAGTTGGCCGCAGGGCCACCAACATACAGGGGCTCTTGTTGCCACTACTGCCTACATCCTTTCGAATCTTAGCAATGTGAGGTAAGGAGGCTGCAGGCCGTAAGGTCCCTCCTGGATCACATCCCCGTCCAAGTGGGGCTTTGCCACGGCCCCGCCGGCCAGTACCATTTACACTGTAGGTGCTCTCGCTGCGCCGCATGTGGCTGCGCTGTTCCAAGTGCAGCTTTGAGAAGGTCTGCCACATAGTCTGCTGCTGCAGCGCTGAGGGAACTGCCAGAGCCAACGGCATACCCAGGGACCGAGGCCAGGGGTACAGGGGTGGCCCATCTCGGTTTGAGGGCTGAGATGGGGAACCGGCAGGTGGGCTGGGGGGTGCCTGCTCATACACCTGGGTCCCCGAGTCCAGCACCATTCTCTCCTGAGGGTCACATTCAGCTCTGTCGTGCCAACTTCCCAAACTGTTGACCTCTAGAGACACAGAACGGCATGTAGAGACCAGCATGAGTGGATGAAGTCAGAGGAGAAAGCCCCCTGTCCCATGTTATCCGTGTTGAGTCCAGAGTCTGCTGCCAGGAACCCAAGAAACTCTCCGCCCTTCCCAGTGTCCATTCCTTCCACCGGGCTTACCCAAATAGTCTGAGGTGGAACAAAGCAAGAGAACGAATTGTATACATTTTCCTATTTATTAGAATTCTCTCTGATGGTTAGATCTAGAGCTAGAACTAAGGCCTTAAACGTGGTTCTAATTTCAGCATTTAGCACTTACCCAGTCTGGGAGTTGGCAGAATACAAACAGCCTCAGATCCCTAGATGGACCACAGGTGAGAGAAGCCCACAATCTGCCTTGTACAGATGGCATCTTCTCAGTCCCACCTCCCCGCTTCGACTACCTCATTTAAATCCTCCTGCCCATTGGTAATCAGTTGGAATGAGTGCACTTGCTCGGGTCAGTCCCCACACGAAATACTCCCTCTCTCTCCCATTGATCATCTGTTCAGAACGGAATTAGAATCCACTCTGCTTCCACTAGGAAGCAGAGGAAAACTAGCACCTTCAAGGTAGCCCCTGGCCTGTCACCTATCTGAGGTATCTATCTTTCCCAGTGGGCATCCAAGGCCATTGTCAGAGAACTCACCCTGACTCTGTGCCAGGGCTCAGTGCAATCTACTCTCTCCCTAGAGACACACTGAAGACTTCAGCCTCTGAACTCCCTTGCCTGCTCAGGAACTCAATTGCAGCCTTTCTCCTTGATCTTATATCACCAGTCTTTCTGGCAACTGAAGAAATACATGCTGTTGTTCCTCTAAAAGACAAAACAAAACCTTTCTGCGGATCCTCGGCTAACTCCCTGCTGCTGCTCTCTGCTACATCACATTCGCTCAGAAGTTCTGCCTCCCAGACTGCCATTGAGCATGTGCGTAGCCTGCTGTCCATCAAAGTGAGTTGCCCAAGGTCACTAATGGTCATTGTTTGGATCTGTATCACCTGTTGCAGCTGATCCTTTTAGCCTGGGGACACAATGCCCATCTCCCTTTCCGAACACACTAGAACGTACTTGTCCGCCCACGTCACTGGCTGTTTCTTCTTGGTCTTCCTTGTGATAGCAACACTGTAATATCCCAAGACCTGTTTATGGCAACTTCTCTTTTCCATTTATACTCACACCACCTAGTGGCCTATGAGTCCATCCAAGTTTGTGGTTTCTTATTTTTTGTTTTATTGTTGCTGTTGTTGCTGTTGGTTTTTAAAGAATTATTTATTTACTTTATGTATATGAGTATGATATAGCTGTCTTCAGGCACAACAGAAGAGAGCATTGGAGCCCATCACAGACAGTTGTGAGCCACCATGTGGTTGCTGGGAATTGAACTCAGGACCTCTGGAAGAGCAGTTGGTGCTCTTAATCACTGAGCCATCTCTCCAATCCTTCTGGTTTTGTTTTAATGCAGGGGATCAAACCCAGGGCCTTGTACACGTTAAGTATACCCTCTCCCACTGGCCTATACACCCAACCTTCACTATCATGGTTTTAAATAAATCGGTTTAGACCAGTGTCAACACTTTTCACATCTATCTAACTTTGCTTCAGACAGAGTTTCCCTATGTAGCCCATGTGGCCTTCAACTCAGTCGACCCACTGTAACCTCTCTGGTCTTGGGTCAGGACTGAGCCAACAATACCTGATCTTCAAGTTATCTTTACTATTTAATAGGTTCTTTGAAAGGAACATACCCATTGTATAAAAATGCACCCCCTCCATAGAATAGCATAGGTCACTTGTCACTTTCTTAAAAATCTTCATAAATATCATACTATTAGAAAAGATGCCCCAGCCGGGCGGTGGTGGCGCACGCCTTTAATCCCAGCACTTGGGAGGCAGAGACAGGAGGATTTCTGAGTTCGAGGCTAGCCTGGTCTACAAAGTGAGTTCCAGGGCAGCCAAGGCTACACAGAGAAACCCTGTCTTGAAAAACCAAAAAAAAAAAACTGCTAAAAAAAAAAAAAGAAAAGATGCCCCAGAGCTGGTGAGATGGCTCAGCGGTTAAGAGCACTGACTACTCTTCCAGAGGTCCTGAGTTCAATTCCCAGCAACCACATGGTGGCTCACAACCATCTGTAATGGGGTCTGATGCCCTCTTCTGGGGTGTCTGAAGAGAGCAATGGTGGTGTACTCATATGTATAAAATAAAGCTGCTTAAAAATCTTTTATTAAAAAAAAAAGATGCCCCAAACACACACACACACACACACACACACAGAGAGAGAGAGAGAGAGAGAGAGAGAGAGAGAGAGAGAGAGAGAGAGAGAGAGAACAAGAAGCAAGAAGTTGGGAGTTGATTGAGTAAGGTCTGGAAGGAGTTTGGTGGAGGATAAAAACATGATCAGAATACATGGAAGTATTTTAATAAAAAAAATTAAAGACAGAAGAAAAGCTGCCCTCTGTCAGATGTAGTGGTCTGTAATCCCAGCACTAGAGGCTGAAACAAGAGAATTGTGAATTCCAGGCCAACCTGCGCTGCACTGCAATATCTGTCTTTAAAAGCTTTAAACAGAGAAAAAAAAAGGAAATAAGAATGAAAGAAAGTCAGTGCTAGCAAATTTCTACAAAAGAGCAAACCTCCTCTCTCTCCTGGAACTAAGTCCTTTCTGTAGCAGTTGCTGCCTCTGAAGTCTACTGCGGCTAACTTTGTCTGTATGGCATGCCTGGTGGTTTTATCTGCTTTTTCCCTTCTATAACTTGCAGCTGTGCTTCCAGAACCCAGAACAGTTCCTGATCCAGGACTGTAATCAATAAATGAATAAACCCGAGTCCTTGTAAGAACTGGAATCATGGAGCTGGAGAGATGGCTCAACAATTAAGAGCACTTGCTGCTCTCCCTGAGGACTCAAATTCAGTTCCTAGTGTCCACACAGGACAACTCACAACTCCAGCTGCAGGAGACCCAATGCCCTCTTCTGGCCTCCACAGGCACATGCACATACCCATACCCATAAATAAAAAATAAAAATGAACCTTTAAAGGAAAATTAAAAAAACCCTAGAATGATTCTTTCCCCAAACTTAGATGTCCTGTCTAGACCCCCTCATTATCCTTCTCGGAGTCTTCCTCCACCTTGCCTAATGATCAGCTGCTTAAAAAACAACTTCTAGTCTCAGATCTCATTCACCCTCAGACTGTATACTTTTCTGGATGTCTACTGAGCACTCTGTGGGCCAGTTCTTCTATTTCCCCTTCATTCATTCCACCTACCTCCACGTAATTACCAGAGTTCACCTGTTTCTTTCACGTCTCAGGTTCTTCTGCCAAGAATTCTTTTGCCAATGTGTCCCTGGAGCAACCTCTTAACCATTTTTCAGGGCCCGGTTCAGGCCTCACTTTGTCTGGGAAGCCTTCCGGATGTGTAAAGGGTCCCAGGGTCTTGATGGCTTCTTGACAGCCCTAGGCTGTCATGACTGGAGGCTAGATCCATATTTCCCCACTGTGCCCTGAACTCCCCGAGGTCAGGGAGGGTCTGATTCACCCTCACGTCCCACGCACTCACTAGTCGAAGAATGAATGAATTCAGGGTGAGGCTGGTGTCCCTGACTGCTGAAGGCGGGGTCTGGTGACAAATGAGAGGGTGTGGCCCACACCAATAAGAACCCCTGGAAAGAGATAATGTGGGAAAACAACCAATAGGAACAGAGAGATCTGGGAGGGCGTGCCTTGAAGACAAATAAAGGGCGTGGGACAGGGTGAAGGGCGTGCCCAATGGAGGGCGGGGCTAGAAGACAATGGACTTGGACGAATTCTCTAGTAAATCAAGAAGGGTCAAGTCTTAGTCGTGTTTAGTCTCCGTTTTTGGAGTGGGGTAGTGGTTCGGTCCGCGTGCCGCGCCCCCACCTGATCACGCCTCTTTTGCTGTCCGCAGTTCCTGCTCTTCAAAGCCGATCGCTGGTCGCCGAGACCATGGGAGCCCGCGCCAAAGACACACGCTCTCGGGCGCGCGCACGCTCACAAGAAGACGCACGGGCCACGTCTGTCTCCGCCATAGGACGTGCTTAAGCTCACTGTGGGCGGAGCCAGGCGTGCGAAGAGGGCGGGATTCACTGCTGCGCTACGCCCCTAGACCGGGTCTGGTCCTAGACTTCCCCCCTCCACAAATTTCCGAGCTTCTAGGCGAGAGCTGTGAAACCCTTTACTGCCTGCCGGTAGCAGTAGGAACTGAGTATTCCACAGGAGCCCAGTGTTCGGGGGACGCAGTCCACAAAGAGAGCGGGTGTCTACATAGGCGAGATGCTGCCAGAATACTAGAACCTCAGCCAGAATTAGGTGTACCACCGTGCACGGACCCCTAATTTTACCGCTGCTTTCACCGGCGCGCCCTCAACACTTAGATTCAGACGTGCGGTAGACGTGGCTTTATTACGCAAACAGATGGGTGTCAGGAGCAGGGACCCGAGGGGAGGCAGGAGGACAAAGAGGGCGTAGGCGTAGGTACCAAGCTGAAGAGTGCCCGGCGGCCAGTGGAAGGTGAGGGCGGTGGACCGGCCTGCAGCGAACTCAGTGCTGCCTGACGATGCTCTCGGGATACGTCTCCGCGCAGGTCCAAGAGGGCAGAGACATGATCCTCGCTGCAGGAATATCACCACGTGCATCAGCCCAGCCCTCGTCCTCCTGGGCTGCTCCTCCCCTGTCCCCCCTTCCTCCTTCCTCGCACCTCACGTCGGGAAATTGTTGCCTCAGGCCTGCCACCTCCAGGCCAAGCAGTGTGGGGTCGTGGAGGTTGAGCAGTTCCCTCAGTGCGAGCAGGACGGGAGCGCAGTGAGCGCTCTCCTCCAGGCCCTGAACACGTGGGAACAGGGTTTCCAGCCGGCCCTCCGCTCCCACTCGACTACAGAGATTCCCGACTGTCTGCCCTCCCAACGAGCTCTCACCAAACCGAGGAAAAGCTCTTTAAGCTGGGCAGCATCGTGCCGAAGGCGCTCAGCCGCCTGGCTTCGTTCGTCCGCACCGCGGCACACTAGGCGGCCCTGCATCAGCGCCCTTAGGTATTGCAACACCACGGTTCGTTCTGCCTCGGCCAGCAGCAGCTGCAGGACAGTAACCAGTTTGAATGCAGGATCCCACCAGCACTGTCCTTTCCCCAGCTTTCCTCTCCCCACCCCACCTGAACAGCAGGCTTCCGTACGCGCCCGAAGTCCTGGCAGAAGTGCGACGTCTGCTCACACACACCGTCCAGCAACTCAGAACTCAATAGCCACCGACGCGAGGGCAGAGCGGAGAACAGGGGCTAGGGAAGCATAGCACAGACGGGGTTAGAGAAATGATCCGGATCCTGCAGAGACCACCATAAATATACCGTGTCTCCCCCTCACACTACCAATCCAGACTGGGATGGCAACCTCACCTGGAGCTCGACCTGCAGTACTTCCAAAACTAGGCGGCAGATCCTCCTCTGCACGTCGTCCAGAGCGGCTTCGACTGGAGCTATGACCCCGGAGGCTTCCCTGTCGGGCAGCAGGACCGAAACGGAAGATCTGGACCAAAAAGTATGACTTCAGGACCAAGGCCAAGGCTCGCAGGGCCTTCTAGGTGTCATCCATTCTGGCGCCACCTTGTGGTGCAGTGTCTGGTGGGAGCCGGGGGGGTGGGGGTGGGGGTGGGGGCGGGCGGGAAGGGCGGCTCTGAATTTATGAAGGGCTCAGGTATTTTCTGTAAGACTAGGAAGAGTATGCCGGGCGGACTTGCCTCTAATGTAACCTCAAGTTAAGTTATTCTTCCTTTTGTTTTTTAGGGGAGCTAATCTTAGTCAAGATAAGAGTAAAAAAAAAATCTCAGCTTGTATGCCTCTCCCCTCTGTGCCCACCACCAAGAGCATAACACTCAAGATAGCCAGGCCTGGTGGAGGCTGAAGAAAGAACATTGCTACCAGTTTGAGGCTAGTCTGGACTAGACTGCAACTCTTGTCTCAAAGCAGGAGGAAGAGTGGGAGGGAAAATTTCTTGTTCCTAGCTGTAACATCAGCCATCTGAAAGAGTAGAGCTTTGATAAATATTTGCTAAAAGAATGTAGTAGATTTAACGTCTTTATCTAATATGATTCTCTAATGATTTTATTGCTACCCAAGTAATACTAGTAAGAAAAGTGACAGGTATTTTGTGATACAACTGGTAATTAGCAGAGCCAGGATTAGAACCCCAACTTTGTGAGCCCAAAGTGGATATGGTGTGGGTGGCATCCAGGCTTTATAGGGACTCAGAAGGGAGTTAGTAAAAGGGTAGTACCTCAATGCTGATTGGTGGTTGAAGGCAGCCAGTAGGTAGGACACATAGTGAGGGGCCACGGCTTCTCCCCTGAGATGGTCTCGAGAGAACTGGATCAGAGCATCACTGAAGCTGCAGAGGGCAGAGGAGCCTCTTGGGTTTGATGCTAATCTGGCACGCCCACAAGCTGCACCCCCAGAACTCTTGTCCCACTTTCAACTATTTGTTTAAAGGAACACCCATTTCCCTTCCCCCCAAACACACAGGTGTATCCTGTTCACTCCGAGCCCCTTGGCTGTCTGGGAGCAGGGCTGGAGATTGTGGATGGGCCCCCTGCTTAGCAAACCTTCTCAAGAATGCGCCCAGTTCTGATACTGCCATGTCATGCACCCGCCGATGTAATGAGTCACTAATCAGGCTGGTCACTTGAATGTTTTCAGCCAGGATCTACAATCAGGGAGAGCAGCCTTCAGACATTTCCTAGACCTGCCATCTCCCCTTTCCATACGCGAGCGGTCGGTCCACTTCCCTGGGTTCCCCCCACCTACCTGCAGTACAAGAGCTGGCATTGGTGAGTGGAAGAAACCAGCTGGATCTGTGCTGGGCTCCTGTTCCCTGCTCCACTCAGCCACCTCCCCATCTAGTGCCCTCTTCAGCCACTGAGCCACACTTCTCTGGCAAGAAGGAGTAAAGAGCAGATAATCAGGTATTGACAAGACATTCAACTAGACAACTAGGCAGTCACTAGTCACCTGAACCTGTGCCACAAATGCCACCTCCAGCTGCTCGATGTTCTCTGAGGTCAAGAGGGGCTCCAGCTGGGACACATCAGCCTCAGGCCCCAGTTCCAAGTTCCCCATCATTTCCTTCCTAGAGATGGATAGCAGGGTGTCATACTGAGCCTCTACTCTTCCCACTTCCCACTACTCCAAGGACACTCACCCCATGTACACATGCAGTGCCCAGTGCAGCAAGGCAAAGGTGTCAGCAGCTCCTAGCTCAGGTCCTGCCAGGAGCTGCTGTATGCTACGTCGCAGGCCACTGTGCAGGGTGTGGGCCCATAGCTGAACCACATGGTAGCTCGGTGGGCAACAGGGTGCCACCAGGGCCTCAGCTGTTGCCAACTCAGCAGGCAAGGCTACCTGCAGAGTCTCAAGCCACCCTGACAGGGCCCCTGGCTCAGGAAGCACAGGCGATGCAAAGTGGACCCGCTCCAGGCCCTCCTGTAGTGCCCGAAGACATCTTTGCCGCCAGTCTCGGGGTGCCTGCCCCAGGATTGTGCGCTCAGTCTCTACCTCTGCCACACGAATAGCGGCTACCAGCAGGGCTGGATCCTCACGTGCCAGCCGTCCTGCAGCTCCTGCGGCAGCCTCCACAGCTTGGCCCAGAGCCTCAGCCAGAAGGCCTAGCCCCTGGAAGATCGGCAACTCCAGCCCTCCTAGGGGTGTCCATGTCTCCTCCTGCAGCTGTTCTAGTTCCCGCAGGTTCACATATGCCTCCAAGAATCGCTGAGCGTCTATCAGGGTCTGCGTGTGGGCCACTGCAGCTGGCACTAATGAAGAAAGGAGGCGGCTTTGAGGTCTCAGCCTTTCCACCTGTGCTGAGTACAGTGAGGGACACTGAGGTCTGGAGATGGGTGTGATGTATTATCCATTTAATAAGCATGGTAAAGCATCTTTCATCTGAGCATCCAGGCTAAGGCCTAGAGTTGGGCTATATGTCAAGCCCTGAACCAACAGAACATGAAATCAAGTATTCCAGGGAGCTGGGTGGCAGACTGGAAAGATGGATGACTCAGTGGTTATGAGCACTAGCTGTGACTCCCAGTACCTATGCGGCAGCTCACAACTGTAACTCTAGTTCCAGGGGATGGAAGTCCTTTTCTGACCCCTGCATGTATCAGGCACTCAACGTGGTATACATTCAGGCACTCAAACATTCACTTAAAAGAATCTTTAAAAACAATGTTACAGGGTTGGAGAGATGGCTCAGTGGTTAAGAGCTCTGACTGCTCTGCCAGAGGTCCTGAGTTCAATTCCCAGCAACCACATGGTGGCTCACAACCATCCGTAATGGGACCCAATGCCCTCTTCTGGTGTGTCTGAAGACAGCTTCAGTGTATTCATATAAAGAAATCTTAAAAAAGAAATGTTACAGGGAGACAAAATGAAGACCATGCTGGTTGCTATTCACCATATGCATGTAGGTATGTATTGTATATTGTATGTATGTGTTATTTGGGGTGATGCCTGGGATTGAATTTAGGGCCTTGAACATACTAAACACATACTCTACCAGAGCTATAGCTAATGCTCTTTCAGTGTGTAAACTACTGTGGCCACAACCACTTAATAGAATATTCATGCTGAGTTTAACATCCCAAGCTTGAGAACTGCCTATTTCTTACACTCTTTGGAGCTGAGATTATTCTCCGGGATGTCCTTGGTGTATCTCTCCATGTAATTCCTTTCCTGGTGTTCCAGCTGCTGATCAGTATGAGTGTTTGTGGAATAATAGAAGCTAAAGTCCAGGGGTCTCCATCTCCACCCTCCCCACATGTCCCCTGCCCCAACTCACCTGCTTGTAGCCTTGGCAACAACTGAGTCAGGACCTGGAGTTGTTTGTGCTGGACAACACACTCCCTCAGGGGTTCCAGGGTTTGTGAGGTCCAAGACAAACCCTGGAGTAAGCAATGGGCCTGGCTCAGTGCTTCCCGTGTTCCCTGGACAGCCTCGAGGGCTCGAGTCAGCTGCCACACACCAGTCTGCACACCTTCCAGGTATGACTGCACCACTGACTGTGGAGAGAAGGTAGCTATTGAGGCCTGGCCAGCCCTACAGCCCACTCTAACACTACTGTCCTTACCTACCTTAATTCTTGCTTCCAGGGAATAGTTACGCTGTATTTCGCGGCTTCGGTACTGGCCCAGCCTGGTCAGCTGCTCTGGCCGGTAGAAGATGCCGGAAGCCCACTTGAGTGCAGCACCCCGAGCCAGCTGTTCGGCCCTCTCCTGCTCTGGCCACTCAGGCCTTGGGCAGGAAGAGCCTGGGTGGTTGTGTCAGTCAGGGAGGGACTGTGGCTAACAAACCTGCTATCCTTCTGTTTCCTTGAGACAGCCCGTTCTTTGCAATCCTATAGAGCTCTAGCTAGACCTGACAGGAAAACCCAAACCCACTATTTCCATTTGTCTTGACATCATCCTACCCCAAACCCAGCCAGCAAGGCTCATACCAGGAAGAAGTGTGGGCTGTATCTTGTCCTTGGCTGCTGAGTCCATGGTCTGCCTCGAGGAGCTGCAGATGCGGTAGGAGTGGGGGCGAGAGCCCGGAGTAGATCAGCCAGAGTGGATGTTCCTTTGGCTCCGCTGAGAAAGAGGAGCAGGGTTCTTGCCTAGCCCCTTCAGGAAGTAAGAGAGAAGGGCATACCTGGGAGGCCTCGGCCCTTTGGGATTCTGGGTTGTACTATTCAAATAGGCTATAAGTCTATAAGTCTGTAAGTCTATAGGCTGTAAGTCTGTAAGACTCCTTTCCTGCTCTGTAACGCCCAGGACAGTTTGGTACAGAACTTACCAGGTCTGCCCGGTGTCCAGTTCTCCCTCCTCTGCAAGTGACCTTGGCCTTGAGAGTAGCCTTCTCTCTCCTGCAGAGCTGGGCACACCCTCACTGCTCACGGACTGGAGGGACTGCAGCTCCTTTGGCACCAGCAACCAAATTCCTCTCCCCAAGAAAGCCTCTCTCCCACTTCACTGCCCAGAAGCCCCTTCTTCTCCCCAAGGCCCCTCCCTCTTCAAAGCAGAAAGGAAGGAAGTTGAGTCTCTGGCACTTTATTCCCAACAGGAAAAGCATCTGCATTGAGGTGGGGAGAGCCGGGGAGGGGGGGGCATTTCCTGTTGGGTGGGGGCGGCCTTGGACTCCCTGTGATCACCAAGTCTTGATGAGCCCACCTAGGACTTCTAAGTGCTCAGGAAACACATTTGCACATTTAAAGCTGATCTGGCCTCAAGCAGGTTTGAAGGATGACCCCCATGTGTTGGAGCCACTGCAAACAACTTGAGAGTCTAAGAACCACTGATTGTAGATGCCCTGGTAAAGGAAAGATCACCTGTGGGGAGGCAAAAGTATAATGGAAGATGGCAGTCAGGGATCGTAAAGGCTACATTGTTCCTGTAAGACTGGGGGTCACTAGATGATAATAATTGAGCACCACCATCAGAATAGCCCCTCATTTCCTAGATGCCAGAAGTGTAGGCTTCTGAGGGTTGACAGCTAAGGTTCTCAGACAGTACTGATGTACGAAGGCCCAAGTAAGTATCCTTGCTGACCACGAATACCTCAGAAAGACAACATCAATTTCGGGCTCCATTATAACTAGATCTTCCGAATTCTGCCTGTTTTATTCTCTTACAGGTGTGAGTCCTCAATAGACTTGCAGAAGGCAATGTGTGTCCTAGAGGAAGTGAACATCATAAAGACATAACCATAAGTGATAACAATGTTAAAAATAAGACTTGCCAACTGGCAAGATGACTCAGAGGTTAAGAGCACTTGCTCCGCTCGCAGAGGTCAGGGCTTCAATTCCCAGTACCTACTTGGCAAGTAATAACTGCCTGTGAACTCCAGCTCCCAGAGATCTGATACCAATCTTCTAGACCTTTTTGAGCACCTGCACACAAGTGGACGAACATAAACACATGCACACATAATAATAAAATAATAATAACCTTTAAAAATTGAAAAATAAATGAGTCTTGCAAACACACAGTTCTTCCTATATGTCAGAAGCTACCTTAAAGGCTTTGCTTATATTCACACACAGGCAAATACCTTTGCATGGACTAAGTAGTGGTTGGAAATAAGACTCCAGGCCACTGTGAACTGTATGTAGCATGGAGGCCAGAGAAAAATGATGCTGGAACAAAATAAAAGAAGTGGACATGTGCAAGCTGTTTATTGTTAGTGCTTGCGGTTTTGGCAGGAAGTAACAGGAAAGCAGGAATTATCTTAGAACAGCAGGAAGCCTTTAGGATCAGTTTTAAGCAAATAGACTAAGCTTGTGGCTTATGGCTTCTCTTCCCTAGATGGAGTATTCAGGCAGTTAGTAGTCTGGAAGCAAGTAAGCAAGGAAGATTCAGGTAGTTCTCTCTTCTCAGCTGCCAGTACTGCTCACTAATCTCTTCCATTTCCTACTATACAATTTTTCAGGTTTGCTAGCTGCCCTAAGGAGTTATTTTCGTTTCCTTTGCTAATGATACATTTGCCGATGGTCCCCGAGTTTTGCGTCGGGATATGCAGACAGGAATTGCACCAGATACCCTCGGAAGGCGCGAGACGGAAGCGGAAGCAGCAATGATCGCTCCGGCGGCCCGGCGACTAGGAACGGAAGCGGAAGTGGCGCCGCCGCCGGCCTGGCCGGGCCTGGCTGAGGGGAGGCGGCGGGCGCGCGGGCGTGATGGCGGAGGCCGGGCCACAGGCGCCGCCGCCCCCGGGTACTCCAAGTCGGCACGAGAAGAGTCTGGGACTTCTCACCACCAAGTTCGTGTCGCTTCTTCAGGAAGCCAAGGACGGCGTGCTTGACCTCAAGCTGGTGCGGACCGGGCCGAGGGGCGACTGGGGAGATGGTGGACCAGGCCTGGATCAGTAGCGGGAACCAGCGGGGCGGCCCCACTGAGTCCTCCGGCCTCCATCAGTGTGCTTTCTCGCACGAGAGAGGCGGGAGGTTGTTTTCATTCACTGAAGCCACTGAGCCTCAGCTCTGTCTGGGTCCGGGCTGCAGATTCTGGTCCTCGTGGCCCTTCGTGACTAGTACAGGGAAAGGAGCATCAGACTATCAGAACACAACTAAGCCAAGACTCTTTCCAACACACTCCTGGAGTGACTGGAAGGAACTCCAGGGTTGGGACACAAGACTACCCCCATTCCAGACTAAATGTATCAGGGTGCACACTTAAAGAGTGGGGCTAGCGTTCTCCATTCTCTTCTACCTGCCAGGCAGCCGACACTCTTGCTGTGCGCCAGAAACGGCGGATTTACGACATCACCAACGTATTGGAAGGTATTGGTCTGATCGAGAAAAAATCCAAGAACAGCATCCAGTGGAAGTGAGTAGGGATGTTTGTTTGGGAGGGCAGAAGTGTCAGAGGTGTGGGATGAAGGTTATAGGAAAGAGCAGAGGTCTGAGACCCAGAGTTCTTAAGGATCCCACTCAGTCTCTCATTCCTGTGGTTCAGAGGCGTCGGGCCAGGTTGCAATACCCGGGAGATTGCCGACAAGCTGATTGAGCTCAAGGCGGAGATTGAGGAGCTGCAGCAACGGGAGCAAGAACTTGACCAGCACAAGGTGTGGGTGCAGCAGAGCATCCGGAATGTCACAGAGGACGTCCAGAACAGCTGATATCCTCTGGCAGTCCCTGCCCTGGGGTGTAGGCAAGGGGCTCTCAGCCGGGTTTGCTCTGTGGAGCTCTGGGCCCTGTACCACTTGCAACCCCTAGTCAGATTCGGACGTGAGGCTGCGGTCTCTTCCAGTCTTAGCCCATGATCCTTACCCACTTGGACCCCAGGTTCCAGAACTTCTCTGAGGGCTGTGTGGCAGGCATAGGCTAAAACATTGGGTCTCTTCTGTGGTTTGCCACCTGGCACAATAAAGGCATCAGCTGTTCTCCTTAACCCCCACACCTTGGCCTACGTGACTCATGAAGACATCTGCAGATGCTTTGCTGGTGAGCAGAGCCTGGGTAGAGGGAGATGGGGTGTGGGACTGAGCTAAGCCATGGAACTCTGAGCATTAGGTCCACTGCCCAAAAAGAAGTTACAGCTCTTGAAGGCTTGTGATGCCTGCTTAAAGAGAATCCAGGCAGCAAGTCTCAGTTTGGAAGTCACTGGGACTCTGTAGGGTACAAGAGTCCCTGGTGTGTCTCTGGGTTTGCACTCATCAGCACCGTTCTCTGGGTTTGGTTCTTGGGCATGATAGTGGCACAGAGGGAAAAAGAATTTGTACATGTATATTTGTGTGCACAATCTTATATATTCGGATGCAGGAGTCGGTGGTGTACTTAGTTCCATTGTATATATAGGAATGGTTCCATCTTATATCTTGGAAAAACTTGGTCAGAGCATCGTTTCTAGGGATCAGCATTATTTGAAGAGTGAGGTGGTGGTACCTGTGGCTGGTGGCCTCATTCCAGAATATAATAGTGCATTTAATCCCAGCACTTTGGAGGCAGAGGAGGGCAGATCTTTGAGTTTGAGGTTAACATGGTCTGCATTGCAAGTTTCAGGACAGCCAAGGCTACATAAATATACCCTGCCTCAAAAAGAAGAAAGAAAGAGGTGTGTTTGCACCTAGATTTTCTGAGCATGAGGTTTTACGGAGAGAAGAGTTTTTGCTCTACCCAGTGCTCCAGGATGGTAGAAGTACCAGATTCACTTAAAGAGCATGAGTGGGTCTATCGAGGTGCTCCTTGTCTGTTCCAGACAAGACAGGAAAGGAACAGACACTTCCTTTCTAACTCAGATTGAGCTCATGGGCCCTGACACACTCCCCTTGTTATTCTAGGAGATACCCTCCTTGCCATCCGGGCCCCATCGGGCACCAGCCTAGAGGTGCCCATCCCAGAGGTAGGTGCTCATCCCTGGAAGGTGGTGCCAGCTGAGGGTGGATACTAGCTGTGAAGCTTGATAAGTTCTGGGTGGGGCAGGTAGGGGAAGCCTGGAGTTTGGGGTTATCTGAGTGGATTGGCAGATGAGGAGGACAGTCTGGCTCTGAGCCAGCCAGGCAGGAGCCATGCCTGCTTCAATTCTCTTTGTACCCAGGGTCTCAATGGTCAGAAGAAGTACCAGATTCACTTAAAGAGCATGAGTGGGCCTATCGAGGTGCTCCTAGTGAACAAGGAGGCCTGGAGCTCACCGCCTGTGGCTGTGCCTATACCTCCCCCTGATGATCTACTCCAGAGTCCACCTCTGCCCAAGCCTGCCTTAGCTCAACCCCAAGAAACCTCACGTCCAAGCAGCCCCCAGCTAACTACCCCCACCGCTGTCCTTGGCAGCACTGAAGTCTCAGAGGTGACAGGCCAGACAGCTGAGATTGCAGGTGAGACACTGGTAAGGTTTGCTTGTTGTTCTGAGCCCACAAGAAGCTGTCTGTGTGATGGAGTGCTGTCCTAAGAATTAGAAGACGTTCCTGGGGTCCCCTCTGAGTTTTCCTTGGTGTTACAGTGAATGTGTCTCTTTAAATTACTTTTTTCATTTATTTGTGTGGGGGAAGCATGCCACAGGATACGTGTAGAGGTCAGATGACAACTTGAAAGAACTGGTTCTCTCCTTTCATATTTCTGGATTTGAACTCAGGTCATCAGGTTTGTCCACAAGTGTCTTTATTCACTAGGATTTCACTTGCCCTGAATATGCCCTTTCTAACAAGGAAGCTTTGACTACATAGGCAGCATTAGTAGGGCAGTTTATCCCAAACTGAACAGTGTCTGATGGATCCTGGCAACCCCATGAGTCTCCCTCCTCCAGGACTTGTGTTCTATCTTTAATGATCTTTTCTAGTACTTCTTGGTAACTAGTCTAAGTCCCCTTGGGTTTGGTAACTGGCACTGTGGTCATCCTGGCCGTAGGACGACCTGCCTATGGCAGTTGTAGAATCCATATCCTGATTGGGTTTGGGGATGTTGCAGTGAGTGGAACTGAGAACAAGGACATTGGTGAACTCATCTCACTCCCACTGGGCCTGACAGCACTGGACACTCGACCTCTGAAGTCCTCTGCACTACTGGATAGCAGCAGCAGTAGCAGCAGCAGCAGCAGCAGCAGCAGCAGCAGCAGCAGCTCATCTGGACCCAACCCTTCTACCTCTTTTGAGCCCATCAAGGCAGACCCCACAGGCGGTGAGTACTTACTGAGGGGTGAGGCCAGCAGGTAAAGTCTAGCCCTAGCCCACTGTTGTATCAAACACACACTTGGAGCTGGGAGTTCCTTTCCTGTTTTTTTTTTTTTTTTTTTTTTTTTGGTTTTTTGAGACAGGGTTTCTCTGTGTAGCCTTGGCTGTCCTGGAACTCACTTTGTAGACCAGGCTGGCCTCGAACTCAGAAATCCTCCTGCCTCTGCCTCCCAAGTGCTGGGATTAAAGGCGTGCGCCACCACCGCCCGGCAGTTCCTTTCCTGTTAACCTCTGCTCTCTGCCAGCCAGACAGACAAGGATGCCTAATCTCAGGGTCAGTGCTGGTGCCTCTAGCCCCTCCTGGGACTTCATTCCCCTCTGCTGCCACTTGGAGCATCACTAATTGAGAGTTGCTTCTCTTTGTACTCACCTCACCTTTCTGTTTTCCTTTCTATGTATGGATGCCTTTAAAAGTAATCCGTGTTCTACTCATGTCTGTCAGCTAATCACCCACCACAGGGTTGTAGCTCTGCTGTTCTTGGTGTAGTGCCTGGCCCAGCAGGTTTCTAAGGGTCTGGTGCTTTCTTGGTCTCTTTCCTCCTTTGTCTTTACTGTCAGCTCTTGGCTTTTCTACCCTACCGCCATCTGCCACTTCCTTAAACATTGGTACTTATCATTTTATATCTGGGGTGGGCCTCAGCTCTAGGGAGCTGATAATGGGTTTCAGCCTCTACATAGTCTAGCTCTTTTACCCAGTGTCTATGCCTTGCATCTGTCTTCTGCATCTCTGGTGGACACCTCAACTGAACTTAACCATCCTGCTTCCAGCCTGGCTTTCAAGTTCTGTGTGGACTCTGTCAGCTGGCTCTAGTCACCACCAGGCTCGAGACAACTCTGTATTCTCCATCCCACTGCTACCCACCTTACATGGGTTAGATAAAGTCTGCGATGCTCTCTTCTCATCCCTCTTACACTCTCAGCACACCAGAAAACTATATACGCCGCTTTAATTTTATATTTATAGTCATCCTTTAGAACATTCTATATCTTATCTATCAGTAATTTCATATATCTATACAATGATTTTTTTTTAATTGTCTTTTTGAGACAGGGTCTCTGTATCTGTGGCTGTCCTGGAACTTGCTATGTAGACCAGACTGGCCTCTGCCTCCTGAATTATGGGATTAAAGATGTGTGCCATAGCCAGCCCTCTATATTTTGACCATTTACAAAATGACCCCCTTTGCCCTCCTAGTACTTCCCCTTTCACTCTCATGTTCTCTTCATTCTAATTAGCACTACATGTATGCACAGATCCAAAGAAAATTACTCCCTCTTTCCCAGCTGGTTGGATGACTTGATCTTGTGTGGATAACCATAGATGTTTGTGAGTTCATGAGTACAATAGCCATGCTATATCCAAAAGACTGTATTTCACAACACTCTTCCCCATCCTACAGCTTGTGTGATCTTTCTTACCCTCTTTAGCAATATTCCCTGAACCCTGGGCTGAGCATTCTACCTAATCTCAGCAGTTTATCAGCTATGAGTTTCTGCATTGACTCCTGCCATTTTCTCTAAGCAACATATAAGCATAAAAATTTAGGAGGCAGTTTGATAATAAGCTCATTAGCAAAGCAACAGCAGTAACTTCCCCCCTAGGGTCAATGATCTCTCTAGCCAGGGGTTTTTGACAAGATTTACAGTATCAGGCATGAATTACTTCCTGTGGAGCTGGCCTCAAAACCAAGTAAAACCATCCTTTTCTTTATTCTCACAAATGGAATGATCTTTCAGCAATGCAATCCTGATTGGTATTTCTCAGTATGTAAATATAGCTGGGGATACAGCTCAGTGGTAAAGTGCTTGCTAAGCATGTATGAGGACATGTCGCCCGCAACAACAAAAAGTCCTCGGGGATGGAGAGGTTATGCATATGCATTCTTCCACCTTAATGTTGGTTCCAGGGATTGGCATTAGGATGTCAGTGTTCCAAACAAATACTTGTACCCACCGAGATATCTTGTCACTTCCCCCAACCCACAGAAACTTTTAAAAATTGCCATGCGTGTGTGTGTGTGTAAATGCTGTGTATGAGTGCACCCCAAGAGGTGTGTGTGTGTAAATGCTATATGTGAGTGCACCCCATGAGGTGTGTGTGTGTAAATGCTATATGTGAGTGCACCCTAAGAGGCGGCGTTGGATCCCCTGGAACTGGAATTAGATGTGGTTGTGAGAAGGGGCGTCTTCTGTTAGAGAAGGTGTGCACTGCTGGCTCAGAAAGCGAGCTCTGCAGTGCCTCTGAGTTAGAATGGCTATACTTGTCACCTGCAATGCCTCTGAGTTAGAATGGCTATACTTGTCACCTGCAATGCCTCTGAGTTAGAATGGTTATACTTGTCACCTGCAATGCCTCTGAGTTAGAATGGCTATACTTGTCACCTGCACTGGACCTTTCTTTGGTAGCCTTGGCTGGCTCAGTACTGAAGAATGTAGGTCAGCAGATAAAACACCTGAGGCGATGGGCAGAGCCCTGGAGCTTAGTGGAATGTGACCTGAAGAAAGTTGGACTATAGTAGAACCCAGCTGGACTTCGAGCTTGGCTTTCTTCTCTTTCAGTTCTGGATCTCCCCAAGGAGCTGTCAGAAATCTTCGACCCCACGAGAGGTAGGCTGTGTTCCTCTTTTTGAATGGATGTGGGGTGTAAGGAGCATAGTTTTGAGTTCTGGGTTCCCTTCTAGGGATGTGTGCTAGGTATCCCAGAAAAAGGGTGAGGCTCCTAATAGGCATGTATGGGTCTCATTCTTGGGCTTTGGTGGGTGGAGACGTGAGAGCCAGAATCTGAATGAATTATGTTCATTCCAGAGTGCATGAGCTCCGAGCTGCTGGAAGAATTGATGTCTTCAGAAGGTGCGTAGTTGGGAAGATAGGGGTAGCTATGAGCAAGGGGCTGGGTGACGGCTGGGGTCCTTGGCCTAAGACCTCAGCCTAATGCTTTCTGCAGTGTTTGCCCCCCTCCTTCGACTTTCTCCACCTCCCGGAGACCACGATTATATCTACAACCTGGATGAGAGTGAAGGTGTCTGTGATCTCTTTGATGTTCCTGTTCTCAAACTCTGACTGACAGTGACATGTCCTGTGCAGCTGCAACCCAGACCGTCTGGGCTGGGAGTCAACCAGGGACTGCCCCCACCCCTGCCCTGACCTGATCCCAAGAGCCCAACTCTTGGTTTACTCAGCCTTTTCTGGTCGCTCAGTTCTGGCTGTGCTCTCCTGTCTTGCCCTGGCACTTTTAACTGTGCTAGCATAGCTGGGCAGAGAGCTTAGCCCTCTCTACATGGAGCCAAGTGTTTGCCTTTTCTCTCTTGGAGCCTTTCCCAGCCAGGCTCAGCTGCCACTCAGTGGCACTTCTGCTCTGTCCCTACCAGTTACTGGGAAGGAGGTTCAGAAAGGGGGTGGTGCCAGCTGTCAGTCGCTCTTCCTTTCCCACCTGCTCACCCTGTAGCGTCTGGACCTCTCATGTGTCCCCTTCCGGCTATGCCCTGAGTCCTGGGAACTCTGGGTAGCCATGGTGGAGGGGCTAGAAAGAAGGAATTGATGTGTCTAGGAGTCTGGGCGGGTTGGTACCGAGGAGTGGCTCCACCTCCTGTCCCCCTCCCCCAGGCTCCCTTCACTTCCATTTATTCACTTACCCTCATTTAGAGCCATTGCGGATATTTAGAAAGATTTACAGTAATGAATGAATTCCTATATAAAGATTATTTTTATACTTTTTTCAGCAAAGGTAAATTGTAATATTTGTACAGCATTCAAGTGAATAAAGACATGCCTAAGGCTATCTCTGATCTGGTTCTTTGGGGCCCCTCCATGGGATTGCTGGGTTATTGCTGGGACTGGAACACCTTACTGGAATGGGAGGTGTGGCTGCTGTGTTGGAAGCCTGCTGTCGAAGCCTCTACCTGCTGCACCTTGGTGTGGGGCGGGGCCGGGCCTCAGCGGGGCGGAGCAGGTCAGGGCAGGCGGGGTCCTACCCTCCTACCCCTGAGATTAACCCGGAACTAACAGGCTCCTTTGGGAAGGCCTCGGAGCGGGATCAGGAGTCGGACCCTGAACTGTGAGTGCAGGCCACCGAAGCCAGGCTCTAGACAGAGTCCTCCCAGACCCTAGACCAGGTGCACCCTCGGCGGGAGGCGCCACATTAGTGCCAAGTGCCGGCGGCCACGGCGGCTGGACTATGGCGCCCCCGCAGAACGTGGTGAAGATTGCTGTTCAGATGTCTGACGCCATCCCACAGCTTATCCAGCTAGACCAGGTCAATGGCACTGTCCTCCTCTTGTTTCTGGGTTGTTCCTTTCCCCTCTGGCCCACCTCTCCCAGAAGTCCCTTACCCCAACTCTCTACCCTCGCACCTTGAGTGACAACTCCACTTGCAGGCAAAGCCCCTGGCCACTGTACTGAAGGAGGTGTGTGACGCGTAAGTGCTGCAAGCCTGGGCAAAGTGGGGGAGGGGCCGGTGGGAGAGGCGCTCCTGGACGTCCCTGGCAGCTTCCTGCCCCACAGGTGGAGCCTGACTCACCCGGAGCACTATGCCCTGCAGTTTGCTGATGGGCACAGGAAATACATCACAGAGAATGTGAGCCCCTCCTAGCCCCACATTCCTCAGGATCCCTTTAACCCGCCTGGTTTTGATTCTATTTATTCATTCTCCCCGCTCTGAATGTGAGCTCTTTTACCGATAACCCCCCACCCTACAAACTGATTCAGGTGACTACTTCACAGAGCCCTCCTTGACTGTGCTCCTTTCTGCTGTTCCCTCCAGAACCGCTTGGAGATCAAGAATGGAAGCATCCTGTGTCTCAGCACTGCCCCAGTAATGCTCCTTTCAGCCCTCTCCTCTCCTTTCCTACCTCTCTGCTGGGTAACTTTACCGCCTAGTACCCTCTGCAGCTGGTCTGGAGGCCCCAGTTCCTTAGTGCCCCACCTAGTGGATGCCCAGACCATCACAGCTCCAGTTATTGGGCTAACATTTTCTAACCACTTCGGGTCTCCTCTACTGCTCCTGGCAGGATCTGAAGGCCCAGCAGCTACTGGGTAGGCTGCAGAATACAAGTCGTGAAGGGTGCTGTGAAGTCCTAAGAAACCTGGTCCTGCTGGCCCCAGACATGACCTTTGCCCAGGAGGTCATCAGTCGTGATGGGCTTCAGAAACTGAGCACCATCATTGAAAATGGGGATGAGTAAGTACAGGGCCCAGCTGGACTGGGGGACATGGGAGGGCTCGGAAGTCTTGCTCTGATCCTGCTCATCCCCAGATGTTCTCTGTAGCCTAGGGGAGATGCTGGCCCTTGGTCTAAGGGCTTTCTTGGAGCTCATGGAACACGGTGTAGTGTCCTGGGAGACACTCAGCATCCCCTTTGTCAGGAAGGTATGTGTCCTTTTCCAGGGGCAATGGAGCAGTGCCAACATCTAGTCCTCATGATGACACCCTCTGTCCCTTACAGGTGGTATCGTATGTGAACATGAACCTGATGGATGCCTCTGTGCAGCCCCTGGCTCTCAGGCTGCTGGAGAGCGTGACCTTGAGCAGCCCTGCCCTGGGCCAGCTGGTGAAGAGTGAGGTGCCACTAGATAGGCTGCTGGTGCACCTGCAGGTGTAAGCCTCTAGGGTGCAGAGTGAACAGGGGAAGCAGTGCTGGACTCCAGATGGAGAGCTGAGCCTGTTCTTCCTTTTGCCATAGAATGAACCACCAGCTACAAACCAAGGCTATGGCACTGCTGACAGCCCTGCTGCAGGGGGCCAGTCCCGGTGAACGGAAGGTGAGTCCACAATGACTACATGGAGAACGGCAGCTAGTGTGTGCTGTGCTCCAGCTTAGAGCAAAAAATCATCCAAACCCCCTTCTCACACATTGCAGGAGATGCTTGACCACCTATGGAAGAAGAATCTTCGCCAGTTCATCTACAAGGTAGGATGGACCAGGCCAGGGAGACCCTCTCCCCAGTCTTCCTTTCCCTGGGAGTCTCACTCAAGCCTGGTTCTCTTCCAGAACATCATCCACAGTGCAGCACCCATGGGTGATGAGATGGCTCATCACTTGTATGTGCTGCAGGTTCTTACCCTGGAGCTGCTGGAGCCACGCATGAGGACACCACTTGATCCCTACAGCCAGGTGTGAGGGATCACACAACGGCTCGAGTGTCACCTAGAATCTTGCTTTGAATCTATGATCTTGACATGCCCCTTCCCATTAACTTCAGGAGCAGCAGAACCAGCTGCAGGCCCTGCGCCAGGCAGCCTTTGAACCAGAGGGGCAGTCCTTGGACACAGGGCTGAGTGCTGGCCGCCGCCGGTCTCTTTGTGTCCGAGAATTCCGCAAGCTAGGCTTCTCTGTGAGTTACCCCTGCCTTAGCTCCCACCCAAACCTCCATCCAGGCTACAGTTATTCTAGGACTGTGGCCCTTCCTGAGCTGCCTGCACTCTCGTCTGTAGAACAGCAACCCAGCCCAGGACCTGGAGCGTGTGCCCCCTGGCCTGCTGGCCCTAGACAATATGCTCTACTTCTCCAGACATGCACCTAGTGCATACAGTCGGGTTAGTAACAGGCTGGAGCAGGGGCATGGCAGCAGCTCAACTACATCAGGGTCTCTGTGGAGATCCTGTTCCCATTCTCTATCCCCACTGCCGTAGTTCGTGTTGGAGAACAGTAGCCGAGAGGACAAGCATGAATGCCCCTTTGCCCGGAGCAGCATCCGGCTGACAGTGTTGCTGTGTGAGCTGCTCCACGTTGGGGAGCCTTGTGAGTTGGGCTGGATCCAGTGTATTTGGGGACAGGGGACGGAAGGGCAGAGAGGGCCAGGGGCTGTAGATACATTCTCCCTGAGCCCCTCCTGCCCCCCTGCCCCAGGCTCCGAGACAGCCCAGGACTTCTCACCCATGTTCTTCAGCCAAGACCATAGTTTCCATGAGCTCTTTTGTGTGGCTATCCAGCTGCTAAATAAGACCTGGAAGGAAATGCGGGCAACCCAGGAGGATTTTGACAAGGTGGGTGGATGGAAACAGCAAGGCCTGGGGGTCTTCTGGGAAGCGGTCCTGAACACAGGTCCTACATTAAAC
Organism: Tokudaia tokunoshimensis; assembly: GCA_036184795.1. NCBI lineage: Eukaryota > Metazoa > Chordata > Mammalia > Rodentia > Muridae > Tokudaia > Tokudaia tokunoshimensis. Next base: position 32,359,106 of record BTHU01000020.1, read on the forward strand.
TTGGGTGGTCCTAGGTAATGCAAGTGGTTCGGGAGCAGCTAGCCCGCACCTTGGCTCTGAAACCCACCTCCCTGGAGCTCTTTCGAACCAAAGTGAATGCCCTCACCTATGGGGAAGTGCTGAGGCTGCGGCAGACAGAGCGTCTGCACCAGGAAGGCACGCTGGCCGCTCCTATACTGTAAGTTGGTATGGCCCCCCAGTCTCAGCCCCCACCTTCCCCAGTGCGCTGTGGGCCATGCTCCAGGTCAGCCCTGGTTAATGACTCTATCATCCAGGGAGCTGCGAGAAAAACTGAAGCCAGAGCTCATGGGCTTAATCCGCCAGCAGCGTTTGCTCCGACTCTGTGAGGGAATGCTCTTCCGCAAGATCAGCAGCAGGAGACGCCAGGGTCTCTGAATGGGCTAACGGTGTGGGGAGGGATTATCCAGGGTCAGAGCCCTCTCATCACTCCTCTCTCTTCTGCAGACAAGCTATGGTTTTGCTGTTTATCCCCCAACCACAAAGTACTGCAGTATGGGGATGTGGAGGAGGGTGCCAGCCCGCCTACTCTAGAAAGCCTTCCTGAACAGCGTAAGGAGGGCAGGGCTAGGGCTCCTGCACCTGCACCTGCTCCCTCTCCCTGTAGGCCTTGGGCCATGATGGTCAGCCAAGTCTCTTTTCTACAGTTCCTGTGGCAGACATCAGGGCACTCCTAATGGGCAAGGACTGCCCCCATGTCCGGGAGAAGGGCTCTGGGAAGCAGAACAAGGTGATTGCAGCAGGGTCAGGGGCTCTGCCCCACCTGTCCCTCTCTGCTTGTTTCCTGCTCAGTGTTGTTTCTCCCACTTTCTTAGGACCTCTACGAGTTGGCTTTCTCCATCAGCTATGATCATGGGGAGGAAGAAGCATACCTCAACTTCATTGCCCCCTCCAAACGGGATGTAAGTGTATGGGCTAGGTTGCTGGGCAGATGGGCAGGGGAACAGATGGACAGGCCCTCACAGAGTTGGCCCTGTCCATCCTTAGTTCTACCTGTGGACAGATGGGCTGAGTGCGCTGCTGGGCAGTACCATGGGCAGTGAGCAGACTCGGCTAGACCTGGAGCAGCTGCTTACTATGGAGACCAAGTTGCGGTTGTTGGAACTGGAGAATGTGCCCATTCCTGAGCAGCCTCCCCCAGTACCCCCGCCCCCTACCAACTTTAACTTCTGCTATGACTACAGTATCACTGAGACTTGACTGAAGTTAGGCCACAGATGATACTGCTGTAGCAGCCACAAAAAGGGTTGACAATCATAGACAACCTGACCAGCAGAGTCTCTAGCAGAAATAAAGTTAGCTTGGCTTATAGGTATGTGTCAAATCAACTCTCAACCTGTGGGCTAAACCTGTTGATAAACATGCATATGTCTTCACAGTAAATGACATAAGGGCACCAGGTGAGACCAGAAACTTGAACAGCTAGCTACCTTTGGAAGGCTGGTGTTAGTGGGAACAGGTAGGGACTATTGCCTTTCTTGAAGACAGTCCTTAGCCTCCCTTAGTTCTGGACATGAAGAAGAGGATGACCTGTCATCTGAGCAGTCAAAGAAGCAACCGGAATGTTGGCCAGCTGACAGGAGAAGCAGCAAGGCAGGATGCACTGCCCCAAATGGATGCCTTCCTAGGTACCAGCAACAGGGGTCTGTTGGGAAGCCATGCTTTCAGAAGGCTCCTGATAGTCTGCCCTCATTTCTCAATTCTGCTTGGCCCTTGCCCTTGTCTTCTGTGGGGTGCAGAAACATTTGGTGAGAAGTGTGAGGGAGAAAAAGGGACAGATCAACATAAAAGAATTAAGATCTGACTCCTGATTGTAGTGTGGTGGTGATCTGACAAGCTAGAGTGTGGGGCAGGAGTGCTGAGACATGATGGGTCCAGGCAACAGTCACAAACTCCAGGCCCAGCAGGGCAGTGGTGGCGCAAGCCTTTAATCCCTGTACTTGGGAGGCAGAGGCAGGCAGATTTCTGAGTTCGAGGCCAGCCTGGTCTACAGAGTGAGTTCTAGGATAGCCAGAGCTACACAGAGAAACCCTTGTCTTGGAAAAACAAACAAACAAAAAAACAAAACAAAACAAAAACTCCAGACCTCTAAGACAAATAATTGCAACCCAGTAGCCCTATAGGGTAGGCCGAAAGCTACCACTACACTACCCTGAGTAACTGCTATCTACCATTCGTTATTTCTCAAATACTATGTTTAACATGCTAGTCATTAATACTGTGCGTTAAAATTTGATTAAATGCCATTTCCTTTGGAGAAAAGTGCCAGCAAAACATTTGACCCCATAAAAAACAAAACAAAAACCTGTATATCTTCAGAGTGCCCGTGCCTGGGCAGAGCCTTGCTAAAGTACTTAGAATACTTCTCTGTTCAAACTGGCAACAGAGAGTAGGGGGTCCCAATTGTAGTTAATGTCCCAATAGTCAATTCTTCTCAGTACCTTAGTTACTTGTCCATGCCACCACCATTTTGTCAGTAACCCCCTGACTTCTAGTTTCTAGTCTTGCTGCTCTGAGCATCTCAATAGCTGCCACTCCAGTACTGCAAAGTGGATGTGGTTATAGTCATACATACTCCCTGTGATGGTTGAATGAAAATGACCCCTATGGGCTCATATATTTGAATGCTTGGTCCCCAGTTAGTGGCACTGATTGGGACAGATTAGGAGGTGTGGCTTTGTGGGAGGAGGTGTGGCCCGGTCATACACCAGGCCCAGTCTAGCTTTCTCTCTGCCTGCTGCCTGCAGCTCAGGATGTCAGTTCTTAACTCCTGCTCCAGCCTCATGCCTATCTGTCAGCATATTCCCCACTATGGTTGTCATGGACTCACCCTTTGAAACTGTAAGCAGGCCCCTAATTGAATACCTTCCTTTATAAGTGCCTTGGTCATAATATTTCATCACAGCAATAGAACAGTAACTAAGACATGTCCTATATTGTTCAATACCTCACTACTGTTCTGTTGTCATGGTTACCATGAATTGAATTGAACTGGTTAGTTACACTGACATGTGTTTTAGTCCTTCCATTTGGTCCTCAGGGTTCTTGTAGCCAAGCTAGCATCTTCCCTATATTCTACCAGAGCCTACACATACCTTCCATACCTAAGTCAACTCCAGTCTGCATCTGACCTCTGTGCCCCCTTCTGCCATGCTCACTGCCTTGTTGCCTTCCTTGATCCTCTAAGTTCATTGCTGCCATAGGTTCCTTGCCCTCAGCGCTATTTCCCTGTTCATGCATCTCCTGCATACCAGACTGACCTTGCCTGCTGGCTTGTCTCCCTATTGGGTTTGGTGATTGGGAGAACAACAACCTTTCCGAATCCCAACATGAAGCATGGAGTAGCTGCTTCTAGAACTGATAAATAGACACAATATGGGGACATACGGAGGACCAACTGGATAAGACTGCCTCAGAGCCGCTATTGGGAAGTAAGTCAGTGGCATTTTTCAGTGTTTGGACTCTATGGCTACACAGCATCCTATTACTCAGACATGCTGAACTATCTCTTACCCAACCCAAGACAGCACATGAATCTGGTGAACAATTACTCCCAGGTCTGGTTAGGACCAGTGTCTTTGCAGCAGGGCATGCCCAAAGGGTAGAGGAAAGAAAGGGGGAGGTGCTAGGAAAGGCCTCCAAAATTTCCTGTGTGGAAGAAGCCAGGACCCCTTTATTCTGAGAACATCAGAGGAAGACATAAGATCTGGACTTTTAATCTTGTTTGGGTTTACAATGAAGTTGGTGGTTAGCTGCTAAAGCTCAGGTGGGTTGGAAGAGATGCATACCACCACCACCCTGGGGGGTGGGGGTAGGCAGAGCAAAGGCTTTAGGTCTTGAGTAGGTGGCTGGCAGGAGGCACAGTCTGGCCATCCCCAGCACCAGGCCCAGCTCACCTGTGGGTCTGACCTTTAGAGGACCCACGGCAGCAAGTTTAGCTGGAAAGAGGTTGCTGCCATCTGTGGAGTACACTGGTGCTGCAAGAACCCTGGATTGGTTCCATCCAGAGTCTTAGAAAAGGTTCTAGAACAGGGGAAGGCAGGAGGCACTAAGGCAAACTCAGGTCCACAGACCTGCACTAGGACTATATTGGTGAGGGTAGATGAGCTTCAGGACTAGTTACTGACCTGGCCTTAAAGTGTTAGGGTCAGGTCAGCCCCTCCCACGAAGCGAGACTGGATGCAGGTCACCTGAGGCAGCTGTGCTTGAAAGTGTTTGACGGCTGCCATGTTGATACCAGGACACATGGCCACATCCAGCACTCGAAGCTGCTTGCATGCCTGCCCAATGGTATCCAGAGTTCTGCAAGGAGGCCACCACAGGATGAGGGCCTGACCCAGTGTGAGCCCAGAGCCCAGCCCATGTACTGTGGCTCCACCTGCCCAATGCAGTGCTGTCAAACACTTACTGCTCTGTGAGCTGACTGCAGCTGGACAGGTTGAGATGTTGCAGCCTTGGCCACAACCTGGCTGCCTGGGTCCATCCCTCGTCACTGAGGTGGCTGCAGTGACTCAATGTCAAGCGTTCCAGGCTAGGACAACCCCTAGCCACAGCCACCAAACCCATGTCTGTGAAAGCTGGCAACAGGCTCAGTGATAACTGCCTCAGCTGAGGGAACTGGAGCACCTGCAAGAGTACAGATATAGAATGGCACTGGGCCCCTTCCAGGTTCCTTGCTTGTACCAGAAACCAAAGAGAAAGGGACTCCAAGCACAAAGTGGGTGGCCCAATCCCCTAGCACCAGCCCTAATGTCCTCAGTTTAGTCACACCTTGGCCAAACTCGCATCAGTCAGCTTACTGCAAGCTGTGAAGTCCAACTCTTGCAGGGCCTGAAGCATGAGCAGGGATGAGCCCTGTGGCGCAGAACTGGGCTCCTGAGGGTCTGGAGCCTGATTTTCCACCTCTTGGTGTAGCTGTGGAAAGAAACCTGCTTCTCAGGTTCTTCTTAAGTTTTGTCAAATATTTAGGACACACAGAAGGGCATCTTGGGCCAAGGTCACCTCACCCTCCCTAACTTTAAGGATCTCATACCTGGGGACTTGGCACAGGCTCATCACTTGGCTCCTTCAACCCCAAAAGCCCCCAGTCCTGGAGCTCTTTGCACCAAGCTAGGCGCAGCACTGACAGGTGAGTAAGGTATGTGCAGATGGCCTGCATGGTCTGGTTAGTGAGGGCCACACAGGAGGACAAGTCTAGCACCTTGAGGCTTGGGCCCAATGCTGGGATCATGGAGAGCACTGAGGCATCCTGGGAGGACAGAAGGTTAGAAACAGCAGTTTGTTCCTCCAAGCTTGGCAGGGGTCACCAGCAAGGATCTGATAAGGTTCCTAAGCCAGAGGGCCCAAAGAGAGAAGCAACATGGTTCCTGTGCTGTGAAAGTTTGGAGTGCACAGGGTGGGCTGTGAAGTCGGGGTGACCTCGAGGGGGTAGCTAAAAGTCAAAGACTATGGTGGGTGGTACAAGGAAGAATGTGGACAGATAGTTTAAGGCAGCTGCTATCCCTTGCTCCCAGCCCTGTTGAAAGGATGTGCTGAGGCAGGGCTCTAACCACAGCCCACTGGGCCAGGAGTAGAAAGGTGTTTCCTGTGGAATCTGAACCTCAAGTGTTAGCGCTGCCACCACCATGAGAAGAGGAGCAGGAGCTAAATGCAGAGCAGACAAATGGGGCGTAGATTCAGGGGACCTGTGCAGGCAGGAGAGCACTAAGAGACGTTAGTGGCCAGGGGGTACTTAGTGGCCAAGGAGTGGTTAGGGAGAAGGACTTAAGTTTGGAATGTTCTTGTCATAGTAAAAGGTTAAAGGGATAACCCACACAAGAGGGACCAACTGATATTCTCAGACAGGAATGCCACCCATAGGGCAATGCTGAGCTCTATGAAGGATCTGACTTCAGCCAAGAGGTGACCCTGCAGCTCTCAAGTGATATGACCCACCCCAAAGCCCTGCCTGTTGAACATCTTAGTTGGTACAATACATTAAAATATCTATGTTTTGGGTGGGGAGTTCTCTGACTAGCCCTGGCTGCCTTGAAAATTCTTTGTTGACCAGGTTGGCCTTGAACTCAGAGATTGGCCTGCCTCTCTGCCCTCTGTGCTAGTGCTAGTGGTGTGTGCCACCACTCCCCAAGTTTCCAATCACTCATTCTTTCTAGGCTTCCTCCATCCAGAACTTATATATGGTATAGGATCACTTCATGAACCTGGCCAGTGAAGACTGTAAAGGCATTTGCCATCTGTCTAAGCTCCTGTTCTTTTCCAAACCGTGTCTCAAATTCATTCCTAACTACTATGTCTGAGATGCAAATACTGGGTAGCCTCTCCCATGGGCCTAGGCCCAGCTCCCCCAGGTGCCCTAAACAGAAGGGAAGGAAAGTAGCTCACCTTCAGTGAAGAGCAGTAAGCCAGCCTGAGGGAAGTCAGTGCAGGTGGTGCTCTGCGAACTGAGCCTAGGACCTGGGCCAGTTCCCGACCGCTCACCAGACAGCATTCAGCCATGTCCAGGCTCTGCAATTCATGCAGGGCCCCTAGGGCTGTACATCCTGCATCCATCAGTCTTTGCAGTTTCTTCAGACTCAAGTGCCGCAGGTGGCGTAGGCCTCGGCTCACAGCCAAGAGTGCCCCATCAGTCAGGTCTGAGCAGCCGCTAAGGTCCAGAGAGGTAAGACCGGGCTGCTGGCGGCACAGGGTGGCCACGGCCTCGGAGGAGAGGTCTCTACAGCTATGCAAATTCAGCTCCTCCAACTTCAATCCAGACACTTGGCCCAGGGCTTGCAGGGCCTCAGGTGGCAAACCAGTACCACTGAGGTCTAGAGCACGCAGTGTACCAGCTCGTTCCTTGATGAACTGTAGCAAGTTGTGGAAGGAAAGCTGGGAGGGAGAGGAAACCTGGGGGCTGAGGGAGCCCCAAGTTGGGCCTAGCTCAAAGGTAAGATGGCAGTAAGCCAAGGAGAGGCGCTCCAGGCTGGGGAAACAACCACTGAGATGGTTGAAGCTGAGGTCAGTCAGGTCACGCAGGCCAGCCAGGTTAAGATCACGGAGTCCACTCAATGCTTTTCGGACACACTGGGCTGTCTCAGGCTGAGCCAGCAGAGTGCCTGATGTGAAGAGACTATTGCAGCCACTGAGATCAAGCGTGCGAAGGACTGGACATCCCAAGATCAGGGCCAAGAAGGACGCCTCTGTGGGGCTGCCCCCACCCAGGCACAAGCTTTCCAGGTGGGGACCTAAGTGGCAAGCAACAGACTGCAGTACCTGGTGTGAAGCTGGTGAGCCATCCAGATTGGTTAAGCTGACACATGAAATGCCCCTGAGGCCCAAACTCTTGATGGCTGAGAGTGAGGCAGGGGACACAGGAATGTTGTAGCGCACATTTGTCTACAGGGTAGCAGCAAGCCTGAGGTTAGAGTTCTCAGAGGTTGAAGACAGTCAAGAAAGGCCCTTCTACAATGAGCACCCATCCCTGGTGTGTGTGTCATGTGTAGGCAGGAAGTGGGAACTGGGGAGAGAAAGCAGGAAGTAGGAAGACAAATTATACCGGCATTTGAAAGAAAATGACTTTTGGGCTAGCAGTAAGCTGAGCGAAGGACCATGCCAGATGCCCACGGAGGGACAAGGATAGCATGGAAAGTGAGCTAACTGAGCACAGGAAAGCTATGACTATAGGATACCCAGTGATGCCTGCATGGGGTGGGATGACAAAGGATGCTGGATCACAATCTTGTGGAGTTTCAGATCTTAAGATCCATGAACCCAGCCAGGATCTTGATATTAGCAACCAGCTTCCTCAGTTTTCTAGAGAGGACAGAAACAGCACTGAGCAGATTGGAAGGCAGAAGAGCAGCAGGTGCCACTCAACTTCTTGGAATCCAGGTACCAGGACACTGGATCACTCGGAATACAAGTGGAATTAGCACTGAGCCTAGTCCCCTGGTGGTCTGAGTGCTATGAATATTTGCAAGTAGTGTAAGCAGAAGTGTGCCTGCACATGCATGTGCATGTGTGTATTCTAACATGTGCAGTGGCCTGGAACACCTGTATCACATCTCTGCAAGGGGCAGGACCTAGGATAACCCCAAAGAAGCCAAGAACATTAAGATGGACTTGCTTAGAAGAGAATGAGGTGCTCATGTTTGGAGTTGGGGTACAACACAGGAGTTCAGCTCAGGTTTAAGATGTGGCAATATAAAGGCTTAGGCAGGAGTTTGGGAGCACCCAACTAAGGGAAATGTTTTTATAGCACCTTCCCTGATCTCACACCAAAAGGAGTTAAGGGGAAGTCAGTACAATCTGCATGGAATTGATCTGTAGAGGAACAGCTGGACTTCCAAATCCTACCCACTAGCTCGGGGATGCAGGTCAGGAGTAGAGTATTTATCTAGCATGTGTGAGGCTGAGTTGGATCTTCAGGGGGGAAAAAATCACCTAGTTCTATCTCCCTACCTGTTGCCTAGGCAGCAGGAAAGTGGTTCTTTAAGAAGGCGTTAGTTCTATCAACATGGTTCTGATGCAGGAAAGCTGAGCTCTGGAAAACACTTACCTTGTCAGTAACAACAAAAACACCCTTGTTCTCCATATCCCTCAGAACAACCACCACCGGGACAGGGACAAGGCAGCACTGACCAGCAGCAGGTGGTCCTGCAGACCTGAGCAGTGTCCTCCCAGCCACATAGCCCATCTCTAGGTAAGCAGGAGCAGCTGGCTTCCTCCTTAGCAGAAACAGCCACCGTAAGGAAGAGCCAGGAACTGGGAGCTGAGAATGTAACTCAACTGGTAGAGCAGATGATGGTCAAGCACAAAGCCCTACAGTTGAGACCCTGCATTACAGAAACCAGGCATAGTGAGATTCCTATGATCCCAGTATTTGAGGGTTAGAGGCAGGAGAATCAGAAGTTCCTGGTCATTTTTGGCTACACAGCAGGTTAAGACATGGCTGGGCTACATGAAACCCTGTCTCAAAAAAGGAAAAAAACAAAAAACAAAAAACAAAAACAGGAACCATCTTCCTGGTCTTTCTCAGAGGAATCAGAAGCTGGCCAGGCTCCCCTTCCTGATCCCACTTCTAGACTGTGGTTTTTCCCTGCTCCCTGAAGACGAGCACTCACCACAGGTCCCAGGTCCCAGGTCCCTCTCTCAAATTTAAGGAGAGCTAGGGGAAGTTCCCAGTGTGACAAACTGGGGAAAGAGATGAAAAATTCAGAGAAGGAAGGCTGCCAAAAGAAAAGGGGAAGCCGACTGACTCCAGCCACCAAGAATCCCTGCATACCACGTGAATCAGTCTAATGTTGAGTGAACCAGAGCTGGAGGAGCTATGAGGAGCTCAGTTGCCCAGGCAGCGCACACCCCCACCATACATGTGGCTTAGGAGCCCAAGAGCCACTCTGTGCTAATAGCTACAAGCACAGAGGAGCTCAGCTGCCTTCCCTTCCTGAGAGCTTAGGCAGCCAGGAATGTTCTGCCATTTTAAACTGCCTCTCTGTGAACAAGATGAACAAACAGCCAAGAGAGGGCACTGGCAATCACCCCAGGGTGCAGTCCACAGTTGGCAGACACACGACAAATAGGCAGGGTCTGGAACAGAGGGTTTCCAGCTTCTTGGGGAGAGAGGATACTTGAGACCATACCTGGGTCCTTGCTGGTTTTTCTGTTTTGCTTTGTTTCAAATTGTTTTGAGATGAGGTCTCACATAGCTCAGGCTGTCCTTGAACTTGCTATGTAGCAGGAAATGACCTTGAACTTAGCTTAGCTTCCACTTCCCAAGCGCTGGGATTATAGGCATGTATTACTACTCTTAGTTTTATGTAATACTGGGAACCCAGCCCCAGACTTTTTACTAGGCAAGTATTCAACCAACTGAGCCACACCCCCAGTGACCCCTGACCACTGTTATTCTTAGCCATGCCAGGCAGCCTAGAGCACTTTATATAATGGTCAACCTGCTCCTGATGTCAGCTGGGGAGAATGGGAGGGGGCGAATATTTTAAGAATATCTGCTTCTTTGAAGGGCAGGTGCAAGCAGGGTTCCTGGGTTCTGGACTTTGGCTTTTCCAGGCCCTAAGAAACTGCTTTTGGAGGCTCGAGAGAGGATTAGAAGGGTACCTGCTCTAGCCTCAGTCACTTCACCACAGGTGACAAGTAAGTCCTGGCCTCCTTTCCCCATGTTAGCATCTTATGAGTAATTGCAGTCACTTCAGAAATGCCCACTTTTAAGAATGACAAGTACCCCATGATTGTCAGAGGGCAAGACTCAGTACCTCGTGAAGTCTCACAGTGAGAGAGAGGCTTCTGTACAGGTTTGAGGGCTCTCTAATAGAAGAATGCTCCCATCTGCTTGGTTCAGGAGTCCAAAAGCTAAAGTACCTGCTTTTCATCCAGAAAACTGCAGTGAAATACAGCCCTGGTGCTCAGAAGTCCTAGTCTCTGGAGGAGTTAAGTACTCTGATCGAGAGGATAGCAGTGGAGAGACTGTGCTCCACAGTGTCCAATCCCAAGGTGGCTGCCCAGGACGTCCAGAGCAGTAAGCAGGAAGGGGTGCATTAGGATTGAGTACACAGGACATGGAGGACTGGGGGACTCAGAAGTCATATGTCCATGCATCCTACCCTGGCTTGGCATGGTTCCGTCCCAGCTTCGCCGCAGTTGGCTGCTATCATCCATGGCACCAGTGGCACATGGAACTGCCCCCTGCTCCACCTGCCTACATCTGGATCTTAGAGGGCGGGCTCTGTAGACTACTCTCTGGGATATGGTACTGGTGACACATAAGCAGTGCCTTAGATGTCTGTATACCTATAGCCTGGCCTTCCACTGTACTTGGCCTAGCAGGGTCTTTGTCAACATGATCTGGAGTTCCCAGGTAGCAATGCCAGCTCTACAACAGTAGCCACGAAGACCTCGGCTATGAACCCTAGCCTTCTCTTCCTTCCTTCTTGCTCCTCCTATCCCATCTCACCTCTACCCTCTCCTACCCACTCCCTCTGCCGTCTTCTCCCTTGCTGAACTCATTGAGACTTCTCTCTCCTGAGGGCTTGTAGTCTTCCTCCCTCATGCTGCCGTACCCACTCTTCTTGCCTAGCTGTAGATAACAAAACCAGCTGCCTGCTTGTAGTCTGTGCTGGAGATAATGGATCCTGCTGAGGAAGCCATGGTTTTCCCTATCCCACTTCCTCCATGTCTCCTTTCCCGACAAGCCTACTACTTTCTCCTGCTCTGAGCCTGCTGCAAAGGCTTCTCTATACCTAGCCTTCTTAGAAATGGCCTGTTCTGCTCCAAATGCAACGAAAGCCATCGGAAATCCCTCCCTGTTTGCTAGCTGGCTCCTACCTCCAGCTCCTAGTCTTTGGTTCTGAAAGTCCTTTCCTCTGGTTTGCTAAGCTGTCCGCACCTCATCTCTGGGAATCCCACTGGTTTTGTCTTTCCATTGATCTTTCCTTTTGGTTTTGTTTGGGGGTGGGGGGTGGGGAGGAGTCTAACTAAGCAGTTCAAGCTGGCTTTGAAGTCACTATGAAGCCCAAGATGGACTTGTACTCATTACAATCCTCCTGCCTCAGTCTCCTGAGTGTAATAGCACCTTTTCTCACCGCTCCAAATTTTTTCTTTCCAAAAAAGAAAAAGACAGTGGCATTCACATCCACTGTCTGGCCACTTAAGCTTCCCTTTGCCTCATCTGTTTACTCCTTCCTGTCAGAGTCACTCGTTCCAGGTCACAGCTCTCCTACAGCAAGTCACCACAATGTAGGAGCTTCTCTTTACCTCTCGAGAGTATCCTGCTTACTATGCTGCCTGCTGGGGAAGGGCTGTAGCAATTAACCTTGTCATTGCATCCAATGTAGTCGTCTACACACCCAGGCCACAGGGTGAGTAGGTTCCACCTGACCACACACACACACACACACACACACACACAAGCTCTGTCCTCTCCCACGTGCTCTCTTACACTGTACTGCATCCTATGGAACAATAAAGCTTTCCTTTCCTTTCTGTGGTGGATGAGTGTGGTCTAAGTGCATGAGTGAGTGAGGATACGTGTGGGAGGACATTACATGCCACTCTATTCCCTGGAGACAGGGTCTCTCACTAAATCTGGAGCTATGCTGGCAGCCAGCAGCCCCATTGACTCTCTTGTCTCTGCCCAGCACAGCACTGGGGTCACAGGAGTGGGCGATGTGGGCGCTCTTCAGGTTCGGTCTGTTGCTCCTCTGCTCCTTACATGTGCTTCTCCCCGGGGTGGAATGACTCAGATATGGGACTTTTCTTCCATCCATTTTTTCCAGTTTCCATTTTTTTTTCAGCTGAGTTCAACTAAAACCCAGGGCATCCACTGCAGTCAAGCCTCCGCCGCTGAGCTATACTCTTCATGTTTCTCGTTCTCCAATGACACCTTCCCCTTGAATGTCTTATACAGATATTCAATTATCAACCAAATCTTGTCATCTAGATATTTCACATTGTAAATTTCTCAACAAGTCCGATAAAATTCCTTTAGCTATTAAGACCCATGACACCAGATAGACAATTCAACGACTGACTCTACTCACATGTATACACTTCATATGTAACAGAGGAGGTTTCCAACCTAACAGGGAAGGTTATATACAAATTATGTAGGAGCTATTTGAAAACCAAACAGATCAGCTTCATACTTTATCATATAAAATTTAAAGTTTCATGAATGAAATATAATTCTCACCAATAAAAGTTAAAGTCAATCTGGGCGTGGTGGCTCATGTCTGTAATCTAAGCACTTAGAAGGCTGAGGCTCGTAGATTGCTGAGTTCATGGCTAACCTGGGCTATGTTGTGAGACACTCCCCTCCCCTAAATTAAACTAAAGAAAATAAAACATTAAAACCATAAAATATAAATTTTATTTTTATTGAACCAATCACTACTCTAAAAATCAGTTATATTCTTTAAAAGAATAAAAATATGAGCATGCATTGATGAAATCTCTGGAGGGCAAGGATCTTTAAATAACCAACCAATGAAGAAAGAAAAAGGAATCAGCAACACAAAAGCTTAATATTGTATCTCATATATAAGAACAGCTATCTACAAATAAAATGAAAGAGCAAACAGGAATATATTTTAACAAATATATAAAGATAAAATTAATAAAATTAATAAAAATTAATAAAATTAATCTTTTGTTTTGTTTTGTTTGAGACAGGGTTTTTTCTCTGTGTAGCCCTGGCTGTCCTTGAACTTGCTCTGTACACCAGGCTGGCCTTGAACTCAGAGATCCGCCTGCCTCTGCCTCCTGAGTGCTGGGACTAAAGGCATGCACCACCACTGCCCAGCTAAAGAATTTATTTTTAATATATAAAAAGTTCATACAAAAGGGCAAGCAAATTCCTAAGACCCTACCAGTTAAGTGATTAAAGAACACAAATAGCTAATGAGACCAAAAAAAAAATAAGTTCACTGATAACTAAATCAAAATTAATTAAATCAAATTGCTTGCCTTTCAAATACTACAGATGTCTGTGTTGCCCTCCTGGCTGGGCTGCCTCCCTGGCCTCCATCTTACCCTTTAGTCCATTCTGTGGAGTTCTAAGACACAGATCACACTGTCTTTGCCTGTCTTACCTTTTCTTTCTTTCTTTCCTTTCTTTTTTAAGATTTATTTATTTTATGTGAGTACACTGTCCTCTCTTTAGACAGAGCAGAAGAGGCCACTGAATCCTATTACAGATGGTTGTGAGCCATCATGTGGTTGCTGGGAATTGAACTCAGGACCTCTGGAAGTGAAGTCAGTGCTCTTAACTGCTGAGCCATCTCTCCAGTCCTGTCTTAAAGGCCCCACAGTAGTAACTGGAAGAAAGCACAAGTTCTGCTGCCTGGCACATCTGCCACCTTGCAGTCTTGACCACATTCTTGTCTCTTCTCCTACCACATCCCACACACAAAACTTAATCCAGTTAGAATTTCCACACCTTGATGCCAATGCTAGAAAGAGTGACACATGTCCCCATCCTATCTCTCAGGCTCATACTGATGCCACTGCACAGTCTCGTCTTGGTGCCCTTCTCTGGGTTTCACGCTTTCATTGAGTGATACGGCACTGAACACACGGTATCACACTAACTGTTATTTTCCTTCACTGGACAATGTGCTCTTTAGGGGGATGAGGTTTTACTCACCTGTGCACCCCAAGCTCTGTACCCCTAGTATGTATGAATATATAAGTATATACGGATGGCTGGAAAGATGTAGGATAAGCAGGGCCACGAGAAGGAGAAGAGAGGGATAAGTAAGAATGGACCAAGTGAGGTGCACACCTTACCTCCCGAAGGGCATTCTGGGCCGCACAGTACCAGGCCCGACTCACGAGGGAGGCCTCTTTCTGATCTGACAGAGGTAGGAAGCTCAGGATATAAGTGAGCATCTGAAGGAGAAAGATAAGGCGTTTGAAGCTGTTAGGACCAGAAGGGCTTTAGAATCTACCCCTCTGGGTCTGAGGACATCAGAGCACTGGCTTCTTGTCCATCTTGGATCCAAAGCTTCATCAAGTATTGACGTCTCTTCTCCAACCTTGAAGCATACCTCGTGAGAACGAACCTATCATGAGCCACTTCTGAGAACAGGTTTGTACAAAGTAATAATCAAAATTCATACCCAGTTTAGTAGAAACAGCCTGAGAACTGGGTTACACAAACCTAGCCCAAGTTTCCCCTTGGCTAGCTGACTTCCTTGAGACTTGTTTTTCTTGTCTGTAAAATGGCAACTGTTATGAGATTTAAATAGGTTCTTGTGGGAAATTACAAAACAACATTTTCTGCACATCTAGAACATAAGTCACTTTTTCACTTAGAGTTTCACTGTATAACCTAGGCTGTCCTGGAACACGCTATGCACTCAGACTGGCTTCCATCTGGCACAGCCATTCTCCTGCCTTAACTAGAGTTATATCTCATGTGATGGAATTGTGAGTGTGAGTCATGATGACCAGCTTTGGGACCCCTATTCTTTTCCCATCTTCTCCATTATCAGCTTGTTTTCTCAGCCAGCTTAAGGTAGGATGACACAACAAATTTGGGAAACTCAATTCTTCCTTCCAACTATGCTCTATGAGTCTACAGGTGGTGAGTTTGGTGGCTCTATCTGGAAGTGGGAAACGGGTCACTTGGGAGGCCAGGAACAACTTCCTATTAACTGCCCTTTTCTTCTAGAACCTTCCCTCATCCTATGACAATGTTTTCTAGGCTTTTATCATGCTAACTGTCCTATTTCTGGATTTTCCATGATTCCCAGTGTTAAATCTTTTGATTCTCAGTTTACTTGTATAAGAATACTCAACAATTTAATAGCTTTACGTTGTCATATTAACCAAGCATTAGTCTAGTACCACCAATTGTCTCCAGGGTCCTATACTCAAATAGCTCTCAACCTTAATTTCAACCAAAAGTGGCATTTGCCCTCCGTCCAACTGTACCCTTTAATGCCGACTGTACTCCCAACTTGAGGTTCCTAGTGACACTTGGACTCATGTTCTTCCATTCTCTACTCATAAAACTGAAGTTTTAGACATGGCTAACTCAGACTCCCCAAATACCAGCTTTACTGCTTCCCAGGAAAGTGACTCTAGTCAAAGCATGTGACTTCTCTCAGCTTCAGTGTCTGAAGTATATGAAAGGTGAAGATGTTTAAAGCAATCTACATCAGTTTTACAGGGACTGCAAGGCTGTCACTAACATTTATACCTTTGCAGCTTCACCATATTAACAGCGCCAAATTTTATCCCCTAGAGCTAGGTTCCTTTCACAGCTACCTTCTATGTTCAGCCTTGTTAATCCATATATCATCCAGTTTCAGTACCCCTAATGAAAACCTTCTGAGTTCACCAATAATCTTATAACAAAATCTCTGCTCCTGGGTCCACATTGCTAGAACTCCATGCCTGGTTGGGCCTGTTGCTTCCAGAACATCCCCAGCCCATTCTCCCTACCAACTCAGCATGCTGATCTCTTTTGCCATATGTGGGGCTCTTTCTGGGAAGTCCTTCTGTAGTGATTTTACTAGCCTCATTGTGTTTTCTCCTTTCTTCTCAGATGCTAAGTACATATGCAGTACTCACCCAATATTTCCTGGGCTAAAGATAGTCCTTTGCCTCTACTTTCACCAAAGGTTTGCTTAGGTGAGGGGTAGGAATAAAGGAGATTATTATTCAGAGGAAAATGACTAGGACCAGAGAGGAAAGGCATGAGGAAGAGTATGGATGGGACTGGGCTGACTAAGCCCCCATCCCTAGGGGGATAAGAGGGAAGACTGGACTAAGAGTGGCTGACCTATCTTCTAAACGATCAACTCTAATAGCAATGTTAAAGGGAAACATGTCTTAATGGAAAGGATTATACATAATTCATTAACCTGAGAAATGCCTTTCTAGCATTAATAAAGAAGGTAGAGAATAGGGGTGGAGTAGTCATCCCATGAAACCACCCCAAAGGACTATTACTACTAGTCACCCACGGGCTTTACAGGAATGAAGAGATAACTTCTGGGGCCAAAAGGAAATAGGATGTCATTGATGGTTCTATGCTAAGGAGAGGATGTGTTCCACAACTCACAGGAAGGGCCTGACTTCCTAGGGCAATGAGAGGGGGTTGTCAACCCTCCTCAGGGCAAAACGGATGGAGAAACCATTTCAAAAAAGGTACAAGACACAAAACCTGCATCTGTATCTCCATGCTCATGAGGGCAGAGTAGTCTTGCCCCTGGCTAAAGGAACAAACATCCCATGGGGTTGAATATAATACAGGGGCAGCCATCACTAGAGGTCTAGAATGAGGAGTAGGCTTGTCTTAGATTAAGGACATCGAGTATGGTCCCCAGAACTGATAGGGCGGGGGCAGTCTATTTCCGACTGCGAGGACGGTGGGGGAGGGGCGGAGGAAATGGAACGACCATTCCAAGGGGCCAATGGGGATAAAATTGATTACCCTTGAGGGACAGTGGAGCGGACATCTTCTAGAACTGAGGGGGAGGGAACGGCCATCTCAAGGGAAGGGGATGGGCAGTCTGTCCTCATTGAGGTGACAGAGCAGCCATCTTCTGGGACCAATGGGTAAAGAGGGGATGGTATCCCAACCGAAGGGGTCGAAGTGGCCCCAAAGAGGGCCGTTACCCAGAGTTTTCAGGTCCTGGGATCCGCCGGCCGGCTCGTTTTCGCCTGGCAGGAGGTATCGGGCGAGCTGTCAAATAGCCTTTCCCCAAAGATCGGGGCCCCGAAGGCGGGGCCTGTGCCCGACCCAAGCCTGAAGGACCCCTCGCTTCCTCTCACCTCCAGAGGTAGCGAGTCCGCCATCGCATCTCTGTCGTCTCCGCCCCCACGCAAGGTTTTCTGGGAAGTGTAGTCCCACCGTTTCAGGGGCGGGGCCTGGGAAGGAAATGAATCCACTTCCGCCCAGAATCCGAGGGTTTCGTTCTTTACCGGAAGTGCATGGGCTGCCGATGTGGTGTGTACTGACTGCAGTTCCAGCTACTCGCCCTTGTTTCCGTGGCTGGGTATTTGCTTAGCACCATGGCGGTAAGGGACAAGGCGGGGTCCGCACCGGCAAAGCTTACCCGGTGTTGGGAAAGTAAAAACAAAAGGGCACAAAGGCGTAAGGCACTGGGCCAGAGAGGGGCGCCATCTAATGGACCGTGCTAGAGCGAACGGGATGCAGGGAGAGAGGCAGTACAGGAGTATACCAGAACTAGTGTTGGAGGCTAGGGCGGACGGGGGCGGGGGTAGTTGCCAGTTCCAGATCTAAACTACTACCCCGAGGCTGGAGAGGGACACCATTAAGTTCCGCTGGAGTACTCCCCGAGAGGTCCTCAACCCAAAGCTGAACCTTACCAGGAGAGCCAAAGATGATACTAACATAACTTGAATTGTTTTGGGGTGAGCATTAGGCGATCATAACTGGGGATACAGTAAAGATGGTGTCCTAACTATAGTAGGAAGATGGACTAGAGGAGTGGTAGGCATCTCAGGGATTGCTAGGTTTGACAAAACACGATAAGGACTTCGCTGCGGTGCAGATAACCAGACTGGTACAGGGAGTGAGGAGGACTGAGGAAAAAAAGCTCTTGACAGTATTTCATCATCCCTCTACAGCCCAAAGGCAAAGTGGGTACAAGAGGGAAGAAGCAGATATTTGAAGAAAACAAAGAAACTCTCAAGTTTTACCTTCGGATCATCCTGGGAGCCAATGTAAGTTGCCTGCCTCTTGTTTTCTATGCCTTCTCATTCCTATCTGATTAGGAGTGCTGGTAAATGACAGCCAAGGCTCCAAAAGAGAACGTTGTAAAGAAATGAAGCCAGGCAGTCACAAGCCTGTAATTCCTGCACTAGGGAGGCTCAGGCAGGAAGATGGGCGGTTTGAAGTTAGCTTTGGGTTACAAAGAAATCCTATCTCGCCGGGCAGTGGTGGTGCGCGCCTTTAATCCCAGCACCTGGGAGGCAGAGGCAGGCGGATTTCTGAGTTCGAGGCCAGCCTGGTCTATAGAGTGAGTTCCAGGACAGCTAGGGCTACACAAAGAAACCCTGTCTCAAAACACAAAAAGACAAACAAAACCAAAAAGAAATCCTATCTCAAAAAAAGAAAAAGGGGGATGGGGGTTAATAAGTGAAGCTAGTCATAGTGGTATATAACTGTATTTCTAGCTATTTGGAAGACTGAGGTCAGAGTGTTCAGGGGTAACCAGAGCAGCACATTCAAGAGAATGAGAGCAAGTGCAGCTCAGTGGTAGAGCCCTCGGCTAGACTCTACCAGCAAACACTGCTGCCCCCACCCCCCTCCCCCAAAGTATCCAGAGGCTGAGTGGTTAAGAGCACTTGTTGCTCTTACAGAGGACCTCGGTTCCATTCCCAGCACTCACATGGTAGCTCGCAGCCTTCAGATTGAGTGGATCCAATGCCCTCTTGTGACCTCTGTAGTACCAGGCACAGGGTTGGACACATGGTGCACATACATACATACATTGCAGGCAAAAACACTCATAAAATGTATTTTAAACCATTTTTTAAAAAATAGCTAGGCAGAGAAGAAATATGAATTAGAAGTAGAAGCAAAACTTCATGAAGAAATGAAAGGGGAAACAAAACAACAATAAAATATAACTAAGAGTCCCAGCTGAGTTTAAGTAACTCGGCTGTTATACTGAGGCCATACCAAGCTTATGTGTCTTATGCTAAGGCTTCTTTTCCTGGACTCACAGGCGTTTAAAGAGTTGTCTGACTTAGAAATAGAGGTCTTCCACCACCTGGTTTCTTTAGTCTGGCTTAAATCTCAGTCAGAGTCGAGGAAAGCCCATAGTTTGGAGAGTGGGGAGGGGTGGCTTTCAGCCCCAGCCTGATCCTGTGTTTGCTTGCAGGCCATCTACTGCCTTGTGACCTTGGTTTTCTTCTATTCATCTGCCTCATTTTGGGCCTGGGTAAGTATCCCCATCCTGGGAAAGGAGTGTGCACAGAGGGTCAGTGGCTAGCCTGTGATATTCTTACTCTTGTTCTGTAGATGGCCCTGGGCTTTAGCCTGGCAGTGTATGGGGCCAGCTACCACTCTATGAGCTCGATGGCTCGGGCATCCTTCTCTGAGGATGGGTCTCTGATGGATGGTGGCATGGACCTCAACATGGAGCAGGGCATGGCAGAGTGAGTGTCCCCCATCGCCAGCTCAGGTGAGCGGCCCCAGGGCTGGGGCGCTGGGGCCCACACAGCCCAAGACTCACAACTAAACAGTATGGAAGGGGCAGACTTTAGGGCCAATCTACTATCCTTGGCAGCCTTCCCTTTATCCATAGGCACCTTAAGGATGTGATCCTACTGACAGCCATTGTTCAGGTGCTCAGCTGCTTCTCCCTCTACATCTGGTCCTTCTGGCTTCTGGTACGTGGGCTAGAGGGTTGGGCCCCATTTATTTCTTGCCAGTCTTTGCAAGTAGCTTCAAGTTGTCTTTTTTCTCCTAGGCTCCAGGCCGGGCCCTTTACCTCTTGTGGGTGAACGTGCTGGGCCCCTGGTTCACAGCAGACAGTGGGGCCCCAGCACCAGAGCTCAATGAAAAACGACAACGCCGACAGGAGCGGCGGCAGATGAAAAGGTTATAGCATCTTTACCGGTTGGCTCTGTTACGCTGTGTGGCCCCTTGCCTGGAGCAGTGAGGGCCTAGTTTAAGGGCCAAAAGCAGCCTGGATTATAGGATTACTAAATAAATAGTTTCGAATGTGGCTGATGGCTGTGTGGGTGATGATGAACAAAGTAGGAAGAATTTTAGTCCCATGATACTCCTTTCTTGGCTCACATAGGCAGAGTTTTTTTTTTTTTTGAGACACAGTTTTTTTCTGTGTACCCCTGGCTGTCCTGGAACTCACTTTGTAGACCAGGCTGGCCTCGAACTCAGAAATCCTCCTGCCTCTGCCTCCCAAGTGCTGGGATTAAAGGCGTGCGCCACCACCGCCCGGCTGGCAGAGATCTTTAAAGAAGAAAAAGGCTCTTGGGTTAGCTGGGTAAACTTTATTTTGTTCCAAATAAGGAACTCACACATGCAAAATACATGTACATGTATCTATATACATATACACACACATTCTCTCCCTCTCTCTCTCTCTCTCTCTCTCTCTCACACACACACACACACTCTAATACTGTTCACAATACTGGTTTCTGGATGCAAACTTCTGAAACCAGGTTTCTGCTCCAGGCCCTCTCTGTGTTCAGTCTCCTGTGCTGTCGCTGTATCCAGGTGTGGTAGCACCCTCACACCTCTAAGCCAGGAGCTTTGCTTAGACCCAGTGCCTGCACCAGGTCATCTCCAAGTCCACTCTTCAATGTCCGTCTCACTGCAGGGACAGAGCAGGGTTACAGGGAGCAGGGCGTAGGGGGAAGTAAGGGGAGCATTCAGTGAGTTTGTAAGGGGATGCTCACAGGACTTTCGGTTGCCACGTGAGCGCTTCCTCTCCCGAGCAGCTAAGGCTCTAGGACTGCTCTTGGTAACTGACTGCACCAGCAGGTCCATTATCTCATCTGACGTGTCACTGGGTAAGACGGAAGCTGCACTTTCCTCAGGGGATGCAGTGGAGGGCCCCGCTGTTGTGTGTGAGACAGGAGAACTGCTCTGGACCATACCTAAGGGAGACAGCAGAGGGAAATCAGGCGAAAGTGGCTTTAGAACACATTCCCCTAGCAGCAGCCATGAGTCCTACCTCTGCTGCGCCGGCTGTGTGTGGCATCTTCCGGCCTGCTGGTGAGCAGGCTCTTCATGCTGGCATGACTGTCAGCATCACCCTGACCTGACCCACTGCCCACAGCCACTGGGACAGTCAGGTTACTGGGGGCCTCCCCGGCCACACCCGAGAACTTCTCTGTCTAAACAGGGAAAGAAGGGTGGTTAGGTGCAAGGAAAAGGAACTATGAGGTGGCAGGCAAGACCTGGAGCATCCACTTCTTTTTTTTTTTTAGATTTATTTATTATTATATGTAAGTACACTGTAGCTATCTTCAGACACACCAGTAGAGGGCGTCAGATCTCATTATAGATGGTTGTGAGTCACCATGTGGTTGCTGGGATTTGAACTCAGGATCTTCAGAAGAGCAGTCAGTGTTCTTAACCTCTGAGCCATCTCTCCAGCCTTTTTTTTTTTTAAATGTGTTGCATTTTATTTATTTATTTTTTTTATTTTTTTGGTTTTTCGAGACAGGGTTTCTCTGTGTAGCCCTGGCTGTCCTGGAACTCACTCTGTAGACCAGGCTGGCCTCGAACTCAGAAATCCGCCTGCCTCTGCCTCCCAAGTGCTGGGATTAAAGGCGGGCGGCGCCACCGCCGCCCGGCAGGCAAGACCTGGAAGGGGGCGGGCACTTACCTCAGTAATCATGCGACCACGGGTCTTGTTGCGCTCACGGTATGTGGCCCGCTTCTGCTGCTGCTGCAGTACTCGTTCCCGACAAGTCCGATACTCAAGGGCAAACTCTCTCAGCGTGTGACAGAACTGCATGATGCGGACGTCCCGAGCTGCCTGTGCGGTGTAGCCCAGGTAGAGCAGAAAGGCATGGAACCTAGGCAGGTTGGAAGGAGTGGGGGATTGGATAGTGAGTCTTCCCGGTGTTTAAGGGATGGTGGTGGCAATCCTACCTCACTCTGGCTCCTGGCCCCACCTGTTGCAGACTCGACGGTGCACTACTCTTAGCATGGCTACCCGGCGGGTACACTGGGCCAGGAAGTGGGTGAGGCGGGCACGCAGGGCTGGGGCTAGCTCATGCTTTGCCAAGCTCCGGAGGCTGTCCTCAGCAGCCCGGCTCCGGCACTCCAGCTGCCCTAGGTTCTCAGTCAGCTGCTCAAAGTCCACCTAAAAAGCAAGAGGGGACACATCCACGTGCGTGCGTGTCACTGCTTGAGGCCCTAATGCCACACATTAGCACTGCCATGCCTGGCCTGTGAAGATTAGAGGCCAGGTCTCAGCTGTGCCCCTAGGCCCAGGCTGGACTTTGGGCAACAGTCTTTGTTCAATGTATGCCTGGGCAACTTAGATCCTGTCTCAGAAAGTAAAAAGTGGGCAGGGGATATAGCTCAGTGGTATAGGATGCTTGCGTTCATTGCATAAGACCCTGGATTTAGGCCCCTTTATCACCAAAGAAACAAACAAACCAAAAAATGTATAGTTTAATACAAGAGACATACCAGTCTAATTACTCCAAGCAAACCAGAAAAGATTACTTGGAGGAAGTAGCAACTAAATAGGCCCAAATAACTGGATGGCTGTGGTTAAGCCATTAGAACCCATTGGCGGAGGATATAGCTCACATACCCACAGCCCCAGTAAGCCCTGGCACAGCAGCCCAATTAGGAGGAGAAGGAGTCACCCCAAGAAGCAGTGCCCCCTGGTACTAACCTTGGCACAGCGGGTGAGGGCAGGGATTTCTGAGTAGAGGTCAGAGGAATCAGGTCGGGTCTGAAGCACCAGGGAGCAGAGATGATACAGCAGGGACTGCCGGCGTACTGTGTCCTTCACTTCTGACACCTTCTCCAGGTAGCTCAGCTCAAAGCCACTGCTCTGAAAGGACCCTGTCTCACTCTGGTCCTAGCTGGATCCAGAGCCTGTACCTCCAGTCCCCAAGTGCTCTCACTTACCTGGGAGCCATTGAGGAAGTTGCCCACAGCCAAAAGGGTAGCCAGAATGCATCGGAAGGTAGCATTGTGCACCAGCTGTTCCATGCCCACTTTCAGATCAAACAGTGGCTCTGCAATTTCCTGGTGTGAGGGACATGGATCCTTCAGGCTACATGGTCATTACTCACCTGTTCATACCACCCTATATCACTCCATGACCCAGGTACCCGCTCCATGCTTTCGTAGTCCAGCTTGAAAGCCCAGAGTTGTAGGCGTGCAGCCAGGCCTCCAATGGAAGCAAGAGTCATCAGGAAATTCTCAGCTGGGCCAAGGGGTACATCGGGGTTGGCCAGCTGGGCTTCCTCGATCTTCTGCTGCTCTTCTTCCGTGGGCATCATGGTCAGCAGTTTCTGAAGATGCAGCCACCAACCCAGAGGCCTTCAGTATTGACCCGAGGCCTACGACATTGTCTCTTACCCCTCCCTAGGCCTTCTAGGGGAGCCCCAGGCTTGGAAGAATGCTCTACAGAAATGGCAGGCCTATGCCCACCATCAGAAGGACTGACTAAAGGAAAAAACTAGCATTTCCCTCTTCTGATCCTTAGGGTAGTCCCACCTCAATGCCATCTTTGCTGACAGCAAATTCATCGAAGTTGAGCAGGGCAGCCTTGATGACATGCACAGGTGGCAGAGTGGTTAGGCCAATGTTGATGGCATTGCTGCGCTTGGGGTCCAGCACTATGGTCATTGTCCGGCGGCCCTCACCAGCTTTCTGCAAGGTTGGGAGAATGGCATTTTAAGAAGGGGAACGGGCTGGACAGATGGCTCCGCAGTTAAGAGCACTGACTGCTCTTCCAGAGGTCCTGAGTTCAATTCCCAGCAACCACATGGTAGATGCAACCATCTGGAATGGGATCCGATACCCTCTTCTGGTGGATCTGACACATAAAATTAATAATTAAATGTTTAAAAAAGGGGTGGGGGGAACTAGCTGGGGTAGCACTTTAAGCCTGCATGGTGGCACATACCTTTAACCCCAACATTCAGGAGGATATCTGTGAGTCTAAGGCCAGCCTGGTCTAAAGAGCAAGTTTCAGACAACCAAGGCCACACAAAGAAACCTTGTCTGTCGGGGGTAGGGGGATCACTCTAATGAACCTGGGAATGGACTAGTATTTCTAATGAGGGTTGAGCCTCAAGTGAGTTTCCTTTCCTTGCCCTTTCCACATGTGGGGAATGAGGCATTAGCTCTAATAACTCAGCTCCCTGAACTTCCAATTCCTGCCCATCAAGCCCATTTACCTTGGTGGGTAGCACATCCTTGGCTCTGGACTCAAATAGGTGTTCCAGCCGGGCTGTGTCCACTGAGACAGGTTCCAGGGAGGCCCACAGGGTAGGACAAGGCCCAAAGCGGCTTCTAGAGTACCCAGGGCCCCCAGTGAGCTTTAGCTCCCGCCAGAAAAGTTTTACTGTCTTCCTTTTGGTGGGATGCCTTGGGCCGTCAAGTGCAGAGTGGAGAAACGGAGCAGTAGGGGGCGGAGGTGGTGGGCAGGAGCCTGTGCCGGGTGGGGGCAGCGGGGGCGGAGGTGGTGGGCAGGAGCCTGTGCCGGGTGGGGGCGGTGGGGGCGGAGGTGGTGGGCAGGAGCCTGTGCCGGGTGGGGGTGGCAGGGGCGGAGGAGGGTGACCCCCAGAGAGTGAGGACGATGGAGGTGACAGGAACAGAGATGCTTTTCCAGCCTCCACAGATTCCACACTCAGTGTGTCCTGGTCTTCATCCTCCCCTAGATCTGAGAAGTCCAAATCCCCAATGCAGAGCTTGGGTACACGAGTAGGAAGCTCCTGGATAGGCTCGGCCTTAGGGCTTGGTAGTGACGCTGGCTCCTTGGGCTCTGGCTCAAGACTCCGCTGGCTGCGCAGCAGGATTCGGGGGACAGGGCTCTGAGGTGTCCTGGATGCAGAGGCTGGCTCTGGGGAGTCCCAGAGTTCCCTGGTGCCTAGGGAAAGGTAAGTAACTGTCAGTCACATGCCCTCTGTGGGGCAATAAAGCAACATGACGGTGAGCTTGGTGAGGTCAGTGAGGCTGGGGGAATGCTGGAGAGACGGATGGCTCAGTAGTTAAGACCCTGAGTTTAGCTCCCAGCACTAATCCTGGGTGGCTATAACCAAGCACCCGTGACTCCGGTCTCAGAACTAGCTCTAAGGCCCCCTTCTCCATGGACACACAAATGAAAGGAGGTTTGGTGCTTTGTTCTTAGTATCTCTTAAAAAAAAAAACATTTTATGTGCTGGGTGGTAGTGGTACACACCTTTAGCCTGCTGGGGGCAGAGGCAGGCAGATCTCTATGAGTTTGAGGCCAGTCTAGTTTACAGAGCAAGTTCTAGGACAGCAAAGGCTACACAGAGAAATCTTGTCTCAAAAAACCAACAAAAAAACTTTATGTAGATGAGTGCATTGCCTATGTGTCTTGTCTGTGAACTGGTGCATGCCTGGTACCCATAGAGGTAATAAGAAACTATAAATTAAAAAAAAAAAGTCGGGAGGGGGGCTATGAGTTTGAAAAAGCCAGATGAGGGGTACATGGAAGAGGCTGAAAGGAGAAAAGAGGAGAAAATGACATAATTATATTTTAATAAAAAATTATCAGCTGGGCAATGGTGGCGCATGCCTTTAATCCCTGCACTTGGGAGGCAGAGGCAGGCAGATCTCTGAGTTTGGGGTCAGCCTGGTCTACAGAGGACCAGGACAGCCACAGCCACACAAGAGAAACCCAACCTTGAAAAACAAAAACAATTATTATAAGAAGGCAGCACAGGGGGCTGGTGAGATGTCTCAGCGGTTAAGAGCGCCAACTGCTCTTCCGGAAGTCATGAGTTCAAATCCCAGCAACCACATGGTGGCTCACAACCATTTGTAAGGAGAAAGCAAGCGTGTCCTGGAGCAAGTGGGGTCAGAGCAAGAGGGAGAAAGGGAAGGGGGGAAAGAGGCAGCATAGGATTACCCCAAACTAGAGTTATTAGATGGTTGTGAACGTCCACGCGAGTGCTGGGAATCTAATACAGGTCCTGAGAGCCTCTCAGCTGCTGACTGAGTCCTCTCTCTGGTCCCCAGGGTTGGTTGGTTGGTTTAGCGGTTGGATTCTGCCTGAGCATTACCCACCTGTTGATCCATCAGACTCATCCACCGTGGCTCCGGCCAGCGTCTCTGCTCGGCCTTGGGCCAGAGCAGCCTGCTTCTCTGTCTCTGCTGCCGCCACATTCTCCAGGAACCGGGCTCTGAAGAGAGGTGCATGTCAGCAATGGAGTCTGACACAAGTCTAGCCCAGGGTGGTACACACGCCTTGCTGAGTCACTAGGCATTGTCCTCAGTTGCAAGCACACACAGGCACAGGGTACAGTCCATGCACTAGGTGTACCTCTGCCCAACCACCAACCCACATCCCAGGAGTTACAACCAACTCGGGGTTCTTGGTCAAAGTATAGAAGTTCTACTTGACATATAACTTGAAACCTTGCTGGAATCTATGAATCTAGATAAGATCCTTAGAGTAAGGGAAGGAGACAGCTATTTCAACAGGCACAACAGACCTTCTTACATGTCCATGTGCTTTTGAGAGTTACGGTGGAGAAAAGGGCCTGTTAACAGCTCAGTTTGTGTTGAAATATGAATGTGATCTACTGCTGTCTTCCCTTCCTTTCCTCTCTTCTCCTCAATCTCCTCTTTCTTTGAGACAAAGTCTCATGTGGGCCAGACTAACCCAAACTCACTATGTAGCTGAAGATGACCTTGAACTCCTGATGCTCCTTATCTCCACCCCCAAGTGCTGGAGTTACAAGATGTGTGCCTGCCACCATACCTGTTAGTTTACTTCCTGACTTTCCTTCAGATTGAGGTTTCTGTGCCCCCTCCACCCCCCTTTAAATACCTCTCCAAATTCATCCACAAGCTCTCTGTCCATATCCACATCTCTGGTCTAAGCTACTCAGTTATCACTACTGAAGCTTAGGGACCACACTGATCCCAGTAAGCTGTGCCCAGTGGTTAAGTCTTTGGGTTACTAAGGAAGCATAAGTCTAGAAGAAAGAATCCTTCTAGGGTGGCTACATCAACTGCTGTTGGGAAAGCAATGCTGAAGCCCTGAGCACACGACAGGACTGGCAGACTGGCCTCTGTACTTACTCTAGCCTGGCCTGCCCAGGAAAGGACTGGGGGACAGGTGGACTCTCAGGGGAGCTGGGCAGAGGGATGAGAGTAAGACATGGTAACTGTGTTGCCAGCTCCATTCCAAGGCCCACTTGTTGCACCCGTACAGATCTGGACAGGAGTGTCACAGTGCCTTCCCATCCACAATGGTAAGAAGAGAGGCTAGGGGTGGCGGGACATGGGGGAAACAGACCGGAAGTTGGACAGGGTGCAGTGATAACAAAGATGGCGCACAAAAGGAGGAACAGAACGGAAGGACAGAAAGTGCTGAGGGAGGCATGACAAGAGGCCAAGGCAGGTGAGGTGGAACACTGGAAAGAAATAAAGAGAAGCCACAGGAGGAGGAGGAGGCCCCGTCAGGGCCAATCCTCACCCTCCAGCAGTCACTTACCAAACGGGAGCAGTTTGGTGAAGTCTGAAAAGAAAGAGAAAGCGCGGCGTTTGGGCAGAGGAGGCTGAGAACCCGTGGAGGCGCGCAGAGTGGAGGGGCAGTGGGAGACAGGACTTGGGGGTGGGGCTTGGCCTCCCTACTTACTTGTAGACACTTCTCTCACAGGAACTGTCCACTGAAGGCCCCACAGAAATGGTAGGAAAGAGGTTCACTGAGGTACGAAGGCCAGAGGCTGGGCCAGTAGGGCTGAAGGTCGGACTTGTAGGCGGGGCGGAGCCAGTGAAGGAGGCGGAGCCTACTGGTGAGGCAGAGCCTGAAGAGCTAGAGGCAGGACCTGTTAACAGTTGGAGGCACGCCTGGCAGATTCGCCCCTGCACACAGACCCCAGCACGAACTTACCCAGGTTCTGGAGCACGCACAGAACAGCCTCCACCTTCTAGTGATCTTCGGCTCCTTTTGCCCTCCTCTGAGGATGGCTTCCGCCGCTCTCGCCGGCCACCTGCAGCTGCAGCGGCTGCAGCCTCTTCCATATCTCCATCCTCTAACCGAAGGGCGCTCTAAAGGGGGTGGTCAGGATGTGAGCGAGCAGCTGTGGCCCCATAAATGGGATAGGCACTTGGGAGCTGCACCCCTCCCCCTGGCACACCTCATAGAGCGTTAGCTGTGTTCGCAGGTCGACATCAGTGCCAGCAGTGCCCAGGAAACGCTGAACCAGTGCTTCCATGCCCTGCTGCTCCAGAGCATCTGTCACATCATAGAAGGAGTCCTGGTCCGGAAGTGCCGCCAGCGTCTGGCAGGTAGACGCAGGAAGTCAAGACTGAGGTTGATGTGTAGGGATCGTGGGCCAAGGGTCCACAGTTGGCACCTAGTGTCAGTTCCCCACCTTGTTGATGAGAGTGACAGTGTACACCAACAGCTCTGGGTCAGCTCCATTCTTCTCTTCCAGGATGGACACCAGGTTGGCCCAGGGAAGAGTACCTGCCGCACAGAAAGGGGAGTAATCACCGGGGCAGGAGCAGTAGGAGAGAGGGCGGCGTGGCAGAGAAAGGGAGAGAGGCTCTGACCGGTGGTACTGGCCACAGCGTTGACCGCCTGGATGAAGAGCGGCGCGTTGTTCTCAGAATACTCCACAAACACCAGCAGCAGCTTCAGGGCCGTCTTCACCACCAAGCGCGACTGGGAGAGAAATCAATCCACATGAGTGGAGCTTGGACCAGACTGTTAGTTCCTGGAAGAGGGGGAAGGGCTCCAGGGGCTGGACACGAAGACGAGGGTCGACATAGAAAGACCCTGGTTCTAGGCCAGGGCTCGGAGGTACAGCTTAGTTTTCTAGGGACCTCAGGCTTACTCCAACCACTTTGCAGAAGAGGAAACTGAGGCTCAGAAGGAACCAAAGGGGAAAGGGTACATATGTTTGGGGGTAAAGCCACTTACCAGGCTAGCACACAGTGTATACAGCCACTGCACAGTCTCGCTGTGGGCCACCACCCCCAGCATCCCATCCACAAAAAGCATCAGCTGGCCCAGGGCTAGAGACACGGAAATGGGAAGAGGTCAGTTGGGGGCCGGGTGGCGAGGCAAATGGGAACAAAGACCAAGGGGACAGTATGGTGCTGACCTCGGAGGATATAGCTCTGGTAGTTGTGGTCAGCAGTAGCTCCCACACGAATCAGGCAACTCAGCCCCTCTGAGTGCACGAATTCGGGCACCAGGTCCTTGTCTTCCTGGAGGCACCATGGGGAAATTTAAGGGGGATTGGGCTGGACACTGACCCTCAAGCCCACCTCTGGATCTTACCTGGAATATTTGCTTTAACGAGAAGAGAGATCGGCGGAGCTCAGGGCCACTGGAGCCATACAGCTTTTCTGCAAGGGGTAAGTGATCATAAACAACTCAAGGGGACACAGACAGTGTCTTCTTCCACTAGCATAACCAAAGAGTCTAGTTTTCAAGCCTGCCTTCCATTCTGACTCTGGGCACCCTCCTCTGTCACCATGACTGCAGTCCAGCTGTGGCATCGATCCTGACCCAGAAGGAAAGGACACGAAAAGGAGAAAGGAAGACACACCAGAACTCCAAGCCACCCAATCCATAGCCCAGCACAGGCCCAAAAGAAGCTAGGATGACTAGGCTATGTGAAAAAAAGAAGGGAACAAGGCAGCAGGAGACACCACACACTTACCCAAGATAGCATTGACCCTCACAGAGAGCTGGGTCCGCAGGATCAATGTGGGCTTCCGCCCTTTGCTAAAAGCAAGTAGCCATGTTAGTGGCTCCCAGCCGATTCCTCAGAGTCCCACCCTCAAAGCAGAGACATCTAAAGACATCTACCTATCTTTTAGATGTGAACCCTGGCCCACTCCTTCCCTCCCAACTACTAATCTGGGGTCCAAGTATTAACTGAACAGGAGAGTTTCTGAGGTATGAGAGTACCCCCATTTCCAGATAATAGTGGGCACCAGGTCCCCCCCCCCAGCATTGTTCTCTGCACTGGCTTACTGCCCAGGCTACAGACTGAGTGTCCCAGCTACTGATACCTGAGCTGGGCCCTGGTGGGGACAAGGTTGGAGGCTCAGGTCAAACCTCCTCAAATGGGAAGGGCTCCCTGGCTTCCCTCACCCTTTTAACTCTTACCTGATCTCTTCATAGAAACCCTCCAGCATCTCCCGCTGCTCTTCTAGGGACAGCTCCGGGTCCAGGTAGTATCCTGAGGGAGACACTTGCAATGCACAGTCCTCCAGCTGGAAACAAAGGGGTATGGCTATCAGGGCTAGTGCTGTTTGTTTTGTTTTTGTGCTATTAGGAATCAAGCCCAGGACTTTCCACAAGTTAAACCACTTGGCTAGAGAAGGTTTTTGTTTTTTGTTTTTGTTTTGTTTTGTTTTTTGGTTGGTTGGTTGGGTTTTGCTTTTTATTTTGCACTAACAAACACAAATAAGGAAGGGACATGAAGGAGAGCAGGAAGTTGCTGCCTTCAAGGAAGTTCACAGCCTCAAGGGGTGATAAGCTTCAGCCACAAAAGCATTCAAGCTCAGAGAGAAAGTGTTAAGGGTTTATGGAGGTGCAAACCCAGCTGGGAGTTTCTGCCAGACTCCCTACTCCCTCCAGGTCTCAGGGCCTTTTTGTCCTTTCCCCAAGTGAGCTACAGTTACAACTATTCTAGGTTGAACTTCAGATTTTTGAATCTGATGGCATCAGACTGTACATGGGAAGTCACTGGATCTATCACATCATGTTTTACTCTATAAATCCTGGCTCACTATTGGGCCTTTAAAAAAATGACTGTAAGTGCTAAAGAGATGGCTCAGTGATTAAGAGCTGCTCTACCAGAGGACCTGGGTTCAGGCCCCAGCACGCCCATGACAGCTTACAATAGTCTAACTCCAGCTCCAGGGGATCTTCTGGCCTCTGTGGGCACTGGGCCCACAGGTGGTACACAGTCATACACGAAGGCCAAGACTCCTACTCATTCAAAATTAAAATAAAATCTTTTTTTGTTTGCTTGTCTATCGAGAGGTTTCTCTGTATATCCTTGGTTGTCATGAAACTCACTCTGTAGACCAGGCTGGCCTCGAACTCACAGAGATCCGCCTGCCTCTGCCTCCCAAGTGCTGGAATCAAAGGTGTGTACTACTACTGCCTAGCAAAAAAATAAATCTTAAAAAGAAAAGAGAATGTTTATAGAGAAGGCTGAATGAGGTAACTCCAGATACTCCAGGGGCAACCTTGTGCCTCTCCCTGACATGCCCCCCCCACTGCCCCCCACCCCCGCACAATGCTGATATGCAGAGCTAATTGAAATGTGTGCCCGCCCACAACCTTGAGGTTCTTGAGGTGCTATGTCATAAGGTGAGAATGCCTCTGGGAAGAAAGGGGAATCTTCTGGCGGCTGTCTCGGCTGTCTCACTGGGCAAGTCACCTCTAACATTTTTTCTGTGATTTGCTCAGCTCTGCCCTGCTTTGAACCTCACACAAGGGTTTTCAGTTCTTCTTGGTCCCTGGGTGGAGGGGCTGTGGGAGGAGTCCAGTTCCTATCCCTTCTTCTGCCTCTGCTTAGTACCTTTATTCTTGCCTCAGAGCCTGATCTTTCTTTTTCCTGACAGTTTAGCCTGTGGGCCCTTAGGTGACCCACCCACCCCTACCCCACCCCACCCCCTTGCCTGGGACATGGGACACAGGACAAACACTCCAGCCTGTTCTCTGTCCCACTTCCTGCCTGGCTGCCTGCCCTTCTTTGGGCGCCTTGGGCAGGCCTAGCCTCTCTTTCCTTCCCGGGAGCAGAGTCATCTCCTGGGTCGACTGGGGAACAGGTCTGAGAGGAGGCAGCAAGGTTCCCGGGCTAGGTTATCTTGTCAGTGCCAGCTCAACTGACAGCAGCCAACATTCCTCTTAATCTCTCTTCCTACACAGACTCATCAGCCTGCCCCCAAACCCACCCCATTCAAGCCCAGCTACATGGCCCCATTACTGGTTAAACTACAGGATCTGGGGACTTTAAACATACCTCTCCCAAGGATTGCTTCCAAATCACACACAGACTAGCTCATTCAATGGAACATCCATGAACCAGAAACTGGTTTTAGGTCTGCAGGACACAGCAGGAAACATCTCTGCTGACTTTTCCTTTCAGTCCAGCCAGGGAGACAAGTCAGCCTTGACTCAGAAAAAACTCACTAATAAATGTGGATTCACAACTTCCATGAGTTATAAGAGGAGGTATCAAACTGCTATATATATCTGACAACTTGAATACCCAGATGTGTGGCTAGGAATGGCTCAGCACAGTCCAAAGTAGCACATCTGGAGATGTTAGGCCCACTATTCAGTTCTTCCTTCCTCCATGTCACATGCATCACCCTAAGTAAGCTGAGAATGGTCCTCTCCCTCCAGGATGAGATTTGGGGCAAGGGCCCAACCCTGAAGGCTAAGTGGTCAGCACTCCAGCATCCTCAGCTAAACAGGATTAAGCTTTTGCACTGGATGCAGATGTGGCCTCTCCAACCATTTCACCCATCCAATTCTGCCAAGGGTCCATTATAGAAAATGATCTAGAGATAGAATGCAGCCTGGTACCTTTAAGTCAGTTTCTGCTCTCAGCTATTTGTCCTGAGTGGAAATAGGAGGTCAGGCGCCAGGATCAGGCCAACAGCAAGAAGGACAGACTTCCTGCCAGCAAGATGGGGCTTATCCTTCACACCCTCTGGCACCTTCCTGGGATCACCATTCTAAGAGACAAACCTCTGGGACTCTTTTCTCACACCCTGCGGGTGGGCCGGCTTGAGCAAGACCAATGACATTGCTCTAGGCCAGCACAATATATGGGCCTCCATCTCCACCCTGGCTCCTGTCTTTCTCACATCTGGCTTCCATCTTCGGGTGCTCCCTCCCTCATTTTTCCCAGGCTTCTCTCACTTTGGCCACCAGCCATGAATCTCCTTAGTACCCCAGCTTAGGCTTTTCTGGCAGCCCAAACCCATGTGTATCTGGGTCCTTTGCAGGAGTAGTGAAGGCTCTTAACTGCAGAGCAACCTTTCAAGCCTGTTTTTTGTTGTTTGGTTTGGTGTTTTGAGACAGGATCAGGCTATGTAGCACTCACTATCCTGAAACTCGTGTCATAGACTTGGCTAGCCTTGAATTCAGAGATCCTCCTGTCTCTGTGCTGAGATTAAAGGCATACCTGGCTCCTTTGTTTGTTTTTAATAAATAAATAAATACATTTTTTATAGAGGTGGGAATCAAGCAGCCTTTTTCTTTCTAGGCAAGTACTACATCACTGGGCCACTGCCTTACTTTATTATCTACTCCTTACTTTTTTTTTTTTTAAATTATTTATTGTCAGGAGTGGTGATACATGCCTTTAATCCCTTCACTCGGGAAGCAAAGGCATCAGACCAATCTTTGAGTTTGAAGCCAGCCTGGTCTACAGAGTGAGTTCCAGGACAGCCAGAACTATTACACAGAGAAACCCTGTCTCAAAAACAACAACAAATCTCTAAAAAATAAACAAAAAAATGTATTTACTTACTCCTGTGTGTATGAGTGAGGTTGTATGCATGCCGAGATGCTCAGGAGGGCAGAGGACCAGACCTCTCCTTTACTAGTCAGTAAGGGTGCGGGCGCCCTCACCCATATCAGCCATATCAGGAGCCCCTACTGTTTTTGTAATCATATAAGAATACACAGGGCAGGGAACAATGAGGATAGAGGGGAGGGTAGAATTCCTGCTGAAGGACTCTTGTAATTGGACCACAGGATACAGGACCCTTTGCTCTGAATTAGCTTCCCTGTTATCTGAGTCTCTAGCTACCCTGTGACCTCCTGGATGAGGTGACAAGAATGTACCTTACGCAAAAAGACCTGCCTTTGGTATTCGCCTCTTTGGTTCTAGATAACAGGTTGCCTTTTAAAGGCAAAAAAAGATAAAAAGGTAAGGTACCTATAGTCCAGGTTGGTCTAGAGCCTTGCTATATAGATGAGGCTGAGTCTTGAACTTCCTGCCTCCATCTCCCGAGTGTTGGTTTGGTGTTATAGGCCACACACACACACACACACACACACACATACATATATATGTATATATATATATATACATACACACATATATACACAGAGAGACATACAGCATATATATACATATATATACACACATACACGCACACATATATATAAACACACACACATCCTATACATATACACAGACATACAGCATATATATATTTATACACACAGACAGACATACAGCCTATACATACATGCATACATACATACATAACACATATACACACACACAGCCTATAACACACACAGTACATAATATATACTCCCATGCCTGGCTTACAATGCCTAGTTTTCTCTTCTTTTTCTGCTCTCACTTTTGCCCTCTTTCCGGACAGGGTCTCTTATTGTAACCCATCCTAGCTTTAAACTCAGGGCAAGCTTCCTGACTTAGCTATCCAAATGCTGGGGTTGTAAGCCACCACACCTCACTTCAGGCTGCCTGTTTCATATGCTTTTCCCTTTTAACAAGCGAGTAAACCAAAGCTCAGAAATACAGTGTGTCCGTCGGGTATAGCAGTGTACACCTATAATTGCAGCACCCTAAGGAGGAGCTTCACAAGTTTAAGCCAGCTTAATGTATGACATCCATATTGAGTTCTATGCCAGCCAGGGATATATAATGAGACCCAATCTCAAAAGAAAAAAATAGCACTGGGGGCCAGGGAATGGAGCAGGTGGATCCCTGTGAGTTCCAGGACACGTAGGCCTCCACAGTAAGATCCTGTCTCAAAAATAAAAACCAAACAAAAGTTAGTTAGCTGCCATGGGCAAACACAGCCTTGAATAAAACCAGGGTTAACTGACCCATATTTTAGGTGCCTGGGTCTTGTAAGTGTTCCAGAAAACCTTGACAGAGAAATGGACAGAGGGTCAGGGCCTGTAATATCGTTACTATACTTCTTGGACTCTGCAAATACCCCAAACTGGTCTTCCCAGTTCTAGTGAGAGAACATGAACATGAAGTGCACTTAACACACACACACACACACACACACACACACACACACACACACTTCTGCACGTCTACCACTTCCAGGACCTAAGGTGTGGGCCCAACATC
Organism: Tokudaia tokunoshimensis; assembly: GCA_036184795.1. NCBI lineage: Eukaryota > Metazoa > Chordata > Mammalia > Rodentia > Muridae > Tokudaia > Tokudaia tokunoshimensis. Next base: position 32,394,413 of record BTHU01000020.1, read on the forward strand.
TTTAGCTTAGAAGGACAGGCTGATGGAACGTGCAGACTACAGGCAGGCTGGGAAAACAGCCACTCCTTGCTCCTGCTCCAATTTTCTACTCTTCCAAAGACTCCTGTATCAGAGGACTAAAGAGCTCAACACATAAACCCCACAGGCCTCTTAACCCTTAGGGGGATAGACATGGTGGCGTATGCCTATAAAGCTAACATCCATGAGCCTGAGGTAAGAAGAACAAGAATTTGAAGACAGTTTACGAAACTTGCCTGGAAAAAAACATTCTAGGTGGGGGAATAGGGTGGGCGGGGCTGTAGCTCGGCTGTGTGGTACCTATTCAGCCTGCAGGAGGCCTTGGGTTTTATCCTCAACACTGCAAAAACCAAACCAAAAACATCTTTGGGGACTCCTCTGATTAGCATCTATCCCTATAGGTCAGGTTCACACTCGAGGAGCTCTGAGGGGTAAACTGAGGCGGGACTAGGGGAGGTCAGGACATATTCTGGTACCTTTGTCCTCTTTTAGTCATGGCCAGGAGGGTAACGACCAGGACACCTGAGATCAATCGTTACTGTCAGTACAAGGGGACTCTGTAGCCTTTACGGCAAGGTCAAAGAAGCGATTCTGGTCCCTCTGTCCAGAGTCCAGGAAAATGTCAGTGGTATATTACAGTAGGGCCTTGGTTCTCAGGAAAAACTTCTAAGGTTCTTCCCAGAAGGAAAGATAAAACTGGTAAATTAGAATTAGGGTTTAAGACATCAAAGGTTCAATTCTCCATCAGGCAGGACAAGTCCTTGGGCTGAAAGAGCCCAAGCATAACCCGGAGAAGACTCTGGAGTTCCCCTAGGGACATTAGGCCTAGCCTATGGTATTGCCAGGCTTCCCCACCCCCAATCAGGACAGAAGATGAGTCAGAGGCTGTGGCCAGGAGCTTCCTCCTAGACGCAGAGGAAATGAGCAAAGTTTCTCAGACTGGCAAAGCTCTGAATGGCTTAAAAAGGAGTCCCTGGGGGAAACTGGAGTCCAACTGGGTGAGGGGTAGGAGCCCCAGGGAGGCTGCAGGGTCTGCAGAGATAACACTCCAGAATGGGAGGGCAGAGGTCTCTTGATTGTGATCTACCTTTTGCCAGACAACTACACACAGAAGGAAACAGTGGATAGAGAAAACCTAGCATCCTATTTTTGCCCAATAGCCTACACATGTGATGCCTGGGTTTCCAGCCCATCTCTCCCTTCTGGAAAGCAAGCAAGGTAGATTTACCCCGTGCCTGTGCCTCTGGGGCACCCACTTAGAGGACCTGGAGAGGATCCAGCTGTTGAAGTTTCCTGCAAGGAGCCCTGATCTCCTCCTCCCTCCGTTCTCTGAAGTTCCTGCCCCTGCCCTAGTCTCAGTCCCTCTTCCTCCAGCCTTCTATTTTGAGTCTGTGGTCACAGTTTATATTTGGGACAAGCACATCACAGTGCATCTGACCATTCCTGGCAAAGCTATCAACTCCAGAGAGTTTTGGCTCTGTTAAACAGTGTGGTAACTTTACGCCCTTCCCAAAGCTTGGGGGGGAGGGGAGGGGGGAATGTATGGGGCAATTCTCCCTGCAGCAGGTAGGAGATCCTAAGAAGTACAGAGCCAGGTGGAGCTCAGTAGTGTCCTCAGTTAAGAAGCAGAGAAGAGGACATAGCACCTGGTTGGGAAGACAGTTTTAGATCCATTCATATTTCTACACACACACACACACACACACACACACACACCACACACTGAACCCAGGAGCCTTTTGTTTTGTACAGGCCAAAAACATGCAATAAATTTTCTAAGTGAAGAAGGGGTTCTGCATCTCATTTTTGAACATCCCAGACCTGCTCCCAAGTGTGAAGAAGGGTGTCCTAGAATGAGAGAATTATTGTCTTCTCTCTAGCCTTACATATATATGTATTTGTGATACTGGGGATCGAACCCAGAGCCTTGCGAATACTAAGCTAAATGCTACAGTCTCAGCCCTCACCTTATTTCTGGTCAAGGATTTTCATTAGTATAAAGGATAAGTAGTCTCAATTCAACACTCCTTTCTCCCTAGTCTGTCTCAACAGTTGCAGTTCAGCACCCTTTTCTCTGTAGTCTGAATACCAAATGCCAGGTGACCTCAGACTGGGCATGCTTCCTCCAGACCCCTCTGAAGAGAGAAGTAGAAGAACGGACTACACCAAAACTCTGGGGGTGGGCAGTATGCTGCATTCTTCCAGCTGTGGTCTTAAAGCTGGGACTCTGCCTGGACACTGGCCACTCCCCAGGCCAAGTTTCCCGACCCCCTCCTGCCTGCACTAGGGAGGCAAGGCTGGCTGCAACGCGAGGAATGCAGTCTAGGGGCCTGGAGCCTAGGGCACATTCCAGGGGAGACCCCGGGTCTAAGGGCCATGTTTGCGCAACCCCGCGCCCAATTGAGGCACCACATCAACTCCCTCCCTTCTCCCTCACAGCTCCCAGCTAACCCGCAGGTCAGGAACCCTGAGGGGTAGTAGTGTGCATGCCTCCGGGAGTCCTGGCCCGGAAAAAGCAAGCCGGAAAAAGCAAGCCGGAAAGGGATGCCTGCGGGGAATGGCGGGGTGGGGGTGGGGGTGGGGCCGAGGCCAGCAGGAGGGGAGGGGTGGTCCCGCTGGCCATAAGGAAAAAATCCACTCTAACTGAGCAAAATCGGCCTAGGAACGTCGGCAAACTAGAGCAGGTCAGCGGTTTAAAATTAGACTGGTCCACCCCCTCCCTCCCAGGCGTAGGCCACCAGCGGCGGGCCTAAAGGGACCATGGGGGCGGTGACTCAAAGGGCTTTTCTACCCGTGCAGCCTCCCAGGAGCGCACGGCCGCTTCCAAGGGACTCCTCTCATCCTGGCTGGGACTACAGTCCTCACCAGTCCTGGAGAGACTATTCCAAGGACCCAACCCAGCCTGTAGCCTTGATCCCTCCATAAGTCCTCCCCAAGCCCGCCCCTCTGTGGCCCCGCCCTATCTACCTGAAGCAGGTGGAAGTCTGTCCCTTCCCAATTCCACTTCCCCAAGCCGCTACAACCCGAACGGCTACCGACCCTTTGCCCACTGAATCAACCCTGGCAAAGAGGCAGCGAGGGAACGCCAAGCACCTCTTCAGGAGGGCCTAACTTTCAAGGGGAGCCTGAATGGTGCAAATCACAAACTCTCATTTTCCTTCTACACTGTCTCCTCAACTTGAGTCTCCCCCTGTAGGCAGAGTAGCGTAGACCTTCGAACCCTGGCCGGAGATTTTCCGGAGGCGAGCACCCGCCCGCTATAGTCTCTCTCCTAGAAGCACAGCCCATCGCCCACCTCAACCTCCGCAGCGCCCCTCACCTTAAGAGGCGCCCCCAGGAGTCGGTGCAGAGCAGGGATCTGCGCACTCAGGGGCAGAGCCCCGTCCAAGCTGCAGGTGGGGGCCCGGCGTGGTTCCGGGAAGTTGGCACAGGCGAAAGGGTCGGTGTCCTCCAGGTACTGCACTCTCACAGTTACCACTGATACTGGGTCCCCATCCCCGCGCTCTTCCTCGCCCGCCATGGCTCTGCCACCGGCTGCCAATGGACGCCTCTGTGTCCCTGCAATACTGCAACTTCAACTCGACTAACTTTGCTGTTAGGGCCGGGCCGGGTTGGGCCGGACGCTCGCTGCTCGAGGGGCGGAGCCAGGAGGAGGTAGGGCCAAGGAAGGGGGTGGAGCCAAGACTGAGCTGAGAGCCCGCGCTCGTGGTTAACCACCGCCAGAGGCGGCGCTTGGGTCAGCCTCTCGCAGAGCTGGCGATCCCGTTAGTTCCAACGCTAGGAGGGCGGGAAAACCCGAGCTCCCGCTCCGCCTCAGAGCAGAGGGCGGAGAGAATTTCTTTAGATTTGGTATGAACGATGCTGCAGCCGATCTTTGTAGGGATTTTTAGGGCAGGTTGGGGGTAAATCTCTTCAGATAATCTGTGTAGCTGGGCCACTCTCAGTTAAGAGACGAGAAGGGACTAATTGCTAGCTTGAAAGACAAGTGAAAAAGCATTTCTCTCATTTGGGGAAAGCAGTGAGAAGGATCGCTTTCAATTTGGAATAAGAAGTGGAAATAGATTTTATATTTGAAAGAAGAGGTGGATTCAGTCCCCTCTAGCTGGGGGGGAGGGTGAGGGAAGAGGACGGGTGCACTTTCTCGAAAAAGAATGGAATGAGTCAGTGTGAGGAGGCAGGTAGCACATGTTCCTTCGGCTTGGGTGATGAATGGAAAGTGGAGACATTCTTCGGTTTGGGGAGAGATGAATCAAATGCCCCAAGTTGTTCCTAGTTTAAAGGGAATTCCATAAGATCCTCCCAGATCCATGGAATAGGCGAACAGTTCCCTGTAGTTTGAAGGAAAGGGAAGGCGGTGCTTCTGGGCTCTGGGGAGAAGAGGAATAGCCTCCTTTTCAGCCTGGAAAGAGCTGGGTCGGTCCCGGCCTTGAGGTTTCTGGGTACGTTGAGGGCACCGTTGTCCATTAAGGCTTTCTGGGTGTGCCCAGTGCGCGTGCGCAGCTGTGGTCTAGGAGTGGGCCGGTAGGGGGTCCCAGGTTTTGGAGATCCTGTTAGAAGGCAGCCTCGCACCGCCCTGTGCGGTTTTCTCAGCGTGGCGAGACCCGCAGCCTGAGCACCCGGGGCGGGTGGCCCGCTGCTGGGCGGCGTTCTGCAGTGGCCGCGCTTGTCTCTGCTTCCCGAGACCCCTGTCTTTCTCCCAGCTCCGGGACCCGGTGTCCGGTCACCTTTCTGAATCCGGAGGAGAGGCGGTTTAGGAGAGCATACTCGAAAGAGTGGGTTTCAGGACAGGGGGAAGGAAGGCTATGCTGGGGAATTTCCGGAGATGACATTAACCTAGAGGAGACGGAGGAGGGGATCCCAACTGCTAGAATCCTGGGCAGGGTTTCGGGGTCCGGACCTGGCCTGGGGGTATCGGAGCCCGGATTGGGGGGAGTGAGCCCCACGTGCCTGTGACGCGGGGGCGCCGGGTAGGCGGCGGCGGCGGCGGCGGCAGCGGCGGCAGCGGCGGCAGCGGCGGCAGCGACGCGGGGCCGGCGGCCGTGCAGTGCCCGGAGGACAGCAAGATGCTGCGCGCCGCACTGCTTCTTCTGCCCAGGTTGCCCCTGGCGGGGGCGGGGGCCACAGAAGAACCCACCCAGGAATCGGGGCCGTTGGGTGAGCCTCCTCCAGGCTTGGCGCTCTTCCGCTGGCAGTGGCACGAGGTGGAGGCGCCCTACCTGGTGGCCCTGTGGATCCTGGTGGCTAGCTTGGCCAAAATCGGTGAGTGAGAGAGAGAGAGAGAGAGAGAGAGAGAGAGAGAGAGAGAGTGTGTGTGTGTGTGTGTGTGTGTGTGTGTGTGTGTGTGTGTGTGTGTGTTTGAGCGCCCGCACGCCAGGCCAGCGGCCCGCTGAGGACCCGCCCCCAAACCCCTAGTTCTCCAGATCCAATTCTGCGTCTTGCATTGTGCGGGGATTTAGGCTCCAATTCCACAAATCTGGTTCTCTCCCATTTCCTGATCTCTTGTGGGTCCCCCTTCTCGGTTGGTAGTTCAGAGGATTTGCCTTCCTAAAGGACTGCCTGTCGCCGCTCTCTTCGGTTCCATCTTTAGACTCTTTCCCCCAGTTTTCCCTTCCCCTTGCAGTTAGCTCTCCTCAATAAATGTCAGTAAGGCCTCTCCTCCAGACGTCCAGCTTCTCAGAAACCTGTCAGCAGTGAGGACGCAAGGGGACACTGAAGGGATGATATTCTCCTGGAAACCCTAGGCATTCTGGTTCAGAGAAATTTTCCTGCCCTAGAGAGACGGCCAAGAGTCTGAGATTTAATATCTCCCGAGATAACTAAACTGCCACTTTTCCTGTAGCATATCTCTCTACTCCACTTAAAGCTGTTGCCACCTTCTACCGCCCATTTGCAACCTCACCCTCCAATTCACATTCCTCTTTTCGATGTTTAAGAAACTTGTGTTTATTGGGTCTTGACTGTGTGCTGGCTACCCTGGATGCTTTCATGTTTGCCCTCTTTCCGGCCTCACATTGAAGGCTGTGTTTCAGGTTCACACATTTCCCCCATCAGAGATGCTTTTCCTTGCCTCTCCCCGCTCTCTGGCAGCCAGTGGTCCCTCCTCCCCAACGGAGACCCTCCTTCTTTCTCTCTGTTGTTCAAGCCCTGCTGTGGGGGTGACTAATTATAGCTGAGCGTTGCTACTCACTCTCCATCTATGCTGGCACGTCTTGTACTCCAGTCTCCCCAGTGAAACCTTCATGTAGGAATCCCACAGCCTAGTGTTTGCCTCCTTCTCCTCCTGGGATATCACTGAGGTATAGTGTGGGGAATGGAGATATGATAGAACTCGCCTTGGCAGCCCACAATTGATAACAAAAAATAGAACTCTAAGTATCTTCAGGGGACCTGATTCTGCCAGAGAACTGACTTTTTCATGGGTTTGCAGGGCTGGGAATGGTACATGCTAAGGGGAGAAGGAAAGCAGAGATGGGACTGGAGGGAGGAGGACCTGTGTCTGAGCTCACCATAGAGGCCCAGCAGCGGTGACAGCAAGGAGTAGAAAGCAACTTCTACTTGGAGCGAGGACTGCATCTGTTGACAAGGCCATGGATTGTAGAAGAGTTTATAGCATCAACATCCTAGATAAATAGTGCCTTTTCTAGTTTGGGTAATACCTCCTATAGAGGAAAAAGAGATCTTCCTCTCCAGCTAAAAAGGATTCTTGGGGGTTGGGGGCATAAGCAGAGTATTCTGGAATACCCTCCAGTTTCATAACTAGAATGCCCTTTCATTCCACACATTTTCTTTCATTCAGTACATATAGATGCGGAGTCCACTATGTGCTAGATGGATGTAGAGCCTTTGGGTACAATTTCCAAAGGGCCTTGTTTTGGCATAGGCTCGGGTTACTAAGGACCCTTCCTCTATCTGTCTGAGGGGCTGGACTGTATGGACTGTGTCCAACATGCAAGAGCCCAAGGGAGAACCATATTAGGGACAAAAGTGGGAGAAGCAATAATGTTAGAAATCCTTTTCTTATACCCTCCTCTTTTCCTAAAGACAAATATGTTTCTTTTCTCCAGAGTCAAATTTAATTAATATTGTTGCAAGCCTACTGTGCATCTGACACTACACTAGGCACATTTGCACATTTCATATACTTTGTCTTTGCCTTTTATGGTGAATGTTTTTCTTCCCTTTGTGATGAATGTTTTTCTTACGCTAAAGAAGAGAACTGAAGTTTAGGTAGATCAAAGAATTTACCTGATCTTTAAGATGTATTTATTTTATATATGTATATTTATTTTATGTAATGTATAACACTGTAACTGTCTTCAGACACACCAGAAGAGGGCATCAGATCCCATTACAGATGTTTGCAAGCCACCATGTGGTTGCTGGGAATTGAACTCGGGACCTCTGGAAGAGCAGTCAGTGCTCTTAACCGCTGAGCCACCTCTCCAGTCCAAGAGCACCTCTTGGAGAGGACCCAGGTTCAGTTCCCAGTACCCACATGGCAACTAAGAGTAGACTATGGTTCAGTCTCCCGAGGATCTGACTCCTGCTTCTGGTCTCTGTGGGCTCCTGTACTCACATCGTATATAAATACACGTTATAAATAAACAAACCAATAAATAAATAAGTAAATGAATAAATAAATAAATAATTCCTGGGATCACATTATTAGAAAGTGACAAGGTCAAAGGGCTTTAAGATCTGACTGCTCTATACAAAGCTCACTCTTTCTTCCTTTCTTTCTTTCCTTCTTTCTTTATTGAGACTGAGTACTATATGGCCTTGGCTAGCCTGGAACTCACTCTCAGGGATCTGCCTGCCTCCACCTTCCTGAGTGGTGGCATTAAAGGCACATGCCACTGTACCCAGCTACACAAAGTGTTTTGTTTTGTTTTTTTAAGATTTATTTATTTATTTATTATATACTGTAGCTGTCTTCAGACACCCCAGAAGAGGGCATCAGATTTCATTATGGATGGTTGTGAGCTCCCATGTGGTTGCTGGGATTTGAACTCAGGACCTTCGGAAGAGCAGTCAGTGCTCTCAACCGCTCAACTATCTCTCCAGCCCCTACACAAAGCTTTTAAAACTGAGCTATTTAATGAAATATGTACATTAGGTTGAGAGGCCCAAGGTGCTTCTAAAAGAAGCTATGTGTACATATATTAGCATAGATTGTGTCATATTAATAGCAAATATTGAGTATTTACTATAAATCAATGTGCTATGTGCTTTCTTTTGGGGGGTGGGGGAGATGAGAAAAAAATCTTGCTACATAACCCAGGCTAGCCTTGAACTCTCTATATAAACCGAGTTGGCTCAGTGCTTAAAAAAAAAAAAAGCATTGGCTGTTCTTGCAGAGGATTGCAGTCATGACATCTGTCCTAGGGGATCTGACACCCTCTTCTGGCCTCATCAGACACTAGGCATATACATGACACACTTACATACATGCAAGCAAATACTCATACACATAATAAAAATAAATGAATCTTTAAAAAAAATCCGACACAATGTTTACCTTGAACTCACGGCAATCCTCTTACCTCAGCCTTCCAAGTCCTAGGACAACTAGTGTGTGCCACTGTACTTGATTTTCTGACACACCCCCAGTTCCTGGGGATTGAATCTAGAACCTCGTGAATGGTGGGATATGCTTTGCCATTGAATGTCCTACAACTCAGCTGTATCCCGACTTTATTTTGAGAGAGGCTTGTTAAATTGATCATAGGTCTGTCCTATCAGGCCCAGCTCTAAGTGCTGACAAACAGGTTGTTTTATTTAATCTTCACAACATTGAGAGTCAAAGAATGAGTAAATAGTCTTTAAACCCAGTCCGATTGATTTTAGAGGCCCTGATTTCTTTTCCCTAGCAATCTTTTTTTTTTTTTTTTTTTTTTTTGGTTTTTCGAGACAGGGTTTCTCTGTGTAGTCCTGGTTGTCCTGGAACTCACTCTGTAGACCAGGCTGGCCTCGAACTCAGAAATCCACCTGCCTCTGCCTCCCAAGTGCTGGGATTAAAGGCGTGCGCCACCACCGCCCGGCCCTAGCAATCTTATACATGATATTGAGAGAGACTGTTTAGCATTTGTTTAATGTCAGATGATTGGTATAGATAAAGGAAGTCAGAGAAAGATGAGGTCAGTCCCTGAAAATGGCAGAGGAGGGGGCATTTCAGAAAGGAGGGGGAAGGGGTGGCAAGAACAGCCTTGCAGCCATGGAGCATTTGTAGCCTTGGGATTGGAGATTCTGTAGTTCTTCCATTGGTCCTAGGGTGAGGGATTCTAACTTTGGGTAAACTGATACAGGCCAGGCTGGGGGATAATATCCCATGGATTCTTACCTGTTGCCTTCTTGCATTCCAGTGTTTCACCTGTCTCGGAAGGTCACCTCTCTGGTCCCTGAGAGCTGCCTGCTGATTTTGCTGGGCCTGGTGCTAGGGGGCATTGTCTTAGCTGTGGCCAAGAAGGCTGAGTACCAGCTGGAGCCGGGGACCTTCTTTCTTTTCCTGCTCCCTCCCATCGTGCTGGACTCAGGCTATTTCATGCCCAGCCGGCTGTTTTTTGACAACCTGGGTGCCATCCTCACCTACGCCGTGGTGGGCACGCTCTGGAATGCCTTCACGACAGGTGTTGCCCTTTGGGGCCTGCAGCAGGCTGGACTTGTGGGTGAGTAACCCTAGGGCCTAGGCTGTTTAAAAAAAAAAAAAACAGCCTTGCTAGCTCCATCCCCTAACTCCCTTCTCTAGCTCCGAAGGTCAGACACCTGAGTCCCATTCCCTGGGAGCTCGGTTGCAGGTCTGACTCGCCTGGAGTGCTTGGTGGTCCCAGATAGGCTTCCGTCCTAATTTTGGTCTCTGCCAGTTGGATCTGCTGCTGCTGCAGTGTGACAGCTGAGCAGGGGCCTGGCTCCCAGCTGTGTGTGGGCAGCTGAAGCTCTAGAGCTTGCTCTAGCACTCTGTCCACTCCTGCCCTCTGTCACAACACTGCCATTTGCCAGCCCTGCAAGAATTTACAGTTCTAGGTCTGCTCAAGCCATGTCAGGTGCTTTCCAGTTTTTATTTCTAAAAAATGCATATTTTACATCCACGAAATGCTAACCTCTATACTGGGCATTCTTTCTTATTGTGTCTTCTTAATACTATCTCTGGTGAGGTAGAATTTACCTCATTTAATGGAAGAAAAAGTAGAGCCCTTTGCGTTCATTTGGAACCAGGGCCTGTGCTTAGCCTCCATTTTATTGAGGCTCAGCATTTAGGCCCTCTCCCAACCTCTTCTTTATTTCCTAACATAAGAAATCCATTCAGTCCTGATATTGAAAATTCAGACTTCTTCTAAGGTAAAAAGGAGAAGCTTGCAATTCCCAGCTGGAAACTCCAGTCTCGTGTTCTTAATAAAAAGTGAGCTGTTTTGGGGCAGGAAGGGAAAGGGGGGGGCCTCAGATTCTAAGCATAGTAGTAATTCTAAATAATAATGGTACTGGTGCCTTATCATGTGTTAGGCGCTAACTAAATGAAGAATTTTTTTGAGATAGGCATCATTTCCATCTTGCATATGGGGAAACTGAGGCTCACAGGGTTATGGGACATACTCAAATCCCACCTATGGTACTTTTCCTGCTGTGATCTTCCTTTCCGGCTGAGAACTGTGTACACACACCACATCCATCCGTTGGCTGAACCAGGTGTGGGAGAACCCATTTCCTGTTATCCTGGGTAATTAAGCCAGCCAGCAGCCAGTTCTACCTGCTGTCAACTACTTTTACTTTTCCTGTTGCTGCAGTTTTATTACCAGCACCACCTGAATGGTTTTGCAGCCATCTTGTGAATTATGCAAATAGAGTCCTGTTACAGTGACAAGCACCCATATCACAACAGCTGGTGATGGCAAAGCCAGGTCTTTGGCACATGCAGCTCAAGCCTGCGGGACACAGGCCGGTCTCCCCACCTTTCCAAATTCCCTTTGGGTTTATTTCTTCCCAGTAGGAAAGCTTACGGGCTTGTCACAGGCTTGTCTGTCAGGGGCAGTCATTTTCACCAACCAGCCCTATCTTCTGTCTCTTGCCGGTAGCTCCTAAGGTACAGGCTGGCCTGCTGGATTTCTTGCTTTTTGGGAGCCTCATCTCAGCGGTGGACCCTGTGGCCGTGTTGGCTGTCTTTGAGGAGGTGCACGTCAATGAGACACTCTTTATCATCGTCTTCGGCGAGTCTCTGCTCAATGATGCAGTAACTGTGGTAAGAACGTAAGAGGGACAGCCGACCCCTGACCCTAGACTGCCTATGGGATACCTGACCAGGCTTAGACCTTTCCTCCTAATCCCCTGGGGAGGAAATAGGTTCTTAGCTTTCTTCTGTTCCCGCCCACTCCACCTCTGTGGCCTCCTCCTACTTCTGCCTCTCCTCTTGTCACTCAGGTGCTGTACAAGGTCTGCAATTCCTTTGTGGAGATGGGCTCTGCCAACGTGCAGGCCACTGACTACCTAAAGGGAGTCGGTCAGTATTTCCCCCAACTTGGCCAGCATTCAATATCTGCCTTCTCTGGATGGCTGTGACCCACCCATCCAGCGTTGGGACAGAATGTTGGGACATTCTGATGTCTCATTCCTTCCTCTCCTCTATGGAGAAATGGGGTCTGGGAGGAGCTTACCTTGGTATTCTAGTCTGGGATCCCAAGCCCCAGGGAGTGTGGTGGGTGCCTTCCTCTATCTCTTACTAGGCAACAGGCTTGTCAGCCCAGCTTGGGGAGGGTCTGGGCCAGGGGTCATGTGACAACCCACTCCTCCCCCAGCTTGGGGAGGGTCTGGGCCAGGGGTCATGCTGACAGCCCCCTCCTCCCCCAGCCTCCCTGTTTGTGGTCAGTCTGGGCGGGGCAGCCGTGGGCTTAGTCTTTGCCTTCCTCCTGGCCCTGACCACACGCTTCACCAAGCGGGTCCGCATCATCGAGCCGTTGCTGGTCTTCCTCCTCGCCTACGCAGCCTACCTCACTGCTGAAATGGCCTCGTTGTCCGCCATTCTTGCGTGAGTCCAGGGGCTATCACAGGCAGGCAGCTGGGAAAGGGAAAGTCACACTTTACATGGCCAGAATGCAAGGGCTTAAGGAACCTGTAGGCCTCATGGAGCCCTTGTGGATACCTCATACTCTCTCCCCAGAGGAGGGTAAGCCTCAGGTTCTAGCACCTAGAACTGTCTGAGCACCTGAAGGCTCACACTTCCTCTACCTGAAGTGCAGGTTAAGCCGCCAGTATACTTCAAGGCTTGAAGTCACTGCTTGGTATGGGTATAGCACCCCCAGAGGGTTTGTTAGTCAGAGCACGAGGCACCAATGGGAAGCCCAGAGATCTGTATTTATTCCAGGACTACCACTAACTAGTAATCTTCATGTATCCCTGAGCTTTGGCTTGGGACACCTGATACCCTGTGATAGCCAGCACCACCCCCCGCCGGCTGCATGCTCAAGTCTGAGACGGACTGAGCTTTCGGGACCCTCCCTCACTTGCAATTTGTCCCTCTCCCAGGGTGACCATGTGTGGCCTGGGATGTAAGAAATACGTGGAGGCCAACATCTCCCATAAGTCACGCACGGCTGTCAAATACACAATGAAAACGCTTGCCAGCTGTGCCGAGACGGTCATCTTCATGCTGCTTGGCATCTCAGCCGTGGACTCTTCCAAATGGGCCTGGGACTCTGGGCTGGTGCTGGGCACCCTCTTCTTCATCCTGTTCTTCCGAGCCCTCGGTATTGCTGGCGTCCTCTCGCCCCTCATCCCCTCAGTCCAAGTTCACATTCACGTTAATTCCCACACCTCCCCTCAATGTTCACCTGTCCTAACCCCTGCCAGACCTTATCCCAGATGCTTGGTGCCAGGCTCCCAGTGTCCTCCACTCCCAACCCCTTGCTCCTGCTGGCCTCCCTCCTGCTGTAGGCGTAGTCTTGCAGACGTGGGTGCTGAATCAGTTCCGGTTGGTCCCGCTGGACAAGATTGACCAGGTGGTGATGTCCTATGGGGGCCTTCGGGGGGCTGTGGCCTTTGCTCTCGTCATCCTACTGGACAGGACCAAGGTCCCTGCCAAGGACTACTTTGTGGCCACCACAATAGTGGTGGTCTTCTTCACAGTCATCGTGCAGGTGGGAGCGCCCAGGAGGCTAGGTGGGAGAGGTTCAGCAGGCCCTGGGAGAGTCTTGGAACACTCGGGACAGGGCCTTTCGTTTCCACTGGGGGAGGCAGGGACCCAACTTTCCAGGCCTTGAATGGGTTGAGGCAAAACTGAGGCCCATTTTTGGTGGGGAGTGGGAGAAAGGCAGCAGGGAACTGAATAGGACAGGGCTCACCTCTTGCCTGTCCGTAGGGTTTGACCATCAAGCCACTAGTCAAGTGGCTGAGGGTGAAGAGGAGCGATTACCACAAACCCACCTTGAACCAGGAGCTCCATGAGCACGTGGGTACCAGAGCCCCATCCCTCCACCTGCCCCTCTCTCCCTTCTCCTACGTTGGCAGAGTCCTGATCCAGTCCCCCTACCCACCCCCATTCTAGACTTTTGACCACATTCTGGCTGCAGTGGAGGACGTTGTGGGGCACCATGGCTACCACTACTGGAGGGACAGGTGAGGGAGCTGCCCCGAGGCTCCTTCAGCAACAGTAGCCCTACCAGCCAGGGCAGCATGGGAGATATGCCACCCTTCTGAGAAGGGACACAGCCAGGTTCAGGCTGCGTGATCTCTGCCTGAAGCCCTTCAGTGGCACCCCAGTGTCCTCAGGATAAGACAGAGCTCTCCAGGGTGGCCTGCTAGACACTGCATGGTCCAGCACTTGCCAGACTCCTGCCCTGTTACGCTCTGTTCTGTGTTTGATGATCTGTCTGATAATTACACAGACCCTATTTAGAACCTCAGAGCCCACCATGCAGTCCAAGACTGGCCACCGAGACCTTTGGATGTGTTCTGTCTACCGGAACCCTGCCTCACCTCCCTCTTAGCTTAGCTTTGAATCAGCCTTCAGATCTAACCACAGGTGTTGATTCCTTAGGGACCTCTGGCCTCTCTGACAAGGACGAATCCCCATTATAATTATCCTTGGTAGTTTTTTTTTTTGTCGTGGTTATAATTTTTGTAGTTATTTTAAATAATTTTAACTAATGACAGACTCTCTCTTGAAACTGTAAAGGCTATAAGAACAGGGACTAACCTTGAGATTCTCTTTGGCTGAGACTCATACCAAGAAAGCCAGGCCAGTGCTGGCACTGTCCCTTCCCTGTCTAGGGGAAGAGGCAGCCAGCTACACCTTGAGCATAGTACTCAGGGCTGGGCCTGGCATCCTCCATAGGTGGGAACAGTTTGACAAGAAGTACCTGAGTCAGCTCTTGATGCGGCGGTCAGCCTATCGCATCCGAGACCAGATCTGGGATGTGTACTACAGACTCAACATCCGAGATGCCATCAGCTTTGTGGACCAGGTGGGCCAGCGGCGGCTAGACAGAGGGTCAGCAGAGGAGGGCAGGAAGGACTGACAGGCAGGCAGGCAGGCTTGTTAGCAAGGAGCAGGGAGTTGGAGTTCCCAGCTGTGAAGTCACAGCTGCAGGAGGAAGCCTGGTATTGAGAGAGTCTGACAGGCAGTACAGGAAGGTGGGAAATGGCTGGACTCTGAAGTCAACAGACAGAGTTCAGCTTTTGTCATGGGTAGGCAGATGCTTGGCTAAGTGACTGACATTGTCTCAGCTTTAATTTCCTTGGTGAGAGAAAAGTAACACTAAGGATAGGACTGCCTAGGTCAGGTTTTGAGAATTCAGTGTGTGAAGTGTTTCAGTATCTGCTGTAACAAAGAACAAAATAATGGCCTGGGGTGTAGCTCAAAGGTTCATCACTTGCAAAGCAATCGAGAACCTGGGTAATCCCCAGCTCTGGCTCAAAAAAAAAAATAGTGTTCAAAATAATTGTTAACACTTGTTATTCTTTTCATTACCCTCTGGCTGGCCACTCCTCATCTGACCCTTGTCCGACCTCCGTCTTGACCTCTACAGGGAGGCCACGTCTTGTCCTCCACAGGGCTCACTCTGCCCTCTATGCCTAGTAGAAACTCTGTGGCAGAGACCTCAGTCACCAACCTGTTGTGAGTCCACGAGGCCCCCATCCTCTTCCTCAAGCTCTATCTTCCCAGATCCCTCTGGGGAGGATGCAGTCAACACCTTGCCACCGCCCTTCCCCTCGCCTGTCCTGCCCACTCCCCAGCACACACATCCCTGCCCCTGCAGGAGGGAGAGCGGCAGCGGAGCGTGTCTGGATCTGCAGGTTATTGACACGGTGCGCAGCGGCCGAGACCGAGAGGATGCTGTGATGCATCATCTGCTCTGCGGAGGCCTCTACAAGCCACGGCGCAGGGTGAGAGCTTGCAGGGTGTGGGAGCCCGAAGGGTGGTGGGGAACGGACCGTAGAGGCCGTGATCAGACTCAACGGAGCTTAGTATCAGCTGCGAAGGTCCAGATGACGGCTGTGGGTTCTTCCTTTGCTGGGTTGTTATTATTATTGCTGTTGTTGTTGTTGTTGGCTAAGGGGAAGTGCTGCAGGGTGTTTATCAGATTACAAGGTGTGAAATGAGAGCTGAACAGGTTGGGACTCTAGAAGGGAACACTAAAGCTGGGCTTTAGGAAGGAGAGAAGTGCAAATGGATATTGTCCCCTAGGGGAGAGGAAGAGGACAAGGAGCTATGAGGATGCAGGTCAGGGGTGGAAGCAGAGACCCGAGAAGACCTTCAGAACCAGTTTAACAAGAGAGGGGGAGGATTAGTCCTGTGCAAAATCAGGTAGCTTTGGAGCTTTGAGTCTGCAAAGGCCCATCCTATCCAGGAGAGGATCTTCTATAACCCCACAAGGGGGCAGCAGGTCATTATCCTAGGCCTTTTGAAGTATGAATCTGTTACTCTTGGCAGCACAACACTGAGATAGAATATTGAGATAGAATTGGTTTGATTTGAGAGCACCTTCCTTTAGTTTCCAGTTCTGCAGAGTAAGATTCAAGTAAGACTTACTCATAGGCTCCCCCAGGCTTGCAGCCTCTTCTACCTCTGGTGTGTGTTTGCCCATGAGAAGCCCCCTCCCTCACCCCATGGAGGAGCTTCTAGGTGATCGATTGTCTAGAGCAAGTAATAGGGGCTCCCTTACTTTCCTATTCTGGACTCGCTGTTTTGACTGTCCAGGATCCCTGATTTGGCTCACCAGTTTAGGGATTCATATTGCCCTCACATTCTACCAGAACCTCATTGGATTCCTCAGATAATGGCTGTCAAACCCACCTCATTCCATGTTTTCTTTGCCTTTTAATGTTTTGCTTGTGCAAAATTTTATTAGTGAGAATGAAACAACTCATTTATCCGTTACCCAATTCTAATAATTATCTGTGCGTGATTAAATTTTTTTCACTCCATAACCCACCACACCCTGCCCACACTTTATCTTACAACAGACTCCAGACATGATATGATATTATATTATCTATAAATATCTCAGTATATGGCAAGCACTCTTTGTTTCTTTTATTTTAAAACTTTGGCTTCTTTAAGAGAGTCTTGCTAGCAGCCCTAGGACTGGCTTCAAATTAGGAATCCTCTTGCCTCAGATGCTGTAGTTACGAGTGTGAAACCACCACCTGAACTGGCACGATCTTTAAAAAATAAGGTCAGGATGAGGAGATCAGACAGCAGTAGAACATTTGCTTAGCATCTATGAGGCACTGAGTTTGATTTCCCAGCACTGCAAAAATCAAGTCAAATAAAATCGTAGTATTACTATGATAACATAATAATTCTTTTTATCAATTGCTCAGTCACCATTCGATAAATATCTGTTTTTTTTTTCTTAGCTTGTTTACATAGCTCAGAGTCCAAATGAAGTTCACACTTTATGTCTTGGAAATATGTCCTCCATTAAGAAAAACCTATAACAGTTTTTCTTTTTCCCTTTGCTATTTATTGAAGAAACTAAATTCTTTATATTGGAGGATTTACCATTTTTCTAGGTTTTGCTGACCGGCCAAGTGTTATTTAGCATATTACTCCTGTTCTTCTTATATCTTCTGATTATTAAACCTGGAGCTTGATCAGGTTCAGGGACTTTCAGGTGTGCTGTATCCTTCTTATTGTGTTACATCAGAGAGAGTACATGGCGGTGGTAGTAGTGGTGGTGGTGGTGTGTGTGTGTGTGTATGTGGGTGTGTGTGTGTGTGTGTGTGTGTCTGATAGGTTGGATTCAGTTTTTGCATAGTTTAAAGAGAGCTAGAGTAAGTTTGTGCTTATTGTTAAATGTCATCTTATTTGATTTCGCCATCATTCCATCATTCGGATCCCATGTCTACCACCAAATGTCTCTTTCTCAGATTCATATCATCTGAACATTTGCTAAGCTTGTTAACTTTACATTCATCTAAATCATCATAAATATTGAACAGGATAGAACTGAGGACAGAGCCCTGTGACATGCTACTAAAGATTTTCCTCCAGACTGACATGGATGGAGCGTTTTGGGGTATGGTTACTCAACTAGCTCTGAATGCATTTAGTTGCACCCTGATGCAGTCCCTAATTCCTTATGTTCTTTCCAGAAACAGCATTAGAGATAGTATATAGTTAATTAAGATATAGCTTGAGAGGAGGGTGGGGGCTGGACAAGGTCTCCTCACTTGAGAAGCTGATGGAATGCTTTTGGCTTTGTCTCCTGGAGATGTAGATGCTGTAATATGGAACGGGACTAAGAATCTGTGTTTAATAAGCCCCCTGATGATTCCAGCGCAGCTGGTCTGATGCCTGATGTTTTGAAACCTCACATTCATGTCACCAGCTTAGTTGAAAATCTCTGGGGAGAGTGTTTAGAGAAACAGGGCCAAGAACAATACAGAAAAATATACACAGAAGAAAGAGACAGGGAGCCAGCAGAGGAGAGAAGGGAACCCCTGGAGAAGGAAAAGCCTTGGGTAGAAGGGCTGGCTGCCATCCCGAGGCCAGGCTTCAGAGCTTCAGAGCCTTCATGACTGGGGACCAGAGAGGAAGTTCAGACTGAGAACCTGAATAGCATTTGTGGTATTTAAGGAAGTACTAGACAGGGAAATGTCCAAATCAGTTTCTAAGATCTTGGCCTCTAAAGAAGGGAGATGGTTGTATCAATGAAAGGACTTTAGAAACAAGGGCAGGAGCTTGTCTAAAAGCAGAGGGAAAGTGGACACTGGGATTCCTTAGTAAGGAAAGTAAAGATGTTGGAGGAATGGGGTGGGCAGTGGGAGCTGAGCCCTGAGGGGTTCAGGAAGTCGCTGAGCAAAGCTGAGACAGGGCCACTTCGTCCCAGAGGTAGGGCGGCATTTCCAGGTACAGGGAGAGAAGAAAGGTGGGTGGGAGACTTGAAGGAGCTCTCAGAAGTGGATCAGAGAACAGGAAATGCAGGAGGAAGGTAAGAACCAAATAGAATGCGAAACAAAATAGTGACCAGGAATGCTCTAGATAGTACTTTGCTGATTTCCTCCCACTAGAGAGGAAGAGATTGCTAAGCTGCCAATGGCAGAAATAGGTAGGCTGGGTGAGTGTATGGATGTCTTGGTCTTTCTGAGAAAGAGTTAAAAGAAGCAGGTAAAGGGTTGGCTCTATATTAAATAAGCAGCTGCTGGGGCCAAGAGGATCTAGGGTTCAGGGCAGAAAGTCCGAAGCATAGGCCTAGTGCTGTGGTAGTTGTAGAAATGGTTAGAAGAAAATTAGCTGGCAGGAGGATCCTCTGTAGCTACCTGGGGATCAGGACACAGCGATAAATGCAAAGGGTATAGCTCTGTGGTTTATAGTAGCCCCAGGGAACAAAGTACGGGACTCTTTGGCTCTTATCACTTCAAATTAGAGAGAACTGAGGGTATGCAGCAAGGGACTTACCAGGAAAAGGGAAAATTTTCCTTAGTGAACTGAATACAGAGTCTCTGACTATAATCCTTTTGTATATTTTAATTTTATTTTTTACCCCATGGTGAACTCTGGGAAAGATGGGCTGTGGCAGGACCTGTGTTGAGCATGTTGGGGTTGTGGCCTGGGGTTCCTGTGGGAGGCTAAGGCACCCAGCCTCACGGTAAGGTCGGGCTGTCATTGTCAGTACAAAGCTAGCTGTGGCCGCCACTTCATCTCAGAGGATGCCCAGGAGCGACAGGACAAGGAGGTCTTCCAGCAGAACATGAAGCGACGGCTCGAGTCCTTTAAGTCCACCAAACATAACATCTGTTTCACCAAGAGTAAACCTCGACCCCGCAAGACCAGCCATAAGAAGGTGTGTCTTTTCTCTGGTACACCTCCTTTACGGCTATAGGCTGGTAACAAATAATTCTGAGTCCTCACATCCTTAACTCAGCTCGAGGAGATGTTTAATCAGGGTTTGGTGACTACAGCAGTTTGGGTTTCCTTTCAGGCCTGTCTGGGCTTCAGAGGGAGGGACAGCCTCTTGGCTGACGGGCCATTTACTGCTAGGGGTGAAACAGACAGGAAAAGGGCAGAGTTCTTGGCAAAGTAATTCTAGGAATCCTTCAGCCAATTCAGGCCCAGGTATTCAGAGCCCCTGATAGGAAGTGGGTCACTCTAGGCTCCACAGTTACTGCCAGGCTGACCAAGGAATAGTGGAGTGGTAGACCATCGTGATAAACGGTCCTTCTCCCCACTTCTAGGTTAGGAGGGCTTGTTCTGCTGACTTTGCCTTTTCACAGGGTTTGGGACGCGGTGGTAAGACCACAGTCATAGTCTTAGGTTTTCTTTCTGGTCCTCAGAAGGATGGTGTGGCTAATCCTGAAGCTACAAATGGGAAGCCTCCTCGAGACCTGGGCTTTCAGGACGCAGGCAAGCAGGGAGCTGCAGGGATGGAAGGGAGGTGGGGAAGGGAAGGAGCAGGCCTGTCATCCTGATCCTGGAGACTCTCCTCTGGGAACACTTAGCGCCAGGAGCTGGGTCCCCCTCCTCAGGAACTAGATGGGCACACTTGAGTGTTGGACTAGTTCATATTGGTATAGCATGCATGGCAGAACTGATGATTCTGACTATGGACTATTAAGGACTTGGGAAAGGTCATGGAGATGGACAAGTAGAGTGGCGTGGGCCTCCAAGGATAGGTGGAACTGGAGGCATAGTGTCTCATCATCAAAACCTAGTTCCCTGTGAGCTGCATTTGTTAATGGACCTTCCAGCCTTGTGGGTGCTGATATCATCAGTTGATCTGGGGCTGACAACAGGAAGAGCTGGGAGGTGTGGCCCTCATGGCTTCCTCTGAGGACTTAGCACCTTTGGATTGCCTCCTTGGGCCCTGTAATCTCCTTCTCCGCACCTCACGTCCAACACGCTAGGCCACTGCCCAAATTGGCTGAAGGAAGATGCAGGTGCTTCTGCTAACATGGGTTTTAGAGGGGGTGGGGAGGGCAGGAGTGGACTTGAAGTTGTTGGATATCAAGAAGCAGCCACTGGGTTGGCTGCCCTGACTCAGCTTTCACCCTTGTCCAGCTGCTGTGATACTAACTGTGGAGTCTGAGGAGGAGGAAGAAAGTGACAGTTCAGAGACAGAGAAAGAGGATGATGAAGGGATCATCTTTGTGGCTCGAGCCACCAGTGAGGTTCTCCAAGAAGGCAAGGTCTCAGGTAATGACTTCCTTGCAGGTGGCTGTTTCCTCTGCCTGTTCTGGCCTCTGCCTTAGGAGGCCAGTTTGCTAGTTTACTCACCACCAGCATTTACTAAGCATTTTGACTCTACCAGAAATCTTGTACAGTGCCTCAAACCGTTACAGTATCCAAGATGCGGAAACTGAGCTCACAGAGCCTTAGAGTCTTGTCCAGGATCAAACGATACAAAGAGGCTCTGACTTGACCCACTTAGTCACGTGGTTCAAAGAGCACAACCCAAGGAATACAAAGTGATAAGCAGACCTAGAAGCAAGTGGCCGGGCCTCTTGTGACCAGGCTTAGCCCACCTGCCCATGCGCAGAGCTCTGAGTGAGGAGGGTGACACCCGGCCTCGGGAGAAGCCTCACTCTATCGAGATGGAACCCTGTGCATAAGAAGCAGTATTCCTGTTTCTGCATGTGGAGATCTCCCTCCTAACATTAGGTTTCAGTAGTAGTCAGCACAAATGCCCAGGGGGCATTAGAGAAGTTTATTGCAGAAAATTTCAAAAGATGAAATGACACAATAGTGAGATGAACTCCCATCTGCCGTGTCCAGCTTCAGTCATTACCTGTTCTTAGCTCCTTCCATCACTGTGACCTCCAACACCTACTCCCCAGGGTTCTTAGGAAGAAAATCTCAAATATCATCTCATTTTATCAATCAGTATTTCAACGCACAAGATAAGTGTTCTTAAAGACACAACCACAGTATCATAACCATATATAAAATATTTCTCATAAGATACCTAGTTGGAAGTCAGATTTCCTTGGTTTTTATTTTTATTTGTTCATTTGGAGACAAGGTCTCATTGTAACCCAGGCTTGCCTTGCATCTCTTAGGCAGCCCAGCTGGCCTTGTACTCATGATCCTCCTGACCATGCCTCCAAGTACAGGTGTGCGCACGACCTCATCCAGCCCCTTGCAGCAGTTTTGTGCAGTAAATATCCAACTTAGACTACACATTACATTTAGTTAATAAGTCCCTTCTAACCTGTTACAAAACGGTTAAGAAGGTGGTGGTGCCTGGCGGTGGTGGTACACACCTTTAATTTCAGTGCTCAGGAGACAGAGATAGGCGGATCTCAGTTCAAGGCCAGCCTGGTCTACAGAGCGAGTTCCTGGGCAGCCAGGGCTACACAGAGAAACCCTGTCTTGAAAAAACAAAACAAAATAAAACAAAAGAAGGTGGTGGTATAGAAAGTCTGCTCCAAAGGAGACTTCAGTGAAGTCTAGAGTCTTTTCTTTTTAGATTAATTTATTTATTATATATACAGCATTCTACCTGCATGCATGCCTGCAGGCCAGAAGAGGGCCTTATAGATCTCCTTATAGATGGTTATGTGGTTGCTAGGAATCGAACTCAGGACCTCTAGATGAGCAGCCAGTGCTCTTAACCTCTGATCCACCCCTCCAGCCCCATCTGGAGCTGTCACAGTTGTCACAACTGAGTAGGGTGTCTCACTGGTTGGTCAGAATGAGGTCTAGAAAGATGTGGTCTCTGAGCTGATGGTGCTGGGGCTGCTGGGGGTGATGAAAGACAAGGCATCCTTCTTGTTTGGTTTTCGTACACTGTAGTTAATTACCGTTTGTTCAGTATGTACCTGTGGACAACTCTCTGCTGGTGCTAGTACACAAGACAACCAAAGCACTCCGATGCTTCCTTCCAGGGAGACATTTATTGAGTACAGCACAGACGAGTGTAATACGGTGATCTTGGGTGAATTTGAGAAGTCCCCTGTGTGGACAATAAACTCACGTGTACTCTCCCTGTGTTCCCAGGAAGCCTTGAGGTGTGTCCAAGCCCACGCATCATCCCCCCATCCCCAACCTGTGCGGAGAAAGAGTTACCCTGGAAGAGCGGGCAGGGAGACCTGGCTGTGTATGTGTCTTCAGAAACAACCAAGATCGTGCCTGTGGACATGCAAACAGGCTGGAACCAGAGCATCTCGTCCCTGGAGAGCCTGGCATCCCCTCCCTGTACCCAGCCCCCGACTCTAACCCGCTTACCTCCCCACCCTCTGGTCACTGAAGAGCCCCAGGTTCCTCTTGACCTGTCCTCTGACCCTCGCTCTAGCTTTGCCTTCCCCCCAAGCCTGGCCAAGGCCGGCCGTTCTCGCAGTGAGAGCAGCGCCGACATCCCGCAGCAGCAGGAGCTGCAGCCCCTCATGGGCCACAAGCACCACACTCATCTTAGTCCGGGCACTGCCAACTCCCACTGGTGCATCCAGCTCAACAGAGGAGGCAGGCTGTAGCCCAGGGCCACAGGGAGGAGCAGGATGTGGAGCCCCTGTGGGAGTGTTCCTCAGCATGGGCAGAGGAGCCTACCCAGCCTGGTATGGGGCTAGGGGGGCCTGGACTGAAGTGCTAACGGCCTCCTTGGGACTGGTCAGAAGGGTTTCCTGGGCTGGTCCTCACGGGGACCCTTCTTACCTCTCTCCCCGCCCTTAACCCCTCCCACTTTTTATTTCGAAAAATGGCTCAGGATCCAGTCCAGAGTTCTAGGGGATAGGCCCGAAGCTGCCGTCCCTTCCCTAGGGCGTCTCCCTGGACTTACTGTTGGCAGCTGTCCCTCCCCACAAAGCATCACTCCTCAGTGGACACTGGTCCTCCCTGACCTCCACTCCCTCTCCAGCACCATGTCAGGATCAGTGCACCGGCAATGAGGCTTTATGAGGGGCTGGTCCTCAGAGTGACTGGGCTAGAACAGTTCTGCTAACTTGTTAGGTCAGCCAACTGAGTACCACATCTTGCTTTAACCCTTTCCCTTTGCTTCCGGTTACTAAGGTAATGGTGATTCTTTTTCTAGGACCTAGGCGCTGGGCCAGGCTTCTATTCAGAGCTGCTTCATAGCTAGTCTACTGCACTAGGTCTAAATCTGGAACTTTCTGAGGCTTGGATCTGAGACTTTTAGAGTAGGAGACAAGTCTCTGAGCCCATCACCACCTCAGAATTTTCCCAAAGGGAGAAGGAACCGAGTATCCCAGGGCTACTGCACCATTCCCGGTGGAGCTGGGATATCTGGCTGCAGTGTCTGGGGGCAGCTGAGTAACAGGTGTTTTCCTGGGGTTATCCCCGCCCTGTGTTTTGTACCTTAAACCCAAGATACATTAAACATGTCTCAGATGGATGCGTGGCCTCTGTCCATTTGTCTCAGGCTTGTAGGGTTCTGCCTACTTCAAGATTTTTCAGGAGTAAAGAATGGTAAGGAATAGCTCAGGCAGAACCGTTAGTCCCTCTGGTCCCTGTATTATCCTTTCCAGTATTATCCCATGGGCAGGAGGATAATTGGCAGTCTCGGAGATCACTGTATGGGCTGGGGAAGAAGGCGTCTCAGAACTGGGAGTCCACAAAGGGCAAAGGCCAGCAGGAGGACAGAGTCTAAGCTATCCAAGGACAAGCCTATGTGTAGTACCACAGAGACATTTCTAGGAAAATGTAAGGACAGCTGCGAGCCAAATGAACAAGTGTCACTCTGCATGTGACAGGCAGGACTTCAAGCTCTGGGGACCCTGAGAATTTATGAGATGAAGGAATGTAGGCCCTGAAATAACAGCAATCCCCAAGTCCAGTTTCTACTGTCTGAAGAATTTTTTAAAAGCATCTTTGAGAATAAAAATGGCATAAATTTCACATTAAAATGTACAGTTAAGTTTTTTGTTTTGATTTTTTTTTTTTAGATTTGTTTTTGGTGGATGTGGTGATGCATGCATGTCTTTAATCCCAGCACTCAGGCCAGTCTTTATGGGTTCAAGTCTCTATAGTTTCAGGGCCACCGTGGTCTATGTGGCAAGTTCAAAGACAGCCACAGCTACATAGAGAAACACTGCCTCAGGAAAGATTTTTTTTTTAAGATTTTTTTATTTTATGTATATGAGTACACTGTAGCTGTCTTCAGACACACCAGAAGAGGGCATCTGATCCTATTACAGATGGTTGTGAGCTACCATGTGGTTGCTGGAAATTGAACTCAGGACTTCTGGAAGAGCAGTTGGTGCTCTTAACCACTGAGCCATCTCTCCAGCCCTCAAGACAAGATTAATTTTTAGTTGTAATTGTGTGTGTAGGTCTGTGAGTCTGCATGTAGGTATGTACATGACTGCGCCCTTAGAATCCGGAGGCCCTGGATCACCTGGAGCTGAAGCTGCATGTATTTGTGAACCTTCTGACATGGGTGCGGGAAAGCAAACTCTGGTCCTCGAAAAACCAGCAAGTACTTTAACCACTGAGCTTTCTGTCCAGCCCCAGTTTTTTTAGTATGTTCACACAACTGTACAAACCTTCTCATGAACATTTCATCATCCCCCAACGAAACCCTGAACTTGAGAGAAGTTACTCCTCGTCCCACCCACCACACGGCTGTAAGCAATCACTAGACTGCTTCCATGTCTCTGGGTCTGAGAACCCTGGAACACATCAAAGACCCACAGACTTGGTCAGTTTTTTCCCCCCTATGGGGATAAGAAGGAAGTGTGTCTTAGCTTTGCCTTCAAGTTGCTAACAGTGATAAGACCTGATAGTTAATTTAACAATCTGGAGTCAGTCCTTGCTGTTACTTATTATCTATATCATCTGGGGCCTGTGACCTAAGGTCTTTGAGCCTTAGTTTGCTCATCTCTAAAATGGGATAGTTGGAGAATGGCATAGTGGCAAAACACCTTTAATCCCAGCACCAGAGAGACCCAAGTAGATGGATTCCTGTGAGCTGGAGGCTAGCCTGCTCTATATAGTAATTTCCAGGCTGACCAGAGGTACACAGTGAAAACAGAGCAAACCAACAAGAACAAAAGAGTTAACAGTCATACTTAATACCTTGTAAGATTATTGCTAAGATTAAAATGGGAAGGAATTGTCCCAGCCCTGGCTCCGTGGTAACCGATCATAAGTTGTTTGCACTGTCTTGCTCACAACACAAGGCACAGATGCATGGGAAAGGCTGTGGGTCTGAGTTCTGGGAAGAAGGGGGACAGGAAGAGGTAGTAGATTATCTGGAAACTCGCATAGTGGATTCAACGAAAGGAAAGCTGGGCATGGAAGGGCATGGGGAAGCTACTTCAGCAGCTCAGAGCAGGTGAAAAGGACCAAACAGGCCATCCTTCCACCACGGTTCAGTCAGGATAACTGGGAAGCTTGTCAAAACACGTCTGTGAGCCTGCTCCAAGGTGTCTGTTTTTTAGAGTCAGTGTCTCACTGTACAGCCCTGGCTAGCCTGGAACTCAATATGCAGACCATACTGGCCTCCAACTCACAGAGATCTGCCTGCCAGTGCCTGCTCCCCCTCCCAGCACCACCCCATCCGCCCCCCTCCCACACCATGCTTGGATTAAAGGCTTGTGGGGCTCCATCCACCTACTCCAAGAGTTTTGATTTAGCAGGTCTTGGGAGGCCCAAAAAGCTAGTAAGCACAGCTTGGGGAGTGGGTAAAGTGGCCGGGTACTCGCTCTGTAGGAGTGTGCAGGTCAAGAGTTTGGCCATTTGGCTGGACAAGATGACAGGGTGGTTATCCTACCTGGGATGAATGGAGAGGGGGGAATCTAGGCCTCACTGGCCTAAAACTTGCTAAGTAGGCTGACTAGTGAGCTCCAGGGTCTGCCGGCCTCTGCCTCTACCTCCCCGGTACTAAGATTGCAAGTGTGCCAGCATGTTTAGCTAAAAAAAAAAGTGTTCTGAGGATTAAACTCAGGGCCTTATGCTTGTAAAGTAAGCACATTATCGATCCACAGAGCTATCTCCCTAGCTTCCCTCCATCTTAAAAAAAAAAGGGGGGGGGGAGACAGGTTCTTGTTCTTGTCTAAAACGTGTATTTTTGTTTGTTTGTTTGTTTTACTCTATGTAGACCTGGCGAGCCTTGAACTTGTGTATCTTCCAGTCTTTTCATCTCAAGTGCTACATTAGAGGCATGCACTACAACACCAAGCTAAAAGGAAAGGGTTTTGATCATAATGAGTGATGGTCTTACTAAGTCAGAGAAGGTGGTCTGAGACACATGAGTTTTAATCAGCTGTGCTTCCAAGTGCAGTCTGGGACCTAGGAGAAAAGGCTATGATGTCTCTGGTGGCCTTGAATGCCATTCCAAGGAGGCTGGGTTTATTTGGGTCAAAGATGAGAGAGGTCTGGAAGGTTTGAGAAATCAGTTGTCTCTGCTGTTTACAGTAGTTCTGACTT
Organism: Tokudaia tokunoshimensis; assembly: GCA_036184795.1. NCBI lineage: Eukaryota > Metazoa > Chordata > Mammalia > Rodentia > Muridae > Tokudaia > Tokudaia tokunoshimensis. The sequence goes on from BTHU01000020.1 coordinate 32,421,240, forward strand.
AAGGGACTTAAGTAGCACACAGACTTAAGGGAATTGTCGTTATTGGTCCTGTGTCCCCAGAACTACGAAGCTCAGGAGTCACTTTTTCTTTTCTTTTCTTTCTTTTTTTCTTTTTGATGGATGTTGTCAAGAAAAGAGAGGTAGGAGAGGAAACGAGGGGAGCAGCAGGGGAGGGGCCTGTCCACATTCTACCATCTCAGTGGAACAGACTTCTCTGAGTTAGAGTCAGCAACCAGCAGAACCAGAGATGGCCTTCGTGAGTCACTCTTCAGACTTGCAAGCTCAGCCCTGACTGAATTCAAGCCCGTTGTGGTCAGCCACCCCAGGTTGGCTCTAGGCCTAGTCTCAATGTCCCACGCTAGGCCGGTGTCTGTCCCTGTTACTGTTTGTGCCTTTCCATCCCAGATTTGTGTGTCTTACAGCTCTCTGCCTCTGCTGTCTGAATCTGTCTCTATCAGTCATTTTTGCTGACTGTGGTTTCCATGTGACCCACACATGAAGAGCTCAGTGTGACTAGTCTTAGAACCCCTAAATATTTATTCTGGGCCAGGCCTGACATACAGAGCTAGAAATATCAAAGTGGACAGCATTCAGTTTGCTTGCTTACAGGGCACATTTTATGTGGAATGAGAAAACCACAGCCTAGTCCTGCCTCTGTCTCAACACGTGTGCGCTCGCTCCCCTAGCTGCCTGCTGTGTTCAGAGGGCCTGGGTCCATTAGGGCCTGAGTCCTGATGCCTCTTATTTGCTTCATCACTGGGAAGCCCCCAGGAGGTCCATCTTCTTACAGGTCCTGGGGGCTTGGCTAGTGGGAGGAGGTGAGCCTCAGAAGCAGGAGGGAGGGAGGGATGGAGGGAGGGAAGGGAGCGGGGAGAGGCAATGACTCAGTGGGGGTGGCCTGGGACAAGAACCAAGGACAGAAGCCAATACTGGACCTGGTGCTCACTGAAGCTAGAGGAAGGAGGGATGGAAGACATGCCTGGGAGCTGGGGCTGGAGAAGGACACCTCCAAGGCCAGTCTTGCCCCCTTGCTCTTCCTCAGAATCTGCCTTAGAGTCACATGGGAGTGGATGCCTGTTGTTTCTACCACAGCTGCAGCTGATCCCTAGATTCATGAAGGAAGTGCCTGTCTTAGAGCCATGGAAGGCATTATGTCCAGTGTCCTCTCCTCCGAGGGACCAAGGCCATGGCGTGGGCCACATGCCTGTTTCTGGTTCATGGCTGAGCTTTTCCTTATGATCTTCCCACAAATTCAAAAGAGTGCTAGGCCAGGCCCACTTGTTCCAAAAGGACCTCAGGCCTCAGAGCTTCGAGCTAGTAGGGATCTACCAGCTACCTCAGAGTCTTTCATCAGTTCAAGATCCCCCAGCTAAGGGTGAAATGGGAAGGCGGGGCACGAACACAGATATCAGATGCATCAGGTCTTCCCTGACCCATCTGGCAACCCCAGGGGAAAAGAATGACTTTCGTGTCTTACAGGAGAGGAAGATGAGGTGCAAAGAGAAAAGGGTCCCTGGAGCACCCCACAAGAGGTGAGTGATGGAACCAGATCCCAGCTGGTCTCTGGCTCCAGGGCACCGGCTTTCTTCTCCAACTTTTCTGTGAATGGGGAAAGAGAAGTCAGGGAATGCCGGGCGGTGGTGGTGCACGCCTTTAATCCTAGCACTTGGGAGGCAGAGGCAGGTGGATTTCTGAGTTCGAGGCCAGCCTGGTCTACAGAGCGAGTTCCAGGACAGCCAGGGCTACACAGAGAAACCCTGTCTCGAAAAACCAAAAAAAAAAAAAAAAAAAAAAAAAAAAAAAAAAGAAGTCAGGGAATCCAACAAAACGGACGGTTTGAGCCTTACGTATTTTGGTAGCTTTGGATCAATTCCCACCCAGAGACATAGCTACCATCTCCACCTTCCGGTTCAACAAGTCATGGGATTACACAAATTATTTCTTGAAACTTTGTCTTATTGTTGTTTGTTTGTTTTATTAATTAAACCTGGGGGCTCCTACAAGTCAGACAAGGACTCTGCCACTGAGTTACACCTCACAGCCCATCCAACCTGTTTTGTGGTGGGTGTGCCTGGGAACCTGAAGGAGAGATTCAGGCTACAGAGGAGTGGTCCCTCCCATTATCCGTGAAGATTATCCACACGCAGCTGCCTGGGCATAGGGAGTCTCTCTGGAGACCGTCCCTAATCATGGACTCACGTGGGGGGGGGCGGTCAGATCTGGGGACCACGAGCGTCTTGTACAGGGGAGCTGGGCAAGAATTCCCATGTCCCATCAGGAGGCCTTGCCTTCTTCCCACAAGGGCGTCCTTTGCTTTCTGCGGCTCACTCACACTTTCAGACAGTCCCAGCTCTGAGCACAGTAAGCACAGTGGAATGAATGTTGCTGGGGTCAGCAGAATGAGTAGTCAAGGGAGGGCCCGCCAAGTCTCCGAGGCGCTGAGAGTAGGAACCCACCCTCTCGCAGGCCAGGATGCACAGGGCAGGGGCGGTACGCGTTGTCCCCGCCCTCTTTACCCTTCGGCTATGAGAACGGCGCCTTCCGGACGAACCTGTGATTCGGTCCTCCAGCCCCTAGAGGGCGCCGCGTCCACAGCGGCCTTGCGGCCCTTCGAGCCACCAGAAGGTGGCGCCCTTGGATTCTGGGCGGCCTCGCGGTACCCATCGTCGAGGCTGTGGTGCGTTTGTTCTTCGTTAGTTCGAGGGCTCTGGTGGCATAGTCTCCCGGCCTCCCCACAGCGCGTCCCAGGGGTGTGAGTGTGAGGGTGACCCGTGAGGGGCCGGGAGCACTGGGACAGGCGCCTAGGCCAGGGCCTGGCTGGGTGGGCTAGAGCGGAGAGCGGCGCGTGAGCCTGCTAAGCCTGGCGTGAAGGTGTGTCTGAAGGTATGGCCACTCGGTAGAGGTTCATGGAAGCGTAAGCCGGCCTTAGGCCCAAAGAAGACTCTGTATCTTCCCTCACCAGGCTGGACTACTTTAGCAGCAACGCTTCCTGGGACCTGGTGCCCAGCCTAGCATGTCCTACTGCCTGGTGCTCCCGGCTTCCCTGACCGCAGAGTCTTGCGCCACCATCTTCAAACCAGTTCCTGGATGAGTTGAGGTCTCCTTTCACATCAAGGCCCAACCCGTTACCCACTTGACTAGAGCAGACCCGCTCTTACCAGGGAGTGATGGAAGGGCCTCTTGAGTGTGGGGATGTGTCCCCAGACTCCTGGGGCCATGCTGCAGATGGGAAGAGGTTTGCTGTGTGCAGTTTCAGAAACACCCGGAAGGAGGAGGAACCTGCTCTCCAGATACAGGCTATGGACCCAAGACCTTCAAGACCAGCAGTAGGAGCAACCCAAGGTATAGGACTTCAGGGAGATTTCTTGTCCAAGGATCCTCAATCACTTCCCAATCAAAGGGCTGCAGATGGGTCAGGAGATATGCAGAGGAGCATATTAGGAGCCCCGCCAGCCCAGTCAGAGGAGCCGGCCTTCTCTGAAATGGAAAACCTCTTGTGTTCTGGGTCCTCTCACCTCAACCTGACACAGGGTGAGAATGACCATCGAGGGGGAGGCAAGATAGGGGACCCAGATCCAGGCAGAGTGCTGCCAGCTGGCTTTAGCCGTTTATCAGAGACATCATCAAAGCTACTGGAGGCAGGTAAGGGAGACTGGGAAGTCTGGGGAGGAGAGGGGGCTATCTGGAGGTGGGGCATTGAGAGTTGGGAGGTTTCTAACCCTGCTCAGCCTGAAGCCCTAGTCCATGGAGGGCGAGTGTCTCTGGGCGAATGGTCCGATTCGGACCCAAGCCATTTCTCTTCTCAAGACCCTGATGGATGCAGCTTCCCTAAGCCTGCTGACTGCCTCCTCGCTCGAGACCTTAACTGGGAGCTACTGGCCAGTGGCATGGCTGCCCTACCAGGTAGTTAGCAGCACTTAGATGAGGTGGAGGAAGGGTGACCTGATTAGGCCAGTATTCATTCTCTCCTCTCCACAGGGACACGGGATACAGAAGGCCGAGCAGTGCTGCTTCTGTGTGCCCACAGTCCAGGTTGGCTTCATCCCAAGTGTAATAGCCATGAGCTGCTGAGTCTTTTGTTCTACCTGCGAGGCATCCCCAGGTTTGAGGGAGAAACTTGGAATGGGGAGGGGAGGGTGCTGAGGCTGGACCACAAAGTACTATGATCTGTGAATCAAGTATTAAAACAAAACTCACCATTTAGGCCTGAAGTGCAGGCTCTGGGACTGACCGCACTAGTCGATGCCCGAATCTGCTCCCCGAGCTCTTCCCTCACCTGGGGCCTCAGCCAGCTACAAGTGAGTAGAGGATTGTGGCGCCCTTCCTGTTTGTTTTCCGTATTGTCAAGGGGCAGGGCTGAACTTTGATTCCTTGCAGGAAGCATCCCCAGGGGCTGTACAACAAGTGCTGCTGGTTGGAAAGATGCCAGAGGCGGTGCCTGTGGGGCTTCAGGTACCAGCCAGGCTGGTTAGGATGGAAGCGGGGAATCCTTGTCCACATACTTCTGCATCATGGCACCTTCTTCTGTAGTTCAAGCAGCTGCATTCCCATCAGAGCCTACTGACCCACATTCCTAACGTGGAGCTGCCTACTTCACTAGGAGGAGGCCTGTCCTATTGCCACCAGGCCTGGCTGGATTTCCGGATGGTCAGTGCACCAGTTGGGAGTGGAAGGGCATGGTTACACAGGTAACCTGGACCTGTTGGGGAGCCTTTCCTGGGTCAGTTTGAACAGGATGAAACTGGCTGCAGGGGTCTAGATCCTAGAGGCTGGGAGCATCCCTGTATGTTGGTTATGCTATTATCTGCTCACAGCGTCTGGAAGCCCTACAGCAGTGTTGCCAGATGACTTGTGCCCTGCTTCAGGGGGTCATTGACAGTATGAAGGCTATGCGGCAACCCATGGAGTCTGGAGTGAGTGTCCCTCCCAAATCTCCTTGAGTGTCCCTTGACTTCTTCCTTTCTCTCTCCCATGTCAACCAAGGCCTGTTACTCTTGATTACAGGAAGTTGGTCAGCTGCTACAGCAGACAAAGTCCCTCATGCAGCAGGTACTAGATTCACCACAGTTGTCATGGTTACAAAGCCAGGGAAGCCTGGAGCTGGCATGGTTGAAGCAAGGGAAGCCACGGGTGACCCTGAGCCCTGATTACAGGTAACTACAAGCCCCGCTATCAGAACTTACCCCAGCTCAGCCTCCTATATTTGCGTCAAGCACTCAACTGGCTGGCTCATTGCATGCTAGATTTGAGAATTAAGAGTAGAGAAACACAACTGTCAGAGCACAAGACAAGATTGTGTGCTTTTCACAGGTCTGCAGTAGACAAGGCTGATGAGCTGTATGGTCAAGTGGATGGACTGTTGCATCAGCTAACCCTGAAGAGCAACCAGCAAATACAGACCCTAGAGCTCCTCCGAGCGCTGGGAGCCCAGGAGGGTGTGCTGCACCAGGTAGAGGCTACTGTCCTGACTGCATCCTGCCCTTGGTCTCAGCTATAGTTCCCACCATAGCAGCTGCCTTTGCGTGTCTCCGCTTGTGTCCACCCAGATTGAAGTGTGGTTACAGGAGGTGGGCTGGCCAGGAATGGAGGAACCAGGGGAGCCCTCGCTGGACACGCTGCTCCAGGCCCAAGGCCCTTTTCAAGAGCTGGACCAGGTGGCCCAGGTAAGTTTGGTTATTTGCTCATTCTGCAGAGACTGGGCACCTTTCCAGGGGCTAGGGCGGTAGCTTGAGTGAAGGTAAACAATCCTTTCTCTTCGGGAGGTTACCAGTCAGCAGAGGTCAGTTGCAAGAAAGGTTTCATAGTCATATGTATTTGCACACAAAGACAATGACTCTGGAAAGAAGCAGCATGGAAGTAAAATTTAGGCTCAATCAGGCAAAAATGAGTTAGGGATGGGGAGACCAAGCTGGGAAATGGTATGTTCAAAACTTCTGTGGCAGAAAGTCAGGCGGGGTGATGCATGCCCTTAGTCCCAGCACTCCAGAAGCAGAGGCAGGAGGATTGCTGTACTAGGACTACATAAGAGATGATGTATAGATGCCAGAGGGAGGATCTGAGTCTGGACTTCTCACCAGCTGAGTTGAGTCTGTCTCTCCAGGAACAGGTCAAGCAAGGGGAGAAGTTACTGCAGCCACTGGTTGGCTGGGAGGCTGCTGACCTGGGCCGCCCTGGAAAGCGCTTTCTGGCCCTGAGATCCCAGCTGACAGAATTTTCCAGAGCTTTGGCCCAGCGGCGCCAGCGGTTAGCAGATGCTGAGCAGCTGTCTCAGTGCTTCAAGCAGGTGGCTGAGGAGGTCCTATCCTGGCTTTGCCCAAGCTCCACCACAGTCTAAATCTGCTTGGTTTGCTTGTCCTCTTGCTTTCAGTCTGATCCCAAGCTCAATGTCCCCAGACCAGCCAGTGGGTGGGACAAGGAGCATAGCAGAAGGCACTGCAGGCTTGCTAGGGTCCTGCTTTTATGTCTCTGTGGCCTTGGTGTTGCAGGCCTCAACTTGGACCGAGGAGGGACAGCGACTACTGACAGAGCTGGAGCAGGAGCACCCAGAGGTTGTGCTGCAGCGGCTGCAGCTGCACTGGACCAGATACCCTGACTTGCCCCCTGCCCACTTCCGGAAAATGTGGGCTCTGGCCACAGGCCTAGGCTCAGAAGGCATCTGCCAGGAATGTCGCTGGGCCTGGGCACAGTGCCAGGACACCTGGCTGGCTCTGGATCAGAAGCGTGAGGCTGTACTGAAGCCACCAACGAACAGCACAGCTACTTTGTATGTCAGGCGGGCTCCTGCTGTACCTACCGTCCCTTCACTGAGGAAGGCCTACAGCTTTGATCGGAATCTGGGGAAGTATCTTGGAGATGCTTCCAGTCGTGGCCACTGTGCAGCCATCGTTACTGACTGCCACAGACCTGAGGCCAGAGGAGGTGTCCGGCCCAGGTCATCTCCTTCTGTGTCTCTCTCAGGCAGCTCTGACTTCAGGAGCCCCAACAGGTATAGACAGAAGGTAGGGCAGGGAAGTCTGTGGAGGGTCTTGGGTCCTGACTCCACCTACCTCATAGGCTACAGCTAGTATTGGCGGAGATGGTGGCCACAGAGCGTGAGTATGTCCGGGCCCTTGACTATACCATACAGAACTACTTCCCTGAGTTAGATCGATCTGATGTGCCCCAGGGCCTCCGTGGTCAGCGTGCACACCTCTTTGGCAACCTTGAAAAGCTTCGGGATTTCCACTACAATTTCTTCCTACGTGAGCTAGAGGCTTGTACCCAGCACCCACCTCGAGTGGCTCATGCCTTCCTGCGCCATGTAAGTTCCATAGGCCAGAGGAACCCTGGAGATTTGGACAAATACTTAGTGTCAGGCTCTGTGCACAGAGAGTGCTGAGCCGCACTGAGTACTGGGGGGAAGCCAACGGCCATAGAGTACAGCTGTGAATGAGACCCACAAAAATGTCTGCCTCTTAAGAGCTTCAAGTTCTGTAGGAGAGATGTACAAATAAAGATCATTGATTACACTTAGGATGGGATAAGCAGGACAATTGTCTGTGAATTACGTTTGGGGCAGGGATGTTTGAGTAGAGGCCAAAGGAGTAGTAGTGAGTGAGTTCTACCCCCAGAAGAGGCCTCACGGACATCACGAGCATAGCGGACACTAAGTCACAGTCCCAGAACCCTGGGAGGGGCAGAGCTCAATGTGGAGGCTGGCTGTGCAGCCCAGCTCGCTCTTGCACAGTGTTGCTTCATGCTGGGCAATCCTCATTCAGAATGGGATCTGTGGGAGTAGGGCAGGTCATCACTGGCACCTTCGTCCTCTTAAGAGGTGGGGGATGTCTTTGGGGATGGTCCTCTGGCACCTGGGGTGCTGGGCTGAGTTGTGTATCCTTGCAGAGGGTGCAGTTTGGAATGTATGCACTCTACAGCAAGAATAAGCCTCGTTCTGATGCCCTGATGAGCAACTGTGGCCACACCTTCTTCAAGGTAGGAGCCCGTGACCATAGGGAGAGCAGGGCACGGTGGCATACTCAAAACCACTTGTCGTCTCCTCGCTTCTGGCAGGAGAAGCAGCAAGCGCTGGGAGACCACCTGGACTTGGCTTCCTACCTACTAAAGCCCATCCAGCGCATGAGCAAGTATGCCTTGCTGCTGCAGGAGCTAGCAAGGGCCTGTGGGGGCCCAGCGCAAGAGCTGCGTGCCCTGCAGGCAGCCCAGAGCCTTGTGCACTTCCAGCTGAGACATGGCAATGACCTGCTGGCCATGGATGCCATCCAGGGCTGTGATGTGAGTCGCCCCAGGCCCTGTGGGGAAGCACCACAGATGGATGCAGAAGGGGGTGGGACACCTGGACATCTAAGGGTTTCAACTTTGCAGGTTAACCTCAAGGAACAGGGGCAGTTGGTACGGCAGGATGAGTTCATGGTGCGGGCTGGGCACCACAAAGCCTGTCGACGTGTTTTCCTGTTTGAGGAGCTACTGCTCTTCAGTAAGCCTCGCCGTGGGCCCTCAGGTGTTGACATATTCACTTACAAGCGTTCCTTCAAAGTAAGTCTACGCTACCCTGACCTCTGCCCCAGCCCCCCGTCTGTGCCTCACCGTGCTCCTTTCCTCTGGCCCAGCCCCCCCCCCCCGTCTGTGCCTCACCGTGCTCCTTTCCTCTGGCCCAGCCCCCCCACCCCCGTCTGTGCCTCACCGTGCTCCTTTCCTCTGGCCATGTAGATGGCAGACCTCGGCCTCACTGAGTGCTGTGGGGAAAGCAAACTGCGCTTTGAGATCTGGTTCCGACGTCGCAAAGCCAGGGACCTGTTTGTGCTGCAGGCCTCGGATGTGGCCACCAAACAAGCCTGGACAGCTGATATCTCCCGTCTCCTGTGGAGGCAGGCTGTCCATAACAAGGGTGAGTCCTTGTACAACCCCCCAAAATACATGTCTTCCCAGGAGCCTGAGAAGGGTTTAAGGGACTTGCATACTCTCTGGGGAGAGTGAGGCCCCTAGAGTGTATCTGCTAGAGACTGGGCTGGGTCTAGGGACTTGGGAAAGCTTGGGAAGAGGGGAGGCGCAGCAGCAGACGGTACAGGGAAAGAACATAACTTTTCCTCTGAACATCAGTTATGGCCTAAAAGGGACATTATGATACCTTTCCCTGGGGTGGTTGCAGGAGAGGAGTCTGTACCATAAAGGATCATGGCATAGAGTAGTTAATTTCTGGGATATGGGTATATAGGAAAGACTTATAGATACAGCTCAGGGGGCCTCTCTTATGCCTTCTTCTCTACTCAGAGGTGCGCATGGCTGAGATGGCATCCATGGGTGTGGGGAACAAAGCCTTCTGGGACATTGCCCCCAGTGAGGAAGCTATCAATGACCGCAACATCAACTATGTGCTGAAGAGACGAGGTGAGAGGCATCCTACAGAGGGTGGGAGTGAGGGGACAACATGGCCCTTTATTACTGCTGGCCTGTACTCCCTGGCTGCCTCAGGCCAGACTGGACTATCATCTGTCCCCCTCTCTTATACAGATGTTCGCTCTAGGGCCTCCATTGCTGTGGCCCCATTTGACTACGATAACCCTTATCTGGGTGCCTTGGGCTCCCTTCCTGGAGACCGTGCCTCTGGCTCTGTTCTGGGCTCTCTCAATCTGCACCTGTACAGAGATCCAGCTCTTGTGGATGTTCACTGGTCCTTGAATCCACCCAACTTCCCAGAGGGAGCATCACTAGATGCTGAGGCAGACTTGGGCAGCCAGCCTTCTTTGAGTATGTGTGGGTTTACTCAGGCGGGAGGCATGGCTTAGTTCTGGGTCTCCCCTGCTAACAACTCACCCAGTCTCCTTCTTTAGCTCCTGAGGACTCAGAGGTCTCATCCCAGTGCCCATCAGCCAGTGGCTCTAGTGGTTCTGACAGCAGCTGTGTCAGGGCAGATGGTGGGCAAGAGGCCTTGAGGACTTGTCCTGTGTGAGTGCCATCTTTTGCCTTATGCCCACCTAAACTACCTTATGCCTTCCCCAAACTACCCTGGGCCATAGCTGCCTTTTCTTTAGGGGATTTGGGAACAGGTGGGTCAGAGCCATTCCCCAGAGGACTTCATGTCTACCCCTAAAGAAGCAAAACATTGACTTTGCTTGACTTGGCACCATAGGTTTGAGTCCAGCTTGAAGATGAACAATACTCAGTAACTCCAAGGAAAACCACACCTCTGAATCTGCCATAACCAGAGCATGGCTGGCTCTTGGACCATTCCCCTCCCTCCCCTCATACCCAATAGGAATATCCTTGTTAATTACCCTTTCTGATGTCTATAGCCATCAACCAATGCCTAGGGCCTCTCCAAGGGCATCTGGCTGCAGAGACTGGATAAGCACCGTGATCATAAGCTGCTGGGACCCTTCTGTCCCCTCCCCAGCTACCATTCCAATTGTGAGTTAAGGACATGTTGGGGCAGAGGGGAGTATTTTCCAAACTCCAGGCTGGTAGAGTACTGTGGAGCTCTCAGAAGTCATGAAGGACAAGTGGATTCCTAGCAGCTGCTCCTCAACCCTTGAATAATGCGAATCTCTCCAAACATAGGGGCTAGCCTGCCCCATAGCCCCCTTATTCTTGAATTTCTTGGCACCCTATCGCCAACCTCTTGTTTCCTGGGCCACCTTGGTCATTTTGACTTGATGCTTTTTGAACAGCTTTCGGTTAGAGTTGTCTACTGGTTCACTGGCAGTGACACTCTGTTTTGTCAGAGAATGAATCTAGGCATTTGTCTTATAATTTACTTTTTTATTTGTTTATAATAAAAAATAAAGTGATTTGTATCATTGCCTGGGCATGTGCATTCTTGGGGTTTCCACAAAAACGAACCTTGGGCAACTGGTCTTTGGTGATCGTCTGTGGGACCAACATGTCTGGGTACTCTAGCCCTCTTGTAAATACTTGCCCAGGACTGAGTAAGAGACAGACCTAGACAGTCCCCTCTGGATGAGCAGGTCCACGCAACGGCCATATTTTCTGGCGAAAGGCAGTGTGAGCTGCAAGGAAAGGCCTATCTTATCCCTGATTTCTAGGCCAGTCACCTATTCTAGCTTTGTGTGAGGGGTGCTCCCTTATCTGGGTAGGGGGAAGGAAGAGAGCCTTATAGGGGACCTCTGGTACGCTAGGGCTCAGTTCTGCCCTAAAGCATCTCACAGGGCTCGGGCTACCAGAGAACTGAGCACAATGACCATAAAAATGTGCTTCCTGATGCTCATAACCACTTTCTAGACATAGATGCTGACTTCATGTTTATGACACCCAAGCTAGAGAGCTAACTGTAATTGGATAATCATGTGTTTAAGGTGAAAGACATTATGTACTTGATTATAAAAGGCCAGGTTACTGAGAAATTTGCTAAATCACACATAACTCTGAAATTATTCTAGAGAATCAGAAAAGAAAACAAGTAAAACCTTAATTGGTCTACAAAATGAGTTCAAGGCCAGAGAAGGCAGCTTGGCTATACTGCATCTCAAACTTTTAAAGGGAGGGGCTGGGATATGAGTACTTGCCTGGGTTTCATGATGCTCAGTCCCCTGTACAGCAAAATCAGAATAAATTGGGGAAAAATTTTCAAGACTTAACCATTCTTTTGCCCTTATTGAACTTTTTTTTTCTTTACAAAAAAATTTTTTTTTTCAGTATGGTAGTGTAGGCCTTTAATTCCAACACTGGGAGGCAGAGGCAGGCCTCTCTGATCTCTGTGAGTTTGAGGCCAGTAATAGTGAGTTCTAAGACAGTCAGGGATACATAGGGAGATGCTATCTCATCACCCGCCCCCAAAACAAAACCCTTGAAACCCCTCAAAAATGCTTTCAGAAAATGCTTTAGGGACTGGGAAGATGGCTCTGTGGTTAAGAGTGCTTTGTTGCTCTAGCAGAGAACCTGGGTTTGGTTTCCAGCATCTATATGGTGACTAACAACTATTTGTAACTCCAGTTTCCAAGGGTCTAACACCCTCTTCTGGCCTCTGACACATGGTGTGCAAATATTCATACAGGCAAAACACCCATACAGATAAATTGAAATTAAATCCTAAAAAATGCTATAGAGGAACTTAAGTATAAAACCATGGTGACGTCATGGCTCAGTCGGGGACTAGCTCTTACTGGCTGTAAAGGCCTAATTCCATTTCACGTGTTTGAGTCCTTCCCAAGTATGACCAGGGTTATTAGTGGTGAAGGCATAGTTGGTATCATAGTATTTATAGGAAAACTATAAAAATAGGTTTTCCAAATGTTGCCTTTTAACTAGTCTTGATTGGTTAGTTTCAGCCATCTATCTCCATGGGATCAGGGACTACTGAGGTAGCTGGCTAGCTTTCTAGATGACAGCACTGGCCTGGCCCAACAGTATCCATGTGAGTCATTCTGAGTTGCCATGCCCTGTACAGGGCAGGCAGGCCTCACCTCTACCCAGCTGTACAGACGCTCCTGAGTGTGCCGGTCATCCTTGAAGCCAGCGATGGCCAGCAAATCCACCACAAACTGCTTGGGGCTGATGTTCAGCGTCTATTAGGAGAGCCTAGAGTCAGGCAGGGCCATGACCAGCTCTCAGCTTCTGCATTCTTATCCCTGCCCTTTCAGCTACTCTTCTGTCCCTGGCTTCTTCCCCTCATCCTCTTGTTTTATACAACTTATCACAAGGGCCAAAGGGATATGTGGAGAAGAGGAAGGGTTCCCCAAGGCCTGTCATACATACCCACAGTCGGTAGGCCAGCCACACCACCTTGGCTGTGATAGCTTTGGGATCCTTTTGCCTGATGGAATCCAAGATGATGTCGGTCAGGAAACGGTGACATTTCTGTGCATAAAACATCTCTTCCCAGGACAGAGAGAAGCTCAGGAAAGTCACTTCTGTGAAGAAGAAAGAGTAGATATGACTAAAGCTGTCCACAGCTAAGGCCTTAGAGATAGTCACAGGGCAGGAAGAAGTGTAGAGCTCGGTAGCCCCTGGGTTTAGGCTCTGCATCTCCACAAGCAAAGCCTCACCTCGAGGTTGGGGGCTGGCTGTGAGTGGTGTATGCTTGATGTTATCCATTTGGGTGGTGTAGATAATGCTGTCTTCAAAGAACATGCAAGAGCCATCACTACCCACCACAGGGGGGTGAGTGACTTTGAGGATGGCCCCTGGGTTGTCTATCCCATTAACATTAGGCAGAGGCTGCTCAGGAGCAGGGGTTTCTGTGAAAAGAGAGAAGGGGTTTCCTTAGGCTTGGGAGCCTAGGCTCAGTGCAAGCACAGAGGAGTCTCCTGGGGCTAGATCAGTGCATTCATTCACAACTCCCAGGATCCTCCCACTTTTTGGAAGGGGTACCCTGGCCTCACCGCTTCATTGTACTGGCTCTATTGCAAGTCCAATCCTAAATTTCAGAACTCAGGTTAGGACTAGCATGAAATATGGCCTGCAAAAGCCCAGCAGAAGACTTGAAAGCTATAAAGCTAAAAGTAAGCAGACCTTTCTAGGCAACCTTTCACGTTTGTCTACTCTGGAAAAATATGTTATCCTAAAGTGTGACAGGCCAACTTATGCCTCACAGAGTCCAAGAGGGCACCTCTCAGCAGGACCCAGGCCACTAGAAGGGAAGCAGAGAAAATAACCTAACAGGACACTTCTCAGCAAACTTCCCTGGGTTTCCTGCCATTGCTAGCCACAAAACTATCTTCAGCTCAGTTCCCACAGACCCTCCTGATGGGCCTTAGTATTTCCCATGTCATGTGTGCCTTTCCCAGAGGTCTGTTTTCCTCTGTCACCCACTTTGATTAAAGGCCTATCACTTGTTCACAGCCAACCTGGAGGCTCGGCCTCTCGGTGGCACCTCTGTCTCCCTGCCTTCCTCCATTGCCCAGCCTCCTCTGCCCAGCCTGGAATGCATCCATGCCACTGACGCTTTGCCTCCTATAACCACACTTCTTCAGAAACACACACTTGATCATGTGTTCCCTTTAAAAGATCCTCTAGGACTTGTTCATCCATATTAAGGCCAGAACAGCGCACCACATTCTGAACTTGGCCCCTAAGACCTGGCCTGAGGACTCCTGGTTTCAGTGTCATTTCTATGACTTATGCACTGGAAACCAGACCTCCAGCTAGAGCAGTGCCCTGTGCTTCCATAAACACCCTAAATGTTCTCCCTGCCTGCTGACTCCCCAGTGGTTGGCCTCATTCTTGCTCATATTTCTTAGGTTCACTCCTACAATGCTCATCACGTCACCTCACATGACCTCTTGACTCCTCAAGTCAATAAGTCAGTGAACCACTCATTTCTGTGCCTGCTGTCTGGCACAGAGCTGGTATCTGTGTAGGAAGTTCTGGCCCTGCTCTGTCACTAACTCTCCATGGTCTTAGCCTGGAGATCCGTTTTCTGTTGAAATGAGACTTGGGTCAAGGATGGGGCAAGACTCACCTTTCTCCTTGGGCCTCTGCTTGCCCCAGTCCTTCAGGGTGACAGCTCTTTTTGTTGGGAAGTATGGCTTAAAAGTTGGCTCTGGACCTTTGTCTTTCACTCCAGCTCCAGGTCCAGCCTGGGGACCAGTATCCTTCTCAGAGGTTATAGAATGAGCTTTCCAGACAGCTGAGGTGCCAGGTTGGGAAGCAGCCTCACTTCCTGAGGGGACATGCAGGCTAGCCTCCTCCAAAGAGCTGCTCCTGGAGGTTGTCAGTGGCTGGAATTCCCACTTTTTACAGTTGACCATGTCCCATTCCCTTACCAAAGATATGAGTTTTTGCATGGGGGTGACAGGAGGGTCTTTGGCATCAGATTTCTGTGTGAGGTTTATAGTGGTGCACTTCTTCTTGGGGGGACTCTCAGAGTGACCTCCCCAGTGTCTGGGGTTGGCACATAAGCCAGAACAGTGTGAGTATGTGCTGGAATTGCCCCCCCTCTTGGCATTTCTGCATAGGGAGACCTGGATAGTCCGGGTATACTGTTCAGCCTCTTCCATCTGGCTGGATCTGGTCAGGTTCCCTTTGGCCTTGTTCCATGGAGTCCTGTCACTGCATTCTTGGAAGTCCACAGGCATGCAGGCTGTGGTCTGGGGAGGAAGGGGCACAGTAGCTGTAGTCTGTTGTACATTATCAAAGTCTTCCCAAGACCTAATAAACTGGGCTTTAAGACAGCCTGTTCACTCAGAACAATGTTATCCCCTGAGACAAGTCATCGTTTAAATTTACTCAGTCTAAGAGGGAGTCATACCAGCCCAGGCAACTTTTATATTTCAAAAGGAGAGATTGTTACTCCAGGCCACAAGTAGCTAGCACACTCCTGCACCTCCTCAAGATTCAGAAACTAGTTCTTGTACTAGTAACACATGTGGGTCCTGCTCTTTTACTGTATCAGCCCCTCAGGATCTGGGCCTGCCCCTTGAAGCCAGTGGTGGTGATGTTTAAGAACACCACCAACCAAAGAAAACTGGGCCTTACTTCTTTGGCATCTCTACTGAACTCTACCATCGGCCCTGTCCCTTCAGTCACCACATGCAGCTTCCTAATGGGAAAGTCTTCTTCATTTTCAGATTCTTTTTCCTGAGTCCATGACCTATAGAGACCAAGAGGGATTGGTTAGTGAGAGGAAGCTTCTGTCAGCCCATCAGTTAATTGGTCAGACCTGTCCATTGGCTGGCAATAAGTAATTATAGACGGTGGAATGAACGGGGCCCTTAAGGGGTTTTTGCATAGGACATTGGCTCATATTGAGCCCATTTC
Source organism: Tokudaia tokunoshimensis (assembly GCA_036184795.1). Taxonomy (NCBI): domain Eukaryota; kingdom Metazoa; phylum Chordata; class Mammalia; order Rodentia; family Muridae; genus Tokudaia; species Tokudaia tokunoshimensis. The sequence goes on from BTHU01000020.1 coordinate 32,436,951, forward strand.
ACCAACTTCCTCCCCCAACTACAAGGAGAGCAATTCTCCCTGGCAGATGAAAACATCTGTAAGAGGAGTTTATCAAGGTCCAAATTGCTAATATGGAATCCAGAGTGAAGTCTGCTTACTTGTATGCCTCACATTGTGCCAGGGCTTCTGAGAGGGCTGGAATATGATACTCCTCCACCTCCTGGCAGAAAAGAGGCCATTCCCTGCAAATGGCAAGGAGATGGTAAACTGGCGGGGAGGAGAGACATGAGCCTCTAAAGAAGCGGCCTCGAACAATAACGCCAGTGTCAAAAATAATAAAACCTCCTCCCAAAAGGCTACCACCGAGAGTTCTCTTTGCTACAGAGAGTCAGTCTTAGTGTCTTCTAATCTGATTTCCTGGGTTAGCTTACTTAAATTCTGATGGCAAAAACAGTTTTCCAAGTCTCAGGAAATTAAGAATGTGCCGGAACATTTGGCCATCACCGTGAATGAGCAAGGTCTGTCCATAGGTGATCCAGTACACTCTCTGAGTGTTGGATAGCAGTTCTGGGTACTAGAGGAAGGGGTTAGATGTCAGAATCACTTCCATGGTCTTGGGTCTTAGTAAGGAGCAGGTCTGGAGATCTCTCCCTCCCTGTATGTTGACTATAGGTAAACAAAGTGGAGAAAATCTAAGGGGGAGTACATTCATTGCCTGTGCTTCAACTTCTGGTATCCTGCTCCCTCCAACCCCTCCCCCTCCCCCACCCCAGCCTTTGGAACTTAACCCCACCTCCTTCTTGGTCCCCCTGAGAACCACCAGCCTCTTCTCTACCCACATTCCTGAGGCCTTCCAAACATGCTGCTCATCACATTTCTACCTACAGATCAGAGCATTCGTGGCCAGGGAGCTAGGGAAAGGTCCTTATGCTGAGCAGTACGGGAAGCTGTATAGAGGTCATGTGACAAGTCCCAAAGATGCTCAGGCGGGGAAGCCAGAGCAGGAGGACAACTGGGCCTAGCAGTATTACCTTCATCAGGGTCTGCAGGGTGGTTGCATACCAATGGCTTCCCACATAAAGCTTGATTATCTGTTGTGGTGAATATATAGTGACCTCGGCTGCCCACTCCTCATCTATGGAATCGACGAGAGGGAACATATGGTATGACCAGAAGGAAAACTAGTAGGGAGCGTTGGTCAGTAATGTTTACACAGTAATACTCCATTCTCTCAAAACTCATATTGTCTTGCCTCTCTAAGAAACAACAACCCTAGACTCAGACTGTCCCTGCGGCTGGCATGCTTCCAGGAGAGCGAGATGGACGGCTGTCTCGAGTGATTTGGGAAGTCCTCTGGAGTACTAACTGCAAAGGCCCCGTTCTTTCTTCACTTGACCCAGCTTTCTCAAGCCAGCCAGGTTTCTGCTCCTGCCCATCTACACTGCCGGCTCCCTCTGGTCTGTGGCTGCTAATGTCCTATGTGTGCAGCTTTTCATGTGTGCACTCAGCACGGAGCTAGGAGTCCCTCTTTTGTACAGGATTAGACTGTGAACTCCAGGAGACAGAAGCTGAACCTGAGTTGCTAACTTTTATGCTTCGAGCATCTATACCTGTCCTGGTACACGTCGTGCTCAATAAATGCTAAGTGTTGTTGAGTGATAGTAATATAGCATAAACTTTACATAAAAACTTGTTAATAAGAATTTACTAACTAGCTGGGCATGGTGACACACACTAATCCCAGCACTTGGACGGGTCTTTGTGAATTCAAGGCTAGCCTGGTCTACACAATGGATTCCAGGACAGCTAGGACTACATAGAAAGATCCTGTCTCAAAAAAGTATTAACTTGTGAAAATAACACTGGATTTGGACTCACTTAAGACTCTAGTTGGACCACTGTGTATTTTTTTAATTTAAGCAAACTCCTCTTTGTGCCTTTGCTCCATTCTAAATGGTCTACAGACCATTTCTCCTTGCCTAGCTATGAGAGAGAAATGGCAGCTCATGTTAGCTCCTGGGACTAGGGCAGGCATGCTTCCAGGATCTGTGCAGCCCCCAAGGCAGAATCCATGTCTGTAATTTTGAGATATACCATGGAACTGGAGGTGAGGAGAGGGCACGTAATGAGAAAGTTTTCCCTTAGAAAGAGAATAGTGGCCTACATTTTCTTTCTCTTTTATTTAGACCCTTTGGTCCTGGCCATCCTCTCCTTTCCCTCTCTAGTCTACAGAGCCTCCGTTGATGCTAATTTCAAACACAGATGCTTTATTGTGTCTGAGAACACAGTAAAGTAACAATGTACTGAGCACATCCTCGGGCGGCAAAGTCCTCGGCTCCAGATGAGTCTTCAGGGCCACTTTCATTGGCTCATAGGTGATGTCCCTCTTGTCCAGGAAGGCACAGAGCTCATACACCTCGGAGATGGTCTCAGTCAGGGGCAGCCGGCAAGTGCCCAGCCAGTTCCTGCCCAGAGGAAAGCCTGTTATAAAGCACCTTAGTACTCTACCTTAAAGGCGTCTAGCCTGCTAACCTCCCATGACCAAGGTGTCTCATCATAGCACTGGACCAAATGTGGCACCAGAAGAATCATTTCTTTGATTTAACTTGGTGATTTAAAATTTTTCTTCAAAGATTTATTTATTTTATATATGTGAGTACACTGTCAATCTCTTCAGACACACCAGAAGGGGGCATCAGATCCTGTTATAGATGGTTGTGAGCCACAATGTGGTTGGGAATTGAACTCAAGACCTCTGGAAGAGCAGTCAGTGCTCTTAACCACTGTGCTATCTCTCCAGCCCCAGTTTGGTGACTTCTTTTTTGTTTGTTTGGTTGGTTGGTTTTGTTCTTCAGGACAGGGTTTCTCTGTTTAGCCCTGCTTGTCCAGGAATTTGTTCTGTATACCAGGCTGGCCTCAAACTCACAGAGATCTGTCTGCTTGGATTAAAGGCATGTGCCACCATGCCTGGCTTAACTTAGTGATTCTTGAAAGAGAATAAGCCTAGGTAGGCATAAGCTCAGCTCTTCAGATCTATTTCAACAAAACCAACCAAAGCCACTCATTTCAAACCTTGGAAACCTGAGCTATGCCTTTAAAATCCAGATACTTGGGGGCTGGAGAGATGGCTCAGTGGTTAAGAGCACTGACTGCTCTTCCTAGAGGTCCTGAGTTCAAATCCCAGCAACCACATGGTGGCTCACAACCATCTGTAATGAGATCTGATGTTCATTTCTGGTGTGTCTGTCTGAAGACAGCTACAGTGTATAATAAATAAATAAATCTTTACAAAAATAAAATAAAATCCAGCCACTTCCTTCCTGTCTCCTTATATAAGTATCTGCTTGAGACCTTTCATCCATGGTATGGCTGCCTATTATGACTTTGAGAGATTACTAACATCCTTCATAACCTAGAAAGAGATTAAGGTGCCTTCTGTGACATCTTAAGTAGATATGTCTGGGAGAGATGGATGATGGTATAAGCCTAAGGGTTCCAAAATTACACAATTCTGTACTAATGAATTTTATGGCCCTGACAGAGCTGTTCCTTTTTAACCTTCTGTAGAAATGTAAAATAATCCATGCCCTGGCAAGAGAAGGGACATTCTGAGCTCATTTCTCAAAGGACCATGTCCTCTGGAAGCCTGCCCTGCTTGATGTCAGGTGATCACCCCAGGCTCTGGAAAGTCTCCCAAGACCGAAGAGAAGCTTTGTGAAGAGGTTTGCTTGTGGAATCCAGGACTGTGAAGATAGGATTGTGACCTGGGAGGCTCAGACCTAGCATAGGAGAAACGAATACCAGAAAACAGGAAAAGGAGACCACGGGAAGATTTTGAGTCATGGAGAACTTTATAAATTATCTCAACCTGATCCTCAGAGACCCAAACCTGGTGGTGACAGAGATAGAAGAGGTAAAATAGTGAGATATCTCAACGACACTTTCCCCTTTAGCTCACGGGAAAGGCTTAAGGTTGCTTCCCAAGGTGGGCAGAGCCAGTCTGATAGTGCCCTGAGAGACCGGGGACTTGCCTGACGTGCTGGAAAAGGACCCCGTTCCCTGTGATGTACAGTCTGCTTCCATCCAGTGTGCTCTCAATGCGTAGCTGTCCCAGTGCAGAGTCTGGATACTTGACCAGGAGGCCCAGGGCCATCATGTACAGTGGTTTCACAGACTCCAGACTGGCTGTGCGACCCCCCTTTCCAGGACTTAGAGGTGGACAGGAGGTCCGGGAACAGCCTCCTGTATTGGAGAGAAAGAGATGACTCCTAGATCTTTGATCATCCCTGAATTGGACCACATGGGTCCTCCTGCTACCCCAGTTCTTTGCTTGCACAGCCCAAATTTGGATCACCTTAACATTAGTATAACTTGGTGTACACACATTGAGTTTAGAGGTCAAAACTCTTGGGAGGTGACATAGTAGGAGCCAGCTGACAAGCTTCCAGGAGATTTTCAAATGATTATTTTGAAATAGGATCTCAATATATACACCAGGCTATCTTCAAATTTGTGATTCTCTTGCCTCTGTCTCCCAAGTACTGGGATTATAGGTGTGTACTACCATATCCCTCAGCATCCTGGGGAGAGTTTTCACAGTTTATCACTACTCTTGAGAGCAGCCCTACTAGTGGTCTACAGATAAATGAACTGTGTTCTGTCCTGTCTGACATTGTGGTTTAGGGCAAAGTACAAGTAACTTCAGAGTTATACAGGGCTGGGGTTTGAGCTTTGTCATGGTCAAAGGGCTATGAAAAACATTTACCTTGGTTATATGCTTTGTAGAAGGTTATTATCTCACAAATGTGAGGAAAACCTGTCTACAAACATGCTACCATCTTTTCATTAAATGTGAGGAGCAGTGACCACTCTACCCACACCATAACCCCCATGCTTTCTGAAGGAAGGTGCTGAACTCACATTCTTAGTGGTCTTGGAACAGGTTCCTGAGACTTGCTTCAAAATATTACTCCCCCTCCCCCACCACAATACAGGAAGGGCATTCCATTTGCCTGGGAAAAGACCAAGCCTCATTCCATTGGACAACCAAACAACCAGGCCAAACTTAACATGTGTAGGATAGTTCTTCACTTTTGTGATGTGGTGGTGGTGGTAGCCGTGTATTTGAAAAGGTTCTATACATTCTCAAAAGACCAGCTGCCCCTGCTTGATGCCACCAGCTTCCTGAAGCACATGTGGTGGTGACCACAGATGTGCAGTAGCTGGTGACTGAGCTGATGACAGGCAAATCAAAACTGTGAAGTAGGAACAGCTGTCACAGGCAAAGCATAAGGTCTGACCTGGACAAGGGTCAGGAAATGTTGGGAACAGAAGGCAGAGATTGGGAAATGAGGTGGAGAGGGGGAAGGGGAAACTGGGCACAAAGTAACTGAAACGCTGGTAGGAAGTGGGTCCTTCATTTCATTTCCTCGTTAGGGGTTCCCAGAAGAGGAAATATGGGGGTTGCAGGTGGAAGCTCAGGGTTTCCCCAGGGGAACAGACAGCACAAGTCTAGGAAGCTTGTCTTCAGGACATTCCCTCCTGGTTTCTCACCCAGGCTAGGCTCCTCCTGCTCCAGGCTAAGCAGGCTTTCCTTCGGCCCTGGCAATGCTGGTTGCAAAGCTGAGTAGAGAGGACACGCAGGGTTTTAAGCCAAATTACTTTTCTCAGATTCTAAGTTGGTCAGTACACCTATTTCTCACTACCACCCAAGTCTAAAGTGACTGTAAGGGGAGATGGTTCTTGGCTTCTATAGCTCAAGTCCAGATAGTTCTAGAATATCCAGGGGAAGCCAAGGTTCCCAGGCAACATACCGATATTCATCCGGTACAACCGTACAGCTTCTGTAAGCTCAGGGATTTCAAGAATTTCTACTTCTGCTTCTAACACATCTATGTTGGAGAAGTTATCCGGTAGTAAAATCTTGTGTGAGCGTAGAAAATTCACTTGAAAAGCAGAAGGAAACAACATGAGTTAACAAAACATATTCATGACTAATCTGTCCGTGTCCTGGCAGACTCTTCATCTTACATCAGGCTCTCCTAGCTCTGAAACAATTGCTAAACATACCTCATTAGCAGGTGTGTTCTGGCTTTTCAAAGACCCCTACTTTGTTTTCCTGTGTCTGAGTCCATGGGTGTGGCCTCCCCTGGTCTGGTCTGGCATGCCCTGGCCCTCTTTGTGAACTTAAAGACCCTGAGAATTACCCTAAGAGTCTTGACACCAGAGCAAGTCATTCCAAAAGTGGGAGTTGTCTTGTTAGAGAGGAGAGGCTTGGGCTGCCAGGAGGCGCCTACAGGTTGTCTCTGCTGGATTGCAGTATGGGAAAAAGAGATGGAACCAGCACTAAGTCCCGAGAGAATGAACTCGGAGATGCAGGAGCGCAGCAAGACAACTTCCTAGGTGACACTGAATCTGGGACCTCAAGCATTTGGCTCCTGACATAACTTGGGGCTTGTTGTAGTGTCCATCTGGATTCTGGTTATCTAGATAACAGAGAGGCCATTCAGCTCACAGGCCACCAAAGCGAGTCCTGGGCAATGTGGGAAGGGAGGCTCCCTTCTGGGAAGGATGTAAGATCTCATCCCTCCTCAGCTCAGGCTGCCAGTTCTACATGATTCTGGGAAGACTGCCATTATTTACCCCCTATCTTTACACTGCAAGTGTAATGGAAAAGAAAGCAGATAGTGTCTTTGAAACAATCCTATTTCCTTGCTGTATGTTGAGATTAGCTGAGGCCTAGAGTCTAGCTAGAGACATAAGCAAAGTATGAGACATAACCAGAGTTCAAGTCAATCCTCTGCCCTTACCATCAGCTCCGTGATCCTTAACACTACTTTAGGGAGTTTCAGTGCCCCTTTATGGCTAGACGATCACAAAAGAAATAGGAGCTAAGATATCTCTGAGCTGGGATGTGCATGGCAGTATATGCCTTTAATCCCAGCACTCAAGAGGCAGAGGCAAGTGGATCTCTGTGTGTTTGAGGTGAGCCTGTTCTACATAGCAAGTTCCAGGACAGCCAGGACTACATACAGAGACCATGTTTCAAAAACCAAACCAAACGAAACCAAACCAAACCAAACCAAACCAAAAAAGTTCTGAGCTAAGTGAGAGCCTCATGCTGGACTCTGCTTGCCTCCTGGAAGATCATCATGTTCCTACAGCCTTTGCTCAGAGAAAGTCCTCAGGGCATAAGCAACAAATGGGCCTTGCTAGGTGTGAGTATGGGTGTGGGATAAGTAGATGGCCACCGCTAGACAGAGCAATCACCAATGAAGCGGAACTCGCTGCACTCGCACTCGATCAGGGCCACCGTTTCAGCCAGCCACAGCAGGTTGTCCTCAGTGACTAGGCTTGGGTACTTGGCCACCAAGTCGAGGGGTAAGAAGCAGTAATGCACTTCCTCTTCTGTGTCCAACAGTGGTGTGTCCATGAGCCCCAAAGGGGCCTTGTCATGAAGACCTGGAAGAGAAGATACAGAAGGCACCACCTGCCTGAGGTATTGTGAAGCTCCTCCTGCCCTGGGGGACCATTTAGGGGACAGTCTCTGCCATACAATTCCTTCCCCCATTTCTCTTTTCAGATGTATATTTAAGGGTAAGAAGAAGTTCTGGAAGGCTAAGTGTGAAAAATCTTTTTTTTTCTACAGTCAGTAAAAGGACACTGAATGATATATCTTGGCTTATATATTCAGTCACTATATCCAGTGACGCATGTCTCTTATTTAAGATTTATCTATATATGTATGAATATTTTACCTGTATGTGTGTATGTTCACCATGTAGAGGCCAGATAAGGACATCAGATTCTTTGGAACTGGAGTTATAGACAGTTATGAGCTCCCACGTTTTTGCTGGGTCCTCAACGTAAGCAGCTAGTGTCCTTAACCTCTGAGTCATCTCTCTAGCCCCTCCATGGTCTTTCTAATTGATCAAACTAACTACTGCAAACTGCAGATTAAAAGCCCATTAATAATCATGGACTCCTGATGCAGAATGCTGCAGCAGGATGGAATGGAGCAGGGTGCTAAGTCCCAGTAAGCAAGCAGCCATGCAGGGGGCAGTACTGGATCAAAAGAGACAGGCAGCATCCAGAAGTAGCTCAGATGGAGGTTAATGTCTGTTAAGGTGAGGAAAGTCAAAGCTAGGGACTTCAGGGTGTGGGCCTGCCCATGACCATACCTGTGAAGGCGGGGCTTTTTATTGGAAACTCCGAGGGCTTACTGATACACTTCCATGTTCGCCAGTAGTTCAGGGATGCTCTCTCAGCAACAGGAATGTCGGCAGGCCGCACACGGAGGTGATGTTTCCCTTCCTTCAGATTATCTAGGGTCTGTCCCATAAAGAAGAGTGTTGCCTTGAAAATCTAAACCCCATAACCAACTTTTTTTTTTTACACTAAATACTCAGAAAAATATTATGTGACTTGCTTTGGAACAGTATTTTAAAATAAACGGAATCAGTCACAAAATGTGAAATGGTAAGGTAATAATTAAAGATTCCAATGATTATTTTTCTTCTGAGTTTGAAGCATTTTTTTCTTCTAATTTTATGTCAAGTAACAGGATTTTTTCCTTGAAAAAAAAATCTATAGAGTTTTGTTTTGTTTTGTTTTGTTTGTTTGTTTTTGAAACAGGGCCTCATGCTGCACAGGCTGACTCAAACACATACACATAGACTAGCTAAGGGTGACTTTGAACCACTCCTGCTGCTGCCTTTGTCTCCTAAGCACTGAGATTACAGGTGTTTCCCACCATGCTCAGCTAAAGAGAAATTTCAGTTTAGTCATTTGAAACTTGATATCTTCTAGTATTGTCCTTAATAGTTCAAAAGTCCTGCTTTTTAATGATTGGAGTGATTTTCTCATCATGTGTCTTCACCCCAGGTCTGGGAAGTAGTCTAACAGTGAGGTGAGCATCGGCGTGAGGGTCGAGTGGAGCACACCAGCTGAGCGAGGCTGGGTCCCAGGGCAGAGAGTGAGTTAGTGACGATCTTCATTCCACCCTTACCCAGGGATCCATTCTCCTTCTCCAGTCCTGAAGAGAACAAATTATACTATGAAACCAAAATGTTCTGATGTTCTGACCTCACTCTAGAGGATAGTATTTTCCTAATAAACTGTTGGACACAACAAGGCAAGTGATCCTTTATAGGCCATACATATAATCTTTCTCCTCTAAGAACCTTGTTGTGATCAGAAAGCCTCCAATTCAAAAACAAACAATAAAACCAAAAAACAAAATAAAACCAACAACAAAAACAAAAACAAAAACAAAAAACCCAACAGCAACAAACTGCTTCTTAGTTATTAGCTACCCAGGTGGGAAGCCCTTGTGAGTTTGCTCTTGGGGTCCCAAGTAATGAGAAGAGCCCTCTGGTGGCTATAGGTAGGAACTGGCCCTCTCATAACTGTTTAAAGTTTCAAAAGGAGGCAGTCCAGCCAGCGTGGGACAATTATCACCGTTATGGGAGGCTAGAGGGCCTGAGGGAGGACTGAGCAATGTCAGGGTTATGGGGAGTGTGTCCCTGGAGCACCATGATGAAGAAGACTGCATGTGTGGAATATTGGGAACCTTAAGAAATACTATGCTTTGCTAGGTTCCTGCTTAGACTCAAAGAGTTCTTGGCTTGGGGAAAAGAAAGATGCCGAAGGACTGGGGAGATGGCTCATTAAAACACTTGCTACACAAGCATCAGAACCTCTCTAGAAGCCACATTAAAGGCACAACAGCACATAGCTGTAAGTTCAGTACCCAGAAGGTAGGTAGGTAGGCAGATGGATTCCTGGAGCTTGCTAGCCATCGAATCCAACTGAGTTGTCAAGCTCCCCTCACACCCCTGAAAAGATGGAGAACAATGGAGAATGGCAACTGGACATTGATCTGTGGTATCCACTAGCAACAAACACACACACATGTGCACACATGTCCACTCATGCAAACACACATATGGACATGGAAACTAACAATTTGTATATTATAAGGCAAGATCTAGCATCAGTTACAAATTTATGGATCCCAGGAATCCTGGGACTATTTTCACACCATTGAAAAAGAACCCAGCTTTCTGTTCCCTCTTGGTTAAGTATGGACACAGCATTAGCTTCTGTGTCAAACTGTCAGCTCTTTGGAGGAGACAAATCAGTCAGAGAAAGGTTTCTGAAAGAGCAAATAGTTGTTCTCGGGCAAAGAAGATGTACAGTGAGGTGCCAGGATGACTACTAGGTAGTCAGAACAGAGTGTGCATTGCAAATAGGAAAGCACACTGAATCAAGATGAAGGACGACAACTTGACAGCATTTGTGCTGAGAAGTGGGACAAAGGAAGGAAGATGATGACTGTGTCCAGGAAGGACAGAATAAGGCAAGGGGGGTTAGAGGTATATATTCAGCCACACACTTCTGCCTTAAACATGACATTGTTTGAGATTGAAGGAAAGAAATGGTGGATTGAGAACAGTAAACAAGAACCCAAGAGCAGAGGACCAGGCACACTGCCTAAGGTTTTTTGATGATTCTACTGGTTAATTAAAATCCTTGAAAGATGTGTTGGTTGGTGTTATGTCAGCTTGACATGTGCTAGAGTCATTTGGGAGAAGGAACCTCAATAGAAAAAGTGCCCCCACCAGATTGGTCTATGGGCAAGCCTGTGGGGCATTTTCTTGATTGATGATTGATGTGGGAGGGTCCAGGTCACTGTGGATGGTACCAACTCTGTGTAGGTGGTCCTGAGTTGTATTAGAAAGCAAACTGAAAGGTGTGGTGGTGCATACTTTTAATCCCAGCAGTTGGGAAGCAGAGGAAGGTAGATCTCAGAGTTCAAGGCCAGACAGCCTACATAGTGAGTTCCAGGACAGTCAGGGCTACACAGAGAAACCCTGTCTTAAAAATAATAAAAAAAAATTATGTGTATGTCTGTGTACCACGTACATACCTGGTTACCACAGAGGCCAGAAGGCAGCATTGGATACTGGCACTCAAACCCACATCTTTAGAACAACTGGTGCTCTTAACTATTGAGCCATCTCTGTAGCTCAGAGAGTCCAACATCTTAACTACTATTACCTGCACATTTCTCTCTATAGGCTTCTGAATTAGAGTCAGACCTATTCTCTTCATTGTCACACAACATCTCCAAACCCCAGGTTTCTCGGGTGTAAGTAAAGACAACATCATCTTGGAAGTACCGTGAGGATTATACTCCAAAATATGACAACTGTCTTCTTCTTGGTGGTTACATCCCAAACTACCTTTTCAGTTTCGTCTTCCAATGTTTTTGTTTTGTTTCCAACCCAATGTCCATGACACTAAATTCCACAAAACTCCCAAAGCACATCATGTTCTTTGATTCCACCTCAGCATTTTTTTGTTTGTTTAAGACAGGGTTTCTCTGTGTAGTCCTGGAACTCACTCTGTAGACCAGGCTGGCCTCGAACTCAAAGATCTGCCTGCCTCTGTCTCTTGAGTGCTGGGATTAAAAGGCATGCGCCATCACTGCTGGGCATTTCAGCCGCATTTTTTTAAATGCACGCATGCACACACACACACATTAAGGCATCATCCTCAAGAACATTATCCTTTGAGACAAGGTCTCTCATTGGTCTGGAGCGCACCAATTAGGTAGCTTGTCTGGCTGATGAGCCACAGAGAGCCTCCTATCTCCATCCACACAGTTTTGGGATTATTAGCCTATGGCATTATGCCTCACATTTTATGTGGGTTCTGGGAATCAAATTAAAAGACAAGCACTTTAACCCTGAGCTACCTTCCCCCATCCTTCCACTCCTCTTCAATTTTATGTATGCTGTTCCCTCTGCCCAGAAAATTCCTCTTCCCATTTCTCAAGCTGCAGACCCACTGCCTCTCCTAGGCAGACCCCATCATTCTTGCTCTCCCTCTTTATTCCCTCTCTCTCTCTCTCTCTCTCTCTCTCTCCCTCTCTCTCTCTCTCTCTCTCTCTCTCTCTCACACACACACACACACACACACACACACCTCTCTGCAGGCTTCTGGGTTGGAGCCAGGCAAATTCTTTCCTCTGTCCTCAGGTCCCTGACAGAGGGCTAGGTGCATGCAGCCTGTCCTCTAGTCTAGATCCTAATAGACTCCTGCACAACACTAGGGAGGTGGAGGGCTGAGTCTTCTGGGAAGAAAGGCAAACCACACTCTCACAACTGAGGAAGATGCCGAGTGTCCAAAACTATATAGGCAAAGCCAGCGCAAGCACACACAGCTCACAGTTCAGACTGCAAAGGAGATAATGACTCCAACCTGCAACCTGAGAGGCAGAAGACCTAAGGGGAGAGGGACCTGAATGAGAAAGGACAGAGAAAGAGACTGGCAGGAAGAAAGGGCTCAGTGTGAGTAGGATTGGTGGTGGACAGAAAGGCAAAGCACACAATAGAGAAAAAAGGGTGAAACAGGGAGGTCCTGGAGAAAGACAAGAGCATCTAACTCCATTCTAAGACACTGCTCAGTACTCTTGGATTTGCCACCTGCAGACCCAACTCCCAAATTCCGTTTTAGTGGATAAAACAGACAAGTACTTGAGCAAATCTAAATTGGCCACTCGAGAAGGGGCCCCCGGGGAGGAAGGGAATTCCTCTGCAAGACAACAGCCTGCTTAAGGCTGGCCCAGAGTTCTCTGTTTGGAGGTGTTGTTTGCTATGGGGTATATTGAAGTGGCAACTTCTAGTTTCTTTGGAAAGTTAGACATGTCAAATGATAGCTTGCTGGGACACACAGGTGAAAGGATGTCTTGCTAAAGCAGACACAGGAAAGAATGTTTTCCTGAAGTAGATACAGGTGAAAGGATGTTTTGATAAAGTTAACACATGAAAGGATGCTTGAAGGAGTATAAATATGACCTCACAGACAGTGGGAGATGAGCACTGAGCTTTGGTTTGGTTTGCTCTGCCTCGTTATTCTTCGTTAACTACACGCATGTATTGGTTCCCCTTACATAGCACTGTTGAGCTCAACTTGAGTTAATGCCACCATTGAGAGAAACTTGTCCAAGAACTGCTCTCAAGGTCCCTGCAGCAGCTTGCCACTTCTGAGGCCTTGCCTCAGGCCAGTTGGCAAGGCTGGTGGTTTTGGTTTCTTCAGGATTGAACTACAGCTGCTGGTTCATGCCTGGTGTCTGCCTGCCTAGAGGACTGACCTGAAGCTGCTGGTTTGTGCTTGATGTGTCTGCCTGTTGAAAGGACTGGACTGTAGGTGCCAGGTCTTGTGTGCTGTCTGCATGCCTAGAGGATTGGTCTGCAGCTGCTGACTTGTATTTGGTGTTTGCTACGGGACTGAACTGTTGCCAAAGAAGATCAAGCTCACCCCCCAAGAACTACTAGTGAACAAACAGGTCCACTTCTCCCACATCCTAATAACTTTTCTTTTTCACTACCTCTGCTGGGTGGTGGGCTAGAGGAGAGTTTGAGCCCTTATTAAAAGTAGGTTGCAAACAATTTATGCATATAGTATATAAACTAGTAGGTCTGTCCAACTAGCTTGAGAGGAAATATGCTAGTGGAGGAGAGGATGAGTCATTTTCTAGAAATGAAACCTCTGTGTTCAGGGGTTTCAATTAAACTGTGAGCAGCCCCATTTTCCCCAAGAAAGGAAACAGCAAAACTTTAGAAGGAGAAGAAATCAGGCAAATAAAATCTACCAAGAGTACAACCGCAGCCAGTGAGGACATGCTATGTGCTAGCCAAGGGGTCAAGCTTGCACCTAGGCCCTGGAGCTCCAACAAGGTTTCCTGAACTCTGTGAGCCCTGCCCCCTAAAGGTCTCTCAGAAGTCACCATTTACCTGGTTGCTCAGGGTAGAAACATAAGGTGCTGTCCATTCTTTCATGGCCTGCATCCCATTCATTAGCAAATTCATCAAGACATACCAAGCTTTAAATTGTTTCTATGACCACTCAAGACCAAACCATTCTTATCTTTCATCTGGATGGGTACTTCTCAAGCCTTGAGTCACAACCCCTTGGTGTGTGTTGGGGGAGTTGAACAACCCTTTCACAGGTTGCCTAAGACCATCAGAAAACATATTTACAATTCATAACAAAAATTACAGTTATTGAGTAGCAACAAAAACCATTTTATGACTGGGGGCTCACCACAACAAGGGTCACAGCATTACAAAGGTTGAAGACCTCTGACCTGAAGCCGGCTGGAGCTTCCCAGCTGATCTCCCTGCTTTTTCCTTTGCCCCAGTTGAATCTAGGCCAGCAGTAAACACATTTTCCCCCGTGAGAGGCCAGATACTAAATATTTCAGGCTTTGCTAGCCATATGGTCTCTGTCAATTCAACTACTCATCTCTTTTTGTAGTTCAAAAAAGCCATAAGAGCAAAATACAAACAGAAGAGTGTGGCTGTATTTGAATGAAGCTTGAGCAGTAATACTGAAAATTGACCTTTTTTTTTTCAATCACAAAAAAGTAAAACTGTTCTTAACTTATGGAATACACACACTGGAGTGGACTGGATTTGGTCCATGACCTATATAGTTTGTAGACTCTGATAATATTGTCAAGCTAGTAGCTACTGGTTTTTTCCTTACAACTTTAAAGATCTATTTACTTACTATTTTTGCATGTATATGTGTGTTCCTGAATTAGTTTGTGTGCATCATGTGCATGCAGAACAAGTAGAGGCCAGAAGAGAATCAGATGCCTGGGAACTGGAGTTATGGGTGATTGTAAACAAGTGTATGGGTGCTGGGGACTGAACCTGGGTCCTCTCAAGAACTTAAAGCACTACTGATCCATTTCCCTAGCTCCAACAACTTTATTTTTACACACTGTAAAATTCACCTTTAAGAAAATTAGAGATCAAACCCAGGGTTTTGTACATGTTAGGCAAGCATTCCAATACTAAGCTATAGCCCTAGCTTTAACCCCAACCCCAATATAGTCTTGCTAGAGTACTCAAGTTTGGTCTTGAACTTGAGATCATCACGCTCAGGTTTCCAAATAGCTAGGGTTATGCCTGTACCACCTGGCCAGCTAAAGCATACCAGTTTAAACAGTGCAGTCCACTGGGTTTTGGTATATTTGCACAGCTGTGCAGCCATTACCAGAGGGAAATCTTGCAATCTGGATTACCATTGCCTATTGTTTTCCAGCCCATTCTTTCTAACCCATAACTCAGTTCCAGGACAGTCACTAAATCTCTCTCTCTCTCTCTCTCTCTCTCTCTCTCTCTCTCTCTCTCTCTCTCTCTCTCTCTCTGGTCTCTATGAATTTCTCTAATTCTCTCAATTTCTAGAGGGGAAAGTGTTTATTTTAGTTCATAGTACCAAGTTTCAGTACATCATTAAGGGGAAGTCACAATGCCAAGAGCTCAAGATAGCTGGGCACATGGGACCCATAATCAAGAAGTAAAGAGGCCAGGCAGTGGTGGCGCACACCTTCAGTCTCTGTGCTCCAGAGACAGTGGTGGCTCAGACAGCTGGAGCCACACACACACACACAAAAAAAAAACAACCCTGCCTTGAAAAACAAAAACAAAACAAACAGGAGTGAATTAATGTGTGCATTCTTCTTTTTTTATTCTCTTGAGATTTCATTTTGTGGCCAAGACTACCCTTGAACTCACAGTTCTTCTGTCTTATCTTCCAAGTGCTGGGCATAAACTACCACACCCATAAATTACATAAAAATATATGCAATCATAAAATATATGGCCCTTTTATGTAGGTAGAATCAGGTTGGGATATGGCTCGATTGCACAGCACTAACCTAACATGCACAAAAGCCTGTGTTCAGCTGTAAGTATCGAAGCCCCTCTTGTTGTACAGCTTCTCACCTCATTGCTTTATTTCTAGAATCTGGTATGTGGTTGGTTGTCAATAACATCATGAGACTTCAAGTGTCCTTTTTTTAAAATTAGATATATTCTTTATTTACATTTGAAATGTCCCCTTTCCTGGTTCCCCTCCCCCCCCGAAAATCCCATAAGTCATCTTCCCTCCCCCTGTTCCCTAATCAACCCTCTCCCGATTCCCTGTCCTGGGGTTCCCCTACACTGCAGCATCGAGCCTACCCTGGACCAGGGGCCTCTCCCTTTGATGTCCAACAAGGCCATCCTCTGCTGCCTATGCATCTGGAGCCATGGGTAACTCCATGTGTACTCTTTGATTGATGGTTTTGTCCCTGGGAGCTCTGGGAGTACTGGGTGACTCATAATGTTCCTCCTATGGCGCTGCAAACCCCTTCAGATCCTTGGGTCCTTTCTCTAGTTCCTCCATTGGGGACCCTATGCTCAGTTCAATGACTGGCTGAGAGTGACCCACTCTGTATTTCACATGCACTAGAAGAGCCTCCCAGGTGACAGCTATATCCAGCTCTGGTCAGCAAGTACTTGTGGGCATCAATAATCGTGTCTGGGTTTTGTAACTGTATATGGAATGAATCACTAGGTGGGGTAGTCTCTGGTCTTTCCCTCAGACTCTGCTCCACCCTTGTCTCTCTATCTCCTTCTGTGGGTATTTTGTTTCACCTTCTACAAAGGACCAGAGTATCCATACTTTGTTCTTCCTCTTCTTGGGCATCATTTGATATGTGAAATGTGTCTTGGGTATTCCAAGCTTCTGGGCTAATATCCACTTATCAGTGAGTGCATACCATGTGTGTCCTTTTGTGATTGGGTTATCTCGCTCAGGATGATATTTTCCAGTTCCATCCATTTGTCTAAGAATTTCATGAATTCGTTGTTTTTAACAGCTGTGTAGTATTCCATTGTGTAAACATACCACATTTTCTGTATCCATTCCTCCATTGAGGGACATCTGGGTTCTTTCCAGCTTCTGGCTATTATAAATAGGGCTGCTATGAACATAGTGGAGCATGTGTCCTTATTACACATGTACCTTTTTAAAAAACATTTATGTATATGAATACACTTTAGCTGTTTTCAGACACACTAGAACAAAAACAAAATCAAAGGCTGGGCGTGGTGGCACATGCTTTTACCCTAACACTCAAGAGGCAGGGTTAAGTGGATCTTTGTGAGTTTAAGACTATCCTGGTCAACACAGTGAGTTTCAGGCCAGCCTAAACTACGGTGTACCCCCCTGTATCAAGAATCAACAACCTCAGAGAAATGGTAGCAGTAAAAGTGCTTTTCCACTATACTAAAATACCTGAAGCAGGACATTTATGGGGGAATAACTTTAGTTGGGAATAATCATGCAGCTATAGTCTCAGTACTTGGGAGGTAGAGGCAGGAGGATCAGGACTTTAAAACAGTAGTGGCTACCTGAGACCTTGGTAGAGTTATTTCTTTTCTTAGATTTTTATGTCTGTAAGTACACTGTCGCTGTCTTCAGACACTCCAGAAGAGGGCATCAGATCCCATTACAGATGGTTGTGAGCCGCCATGTCGTTGCTGGGAATTGAACTCAGGACCTCTGGAAGAGCAGTCAGTTAACCACTGAGCCATCTCTGCAGCCCTCAAGTGCACCTTTAAGAGGTGAAAGGTCTAGGTTAGGTGTGCAGAAGGGCAGGTAAATGGAGTGGGACTGGATTAAGTGTAGGTGTGTGCACCCCAATGAGCTCAGGCACTGTCTTCCAGAAGCTTTCAGTCTTATCTTGCTTGTTGGCTCACTTGATGCCTCTACCTTTTCCCTCATTTTTGTCCTCTTAAAACACTTACTTACTTACTGGGGATAGGGTCTTGCTAGGTAGCCAAGGCTGGCCTTGAATTTATCTCAGCCTCCCAAATACTGGGATTATAGGTGTGTACCACTGTCTTAGGGTTTCTATTCCTGCACAAACATCATTACCAAGAAACAATTTGGAGAGGAAGGGGTTTATTCAGCTTGTACTTCCACATTGCTGTTTATCACCAAAGGAAGTCAGGACAGGAACTCAAGCAGGTCAGGAAGCAGGAGCTGATGCAGAGGCAATGGAGGGATGTTTCTTATTGACTTGCTTTCCCTGGCTTGCTCAGCTTGCTTTCTTATAGAACCCATGACTACCAGCCCAGGGATGGCACTACCCAAAATGGTCCCCCCTTGATCACTAATTGAGAAAATGCCTTACAGCTGGATCTCATGGAGGCACTTATTCAACTGAAGCTCCTTTCTCTGTGATAACTCTAGGCTGTGCCAAGTTCACACACAAAACTAGCCAGCTTTCAACCACCATATCCAGCTTTCCACACTGACTTTCAACAAAACTGTTACAGACCATCTTGAACAATATGTGCTACCTTTTGACTGAATAAGACATTCCATTAGCAGGTGCCCAGCTCTGTTTTTATTGTTAGGTGCTAATTCTGAAGAAGTCTGTAGTAAGGAGAACTAATAAGTTGGAACAGTTCAGATACATGCTATCCAATATGGTAGTCATTGTGACTATACGCCAAGTTGAACTACAGTATTCTCAATCTGAGATGTGCTAAATGTAAAAAAAAAATCAGATATTGAAAACTTGGTATAAAATAAAAGTATCTCAAATGTAAATTTTTGAAAATATTGGGTTAAATAAAACATATCAAAATTTGGTTTCACTCATTTCTTTATACTTTTTAAAAACTGGCTACTACAATATTTAAATAACACCTATGATAGAAGGTATAATTGCATGTACCTGTAGTCCCTCATTAACTTTGGAGGCTGAAGCCAGAGGATCAGTGGAATCCAGGAGTGCAGGGCCAGCTGAGGCAACACAATGAGACCCCCCGTCTCTTAAATTACATGTGATTACATATATCATCCCCATACATGGCTCACATTATGTTTTATTACACTAATCTTTGTTGTCCCTAAAGTGCATAGGAATAAAACTGGAACCCAGTATGCTCTCATTAAGTCATAGTTAAATGCTTGACGTGGGTTTGCTTAAGAAGGGTCTTTAGACTAAGAATTGACAAAGTTCATTTTCTCCAAGCGCTGTTTGTTCATTTAAGGCAAACCTAAGTAGTTGGATAGGCCTTTGCAGCGAGGTAAGTGGGGGAAGAGTGCGATCGACTTGCTTGGGCGGCTGTTGGATCCCAGCTGTATTTACACTCTGCTTCAATGGATAAATACCACTTAGGCTGGGCCAGCCCAAATGTTGATTTCTTCAAAAACACCATTTCCAAAGCATAAGCACTTGGTTTCACAGGCTGTGTTGGAAGGCAGAGCCACATAATTCTTCAAACTCCGCTACTCACACATCTTGGAATTTTGGAATCAGACCAACTCATTGGCTTCTGAGTTGTTGCCTCCTTCTTCGAAGCTGATTCTCAGAGATATTTTGTTTGGTTTTCGTTTAGGAAGTGAGGACTGCAAAGGGGCTCAAGGGCTTAATAAACTGTTTGTACGAGAAGCTTGTATTCTTCTAAATTATCCTGTAAATCATAGTCTTGATCTCTTTGATTGTCTGCAATGAACAAGTTAGTTCCTCTCCACACAAAAAGGTGGCTTGGCATGGAGCCATGAGCAAGCCTAACATGCCACACCATTTAAATGGTTTTGAAGCCACTTGCAAGCAATTCTAATACTTTATTCCTAAAGAAGCTGACAAGATTTATATTCAAGTGGGAAGCCTGAAAAAAAGTTCAGAGAGCTACACCTTGCACTGCACTATGCTAGAGTTCTTAGATTCAGAGAAAACATTGGATCCTTTAGCAAGAATCACTCATAAGCACATATATTACAAAATAAGTGGTCTCTTTCCTCCTGACCCAGATACAAACACAGTCTAAGTCAATTTTTTCCAAGAGGTACTGGGAGGCATAATTAGTGGTATACAGAGATGAACTGTAGTTGATGGACTAGCTCTTATGAAAATGGAATAAACAACACCTTGTCCAGACAGTGAGATTGATATGGAACATGCCCAGATTTCTTTCCCAGTCATAATATTTAGTTTTTTCCAGGTTAAAAAAAAATCATTGTTCAAAAACTACCAAATGAATGATTTAAGCACAGCCACCACCAAAATGACTTCTGTGGGCTTAGAGAAAACACAAAGCTAATGTTTGCATCTTCTGTCATACTTTGATATTTTATAAGTAAAAGTATTTACTGCTTTTAAAATTAGAAAGGAAGGTGCAGCCAGGTGACAGCCCATGCCTTTAACACCAGCACTCTGGAGACAGAGGTAGGCAGATCTCTGAGTCTGAGGCTAGCCTGGTCTACAGAGCAAGATCCAGGACATCCAGGGCTACACAGAGAAACCCTGTCTCAAAAAACCAAAACAAAAAACCAAAAACAAAAACAACCCAATGGGTATGGTAACACGTGGGAAGCAGAGGCAGGCAAATCTCTGTGGCATGTGGCTTAGTGGCAGAGTATTTGCCTACCTTGCAGAAAGCCTTGGCTTTTGCCCTAGCACCTCGAAAAGAGAAAAAATAAATAAGTAGCATCTTAAGATTTGAAAGAGCCAAAGATTCCCTGGATGTTAAATCCTGTCTGGGTCTCTGGTGGCTGCTGATGTACATAAAGTAGAATCAGGATGAAAGTCTCTGTAAAGAATGTGCAATTAGGAGCTGGGCATGGTGGCACTTGTCCAACAGGGGCTGAAGATCATAAATTCAAGGTGGTCCCTGGCTACATAGTAAGACCTTGTCTGAAAGCCATCATGCAGTTCCAGAATACTGTCCATTAAAAGTGTTACCTCAGAGCTGGCTGTGGTGGCACATTCCTTTAACCTCAGTACTTGAGGGGCAGAGGCAGGCTGATCTCTGCCAACCTGGTCTACAGAGTGAGTTGCAGGACAGCCAGGGCAGTTATGCAAAGAAACCCTGTCTTAAAAAACAAAACCAAACAAAACCAAACAAAAGGGTTACCTCAGAACCCAATACAGATGCCGGGCAGTGGTGGCGCACGCCTTTAATCCAGCACTTGGGAGGCAGAGGCAGGTGGATTTCTGAGGTCAAGGCCAGCCTGGTCTACAGAGTGAGTTCCAGGACAGCCAAGGCTACACAGAGAAACCCTGTCTCAAACAAAACAAAACAAAAAAAAAAACCCAAAACAAACAAACAAAAAAAAAAACAACAAAAAGAAGAAAAGAAAAAAAAAAAAAAGAAGAACCCAATACAGAAAAGAACCTCGTGTTTATTGATGCTACTGATCACCACTCTTGGAAGAAAGCACATCTTACCTGAAGCAATGGCATCAGCTGCAAACCCAGTGCTTGCTCATAGAGCAAGTTCAGTTCTGCACAACTGGAGAAGGAGAGCTTGGAAGTGTAGAGGTAATAATGTACATGCCTAAATGTGGAACCATCTCTGTCAATGAACAGCCGCTGGTTTTCTGAAGAGGTCAAGGCTGAAGCCTCTTTCCACAACAGCGAGTCTGGGTATTGAGCAAGTTTGCTCCTGGGAACTGAGAAATGCCAGCCCCCAACATTGAAGTGAAATAAATCCTCTGCTGACTCATGGGGCACACCAGGCTCCTCCTAAAGGGAAAATGAGGAGAGAGTTATGTAACAAAAAGAAATTGAAAGCATCCTGAAAGCTACATTTGCTGGCAACATGGTAATGTACATGGTAATTACATGGTAATGTACATGGACATGGAAATGTACATTACTGCTGCCTCCCAAGCGCTACAATTAAAGACAGGTGTACTCCCAGGCCTGGCTCATGAAGTATTAATAAAAGGAATTAAGGACGGATACAGGCCACAATGTGGATTGACCTTGAAACATTATGCTAAGAGAAACAAAGCAGGTAATACAAAGAAAAGGCAAATTTACACAAAGATTAATGGTTATTAGGTCTGGGAGACCAACCATGGGTATAGGTTTCCGTAAAGAAAGAACATTCTACAGTTGGTTGTAGTGGTGGTTTCACAACTCTGAAAACATAAGATCACTGAATTATTCTTATTAAAATGGTAAGTCAGCCATACATGGTGATGTATTTTTTTAATCCCAGCTCTCAGGAAGCAGAAGTAGGTGGATTTCTTCTTATCTCTTACTTCTGTGAGTTTCTGGCTATCTAGGGCTACATAGTGAGAGCCAATTTTAAAACAAACCCAAAATATTAAATCATATGTATAGGGTTATTTTAAGAAATCCATTTATTACTTATGTCTAGTGTATGTGCCAGCATGATTTATACAATCTGAGTGCAGGCAGGAGCTCATAGAGGCCACAGGAGGCTGCCAGACCCCCCAGAACTGGAGTTACTACTGACTGTTGTAGATTTCCATATGGGTGGTGGGAACCAAATGTTGATCAGTAAGCATTCTTAATTACTGACCCTGGTAGTGGCGGCGGTGGTGGTGATGGTGGTGGTGTGTGTGTTTAAGGATCAAAATATAAATGAAAATAAACACAGAACTACCATATGATTCAATTACACTTATCAATAATACCACTCATGGATATATACCTTGTATTAGTTATTTTTCTCAGTGCTGTGACATATTTGTAAAAAGCAATCTAAGGGGCCACTGGATGGCTCTGTAGGTAAAGACCCTACCGCATAAGCTTGGTGACCTGAGTTTAATCCCTGGGACCCACTCAAATTGTTAGTTTGTGTGGTTGGTTGGTTGACTTTTTTGAGACAGGATTTCTCTGTGTAGCCCTGACTGTCCTGGAACTCGCTCTGTAGACAAGGCTGGCCTCAAACTCAGAGATCCACCTGTCTCTGCCTCCTGAGTGCTGAAATTAAAGGCGTGCGCCACCACCACTTGGCTTCCCATGTCAAATTGGAAGAAAAAAAAACTGTCACCACAAAGTTGTCCTCTGACCTCTAGATATGTGCCATGGCATGTGCACCCAGCACCCACGCATAAACATCACACACACAATAGCAGCAGTAACTTAAGAAGGATTTGTTTTTGCTCCCTGTTAAAAGCATACAGTCCAG
This sequence comes from Tokudaia tokunoshimensis, assembly GCA_036184795.1. Taxonomy (NCBI): domain Eukaryota; kingdom Metazoa; phylum Chordata; class Mammalia; order Rodentia; family Muridae; genus Tokudaia; species Tokudaia tokunoshimensis. The sequence continues at coordinate 32,459,717 of BTHU01000020.1, forward strand.
CATGGCACAGAAAGTGTGACAGAATTCATGGGAGAAGAAGCATGAAACTAGGATTCCTAAATCTGGGAAGACCAGGAAGCAGCGAGCAGAAGGATGCTGAAACTCCTTCCCTCCTTCTCACTCAGGTACCATAGACCATGACCCGGTGCTGCTGTATTTGCCATGACCCTTCCTTTCATGGTTAAATTTCTCTGGAAATACTCTCCCAGACATTTCTAGAGGAGTGCTTCTTAGGTAATTCCAACTCTGGTCAGGTTGACAATGAAGATTAACCACTGAGAATAGTGGAAATATAGGGGCATAAAGGGATGGGACTAAAGGGGACACCGGCTCAGCAGAACAGAGGAAGGCTGTATGTATTTGAAAATGTTACAGTGAATCCCTCTAGTTGGTATGCTAACTAAAAAAATGAATTCAAAATTTTCTGAGAATGATGGCAGTGGGAATAAGACTATTAAAGTACAGGGTGGTTGTTCAAGAAAGGAAACACCTCCTCTTCCATCAAAAACCCATATCTCTTATTCTGAGGCAGGAAAGTAGATCCTTGTAACAAGAGGGACATTTCTTCTACAGCAAGCCCTGTCTAAATGTCTGAAATCAAGAGGAACAATTAGACATGCTACTTTAAGACTAGAAAAGCTCTAGGCGGACAAGAAGAGAAAGAAATAGATTATAAAATGGATTAATGGCTCAGCAGCAGAACTGGAAAAGCTAATCCAATGATGTCACTGCGTCCTGGGCCTTCTAACTGTGGCTTAGGCTGGGCATGACAAACAGAGTAACCAAGGGCCCCACCTATACCAAAAAGCACAGATATATAAGGATTTTATTTTTGTTCTCTTTAAAGGTACGTAGCTGGTTGAAAAGAAAGATAAAACCCACTTCTTGGAGGTTGAGCTCTGATTATTAAAGAACAGGAAGAATTTGCTTCCACATGTGTTACCCATGGGAGAACTCTCAAGGGATGCTTCCTGGTAAAAGTTAGGAACGTAACTGTTATTTCCAGAGCTTTCTTTACCAAAGATTGTTCAGGGACTTATTAGTGCAAAACTATTTCAGACTGGGGAGAGCCTCCAGCCATCAGCAGCTTGGGAAACCTGTAGTACATGAGGGAAAAAACAACCTCTTGCTAGACCGAATGAACAGTGTTTAATCATCGTAACTCCATTCCAAAGAGCATCTCATTAACACACAATCTTCTTCCATATAACATTATAGTGATAGAAATTCAGTGCCCTGAAGACAGGACTCGATGCCTCAAAGCCAGGATTCGCTGACCTTTTCAGATCAGAAGTTCCCATCATGCCTCCAAAATCTGCCCCGTCCCCCAAACTGTCAGATCTGGATTTCCCCTTTAAATGTCATCCCCATCTTGCTCTAGAATAAACATGGGTTTTAAGGTACATAGGCCTCCATCCGTCAGAGGCACACCTTCTTCACCCCACAAACCTGGAGCCCCCTCAAATCCTCAATGGTGTGGAATAGTTCATCCCTCAAGGCAGCATGGCACGTTCTCTCAACTACTCAGACAAGCCCTCCCCAGATTCTTTTAAACTAGGGCCTCCTTTGGATCCTCAAGCCCCAAAGTCAGATCCCTAATCCCGAGGTTCTCATCTTGGGCACCAGCTCCCCACAATCTCCACCTTAGTAGTTTTGGCTCCCTTCTCAGGGACCGGTTCCATACCATAGTCCTAACTTCTGTGGCAGGCGGACGGGCTCGCGACCGGTCCTCTAACGGACCCTAGAGAACCGAGGCCCGCGGCCAGTGGGAGGGGTGGGGCCTGAGTCGGGGCGGGGCCTGGCGAGCGCGGGGCGGTCTCGCGAGCCGTGGCAGGTGAGCGGCGGGCGCGAATGGCGGAGCAGTGGGATCTGGACGAGGAGTGCCTCCGCCGCCTGGGGGCGCTGAAACTCGAGCAGCCGGGTAGGGCCGGGAGGATGTGGATCTGGAGCGTGGCTCAGAGGCTGTGAGAAAACTGTGGTGTGTAGCCTTGGGAGCCCCAGGCAGAGGCAAAGGAACTGCAGAAGAGCGGTTCCTGAGGCGAAGAAAGAGGAAATCGAGGCAGAAGGGGTTACACTGAGGTGCAGAGGCTGAAGTAATAGGAGAGTCTGAGGCACAGGGTGAGGAATCGAAGGAGAGGAGGAGTGTGAAGCACTGACAGGCAGGAAAGGACTCCTGGGTGGCAAGTGACAGAATCTGACAGAAAGAAAGACGTCTCCGCTAGTAGGAGGACATGGCTACTGGTGAGAGAAAGAAAGGATGAGAAGGGCAACTGAGGTGGTGCGCGCTGTTGAGGAGGCACAAGGTGTGGTGGGTAAATCGGGCAGTTTCTTAAACTTCCTGCCTAGGAGGACTTTTCAAGTTGCGTGCACTGGGAAAGGACACCCTATTCCGTTATCCTTTGTGAAGAACTTCAAGACCAAAGCCTTTCTTTGATCAATCTTTTAAAAGCTCCAAGAGGCTTTATGTGAAATACTAAACGATCCCTCTGTCTAGCTCAGTGCCCAGCCCTGCCTTCGTCCTAGAGGTAATGCTGAGTGAGCTAACCCTGCCTTTGACAGGGTTGCTTTCTGCGTGTCTAAGAAAGAAGAAAGCTGAGAAAGCCTTCAGTATTCCTAATTAAACGCTTAGCCCCCTAGTAAGTTAGTTATATCATTATCGCCACTCATCGGGTCAAGTGCCTCACCTGCATTTAATGTCTTATGCCGTTATGGTTCCCATTTCACAAATCAATAAGATTAGGTTAGACTCTTGCCCCGAGTCACAGCAGATGGTACAGACAGGGTTTATTAATCCAAGACTAATTCCAAAGCCTGTGCTATAACCATAACAAATACTGAGAAGTCGAAGAGGTATTAATCTTTTTTCCTGTAATCAAAGATAATAGTTTGATTAATGTATAAGTTGTTGCAGATCATATATATATAATTATATATACACACCATATATTATATATAACATATATATATACATATATATATATATGTGTGTGTCTGTATAAGATAAGGTCTTGTGTGGCCCAGGCTGGCCTTAAACTTGACACTATGCCCAGTGGTATGTAGTCCTGAGGAATCAAATCCAGAGCTCAGAGCATGCTGGGCAAGCATTCTACCAATCGGGCAACATCCTCAGCCCAGCGTAAATTTTCTTTTTAAAACTACTATGAACTTTATTTTACAAGTCAGATAAAATAAACTTCATTGGCTTGTTACACATCTGTGTCTTCCCTTCCATTAAAATATTTTTAATTAATTAGTTAATTAATTGGTTTTTCAGGTTGGGGTTCCTCTGAGTAGCCCCGGCTCTCCTGGAACTTCCTCTGTAGACCAGGCTGGTCTTGAACTCAGAGATTCTCCTGCTTGTGCCTCCCAAGTGCTGGGATTAAAGGCCTGTGTGTCACCACCACCCAGCCTATTAATATATTTTTATAGAAATGATTCACCTCAATGATATTGAGGATAGAGAGGTTCAAAGCTGATTGTAGTAGTGCATGCCAGTAGCTCAGCTACTAGGGAGGCTGAGGTACAAGGGCCTGAATCCACACACTTGAGATATAACCTTAAAAAAATAAAATAAAAGTAACAATATTTGGGGGAGAGGGCATATACCCCTTACATTCTCCAGTTAGAACAATATAAGGCAGTTAAATATATTTTATTTTGTTTTTTTTGAGATAGGGTCTCACTATTTAGGTTAGGTTGGCCCAAACTCATTGTGATTTGCCTGTTTTAGGCTCCCAAGTGCTGGGGTTAAAGGTGTGCATCACCAAGCTCAGGCAGATAAAAATTTTAAGTCTTTAATAAATATACAAGAGATTAGACAAGAAGTCTGTAGACTGACCCTTTATACATTAGTCTGTCAATATTGTGACCCACTGACAACTTAGAGAAGGAGGGCCTTAGAAAATCAGGAAGGACAGAAACCACATTCAGGCAGAAGAAAAAGAAAAATGATATGTTTGAGAGAGGAAATAGTGAAAGTTATCATGGGATAAAGAACTTTTTATGACTATAAAGAATATAGAAGTAAGGTAGACGCTGGAGGTATGATACAGGGTCAGGACCAGAGCAGGAACTAAACACTAATGAGCATGTGCCATAGCTGATGCTGATTGTTTGCCAGAGAAAAGGTATGGAATTATATACTTTTTAAAAAGACTGTTAAAAGTAATTAATTTAGTATATACTGATTATGATAATTATTAAGCAAAAAGTAAGTCTTTACCTTGCCTCCCTGTCTTACAGGCCTAGTTCGTCTTCCTAAGGGTGATTACTGTTACCAAATTTCCAAAGTGTCCTCTCCCTATATAAACTTTATTTGTTTGTTTGTTTGTTTATATTTATTTAGTTGGTTGGTTGGTTGAGACAGGCCTTACTTTGTCAGTTTGGAAGTCCTGGAATTCACTATGTAAACCAAGATGGCTTCAAACTCACTGACATACACCTCCTTCTGCTTCATGAGTGCTGGGATTAAAGGCATGTAACTATGCCCGAGAATTTTATAATTTTTATATGACTATTTCCCAATATATACAAGAAGAAGGATAACAGAATCCTGGAATCACCTGTCTCTGCCTTTCTTGGAATCACCTTTCTCTGCCTTTCCAGTGCTAGAATTACAAGCAGTACACCACATCTATTTGCCCAACATTTGTGTGGGCACCAAGGATTCAAAGTCCAGTCCTCAGGCTTATGTGGCGAGCATCTTATAAACTGAACTCTCTCCCCAGTCCAGAATTTATTTTGTTTTTTAAAAATGTTCGGTTTATTTTTTTGTTTGTTTGGGTTTTTTTTTTTTTCGGTTTTTCAAGACAGGGTTTCTCTGTGTAGCCCTGGCTATCCTGGAACTCACTCTGTAGACCAGGTTGGCCTCGAACTCAGAAATCCACCTGCCTCTGCCTCTCAAGTGCTGGGATTAAAGGCGTGTGCCACCACCGCCCGGCTTCGGTTTATTTTTAATTGTCCATAAAATGTCTTTAAATGTAACAGTATTGTTACATTTTTCTCCAGAATACATTTCTTTTCTGGGCCACTCCTGTGATTTCTAATGTAGTATGTCAAGTACTACCTCTAATACATTGTGCTTTAACTATAGCAGAAACCTTTGTATGTGTGCATTGCTCAGGATAGAATCCAGAGCCTTATACGTGCTAGGCAAACCACTGGGCTCCACCTCTAGCCCCAATAATAACTTCTTTTGCGGGAGGGACGGTTGAGATAGGGTCTTACTCATGTAGCCTTGGCTGGCCAAGAACTCACTATGCAGAGCAGGCTGGTCTGGAAGTCATAGGACTCCACCTGCCTTTGCTTCCAGAGTTCTGGGATTAAAGGCATGTACCACCGTGCCTAGCTATAGTAACTCCCCTAATATCAAATATTCACAGTAGTGTCATTTCTCTGATTGAGCCATATTTTTTAAGAAAATCTATATAAAGTGTACATGCCAGTGTATGTGTGTGTATACATATATACATATATATGTTTTAAATCTTATTTGACCTAAATATTCCCTAATATTCCCTACTTTTCCCCTTGGATTTTCATCATATTTGAGGAAACTTGCACCATTTGTTCTAAAGAGTTCATTTACTCACTATATCCCTAAAATGTTTCTTTTTCTTATTTTCTGTGTTGCCTGTGAATTACTAGTTATATGAGGTTTAGTCAGGTTCAGATTTGATTATGTATTCCTTTATACAAGACTGCTTCATGGATAACACTATATTTCTATAAGGAAGTATGTGATGCCTGATGTTCTTTGTATCTGAGGTAGCCATTGACTATGCTTGCCTAGGTCTGTTAATTCACTAGGAATTACAAAAATTCCATTGTTCTTGACTAGTTCAATAATTCTATAAAGACAAATTTTCCACAGCAACCATTTGTTGTTGTGAGGTGCCAGTTGTATAGGAAAGGCAAGATAGATGTTTGATTATTTTTTATTATTGTTATTGTTTCATCCGGCACTTATCAGTTTTAAAAGTGAGTTTATTTCTTTAAAGGTGACTAATGAGGATCACTTTCCTTTCTCCAAATCATTATAAACTTATTGATTCAACAATATTTGGTGTGTTCTAATCTATTCTGGTTATTATTATAATTGATATAATTGATGCTAATGGGAGATCCTTTTTCTTTGATTCCTGAGGACATTTTTAAAAGTTTTGTTTGAAACATTTATTCTCATTGGGAACAAGCTCTATGATAGGTTATTAATTCAGTTTCCCAGCGTAGTTAAAAAATGGTTTTCTTTTTTTTCGCCTTTTTATGTTTATTAGTTTTAAAAAAATTAGAAGAGAAAGTAATGGCTTTGTAAAACATTTGCGTCCATCGTTTCTGTAAATCGCTTCCTCTCATCTATCCCCATGTGTAGTGGTTTGAATATGCTTGGCCCAGGGAGTGACCCTATTTAGAGGTATGGCCTTGTTGGAGGAAGTGTGTCACTCTGGGTGTGGGCTTTGAGATTGTTGTCCTAGTTGCCTGGAAGCCAGTCTTCTCCTAGCTGCCTTTAGAACTCTCAGCTCCTCCAGCGTCATGCCTACCGAGATGCCATCATGCTTAACCTCTGACCCTGTAAGTAAACCCCAATTAAATGTTGTCCTTTGTAAGAATTGCTGTGGTCATGGTGTCTGCTCACAGCAGTAAAGCCCTAAGACACCATGCCCGCTACACACTGATCTTTCTCCCTCAGCAGCTCCCCTTTCTGTTTTTCATTTTAGAGAACAATAACTTGAGTTTTTGTTCTTACAACTAAAATGAGATTTTGTCCATTGAGATGTGTATCATGTATATATTTTGATTTTATGTGTATGAATTCTTTGCCTGCAGATGTGTCTGTGCACCACATGTGTGCCTAGTTCTAGAGGAGGCCAGAAGAAGGCATTGGATCCCCTTGAATTGAAGTTAGCTGTCATATGGATGCAGAGAATTGAACTTGGGTCCTCTGGAAGACTAGACAGTGCTCTTAACCACTGAGTCATCTCCCTAGCCCCTATTCTATTTATTGTTAATCTATATGATAGTGCTGTGTTTGATTTGTTCTTTGATCTATGTGTAGTTAACACTTTATAAGTGCTGGAACCAAATGCACATGTTCTTAGCAGTCTGCACCTCACAATTTATTAGTTGAATGATGATCCTGGTGTCCTGTTGTCTGATCTTCAAGTGAGGCCGCAGTAAAAACCGTGAGAAATCCTGCGCATAACTGGTAGAACCACTAATTGCCCTTAGCCTTTCTCACAATTGCAGAATCTTAGGGTATTAGATTATCATGAATCATAAAGTTACCAAGACACTGTTGTCAAAGTCAGGACATTTATTAAAAGTATATTTACATACTATAAAACATTTAAAGGTGTATAAGTCAAGGTCCTTTAGAACATTTGTAGGGTTGTATAACTGTTCTAGTTTGCTTATGATTGCTCTGATAAAATATTCTGACCAGTGTATCTTAGGAAAGGGTTTATTTGACTTATACTTCCAGGTCACAGTTCATCATAGAGAGAACTCGGAGTAGGAACCCGGAGGCAGGATTTGTGGAGAAACTCTGTTTACTGACAACCTGTCTAGACCTTCCTGTACCAATTAACAATCAAGAAAATTCTCCACAGACATTCCATATTTTAACTGAGGCTTTCTTCAAACTGACAGTGCTAACTAGAACAAAAATCATTTCCACTATCTAGCTCCAGAATGTTTTCATTGACCTATTAGAAAAAAAATCACTGTATTTCCTACTTCCCATAGCCGCTGGCAATCACTAATCTAATTTCTATCTTTGTGAGTTTGCTTCCTCTGGATATTTCCTATAAATGGAATGATATGTGTCCTTTTCTGTCTGGCATATTTTGGAGGTCTATCTATATTTTAGCATGTATCAATAATTTATTACTTTTTATTAAAAGACTTTATTTTTAGGTCAGTTTTAGATTTACAGAGCATTTGAGCATAAAATGCAGCACTCCCTTGTACTCTTCTTCACTTACATTCATCCCCTATCCTCCAGCTGCCCTTATTAGTAATAGTCTTTCTGTGTGATACAGTTGCTATAATTGAACGAATGTTAATACATTTTTAGCTGAAGACTACAGTTTACATTAGGTTTCAGTCTTTGTTGTATAGTTCTGTGAGTTTTGACAAGTTTATATTATTCTATGTCTAATATTACAATATCAAACAATGGTTTCAATACCCTAAAAATCCTCTGTTGGTCTGGTGATATAGTTCAGTGGTAGAAAGCTTGTCTAGTATGTGCAAAGTCCTGGGTTTAATTAACAGTACTTTAAAATTAATAAATAGGAGATGGAGAGATGGCTTAAGGATTAAGAGCAGTTATAGGTTGCTCTTAGAGAAGACTCAGATTTGATTCCCAGCATCCACAATCATTCTCAAGTCCAGTCCCAAGAGGATCTAACACCCTCTTCTGGACTCTGTGGGTACTGCACACACATGATGTGCAGATATACAGATAGGCAAAGTACCCATACTTAAAAAAATAAAATAAAGATAAAGGTTAAAAGATAAATAAATAACTCTGGACCTCATCTATTTATTTCTCCCTTACCCCTAACTCCTGACAATCTCTGATCTTGTTTGCTTGATTATTTGATACAGGGCCCCACTATGCATAGCCCAGTTGGTCTTAAACTCTTAAAGCCCAAGAGGGTCTTCAGACTTGTGATCTTGCCTTGGATCCCAAGTGCAGAAATTATACCCTTCCCTACTACTGATATTTTCACTGTTGCCTTATTTAGAATGTTACAGAGTTGGAATCACACACTATCTAACTGGTTGGTTTCTCTCACCTAACAACAGATACATAAGGTTGTTCCTTATCTAGCTGTATATGGCAACATACATTTGTAAATCTAGCACTTGGGAGGTGGCAGCAGGAGTCTCAGGATTTCAAGGACAGCATAGGCTACACAGACCCTGTCTCAAGCAAGCAAACAAAGGGTTGGGAATAAATCTCAGTGATAGAGTACTTGCTTAGTGTACATAAGACCATAGGTTCAACCTAAGCACTACAAAGAAAAGAAGGGTTTCCATGACGTTGCCTGCTTTGGTTACTCGTTGTGAATTCTTATGTGAAGATGCTCTACTGTGTGAATTCTTATGTGAAGATGCTCTACTGTGTGAATTCTTATGTGAAGATGCTCTACTGTGTGAATTCTTATGTGAAGATGCTCTACTGTGTGAATGTACCATGCTTTGCTTACACATTTCCCTATTGGAAATGACATCTTGGTCACTTCCAAAATTTGACATCCATGAATAAAATTGCTATAAACATCTGTGTGCAGTCTTTGCATAGACGTAAAGTTTGGGCTTGTGTGAATCAATGCCAAAGAGTATGAATGCTAGATAATATGAAAAGATGTATTCAGCTTTTCAAAATTGCCTAACTGTCTTACATGGTAGATATAGCATTTGCATCCTAGCCAGCAGTGACTTTCCAGTTGCCCCACAATCTCGTTAACACTTAGTGTCAATATTTTGGATTTTGGTAATTTTAATATGCAGTGGTATCTCATATTTTTGCTATTTCCTAATGACTTATGATGTTGAACAGTTTTCATTTTTGCCATCTGTGTACAAACACAAACACATATATGCATGTGTATATACATATTTTTGTTGAAGTATTTGTTTAAGTCTTTAGATTTATTTTTAAAATTGGGTTGTTTATTTCATTATTGTTGAATTTAAAGAGCTTTTGGTATATTTTGGATAGATGCTAATCCTTTCTTGGAGAACATAGTTAACAAATAGTTTCTCCCACTGTGTGAATCAGCTTCTGATTACTGTAACAAATATTTAAGATAAATCATGGTTTCAGAGGTTTCAGCCTATGAATAGGTGGCCTATTACTTTGGGGTTCATGAAAGTCTGTATTCCATATACAAATGGAATGATGTGGTCTTTGTCCTTTGTGTATGGCTTCTTTGATTTAACATAAAGTCTTCAAAGTCATCTGTGTTACAGCATACATCAGAACCAATATATCAGAAATTCCTCCATTTTTAAGGCTCAACAAAATTTCTTTTTATGTATGTTATATATGTTGTTTGTCTGCCCATTGATGAACGTTGTTTCTACTTTGGGGCTAATTATGACTAATGCTTCTGTGAACACTGAGGTACAAGTATGTGTCTCAGTCCTGCTTTCTGTTGTTTTGGATAAAAGTACTCAGAGGTAGAATTTATCAATTTTTTTTTTTAGTTTTTTTTTCTTTGTTTTTTGTTTTTTTTGAGACAGGGTTTCTCTGTATAGCTCTGACTGTCCTGGAACTCACTCTGTAGACCAGGCTGGCCTCGAACTCAGAAATCCACCTGCCTCTGCCTCCCAAGTGCTGGGATTAAAGGCGTGTGCCACCACTGCCCTCAATTATTTTTTTTTTAGTTTTTTTCTCATCCTTGTTTTCATACATTTCTCTCTCTTTTTTATGTGTTATGTGTTGTATGGGTGTGCTTGTGTGTGTGTAGAGGCTAGAGGTTGACAAAGGGTGTCTTCCTCAAGTACTTGTTTCTTTGAGTTAGGGCCTTGCCCTGAACTCAAGTCTTGACCATTCAGATAATCCATTCAGCTTGCAAGCCCCAAGGGTCTTCTTGCCTCCACCATCCCAGTACTAGGACAACGTGTACTAGCCTCCACACCTTTTTTTTTCTCATGCATACATGTTTTTAATGCCTGAACTATCTCTTTAATCCCTTAATCTAATATTTTGGTGAAAAGCATCTACCATATATATTCTTAAATTTTTCTTTAATATCTGGCAAGTCAGCCTTATTCTTCTTACTTGCTTCATTTTAAATTCTGTTTTGATATGATGTTGTTTTGTTTAAATGTCTATTTTAGAAACTTGGCATGGTACAGTACATAGTTGCAAAAGGGAGGAATATTTTCCTAACCTTTATGAAGATTATGGATATTTGAATTCTCTGATAAAACATGAAAACTGGGGAATTTGCAGTTTCCTGACTTTTAGTTTTTCATTCTTTTATAGTGAAATCCATTGGTAAATCTTGCATTTGAATGGTTCTTTTACCCATGCATGATTCTGAAACATCATGCATTGGTCATTTGGAAATATTGATTCCCTGAATTATGTACTTCTTCTAAATATTGACAGATAATCATCATACAACATTGTCTTAATCACTGTTCTATAGCTGTGAAGGGACACCATGACCAAGACAACTTGTATAAAAGAAAGCATTTAGTTGGGAACTTGCTCATAGTTTCAAAGGTTTTGTCCATTATCATCCTGGCTGCTCTCATGGCACTGAAGCTGTAGCTGAGAGCTTCATCCTGATCCAAAAGAGACTCTGGGCCTAGGAGGAGCTTTTGAAATCCCAGTGACACACTTACTCCAACAAGGTCATACCTCCTAATCCTTTCAGATAGTGTTACTCCCTGTTGACAAAGCATTCAAATATATGAGTCTATGGGGGTCATTCTTGTTTAATCCACCACAAACAGAAAAAAATCAAATCTTTTTCTAAAAATGTGTTTATGTGTATTAGTGTTTTGCCTGCATGTCTATACATGCTTTGTGCCAGCAGAAGTCAGAAGAGGGTGTTGTATATACCCTAGAATTAGAAATAACAGATTGTTATGTGGGTGTTGGGAATCAAACCCAGGTCCCATGCAAGAAGAACAAGTGCTCTCAGCTGCTGAGCCTTCTCTCTAGTCCAGATCTGAAGTATTTCCACTAATCTCATTAGAAAAACCTAAGTGTTTGGGAAGCATCCAATTCAGGGTGGGCAAATAGACTTGTTTCAGTATTCTATTTTGGAGAAATAGGGTGTTAGGTATCAAACCTAGAACTATGTGCATGCTAAACCTTCATTCTACCACTGAGATACATCTGTATCCCCAAATCATATGCATATATATATATATATATATATATATATATAATATACACACAAAATGTTATCACAGACAGCAGTGACTATTAGTTGCTTTCCTGAAATGACAGGCTTACTTTATTTTTAAAACAGTGTTTACTGTCAGGTATGCTATCACACACCTATAATTCTACAACTCTTGATTCTTCAAGGTATCCTCTGACTGCCACACGTGCACTGTAGAATGTGCACAACCACACACATACATACACACACACACTTATGATTGCATGCACACTTATACACACACTAAATAAATGAAATATAATGAAAAAGATAAGTGTCTAGTTGAGCTTGCAACTCAGTTATACCACATTTTCCCATATGCCTCTGTGCATCTACTTTCTTCAGTATATACCAGAGGAGAAACACATCATCCTAAAGGGCCAATGGATAGTTTCTTTTGTATTGTAAGTGCAAAATCAACACCAGACAAAAGGCAATTCATGTTTTCATATTGTTACAAAAATCATTTTTAAGGAAAGTATTTCCACTTTGTGGACATGTCTCAAGGACCTTTAGGGGTCTGGGGATCACACTTTAAGAACCATTGTTTTGTAAGGATGTCTTCCATTGTTTGGAGGGGAGATCTCTCCGGAGGATTTTCATTTCTTATGAATGTTTCTGTGCTGCTTTTTCTTTGAAAAAGTCCACTGTAACCATTTCTTTATTTCTTTATTTACTCATTCGTTCATTTGCTTGGTTTTGTGGCTCTTTGTTTACCTGCAGTAAGGTTTCCTGTGCTTCTGCCCTCAGGCAGCCTGAGGTTCGCCATGTCTCCCAAACCTGTGCCCGCGCCTTCATCTGCACCTTCACGTTCGTCTGCAACCATCATCTCTGAGGGTTTCTATCTAGATTTTGCTAATACTGATTTTTCTAAAGTGTGGCTCTTGTCTTGAGTGAGATCTCCAGCTTCTGAGAGCTGAGCAGGGTGGCACACACCTTTACTCCAAGCACTCAGGTGGCAGAAGCAGGTGGATCTCTAAGTTTGAAACCAGCCAGGGCTTTATAGTGAGACCCTGCACAACAGCAGCAACAACAACAATAAATTATGAGACCCAAACAGCTCCAGTACTTTAAATTTTTATTTCAATTAAGTTCTCTGGCATTCACCTACAAGTTGAATCTTGTAGAACCCCCTCTTCCAGTTTTGGTTGCTATTTTCAGTACCAAATCTGCTTGTTTGTATTGGCAAATTTGAGACTCATCTCTTCTCAATCATCTTTGGAGTCTAGTGGACTTTACTTAATCATACACACACAGACACCCAGAGACACACACAGATACACACACAAACACATGATTGTACTTTCCCCCCTTTCTTCCTCTCAATATGATTTTTGGATATATTTTACTTTATGTATGTAACTGTTTTGCCTTCATGTTTGTAAGTGCACCATTTACATGCCTGAAGCCTGCAGAGATCAGAATTGGATCCATGGGAACTGAACTTGCTAATGATTGTGAGCCACTATGTGGGTGCTGGGACCCAAATAGGCTCCTCTGGAAAAGTAGCCAGTGCTCTTAACTGCTGAGCTATTTTTCCAGTAACCCCATCAATATCTTAAAGATTTTCCATATAAGACTCTGAAAAAAGACTTAGTTCTTTGTGAGTATTGCACAAAACATTAATTAATACTTTGATATTACTCATGAGCCATGTACATTTTGGGGACAGGGTTCTTGGCAAATTCTGTGCCACCAAGCTGAACCCCACTCCCCATGGGCACCATTGTAAATTTTATATATACATTAATTTAATTCTTACATCCCATGAGTTAAGTATATTATTTCCTTTCATTTGCAGATAGGAAACCTGTGCACCAGGAGGTTAACGGACAAGTGCAGGTCACAGACACTGAGCTTCATTCGTTGTATCCTTGTGTGTTCTTTAGGTGGCTTCCCTCCAGCTTCATGTGAGGAAGCCTTGGCAGCTTCATCTTGCTTGCTTGCTCTTATCTTCAGACAAGAACTTTGAAGTTGACATCTTGTACCGTATAGTATAGTATAGTATAGTATAGTATAGTATTTATCCTGGGAAAATTCTGAGAGTGTTTTCTAAAAAGCTGAATCCTAGTAGTGGGAAGTGCATTTCAAATTTTGTTTAGGAAGTGTGGTTGGCTTGTGCCTGTAATCTCAGCACTCAGGAAACAGATACAGAAGACTACTGGACACTTGAGGACAGCCTGGACTATCTAGTAAGACCCAGCCTCAAAATAAAACTAAATTAAGCAGACCAAAACATCAAAACTCCAAACAGATCAGTAAATATTGTTTTGAGAGCTTTTTGGGTCCTGCGCCACAGCTTCCAGGCGATTAGGAACCCCAACAGCTGTTGCTCTGCGGTTCATATCAGTGTCTACCACACTGCTATTTTTTTAATATTTTTAATATTGCTATTTGTAAGTGGAGTTTTAAAAAAGTTTAATCTTCAACCAACTGTTATTTTTCCCAAATGGACAGGTGTATCTGCCCAGCAGGCAAACAAGGCAAAAGTTCTGATGTTCCGAGCTGTGAGTGGAGGATCTTTCAGAGTCACATGGGAGGATAGGGAGCTGACTGCTGTTCATCCAGCAGGAAATGATAATGCATCCACTGATCTCTTTTCAGAACTGGTGGAGTCTCTCTCATTGCAGGGATCTTATGCTGGAAAAATCCACTCTATTGGTGATGCCTTCAGAAATTTCAAAAGTCTCCGATCCTTAGATTTATCAAGGAATTTAATCACTAGTCTAAAGGTAGGTTCCATATTCCATGATCATCTAGGTTAACTCAATTTACCTCACAAGAAGAAATAAGATAGAAAATATCAGCCTGGAAAGTATAGGATCTTCCTTTTAAGGGTTCCCCCACTGCATTTTACTACTTTCTATAAATTCTTTCACCTTTATGCTTAAATTTTTTTTTCTTATACAGTATTAGGTAAAGCCAGGGGGGTGAGGTGGCAAATGCCTTTAGTTTCCAGCACTTGAGAGGTAGAGGCAGGCAGGTCTCTGAGTTCAAGGCCAGCCCAATCTACACAGTGAGTTCCAGGACAACAAGGGCTACGCAAAGAAACTCAATCTCATAAAACATATACTACTATATATTACTCAGGGGAAAACATATGAAACTTGCATTGTCAAGGGCAATAGTACACATTTAAATGCATGTAGAAAACACTAAGTTTCTGACTTGTAAACATACAGATTTTTAGTCTCCATCCTGAAAGGAAGACTGGGTGGGCTTAGGACATACCTGGGAGATTCTGGTGGTAGCGATGCACAGTACACATTGAACAATACTTGCAATGTTGTCACTGTGGATTTTTTTTCTAGAAAGATCAGGAAATGATATCAATGGGAAAAAAAGTGTTCAGGTCAGAAGAGCAGAGGGCAGGCAATACAAGGAGTAGGAAGAAGGGAGTCGGTTGGTGAAGTGCATGCTGCACAAGGCAGGAGGTTTTTATTCTAGATTTCAGCACATGAAATTCACATTTTGGGAAAGAAAAGGTGGTATGATCCCTGAAGCTTTCTGGCCAGCCAATCAGAACTACAGTTTTAGTGACAGACTCTATCTCAGAAAACACAATGGTGTTTGGTGTAGTGGTACTTGCTATTAATCCTAGTTCTTAGGAGGCAGAGGCAGGAGGATCTCTGTGACTTTGAGGTCAACCTTGTCTATATAGTGAGTTACAGGATAGCCAGAGGTGGACAGTGAGACTCTATCTCAAAAACAAACAAACCACCACCAACAACAACAAAAATAAGGTAGTGAGTAATTGAGGAAGACTCTTAAATCATCTTTTGACCTCCACACACACATGCTCAAACTCACACACACACACACACCACATACACAGAGAGAGAACACATCACACACAGAGAGGGACACACAGAGAGAGACAGAAAGACAGAGAGACAGAGAGATAGAGACACACGGAAGAAACAGAGAGAAAGACACATGATCTGTTTATGAGGATCAGCAATGTATAGTTCCTAATGTGCTTTTATTTTTCTTTCAGGGAATCCAGTATTTATGCTCACTCCAAGATCTGAACTTATATTATAACAACATTCCGTCATTAGTGGAGGTGTCCCGACTACAGCCCCTGCCCTTCCTCAAAGAACTAGATTTGAGACTAAATCCTGTTGTAAGGAAAGATACAGATTATAGGCTCTTTGCTGTGTACACACTGCAAACTCTGGAAAAACTGGGTGAGACCCTCCTCCTCTTCCACTCCTCCCCAGAATCTTACTGAAGTTAGCTGCCTCTTAACCTTTAGGATATTGGACAGAAGTGTGCACTGGCAGGAGGCATCTGTTTATCAGTCAATATTTATGTAACTCTTTGTGTCGGCAGGATGTGTGACGAGTCCTTTTATTGTTTAGGGAATGACCATCTATGATTTTATCAGTTACTTCCAGCTTTAGTTTTCTTCAGCTGATGGTTTCTCCACTGCTTCCTCCTCAACATAAAATTTCCAAGTTGAGACTTATTTTCCCAGGTGCCCAGCTCTATTAAGCATAATAGTAATAGGAACCCAATGCAATTCATTGGGAACTAGTGGTCAAGGAACAAAAACCCAAAACCCATTCCTTAGAATGAGCTGCTCTGTATTTCCATATAATTTCCTTGTTTAATATATATTTCTTGTTGCTATAAAGTTTAATTTCGTATGGTCCTGGAAAGGTTATTGTTGGAAAACTAAGTTAAAAATTGTTTCAGAAAAAAAAAGATGTGACCCTGAGCCTTGATATGTGATTGTTTGCTGTCCAAGCTCTGCTTTCCTGAAGGAGCAGGCGAGTCGGTGGTGGTGGTTGTTGTGACAACTAAGTTACTGCTCTCCCTAGTGTCAACATGATAGAACTGTGTTGTGGCCCGACCCAAATGTGTGAGATGAGTCTAGGCTTCAGGTTTTCCTCTGCAAATATGGTTTTCTGATTCTGAAAAGAAATATGCTCAGGCCATGGCTTCTGCCTCCAGATGACCGAGCCGTCCGTGACAGCGAGAGGAAAGCGGCCAAGCTACATTTCAGTCAGTTGGGCAACAGTGAAAATTTTCTCTTAGAAGTGGAAAAAAGGTAAGAAAACATCTCTATTTTTTTTAAGTTTGGTTCAAGGGGATTTCTAGTTTCCTTTCCTCATTTTCCAGCAGAACACTCAGATCTAGAATAAAATTGCCTGTTTGAAAACAGGTCTATAGGGAACAGAACTGAGCCCTTTTCTTTTCTGACATGTAGAGTTTCCTTTGGCTGTGGTTGTTATAAATTCCCCATCATTATTGCCACAGCTTATCAACAGGACACTATAAGATCTCTCACTCTGTAAATTCTTACCAACCCTTTCTTGGCAGAATTATCCTTAACGCACAATCTGTTTGCATTGAACTAGGATTTCATGACCATAGGCAAGGCTGTTTTGTTGCTTTGGCAATTTTCTAACAGAACAAAAACTCCAAAACGAAGAGACTTCGAGGCTCTCGGGTATTGGAATGGCAGAGTTTTGCATTTCTTGATATAAAATCCTGTCAAAAGAAGATGTATCTTCTATACTAAACTCATGCTTTTAAAAGTTAGCCTTTAATCCCAGCACTTGGGAGGCAGAGGCAGGTGGATTTCTGAGTTCGAGACCAGCCTGGTCTACAGAGTGAGTTCCAGGACAGCGGCTACACAGAGAAACCCTGTCTCGAAAAACCAAAAAATTAAAAAAAAAAAGAAAAAGCCGGGCAGTGGTGGTGCACGCCTTTAATCCCAACACTTGGGAGGCAGAGGCAGGCGGATTTCTGAGTTCGAGGCCAACTTGGTCTACAGAGTGAATTCCAGGTCACCAGGGCTTGGGAGGCAGAGGCAGGTGGATCTCTGAATTCGAGGCCAGCCTGCTCTACAGAGTGAGTTTCCAGGACAGCCATGAGAATATGGACCTTGTTTACTGTAGTATCTGTAGTGCCTATAGCCATGCCTGATATATAGAAGTTGCTAAAAACATTAGTTTGTTTAATGATGAAAATGGGGCTTGGCAAATGGCTTAGCAGGTCTAAAGGTGCTTGCTATGTAAGCCTGATGACCTGAGTTTGATCTCTAGAACCCATATAAAGACAGGAGGAGAGGAAAGGCAAAGGTAGGTAGATCTCTGTGAGTTCACGGCCAGGCTGGCCTACCAAGCTAGTTCTAGGACAGTCAGTGCTGTCCTCGACATACACAGAGAAACCCTGTCTCAAAAAACTGAAAAAGGGGGTGGGGGGCAGAGAAGCAGCTCCATCCACTAAGTTGTCTTTTAACATGCATACACATCAGTGACATACTTGCTCATTCATACACATTATATCCACACACAATAATAATAATAACAGTAACAAAATAATGAATAAATGAAACCAATACCTGTTGGTTTTTAAAATCACTTTTCCAAGTGATTTTAGCTATCTTTGTTTTATGGTATAACCTTCAGAAAGCACCCGTAATTTTCTATTTTTCCCTTAGTTCCCTATTTTTAAATAAAATATTTATTAAAGTTAATTTACATAGAATAATTCTTACCTTACTATAGACATAAATGACTTTTTTGTTGTTGTTGTTTTTTCAAAACAGGGTTTCTCTGTGTAGCCCTGCCTGTCCTGGAACTCACTCTGTAGACAAGGCTGACCTTTCACTCAGAAATCCGCCTGCCTCTGCCTCCCAAGTGCTGGGATTAAAGGCGTGCACCACCACCGCCCGGCTCACTTTCCTCTTTTATCTATTTTTTCTACCGAACAGCTACTGTCGCCTCTTCTATAATTCATGGTAGCAGAATCACCCTTTCTGTGATCTAATTATGTTTACTGTGATTTAATTATGTTTAATTTTTAAAATGATAACCTCTCAATGCTTCAGACTTAAGTTTCAGTTAAGAAAACAAAAAAAATTTAGTTTTCTGGCTTT
This sequence comes from Tokudaia tokunoshimensis, assembly GCA_036184795.1. Lineage (NCBI taxonomy): Eukaryota > Metazoa > Chordata > Mammalia > Rodentia > Muridae > Tokudaia > Tokudaia tokunoshimensis. Next base: position 32,478,524 of record BTHU01000020.1, read on the forward strand.
CCCTCTTAAGATTTGTTGTTCTTTTTATTATAGTTTCTAGAATAAATATTCTGAATTGAAAAAAAACTTGGCCTCAAGCTGGGCAGTGGTGCACACCTTTAGTGCCAGTACTCGGGAGTCAGAGTCTCTGAGTTCAAAGGCCAGCCTGGTCTACGGAGGGCGTTCCAGGACAGCCAGGGCCACACAGAGAAACCCTGTCTCAAAAAACAAAAGCAAAACAAACCATGGCCTCCACTGGGCTATCTGTAAAGCATAGTGTTGTTAGTGGTAGAGCATTTGGGTAAATGAAGAACTAATATTTTGTAAGCAACATAGACCAGTGGTCTCAGAGACTTTCTTTTGAGTTTTCAATAAATCCTTCTGTGTGACAGCTCTAGGGAGAAGACAATGAAAAACTGTGTGACAGATGAGGGCCCCGAATCACATGTCAGTCCTGAGGTTGACACCAGGGTGGAAACAGGTCAGCATTGCCTCTGTATTTGTAAAATTACCAAGACATTAGTTGCCTTTGCAATTGTAGCCAATCTTAGGTAGGATGAAGACAAAGTAATCGTGAAAACACAAATTTAAAGCAAGTCCAATAGTTTTTGGCTGCTTTTTAAAAAATTCTCTTTCCAACTGCCAGAGGACCTTGTGTTATACAAGTACAACCCCAGACATTTCAAAGCACAAGCTGGGTATATATTCAGAGAATTCAGTTTCATTTACATCACCTTACATCATTTGTGCGCCCTAAAATTACACCTCCCAACCCCCAGGCTCCTGGGCATTGATTACTTCGATAATTGAGATAATTGATTTCCTTAGAGACTGGTGACTCATCTGCATACATTGCTGTGAACACCCTGAGCCTCCTAGGCTTCTCAACCAAGTACCTTCCCAGCTGCAGAGTCTCTTGTGTTTGCAATATGTAACTTAACTGCCTTTTCTTGTATGAGCTGGTTAGACTCCACTAACATAACATTATTACGTTAGCACAGACAAAAATTCATTCCATGACTTAAAATACAAAATGAGTTAAAGTATATCTCTATTGAGAATAAACTGCCTTAGTAGACATCCCATTTTCCAAGGGCTTTATAGAAACACCACTGTTGGCTTTCCAGTACAATTAAGGTGGTTGTACCGCATTAATGGCCATACCTCAGACTCAGAGAAAGCTTTCTGTTGTATCTGATGCATCCTTGTGCATTAGCATGCCACTCTTAAACAGATGCCTTTTACTTAAGAGAACTTTATTTTGCCTCAAGGTTTATTCCCCTTAAAAGACTTATTCAATTGTACACAAAGTCTAAAAAGCTGTAGACTGTTCAAAATCCCAGAAAGAACTTTAATAACAAGAGATTAACTGTGTAGTTTAGATAGTAAATGTTTTCAGTTGCTAACACATAATGCTTCATTTTTCTGACTTTATAATCGATTCATGTAGCCATTTATTAAGTCACTTTCACAGAGGTTCTTGACAAACCATAATAAGGTAATATTTTCCTTTTCCTTTTTTCCTTTGCCGTCTTAGTGCATATAAAAGAGGAGTATGGGTTGTTTGTTTTGAATTTAAAAGCATTTTTATATTTCAAGTAGATGCAATTTTGAAATTATTATGGTAAATGCCAAAGTGCATGAAGAACAACATTCTGCTTACTTAGAATCTCCCCACAAAAGAGAATGACTACTTTGGCTATATAGTCTAGGTGTTTTTATTTTCTGGGTACACACATTTATATATCCATTTCCAGATGGGAAAATACTTTGAAGCACAATTTGACTGACCCTTGTATGAGCTGAATCAGAATTAGTCTTCATTAACGTAATATAGCATTAGTGCATGCAAGACTTCACCCCATGAGCTAAAATGTCTTCAAGTTTACAGTTTCTATTGAGAAAAGGCTGCTGCATTAGACAACCCATTTCCAAAGGTTCTTTGAGGCGCCATCTGTTCCCTAATTTTTTTAATGTAAAATTTATTTTGCTGCTTTGAGACGTTAAAGAGCTTTGCTTCCCACTGCAAATTGAGTTTGTGCTAGATCCTTGGGGAGGATGGCCAGTAAGCGCCATTGGTAATACAATATGATTAACGTGGTTATGCCATGTTAACAGTCATGTCTCAGGCTTCCCTACAGTACAGCTTGTGCCAGCTCAGGTTTTCACAGCGGTGCTTTTGAATAAGCAGGCAGCTTCCACTGCTTTAGATGCTTGTCCTGTTCTCTTAAGCACATAATCTTTCACACTCTTCTCACACCCTCAAAATAAGCAACTCAGGCTGTATCTTTAGCCTCCTATTCTCTCCCCTGCCTTTGTTCTTGCTGATCTAACCCGTTTTCATGTTTTTATTTATGAAGCAAATGGATTTATTATTTGTTTTCTATTCTCTCATTTATTAAGAATATCGGTCTAGCTCGGCTTCTGCCCCAGTGTCTCTTCTGCACTAGTTCCTCAACTTGACTGACTTCAATCATCTCAGCTTAACTTTCCAGCCCCTCAAGCTAAATGTCCCCCCCCCTCCCCCAGCAAACAAAGCCCAAACAGCTCTTTGTATTTCATGGAAATCTTCCCAACTCTGCTCTTATCTTGGCTCAGAATCACATGGGTGTTGTCCTGGTTTTCTTCCTATTGCTATGATAAACACCACAACCAAAAGCAACTTGGAGAGGAAAGGATTTATTTGCCTTACAGGTCCCAATCTCGGTCTATCGTTGAGGAAAACCCAGGCAGGAACTCAGTCAAGCAGGGCAGAAACCTGTAGGCAGATCGTGTAGCAAAGACCCTGGTGGACCACTGCTTACGCTTTTGCTCCCATGGCTTGCTCAGCTTGCTCTTTATTCAACCTAGGACCAGAGGTAACAATGCCACAACGAGCTTGGCCTCCTCAGATCAATCATTAGTAAAGAAAATGCCCCCATTTTCAGATTTTCAAGCCATTTTCTTGGATGACATTCCCTCTTCCCAGATGACTTTAGCTTGTGTCAAGTTGACAAAAACAAGCAGCGAAGCAGCACCAGGTTTAACCCTGCCGCCCCTGAGCCCTCACCCTCCAGCGTGATCCTGAACCCTCCTTTCCGTTTTTCAATAGCCCATGTTTAACAGCTCTGCTTAATATTTACGGAGTACAAATTCCAGCCCGGGGACTGTCTGTGATCTCATCTAATCCACACAACCCTGAAGTCGGTTTGACAGGTGAAGAAATTGAAACCCAGAGAGGTGAAATAATCTGCCCTACTTAGGCAGTATGTGGCAAAATGCAGATGCCAAGTGTGACCTATATATCATCAAAGTTCTTCCTCCGATTTTTTTCATTCATTTTGTACTTTGATGCCAAATTAATTCTCTTAAAACACAGCTGAGATAATTAATTACACAATCCTGTGTAAAGATTTGATGGCTACCACCCAACTACTACATTAATTTTAAACTCCTTAACCCTAATATACAGAGTTCCCCAGAACTTGGGTCTCAACTTTTCTTCAGCCTACCCTGAAACCTTAACTCCCACTACAGTGTGCAATGCTCCAATGAAGCCAGACCTTCTCCTCCACCATGTAGTTCTTCCTGTCTCTCCTCTGCAAACTAATGCCATTCCTCTGAAAAGCTTGCATCAAATGTCACCTTTTCTTTTTGATGCAACTCAGTCTTTTCATTTAGCAAAACTTTCTCAATTAATCTACAAAAAGATGTTTTTGATTTTTTTTAAAATCAAAGCCTATTTTGTTTGCATGTGTACATGTATTTGGGTGCATGTGCACGTGTATGGAGACGAGAAGTTGATGGGTCTTTATCATTCTCTTCCTATTTTATTTTCATTTTGCATGTGTTGTGCATGAATGTGTGTACATATGTTTACATGTATGTGGGTGCACATGTTTGACATAAAAACAAGCCAAAGGTTGATGTCAGGTATCCTCTTTGGTCACTTTCCATCTTGCATATTAATGAGGTAGGGTCTCTCACTTGAACCCAGAACTTGCCAGTTGCCTGCCTCAGTAGGATCACAGGCAAGCTGCTGTGCCCCCATGTGTATGTGCTAGGGATCCAGACTCTAGCCCTTACGCTTGCATGGCATGTGCTTTAACCACTGAGCAATCTCATAAGCCCTTTTTTTTTTAATATTTTTTTATTTTCTAAGTTTTTTTATTTACATTCCAAATCATTACTCCTTTCCCATTTCTTCCCTCCCCGAAAGTCCCATAAGCCCCCTTCCCTCCCTCTGTTCCCCATTCAACCCCCTCTCTCTTCTCTGTCCTGGCATTCCCCTACATCCAGTCTTTCCAGGACCAGGGGTCTCTCCTTCCATCTTCTTGGAAATCTATTGATATGCGGATTGTGTCTAGGGTATTCCGAGATTCTGGGTTAATATCCCCTTATCAGTGACTGCATACCATGTGTGTTCTTTTGTGATTGGGTTACCTCACTAAGGATGATATTTTCCAGTTCTGACCATTTGCCTAGGAATTTCGTGAATTCATTGTTTTTAATTGCAGAGTAGTATTCCATTGTGTAAATATACCACATCTTCTGAATCCATTCCTCCGTTGAGGGACATCTGGGTTCTTTCCAGCTTCTGGCTATTATAAATAAGGCTGTTATGAACATAGTGGAGCATGTGTCCTTATTGCATGCAGGGGAAGCCTCTGGGTATATGCCCAGGAGTGGTATAGCAGGATCCTCCAGGAGTGTCATGCCCAGTTTTCTGAGGAACCGCCAAACTGCTTCATAAGCCCTTTTACTCTCTCTCTCTCTCTTTCTCTCTCTCTCTGTCTCTGTCTCTCTCTGTCTCTCTGTCTCTCTCTCTCTTTTTCTTATTTAGTAATTTTTTAATAGTCAGAGTGTTTTGTTGAATCTAGAGCTCACCAATTCAGCTAAGCTGGCTTCTTTCACTATGTATTCCTGGCTGGACTAAATTCTCTATGTAGACCACGTTGGTCTTAAATTCATAGAGATCTACCTGCCTTGGCATCTTGAGTACTGTAATTAAAAGTCCAATACTTGGGCAACAGAGGGAGGAGGTCTTTGTGAGTTCAAGGCTAGCCTAGCCTACAGAGTGAGTTCCAGGATATATAGCCAGAGCTACATAGTGAGATCCTGTCCAAGAAGAAGAAGAGGAGGAGGAAGAAAAATGTGTACCACATGCCTTGTTCTTCTGTGGCATTTTGTGGGTTGTTAGCTCATTTCTTCTTAATACTGAATAAGTGCTCCATTGTCTTATAATTTACTTAGTAAACTCAACTTCTGAAGGATATCTTTATTGCATCTTAATTTTGAAATAATAATGAAAAACTGCTATAAATATCCTTGTACAGATTTTGTTTTGAGATAGGGTCTTTCTTTTTGTTTGTTTGTTTGTTTGGTTTGTTTTGTTTTGGAAACAGGGTTTTTCTGTGAAGCCCTGAACTCAAAGATCTGCCTGCCTCTGCCATCTGAGTGCTGGGATTAGCCCTTCTTGTTCAGATTTTTATGTAAACATATCCTCAGTTACTTGAGTAATTACCAAGTAAACCACTGGAGTTGTATAAGAGCTTTCCAGCCAACATGGCATTGTCTGGAAGCTTAGAAGGGCCTGAAAGGATGAGCAGCACACTTTGACTGGCACAAACAGCATTAATGAAAATGTGGTTGGGTCGAATCTGATCAGATTACAAACAACAATGGATACCTTATTAAAGAGAGTGTATGCCAGGTGGCTGGCACATGCCATAAATCCCAGAACTCAAGAGGCAGAAATGGAGGATCTCTGTAAGTTTGAGGCCATTCTGCTCTATATCATGATTTCTAGACCAGCCAGAGCTACACAGCGAGACCCTGTCTTAAAAGACTGAGAATTTTATCCTGTGGATATGTGTTTATAGAACACATGGATTTGGAATTGAATGGATCTCTGCTCATTCTTTTAGCCAACTCTTTTTGCCTTTAAATAAGATCACAATTAAGGTATGCTGATTTAATGAATATATCATATTTTAAAAGACCAAAGTAAAATTGTTCACAAAAATCCACTTCACAGGGAGGAAAGATAGTTCAGTAAATAAAAATAAAGTGTTTGCTAGAGCAGGTGTGTGGGCCCAGTTAGGACCTTAAAACTCACATGAAAAGCCAAGTGTAGTGGCACATGTTCATAATTCTGGTATTGGGGAAGTGGATCCAGGAGAGACCCTGTCTCAAAAACTAAGGTAGAGTGCAGTAAACAGAGACACCAAGCATCAACCTCCAACAGTACACATACCCATGCTACAGCATGGAGGTCAGGAGGCCACCTGAAGGTGTTGGTTCTCTTCTTCAATCATGTGGGTCCCAGGAATTAACTCAGGTGGCCAAGCTTGGCAGCAGGTGCTTGACCCGCTTAGCCATCTCACAAGCTCCAAGGCCTTCTTTAAACCTCATTAAAACCCATCCTGTTTCAACTTGTTTATTCTCGCTATCTCAATTTGGCCGTGATGGTGTTTTACATGGATAAACGCCAGCAGCGAATAGCAGAGACATCTCAAAATACTGGCAGAAGTTAATCAAGGCAGAAGTTCATTTCTCTTTCCTATAGAAGAGCCCTTCAAGGCTGTTGTGGGATCAGGGAATTTTAATAGTGGAATAAATGCAGGAGTAACCACTGATCTCTGCTACAGTCCAAAGGAGAGCAATTTAGCTCTGAGTGTCTACTGACTGAACTTGTGTTCTGTTATCAAGGAAATGACACGATAGTGTCAGCTCTTCCTGTACTCCCAGCCCAGAGTGATTTATCACGGCTAATTAGGTTATAGGTCAGGCTGAGTCACGAACACTGCTGTGGCAGAGACAGCGAAGGGAAGAGGAAGCAGTACTCAGATGCTCACTGGGGGCCTGGGAAGGGCTCACTAGTCGGGGGGCACTTGAGCAGGCCCTCTGTGGGCATAGTTGAGAAGAAAGAAAGAAGCTGAAAACCCAGATCTGAGAAGTGAGGAGTCATGTGGGCAGGAAGTCCAGGTATGTCAGGTCACCAAATAGAGCCTTATGACTGGCACAAGGACCAACCTGCAAAGAGCCTCTTTATTAGTAACTGCGTCCAATTTGTCTAAAGGAAGAGGCATTATTAGGTGTATCTCTAGAGAGAAACTGAAGCCAGATTCAGTAAAAAGAGGACCCATCTGAACAGAGCAGCAGTCATGGGGCTTCAGATGAAATCCTCAAGGACAAAAGGAAACCTGGAGACAAATGCTGAGGGGCTTTGCCTGGGATTTTTTTTTACAGAAGTTAAATTTAACAAGAATTGAATTTATGAATAAAATATTCAAGAGATACTGAAAAGATAAAAATACAAGAATACTGAAGTTACAATTCATGGCAGTCTTGTGGTGGGAAAATACTCATTTTCTTTAATGGTTATCATTTAATGTGAATATTATTGTGAATTTTTCAAGTTTGGAATTAAATCTTAACCAGGACTTAGTAAATCAAAGAAAATGGCTCAGTTTCATTTATTTTAGGGACTAGTGGAACACAAGTAACTTCTTTCTTTTAAGATTTGTTTGTTTGTTTTTTGAGACAGGGTTCTTCTATACAGCCCTGGCTATCCTGGAACTCACTCTGTAGACCAGCCTTGTCAAACTTACAGAGATCCAACTGCCTCTGCCTCCTGAGTGCTGGGATTAAAGATGTGAACCACCATTGCCCAGCTATTTTTTAAAAGATGATTTATTTATTTTATTTATGAGTACACTGTAGCTGTCTTCAGACACACCAGAAGAGGGCATTGGATCCCATTACAGATGGTTGTGAACCACCATGTGGTTTCTGGGAATTGAACTCAGGACCTCTGGAAGAGCAGCCAGCTCTCTTAACCACTGAGCCATCTCTCCAGCCCCTAGCTATTTATTTTAATTTTATGTGTATGACTTTAGCCTGCATGTATATATAGCACACACATGCAGTACCCACACAGGCCAGAAGAGAGAATCAGATTCCCTGATACTGAAGTAACAGGTGGCTATGAGCCTTCATGGGTACTAGAAACTGAACTCAGGTCCTCTACAAGAACAGGCCCCCTCGAGTTATTTCTACTTTTATTTTTTTTACTTGGAATTCAATAAGGTGTTTATTAAAGTTTCGCAGTGAGAGGAAGGAGACAACAGTTTGAGGGGACAGAACGCCCATGAACCTCGAAGAACAAACAGCTAAAGTGGACATAGTTCCATAGCTGGACAGCAAGTCCTTACCTGTTGGTGATCTGGTCAATACATTTCTATTTCATCCTCTCATGGACTGCAGGGTCTTTGGCCAAACACTAAGTGATTGCTGGCAGTCGAAGCAGTCAACTATTAGTTCTTTGCCTCCGTCCCAGCATTAAAAAGTCAGTGTGTTCCTGTTACCTTGATATGGGGGTGTGAAAGTGGACTGTACAACAATGTCACAACTATACTTGTTTGGGAGATTAAGCACTCAACATATTTTCTATCTGACAAAAAATAAAGTATAAGAAAAAAAAGCATCTAAGAATGCAAATCGTTACCTTTTGCTAATTTTTCCTGATGTGGCATATGTAAAATTTAGCCATAATTGCATCAGAATAAATTGCCAGAATTTTCTGTTCAAGGAGAACATAGCAGAACAGGCAAGATGGCTCAGCAGATAAGGAAGACACTTGATGACCCCACTTGGTGGAAGAAAGAACCAACTTCCCCTAAATTGTCTAGGATCTCCACATGTATGCCATGGTATTGATGCATTCACACACATAATAAATAAGGAAACCATAACAAAAATTTAAAAGTACTACAGCAGCTGGCCATGGTAACACACACTTGGAATTTTAGTGCTTTAGACACTAAGGCAGGAGAATCATTAGGCTAGCCTGAGCTACATAGCGAGACCCTATCTAGAAAGTAGAGAACCCACAAAATAATGGAGGGGCTGAGAAATCACATATCTGATAAGGGTCTAGCATTCATTTTATGCAGAGAACTCTTACAACTCAGGAACAAAAAGATGACCAACTTGGCAATCAGAAGATGGCCCAGTGGGTAACTGCACCAGCTGCAAAAGCCTGATGACCTGAGTTCAGTCTCCAGAATCCACGGAAAAAACAAGCTGTGGAGACACACGTCTGCAGCTCCAGCAGGAGCGGTAAAGACAGGGCAATCCCCTGGAAGTTTTAGGGTTGTGTATACAGCAGCACAGCAGGATAAAAGAGAGGCCCTGCCTCTCAACAAGAGGAAGGTAAGAACCAATGCCTAAAAGTTGCCCGTTGGCTACCACAATACAATACAATTAAAAGATGAGCAACTTGACTAAAGTGTGGGCAAAGGATTTAAATAACTGCTTCTCCAAAAAATCATATACAACTGACCAACAAGCTCATGAAATAACACCACTAAGCACCAGGGAAATGCAAATGTATAACCACTCCATACGCATTGGGATTTCAACACTTGAAAGGACAGATAATAAGCAAAAGCAAGGATGTGAAAATTCTGATCCTTCATGCATTGCTAATAGGAGAGTAAAATTGTACAACATCTTTTGGAAAGTAGTTTAGCAATTCCTTAAGAAGTTAAACATAGAGGTACCAGAAGTTTCACTCTAATCTGTTTCCTGAGAGAAATATAAACAAAGCAAAGTATGGTATATCCGTATAAAGAGATGTATTCTGGGCTAGAGAGATGGCTCAGTGGTTAAGAGCACTGACTTCTTTTCCAGAGAACCTGGGTTCAATTCCCAGCACCCACATGGCAGATTGTAACTATCTAAAACTCCATTTTCAGGGGATCCATCACCCTCACACAAACATACATGCAGGAAAACCACCAATGCAAATAAAAAAATCTAAAAACAAGCAGAACAAAAAGAATAGTATTCAGCCATGGAAGGAATGAATTGCTGAGATGTACAGACTGGTTCAAGAACCATCATACTAAATGAAGGCCATATTCAGAAGGCCACATTTGTTTGATTCCATTTATATGAAATACCTAGAACAGACAAGTTTATATAGACTGAAGGTGTATTGAAAGTTTTGAGGGGATAGCAGGAGAGAGAGAATTGAGCATGACAAGTATGGGATTTCTTTTTAGAGTAATGAAGTGTTTTGGAGTGAGATCATGGTGGTAGTCACTCAACTTTGTGGACATACTAAGTCACTGGGTGGTATTCTATAAAACGACGAAAGATGCAGTCCAATAATTCCATCTCAGTTAAAATAAAACTTTCCTCTCACCCAAAGAAGAGGAAATCTGTAGAATTTGATGGCTGAGAGAGATTTCTAGGGTGAGAATCCAAGTACAAGCTTCTGTTTTGAGGGGTTGGTGGAGGTCAGGAATACCAGTGCTCAGATTGGGGAAGTGCCAGCAGGGGGCATGTTGGAAGTGAAAATGGTATGTTTGACTTAGGAAAGACTGCTTGTGTAGGTTTGTGCTTTTATGGGGGGACTCTGTTCAGGAAATTCAGAGCTGGACATAAAAAGAGATCAGAGCCCAGCAGTGATGGCACATGCCTTTAGTCACAGCACTTGAGTGGCAGAGGCAGGTAGGTCTTAGAGTTCAAGGCCAGGACTACACAGAGAGACCCCATCTTGAAGAGAAGGATAGGAAAGAGAGAAAGGGAGAAAAAGAGAGAGGGAGAGAGAGAGGGAGAGGGGAGAGAGAGAGAGAGAGAAGGAGGGAAGGAAAGAGGGAGGAAGGGAAGAAGGGAGGGAGAGAGGGAGGGAGAAAAGGGAAGGAGAGAGAGGGAAGGATGGAGGAAGGGAAGGAGGGGGAGGGAGGGAGAAGAGGGAGGGAAGGAGAGAGGGAAGGAAGAAGAAAAGGAGAGAAAGAGGAAGGAAGGGAGGGAGGGAGAAGAGGGACAGAGGGAAAGAGGGAAGGAGGGAGGGAGGGAAGGAAGAAGGGAGGGAAAGAAAGAGGAAGGGAGGGAGGGAGAAGAGGGACAGAGGAAAAGAGGGAGGGAGGGAGGGAGGGAGGAAGGGAAGGAAGAAGGAAGGGAAGGAGGAAGTCAGAATAAATCCAGGTATCATGGTGTACTCCTCCTAAAACCTGGGAGATAGAAACAAGAGGATCAGAAGTTCAAGGTCAACTACAGCTACATAATGAGTTGGAGGTCATCCTGGGCTACATGACATTATACCTTTCAAAGGAGAGGGGCCAATTGAGAGTGACAGAGACTAGAGTTAAGGTATTTTGATTTTGAATCATTTAGACTCCAGGTATCATTACTCCCAGGGGGTGAGCTAGCACTTGGCAAAGAGCTCAGACAATGGAAGATTTGCTTAAATCAAAAATTAGGTTGAAGGAAAGAAAAAGAATCCATGAATCTGGAAACAAGTGTTAAGTGTTGAAGCAGAAAAAGTCATCTTGTGCAGGGTGAGGACAGGCAGAGTCTGAACCCAAATCAGTTTATTTTTCTCCAATGCTCAGGCTACAACCACCAGTCTCTGCTTTGCCTTGCTTTGTACACAGCGCCACAGTGAAAGCTACTAGAGAAACAAAGTGTGAGAGTTTCCTGTTATTTTTAGAAAGGTAGTTTTACCAAACTCAGGGAAAGAAGCGTTATCTTGTATTTTCAGACAACATTTCAAAGCCAGAAGGCAACTCAGAAATAGGATGCATCTCAGAGCCGCAGATGGACTTAGCGGCTGTTACCGTTCTGTGTTTGCATCAGCACTGGACTTAGCGGCTGTTACCGTTCTGTGTTTGCATCAGCACTGGACTTAGCGGCTGTTACCGTTCTGTGTTTGCATCAGCACTGGCTCTTGGTAGTGTTCTGCTGCTAGAAAGCGTGTAGAAGAACACATAGCTTGAAGAAGACCAAAATTTTGAAAGGTTCTTGCACAATCCTGCTAAAAAGAATTTCCTTAAACCAATGCAAAGTACTTATTTTCAAAAGTTCCTCTAGAAGGTGGAGGCTGCCCTCGAACTTATAAAGAACATGCCTGGGATCTTCTTGCTCCAGTCTTTCCCATACTGGGATCACAGCTGTGTGCCACTCGGAACTTCTAGAGTGCCATTAGAAATTTTATATTTTCTTTTTCATTTTTAAATTATTTCTCTAATGATAAGCAAGAAATACTGGGAGGCCTAAGAATTCAGTATTCTTTATGGAATGGGTTCTGATTAGAAACTATTCTCTTTTTACAAATGAGGAAATCAAGGTAGAAAGAGTCAGTCTTGAAAGGACAAATCAGGGTGGTCTGATTAGAGCCCTGGAGATGTGTATAAAGCCAGAGTATATTCTCAGTATCTCCTGTGGAAGAAGATTGTTAAATTGATGTTAGACTTCATTGTTTACTCAATGGGAAGTGTGCAAAATGCATTTTGACTTCTGAATGTCTACAGAACACCTCAAGACTTAGGAAACGATTTCATACCCATGATCTTGTGTTTGCCTCCCTTTGACACTGAAAGATGGGTAGTGTATGTTTCATCATCATTGATGAACGAACAAAGTGAGGGAATTCAGAGAGCTGAAGCAATCTGCCCAAGTTCTCATGATTTCTACGCAGTGACATGGTGAATTAACCCCTAGTCTTGTGACTTCTCCTCAGTATCTTTCAATAAGACATGCTACCTTTAAACTATGTTGGGACTTCACTGTATTTCTTTCCTTTTAATACAGACTCAAACAAAGGACTTTTTATTCCCTTCCCCAACCGGGAAATGAAGAATCCCCTAACCAGCATTTGTACATCCCAGGACAATGGCACACCAGCTCAGAAATTAGATGTTTTTCCTCTGGGAACACAGGTAATACATTCACCCTCCTGCCAAATGGCCGGTACTAATAATAATAGTGTTGTCTTTATTTACACGTGGAACCTTACTTAGCACATTGTATGCTAGGTATTGGTCTTCAAGCAGGGATGCATCCCTGTTTAACAGTTCAGAGCTGATTATAAAATTCCTTTTCTTTACCAAATGCCTCCATCTCCTGTTCTCTGACCTCTCACATTTTCTCCATACACCTTTTTAAACATTACATATCAAGGTAGCTTCCCCAAAGCTGCCTCTTCTGTGTAACAGACAGAGAGAAAGGGTAAAGTGGCAAGGAGTGATGGGCAACAAGAAATTAGAGATAATGCAAGATTTAGGAAAAATTAAAATTAACAGCGGGACATTGGTGGTGCACTTGGGGGACGGGGGCAGAGGCAGGAAGATTTCTGAGTTCAAGGCCAGCCTGGTCTACAGAGTGAGTTCCAGGACAGTCAAGGCTACTCGGAAGAAAAAAAAAAGCTGCATTGAAAAAACAAACACCCCCCCCCCAAGTTTTCAGAGGGGGAAAAAAAGATGGTTGAAGTCATGTAATCATTTTGTTAAATCGTGAGCAAGCAAATATGGCCAAAGACCTGGCAACATCTCCCTTTGCTTTGTTTCTTTTTTTTCTTTTCTTTTCTTTCTTTCTTTCTTTCTTTCTTTCTTTCTTTCTTTCTTTCTTTTTGTTGTTGTTGTTGTTGATGATGATTTTGTAAGCAACAGAACTGTAGAAAACGGTCAGCCAGAGGGAGGGTTAATGGAGATGTGAATGGTGAATGGTCAGTGCAACTTTATTTAGCGAAGAGAGACAGTGAGGGTTTTTCAGTGTGTGTGTGTGTGTGTGTGTGTGTGTGTGTGTGTGTGTGTGTGTGTGTGTAATAAAGCCTTCTGGTTCTAAAGACAGTTAGCGTTTGTTACTTTGTTTTTAGAGGTCCTACTTGGGTGCTAGAAAACTATCTCAGTTACCATTTCCTTTTTTTTTTAAATCTTGCTATTTATTTAAGAAAATAAAGACAATGTCTATTCCAATTTACAGTTAAATAGTACTTCACAGTTAAAGCAAAAAATATCCTCTCTAGAATTAATTCCTTAAGAAAGAAAGAAAAAAAGAGTTGAATAACTTACTATAATCCTTAAATTTAGTATAAAGTAGTGCAAAATCTTTTTTTGGTGGGGGGAGCGCTACCTAAATTGTATATGTGGGTGCCAGTATATGCTGGAATACAGCCCAAGGCCTTGGGCATGCTAGCCTAGCACCGTACCACAGAGGTATAGCTCTAGCCAATATATTTTAAGATTATAACCAAATATTTTAAAATTTTTTAAAAAAAATACATATTAGATTGTTTTCTTTTTGCTTCATCTCTTGCCTAGTTATGCCTCAGATTAATTTACAACTTCTTAAAACTCCAGCAGTTGCTTGGCACAGTGGGCTCACACTTGTAATCCCAGCACTAAGGAGGCAGAAGCAGGATCGTAGGCTATCCTGATTCTAGGGGGAGATGCAGGCCAGCCAGGGCTGCACTACACTCCCTGTCTCCAGGGGAAAAAGAAGAACCAAGAATTCTTGTTAGTTCCTGTAGCCAATACTCAGCTTTATCAGAAAAATGGAATAATAGAAAAGATAAAATTGGAAACAATGATCTGGGTAGAGAGATGGCTCAGTAGGTAAAGAAAGTATTTGCTGTACGGATGTGAGGAACTGGATTTGGCTTCCCATGTAAAAGCAGTGTATATTTGAAGTGGGACAGGTAGATCCCCAGGGGCTCGATAGCCAGCCAGCCTAATCAAACAGATGAGCTACAAGTTGAATGAGAGGCCCTGTCTCAAAAATTAAGGTTGCAGAATATCAAGGAGGACACCCCACGTCAACCTTTGATCACTAACTCACATGTGCATTCCCCACGTAGAAAATGAAACAGAGGCCTTAACTAATTTGTGTGCAGACAAAATACAGCATTCCAGCATTTGTGTTTTCAAGGAGTCTCCTTCCGGACTCTAAAGCAACTCTAGAACCTCCTTGTGTTGTAACTGTTTTAAAATGGCTCAACCTTAGAGTCCTGCTGGAAGGTCTGTTTCCATGCCTCCGGGATGCTTGTCCTTGAACTCCCAGTCCAGGGAGCATAGGTCTGAACACTCACAGATCCCTTTCTTCCTAAATTTTCAAACTTTTTTTTTTTTAGATGCAGGAAGGAAAAAGAAGGGAAACAAATGACCTCCACCAGGAAGATGGTAAATATTTTGCTCACTGGGTATTCCGAGAGATCTGGATGGGATAAGATTTATGAGAAGACACTGCGGCTCTGCAGCTCTGGTCAGCTGACCCTTCTGTTTCCCTAGGGACTGGCTCAGAAGCTTACTGACGTGTGAGGCTTTCCTGCTTGAAGAGTGAATGATTCCTTCCACACTGTTTCTTTTTCTTTCCCTGCATTCCTTCAGATTTGTTATTTCTCTATTTTTTTCTCTTTCTCTCTACCAGATTTTATTATACCTTGTATAGTTTTAGTATTAGTCCCCAAATGACAATATGATTTTAACTTACAATCTAAAAATGGTCAATATCTTGATTTTTCCTTCTTTTACATTTTCTTTTAGGTAATTTAAGACCTTAAAGGACCTTTCTCTTCCTAGTTCCCTGCCCCACAAAAGCTATCACTCCTACAGACTTTTTTCTGCTTTCACGAATTGAGCCTAAGATGTCCTAGGCACTGCTCCATCACTGAGCTGCACTCCCCAGTGAGCTCCTAACAAACCCCACAAGGTTTAAAATGCAATTTCCATTTAAATTTATCTTTGTTTTTATTTCTTTCTTTAGCCCAGGCATCAGATCCCTTCTGAGATCATTTCCTCCAGTTTATAACACATTCTTCAGTGTGGGCCTGTTGGTGATGAACTGTTTTGTTTGTTTGGTTTAATTCTTCCATTTCACCATTGTTCTTGAAGG
This sequence comes from Tokudaia tokunoshimensis, assembly GCA_036184795.1. Classification (NCBI taxonomy): domain Eukaryota; kingdom Metazoa; phylum Chordata; class Mammalia; order Rodentia; family Muridae; genus Tokudaia; species Tokudaia tokunoshimensis. The sequence continues at coordinate 32,494,163 of BTHU01000020.1, forward strand.
AGATTTTGGGTGAGGGTAGGGTTCTACATTGGGGAATGCTTCTTTCAGAACAGTGCCGTTATTCCACTGTACCATTGGTGTCTATTGTTCATAAACTGAACTCATTAGTTCTGAAAAATATAACTATGGTTTGTACACCCTTCTTATTCTTCTAGAACTCTTTGTTTTTTTTGTTTTGTTTTGTTTTGTTTTTTCGAGACAGGGTTTCTCTGTGTAGCCCTGGCTGTCCTGGAACTCACTCTGTAGACCAGGCTGGCCTCGAACTCAGAAATCCGCCTGCCTCTGCCTCCCAAGTGCTGGGATTAAAGGCGTGCGCCACCACTGCCCGACTAGAACTCTTAATTAACAAATATATCAGAGTTTGTTCTCTCTTCTCTCTCTCTCTCTCTCTCTCTCTCTCTCTCTCTCTCTCTCTCTCTCTCTCTCTCTGCTCAGCGGTGGTTTCAAGACAGAATCTCACTGTAGCCCTGTTTGTCCTGGAGCTCACTATGTAGATCAGACTAGCCTCTTACTCACCGAGATCCTCCTGCCTCTGCCTCTGTGCTGGGAGTAGATGTGTGCTCCACTGTGCCCAGCTTCTTTATCTCTTATTCTTTTATATATTTCATCTTTTTTGTTTGTTTGTTTGATTAACATTTTCAATAATTCTTCTGGTCCACCTTTCTTTGTTGTTGTTGATTGAATTTTGTTCTGTTTTGTTTTTTGGAGTCAGCATTTCTCTGTGTAGTCCTGACTGTCCTGGAACTCTGTTGTCCAGGCTGGTCTGGAACTCAGAGATCTGCCTACCTCTGCCTCCTGAGTGCTGGCATTAAAGGTGTGGGCCACCACCACACAAAAAACCCACCTTTCATCTTATTAACATTTCCTTTAGCTATGTCCAATCCACTATTAAATCTGTGGGCTAAATTCCTAATTCCAAATATTTTTCTTCTCTGTTTAATATGTTTGATTTGGTCTGGGTCACTTTTTCTAAGGAAAATGTAAGCTTATTTTATATTTCCTTAAACAGATTAAACATAGGTGTCTGATAGCTATATGGCATATATTATTTATAACATCAGACCTTCATAGGTCTATTTTTCCCACTGGTTTTCATCATGTTAACACTTTGGTTTTTGCTTGTTTGGAGTGTTTGCTTGCTCTTATATTTGAATAATTATATGAACAATATTATTAGTCTTACATGTGTTTGTCTTTTCCAGGACAAATTTTCATTTGCCTCTGCCAAGTACCTAGAATACTATCAGTCTGGGGCTGCTTTAACCCCAACGCAAGTCATTATCAGAGATGCATTATTTCTAGCTTATCTTTACCCTTAACACTACATCCTACCTACATTTTCTTCTTATAGTATATGTGTGCGTGTGCGTGTGTACAAGTGCTGTGGGATGTGACTGTCATGTCTCACACCTTAGGGAGCACCTGGACTTTTGTCCTTTTCACCCTAAAATAACTGGGTAAAGTTATTTCCTGTACTAATATACCTTTAAAGTTTTGTTTGTTTGTTTCCTAATTTGGACCTAGAATTTCCTCACTGTCTTCTTAGCTCTTGTCTGATATATACCATCCCATATCTTTACATATTTACAATATAAAGGTAGTCTAAAGTATCTAATTTGTCATTACTTTAAAAAACCAATTCTTTGTACCTAAGATATTCTTGTTACCTAAATAAAGATACTGTTCTATGGCCTTTACCATGCGATGTATGTTGGCCCTGGGTAAAACATTGCTGGTCTGTAGGTCCTTAGGAACATCATGGTTAGAGGAGTTAATGTGACTAATTCAGAAATAACATATCCTATTCCTACGGTAGCCCTTCAAGCATAAGAACCTCTGAATGTATCAAGGAGCACAGAACCTGCTCCTTCCTCTGACGTCCTACTTGCTAAACTGTGAGACATATTAAATAGCAAATAGTGCTGAGAGAAATGCTTTAGAATTGGGTTAGCACCTAGGCCGGGGATTTTCATACATTTTGCATTCCCTGCTGTTTAACTGGCTTAGGTATCAGTTCCTAGAGAGTGAGCTAAAACCCCTGGGTGGAGTTTTAAGGGTGAACGAAGGCAAGGACTCTATAAAATCATAGACCAACCATTGTCTATAAACTGAATACACAAAGCCATGACTCGTCGTGGGGAGGTCCACCCACTTTTTATATGACATTACTATCTAGAAGCCATGCATGGTAACACACATCTGTAATGGCAGTACTTGGGAAATGGAGGATGCAAAAAGGTTGTGAATTCCAGGCCAGTCTAGGATACACAGGCAGACCTTATCTCAAAGGACAAAAATAAACAAACAAACAAACAAATAGTACATAAACAGCTTTGAAATTATAATTTTAAGAGACCATACTTAGGGTATCCTATTAATATGAAGTTTGTCTACAAAATAATACAGATTGTTGTTTACAAAGCATCCCCCACATCCTGTTGTCATTGTCCCTGTGGAAGGCCTTCAGTGGTTACTAGAATTAGAACCAATGCCCTCTCCTGGTCTAGTAAACAGAGAAACCTGCCTGGGCCAAGATAAACTCTCATCCTGGTTTGTTTTTTTTTTGTTTGCTTTTTTGTTTTGTTTTGTTTTTTTGTTTTCCCTTGGTGAGGATTAGAACTCAGGCTCTACCCACCTCATCAATGCACAGTCCGATCTCCAGAGAAGATGACAAGAGATGGATACCGAGTATCTTTTTTAGACACTAAGTCTTCAGGCTCTTCTCCAGAAAAGGACTTGAAACCAAAACCTGATGCAGATCCATGTATCCATGATGCCTCTTTGGGTAAACGCCTGGATGTGGGTGATTCTAACCAGATCCTTCCCTGTCAGTTACCTTCTGATGTTTGTCTGGACCATTATGATAACCAATATTCTCAAACGCTTTGCCTGCATGGAAATCTTGTCAAAAGGTCTCAAAAGGGCAAGAACTACCGAGAATATAGCATAAAGCCTTCACATGACAAAAAGGCCACCTCGTCCCATTCCTGTGGAGACTTAATAGCATCCCTGTCAAACCCCGACTCCAGCACAGGAAGGCTTCTGAAGCTTAGCTCAGGTAATAGCTTCCTGTCAGTTTGCAAGTCTTTTTAAACTCATGAATTTTGGAATTATGAATTCTTGAATTTTATCTGTATTTCTTAGATTGTGTATTAGGGTCATGAGTGGTTCACAGAACATCAACAAGTCTAGAAGTTATGGGTATAACATGATGGGTGAGTTAGAGAAAAATACAGAAATGTGAGACTCACAAGTGCATGGTATTTTAGTTAAGCAACATCCCAAGACTTATTGCCGGCTATATCTAGTTCTCTCTGGTGGCCATCAAGAACCTCTGGTCTCTACATAGATGATCACATGTGGATGTGCGTAAGTTTACACATCGCATGGTGGAGGCAAGACTACAAGAACTTCTCTAGGTGATGAATTGAGAACAGAATAGGAAACTTTACTCTCCAAAAAAGGTAGTTTTAGGGTAAGTTATAGAGACTAGTCTTCAGCTATTAATTTATTTTTAAAAAGGCTCATTGAATACCTATTATGGGCCAGATGCTCGTCTAGTTCTGAGGTAAAGTAAGAGCAAATTCAAATTCCATATATACTTGATCATAAGTTTTAAATCTCTGCTTTTATTCTAACAAGATAAGAGAATAGGGGCTGGAGATATGACTCAGTGGTTAAGAGCCCTGACTGCTCTTCCAGAGGTTCTAAGTTCAATTCCCAGCAAAAACATGGTAGCTCACAATCATCTGTAATGGGATCTGATCCTCTTTTCTGGTGTGTCTGAAGACAGTGACAGTGTACTCACATACATAAAATAAGTATTCTTTTTAAAAAAGATAAGATAGTAAGTTAACATATAAATATGTCAGTTGATAAATGTTGGTAGCTTCAGCTAGAAAGAATAGTGGAGACAGTGCGTGGACAACAGATTCTGACTATATTATAAGAAAATTATCCTTTGATTTGCTGACAGCCTGGGAATAAAGTGTGGGAGAAAGACTCAGTGATTCCAGGGTTTCAACTTAAACTACTGAAAGAATGGAGATATTATATATATATGAATAGAACAGGAGAAATGAGTTTTAAGATAAACATCAAGGGTTTGGTTTTAAGTATCTTAAGTTTGAGATTCTGCTAGAACTTCCCCAAGCTTGTGACCTAATAATTAGACATAATGAATGAAGATGAGTGAAAAGGAGAAAACTAAGGATTGTTACTCTGCGGTCCCGGTGAAATATGTGTGTTAAGAAGGAGAAGTGAACCCGGCATGGGTGATGGTGCATGTCTTTAAGCCTAGCACTCAGGAGGCAGAGGCAGGTAGGTCTCTAAGTTCAAGGCCAGTCTGTTCTACAGAATGAGTTCCAGGACAGCCAGGGCTACATAGAGAAACCCTGTAGTGTGTGTGTGTGTGTGTGTGTGTGTGTGTGTGTGTGTGTGTGTGTGTGTTCTGTGTTGGAGGCTGTAGGGGAGAAGAGCTGGGACTGACAGTTATTAGGAAATACAAAGGAATTAATGAATAGCTTCAGGGGATACAGTAAAATAAAAGCTCCATTGAGAAAAAAACCCACATTGAGCATGAAGCAATAGAGTACTAAGTATATACAACCTCGGCTAGGAGTTTCACAATCGGAGGGAGCAGAGAAATGGAAGAGGGGATGGAAAGGGGGTCCTATAAGACTGACCAGAACCATCAGTAGAGGGAGCCATTAATGGTATAGCAGAAAACAGAACAGCTGCAGGGGAAACTCCTTGTCTGGTCCAGAAGAGATGAAATTTAGTTGGCTGGTAAAGAAGCTGGCCTCAGATGATGTATCAGCAGTTCATCTACAAGGAGGAGGCAGAGGGTGTATTCAGACAGCAGATAAAGTCAGTGGTGAGATGGCATGGACCTTTGGTTTGATTGTCTGTTTTCTCAGTGAGATAAAGGGGGGAAGAGATGATATTCAAAGTAACCTAGCAGTAATGAGTTAAAGGGAGAAAGGTCAGAAGAGATGTGTTGTTCTCCAACCACTGCTCTGGTATAGGCTAGGAACATGTAGAGCTGCAGTTAATCAGAATTGAGGTTTTGTCAGGTAGAGGGAGACAATAGGAGGGAGGGGCTCAAGGAGTTAATAATGGTATGTGCTAAAGAGTAGTTATCACGACCTGAGATACCAACAGACGCAAGGCATAAGAGAACTGAAAGACTGGTTCATTTCCCAGGCTGCTCTCTCCACAGATCTCTATGCCACAACCCATTTCAACAGTGACTCTGTTCTGCTGGCCAGTGTAGAGCAACAGCTATCCAGCCTCCGTGATTTTACACCAGAACCTGGTTCTTTCCAAAGCAACCCTGCCCTAGGAAATTCTCTGCGGACACTGCTGTTGCCTCCTGGGACTCCAGAAAACAGAGAGATTCCAACTAAGAGGTCGTTAAGCCCTTCAAGGAGAGGATTCAAGCGGAAGGACACTATCCCTGCCAACCCGAATCTGAAGTGTGGTTTCCAAGATGCTACAGGCAGCAAGGCGCAAGTATGGACGTGTTTGTGTGTGTACAAGAAACACAAAGGCTCAAGAACAGAATGTGCTGCTCTTAGGGTCTCGGGTGCTTCCCATCAATAGTTCGAAGTTCATAGGGATGTTCAGAGGCTTATGACCAATAGGACCAGGATAAATCCTGTGATTCTTCTGCCCTTAGGAAAAGCTTTATATCACAAAAGAACTGACCCTGATTTACTTTGAGAGCATAAACATGGTACATGGTAAGGAACACTTTAATGTCCTGCAAGGGTTTGCTAACAGGAAGCAATAAAGAGGTTGTCACAAGTAACTAACTTACTTGAAATAGTTTTTATAAAATCTTTTTTTGAGACAGGGTCTCACTATGTAGCCCTAGCTGGTCTGGAACTCATTTTATACATAGGTCAAACTGGCCTCAAACCCAGAGATGTGCCTGCCTCAGCCTCCTCAGTGCTGGGATTAAAGACAGGCATTACCATGCTCAGCTAAAATTATTATTTTGCTTTTCTGTACAGAAACCCAAATTATTCTAAAATTTTTCCCCAAAGTATTCACAAGCAAATGAATTAGATCGTCCAGAGGATTTTTAGCTGAAAATGAACTCAGAATCAAGTACTATCTTTTCTGAGTGCTAATTTTCTCCAGGTCCTATTGTCAGCAGGAGGAAACCTTCCATTTGGACTGAGGAACACATCTCCAACAGTCCGTGACCTGTTCACGTAAAGCATGCCTCAGTCATTTCTGGGTTCCTAGGGAAGCAGAGTGCTCAAAGCTATTCCTTGTCATTTTAAGTTTTTGTTGTAGGGAATCTCTTTGCACATTAGGATGACTTAACAGAAATTTCTGTTCCTTCACCCTCTGAATCCTTCCTGCTCAGTTTTCAGAACTCTGGAAGGGAGAGCTGGGGTGCAGCCTGCCTGATGTATACGAGGCCCGAGGCACAATCACATACCACAAGTAATAAAGGGGAGAAGCCCAGAAAGTCTTTGGAGACAGTCATATTTTTTGTGCACTAAAGGGGGCAGTCTTGCAATATTTTCCATTTTTTTTTTTTTTGGCTTGTTTTACATTCTCAGCCACAAAAGACTATTTTATCAGACGAAAACACTAACTGTGATAATATATTTAGGGTGAAGTCCCAGGAACACTTAGGATATTTAGGATGCTGCATTACTAAAATGGCCTAAGAAAAAAATTTCACTTCTATTTCATATATTGTTAAAATCTCAACATTTTTGGACTATCTTTAATATTCCCACTTTTCCCTGTTAGATGTTGGAAAGCTTCAACGTGCTAACTTAATGTAAACATAAAGGCAGACTTTTTTGCTTTTAGTGGGTGCTCGAGATAGAGTTCAGAGCCCATTCACATGCCAGGTCCTTGACTGTAAATTATATATATATGATGTTTAGTTTCTGAAATCTATCATCCTCAATCTTAAAAAGAAAAAAAAGCATTAAACTCGGCATGGTGGAGTATATCACTAGCACTTGGGGAGCAAAGGTGAGAGGATCAGGAGTTCAAGACTAGCCTGGGCCACATGAGAATCTGTCTCAACCAATAAAGAAAAAAAAAGTTAAAGAAAACCATTAACAGTAATATTTATTTTTAATAAATTTCTCTAAAGTAGCCTTTTGATATGACTACACTTTTCTATGCTTTAATCCCAGGTCAGGTTAACATCCCAAATGATCCGATCTTGTGTCCTTCATACATCCCCAGTCCTTACTCTGTCCTAATCAGTTCTGGGTACAGACTTTCTGAGTACATGTTTATTCCAGTAGTGATGTAATTTCCTACCAATCACAGGCCACACGTGTTACTCAAGTTACTGTCCTGGGTGTTGTATTCCATTAGCTAATTAATCACCCTTAGTCTTTTACATCAAAGGAGCCAAGAATTGAGAAATGATTTGACTGTCTTCAATTCATATCTCTGTGTGTGTGTGTGTGTGTGTGTGTATGTGTGTGTGTGGTGCTGGGGATAGAAGTCAGGGCTTTGCACATGTATAGCAAGCATTCTATCACTGAGCTAAATCTCTAGCCTGTATTAGATTTTTTGAAGTCCACAAGACTCTATAGAAAAGACTAGGAGATAGACTTATATATAAAATATATAATAACATGTGTCAGGTTGTAATGAATAAAAGCAACTGTGAATTTTACTATACAGATCTATCTATGATTTCTTCATATAAAAACTATCATTAGTACTTGACCCAATAATGACATTTAACTTATATATTCTTAATATGTTATAGAACATTTATTTTATTTTAAATAGAAGTTTATTATGAATTTTAATTTCTTATTAAATTACTGTCAATTTTATCTTATCACATATGATACTTTTTAAACCATCCTGCAATTTAATCTTCTTTTTGTATTAGATAATACACTGAGCCATATATGTATGTACTAATAATATATTTTTATTGTTAATAAATTCTAAAACCTCCATGGAAAAATAACACTAGAGGATCTACTTCTTTTGAATTTGTCCTTGAGGGCCTAGATATGAGGCTCAGTGGTGGAGCACTTGCTAGCACGTACAGGGTCCTGGGAATAATCTATCAAAGAAAAAGAAAAGGGAAACATGAAATTTCCCTGAATATTTCATGTGCTTGCCTTGGACATAGTAATATGCGAATCATATCTAAACCAAGAGACGATAGCTCTGTTAAAGAAAGAATTACTGATGTTTTAAATGTCTGCATCCTTATTCCCTTATTGTATAAGAACCACACAAACGATCCTGGGTTTTGTTTTTGTTTTTGTCTTCTTGAGCCTCTCTCTAGTGACCTGGGCAGTTTGCATGGTTTATCAGGAAACCTTAGTCCCCTGATCTCTGCCAGAACCCCCCACGTGGCCACTGTCCTCAGACAGCTCCTGGAGCTGGTGGATAAGCACTGGAATGGCTCCGGCTCCCTCCTCCTCAACAAGAAGTTTCTTGGTAAGTGCATAGCTCTGCTCTGAGGAGGGCCAGACCTTGCTTCTGCCCTGAGGTTTGTTAGTTAACAGCCATCCAGTTCCCTTAGCCACAAAGGGGAAGCTTGTGTCACTGGCAGACACTTCCCGGAAATGCCAGAAGTAACGAACCTGCATTTCTATCACATTTGTCTTCCCTATTTTTTTTTAAATCAGCTGTTTGTCCAGTTGCTTTGTAACAACGGTCTCCTTCTTCCCGTGCTGTGTTTGTGGGTGCTCCTGTGTGGTCTTTGGTAACATGGTGCAGGATCAGATAAACCTAATAGAAGCAGTTATGTTAATAATTGCAAAACCATTTTATAATCCTTTGGAAGTGCCAGTATTGACGACAACAGAAATTAGGTTTGATTATCTGAAATTTGCAGAGACTGTTGAAATGTTGATTTTAAAAAATGCAAATGAATTAATGCTCTTGGGCTCTTTTCAGGGGTAAATTTTTAGAAGCGTGGGCATATAATTTTATAAACATTGGCTCCAGGTGTTTATCTATTGCTTGATGGCAAGGAACTTTTACTTGTTGGTAAAACTCTAAGGAGAAACTAGAAACTTAAACATTGGGCTGCAAAAAATATTTTTAATTTCTAAGGACTGAGGCTATAATTCAGTGGTAGAACATCTGTCCAGGTGGCACAAGCCCCCTTCCAGCACTAAAAAAACTTTCTTTAAGGAGTTTAGTTTGGGGCTGGAAAGATGGCTCAGTGGTTAAGAGCATGGACTGCTCTTCCAGAGGTCTTGAGTTCAATTCTCAGCAACCGCATGGTGGCTTACAACCATCTGTAATGGGATCTGATGCCCTCTTCTGGTGTGTGTGAAGATAGCAACAATGTACTCATATACATGAGATAAATAAATAAATCTTTTTTTAAAAAAAAGATTTTAGTTTTATCCAGGCAGCAATGGTGTATACACCTTTAAGCCCAGGACTTGGGAGGTAGAAGCAGGCTGATCCCTGTGAGTTCAAGGCCAGCTTGGTCTACACAGTGAGTTCCAGGACCGCCAGGGCTATACAGAGAGACCCTGTCTCGGAAAAAAAAAAAGATTTTAGCTTTAATTGTGAACATTGGTGTATATGTGTGCATATAGGTGCCCCACAGAGACCAGAGAGTGTTAGATTCCCTGGGGCTGGGAGCGAACTGATATGGGTGCTGAAAACTGAACTCTGCTCTTCTTCAAGAGACAAATACTCCTAATTGCCGAGCCATCTCACCAAACCCTACCCCAAAATTTTTAATTAAAAAATTATATGGGAACAGAACAGAGAGAGCAATGTGTGTGTGAGCATAGTAATATGTTATGTACACGAATGAAACTGTCATAATAAACTCCATTATTTTATTTAATCAATATATGCTAGTTAAAAAACTTCTTAATTCTAAAGGGACATAGAGGATAAAGAAACAGTCTTCTTCTCCATGTTGAGCCGCTGTTGCCACTTTGTAGTAAATCATTCATTGGAACAGAATCTTTGGACCATCCATGGAGGGTTCTGAGTTGTCCTTCACAGTAGGTTTGGGGTCTGTCACACCTCATACAGTCACTTAAAACGCATGTCAAAAGCGGATGCTTAGACTGCAGAGCTGGCAGTTGCTGGCTTGGGCTCTAAGCTCTGGTCTTTAAGATTTTCCCATGTACCCAACATGAATTTCTGTCAGGTCCTGCCAGAGATTTGCTCCTGTCCTTGGTAGTCCCTGCACCTCCTCAGCAGTGGCGTTGCTCGCAGCTTGACAACAAGGCAGGGAAAGCCTTGTGCTGGAGGGAGACGGAGCTAAAGGAAGCAGGGCAGCTGGTTCCTAACGATGTGGTATGGCCCACTCCCTCATCTCTCTCTCCTCTTCCTTTACCAAAAAAGACATAGCATCATGACTAGAGCAGCCTGGGGCCCCAAGGAGCATCACCGCCATGGACACTTAGACACTCCAGAACCAAAATAGGGAAAAGGCAGGTGGGACCAATCATGAATACAGAACTTGTTAGGACAGGAACATGCAGGTTCTTCTGGAATGACTCCATCCTCCTAGCCCAAATCCAAATCTCCTAAAGAAATACTTGAAAGGGCAAGGCGAGGAAACCGACAAAACCTCTAGGGTAAAAATATGTAGGATCATACTGTGTGGTTCCAGCGATGGAAGGCAAAGGCCATCTTTGTCCCTTCTGCTGGAGCACAGAGTCTCAGAGCAGCAGCCATATTTGACTATCTGGATGCTGGCTTCAGGAAAGAATCTTATAGTCCTCAGTTTCTGTTTTCTTACTTCCCGTGGGTTTTCAGGTGCCATGCTGGGCCCTGGGAACTTCTGATTAATGACTCAGAATGCCAGTCCCTTGCAAAGCCACCACTGTTCAACAAGAGTCTGGATTACTCACAAGAAAGCCACAGGGTCAGTTTGAATGCTGCCCTTGAACTGTGCTTACTATGAATCAAATGTGCAGTGAGGCCACACAGCTGCACCATTCTGTCTGTCGCTAGAGGAAAGGGACTGCCCAGGGATTCATATTCTTAACATGTTGGTGCCTTGTTTTCTGGTCTAAAGGAAATTTTGAAGCAAAAACTGGTCAAAGTGCTAGAGGAAAACCTTATTCTGTCAGAAAAAATTCAGCAGTTGGAGGGAGCCGCTGCCAACTCGATTGTGAGTGGGCACCTATCTCACACACACGGTGAGTTACAAAAACCAGGAGTGAAATTGCCCAAAATAACTGTTGACAAATGACCTGTTTAATGAGTTTCATCAGCCATAGGCTGTCTTTGCTTTCCTTTAGCCATTGTTTGTCTTTGGGACTTAATGGGAATTATGATCTAACCTCAGAGAGTTATCTTATTTTGTTTTATTCCTAGTGAGGAATCCAACCCAGGCTAGGTCCCCAGAAAATTGTAATGTAGGCATCTTTATATTACCACATAAAGCTTTGTGTCCATGTAAAGCATACATGGATGGAGGCTTTAGAATGACGCTGCCTTTTGTCGTTACAGCAAGAGAAAATGTCTAAGGACATACAGCTCCACAGCTCAGCAGTGAACGCCACCAGTGGTTCTGAATTATTTCTTCCAGATAACCTCCATATGATAGACATTCAACTCAAAAATTCAAATTATATCATGATTTTTAAAGATAATTTACATACAAAAATATATTCATCTTAAGTTTGACTCTAAGGAAACTATAAAACACTTGGGTAACTCCAGAAAGTTACCGTATATACTTATGTAGTCATTTTCCCCTTTGCACCCCAGCAACCACACAGTTATTTCTACATCCTTATTTAATGCCATTAATTAAATGGCACCGGCAACTCCCTGGTGTTGCATGAGTAGTCCTCATTTGTCTGTCAAATTCTATACTGTTGTTTCTAATATTTAATTACCAAAAAGCTGCCTTTGCTTATGATAGTGACGGTAGACTATAGAGAGATTGTCTGTACTTCTAAAGAGACTCTGACTGTTCCAAGGGAAGAGTGAGGGTGGAGGACGGCCAGAATGAAAACAGTTTTCTGAGATCACCTCCCTTCCCTGGTGGAGCTTCAGCTCGAGATGCTCATGCTGTTGTCAGTGACACTGCTGCCCAAAGCTGCTGGACAAAGACTGGCATGCATGTCAGATGATTTCCTAGGAGAAGTCAAAGGGCATAGACGTCTTGCACACTGCTAAATCATCCGCACAAACATGGTTTTGATTCCACACATCAGTACTGGAGCTCCCCTTTCACTCCATCTTTCCAAATGCTACTTTTTTCTTCTTTTTGGATTTATTTGTTTGTTTATATGCATACACTGTAGCAGTCTTCAGACACATCAGAAGAGGGCATCAGATCCCATTACAGATGGTTGTGAGCCACCATGTGGTTGCTGGGACTTGAACTCAGATCCTCTGGAAGAGTAGCTAGTGCTCTTAACCACTGAGTCATCTCTCCAACCCCCAAATACTACTTTTGTCTGTTTGTTTTATTTTTAGTTTTTTGGTTGTTTTGTTTTGTTTTGTGACAGGATTTCTCTGTGTATCCCTGGCTGTCCTGGAACTCACTCTGTGTACCAGGCTACCTGAAAGCTCAGAGATTCACCTGTGTCTGCCTCCCTAGTGCTGGGATTAAATATATATGCCGCCATGCCCAGCTGAAAATGCTACCTTTTCTTTTTAGGTTTGCCATTCTGATGAATGAAAAGCAATACCCACTTAAGTGTTGGTTTCCACTATTTCATTATTATCATAGGTTAGCCTGTATTTCAAAGTCTATCCTCAACTTTCATAAGTAAACACAGCACTCACACAGCTGAAAGAAACTTGCTGTGGGAGCATTGAGCCGCCACTGTTAAACTCAGCACCACCTGGTGACTGTCACAAAACCCAGATAAAATGGGAACATTAATCATCTCCTGCCTACTTTGAGAAATAATCCTTTCATTCAGTCGTGAGGCCTGGTTCTGTATGGCATCTTACTGGGGGTTACTGCAACTACAGCATCCCTGGTTTTCACCTTCCAGACCTTGCCATTCAAAATGTGATCCATGGTAACATCACCTGGGAGCTTGTTAGACAAGGGAGTTTGGATCCTCTTCACTGCCTACTGAATCAGAATCTATCTTTAACAAGGTCCCAGGTGACTGGTAAGCACCTTAGCACTTTCAGAGCATTCTTCTAGAAAACTGGCTCTTCTAGGACCAGGATTCCTGTGTTCTCACCTACCTCATGGCTGCAGGGAGCTGGCAGAATATAAGGCAGGTGTAATAGTCTTCGCTATCACTGAGATATTGCAGTCTTATAATTTTATAGATTGACACCGTTGTAGATGTTTTCACAAACTAGGTAGGGAGAGAAGGGCACCCAGTTCCAAACCAAAAAGGAGAATGCAGGAGATTGTTTGTTTACTGGGTATAGGGAAAGGGCAGGTGTGCCCCTGGGTCCTCATGGGGGTACTGTGGGCTATGGTCATCGGCTGTAGTGAGACTGGAAACTTGGCGCACCTATACGCAACTGTACCTGGCTGAATTGTAAGTCAGATCTGTTGCCAAATGCCATATTCTTGTCAAATAACCCGTCTCCAAGGGAGGGAATGGTGGGTATGTGGAGGTACGCATGGGGACAAGTCAAGATGTTCCCGAGTACATGAGCTCCACTCAAACATGAACTTGGAGTCCTGCTCACTCCTTGGCTGTTGTACCTTTTGTAGATGATCTTCTGCGCAAGAACCAACAGCTGACCATACAGGTGGCTTGCCTGAATCAGGAACTGACTCAGCTGAAAAGGCTGGAGGAGACAGTTGCTCTCCTCCGTGAGAGTCAGAGGTAGGAGCAGGCCCGGCTGGCTGGCTTCGGAGCATATGTTCACTCCTCTTTATCTCTTCTGCTTTTCTTGGAAGCTAGACTCCACACCTGTGTAAATTAGTGCAGTCTGTATGTAAATCTCCTGTACTTGGTCAGTTAGCCAGGGATCAAAGGACTGTTTAGTACTGCTATGATACACCAGGGACAAACCTTTGCTGGCACTGTTGGTGGGTTACAACTACTCAATAATTAGTCTCTCTCTTGGTGGCTGTAATAGGACTCTAGGGTCATCTGATTGTTTTGGTCATTACCAACCCCTCAGATCAGTCACCAAGCTCCTCTGGAAAGTGTTTGCTATTGGGCCCCAGACTCACCAGAGCACTCAGTAGGGAGTAATAGGGGAAAGAATCTAAAGTACACTCCACCATCAGCCTCTTCACAGAGAAAGCACCCTCAAGCTGCTGCAGACTGCAGATACCTGAGGGCGGGGCGGGGAGGGGGAGAGGGAGGGGGGGAGGTGACTTAAGGCAGTGAAAGCTCTTGAAAAGTTGATTCACCAGTCACCTCTGCTAGGACTCTAACTGATGTTTACAAAAACCAAAACCCCTACCTTTAAACCCAGATCTCACTATTGATTTTCAGTAGAGTAGCATTAAAGCCAGAGGGTCAGAGCCGGGTCCTTTCTGGGTGACTTTAAACAACAAAAACCAAAGACCTACAACTTTTCAACTGGTCATGGTGGCACTTGCTGTAGTAGGAGGGTCAGCACTTCAAGGACAGCCTCAGCTACATCGTGAGTTTAAGGCTAGCCTGTACCATCTGAGACTCTATCTAAAACAAAACAAAACAAGACAAACAAAAAAAAACCAAAAGACAAGCAACAACAAAACTCTTTTATAATTATTCAAGCTTTACAGAGTAAGGAGTGTAGCATAAAGTCATGGTTCTCAGACCTAGGTCTGCATGGGAATTACAGGAGGGATTTGTTTAATGCAGATGGCTGAGACCCAGGCCAGATCTGACTGGCACTGTAGGCTGGGAACTTGAGGACCTCCATTTCTGGTGGTTCCAAGCTGTGCTGTGCCTACTGGTTTAGAGCCTACATATTAGAGACTCTCCTCAGAATACTCATCTCAAATGAACTTGAAACAGCTCTGTTACCCTAAGCCTCTCAGCTCATTCGTTTTATTTTTACTTTGATGCTTAGGGAAATTTTTTGGTTTATCTTATTTGTACAGTTTTATAAAACATACCATCATCCCAAAGCCAAGTCCATAAATAAGGTCAGTCCAGAAGCATCTATGTTTCCTGTTACTGGCCGTTTATAGAGGACACTGGCAGTGCTGTTATCTGCTCATCTTTTATGCATAAAAAGGAGCACAGGTGTTACTTATTTAATTCGTTTTTGTTTTTAATTTTCAAAAATGTTTTATTTCACGTGCATGGGTACTTTGCCTGCACGCATGCCTGATACCCATGGAATCCAGAAGAGGGTTCTGGAATCCCCTGGAACTACAGCTATTTGTGGTTGTGAGCCACCCTGTGGGTGCTGGGAATCGAACTGGGATCCTCTGAAAAAGCAGCCAGTACTCTGTGAGTCACCTCCCAAGCTTGCTTTAACTTGTTTGTTTGTTTGTTTGTTTGATAAGGGAGGAGGATTGAATGTGCTGGAATATGAGGAGGTCAGCATATTTTCCTCTACCAAGGATCCAAGGATCAACCTCAGGTTGGCAAACATGCCTGCAAGCACCTTTACCCACTGAGCCATCTCCTTTGCCCAACATTTTTATCTTGATAAATCAGTTCACCCTAGTCTATGAGTTAGTTCCCCATCCTTTTTATAGATGCCTAGTACTCATTGTATGATTATACCTTTTTAAAAAAAAATAGTTCTCTGTTAATACCAGTTTAGATCAATAGTATTTGACTTCCAAAAATAGTATAGCATGAGCTGGGGTGTGTGTGTACCTAGTAAATGTGAGGTTCATGTTTCAATTCCCAGCACCAAACCCCCCAAAACAAAATAGTGCTGTAATTAATACTATTTTCATACATTTTTTTTTGAGACAGGATCTTTCTACATAGCCCTGGCTATCCTGGAACTCACTATGTAGACCAGGCTGGCCTTAAGTTCCAGAACTCCGCCTGCCTCTGCCTCCTGAGTACTGGGATTAAAGACGTGCGCCACTACACCTGGCTGTATACATCATATTTTGTGCTGGTATGTGGATGGCTTTGGTGTTGTGTGGTAATTCTGACTTTAAGAATTCAGTAGTAGCTTGTACCATTAGTCTGGTACAGAGACAGGCTACTAAAGGAGGCAGTGATTAGGGAGTCGGGGCTGATGGCCCGATCAGATGCCAGTGTCCCTGAGCTTCTCCCTCCCTCATCAAAGAAGGGCTTTGGAAAGAATGGAAGAACCATTCCATAAAATGTAAGATACATCACTGCTTCAGTCTGGAACACAGTCCATGAGTTATAACAAAGGAACCATGGTCTGCTTTTAAAATGACCCACTCATAAGTCGGACAGTTCTATTGATAGGTGGTTTTGTCTTTAGTAGTCATTTCAGACCTGAACGGAATGTGCTTTGCTTTTGTGATTTCATGACGGCCTTTCCCCCGGGCCTCAGGTCCCTGGTGGTAACTAATGAGTATCTGCTGCAGCAGCTGAGTAAAGAACAGGAAGGTTATTCCGGGAAATCGCTGCTGCCTCCTGAGAAGAGCCATCCTCTGGGGAGATCGTCGCCCTTTGGGAAAAGCACGCTGTCTTCCTCCTCACCAATGGTACACGACACGGGTCAGTACCTAATACAGAGTGTCTCAGAAGCTGACCATGAGCCTAGTCTGTGGAGCTAGCACCACAGCCTTCCCCATCAGCTCCCTCACCCTTGGAGGACTCTCAGTGCCTCTGTCCCTATGGTGGGTACTGGTGTTTACCCCCAAAGATTAAGAAAGACTTATTATTATTACTTTATATTGTCCCTCTTTTATTTCCCATTTATTTCCTCCCATTTGGTCATTCCTTCCTTCTGCCCACACACATTGCTGGCACTTGGTCCTAGGCACCATTTCACACAGAAACATTTGATTGAAAATGTCAGAAAAGAAAAAATAGTGGACACTTTTCTGTGTCATTTGAAGCTGTGGCAGAAAGTTACAAAAGAACGTCTGTCGCTGTCTTTTGTGTTAGAAGAATTTCCAGAGACTCTGAAACATTTGGAGTCTCCTCCTGCTATAGTGCAAGTGTAGACACTCTGCTAAGACTCGGTCACAGTCCTCAGAGGTTAGTCTAATGAGAGCTTGGACTAAGAGCAGGTGGGTGGATGTTGGGGTCCATGTGGAAGCTCTAGTGAAGTCTTGGTGTGTAGTGGGCCTCACAGATTAGGATGCTAATGGAGAGGTGCAGAGCCTCTTAGACCAGGATGCAAAGTCTGGTGATTCCTAAAGGATCATGGGTCAGAGATACAGTAGGATGTGGTACCACAGGAGTATGTGATAGGACATCAGTCTCTGCCTGGAGAATGCAAGTTCAGGGACATGTCCCCAGAGGACAGTCAAATGAGGCCTGAGAATAAGCAGGTTACTAGGCAAAGCATAGGACCAAAGGCAAGAACAAGAAGAGAGCTGCCGCTTTGCTGTGTCACAAAGGGAGTGGCACCTCTCCAGAGCTGGGAGCTGAGAGGGCAGAGGAGCTCAGCCGCATGGCTCCTTGTAGACTTTCTACTAAGGCAGAAGGATAAAGGTGTGCATTTAAAAGGCTTCCTCTATAAGAAGACCAGCTGCCTGGAACAGGACAGGCTAAGCATAAAAAGGGGACAGCAGAAGCAGCAGGGGCAGGCACACCCGTATCATTTCACACACGAGAATGGTACATTCTTTGGTCCTGATAGGTCAGGTATCTTAAACCTTAGTGGGTCTGCTTCTATATCAGCTTTCTCCAGAGCTGCCAATGTTGCCAGAAAACAAAAGGCTGCCACTTTGATGCCACTTCCCCTATGTCACCATGTCAGGAAGAGAGGCAAAAGGCTAAGACACTGATTCATGGCCCTGACTCACGTGCCATGCAGGGAAGGAGTCCTGTGCCACACTGTGGGTTGTGAAGCCCCCATGTTTCTGAGTTATAAATAAACCCAAGGACACCTGGGTATATATGGCTTTTCAAGAGAAGCCATAAGGTTTTGTCTGCGTGTTCCACAAAAGCCAGCTTCTCTGTCTTCTTGTCCCATTAAGAAGTCTCCATAGAGCCTAAGTCTTGCCTAGAAAGGGGGATGTCTGAGTTGTCACTTTTTAGAAACAACTCAGGGCACAAACCACCCTGCTGTCCAAGCCACCTTGGGCAAACACGGTGTTTCTTTGTACCATCCACCTCCTCCTGCCTCTAGTATGAGCATCTTACAGCGGCAGCCCAGCATCCACACTGAGTTCCTGGCACGCTAAGCCACCTCCATGGCCATCTCCCTTTGTCACAGTAAATGGCTGGTCCTGACTCAAGCCAGCCAGTCTTGGGCTGCTGAGCACTCCTGGGGGAGTACGTTCTCTCAGATCTGATTTTTCCTGATGTGTCATGTAGTCCCGGGGACAGGAGGTAGCTATTATAATGTCAAGGAAAAGGCCACAGTTGTCACCACGCAGGGCTAGCTGGACCCAATTTGGAGGGCAGAGAAAAACCTCTGGAGTGAAGGAAAATGAGTAGAGAGGCTGGCACCGCTAAGCCTGCCCACAGTGGAAGAGAAGAAAGCAAGTCTGCTGTGCACCTAGTTCTCAGGAGGTCTCTTCACACACAGATTTCCCCACTGTAGAGAGGTATTTAATGGGGTGTCCTCATCAGCCGACCCTTGCTAGAGAAGGCACTCATGGATTTTAACCTCAGGAGTCTCCCTGGCCCTAAGTGAACCTTGAGCTGCTTCTGGCTCTTTGAACCTTTTCAAAGAAAACAAGGGATCACTCTTTCTCCTAGTACGTGGAGTTTAGGGTCAGGCAATACCGTCCCCCCCGTTTCTCCAAGCCATCCCACCAGTCACAGGAACAACAGGCTGTCTTCCCACCCTCACCCCCACCCACCCCTGGAACTCTAGCCCATGGGGCCCATGTATGGACACAGGTACACCCACTTGCTGTGACGATCTTTCAGTAAGGAGAAGTTGGAAGCATTTAGGATTTCCATAATGCTCACTAACAGGGAACTTGTGATTCAAGCAGATTTCCCAGGCTAGATGGAGGGACCACTCCTTTACTGCTGGGGGTGGGGTGGGTGTGGAGGGGAGCTGGAACTCTTCTCAGGTAGCTTGAGAGGGATATCCCAGTGAAGAGCCAGCCTCTGGCATCTGGGAGACAGGTGCTAGCCTGGGCCCTCTGCTCTCCCCCTGACCTTTCTTCATCCCTGTTCGTCTCACACCATTTGTCCGCACGTCTCCTCCCCACGTGACTGGGCTTAAGTGCAGTGTAAGCAGAGCCTCCCAGGGCAGCCTGTGAGAACGGGGTACCCAGAGAAGAAGTTCCTGGTGAGCGTGAGCCTCTAAACCCAGAAGCTGCCCTCTCATGGACAGGCCCTAAGTCCACCAGCAAGGAAGTGAAGTGCGTGCTCGGAACAGCTCTAGCCAGCCACCAGGGACTCGGAGGAAGGGAACAGAATGGCCCCACCTTCCCCATCAGAATGGTGAGCAGCTGGGAAGGAGTCAGCCAGCAGTTCCTCCCTGTGGGACACCAGGCTCATCACTGGCCATTAGAAACATGGTCGGGGCTGAGCCAGAGCAGGGCTTAGAGTTTAGGGCTCATCTGCTGAAATCTCTTTCTTCCCTCAGTTTCCTCTGCCATAGAGTTATGGAATCAATTGTTTATTCTCTAGTTCTTTCTAGCCCTGAATATTCTGAGAAGCCCCGAGTATACCTGAGTAGCCCCCTGCTGGCAGCCACAGTGCCTAGGCCTGGCCCTGAGCCTCTGCCAAGGCTTGGTCCAGGCCAGTTCTGATGTCTCATCCTGTGCAAATGTTGAGAGCAGATTGAGGCCTTATTGATTAGACAACAGGCTGTGATGTCAGTGCTCTAGAGATAGGGGCCAGTAAAAAGCTCTGCATCTCCCTAAGGCTGTCTTGGACTGTCTGGCTCTGCTCTGCACTAATGGGAAGTACTCACTAATAGAACATAGCGTCTATCTTTGGCATGGCTACTAATGGGAAGGAAGAGCCCAGCAGGGTGTGTGTGAGGAGGGGATGATGGGGTGCTGCAGTGTGAATGACCCCATCACTGTAGACTCAGTCAGTCCATCCTGGTACAAAAGGTATCTTTATTGAGGTCTGGGTAAGAATTAGGCACTTGGCCAGAGCAGCAGCTTAAATATGAGGCAAGCAGGCAAGAGTCAACCATGCCTGGGACCAGGCTGGGGCCGTGAGGATATAGGCACTGGCTCCCAGATGGGGAGACAGGAAGAAGGGACACAGCAGTCTGGGTCAGAGGCCTGATGGGATGGCCCTGGGACTGGGCAGGAAGCTCTTGGTGGCAGATCCAGCAGGGAGGGAACCAAGCTTTCGTGCTCCGTATGACCCTGGACCCTAGGCCTGGGCCTTCAGTGGGACAGCCTCCCTGAAGGCTCTGGCAGGTGTCACTTCTTCACCTTGGCATCATAGGTACCTGCGTTCTTGTAGGCACTCACGTAGCCACTGTCGTCCAGGATGTCCTGCCGTCCAGCAATGCCCTTTCCCTTGCCGCTCTCATCAAAGCGTTCTTTGTGGGAGCCTGTATACTTACTGGTGTCCGTCAGCCGGTCCACAGCACCACCCGTTTTAGCTTTCTGTTTGGATAGCGTTCCCACAGAGTCACGTGAGAGGGAACCTGGCCCATCCCACCCACCCCGCCCCCACTGAGATCCCCACCCCCATCCATCTCAGTGGCAGGGCTGGCAGGGCACTTACGGTGACACCAAGGTTGGCTGGCTCTTTGCCCGCTATCAGTTGGCAGATGGCATCAAACGCCTCTTCCTTGGACTTCCCCTTGAACCGCTTGGTGGCCAGCTCTCCCAGGGCTTTCTTGAACTCCTCATAGTTGATTACTCTAGCAGACTTCGCCCTGCCAGGCACCATGTGCACCGTAAGGACCCCTCCTCTTTACAACCTCCCTGATTCCAGCCCTGCAACTCCCCACTTTCTGGAAACATGAGAAACAGGGGTCGCCTGGCGCTCACTTGACTTTGGAGAAAACGATGTCGACATCGGTGCCCGTTACGGCCTTTCCGTCAGCCACCTTACAGTCCTTGCACAGCTTGGCCCAGTTCTTGCCGTTCATCTCTTGCCCGCTGGCCTTGGGATCGCCATGGATGGCGAACTTCCGGAAGCTCTCCTCCAGCCCGGCTATGTCGGTGCTCGCTGCCATGCCACCCTGCGGGGATCCGCCTCTGTTATTCCCACCGCCTCCACCCCTACAATGGCCCTACAGCCTTCTCAAAGCCTGTGAAGTCTGATGTGGCAGCACTTCAGTCCCTCAGTCAGAACTGGGTTGCCTAGGGGTTAGCACCTTGGGCCTGTCTGTGCCCAGAGCTGAGGAAGACACACACACAGCCCCAGCCCTGGATGTCAATAGGGCTCAGAAGATGAAGTCATGATGCCCACACGGCCCTGGGAACAGAAGGGCACTGTCCAGAAAGACTGTGAGGATAGCAGCTAGCGCCATGGCTTTGTCTGTCCCTGGCACAAAGCCTGGTTGGCTGGAAGCGGGGGGGTGGTGGCAGAACAGCCTCCCTGAAAACTTCATGTCAATCTGGGTCAACTCCAGACAAGGCTGGTGCATGGGCAGGTATGTAGCGAGGGCAGTGTCTCTGTAAAGGTCATAGAGACCTGGGGAGGCCCAGCCTAGGCCTGACAATGGAGCAAGAACAGGGGCAGCGGTGCGCACCCTAGGCAGGGCGCAGCGGGCCCAGCCCTGGTCTTGTTACTATTTGCTGTTAAACAAAAACATGAGGGGAGCAGGAACTCGGGTCTGGCCTGGCCACAGTTTGTGAAGCCTGGAGACAGTTGCTAAGGGAGGGTGGTGCTTCTTGGAGACAGTTGCTAAGGGTAGGATGGTGTCAGGGCGGCTTCAGGGAGAAGCTCCCAGGGCTGCTGGGCTGGGCTGGGCTGGGCTGGGGATCAGGGGCCCACGGGTGGGGCATACCAGCACTCCCTAAGCCTAGGGCACAACTGTGGCTTCCTGGCCTCTTGCCACTGATTGAAGCTGTAGCTTCCAGTCTGTGGAGCTTAAAAATGGGAAATGAAGAAACTTAGGTAGAGACTTGTACAGTAGCCCCTAAATTCTTCCATGGGGCCACGATCTCGGTGCCTCAATTCTTCACTGAAGCACAATCCCCTTGTCTACACTTCAGCCCTCCACTGAGGTCTTCTTATCACTGAGCATGATCACATCAGTCCACGTTCCCATAGCTGAGATGCACTGAGCCCTGGCGCTCCACACCCTCCGCCTTATACCCACTGACCATACCCACAGTCCTGCACTGAGGCCCCCTCCACCCACACCCAAAGCCTTGAATTTGACCCTTCTCCCCTTTCCATTCCCATACAGACATTAAGACCCCTGCATCGAAACCCCTCCCCAGCCCACAGCCCTGCAGTAAAGTGCATGTCCTATTACAGACCCCCCTGACCACACCCTCCTCAGATCTCCACTGCAGATCTCTGACCACACCCTCTGCCCCACCCTGAAAGTCCCTCTCCAAATCAAACCCTGTGTACACTTGCATCTCCATTTTGCATCCTTTTAACTCACATCCTGAAGACCCCAGCCACACTAGCCGGACTCTACAGCCTTACCAGGGCCCCCTGGCCATACCCTTAGAGCATTCCTGTTCATCCATATATCTACAGCTTCTGATACAGCCCTGCTTTGAAATCCCCCAGTCTATAAAATAACACTTCCATACTTCCATGCAAGGCATTGAACACCCACCACCACAGACTCATACAGTTCCCTGACCACACCCTCAGCGCTCCCTCTTTACTCATATACTATAGTTATTGACATAGACCTTCTCTAAAGCCCCTCAGAGTCTAACCAGCACTGGCATCGCCATGCTCTGGCATCATGTTAAGACATACCACCATTACCACACCCACTGCAGTCTCCTGACCACACCCTTGTTCTCAGCCACCATCTTTACCTTGCCTCTTAGGAAAAAAAAAAGTGTCCACTGACCACAACCTGGTCCCCTGAACAGCTTCCTCTTCTTCCATTACTAGTTTGGTCAATACTGAAAGGTCTTTCCTGGTGACCACACCTACTCATCCATAAATTCCAATTTTTAAGACTGAGAAACCCAGAGATGGCACATAGCAGGGACCTCTGTGGGACTGTAAATGGTATACCCCATGCCCTTTGCTTCTCCCAAGGATGTAAATCCGTCCGGGAACCCAAAGTCCTGTACTTGATCACCAAGGTAAATGTGTCCAGGGGAGTTTGATGCTTTTCTCAAGGAAATTGGAGGATCCTGAGCCTATTGCTCACTCGTGTCTAAGGGAAGGTGGGTTAGGGGCTCTTGAGGTGGAGCAGAATCAGGGGCAGCTGCTCTGGGGTCCTCAGACCCTGGACACAGTGGTCACGCCTCTGAACTGAATCTGCTAGTCAGCTCCTGCTGGGACAGCTGCAGTCATCAATCAGCCTAGCAAGAAGGTGGGGGTAGGAGTGCGTGTGGAACCCTTGGGGCCAGGGCCGGGGTGCTCAGCTGGTATCCTCAGCTCCGTACCATCCGAGGTTGGTTCAGGCTGCTCCCACCCACCCCTCCTTTTGGGGGATACGAATTAGGGTGGCCGATGTTCAGTCTCCTACCGGCTTCTACGCTCCTAAGCGTGCCTTCGGACAGGACCCAGGAACTGATGCTGGAGACCAGGAGGCTCCACAGCTCCGCTCCCTGCCGGCTCCCGAGCGGGACTGCAGCCCGGGGCGGCTCCGTAGTATTATCCCTTGTTTCTCGGTCACCATAGAGACAGTGAGTCCCACCCCCTAGGCTGTCTCGGCGGGAGAGTGACCAAGGTCACGCTAGCTCCTCCCACCAGACCCCGCCCTATGTGCTCTGTGGGCGCTGGGCCCGCAGAGTTGCTGGGACAGCCTTATCCTGCTCCTCCCCTTCAACTGCGGTCCTCAAGTGGCCAGAGCTGCCCTCTGCAGTCCTGGATGTCCTAGTATAGGAACTTCCATGGCCACTGGGAAAACAGCCCCCCAAAGTTCCAGTGGGGTCCCCAACCCTCAAGGGACTTCTGAAAGAATCAACCTGAGATTCTCTAAGAGCTGTACTGAAGAAAAGAACGGGATCCCGCCCTCATTGACAAGGATCTACAGCTAGTTCAAAGACCACAGCTGCCGCTAAACCTGTGGCATTTACCTACTCCTAGGTTCTCAGTAGGCCGGATTCTGAAGCATTAGGGGAAGACAGACAATCACGCATTCTTATCCCCCACCCTCAAAATGCTGGGTACTTAGATGGAAGTAATTCCTGAATCTCAAGAATGGCTGCCTCCTTCTATTCTCATCTCTCTGCCTCAGCTTCAGTTCCACCGATGTGCCTCCCTGTTTCCTCTTCAGTCTCCAACTGCAAATACTGCTAAACTAAATAACCTTGCTGGGTGTGGGGGCACATGCCTGCAATCTGGGAATTCGGGAGACTGAAGGAGAAGTTTCAAATTTTGGGGGCTAGTCTGGGCTGCAAAGGAAATGGGAGGAGGGACAGAGGAGAGTGGTAGTGCTTGAACAAGACCCCATTTTTTTGTTTGATTCCCAACACTTAAAAGAAAACTCCTGTCCAGAGACCTTTCCTAACCCACCCCATTCTCTGCCCCAAGCTAACAATGGTGGTCCTGCTTCTGTGAGATCCATGGATTTTTTTCACTATGAAAATAAGCATTAAGTCTGTAAAAGCATTAAAAAAAATGTTTATTGGGGCATCAGGGATGGTGGAGCGGATATTGCTGAGTCTTGGGAAAGGAAGGCCAATCCTGTTGGCCTTGAGGTCCCTAAAGTGCACTCGTTGTGGCGAATGTGGGGTGTTGCATAGAGTCTGACCAGACGATCCTACAAGGCCCTCCTGCCTCTAGTCCTTAGCCTTAGTGGGCTAAGGCAGGCCGTCACCACTGCCTCCAGGTGTTCCGGGCTCGCCACTGCTCGGGCTCACAAAAACAGCGGGAGAACGTGCCTGTAGAGCCAGCCCAGACTCTCGGCCCCTGGCTCCTGGGGCGCCCAGTGCGGCACTGCCCAGGCGCGTCTGGGCCACTGGAATCTCTTCCATGGACTCAGCCGATGCCGAGTAGTAGGCGCCTGCAGAGCCACCAGCATGCACTGGGCCGGCACTGGTGGAATCAGATGAAGAGCTGGAGTTGCGGCTAGGAGTCCCAGTCTCTGTGCACAGAGGGGAACTTACGGTGAGATGAGGGCGGCAGCTAGGGCTTTACAACCTTCCCCTCCCACGAACTAACCCAATAGGATCCAAGCCGAGAGTGGTGCTCACCCCGTAGCCTGGGCAGCGGGAGCTCTCGTTCCAAGACCCCAGACCTGGGCAATCTATACACACGCCGCTTCCTCTTTTTCTGTAAAGACAAAGGAAGTGTGGGCTGCTTCCCTAGACCCCACTTTGCCAAAAGCAGAAGGGATTCATCAGAGTGGAGGCTTCTTTTCCATCTCCCTCTTCTTGGGCAGAGGTCCAAACCCAGTCCCTCCTACCTGGGGTTGGATCCGTGGAGGCAGAGCCAGTGTGTCTGAGGAGGACAGTGGTGGTTCCACTTGGCCTTGGGTGGCAAGAAACTGGGAAGGACTGAGGTAAAAGCCAGAGAGCAAACTCTAGATGCTGCCCCGGAGTCCCTCCTGCTAGAGGTTCCCTTCCTAGCAGGACAGAGACACTGATCCCTCCAAGTCTTTGCTGAGCTGGACCCAGACCCATGTTTTGACCCTGACCTACCCTTTCTCCCACCTCCGATGGGAATAGCCAGGTGGCACTTACTTGGCATTTAATGCTGCTGGCCTAGCCTGGCCAGAGGGCTCTGGACGCACATGGCTGAAGGTCCTCGTGTAGAACTCCATCTCCTTGGGAAAGAGGGGGTCAGGAAGGCTAGGAGATTATGTGTAGATCCAGAGAATCTTAAGCCCTGAGTACACCTCGTTACTGGTTTCTCTGATACCTTGGTGGTCTCATGTCCCAAAGGTCTAGGGGTGTCTTCCTGGTTCTCAGATGTGCTGGGAAAGCCCTTCTTCAAGGCAAGGCCTCAAACACATTTCTAAATCTTACCTCATCACAAGGACTCACTCCATCTAGTCAAGCTGCAGCTATCCTACCAGGGGAACCTCAGTGTGCCAGCCATGATTCTGACTGCTGGGAAGAAGAATGTGAGTGCAGTCTTTGTCCCTATTTCCCAAAAGCAGAGGGTACAGGTGACAGAACAGTGCTGCAGCCCTGAACCTTGAAGGTGTGAGGACAGCAAAAGGGCTGGGAGTGGCTAGGCTGGCACCACTGCATGCCAGATGCCCCCAGCTTTGCTAGAGAGAACTGCAGGTGAAGATATAAAAGACTGGGAAAAGCCACCTCCGGAAAGGGAGTAGGGCAGAGGGCAAAGGGCGGGGCCAGTGAACTGGAGGGAGCACCCAGACAGCTGTCGCCTGCTAGGCAGTCGTTTCCATGGTGACAGAGGCGTCCTGACTAAGGCGGAGACGACACTGTAACAGAAAGCCGTCTCTAAAACAAGCCTATGTTTTGGGGGCAACGGCTGTAGAGAGAGGCCCCTCCCAAATTCCTGCTGGGTGGGGGTTGGGAGGCTGCCTGCCCAGTCCCTGAGAGTTTTAGGGACTAGGACAAGGCCCAGTCAACCACTGGCTAACTGCACAGGTGCAAATACTGAGGTCTCGGATGAGCCCCAGGCTCAAACTCTGCCCAGGATGACCCTTTGGGGGAGGATATGGGAATAGCTGCCCAAGCAGAACAGCACAGGGATCAGAAGTCCTGGGGCCCTGCGGTCACTCTCCTCACATTCCCCTCCTTCAGTAGGAACTCAGCAAAGACTGGCTGGCTAACTTGGATCCCTTAGACTCCAGGATAGGTTAGGAATCAAGCCCTAACCAGCTAAAAGAAAGTGAAGCTATCACAGGAAGGTGCCTGTTAGACTTCCTCATCTCCTCAGAGCTGAGCCTTGCCCTTCCTCAGAGACCTTCAGACATTGCCACATTCCTGAGTGGTGCTTTGGAGGTTTCTTGGCCTTAGCTCTCTCTTCTGTAAAAGGGGGCAAGCACCTGGCTCCTATGGAACAGGCAAACAGAACAGAACTAAATGTCTTTGCTGCTGTCACAGTTGGGCCCAAAGTCTAGGCAGGGCAAGGAGTACAGGAGCCTGGAGTCTGGGCGTCCCAAAGCAAGCCTTGTCTACTCACTCTACAGATACTCTAGGATACTCTAGGGTGGCTGCCACTCTCTGTATACAGTCTAGTGCCCAGCACCATGGCAGGTATGGGATGGTGGGACTGGAGCTTTTCTCCCAGTTGGTAGCACTCTTCAGCTTGGCCCACAGGCAGGGTTCAAGCCCTGGAGATGAGAAAAAGAGGCAGGGTCCTTCTCCAAACCACCCACCAGCCTGTGTTTGTATCCGGTTGCCATGAGGATTTGGGATCCAGGGCTCAGCCTTCCCAGCAAAGCTTGCCCGGGCCCCCTGCCTTTACAGTCCCTAGGGGCTGTGAAGACTGGACCACCTCCATCCCCAGCTGCTGACCTCAGGAAGCCAGGGGGTGTGGGAATGGGGACAGACTGGTCTGCAGCTGGACTGAGCAGGCCAAAGCCTAGGTTGCAGGGTTCCTTGTTCTCTATGCATGGAGACCTTAACTCCCTTCAGAGCAGGCTGCCTTTTAACATTTCTGGACATCAATATGTCCATCTCTAACATGGACTGTTAACAGTTGTCCCTGTTCTAAAACTAAAATAGGATAAGATGTAAGAAGTCGAGGTTATAGATGAAGAGAGCTTATGACATCCCAGCCAATTGTCAACTGAGGGCTGGCTTCCTCTACCACACGCCAGTGCCTGCATAGGAAGGTACACAGGACTACAGAAACACAAGGCTCCTTTTGGCTATGTGAGCGCCCATGTGCCCAGCTTAGGCCAGATCCTGTGTCTCAGGCCCCCACTCTAGCTGCTGTTCTAGGCTTGCCTCCCGGGCATGTTCTCCTCCCTGGCTCTTGCTACACAGCCTCACTCCCCAGCACACACATATACACCCAAGCCCACCTCGCAGGGCCTCTATACCTGAATGGACCGCACCTTGCGAGGGCATGACTCCAGCTCCTTGTGGGTCTCCTTTGCTTCCTGAGCTGGACGGTGCTGCACGATGTATTCATAGGTGGTGAGCTTGTGCCACACTGGTGGGTGTGGGAAGAGACGGGTCAGTAGTGGAGAGGTAACCCCGGAACCCAAAAGGGAGGGCAGCTGGCACTAGGTTCAAATCCCTATCACACATGTACTAAGCAGTAGGGCAAAGCCAGGCCGACCACAAAGAACCAGCACTGTAAGGTCCACGACTTGACTTCAAGGTTCTACAGCCCAGAAAGGTGCCTCCCATCAGTGGAGACGCTATCCCTCCAAGGCAAGCTTGGAGGAGTCACTTACTTAAATAAATGTGGAAGCAGAGCAGGTGGCCAAGCAGGGCTGTAGAAAGCAGGCCCAGAAGGATGAGTAGGGCGGCCAGGGCCAGGATGGCAGGAGCCTGGGTCTCCACAGGGGCAGCAGGCAAGAACACAAACCACACATCTGTGTGATTCTTCAAGACTGCAGGGCACAGGCAGACTGCTTAGCCAGGGGTCGGGGGTGTACTAACTAAAACAAGTCTGTGTCTAGAACCCACACCGACCTTCAAAGTGTTGGTTGGTACGAAGCTGCATGGGGTTGACAAAGAACTCCACGAAGACATAAGTGGCCACCAGCACCAGGAGCAGAACACCCAATAAAGCAGACGCCACACTGTGTAGAAAGAGCCTGGCCCAACCACGGGCAGCTGTCAGCACTCCCGAGCTCCAGCTTACTAAGAAGCTAGGCTCCTGACCCCAACACCTC
Source organism: Tokudaia tokunoshimensis (assembly GCA_036184795.1). NCBI lineage: Eukaryota > Metazoa > Chordata > Mammalia > Rodentia > Muridae > Tokudaia > Tokudaia tokunoshimensis. The sequence goes on from BTHU01000020.1 coordinate 32,522,957, forward strand.
AAAAGTCACAGGCTCGAAGACTCTATGAAAGCATCCACTTCTCAGGCTCCCCATCTTAGCCTGGACCAATAGGATGGCGGACTCTGAACCCACCCTCTGCCATCCCAAGTATCATCTTCTCAGCGTGCGCACATCCCCACCTACAACTGTATTACAAGCAGTCCTCAGGAAACCCCGGGCCCCAGCTGATTCTCACCGATAGTTCCTCTCGCCCACGCAGTTGTTGAGCCACTTGCAATGGTGATCGAAGCCGCATACGCACTTATTGCAGGCGCTGCAGTGTTTGGATCGCGCACTCCTGTGGAAGTTTGGGGGAGGAAGGCACCTCATGGTCAGCCAGCTCAGCATAACGACCTGTGTCAAGTCTGGTTCCTGATTACCCACAGGCACCTCTGCCCTTTCTCGGACCAGCAATGAGGAGCGCACGCGCCCTCTGGCGGAAACAGGGGGTGGGACCCCTGGAAAAGGTGCTGAGGATCATGGTAGAGGGAAGAAGGGGGTCTTGAGAAGTCCTACTCTTGAACTACATACCTACATAAAGGTCACATGAGAAGGAAAGGAGGCATCCTTTCCAAGCAAGGACATCTGTGCCAGAACACACACAAGATGCAGGTGTGGGACCCGAGGCAAAATGCATAGCTGCCCGACTGGTACTTTAATTGCACTTCTAACAGCTCCGTTTTGGGGTCACTTTCCTTGCCATCCTACAGGAATTTTTCTGGCATTCTTCCAGAAGACATGTGTGGGCTAACTGTAAAGGAGCCAAAAGGAGAGGTATTGCTGTCACCCAGGGGCATTAACGAAACTCATGGGAAAGGAACAAGTGCCACATCAGGATACTCGTGGGGTCGCATCACAGACCCAAATGAACACGGTGAACAGTGCGTTCTCACTCATGGAGTCATCACTCATGGAGAGCAACTGCCAGAGCCACTCAGAACATGTGCTGGCTGCTGCTTAGGAGGCGTTCTGGGTCCTGGAGGCAGACCCCTTCTAACAGGCTACTCTGGGCCTTCAGAATCCAAGTGTAGAGCTGGCCTTGGGCTGCACTCTATCCCTCAACCCACACATGAGTCTGGAGACAACAAAGCTCCAGTAATGTAGGGAGGAGTCCAAGAGAGGTACTGTAATTTGCCAACGAAGAATGGGTGGTTCTGCATCCTGTCTCTTCTCCTCACCAGGAGGGCCAGGGCCACTGGCCTCTGCCTCAGACTCCCCGCGGGTAACTGAGCGAATGTGCTGGGGGCCCTTGACTCTGCTGCTTAGCAGCTTTGTGATTCAGGACACCTCTGGCTTTCTGGGCAGTGGGCACTGGCTCTTTTGTTAAAGAATGTAGCACTTAGTGTAGAGCACTCAAGCCTTAACGCCCCTCTCCCCTGTCTGGGTACTTTCAAGATGCTAAAGTTGTCACTAGTCATTTAGAAATTTTTGTTTTTTGGTGCTACCAAATGCCTTCTGGTTTTGCTATAGGAAATGCTATGCTTGTCCTTTTTCTTCCCCGTAATCACCATCTCAGGTCACTCCACCAAATGTTTTGTTTTTGTTTTTTGAATCTGTCTTATTATATAGCCCTGACTAGCCTTAAACTCATTGAAATCCTGCCTCAGCCTCCCAATGGCTAGGATTACAGGTAAGCACCACCATGCCCAGCTCCACCAAGACTCTTTTTGGTTTTGAGACAGGGTCTTACTGTGTAGCTCTGGGTGTCCTGGAACTCTGTATCCCAGGCTGGCCTATAGCTCACAGAGATCTGCCTGCCTCTGCCTCTTGAGTGCTGGAGTTTAAGGCATGCCCCTGCACACCCGCCCCCGCACTCTTCATTAGTTCCCTAATGAACAAGTGTTCAGAGGCGAGAGTGTCACAGGGAAGCTGGGCATGACCCTGCAGGCACACTCACGGCCCACACATTCACTCACACTTGCACACTCACACATCCACGTCGCACAGGTTGCAGTGCAGGTCTTCAATGACATGTGCATGCTGGCTGCGGTTGAAGATAGGCAGGGGCCCAGAATAGCTCTTGTCCCGCACATTGGCATCCGCTGGATCGATGGAGACAGCAGTCAGGTGTACCACAAGGTGGCCAGCAAAGATGGCCCCCATGCACTAGCCCAGAAGGTTAAAGATTCAGTTCATACTCTACAAACTAGAAGCCCCACCCATTCTCCTGGACAGTATTCTCCTGTCCATGCAGATTCCCTTTATACAGAGACTCTACCTATGCTATGTTCTCCTGCCCTATAGGAGCCTCCTCACCAAGCTTCCTCATCAGACCCTATACCCTCCATCAAAAAGTCACAGGATGGACTGGAGAGATGACTCAGTGGTTAAGAGCACTGACTGCTCTTCCAGAGGTCCTGAGTTCAAATCCCAGCAACCACATGGTGGCTCACAACCATCTGCAATGAGAACTGACACCCTCTTCTGGTGTGTCTGAAAACAACTACAGTGTACTTACGTATAATAAATGAATCTCTAGGGGCTAGAGAGATGGCTTAGCCGTTAAGAGCACTGACTGCTCTTCTGAAGGTCCTGAGTTCAAATCCCAGCAACCACATGGTGGCTCACAACCATCCGTAATGAGATCTGACTCCCTCTTCTGGAGTGTCTGAAGACAGCTACAGTGTACTTACATATAATAAATAAATCTAAAAAAATAAATAAATAAATGAATCTTTAAAAAAAAAGTCATATGATAATGGTCCAAAGACGAGTAGTATTTACTACCGCCACCAAGAAATCTAGCCAAATGGCCTTGGCCTTAACATTTCAGGCCAGTTACAAGCCAGTTTCTGGTCTCAGATTCCAGAAGGTGAAGGAGACTAAAAGACACCACCTTCTAAAGTCCAGAGACTGTGGCTGAAATTCTGAGCTTGTTTTTCTTGCTTTCACAGGAAGCCACTTCTGAGATGGAAGCAGCTACTCCCTTTCAATAGCTAGGGCCAGATGGAGAACACTTGCAGACAGGACTCATCCACTTGCAGCTTCCCCCATCTCAAGTCCGGGTACTTGGCACCCTAAGCTGAGTGTCTGGGATGGCCTTACATGTTCAGGGTTAGTCAAGGTCCTGTAGCTAGCTCCTGGAACTGAAATGAAGCATTCCCAGGACTTAGCTAAGCCTGTCATTAGGAAGTGAGCGTGCTACCTACTGCTGCAATGTCTATACACAAACTTGCCAACAGGCTCCACCCAGGCAAACAGCTGCCTTATTTTCTTCCCTTCACCTACTCAACACGATCCTTCTTTGTCTTCCTGCTAGCTGGGCCAACGCCATCCCTCTATCACTCAGGATCTAAGCATTATTCATCCTTTACCCGTCTGCTGTCCTGCATCCTTACCCTCACTCAGTAGCCAAGTCCCTCTACCTGTCTGAATGAGCCAGGCTCTTCCAGAATGTGCTGTGCCAGAGCTCAAGGAGCCCAATGTAAGCCCAACCCTGAGCTCTCTGTCCTCATGGCCAAAGCTATGGGTCCACTCTGCACCTCTTGCCTAGGTTACTTAAGGACCTCACACTCTTCTCCAAAGTCTACCCTGCATGGCTTCAAAAGCCTACACTTAAGCATTTCCCTGCATCGAGGCCTACAGTGGCTCTAAGTGGCTCTCTAGCTGAAGTCCATGCCTTAGCCAGGGGCCAAAGCTTGCCCTCCTCTGGCCTCTCTCAACTCTGGACACTCAGTGTGGGCAAACATTGAGCTTCCTGCCTTCTCCCAGCTTTCTTCACTGGTTCATTCACTCAGCTGTGTCACAGCTCTTTCCATTTTGCCAGGCACGAAGGACTATAGAAAGAGTCGGTTCTGAGCTCTAAGAAACCTGCTGCATAATAGAAAGCACAGATATTAACCAAACAACAGGTCATTAGATGAGAGGAGATGCTTTGTAACTGATAACTTTATCTAGTTCAACAGGATCTGGGAGACTTCTCTGAAGAAGTGTCATCTCTGACACTTCTAAGATATGGAAAAAATGTGTAACAGGGCCTTGGAAGACAAGGCAGAGGGAAAGGCCTGGGCTAAATGCTATGGATATCAGAACATGAGAGGTGTCAATCTTGCTGAAATACTGTCCCAGCTCATGACTATCATATAGTAAGGAGGGTCCATGCTGCCAAATTCTGAGCTTTCAAAGGAAACAACAACAACAACAACAACAAAATTCTAAGGCTTCCATGTGAGCTCTCTCAATGTTAAATGTTAAAGAAATAAAAGATCTCACAACATGTAGAGGACCTGTGCACAGTAGGTATTAATCATTCCATAATTTCCCAACCATATTGGCCTATTGATCTGTCCCTTCTTGACTTCTGATCAGCTGGGTGGTGAGCAAGGGCTTCTAGGAAGACATCACTGTGGTCAAAACAGGGAAATAAAAAGAAGCTGATTAGAAAGAAAGACTGCACATGGAAAAAGTCATGAAGACCCAATGAGATCTTCAGCCTCATTTCTTAAGGCAGGAAAAAGCTGCTAGATTTTGAGCTAGTGAAACATTATCAGTGTGTGTGTGTGTGTGTGTGTGTGTGTGTGTGTGTGTGTGTGTTTTGAAAGAGTGCTCTGGCTGTAGGGATAAAGATGGTCAGGAGAAAGGGAGAGGGGAGGGAGGATGGGAGGGGGAGAGAGACATCAAGAAAGAGAAAGAGAGAGGGGGTGTGCTGTGTCTTGAGTCAGAGTTGTAAGAGTACTGTGCCTGCAGCTGTAGGTAGCCAGGAGCAGGGACACACAGGGAACGCTTATTTGGTCAGAGAGGCAGGGAGCAATGGGAAGGGAAGGTGGGAAGCTGGGGAGGAGGTAAACTCAACAGTGTGATGTCAGCAGGGGAGGCTGGGAGGAGGAGGTTGCAAGCACCAGCAATGCTGCCGGATGTGTGCCAGACTAGACTGCAGTCTGAGCCCTTCCCAACATTTACATGAGTGTGACCAATGTGTCCAACCCACCAATCCCCCCCCCCCCGTCAACACCCTTAAGCATCCAGAACTCATCTTTGTATTCCTGAAGCCTAGGGCCATTCTAGGCCCACAGTGGGGAATTGGTACCCACTTCATTCCTAAGGGGCTCGGAGAGCCTGCTTAATGGAAGGACACTTTGATGGAACCATAGAGCCTTGGTCAGGCTGCCAGTCTGGTAGCTCCCATATGGCTCAAAGAAAAAGAGAAAACAAGAAGTAGATCAAACCCTCAAATCATTCCATTTCCTCAGCCTGAATAGCCCATCTGGCCTCACTGGGTACTAGTTGTGTGACTTCAGAAAGTGATTATCCTGTCTGAGCATCTTTCTTCATAAGGTCTTGAATGAGAAATGTTACCTATATGTTCATGTATTTAAACACTTGGTTACCAGATGGTGGCACTGTTGGTGGGTTATAGAACCTTTATGAGAAGGACATCATTGTGGGGCAGGATTTGAGGGTTAAGAACCTTGTTCTGCTTCCTGCTCACTCTCTCTGCTTCCCGTGTGCAGCTGAGATGTGCTCAGCCAGCTTCCTACTCCTACCTCCGGGCTGCCTCCTGCTACCCCTTTTCCCACAATTATGAACATTATCTAACCTTCTGGAACTATGAGCTAAAATAAACTCCATCAGTTTCTTTCTTCCATCAGTTGCTTTTGGCCATGGAATCTCATCACAGCAAGAGAAACATAACCAATATGCTCTCTTAGAGGGGAGAATACCTTCTCACAGGATTATCAGAGGGACTGATGGAGACCATTCCTGTCAAGTGTTGGCAAATGTAAGTGCTTTTGTTTACTGCTACTGGCTCTGATGCTCCTCACTCCAGGCCAGTGGTTACTACTCTGGGTTCCCAGGTGCCCTGCAGGTAGGTTACCTGGGTAACCCAGTCACTGATAGAATTATTCCAGACCACAGGAGAATATCCCACCTAATAACACTAAGGCCCATGGTCACCTTAAGAAAAGTCATTTCCCATTCATTCACCCAGCTGATGATCTAGCCTTGGGCTCTTGTGAACCAGGTAGGCCCCAATGACACTGCTAGAGTCTGAGGGTGACAATCTTCTCTAGAGTTCCTTTATTCAGCTGCTTTTGTCACTCACCAGCCCAGGGCTCAGGGCCAAGAACACACACTTGCATTAATAGCTAAAGCGCTTTATGGTCACACACTTCCTAATATACCCTCATTCTCAACCCAGCACCTTGGAAGCAAATGGAACCCTTCCTATGTGACAGAGGAGGCTGAACCAGAGGGCTAGAGAAGCTGCTCTGACCAGCACAGCCCAGAGGAGGCTGAGCTGAGCCAGGCCCTGCTGAGATGTGCTCTCCAGCTCCTCCTCCTCCTCCTTCTCCTCCTCCTCCTCTTCTCTCTCCCCCTCCCCGCCCCTCAGAAATCCTCTTCAGGAGGCTGATGCCAGCAGAAAGGAATAAGAACTCTCTAGGCGGGGACACACAGTGGTTACTGCACCCTACACCACCTGCACACAGCTTTGTAGGTCTTTGGGGTTGTGGCCAGGACTGGAACAGTCTATACTATAAGACTCAAGCAAGTTAGTATTTGTCACTGTTCCCAGGACCTTGAAGGACATATCTGTGCCACTTTTTGGCACAAGCACCCTCATCCTAAAATCAATACGCATGTAAATATTCCCAGGTATAGCAAAATAATGTAGTTATAAATAAAACCACATTTTCAGTGTACCAAGAAACTTATTATATGGGAAAACTATACCATGACAAATTCTTTCACAAATGGAATTATTGTTTCCAAACTTGTTGTCTCAAAGGAGAACTGAACTCAGGACTTTGCACATGCCAGGCCAGCACTCTACCGACTAAGCCACATCCCCAAGCCCTAACATGTGCTTTCTTTAGCTCATGGATAATGAGTCTGAAGCAGCTTTAGGAAACTCTGTGAGGCCCTCCCTGATGTTTTAAGCGCTCTGAGAAACGTCGGGGCTACCCACTCACTTTATCAGTGGAAGGGTCAAGTTAGAAGCTGAAACCTGGCAGAGAATCCACTGAGTTGACCCTGCTCTACCCTGCACGTTCCCTAAGACCCTGCACCCCGCTGCAGGCGTCTGCCTCCTTCCAACTGTGCATCTCCCCCACTCTCCCAGTCCCGTACAGTCCAAGGATACAGCATAGCCAGCAGGCACCCAGTGGTGAGGCAGGAGTGGAACAAGGACCCCGAAGCCGATCACCGCAAAGAACAGGTAGAGCAGCCAGGCGGCGATCTGCAGCGGGTGGGGGGGCCAGCTCCACCCATTCCGACGGGACCGCGGGCCCTGCAGTTCTGGGGACGGCCCGCGGTCCTGTGAGGGCGCTGTCCACACACTCTTCTCAGGGGCTGTCTTGTTGGAAGGTCTGTTGCAGATGTTCATCTCCAGAGGGAGAAGAGTAGAGAACATTAGGCCTAAAAGGTCCAATGGGAGCACAGGGCCCTGGCTACAGCCAGGGTTTAGCAGGATGGTAGGGACCAGCAGGAGCAATACACTCTGCAGGGAAACCTGGGGTCCTGGCCTAATAAAAATACGCAGTTAGGGGCAGGGTGGTAATAAAGTACTGTCCCAAAACTCAAGAGCAGACTGACCGCAGCCTGGCCAGGGCATGGGAGGAAGGTCCAGAGTTATTCAGGACACCGTGTAGCTGCCTGTTACTCAAAGTGTCCTGTCTCCACAGCCATAAGAGTGAAACTCAATAAGACATGTTCTCATCTGGTAACAATATCAGGCTGGGGCCAGAGCGATGAGAACACATGCTGATTCTGTTAGGATTAGTCACCTCCGTCCTGAGATCCAAATCAAGTGTCAGAGAGGGGGGCCCTGATCCTTTGCTGAAGGAAACAGGCAGTGGGGGTGTCCAGAAAGCTCTGGCCTCGCAGCTCACTTCTTGGCAGACACATAGTCGCTTTAGGACCAGGGACCAACAACTTGTCCCCTGTGCTTCAGAGGCGTTCTCTACAGTCTCTCAGCTGAGGATGAGCCCACACAGGAGATGGGAGGAATCTTCTTTGATTCCTTCCAGCAGAATGAATGGGCATGTTTCCCCCAGTCACTCTGGGCCTGATTTACCCAGAAGGGTGAAGGTCTAACGCCCTTTCACTCACTCAGAGAGCTGCAAGAAAGGCCAGGCCTTGGCCAGAGCCAAACCAGCAGAGGGCAGCAACCCCTACCCTGTCCTGCCTTGCTGATCGAGACTCCCACAGCTTACAGAGGAGAGTACTGTCTCCCAGTATCTTCTGGGTTGACAAAGCAGCCAGGCAGTGCCAAGCCTGGGGAAACAGAACAGCTCTGAGTTCTTGGTGGGAAAGCCAGGAGCGTGCAAACAACCAGGCAGCTAGACAGTCTTTTCAAGAGCCCTCACCCACAATCAGCAAACTCTGATATGGTTTGAATCTGAAATGTCCCTCACAGGCTCAGGTTATGAATGTTTGATTCCAAGCTAGAGATGCTGTTTTAGGGAGCTTCTGGAAACTCTGGAAGATAGGATTACTAGAGGAAATGGGTCACTGGAGATGGCTTTACGCGTGTTACTTCTGCCTCCCTCCTGCCTTGCTCCCTACTGCCCGATCAGCTATGATATGAAATGAGCTGTTCTGCCATGATGGGTTGAAACAATGAGGAGTAATCTTTGTGTCCTTGGTTCTCCTGTCAGTTACTGTCACTACAGCCACACAAAAGTGATAATAAACTAAGGAAAAACTGCACCCCAAGCACCTCAGCACTTCTGCTTGGAGAAACTGACCTCACAGACCACAAAATGCCCCTGCATCATCCCTGCCCACTACAAGCATCCTCTCATATAGGAAGATTTTCCTGGGGTCCCAAGCAGAGCCAGGGCCCCTTATGTTCAGTCCTTATTGGGAGTGTGACTGCAGTTTGGAGTACTCTGCCATCCCTATGTCCACCATTTTGCTACACTAGCTTCCCTCAAAGACAGTGGACATGTAATTCATTCACCTCTGTCCCCCGTGTCTCCTCCCCCAAGAATCAGGAGCTATACCTTGTATATAGTAGATGCTCAGTGAATGTTCGCTGACTTGAAAACATCTGAAATAAAACCAAATATGAATAAGATAACTGATGTATAATTCCAGCCAACCAAGGTGAGTAAGGTAACACCATCTTGTTCTTACTCCATTTTTCGGCTGCTCAGACAGTTTTCAGCCCTCTCTATCTGTGCGACAGTCATATCTGCCTTGGCGACGTTCTTGGGGTTTCCATGACCCTGACCATAGTCCAAAATAATTGTTTATACAAACATAAACTAAAATAACTGAAAATATAAATGAAATTAATTGTCGTGTTGTGTCTGAAATAACTACTATGTTCTGCCTAAACAAATGTTTCAAGGTTACTCTGACCTCATCTAATATTGATGTAATTGTGGTTTTTGTGGGTTTTTCCTTTAAAAACACTATACTCTGAGCTTCAGTGCTAAGACACTTTTGAGGTATGAACCCTCTCTCTGTTACCAACCAAAATGAAAGAACAGCTGGCTATCTGCTCTGCCTTCAATCCTCCTATCTCTCCCCTTCCACATGGCTATGACATTTACTCAGTGGCATACCCTTTAACCCTACTTCCTTTGCTAACCGACTGTCACCCTGATTACTGGCCATTCACTCAAAGCCACACTTCCCTCAGCCCTCCTAAGGCCAAGCATGGCAGTGTGTGAAGTCATCTCTGAATGGTCTTATCTCAAAGCTAAACAGAGTGACCTTTGTTTTCTTCTGAGACTTAGGTCAAGTCCTCTGATCCCTTACCCCAGCTTCACTAAGAAGTACACAGGATAGGAGATTCCCTGGCTTTGAAGGAAACAGGTCTAGTGTCTTAGGGTTTCCATTGCTGTGAAGATATACTATGACCAAGGCAACTCTTATAAAGGACAACATTTAATTAGGGCTGGCTCACAGTTTCAGAGGTTCAGTCCATTATCATCATGGCAGGAAGCATGGCGTCATTCAGGTAGACACAGTGCTATAGAAGAACCTGAGAGATCTATATCTTGATCCAAAGGCAGCCAGAAGACTGTCTTCCAGGCAGCTAGGAAAAGGGTCTCAAAGCCCACCCCCACAGTGATACACTTCCTCCAACAAGGCCATGCCTACTCCAAAAAGGCTACACCTCCTAATGGTGCCTCCTTGGGCCAAGCATATTTAAACCAGCATGTCTAGGTTTAGCTTTGGGCTTTGCACTTATTAGCCGAGAGGACTGGAATTCCTCCTCTGAAAAGTAGAGGTGTGGGTGCCTCCTACAGTATGTAGATCAGTGATACTGCTGGCAAATCCTACAAGTAAATGTTCACTTCATAGTAAATGTAATTACTTTAAATGGTTTGTCTCCTATTTCTAGACTGCAGGACAATTAAATGTGTTCCTGTGTCTGATAGTCTATAAGATCTAGGTCCAAAAGGATAGGATTGATTGAGGTTGTTATTATTTTTCCACAGGAATAAGAAGACAGATGTATTATAACATGGACTTGAAGGCTGGAGGTATAGCTCAGTGATAAAGGATTTGTCTACCGTATCTGATGCCCTAGATTAAACACACACATGCATGTGCACATGTGCAAATACCTGCATGTGGACAACAGGACAACTCAGAAAAGTACAGTGAATGTAATTACCATATGATAAAAATGATATGCAAACCATTTAGTTGCTCTCAGAAAGAAATTTATATTTTTAATTCTAAACACTATTACCCAGAATTTAGCAGGTTTATTGATAATTGTTATAAAACTAAACTGCCAACACTTGTTGACTAGAATATTTTGACTAGCATTAATACTTTATATCTTTAGATATTCAAAATCCATACTCATGCTAGGTGTGGTACACCTTTAATCCCAGCACTCAGGAGGCAGAGCCAATGGATCTCTGTGAGTTCAAGGGCAGCCTGGAGTACATGGTTTCTGGGTGAGACCATGTCCCAAAAAAAGAAATTCACACACACAATGGGAAAATGGCCAATATCTGATTTCCTGTCCCTATTTTTTCAGTCACAATCATACATGTATTTTTTTTCTGAGACAAGTAGCCTATGTAGGCTATCCTGAAATTTGCTGTGTAGATTAGACTGGCTTTGAATGGGCAGGGATTCACCTATCTCTGACTCCTGAGTGCTGGGGTTTAAGGCTGTGCCACTACGTCTTGCAAAAAAAAATATATATATATACCTTTTAATCCTGTGGGAGAAAAAAAAATCTAACATCCGGAACTATCAATAATAGGACAAAAGAAAAAAAATGTTTTGAGGCAGGGCAAGCTCTTACTCACTATGTAGCCGTAGCTGGTCCCTCCTCAGGGCCAGGATGACAGGCGTGAGCCACCACGCCCAGCTGCAAAGGAAAAATTGAGAATAAAGTACTTTCCATCAGAATAAATTCTTCAATGTGTGTATTCATAAGTGTGTTCATGTTCATGTATGTTTGTGTGTGTGTGTGTGTGTGTGTGTTGAGACCAGAGAATAACCTTGGTGTCATTGCATAAGTGCCCTCTACCTTTACTGACTTATTTGCTTATTTATTGTCAGTAGGTGCTGTGTGATGTGCATGAGTGCAGGAGTTCAGAGTCCAGAAGATGGCATCAGATGCCCTGGAACTGGAGTTACAGGCAGTTAGCACCATTTGGTGTTGGTTCTGGGAATCAAAGCACCCAAGAGAAGCAAGTACTCTTAACCACTGAGCCAGCGCCCCTGACATACTGTACCCTTTCTAAAGAGAGGCAACTTGAGATAATGAGTCACCATGTGGATGCTGGCAGTGGATCTGAGTGCTCTGAAGAACAGCTAGTGAGCTGTATCTCTACGTCCAGGGGTCTGACACCCTCTTCTGGTTCCCACATGCACATGGTACACAGACACACATGCAAGCAAAACACCCATACACATAAAAAATAATGTTTTTTAAGACATTTATTTTTATATTTATGGGCATTCTGCCTACATGTCTGTCTGTAGAAATGAAGTTACAGATGCTTGTGAGCTAGGAATTGAACTTGGGTCCTTTGGAAGAGAAGCCAGTGGGTGTGCCTAACCACTGAGCCGCCTCCACAGACACAGCCCATCTTTTTTTTTCCTTTTGTGACAGGGTTTCTCATTGGCCTGGAGTTCGTCAGTAGCTGAGGCGGGCTAGTCAGTTACCTGGGGATCCACCTGGCTTCCCCGTCCCTAGTACTAGGATTACAAACACAAGCCATCCAGCCTGGCATTTTCCATAGGTTCTGGGGATCCAACTCAGGCCACATGCTGGCAAGGCAAATGTTTTACAAACTCTAGCCCCATAGTGGATTCTAAAGCATGCTCTTTACAAATGTGCAATGTTAACATAAGTGTTAAATGTCTGACATGGATAGCAAATGGCTAGGATCTCTGACAACCTCAACTAGGTAAGCCACTTGTCTCTCTCCTGTAAAGTACCTATAGCTACATGCTGGCAGCATAGCGCAGTTCTGACATATTTTTCCTTTTTACATTGTGTGCATGTGTGTATGTGTGTGTGCAAGCGTGTGCGCGTGTGTGTAAGTGTGGAGCTTGAACTCAGGTTGTCAAGCTTGGCAGCAAGTGCCTTTACCCACTAAGCAATCTTGTTGGCCCATGTTTTCAAGTGCTTAGCAATTTCTCATAACAGATGCTGGAAAGGGAGTTTTAAAAAAAAATCCGTGAATACTTCAGTGATAGCATCTAACTTCACTAACTACCACAGTAAGAGATGTGTAATACTGAGGATTTTTACCCCCCAAGTAGAGGGTGCACTCTTCCAAGTAGCTTTTGTAGCCAAAGGTTCCTGGGTGCTTTACTTCCAAAGGCTTTTGATTTGCAAACAGTCTGCTTTGCTCAAGCCATGGCATAGAGACTGTAGCTGCTTCTCCTTCTATTGGACCCTGGCGAGCCAGGCGCTGGAGAGTAGTTACAGCCTGATAGTGAACACAGTTCTCAAGTTGCTCTTTGTTTTTTTTTTCTTTTTTTTTTCAATATCTGGACCACAATTTCCCCTCCCCTCCTCCCAATATTCCACCTCCCCTCCTCTCTGACTGCCCCCATCCTCTCCTTCTCTGTTTCTCTTCAGAAAAGTGCAGGCCTCCCATAGATATCAACCAAACATGGCATAGCAAGTTGCAATAGGACTAGGTACCTCCTCTCATATAAGACTGTATGAGGCAACCCAGTAGGAGAAAAAAGTCCCCCAAACCCAGCAAGAGTTGTAGAGAGACAGCCCCTGTTCCTGCTGTTAGGAGTTCCACATGAAGGCTAAGGTACACAACTGTAACATAAGTGCAGAGGGCCTAGTCAGTCCCATGCATGCTCCCTGGTTGTCAGTTCAGTCGCTGTGAGCCCCTATGAGCCCAGGTTAATTGATTCTGTAGGTTTTCTTGTGGTGTCCTTGACCCTTCTGGGTTCTGGAGTTGCTTTCTTAAGCAAAAGACCCCAAGGAAAAACACACACTGAAATTCAAAAAAATAAAATAAAATAAGACCAAGTCTCTCTCTGCAGCCATGACCAACCCTAAAACTCATTATGTAGCCCAGGTTAACTCAAACCCTTGGCAAAACTCCTGCCTCATCCCCTTGAGAGCTGAGATTGCAAGTATGAGCCAACATGTCCAGCTCAAGTATTCGGACACACAAGTTCTCCAACTCCACTTTCCCCTTTAATTTAGCTGAAGAGATTGGATAATTTGATTAAGAGGTTTTCCACATATCTCAACTTGATTTACAGGCCAGGATAGCCTAATATGACACCACTCTGTCTTGGGCTGACATTCTGATCTTGTTACCGAGAGATACCTATGGCCACTACCAAAAATAGGACATTGTCAGCCACACGTCTCCGTTTGTTTCTTTGGAAACTGCCTTAAGGTACAGGGCTGATCAGTCATCAAAAAAGGGCAAGTCAGGCTTTGGGTCCAAATTTAGACCACAGGTGACAAAGAAAATAAAAAACTGACAACATTTTCTTTGGAACATTCTGAGGTGAGCAAATCTTCATCCCTGGTTTGTGAAAATAAGCAAAGGTCATCGAGTCAAGCCCTATCAATTCAGCTGAGCTGGTAGTTCTCTGAGGCAAATCTCTTTGGACTGCACATGGGCTCAGAAACGCCACCATCATGGCATTATTCTGCAGTCCTGAACCCAAGGCCTTTTGTACATTATATAAGTGCCATCTCCATGGGCTATATCCTAACCAAGCAAGCAAGAAAGCACTTTGAAGGGAATGTATGAATTTAATCCCAAAGCCTGGTCTTGGCTTTGTCAATGCCACAAATGAGGAAGAAACAGAAGCATGTGGCTGATATGTTCCCAGTACTTGACAGGTGCTACAGCATCCCTAGTGTTAAATTACCCAAGTCCTGAGGCAGGAAGAATCACCATCCTAAGATAGAGGCTTGCTGCTAATATTCTTAGGGGTAGCTTTGACTCCAAATGAGGATACTGTTGGTCCAGAGAAGGGCCACTTGCCCATGACATCAGATACAGGGACGAATGCCTTCGAAGCAGCAGCTCTCAGGGACAGAAAAAGGACAGCCAGGAGGATGCTTCCTGCCCCCAAATCCTGAGGGAGCAAACTGTGAACTTGATAATATTTTCTATCATTGAACTAAAGTCCACAAATTCTTTTTGGCCCAAAAGATTTTCATTACAAGGGCTGGGATGTTGGACCAAATCCAAAATGGGGCCCACAGATGAGACCAAGTATTGTCATCAGGCTTGGGGACTTTCTCTGGCTGTCCCTTCCCTCTCAACACCCTGGGAGTCCAAACTGAAAGATATGTGGCTCTGTTCCCCCAAAACACGACCAGATGGTGCACTCAGCCCTTGGCAGGCAAGGCTTACTGGGACCCAGGCCTGTGTGCACTGAGGGTACAAACACAGATGAGGCCAGTACCTGCCCTCTCCAACTTTCCTTTCTGAGACAACAGCAGGGCAGTAGGTACAGGAGTGCTTGAGTAGTGCTTTGCAAGGGCTAGCCGTTCAGATGGGATATGTAAGGTGGTAGCAGCATCACTTAGGTGGGATACTCTGGGCATTGCTGAAGATGTCATAGGGAGTCAAAAGAATTTTAAAGCACAGTATGGCACACAGCTTTGATTTCTAGTCTCAGTAGAGAAGAGGGTATAAGCAAAACCAGAAAGGATATGGGATAAGGTAATAATACAGGAGGCTGTCCCAGTAGGGCAGTAGATCAGCAGCCCTGTACTTTGGGTTAAGGTCAGGTGCACAGCTCCTCCTTGCCCATACAGTGACCCCTGCTGCATGTTTAATGGGCTGAACAGTATATAGACCTTCTACTTTAAAAAGACAAAACATACAGATGCTGTCAAGGACGGAAGGGAGAAAGGGCAAGGAGACACACAGACTGTTCAGAGGCACAAGTATCTGCCACCTAAGTCAAGGACTTGTTTGACATCTGTAGAAGACTGAAGAGGGTATGTAGGCCCTTCCCTTGTCCCTACAAGATGAAGACCATTATGACAATAATCTTTTCTATTTAACATTCACTTGCTAAAAACCTTAAATAACATTTTCAAAATAAAATTAAGCCTCCTTAATATATATATATATATAAGCTTAATATATATATATGTATATATATAGCTTAAATTAAATGAAGAACATCGTAGCCAAAAGTAGTGGCAAATGACTCTAATCCCAGAACTCTGGAGGGAGAAGGAGGTGAATCTTTGAGTTTGAGGCCAACCTTGTTCTAATAGCAAATTACAGCCCAGCCAATGATAGTGAGACCCTGTCTCAAAATAGCAAGAAAAAAAAAAAAGAAGGAAGGACAAAAAGAAAGAAAGAAAGAAAGAAAGAAATCTTAATATTTTGAGTTCTCATAATGAATGGTATAACAGCTGCATGACTGATATATTTCCTGCCCATCACCACTCCAACAAAGAAAAACTTTAGGCAGTCAGGAAGCTAAGGCAGAAAGACTACTTGGCCTATGAGTTCAAAGCCAACTTGGGTAACACAGCAAGATGCCAACATCCAAGCTCAAATAACAACAACAATAATAGTAGTAGCAATAAAGTCAGACTGTTGTTCTGAAATCCATGCATGAGATAGCTAAATCACCTAGACTACAGTGCAAAGCCCAGGTCCTAGAGAGCTGTGGACAGCCCTGGATTCCTGAAAGGTGTCTGAGGACTTCAGAATCAACTCAACTAATAATGAGGGATAGCAAGGAAGAAGCCAAGAAACTGGGAAGGTAAATTGTTTGGGTCAGATAAAAAAGTAACATGAAGCTGGGAAGCTTAGCACAGCCTTTAATCCCAGCACTTAGGAGGCAGAGGAAGGCAGATCTCTGTGAGTTCAAGGCCAGTTTGTTCTACATAGTGAGTTCCAGGATAGTCAGGGCTATGTAGGGAGACCCTGTCTCAAAACAACACTGGTATGTTTGGGGGTTGGGGTGTGGAAACAGGAATCAGGCTGTCTGGAGACAGAGCCTTCCTTCCTCTGGCTCTTGTACAACTCTTCACAGTTCAAGGAAGTTGGGGACAAATCTCACAAATCCCACTTCTTTCAAGTTAACCAGAAGGCAATTGGCAATGTCTACCAAACCTGCCAACACATTTAACTTGTGGCCCAGACATTCCACTGCTGTATTTATCCTACACTCTCCTAACACACAAAAGTTCATTGTATTGTTCCTTGTAACAACAAAGAACAAAAACAACTATAAACACACTATAGTACATATATACAATTGAATGCTAGCGGCATCAAAAGCAAATGATATTATTTTTAAGATAAAGCTACATGAACAAGCAAGACACACAATTGTAGAACTGAGCTATCAAATAAATAAAAGTCAAGTCAGGGGGCTAGAGAGAGGGGGCTCAGAAGCAGACATCTGCTGTTCTTATAGAGGACCAAGTTTCCAGCCTTAGCATGGTGGCTCAAAATGATCTCCAAGGGTACCAAGCATGCATATGGTACACAGACATGCATGCAGGTAAAACACACTCAAACATAAAATGAAAATATTAAAAAAGTAATAAAAGGGCTGGAGAGATAGCTCAGAGGTTAAGAGCACTGGCTGCTCTTCCAGAGGTCCTGAGTTCAATTCCCAGCAACCGCATGGTGGCTCATAACCACCTGTAATGGGATCTGACATCCTCTTCTTGTGCGTCTGAAGACAGCTGCAGTCTTCAGAATAAACAAACAAACAAACAAAAAAGAGCAGTTGTTGCTTTTCCAGGCCTAGAGTTCAGTTCCCAGCACCCCACACTAGGAGGGCCAAGAGATCCAACATATGTGACAGGTAAACACATACACACACACACACACACACACACACACACACACACACACACACACAAAACCATCACCATTTAGGAGGCTAGGACTGGAAGACTGCAAGTCCCAGGCCCAGCCTAGGTTACATAGCAAGATTGTGTCAAAACAAACAAACACCCAGAAGGGACAGACAGACAGATATCTGTGTTTCTATAGGCCCAGAGTACTCTGGGAAGGAAATGGCAGAACTCAAACACAGGCAATTTCTATAAAGATCTAGTACCATTTGTTTCTACTTTATGTTTGCTAGTATTGTTCAATTTTTAAAAACCATTTACTGCTTTTAAAAATTAAAGTAGCTAGGCATGGTGGTACAGACCTTTAATCCCAGCAACCAGAGGTGGGCAGGTTTCTGTGACTTCCAGGACAAAGCTACAAGGTGAGACTATCTCAAAAATAAAGACATAGTAGTAGGATAGCTCTGTGGAAAGGAAGGCCTGGATTCAATCCCCAGCAACCACACACACACACACACACACGCACACGCACACGCACGCACACGCACACACACACACCAGATCAACAGTTGAAAGGATGTCACCTCCAGCCCTCCTTGCTCCACTGTACCGCCATGTGAACCAAATGAACCTTGTGAGCTAGAGGTTTCTACCAGGCCAGAAAAACCAGGAATTCCTGCCTGACAGCCATTGACAAGAGTGTTTGTTGAAGGGCTTTCTTACCCTTGAATGCAGTTCTGAGCCATTCAGTGCTGGGAGGAAGGGTCACAGAACTTCCTGGCACTCTTAGGGGTCTGGTCAAAGTTGGAGACAGACATTGGGCATGCAACAGAGCTGCCGGGCAAGACTCTTGTCTATCTCTTGACCAAGAGCCGGTGAGTACCCCATGACCCCAGAACAAGGCAGAGGTGCATGCCACAGGAAAAGTGTGCTCCTGAGCAGCCCTCCTTCCTCTCCTAAGATTCCTCTGAGAAATTCTAATTCATGTTTCCAGCCTTTCCCCAGGATCTGCTTCAAAAATAATTCTCACCAAGATCTACTGTGCCTCAATTTAGACCACATAAAGGGGAGCTGGAGAGAAACCGCTTTGCAGAGCACATTGGTTTAAGTGCAAAGAGTCATTTATAAAAAACTTCTAGGGGCAAGTACAGTGTTGATTAAAACTCCCCACAGGTACCAGAAAAATGTGTGTTCTTAAACAGTCTGAGAAGTGGCTATGGTTCAACTGAGGGATACATTTCACATCACTTTCAGAAAATAAGCTAGAACTTAAAGCTGTTCTCAAAGGCCTCTCTAGTCTTTGGTCTCAAATACTGTGGCTGACCTTTACTTTCTCTGTCGTAAACAACATGCTGAAGTCAGTTGCTTGGCAAGAGAACCTTGAAATGATTCCTGAGTTGACATGCTGTGCAAACATTTCTGTATCATTCTCTGCAGCAGCCACCACAAACTCTGGGATACAAGTCCAGGAAGAGAAACCGAGCAGCAGGGAACAGAAACCAAATCAAGGGAAAGAGGCAAGGGTTGTTGATTTTTAACCAGGAAATCAACTGGTGGTTGTAGGAGCCAGCCAGGCCTTGGGGAACACCCACCAAGAAAGTCATTAAGAACAAAGGGTGACAGAACAAAGAAAGAAAAACAACAGGGGGAGAAAATCGGGCTAATTAAACACCACAGCTCCTTTTATTGCATCTCCTGGTGATTATCTGTATACAGCTGGTCTCCCACAAAACATCAGTTCCACAAAACGAGTGACCACCCTCATCTAAGCTAGCTCTCCTCTGGTAATAAAGTGAAGTCATCCATTTCTTACCATCTCTGCTGCCCTAAGGTCATTGCGCTGTTTTCATAACAGCCATCGCTGCCACTTAGAAGGCACTTATTCTAGGCGAGGCGCTGCTTGAAGCACTTCCGCGGAATTCACTTAATTTCCACACTCTGAGGTAGTCCTATTATTTCAATCTGTTCCCACAGATCTCTCTAGTCCTTGGTCTCAGATGTGGACTCCCCCCAGTCCCCACGACTTTGTCTCATGACATGTGACACAAGAACATGACAACAACATTGTGTGCAGAGATGAGGGCAGAGAAAGACTTGCGGGTTCCAGGTGTTCTTAGCAGCCAGAGTATAAAACCCTTTTGAAAATTTGAAACTCATCAAACTCTTCAGTGACTCCCTTCACGTTCTAGGATAAAAGTTGAGACCCCCTCCCCATGAACTTTAGGAACTGCCCTCACATTTCCATTCCATACTAGTACTCTGCTGCCTGGACTTTTGTGTTCGCTTTCCCTTCCCCTAGTCACAATTCTGGCTCCTTTCCAACCTCCGTGTTTTAGCTTAAGAATCACCTTTAGGGCCCAGTAGAGCACTTAATGAGACCTGGAATTACTCTAGTCACGTGTCTGATGCCTGCTTCCCCAACCCATCCTTAATTCTCTGTGGATTCCGAAGACTGATGGCTTCTGCTCTGAGGCCCGTCGCCTGGCACACAGCCTGGCAATCGGTGGGCGCTCAGTGCGGAGCTATATCCCTGATTAATGATAAAAGAAGTCCGGAGCTCCACTGGGTCGGTGAAACCCAGCAGCAGGCCGAGACAGGCCCAGAGTCCCGCCAGGCTCCGACGCAGAATGAGCCAATGGCTCGGAGGTGAGAAAGGCCGCAGCCGCTCCTCACCTGTGCGTGGTGGCCGCGCCAGATGCCAAGGTCAGCCAGCGGCTCGGCCCCGCCCTGCCCGTCCACCCTCCCCAGGACGGCCGCACTTCAGACCGTCCGGGCAGAGTCAGTCCCCCGGACACGGAGGAGACGCATCCCGGAGCGCGGCTCCATCCCGGACGGAGGTTGGGCCTCAGAGTCCTTCCGCCTTAGTTCGGACCCGCTGGCTGTGCATCCGTGCCAGGACAAGGCAGGCTGGGCCTTGCCCGGCGCGGGGCCGTTCCCCTGGCAACAGCGCGAGCTACGGCGCCCCACAGCGGCCAAACCGCGATGCGTCACTTCGCAGGGGCATCGTGGCTCTGGGAAGAGTTTGCCAAGTGCCCCCTGACACTACATCCATTCTTCATTTTCCCCCATAACCTTTCACAGGGAAAATCCACTCCCTTCCACCTCCCATCCACAATTTGTCTTCCAAGAATCCTACTCTCCTCAAAATGCGTCCTGTATCTAGTTTCTCCTCTAAATCACATTTAGGAAGACCCCAACCAATCTAGGCTCTTTGTTCATTTTCTTTTATTTTAAAGTAAGAGTGTGTGTGTGTGTGTGTGTGTGTGTGTGTGTGTGTGTGTGTGTGTGTGTGTGTAAGCGAGCGCGTGTGTATGTGTGTATTTGAAACAGGGTCTCATGATGGCCTCAAATTTGCGATTCTCCCACCTTTGCCTCCTGAATTTGCTGGCATTATAGTAAAGATATGGCCGCTGCACTCTCAAAGTATGTGTTAAATGCCAGGCACATCATGAGGAGTACTAAGGGATTCCTGCCCTCGAAGGAAATAACAGGTTGAAGGAGAGACAGACCTAAACAAATGCTTTACACAACTGAAAATGTGAGCAACTTATAATGTAAGGTGTGAAGTATAAGAATTTAGTATTGATAACACAAAATGTCTGATTTTTTTGTTCAAATTTTTGGGTTTTTTTTTTTTTTTTGCTTTTGTTTTTGTTGTTTTTGTTTGGGGGTATGGGGGTTGAGACAGAGTAGCCCTAGCTGGCCTGGGACTCTCTACATAGACCAGGCTGGCCTCAAACTCAAAGATCTGCTTGTAGCCGGGCGGTGGTGGCGCACGCCTTTAATCCCAGCACTTGGGAGGCAGAGGCAGGAGGATTTCTGAGTTCGAGGCCAGGCTGGTCTACAAAGTGAGTTCCAGGACAGCCAGGGCTACACAGAGAAACCCTGTCTCGAAAAAACCAAAAAAACAAAAAAACAAAAAAAAAAAAAAAAAGATCTGCTTGCCTCAGGATTCAGAGTGTTAGAATTGAAGCATGTGCCACAACACCAAGAATTTTTGTTTGTTTGTTTGTTTGTTTGTTTAAGATTTATTTGAGGGGAGCTGAAGAGATGGGTCATAGGTTAAGAGCACTGGCTGCTCCTCCTGAGTTCAATTCCCAGCAACTGCTTGGGGGCTCACAACCATCTGTAATGGGATGCTATTCCCTCTCCTGGTACTTCACACACACACACACACACACACACACACACACACACATACACATACATATAAATGCATATATATGAATATATACATAGCACACATATATATTAAATAAATAAATAGATCTTTAGAAAAAGGTTTATTTGTGGGTCAGGGGGAACTGGAGAGATGGTTCAGTAGTTAAGAGCACTAAGTACTCTCCCAAAGGACCCAGGTTCAAATCCCAGCACATATATGACAGCTCACAACTGTCTGTAACTCTAATATCTGACACTCTTGCACAGACATTCATGTAGGCAAAATATCAATGTACATTTTTAAAAACTTAAAAATAAAAAAGACTTATTTGGGGGCCAGGAATGGTGGCTCATGACTTTGATCCCAGCATTCAGCAGGCAGAAGCAAGAGGATATCTGTGAGTTTAAGGTCAGTCTAGTCTATATAGTGAGTTTCAAGCCACTCAGGGCTATATAGTAAAATTATGTCTCAAAAAAGACAATTGTTATTATTTATTATATGTGTTTGTGTTTGTGTCTGTGCTCTAGGAGGCCAAAGATGTCAGATCCCTTTGTAGCTGAAGTTACAGGTGGGTGTGAGGCCCCCAGACATGGATGATGGGAGCCAAACTCAGGTCTTCTACAAAAGAAACACATGCTGCTGACCACTGAGCCGTTGCTCTAGCCCCAAAATATCTAAATTCTTTATTGCCCTTAAATCAAGCATAATGCCTTTTAGAAGCTCCCATCTTCAAATTCAATATCGTCTCCTCCCCACTAGACTGACTCTACAAAGATTTTCTAGTTGGGACTCTGGAGGCTCCTTCTGGAACTTGTGGGGGACAGAACTTTTAGCTTCTCTTTCCTTCGAAGAACCTTCTTGTTAAGATGTATTCCTTAGAAATTCTCATTCCCTGCTGAGTGTGGCAGCGCATACATTACTGCCAGCCCTGGGAGGCAGAGGCAGGCAGATCTCTGTGAGGTTGAGGCCAGCCTGGTCTACATAATAAGTTCCAACACAGCCTTGAAAGCTCTAAAATGCTAAGTTCCTGGCTACCTCCCACACTGGACAGATAGGAACAGAAAGTATATCTATCACTAAAAATGTGTAAGTCACATGTGCGAAGTAAATGTGACATAATTCTGCTCTGTCACATGCCAATTTAGGTCCTTATGTAAGTTAACCTCTCTATAATTTAAATTCTTGCTTTTAGGACTGACTGATAAAGCTCAAATTTGAAGATAATATCAAGGTTACTCTGGCTTCAGAAACACATATGACTCCTCAGTTGTTATCTGGAAATAGAGAACGCAGGGTCAAATAGAGAAATGAAGGTGGAGGAAGGGTTAACTAATATCCCCAGCAAGGAAAGAGACCCAAGAGTCATAGCCTTCTATACCCCAGAGTCTCCTACCCCCCAGGATATATCTCCTGCCATGTCTAAAGAGTGTCTGGCATGCAGCAGATCTTAGTTTTTACCAAAAAAACTGGTCCTCCTGGAGAGCACTACCTCAACTGAGCCTTTTGGGAAGCACTATTATCCTCCTCATCGGCCCACCTCAGCAGGCATCTTCACAGATATATTAGTTACTTGCTTTCTGTGACTAAGCTAAAACACCAGGACCAGGGCAGATTTTAGAAGGATTTATTTGGGCTTATGGCTGCAGAGGGATGAATGGTAGGGCAGCATGGTGGCAAGCAGCAGGCTGAGTAGCAGAGGCAGGAAAACCTGAGAACAGGAAGCAGAGAGACAAAACTGGAAGTACAATGACACCATGATCTCTCAGATATTTTCCCAGTGGCATACTTCCTTCAGCAAGGCTGCATGTCCTGACTGTCCCCAAACAGTGCCATCAGCCAGGGACCAAGCATTCAAATGCCTAAGCATATGGGAGGCATTTCTCACTCAAACCACTACATTCCACTTTCTGGTCCCATACATAGGCCAGTAGACTTATTGTATGCAAAATACATTTAGTCAAACTTCAAAAGTTTTCATAGTCTTTCATAGTCTCACATGGCATAAAGCTCAGGCAATGTTTTTGTTTATTTCTTATTGTTGTTGTTGTATTTTATTGTTTTGTTTTTGAAACTATTTTCCCCAAAACTCATTACTTAGACCAGACTGGCATCAAATTTACAGAGATACACCCTGCCTCTGCCTCCCAAGTGCTGGAACTAAAGGTATGTACCACCACAACCAACCTTTAAGACAATCTCTTAATTGTTACCCTCTGAAAAGTAAAAATGCAAATTATACATTCTCCAACATATACCGGCACAGAATATACATTATCACTTCAAAGGGGAGGGATGGGAACATAAAGTAGAAATACTGGACCAAAGCAAGGCTGGAACCCAGCAGTGGAAATACTAAATCCTGTAGCTCAGAATCTGGTATCAGAGAGTTTAGATAGCTCTGCCCCTCAAGCTTTGCAGCTTACAAGATACATCTCTCTTGGATTGACTCTTCTACCTAGCTGCAGCTTTCCTTGGTGGATGTCTTACAGCTCTGGTATCTCCAGCATCTTGGAGTCTCCCCTGTAACCCAGACTTCACATCCTTCCTCCCTCTCTTGAGGCTTTTATGCAAGAACTCCCTCTGCCACATGCTGCCTGGCCTCAGTGGCTCTCTGAAATTGGAAAAGGAGCATTGTGACCCTTCACTCTTGCATCCATCAAGCCTCAAAAGACAGACTGGTCATGCAGCACGTGCTTGAACACTCAGCAGCAATCTTACTTGGCAGCTTATTTCTAGGAACAGAAACATACAAGTTGTAAATTTTACTTGTTGGGTGATAGTTTTGTGCACAATGTGTTCAGATGCTGATTACTGTGCCCAGAGATCTGGTTCCAGTCTAGATGTTGGCATTGTCATGATTATTAGATCATCATCTGTCTCAAAGATGTGTTAAAATTGTTTTTCATCAACTCTGATTGGTTAATAAAGGACTGATTCAGCCAGTAGCTGGACAGGAGAAGAGATAGGACAGGATATCCAAACCTATCAGTGGATCCCAAGGAAGAGAGAGAGAGAGAGAGAGAGAGAGAGAGAGAGAGAGAGAGAGAGAGAGAGAGAAAGGACCCAGAGGATTTACCATGAGGACACACATGAACCAGAGAAAGTCAGGGTAAGACTCAGATGGCAAGTGGTAGGGCATGTGGCTGGGAAGTAGTCCAGGCTAGCATAGTTGGATTAGAATAGTGCAGAACCTGCCCAGCTTAGTGCTTCCAGCTTATTAATAAATATAAAGTCTCTGGGTCATTTATTTGGGAATGGGGGGGGTTAAAAAAACCAGAATTACATTTATATTTGGTGCCTAACGTGAGGCACAAACCCACAGCCCTGAGATTAAGAGTCTCGTGCTCTGCCAACCGAGCTAGTGAAGAGGAAACCCCCCAATTTCATTTACATTTGGTCTCACATTGGGCGCCATATATAAAAGTACCTGGTTGAGTGGGGCTGGGTTTCATCCCCCTTGCTCCCAAATGATGACAGGGTGTTTCTACACCCACTCTAGCCTGTTTTAGCTTCCAAATAAATGACAAAAAGACCCAATGAACTCATTAAAAGGCTTCAAGTTCTATAACTAATCCTCTAAAGCTACCTACTTGCAAACCACATGGTCCTGTGATCCAAAGTCTTGTCCTGGCTCGCTCTGCTCCATGTGTGTCCTCATGGTGACTCCTCCTGGTCCTTCCACATGATCTACCCATATGATACAACCTCTCTCTCTCTCTCTCTCTCTCTCTCTCTCTCTCTCTCTCTCTCTCTCTCTCTCTCTCTTTCTCTCATCTCTTTAGGAACCCCCTGACTAGGAACAGAAGTCCTGCCTTCTCTCCTCCTCCTCTGCCCAGCTATTGGTTGAATCAGCTCCTTATTAACCCATCAGAGGTGATAGAAAACAATTTTTACACAATATTGAAACTGGAGATGCTTGACAATGCCAATACCTGGACTGCAACCAGATCTTTGGGCACAGAAGTCAGCATCTGAATACACAGCGCACAAAACTATTCCCCAACACTTACTTGGCAGAGATCTTGCCCTCCCCTTTGTTTTAATGCAAATCAGCCTTCTCGTTAATGCTGTCACTCTCCTTAACAATTACAGTTTCTTTTTTCAGCAAACACTGTTCCGGGGTGACATTAAGCTTACTGGGGCTCTTTGTCTCTCCAAACTGTACATTTCTTATTTCTTTCTGCCCTCCTTGCTCTTTTTCATTGCACACCTGTATAAGCATCATCAACAATAGTCATACTACAGACTTTCTTAGTCAGGGTTTCTATTCCTGCACAAACATCATAACCAAGAAAGAAGTTGGGGAGGAAAGGGTTTATCAGCTTACACTTCCACATTGCTGTTCATCACCAAAGGAAGTCAGGACTGGAACTCAAGCAGATTAGGAAGCAGGAGCTGACGCAGAGGCCATGGAGGGATGTTACTTACTGGCTTGCTTCCCCTGGCTTGCTCAACTTGCTTTCAAGACTACCAGCCCAGGGATAGTACCACCTACAAGGAACCCTCCCCCCTTGATCACTAATCGAGAAAAAGACTTACAGCTGGATCTCATGGAAGCATTTTCTCAATTGAAGCTCCTTTCCCTGTGATAACTCCAGCTGTGTCAAGTTGACACACAAAACCAGCCAGTACAATTGATCCCTTTGTCAACTTGACACACAAACACATCACTATTAAGCCTCAACCCTTACTTTCTTATTCATCCCCAAGATCTCAATAATTTTAAAAGTTCCAGTTTTTACATATTAAAAGTTCAATCCTTTTAAAATATTCAATATCTTTTAAAATTCAAATTCTTTTAAAAACTCAAAGTCTCTTAACTGTGGGCTCCACTAAAATACCTTCTTATGTCAAGAGGGAAAAATATCAGGGCACAGTCACAATCAAAATCAAACTCTAATCGTCCAATGTCTGGGATCCAACTCACGATCTTCTGGGCTCCTCCAAGGGCCTGGATCTCCTGCCTTTTGTAGCACACACCTTGTCTTCTAGGCTCCAGGTGCCTGTACTCCACTGCTGCTGCTGTTCTTGGTGGTCATTCATGGTAATGGCATCTCTAAAACACTGCTGTCTTCTGCTGTAACTAGGCTTTACCAATAGCCTCTCATAGGCTCTCTTCATGGTGCCAAGCCTCAACTCCTTTGCATGACCCCTTCAGTCCTAGGCTATTAATTTCAACCTAGGCTGCACCTTCACCAATGGCCTTCCACGGCCTCTCACAATGCTGAGCCTTAGCTGCTCTTTATGACTCCTTCATGCCTTCAAAAGGGTGACTCTTACACATTACCAAGTCCAGTCACAGCACAAGGTACAACCTTGGCTATCTCTGGAACACAGCTTCTGTACTCTACTCTCAGAAAACACTTCCCAGAAGATTTAACCTCAGTGATGCTAGTTTCTTCTTAATCACTGCTAATTTTTTAGCTCCAGCTAACCAGCATCAATAGTCCTAGTAACAGAAAGGTTTGCTTTAGTGGTTCTGGTATCTCGTTAATCACAGCTGATTCTTCAGCCCCAGCTAACCAAAACCATAGAATCTTCACAGTCAAAACAGCAACAGTCCCAATAAGAGTTTTTAATTTTCCCTCTGAAATTTCACAAGTCAGGCCTCCAACTTCTGCACTGTTCTCAACATTATCTTCCAAGCTCCTATAGAACATTCCACAGAGCTCTTAACATCCTAATGGGTCTTCTAACTCAAAGTTCCAAAGTCTTTCTACAGCCTTCCCCAAAACATGGTCAGATTGTCACAGGAATACTCCACTATGCTGGTACCAATTTGTCTTAGACAGGGTTTCTATTCCTGCACAAACATCATGACCAAGAAGCAAGTTGGGGAGGAAAGTGTTTATTCAGCTTATACTTCCACATTGCTGTTTATCACCAAAGGAAGTCAGGACAGGAACTCAAGCAGGTCAGGAAGCAGGAGCTGATGCAGAGGCCATGGAGGGATGTTGGCTTGCTTCTTCTGCCTTGCTCAGCCTGCTCTCTTATAGAACCCAAGACCACCAACCAGGGATGGCACCACCCACAAGGAGCCTTTCCCCCTTCATCACTAATTGAGAAAATGCCTTACAGCTGGATCTCATGGAGGCATTTTCTCAACTAAAGTTCCTTTCCCTGTGATAACTCCAACTTGTGTCAAGTTGACACACAAAACCAGCCAGTACACAGACCCAACTTCATTCAGTCTTGAAGTTTCTCCACTAAAGAAATTGGTCTATTGCTTTTTAGTTTAGCCTCAGCTAAGTTCTTAGGACAAATGTAGAAAGCAGTTAGATTCTTTGTCAAACTAGCACAGAAATGGCTTTGGCTCCATTGTTGTTAATGTTATTGCTTCCTTCTAAAATCTGAGACCTCTACAATCCACTTTGCTCTCAGTACTGTGGTCTTCCAGACTCCTGCTAGGATGGCCCATTACATTTGGCTTAAAGCATTAAATTGGGCTGGAGAAATGGCTCAGCAGTTAAGAGGGCCAACTGCTCAAGGTCGTGGCTTCAAATCCCAGCAACCACATGATGGCTTACAACCATCCGTAATGAGATCTGATGCCCTCTTCTGGAGTGTCTGAAGACAGTTACAGTGTACTTACATATAATAAATAAATAAATAAATAAATCTTGAAAGAAAGAAACTTCCTTAAAATATAAAATTTTAGCCAGGCAGTGGTGGCGCACGCCTTTGATCCCAGCACTTGGGAGGCAGAGGCAGGAGATTTCTGGGTTTGAGGCCAGCCTGGTCTACAGAGTGAGTTCCAGGACAGCCAGGGCTACACAGAGAAACCCGGTCTCAAAAAAACCAAAAACCAAAACCAAAAAAACCAAACAAAACAAAAATTAAACTGCTTTTCTAGTCCAAAGTTTCAAAATCTTCCGTATTCATCCACAAAAGAACTTGGCCCGGTTCTTCACAGCAACACTCTTGGCATCGACTTCTGTATTAATTTCTTGCTGTGCTACCATATCAGGATCCAGAGCACTTTACAGAAAGCAGTTCATCTAAGCTACTGATTGCAGAAGGATAAGAGTCCATCATAGCAAAGAAACCTAGCAATGAGTGGCAGGCATAGCAGCAGGGACAGAATGTGTAGCAGAGAGAACAGGCTGAGGCACAGTGCGGCTGTAACCTGTCAGAGCCTGCTCCCGGTGACGCACTTCCTCCAGCAAGGCCGCACCTCCTAAACCTCCCAGACAGCACCACCACCTGGGAGCCAATTGTTCAAATGTGCCTGGGCCTATAGGGGACGCCCTTGCTCAAACTACTAGGATATGGTTCTTCTTTACTGAATCCAGACAGACCCAAGGCCAAGTTGTCCTCCCTCTGAAACATGTCCTAGGTCCATTTCCTTCTCTCTGTCCAGGCCTGATCGCCAGCATCTTTCTTGCTGACCTCAAAGAATCTTCCTGTCTAGTCTCTCAGAGAAGAGGATTGCTCTCACCCAAATCTACTTTCCAAAAGCACCAGGTTCCCATCAGGACCAGGAGAACTTTTTAACTTCTCCTTAGCCTTGGGTCCCCAGTCTGGTTACCAAGACCTCACTGTCTGAGAAACACCAGAGAGAACTAAGTCTTCCTACTGTGAAACAACATCCTGTCCTGGTAAGATGTGGCACAACAGGTAAAGTACTTCCTGACAAGTCCAAAGACACGAGTTCAATCCCCTTGCTCCTCCCCAGGCCCCATGTGGTAGAAGAGACAAACCAACTCATGCAAGTACTCCTGTGACTTCCACACATGGGTACACATAGACAGACAGACAGACACACACACACACACACACACACACACACCATAAATAAATAAATAAATAAATAAATAGTAATATATAAGTGAAAAAAAACAGCCACATCAGTCTTATTTAATATCCTTAAGGAAACACCAAATTTGGTGGTGCATGCCTGTAATCTCAGTGCTCAGAAGGTAGAGCAAGAGAAGGATTGTGATTTTAAGGTGAGCCTAGGCTACATGTGGAGACCATGACTCCAAAAACAAAACAAAACAAATAACACCAAGATCCTCCAGGAGTCCCTTTGCCTTTGGGATCAATGGAAACACACAGCAAGCATGGCTGCCAAGGCCCTGTTCAGCCCTGTCCACCTCCCTGGCATGTGAGTCCACTCTTGTTCCCTGTGATGAGCTTCATCCCTGGCTTCACCCTCAGGCCTTTTCTAATAGGTTACCCCTAATTGAGAATGTTGTCCTATGCTCTCTCCTTAGGGTCATTTTCTGTGAAAACATGAGACCTGTGTTCTTTCTGGGTCAGAAGTCAGCCCCTCAGGCTTCTTCTTTCTCAGAGTCCTTGCCCCTAACCTGTAGGGCAGGTCTTCCCACCATAGAAGAGCCTTAACCACGAAGGAAAAAGTACCTATGTGTCTAAACTGATTTAAAGCCTGGAATACACTTGAGTTGGGAGACCATGAGCTGGCTACCATGATCCCTGGGAACTGTGGGAGGCTACACCTGAAGACAGAGTGGGCTCATTCTACCCTGAGCCAGAGGAGAGTCTCAGACAGAACTATGTGCTCTCAGGCTTTTTGGAACTAGAGGCCTGTCTCAGGGCAGACCGGTGGTTACCTGTTTCCAACTCAGCTCTGCCAGTCACCAATTAGTGACACAACCCTCTAAATCTCAGTTTGGTCTGTTCATTTCATCAGTTTAATTATCAAATTATCAAGGGTGGTAGTGACCAGCCAGAGTTCTTCCTGTCTGGAACCACTTTATCTTGGTCTTCAGTGGATCTTGGAGAGTAAGCCCATCCATTTGGCTTGCCCCAGTGGCCACTACCTGGTGAGCACCACTACCAACTAACTGGTCTTATTGCTTTCTTGGGAACTCATCCCCGCCCGACTCCTCACAGCCTATGGAGACCTTAGGAAGGAGGAGGAGAGCTGGGGAGATAGATGGTTTAGCTAGTGAAATGTCAACCAATTCCCATCCTCAGCATTCATGTAAAAGCTAGGAGGAAAATCCCAGCTCTGGAGAGAAAGACACAGAAATCCCAGAGCTTGCTGGCCAGCCCATCTAAGGGAACTGACAAGCCCCAGATTCAGGAGACCCTCCCTATCTTAAAAATAATAACTGGGCAGAAAATATGGCTCAGTAGATTAAACACTTGATGACCTGAGTTTAGTCCCCAGAACCCATGTGAAGGTAGGAGATAACCAAGTCCATAAGGATGTCCTCTGACTCCACATGTCCACGCATGTTCTGTGGCATACATGCCCCTCCCCACATCATATACACATTGCCAAATAATTAAAAAAATTTTTTTTCTTTTGAGACAGAATCTCACTATGTAGTCTCAGCCAGCCTGGAACTCACTCTGTAAACCAGGCAGACCTCAGACTCACAGAAATCTGCCTGCCTCTACCTCCCTCCCAAGTGCTGGGATTAAAGGTGTGCACCACCACACTCAGACAAATTTTGTTTGTTTTCTGTTCTTAGAGACAGGGTTTCTCTGTGTAGCTCTAGCTGTCCTGGAACTCACTCTGTAGACCAGGCGGGCCTTGAACTCAGACATCCACCTACCTCTGCCTCCCTACTGCTGGGATGAACTGACACCCAATGTCATTCTGTACACATACATGATACACACATGCACACACACACACACACACATGCACGCACACACGCACGCATGAGCAAAAAAAAAAAAGAAACAAAAGAAAAGTAAAAGTATACTATTTTATTTCCTGCTTACAATCCTCAATCCTTCCTTCTCCCAAAGAAGCTACATTTCTTTATCCTGTGAAATTAGAATTGAAGCCATCAGTCCTCATTGCCTGCCTGCTAACTGCAGCTGACCTTTGTGCTTTACTGGCTACCCTTCCTTTCCTGGAAAGACTCAGTTCCCTCCACCCTAGGCAGGCTCTCCTGGCTCTGAGAACTGCCAGAGGCGCCTCCTGGGTGGGGGGAGCTCATCCTAGCTGGGCCTTAGCCAGCAGAACCGAAACCTGTGGTAATATCACTTCATCTAGAAAAAATCTTCCTCTGAGCCTCAAAGTAGAGAGGGCCTTGACACCAGCGCACCATGGGACTCTGCTTTCTAGTTCTTTCTGTCAGTGGCTCTTACTCTTCAGTGATCCGACTCAGGCTTGTTCCTCCAGCCAGATCACAAGAAGGGATCTGCTGCTTCCCTAACAGATGATAGAATATAGTGAGCACACAGGAAACACCTGCAGAACCCGGCATGGTGGCACATGCCTGCCAGCTCAACATGCGGAAAACATGTAGGATGGCAGCAATGCATGACAATTAATATGAAGCCATCTTGGGCTACATATCGATACATATTATAAATAATAATAAACAATAGATGATTGCATGAGAAAGGAAAAGGTGAGGGAGGAGAGAGAGAGAGAGAGATGGTGTTGGACTTCTGTTTTGGTTTTCTAGACAGGGTTTTTCTGTATAGCCCTGGCTGTCCTGGAACTTGATCAGTAGACCAGGCTGTCCTTGAACGCAGAGATCCTCCTGCCACTGCCTCCTGAGTGCTGGGATTAAAGGCATCTGCCACCACCACCCCGATGGTGTTATTCTTATGTGAAGCCCACTATAAAGTAAGACTGGTAAGATTTTATGCAATACTAAGAAGGACCAGAGCTAAGCAGTGGTAACAGACACTTTTAATACCAGAACTCGGGAGGCAGAGGCAAGCAGATGTCTGAGTTTAAGGCCAGCTTGGTCTACAGAGTGAGTTCCAGGACAGCCAGGGCAACACAGAGAAACCTGGTCTCAAAAAAAAAAAAAAAAAAAAAAAACAAAACAAACAAACAAATGAAAACAAAAAGAAAAAAGAACCAGGAAATTGCCTTTTATAAAGTAAATAATCACTCATTGAATCATTTTTATTTAAAAGTTGGTTTTCCTGAACTCAGTGGTAAACCACTTGCCTGGCATGGATGAGACGCTTTGTTGGATGTCCAGCCCAGGAGAAAATGCTTCACTTCCAGTAGGACTATCCCTTCAATGTAGTGAACTATCCCTTCCCACATCCCTTGTGAATTGGGGGGGGGGGGTACCTTTTTGTTTTGGTTTGGTTTTTATTTGCTACATTCAAGACATTTT
This sequence comes from Tokudaia tokunoshimensis, assembly GCA_036184795.1. Classification (NCBI taxonomy): domain Eukaryota; kingdom Metazoa; phylum Chordata; class Mammalia; order Rodentia; family Muridae; genus Tokudaia; species Tokudaia tokunoshimensis. The sequence goes on from BTHU01000020.1 coordinate 32,555,388, forward strand.
GCCCCCATTACTTTTTCCTTGTTACGAGGTCTTTATGGCTGTTCTGTGCTTTAAGCACTAGCATCCAGTGTCTAAAATAGTCTCTTAGCATCCTTGGTAAGAGTCCGGCATCCTTCCTTCTGTTGACTGTAGCTAGTGAGGCTTGGAACACAATGTCATCCTTCCAGAACTCTCCTCAGAGCTTGATAAAATTTACTCCGTGTCTCTAGTTGGGGACAAGGTGTTTGGAACTAGCCCCTTACACAACACATTGGCTGGAGGGCTGCTCCTAGGAGGCGAACGAAATAAAAAAATCATGGAGTGTGAAAAATGTGCCCAGAGAGTCCTAGGAACCAAAGATTTTTAAGGCTTTGCCTGCCCATAATTCAATTTTTATTTTATGTTTCTTGGAAAACTAAAGGCTTGTATTTACCAAGCGAGTGTGTTACCTAAGATGTAGAAAGGAAAGCAGAGACAGAGGGGGAGGGGAGGAAGGAGAAGGGTGATGGGGGAAAGGAAAGGGGAGGGGGGAGAGGAGAAGGGAGGGGGAGGGGGGGAGGAGGAGAGATGGATCCTGTGCTGCTGAGATTTCCAAGTTTGTGCCAGGCCTGTTCCAGACTCTGGCTCTGCAGTTGACCCCCACTGGCCCTACAGGGCTGGGGAGGAGATTTCCTTTCAGTCTGAAATTCAACTCTGCTTGCTTATTTCTATGGGGAACGGCACATGCATGCTAAACTGTTGGCTGCTCTTGCTTACTTTATTTGAGAATTGTGCATGGCCGAAACACCTGAATTTTCCCTCAAATACTTTAAAGCAATTGCTGCTGCTGAGGCCTTTCAGCTCCTGGCAGGGCTTCCTTTGAGTGTTCATATCTTGAAACCTTGTGTAACCCGACACAATTATCCGAAAAGCTCCAAATCCAAAAGAACTACATTCTGAGCTAGGAATGAAGGTCAGCACTGGGAAAGAAGTGTTCTCTTCCCTGCCTGGGGACTGGGTCCTACCTCACCAGGACAATGCCCAATTCATGTTCCAAAGAAAAACTGTTGACCCACACACAGGGACCAGTGGGCACACTTGGCTGTTCTCTCTGAACAAGGAATCGCTTAATGATCACATTACAAAGCTCTGGACCTGGCCAGCAGTTAAAAATACTTCAATAGGGCTGGAGAAATGGCTCAGTGTATAAAAAGCTTTCAGCACAAACATGAGGACCTAAGTTTGAATCCTCAGAACCCACATAAAGGTTGAACATGTCGCATGAGTACATGGAACCCTAGTGTTCCTGTGTGTGGAGAGATGGGAGTGGAGACTGAAGCAGCCGTGGAAGCCTGCTGGCCATGGGGGACATGTACACGGGAGGCAGGGGCATGGGGGTGGGGAAAGAAACCCTGTCTCAAACAAGGTGGAAGTGGAGGACCAACACCCAAGGCTGATCTTCACACTCATACCTGCATTGACACTCTTGTGCATGCATACACACAGGCACACTCGTGTACACACACACACACACACACACTGCTTTTGAAGCTAGTCTAATTTACATAGTGAGTTTCAGGCTAACTGGGATGATAGCATGAGAACCCTATCTCAAAAATAAACAACAAGCAAATAAAAGATTTACAGTGGTCACCTTCCTGGGATGGAAGCAAGAGTGTGGCTTTGAATTCCATTAGGGGTCCCTAGCTGCAAAACCCAACCTATCCAGAGAGTTAGGATTTGAGGCTAAGCAGGCTGTATATAGATAGCTATCTGCAGTTCATGCTTTTAGCAAATGCTTGGCTTAGGTCATTCTGACTTGAACTTTAGTCCCACACTTCCTCCCTCGTCTGATCCCAAGCTGAAGGGAAGGGAACAGGAGGGAGGGCACAGAAGGTGAGATTAGAGAACAGTTAGGACTGCAGATGACCTTGCAGAAAACTCCAGGCCACAGAGCACACACACTCCCCACCCCATCCCGGTTCTTAGAAACACCAGTCCTACTTATTATTTGCATACCAGCGGTGAGAGACCTCACAGAGGACGGCATCTCACATAGAGGGTTGCCTTGTCATGGAATTTGCTGGAGAGAACTGGAAGCAGGACTGTGAACAACCCCTCCATCTGGTTTCAGTTTGCTTAAACACACACACACACACACACACATACACACACACACACACACACACACACACACACACGCCTCCCCACCAGCAATCAGAAGACAGCTTGTGCTTCCCCAGGGTCGTATTAGCCACCAAGGGTGGGGCAGAATTATGTATATGCAAATAAATGACACCAGCTGGCCAAGTAACCAAGTTCTGTATTCTTGCAGTTAGTTGTTCAACCAAGAAAGGGCCTGGATAAAGAGGCCATGGCAGCAGTAGGGGAGAAAGGCTTTGGAAATAGCTGTAAACATCCAGTTGCCTTAATTCTGCCCTTGGGAGACTTGTTTCTGATCCAAAAGGGAGAAAAAAAGTTGATAGTCCTTCGCCTGGAGACTGCTCGCTGAGGAATGTCTATCTTCTAACCACAGGCCGGAGCAATGTGCTAAGAGTGAAGTCTAGAGAGTATGACTGAGGGCCCAGCGTCTGAAACTTTAGGTTGAAACCCCATATAGGATCCCTGAGTGGAGGGGCTGAGAAAAATCTGACAATAGTAAAATATTTTTTAATACATACACACATAGTTAATTCAAAGTCAAACACATAATGAATCCAAGGTGTTTCTGGTAGCCGTTACCTGTGTTACAACTTGCAAATTCACCACAGACCTGGTTCTGAACACTTGACATGCAAACCTTGCCCTGTGTATACCATCAAGCCGTGCAACAGCAACAAACGATACCTGAGACGCCTTACTTCAGACCTGAGACTGTTCGTATTGTAGACTAAGATGGTTCTCTATTCATACAGGGTTCTTTGTTCTCGTAGAAACATAATGGCTCTATGGCTTTAAAAAAAAAAAAGTGGGGCGGTGGTGGCGCACGCCTTTAATCCCAGCACTTGGGAGGCAGAGGCAGGAGGATTTCTGAGTTTGAGGCCAGCCTGGTCTACAGAGTGAGTTCCAGGACAGCCAGGGCTACACAGAGAAACCCTGTCTCGAAAAAAAAAAAAAACAAAAGGACTCCTGGGCTGGAGAGCTGACTCAGCAGTTAAGCTGTTCTTCCAGAGGTCCTGAGTTCAATTCCCAGTGCGCACAGGGCAGCTCACAACTGTCTGTAGCTCTAGTTCCAGGGCTTCTGACACCTGCACACAGACAGAAATGCAGACAAGTACCATTAAACACAAAATAAGCAATAAAAAATTAAATAAATAAAAAAGTAATTTTACTGTTACTTTTCAGTGTGTATCAAATTTATAGATTTTTAGATTGTATTAACTTAGTGTGTCTTATTTTTAAAAGTACTGCTTGAGTTGTTAAGTTTCATTTAAAAAAAAACATTAAATGAGGACTGGGCATGGTGACACATGCTTATAATTCTATCATTTCAGAATCTGAGGCAGGAGGATTGAGAGTTTGAAGCCAGCTTGGACTATGTGAGGCCTTGTCTCAAGAAAAAAACAAAACAAGGCTAGGCGCGGTAGTGTATGTCTTTAATCTTAGCACTTGAGATCTCTGTGAGTTTGAAGCCAGCCTGGTCTACACAGTAAGCTCCAGGCTAGTCAGGAAAACAGTGTAAACCCTGTCTCCAATATATACATTGTGTATGTGTGTGTGAGTGTGTGTATATGTGTGTGTATATGTACATGATTTATTTATTCATTTTATGTATCTGAGGGCTGTCTGCCTGCAGACCAGAAGAAGGCATAGGATCCCATTAAACATGATTGTGAGATGCCATGTTCCTACTGGGAATTGAACTCAGGACCTCTGGAAAAGCAGCTAGTGTTCTTAATCACTGAGCCATCTCTCCAGCCCCCTCAAAAAAATTTTTTTTTAAAGAAAGACAAGCAAAATAAAAGAACAACAGCAAAATCATTAAATGAATTTTGCTTTGGTCTTAGTACAGAATTTCCAATAATTCCCCAAACATACATTTCCTGTTTTGTACTACAAATTTAAGAAAAATAGTTTCCCAGCTTTAATACATAAAACTAAAATCCTGATTAACTCAGAGGAACACTGAAGATGTTCTATGCCATACAGATGTTCTATGCCATTCAGAACCAGAGTGTTTTTTGTTTTTTGTTGTTTTAAGATTTACTTATTTCATGTAAGTACACTGTTGCTGTCTTCAGACACACCAGAAGGGGGCATCAGATCCCCATCAGGGATGGTTGTGAGCTACCGTGTGGTTGCTGGGATTTGAACTCAGGACCTCTGGAAGAGCAGTTAGTGCTCTTAACCACTGAGCCATCTCTCCAGCACCATTCAGAATCAAACATTTAACCAATATGGGCATGGTGGCTCACACCTGTAATCCCAGGACTTTCAGGCTGAAGCAAGAGGACTTCTATAAACTCAGGGCCAGCCTGGGCTACTACATAGTGAGATCCTATCCCAAAAAAACACAAAAACAGAACAGGCAAGATGGCTCAAAAGTCCGCTGACTTCCACAATGTGTGCAGTGGCCCTCATGCCCCTTCAGATACATTCTCTCTCTCTCTCTCTCTCTCTCTCTCTCTCTCACACACACACACACACACACACAGAGAGAGAGAGAGAGAGAGAGAGAGAGAGAGAGAGAGAGAGAGAGAAATAAAACGTTAAAACGTTTAAAATATATATTTAAACCAGGCAGTGGTGGTGCACGCCTTTAATCCCAGCACTTGGGAGGCAGAGGCAGGCAGATTTCTGAGTTCGAGGCCAGTCTGGTCTACAGAGTGAGTTCCAGGACAGTCAGGGCTACACAAAAAAAACCCTGTCTCAGAAAAAAAAAAAGAAGAAGAAGAAGACGAGAAAAAGAAAAAGAAAAAGTTCACCTAGAAAAGCCAAAATAAACAACAGCAACAACCAACAGACAAATAAAATTCTACCGAGTTCTAATTCTATATGTAAAATTTAACAAGTATATATGCTTCATTAGTATATACATTTTCATTCCTCTTTAATAAAGAGGATAAAATGATATATACACCAAAGAATTATTCTAAAATTAATATTAATGACTTATTAGTAAATGTGTGATTTGTATATTTTTTGCAGTTTTGTATATGTTTTTTTTTTTGTTTGTTTGGTTTGTTTTTTGGTTTTGGTTTTTTGTTTTGTTTTATTTTGTTTTTGGTTTGGTTTGGTTTGGTTTGGTTTGGTTTTTGGTTTTTTGAGACAGGTTTCTCTGTATAGTCCTGGCTGTCCTGGAACTCACAGTGTAGACCAGGCTGGCCTCAAACTCAGAGATTTGCCTGTCTCTGCCTCCTGAGTGCTGGGATTAAACAGGTACACCGACACATTTGGCAAGTATACCCATTTTATATACCTATTCCTGGAACCACATAAATATTTTTGGGCAGCTGTGCATGGAGGTTCACACTTTTAATCCCAGCACTTCTGAAGCTGAGACTGGGGGATTTGTATGAGTCCCAGGCCAGCCTAGTCTACATAGCAAGTTCCAGGCCAACCCAGGCTACTTAGTAAGATCTTGCCCTACCCCTCCCCCAGAAAATCTTTTTGTCCTTGGGTAAAGGAAGCTGTGAATGGAAAATTTTAAGAAAGCCTGAGGAGAGCGTAGCACTGAATCCCTCTTGAGTCCGTACCCTTTTGTATAGCGAGAGGCTATGTTAGTGTCTGCTTCCGAGGGAGGTCGGAGAACAGCAGATGAGGTGCCAGGTGAGCACAAGTTCAGTGGACACAGAACTGGCATGCTGGAGATGCGAAATAAATGTGAAAAGATTACAGACAACTCACACTCGAGGACCCAGAAAGGCCTGATTCAGTCTGCTGAGTCTCCCAGAGCCCCTCAGTTGGGCCTCGCTTTTCCTCTGGGGTTGATCCGGAAAATTCTGCAGAGCACAAACTGTTTTCCACCTTCCGGGACCCTCCTCCTAAACATCTGCCTTCAATCTGGGAGGCCATGAAATAGCTCAGGGAGAGTCGCAGTCCGGGGACCTCAAGTGATGCTCCCGGATCCCGGATCCCACTGCCTCTCCCCAGGTCACCAGGTACAGAATCTCAAGTGATGCTCCTGGATCCTGGGTCCCACTGCCTCTCCCCAGGTCACCAGGTACAGAATCTCAAGTGATGCTCCTGGATCCTGGATCCCACTGCCTCTCCCCAGGTCACCAGGTACAGAATCTCAAGTGATGCTCCTGGATCCTGGGTCCCACTGCCTCTCCCCAGGTCACCAGGTACAGAATCTCAAGTGATGCTCCCGGATCCTGGGTCCCACTGCCTCTCCCCAGGTCACCAGGTACAGAATCTCAAGTGATGCTCCCGGATCCTGGATCCCACTGCCTCTCCCCAGGTCACCAGGTACAGAATCTCAAGTGATGCTCCCGGATCCTAGGTCCCACTGCCTCTCCCCAGGTCACCAGGTACAGAATCTCAAGTGATGCTCCCGGATCCTGGATCCCACTGCCTCTCCCCAGGTCACCAGGTACAGAATCTCAAGTGATGCTCCCGGATCCTGGATCCCACTGCCTCTCCCCAGGTCACCAGGTACAGAATCTCAAGTGATGCTCCCGGATCCTGGGTCCCACTGCCTCCCCCCAGGTCACCAGGTACAGAATCTCAAGTGATGCTCCTGGATCCTGGGTCCCACTGCCTCCCCCCAGGTCACCAGGTACAGAATCTCAAGTGATGCTCCTGGATCCTGGGTCCCACTGCCTCTCCCCAGGTCACCAGGTACAGAATCTCAAGTGATGCTCCTGGATCTTGGATCCCACCGCCTCTCCCCCAGGTCACCAGGTACAGAATCTCCAGGTGCTCACACTAAATAGGACGCCTCTGAACAATGAGAGGGGGGTTGGTTCCCATGTAGGGTGTTTGGAAAGGAGTCCGCACTCCCCAGGGCTTCTGCCTGTACCACACTGGTCTGGTCTACAAGCATCATCAAACTGCTCTGGCCTAGGCCCTTGCATATCTACAGACGCCCTAGGTCAGTTTGTCCGTAGAAGACTTCTATTCCCGTCCCTTTCCAGCTGCAGCAACAAGACTCCAGACCTGCGCCTTCTCCAGAATCTACTTCCGGACCAGCTGGGACAGAGGTCTCCTTTGCTCAAAACCACACCATGTTCCCTTTTGCCCGTAAAATGAAGTCCAAGAGGCCGCCTGTGGCAAATGCAGCTTTGTATTGACACAGTTCTCAAAAGCACAGATTTTGGCATTTAAACTGGAGTTTAAATGTTGAGGCAGGGTCTGAGAACCTCTGTTCATCTGAAGGTAAAATAGTGATAATCAGACCTAATCGTCATCATCATCATCATCATCACCATCATCATCACCAGCAGCAGCAGCAGCAGCAGCAGCAGCAGCAGCAGCAGCAACTTCAGCACTAAACCCAGAGCTCAGAACACAAGAATTTTGGAGGCTGGTGCATGGAATGAAGGACATGGTGGGAAGAAGATGTCTGCCAGAAATTAGGAAGATGATGAGACCAACTTTGGACATGTTAAGTGCAAGTAGCTTATGGTGTCCAAGGGAGGCATCCAGGGCAGCTGGATGTGTGGGCCTGGAGTCAAGAGGGAGGCCTTGGCTGGAGAGCAGAGTGTGGGTGTCGCCAGCATGTGAGCAGGAGGATGAACTCATGGGTGGAGGAGGTGAGGGTGAGGCCTGCACAGTCAGACTCTTGCTCATCCACAAGGAAGACAAACTCATGAAGAGGCTAAAGGAAGGCCAGAGGACTCGGAGGAAAACCAGCAGTGTGACTTCACCAGCATCAAAGGGACAGAGCTGGGCAAGAGAGGCTTTGAGGAGACCAAGACAGTTGAAGGCAGAAATGGGTCTGAGTTTCAAGGAGTAGGCAGTCTGGTGAAGACAGGAGTAGGAGGAGCTGCCCTTGGGCTAACCTGGGGAAACAGAAAAGACTCAAAATAACTTGGGATATAAGTGACTGAGAAGAAAGGAAGAGGACACATGAAAACAGTACCCGAGGAAAGGATGCAGGATTGAGGTTGCCAGGGTGAAAGGCTGAGGGAAGTGTCCAGTGGTTCGTGGTCTACCTGTGGTCCAAGCATAGGACCCCAGCGCACAGTAGGAAGTCAATAAAAGTTTGCTATATTTGGGGTGTGGGGGATGGCTCTGTGGGTAGAGTGTTTGCTGTACAAGCGTGAGGACCTGAGTTCTCATCTCCAGAGCCCACAGAAAGGCTGGGATTGGCAGTGCCCATCTGGAATTCTCCACTGCTCAGAAAGGCAGAGACAGCTGAGTCCGAGGGACTTTCTAACCAGTCAGTCTAGTTGATTTGGCAAGCTCCAGGCTCAGTGAGAGATCGTTTCTCAAAAGATAAGGTAGAAAGTGATAGAGGAAGACACCAAGTGTTGACTTCTGGCCCCCACATGTGCACACAAATGCACGAGTGTGCACATGCGTGCACGCACACACACACGAGAGAGAGAGAGAGAGAGCGCATTTGTCTTAGAAACTGAGTATGTTGCTCTGTGTTAGAGTGTTTACCTGGCCTGCACAGGGCCCAGAACTGAAATACTGCTTATGAAAAAGAACTTGCTATCTTTTTAAGAATAGTTTGAGTTGAAGTCTAGCACACGGTGAAAGAGCTAGTCATTGGCAGGAAATGGAGTCCCTCTGCTCCTATGCCAGAGATGAGAGGAGAGAGAGCTCGCTCATGAGTATCATGTAGGGTAGGCCCCTGAGTGGGTTGGACCACAGAGGAAATAGTGCTGAGTGAATGGCTCCAGGAAGAGCGCATTGATGCACCCTCCCAGGAAGCCAGCAGATGGTGCTAGTAAGTCACTCACTGGTCACCAGAGCAGAGTGCAGCCAGCTTCTAGTTCCAGACACTGGGTCCTCCAGAGCCTGGGGCCCGCAATGGTTGGCTAACCAGGTTTCTGATCAAAGGGGTGGGGGTAGGGCTGGGAGATGAGACAAAGCATTCAGACCGTGGTTCTAGTGCTTGGGACCAAGTGGCTCCAGGAGCTCTCCTCCTTCTGCTACCTGTCATTAACCTGCCTTTCTAGGCCCTGCCTTATCCCCCACGGCTTCTGCCCTCTGCCCCACCCTCCTCCTTCTTACTCTTCCATGGAGGCCCCTACCAGCCCAGAGTCCTGATTCTGGCAGAAGCTGGTTCTCTATCCCAAGGCAGGTTCAACCTGGCACCAGGCCTCAGACAGGGCTGGGCCAGCCCCTCCCAGTTATGACTATTTGAAACAATTTCCACTTCCAGAGCACCTCCACCTGATGAAGGGAAAGGGTCAGGGGCTGAAGAGGCCACAGGGAGCTTGAGAATAGATCCTGGGAGGAAGGTACCATGGTCTCCTGACTTAGGAAATGGGACACTCAAGGAAGGGGGTATCATATACGTCTGACAGGTAATCCAATCTCATCAAGACTTAGAAAGTTCCACCTGAAGAAGTAGTTGCTCTAGAAGCATCCTACTCAATGACAATTCCCTCCACCTATCTACTCTCAGCCAATCTCCCTCCCTCCCTGTCCTGGGCTTCTTCATGTACTTACTCCACAGGACCGGAGTAGCGCCTGGGCCTCCCCATGTACTTACTTCACGGGACCGGAGTAGCGCCTGCTTCCCAGTTGCCTCACCTTGCTCTCTTGCATCTATTTCTTGCTCTGCGAACTGGTACCGTGGGGAAGCTTGACATCCCCTAGGACTCTGCTTTCTTTCTCTTTTTTCTTTCTTTTTTTTTTTTTTTTCGAGACAGGGCTTTCTCTTTTTTTCTACCTCAGGGAAAGTACTTAAAGTGGCTGAGGCCAGAAAAACTGTAGCTGGATTCTAAGGAGGAGAACCAGAGCTGGGAGAGCTGATCAGTTCGACGTTTAGTTAAAGCAGGTTATGTCATTCATTTCTGGACCTGGACAATTGCCTCGGAACAGCCAGAGTCAGTGGGTTTAGAAAAGGATTGTTTCTCTGAATTCCTAGAAGCAAGAAGAGGAGGCAGGAGAGCTACAGGAAACACACATAGCACATACATACTTATGCGCAAGCACACATAAGGTCATACATGACACAGGGCAGAGAACCCCATAGACACAGGTATAAAAGAACCCAAGGCCACATACCCAAGGTCAGGCACACACAGTTTACTCAGGCAAGTCCTGACACCAAGGTCAGGGTTCCACCATTGTATCTACAGACAGAGGATGGGTGGGTGGAAACACATGAGTGACTCTGAGTGGTGACAGGGTCTTCATGCAGAATACCTCCTCTGAAGAGAGTCTGGACTCCAGCTCCTTCTCCGAGAGTTCACTGGCCCTTCAGGACCCCACACCTGGATGGAAGAGAGGGCTTTACAAGTGTTTTCATGAAACACTGGAACAGAGTCTGGATACAGGAAAGAGAATGAACCAGAGAACTGCGATAAGGAGTCTATGACCCTCTCAGGACCTAGAAAGGATAGAGATGAGGAATGGGGGTGGGGGCGAGGTCTGGAGGCTCACAGAAGTGGGGGTCTCCACTGCCATGCTTCGCTCCTCCTCTCTGCACAGGGCCTGGCACCCAGCTATTGGCACTAACCCCCAGTGCCTGCCAGAACCCTGGCATGCACTTTAGGCACAGGGTGCCAGACACGGGGGTGGCACAGGGTGCCAGGCCACACACAAACAAGGACTTTCATACACACAGGGAGGGAAGTGCACCCACACACTACTTATTTCATCCCCTGGGGACTCAGTGGTGCAGATCAGGGACCACCCTGTCCTGACACTTCTTCCAGGTCTTCCCATTAGCTGGTTCTTGGGGAGGGGGTAGGTGAAGCAAAAGAAAGAAGACCTTGATGCTTCCATTGATCTTTGTCTCTCTGTCTCTGTCTCTCTGTCTCTATTTCTGTCTCTGTATCTCTGTCTCTGTCTCCCCGCCCCCCGCCCCTGTCCCAGTTCTGGACTCTGGAAGAAAATGAGTGAACCTGAAACCCCCAAGAATTTCAGTAGTCACCCTTCTCTCCTAGCTGTGGCTGAGAACTACCCAGGTGACAGTGCACATTTGGGCGTGTGTGCCAGGGACCTAAGGCCATGGCACTGCGTGCAGGTGCGGCTGTGGCTGGCAGCACACTCTGGCTGCTTCCACGCAGTGTTTTGGAAGTCATGGCAGCCACAGCGATAGCAATGTGGACTTAAATGAAAGTTGTTGTTGTTGTTGTTGTTGTTGGTGGTGGTGGTGGTGGTGGTGTGTGTGTGTGTGTGTGTGTGTGTGTGTGTGTGTGTGTGTGTGTGCATCCCTGAGGGAGCGTGAGCAGGGTGTGCACACCTGAGCGCGTAGGCTCAGAGCCCTTGGCGCGCCAATAGGCGCACAGGAGTGAATGAAATGCAGGGGACAGGGTTGGGCAGACTGGCCCTTTCCAGGGCGAAGCTGGCGACTGACGCTCCGCCTCATGCAAAAACTTAGGGACTTTGTTCCGGCTCCTTCGAAAGCGGATCTAGCTAGGGGGGGCGGGGCGGGGGGCACCTGCCTGGCGTGGGGTGCTGAGATAGAAGTGAAGGAAAGCCCCACCCTAGCCCCGCCTTCGCACCGCCCCAACCCCGCCCCCAGGGCGCTTTATAAGCTGGGTCCGAGGGCCCAGCAAAGAAAGCGAGTATCCCTCCCACCCCAGACTGGTGTTCCTCTGCACTCCGTGTCCTAGCCCTGAGTCCCTCTCGGAGCTCCCCAACCCGGCCCCCGCCCTGCCCCAGCCTGGCCCCGAAGTCATGGAGCGCTGGCCTTGGCCGTCGGGCGGCGCCTGGCTGCTGGTGGCTGCCCGCGCGCTGCTGCAGCTGCTGCGCTCAGACCTGCGTCTGGGCCGCCCGTTGTTGGCGGCGCTGGCCCTGCTGGCCGCTCTCGACTGGCTGTGCCAGCGCCTGCTGCCCCCGCCGGCGGCACTCGTGGTGCTGGCAGGTGCTGGCTGGATCGCGTTGTCCAGCCTAGCGCGCCCTCCTCGCCTGCCGGTGGCCACTCGCGCGGTGCTCATCACCGGTGAGTGTGCAGAGCACTGGGACTCCAGACTGGAGGGCGGGACCGCACACCTAGAGGGTTTCCCTTGGGCACCATCAAGGGGGACTCCGCAGCTCAGAAGTGAGAGTCTCTCTCTGGATGCAAGAAAGTGAGCCAAGTAGGAAGCTCCAGGCACCTCACCAAGTCAGGGTTAACTATCTGCGGCCACGGAGATTATTGGTGAGAAAATAGAGAGTGGGCAGGTGCTCAAAGGAAACTAGTGACTGAAAGAGGAGAAATTTACTTTATGCTGAGTTCCTTCCTAAGAGACCAGGTGTGGAGCAAAAAACAGTACTTTGGGGGACTTCAGAAGACCCGAGACAGGGATAATGCCATCTCTTGAACTCTGCCTGACATCCCCCAAGTCACTACAGCACAGTATCTGCTATTCTCTGGGGGCAGAGCTTAGATGGTGAGTTCTGCTCCCCCGACCTCCTCTGGCTGGAATCTTTGGAGTTCAGAACCGCCTGAGGTCACAGCAGCTGGAGAGTAACTGCTTCTTAGATCCAGCTACCCATTGCCAAAACTGCAGCCTTCTGTAGTCTACACCTAGCACCTCATCCTGCCTAGCCCTGGGTGCCTGGGAAAGGGGCCTCGGAGAGCTGGACTCAGGTGTCTCTGGTGCCTGCCTGAGCTTTCTTTGTCTGGAGCAGGGAATAAATCTGTCATTAGAAGGAGGGAAGGGGAGGGGGGCTGCAGACCCAGCAGGAAATGGGGAGGGGGAGGAAGGCCAGGGGGCATTGGTCCATTGCATTGGAGGAGGGGCAGCTCTGTTTCTTCCCCAACCACCATGGCTTCCCGGAGATCTTGGTCCTTTATGGGTGGTCTGCATGATGGAATAGGGCTGGGAGAATTTAGGAGGAAATCCTTGAACTGGATGTTGGAGGAAGTTGGGTGGAGACAGGTGGAATCTGAAAGGTGTCTTGGATCAGAGAAAGGGTGTGAGACAAAGGCTTAAGACAGAAATAAGCATGATTTGGGAAGGGGATAGTCAATAACCAGTCTGGCTGTGGGGGTGTGGTGGGATGTGAAGTTTCCTTGGGAGGAGACTTGAATGTCAGGTGAGAAACCAGATTGCACTAAGGTCATACAAAGGCTTATGGCTTCGGAAGAGAGGGTGGAGGTTGAGTAGGCCTCAGGCGAGATGGAAGAGACTTCCAGAGTGAGTGTGAAGCCACAGGAAACCCATTTCAGGAGCCCAGGAAGGAAGTCACTCAATTCTCTTGAAATGAAGCAAGGACTATGTTATATAGGCTCTGCCTTCAAACATGGAGCAGATCTCTTCCTGTACTCTGTGCACTGCTTCACCAGGTCCTGCGCAGCTTCAGGTTCTACTGATACAGCTGGGCAGTCCTTCCTGAGATGTCATCTCAGGTCTTTGCTACTGCTGTTACTTCTAGTCTTGAGTCTGAGCAAGAGGTGAGAAGAGGGATGCTTTCTGTGACCCGGGTTCCTTCCATCTCTGCAAAGCTCAGTGTTTGGGAGAAGAGAATTTGCCCAGCCTACTCCTGTGTAAGCACTAGAAGTTGGCTTCTAGCTTCCTGATGCCTGAAAACTCTGGGGTTTTCCGAGTCACCACCAAGCAGCAAGGCACTTAAGTGACTGGGTCTTGCCCCACCTGCCAAGAACACTGCACCTTATGCCTGCAGAGCTGTCACTCACCGCTCCCCAAGAATGCCCAAGAACTGCTTGCCAAACCTACTCCACAGCTCAGCCATGGAGTCATGTTTGGGCTGTGTGGCTTGGTACCTTGTGTACATGCATACATATGTATATATCTTCGTGCTGATGGGAGACAGGGGTCAAGCTCATGTGTGAACATGCAGTCATGTTTGCGATGAGCAAGAGGGTAAGATGTGGGTGTCGGTTGGGACCCCAGAGTTGAGGCTCTGGAGGCTTTTAGTGGAGTGCTGTCTGCTCCTAAATGAAGCACAGACAAGTGTGCCTATGTGTGTGCACTTGCTCCCCTCCCCCAATCAGATTTGCTTGTGAAGGACCCCTCAACACAGACTAGCAGGCCCAGCCACACAAAGCCCAATTTGCCACCGCCTGACCAGCTTTGTCCTCCTCTTAGCACAGGGGGCTCGGCTGAGAAGAGGAGGGGTGCAGTTTGTCCAGGAGTGGAGAAACTGGGCTGCAAAGCAGCTTTTCTGCACAGCAGGACCTCGGGGCTGGCGGCTCCATAGACCCTCCTCCCCCACTGGCCCTCCTCATCCTCTCACTGGCCACCCACAGAGCCAGGATCAGCATGGAAACCATCAAGGAAGCTAGGGCTTATCAGTACCAGGGACCCCCACACTGGGGCCTTGCCTGGCGGTTCTTATCTCTGCATACCAAGGGCGAAAATGAAGCCTCCATGGGTAGTCAGTGACCTCAGGTCACACTTAGTGGTGTGAGGAGGGATTCCAATGCAGGTCTGTTTTCTTCACTTAACCATGCATGGTTCCTGTCCTGAGAGGGAAGTGGTCTGGGGCTCAGCAAATATATACATACATCCAAAGTCAATGATCTGAATTCCAAGGGCAGAGATTAAGGGGGGGGTTGGGAATGGGGCTCTGACTTGAGTCTGGAACAATAGTAGGTGCTACTGAGGCTGGAGAAGTGCTCAGGTTAAACAGAGCCAGGACGATGACATCTGGGCTTCATTCTAAGGCCCATAGAATCCTGGGGAAGCAAAAGGCCTCTGGGACTTGTCAGCAGCTGAGAGACACTGTCATTTTTTTAAAAGATCCCTCTGACTTAGGCTGAGGATAGATTCATAGGACAAGTTGGGACCAGACTAGGTCTGTTTCTTCAAGAAAGTAAGGTTTATCAATCACATTTGATGAGATAGCTATAAGGAATCAGATAGATGACAGCTGTCACAAAACTGATGCTCAGGGCTCAGTCAGGACAAACTTATAACATACATTTGTAAGGAAGAAGGGAGGGCTTAGTGTCCAGGAGGCTAGATTCCACCCAGGCCTTAGTGATCTTTGGCTAGTCTTGGGCTGGGAATTCATTAGCTATCCTACCCTGGCTAGGTTGTGACACTGGTTTTGGCAAGGAGACAGCTAAGAAACTGGATGCCATGGGCTTCACCGTGCTGGCCACAGTGTTGGATTTGAACAGCTCTGGTGCCCTAGAACTGCGTGCCCACTGTTCCCCTCGCCTGAAGCTGCTGCAGATGGACCTGACCAAGCCAGAGGACATCGGCCGTGTTCTGGAAATCACCAAGGCTCACACGGCCAGCACTGGTCAGCAGATGTGTCTCCATTAGGGGCGGGCAGGGCTGGGTGGGTGAGAGGGAGGAAGGGATTGCATGTT
The DNA here is from genome assembly GCA_036184795.1 of Tokudaia tokunoshimensis. Classification (NCBI taxonomy): domain Eukaryota; kingdom Metazoa; phylum Chordata; class Mammalia; order Rodentia; family Muridae; genus Tokudaia; species Tokudaia tokunoshimensis. The sequence goes on from BTHU01000020.1 coordinate 32,570,686, forward strand.
TGCTGTCAGGTTGACCTGAACCTTCCCTCCTGCTTTTATGCCTCCAGGCCTGTGGGGTCTGGTTAACAACGCTGGCCTCAATATCGTAGTGGCTGATGTGGAACTGTCTCCAGTGGCAACTTTCCGCAAGTGCATGGAGGTGAACTTCTTTGGTGCACTTGAGCTGACCAAGGGCCTCCTGCCACTCCTGCGTCACTCAAGGGGACGTATTGTGACCGTTGGCAGCCCAGCAGGTAAGTGCTCTTCCACTCTGAGACAAAGCAGTAAAGGAGCTGCTATGAGGTGAAGAATGATTTGGGGAATCCCAGGCCAAGGCTGAACATCCCCACTCTACCCGCAGGAGACATGCCGTATCCCTGCTTGGCAGCCTATGGAACCTCCAAGGCAGCCATAGCACTGCTCATGGACACATTCGGCAGTGAGCTGCTCCCCTGGGGTATCAAGGTCAGCATCATCCAGCCAGGCTGCTTCAAGACAGGTGAGGAGAGGTCAGGTTTGGGGAGGGGGGGGGACACGCATGTGGCAGGGACGTGTGTTCTAAGGATGTAGTGTGTGTGGCTTGACTTATAGGCATAGTTTACATGAAATAGATGAATGATGGCCTTTGGCTCTTCTGGCTGCTGCCTTCTGACCTTGTCACTCCTTCCTCAGAGTCAGTGACTAATGTGAACCTCTGGGAGAAGCGCAAGCAACTGCTGCTGGCCAACCTGCCTAGAGACCTGCTGCAGGCCTATGGTGAAGACTATATTGAGCACTTGCATGGGCAATTCCTGAATTCACTCAGAACAGCATTGCCTGACCTTAGCCCAGTTGTAGATGCCATCACTGACGCACTGCTGGCAGCTCAGCCACGCAGCCGCTACTACACAGGCCGTGGCCTGGGGCTCATGTATTTCATCCACTACTACCTGCCAGAGGGCCTGCGGCGCCGCTTCCTACAGAACTTCTTCATCAATCACCTTCTGCCCCGAGCACTGAGGCCTGGGCAACCAGGCCCTGCTCCTGCTCAGGACACACCCCAGAACCCAAACCCCTCCCCAGTGGCAGCTCTATGAGCCACAAACCTAGGTGTTTCAGCAGGAGAGGCTTCTTGAGCCCTTGGCCCTCTCCCCTGGCCATCATAGAGGCCTCAACCTTACTACCCTAGAGTCTGTGTTAAGAAAAGCCCAGCCTCTATTGCTGATGCCTAGTCCAGGCCTAGGAGGGGGATGTCTGCTAGTGAGCCTCTGGACCAGTCCTCTGCCTCATGAGCCCACACAAACCCTACCAGGCACCATGCTCCACACTGCAGCTTGGAGAACCCAGATGGATGGAGAGTTCAGTGTAAGATTTTGGCTGTAGCCTTTGATAAGACTCTACAAACCATTTCTGTGCTAACTTTAGAATGATTAGGCAGGTGGGAACCTCCTCAGAATTCTTTGGACCCACTGTCTCAGTGCTGCAAGTCCAGAGTAAATCCAACTGCTTCTTGACTGGCTCAAGATTTCAGTCCCCAGTCACTGGCTCCCAGCCACATGGAAGCTGCATGTTGTACTTGCCTGGTTGTTGACATTTGCAAATAAAGATACATTTTTATTTCTCCTACAACAGGAGATACAGTGTTTGGAGGTGACTGCCTGGTTGCCTGGGTGACAGGGTATGGCTATATGACAGAGAATGGTTACTTCTTGGGAGCTGAGGAAGTTCCCCAGACACTGTGTGGTTCATATCTGACCTCAGGCAAATTATTTGTCCCTAGGACTGGGTTTCTGCATATTGAGAAGGGAGTTACAGGTCTCAGTGAAGTGGTTAGGGAGGTGTGGGACCTCCAGAGGCAAGATAGAACTATTCTGTAACAACCCCCACCCCAGCCTATCTTCTTACCTGAGCTCCCAGCAGAAAGAGCCATCCTCCAGGGATTTCCCTGGCCCTGTGGCTGCTGACTGTGATGAAGTTGAGAGTCAAGGAAAGGTACAGAGCACAAAGAAAGGAGCACACAGCAGGCTTTTTAAAGAGGGCAATTTTATTGTCTCAGAGGGGCAGAGCCGAGGAGAGGGCTGCAAAGCTGCTTTCCCATACCCCAAGAATACATATTCTCTATTCTTCCCATAGGTCACGGTTCTGGGGATGACCTACAGACAGGAAAGGAGGCTTACACTGTCCCAGGGGTTCTCAGGTTAGGGAGGGACATGAAAGTCACATACGTTTCTTAGACATGTCAGTGGTTGTAAACATAGGGCTGGGGGCCTCTTTGCTCTGGAGGGGATCTTGGTCCATTCTTGATCAGAGGAGAGGTGCCTAACCCCTTTTAGACCTAAGAGCAGTCCCAGAGGGGGGTCATAGAAGCTGGGCAACCAATCCCAGGACAATGTGCTACACCTCACCAGGTCAGACAAGTGAGCCCTGGCTTCACCACAGCACAGACACACACAGTGCACTTGGGAACCTTAAGTTAGAAGGCTAGAAGATGGGGATGTAGTTGTCAATCTTGGCGCGATGGCGCTGGGCAATGCACTCAGCAATCCACACAATGTTGCGACATTCCTGTTCCTTAAGCTTCACAAAGGCATAAAAGACACCAAAGTGGAACTGGTTCAGGAAGGCCAGCTTGTTTAGCTTCACCTGTGGACAGACATAGGTGTAATGCACAGGTGCTGTGGCCAGCAGGATCAGGCCTAGGTCACAACCCTCCCTATTCAGGGTCGGTTCCACAAGACCATGTGCTCACCTCATGTTCAAAGAATCGGTCCTCCAGGGTCTTGTCTCCAGGATTGCTACCTGCACCCTCAAAAAGCAGTTTGTATTCCTGGCCAGGAAATGGGGAGAAGCACAGATATGAGCGCTGGGTACGAGGGTGACAACATGGTTACCTAATCTTGTCAGCTAGGGCACTCACCGGGTAGTAATCAGCTACATTCTTGACTTGTTCATAGTCATCAGCCCGAGCCAGCTGAGCCAAGCCCTCAGGGTAGAGCCGGCCGCAGTGTGGAAAGAGCTTGGCACGATCCTCCTTGGACAGCTCTGTGCCGAAAGAGTTGATGGTGATGATGAAAGCACGGCGATCCGCTTCAAACTGCAGGCCCAGTGCATAGGTGAGGAGAGAGGGAAGAGGAGAAGACCATGCCAGTCAACTGGCAGAGCTCCCCCTAGCAAGGCTCACTGGGGACAAAAGGCAGAGAGACGGGGAGGCACTCACCTCTAGGATAGGACACATGGCGTCAGCTGTGGTCCCACCCAACAGAGTACAGAACTTGTAGAAGGACTCCAGATAGGCCTGTGCAGAGGACAGTGTCTGCTTATAGCCAGAACAGCAGTGCTGGGAGATTTACTAGAAACCTAGTCAGTGTCATCTCCCCTCTCAAAACCTTTCACGGCAGGGATGGGCCAGCTCATTCTATGACAACTTCCCCTCTGCCAAACATCTACTAATTTCAACAGTTAATTATCCAAGTAGCAGTGGCTTGGTGCATTTTATCTGGGTGTGACAAAACAGTTTCTGGTCCACTATCTGCTTCGGGGTACATATTCCCACCCCTTTCTGTTGCCAAGCTAAGGGGGTCCTGTCTTCTTTCTGGTGCTTTGCCTTCCTTTTCTAGTCTTCAGAAACTTCCCCTTCCCCCGCCTCAGAAAACCAGGTATCCAAGGGCTAGTGAGGGAAAGTTATTCTCAGAGTTCACAAAGGTCTAGACTGAATTCATATGCTCTCCCTTCCAACAACCCACCTTGCAGAACACCACTCCTCTCACCCCCAGACAGTCCCTAGGTTTCAACAGCAGGAACCAAATTATCAGGTCAATTCCTGCTGAAGGATGGTTATCGTCTATGTGAACACCAGCCTCACAGTCAATAACAGGGTACAGGGGCTGACAGCTGAAACAAGTAATTTTGTCAAGGCAAATTTGAACTGTTGGGCATGAGGAAAGGACAGGTTAGTTCACATATAAGGTCTTCCCCAACTCTCATTTGCAAGGTCACTCAGAGGTTTCTTTCCAATACCTCTCCCCACATCAAAGTCTTGCAGACCCCATGGGGAACGCTTTTGCATGAAACTTGACTCAGATCCCACCTAAGGTCCCATATGTAGCATGATCACAGAGACTCTGGAGCTATATGTTAGGGACTATTCTGAGTTGGGGTTGGGGGGCTGTGAAAAGCTTTCGACATTCAGGTGTGCCATCCAAGCTGGCTGGGACCCATAGGAGGTGCATTCATAAACAGGTAAGATGATGATTCCCAGAGTTCTACAAGACACAGTAACATTATACAAGATGAGCACAGTAGAGAATCTGCGGGTTGATCACTGAGCTCATAGGAAACAAAAAGTTAATAAGTAAGCAATAAGAAAAAAACAGGAAAGCAACAACAGAATCCAGCACAGAGGATCAAAGCCTGTAGGCAGAAAGGGGTCCCATCTCCCACCTTGGTGGTACTTTACAGCTCCTCCAGGAGTCAGTCCTCTGGCCTTCTTTGTGGCCAGCCAGGCTGGTTATGCTAAAAATTTTAAGACCTATCCTAGTGGAGTCTGCAGTTCCTATCTATGGGGAAAACTACTAGCCAGTTTGGGGTTCCATGCCCTGTTACCTGTTTGTTTGGCCAAGCTGTATTGATTCTTGAGAATCTTCTCAATATCAATGATATTGAGAATGATATTGAGAAGCTGACCCTAGGATTAAGGTCCATGCTTTCCTCTAGAGGCTATAGCAGCAAAGAAACTGGCAAGATTCAAGTACCAAGGTCACCTCCCCAACCCCACCCTGTCCCCTGGAGTCTGCCAGCCCATGGTTGGTTGCTGCACCAGCTGCCTACAATTCACTTGCCAGACGGCTGAGGGTCTACCTAATCTCCCATCTGTGGCCATTGGGCTGGGACATTGCCTGACAGGCAGGCAGCTTTGGCATGGGGCCTACAGTGGTGGGTTAGCTTTTATGAGTTAGTTTCTGGGCAGTCCTTGCCAGTGACTCCAGTTAAAACCAGTCAGGCCCAGAGAGGGTGTGGGTAAGGCTGGGGGTATAGCCACACCCCTCATTCTGTCTGGGACAAGCAATCTGTAAATAGGCCAGGTGAGTGGGTGGGAGCACTATAAGATTTTTGTGCATGTGTGTGCACACATGTGTAGATATTACCTTACCCCTTACCATAATAATAATCTGCCTTCCATCCTGCAGTCATAGAGGACCGTCTAAGAACATTCTGCTCTGTTAGAAGACTTTAGGCTAACAGCCTAAAGTTCATTTAATTTTTTTCACATTTTACTTATTTTGTGTGCATGGATGTGTAAAGGTAAAAAGACAATTAGTGAATATCCGCTCTCTCCACCATGTGGGTCCCGGAAATCAAACTCAGCTTGTCTAGATTGGCAGTTAAGCATCTTCATTTCCTGAGCCATGTTGTCAGCCCAAAGTTAAAGTTTTTGTTATTGTTCTTGTTTGTTTTGTGACAGAGTCTCACTATGTAACCCTGGCTGTCCCAAAACTTAATTCATAGACTCAAACTCACAGAGATCTGCCTGCCTCTGACTTCCAAGCACTGGACTGAAAGTCACTATGCCTGGCTTACCTTTTCTTGAGACTCTTACCATGGAGACATGGCTGACCTACAACTCACTATATATTCTAAGTTAATCTTGAACTTAGAAAAAATCTTCTTGCTCGAGTTTTCCTAGCATTCTGAAGTATGCACCAGCACTCCGAGCTAAGGTTCAAACTCTTGCTGATGTATTCAAGATGTATACACTCTTGCTGGGTGACTTGGCTCACTCAGTGCATGTATCTTCCTTTGGATCTCCTCCCCACTATCCATGTGAAACCTACACTTTCACAGTAAACCCCTTGCCATCTGGCCTGACCCATGCTCCTTGCTTTCCTTTTGCCTATATTATCACAACTTCCATCATCTACCTCCAGATCCTAGCTCTGTGTTGACACAGGCCCCACAGAAAGACTAGATGGCCTGAGTTCAGGTTGAGTCAAATGTCCACCAGTCAGGGCAGAAGACACATACCTCCAACCCCCCAGTGGAGACTGGATAGACAGATATCCTCAGGTTTAGGTCAGCGGATCCCTTAGCAGTGCCATCCTCAGCTTCTCTTCAGGGTTTGCCTACTGTTGATCCATGTTCCTGACTAAAGTCTTCCAGGAGTCTTGGCATCACAGCTTAGAATCACAGCACAAACTGAACCTAGCCTTTCCCTAAATGTCCCTAACTGGTAGTTACCTTTTAATCTCCACAATGACTGTACGAATCGAGGAATCCCAAAACCAAGAGACTAGCCAGTCTATGCCATAGTCTAGTAGGAAGCAAAATGTGAATAAAAGCTGAAGATAGTGAGATATATGGCATTGGCTCACAGTCTGGGAACCTGAAAGGGTCATAATAAACTGGCTGTGCCTGGCTGGATCCTTCCCCCACATAACTAAGCACATATTGCTGCCTTTGCCTAGGTGCCTGTCTTGGCTGGCAAAGCTCATGTGGTGTGGGTTTGAGGGCTATGGCCTGGGTGATGGCCCATGACACTCCTGGATGCTACATGAGTGGCTGTCCAGGAACCAGCTCTGGCAGGCCAAGCCATTCCATTCTGAGCCTGCTGCAGACACCATGGAATGGATAACCTATTCTATAAAACCTTGAAACCATCCCAGGAACCTGAAAATAAGAGGCTAAGCCCCCAGAAAGGAGCATGCTGGTCCACCTTCTGTCACACCCCCACCCACCCACTAACAAGTCAACCCCCACGCCCCCAACTCCCCATTGCTTCTCAAGAACACTACCTTGTAAAGCGTATTTCGGATTATCTCAATGTTCATTTCATCAAGGTCTTGCTCTGAGATGCAGTCCTGGAAAAAAGCCGCTGGGAAGGGAAGACAGGGATGTGAAGAGCAGGAAGGTAGCCTAAGTGAGAGGACTCACTTCATAAGGCCCACTAAGCTAAGTACTGGAGACCCGAATCTAGCTGGAGATACTGCCTTGGAAGTAGGAGAAGCAATTCTCTGGGCTGTGTGTGTGTGTGTGCTGACCTGAGCTTTTCCGGCCTCTTTGCTCCTAAAATTGATTTATAAAGGAGGCGGCCAGCCATAACATGATCTAATCGCTGCTGGGGCAGACCCAAGTTTAGACCATGCCAAAGACAGGCTTGCATAAGAGGCCATGAGATTTCCCTTCTCCAGGGGCAACTGGAGGCTGAAAACCACTGCTATGTATACCCTATGAAAGCCTAGAGCCTGCACATGGGAAACTAGCCCCCCTCCTCCTCCTCCTTCTTTTTAAAGATTTATTTATTTATTTATTTCATGTATGTGGGTACACTACTGCTGTCTTCAGACACACCAGAAGAGGGCATTGGATCCCATTACAGATGGTTGTGAGCCATCATGTGGTTGCTGGGAATTGAACTCAGGACCTCTGGAAGAGCAGTCAGTGCTCTTAACTGCTGAGCCATCTCTCCAGCCCCCTTCTTCTTCTTTAGATAAGAATGAGCTTATGGAGAAGTGAAAGCTAAGCTTGGAGTAGTTAGAAATCCATTGTAGGACTAAGAGGAGAGGCTAGGGCAGAATCCCAAGGAGGGCCTAAAAACGTACTTGATGTCTCACCTTTAAAGAAACTGCAGAAACCACAAACACCCCAGAACTAGCTCAGAGTTACAGGGAGAACCAAAGGTAAACTAGGTGAGTAGATATGGCTGGCACTTCTCAGCTTAGGACCTTCTGATTCAACTCTGGTGGCTTTCTGGAACAGTTCCCCAGGGTTTAGATTTTGGCTAAAAGGGTACTAACTAGTTATTACCACACCTTCTCTTCAGCATTCTAGGCAGACAGGAACCAGCACTAGTGAGGCAGGGCTAATAGGAAGCTATCCTGACTCCCCTCCCTTTCTGGGCCTTTGACATGGACCTTGCATCCTGCTGGACACCATCTGACCTGACCCCTGGGACGTGCTCAGTGGAGTCAAATGAAGCTGTTTGCTTTTCTTTTCTGTTTCTTAAGAAGCCAGCCATTACAGCCCTGGTTAGGGCCACAGTCTGCCAGACCCCTCAGGACTCCAAGGGACACAAGCCTCTTGCTCTTCTCCATAAGTTCATTCAGCCCTCTTCTGAATTCCGAAAAACTATGCAGGAAAGGAAGTGGGATAGGAAACAATGAGAATAGGAAGCTGAGGGAAGGGCAAGGTCAGCTACAGCACAGTCTCCTGCTTTAAGGCTGCCCCACCTCCAACAATCCATAAAACCCACACTGAGGCTCTGATGCTAAGACCACTGTCCAGCTGCTGTTGCCACCACAGAGGCTCACCCAGGGGTGTGTCCACCAGAATGGCATTGTAGAGCTCTGCAGGTGTCTGTGCGATGTTCACAGCCTCCATCTGCTCAAAGCTGCCTAGCGGATGGCACTTGGGCACAAGTTCAGCTATTGAACGCTGGTGCAGTGTGCCTGTGATAAGCAGGATCACGTTGTCAATCATGTAGCTATAACTGTGAGAAGCAGACAACAACAGGGCAGACTATTAGGGTAGAGGGCTTAGGAGGCCTGGCCCAACAGCCTTGCTCACACAACTCCTAAGAGTAAGTGCTGGCTTGTGAACGCTGTAGATAGGCTCCAGAGAGACTATCCTTCCCCACCCAGATTCCTGTCACCACTACCACCACTGCCGCCCCCACTGCCACCACCACCCTTAACCCCAACCCCCAATAACAGGAACACCAGGTAAATACAGCTTCTCCTTTAACAGCATGGTAGATTCATGCCCCATAAATGACTGGAACACAAATAAATAGCCTACAGTGTGAACAGTGCTCCAAGAGTACACAGAGACCATGGGCACATGCAGGTGAGGCACATAACCCATCCTAGGGGCAGGTGTGGTCAGGAGCTTGACAGATAAAAGGACTGGGAGATAAAAGTGTGTTCTGGAAAGAGGGAACAGTATGCAAAGGCCTCGAGGCACACACTAAGTGAGACTGGTCTGTTCTGAGGAACTGAGTATTGTCAAGACTGGCAGAGGGAAAGGGAGGGCACAGCTGTAGGCAAGGCAGTGCTGTCAGCAGAAGGCTGCCTGGAGACTGAGCTCAGGTCAGGCAGAGGGTCCCAACTTTACCCCAAATACTACAGAGCCATAAGTGGGATGAAAATAAGAAACCACAGTATAATTAGTGCCACTCTGGCTCCACAGGAGTTGGAAGTCCAGAGGAGGAGAGGAGAAAGACTAAGGAATAGGCTGGAGAAAGGCTTCTCCAAGAAGGGCCAGAGAAGAGTTGTAAAGGCCACTTCTGGAATAAAGGACAGGATCAGGCAGACTGCAGAGCCCCACTGTGAAGACAAAAAAATACACTACTCCTTAGAACCAGTTCAAGCAATTACTCAGGAGAGACTGAATGAGATCCAGAGGTGGGTCTGATTCAAGTCAGTTCTAGACTTAGTCTCTTAGGCTTGTCCTGCAAGAGGATGCTCTGTGCACCATGGACAGCAGAGGGGGCTGTGGAGCTGGGGAGGGTGGGGCTGCCTAGCTAAGACTTGGCAAGAAACAACCAAGATAACTTGTCTCCAACTGAAAAGCAGATCCACAGAGGAGCTGTGGCAGAAAGTTCTGTGTACTCACCTATGGGATGAGGTAGTGGGGGAAGGGAAGAGATAAAGAAAAGGAGAGGACAGTCAGGCTACAGCTGCAGTAATCCCAACTATTACCCATCCTGTTACAAGTAATGAACTCTAAGTATAAAGGAGGTGGAGAATGTCCTTAAAGGCCAGGCTGGGCCTTGGAAGGGTAAGGACTAAAGATGGAGGCTACTGTCAATCGGGCCCTGAACATAGTTCTTGTTCTGTTTCTGGGAGGTCCAGAACTAGGCTCTATCCCTGTAACAAATCTTGAGTACCTAGGGCTGAGACTATACCAAGGAAAGGCCTTGATAGGAGGTGGGGCTCAGTACCAAAGTAATAAAAGGAGGGAGAAAGGTGGTGGCCCAGAGTACCAGCCACTGTGGTACTCCCATAAGGCCCTCAAAATACCCGAGTCCTGTGTCAGTCTAACCCATACTCGTTGTGCTTGATGAACACAGCTCCCACTCAATTCAATGCCATTACATCCTCTGGTCTCCTGGGCCTGGGGCTAGGCAGCTGACTTCTTTCAATAACCAATCTGGATGGATCATTATAGGATATACACTGAGAAGAGTCAAGCCTCCCCTTCCAAAACCAAGGGTCTCAAGCAAGATCCATCTGTAATTACAAGCCAAGAGACACACATGGCCAGTCTCTTGTCCTTGACCCCGTAGAACTGACAGAGTGGGGGACAGTATAAAGTAAGAGTCCATCATAGCTTTGTGCTTTGGCCTCAACCTCTATCTCCTTTACTCTAGCTATATCTCCTGCTTCTGATGTCTTCTGTATCTCATATATAATAGGACACATATACCACCACCCTTCATTGGTTAACTTGCACCCAGTCCAGCCATACTAAAACAAATGTCTTCCCAAGACAGCCACAGAGACCCCACCCCAGAGATAAGAATGCCTTTTCCCTCATATCTCCTTGGATATGCTGAAGAACAACAGCATATCCCTTGAACTTGCATTATTCAAGTGATCCTATGTAGCCTAAGCACCACAACCGATAAAATACCTATGGCTACCTATGGCCAGCGCCTTATGTTTTAGTTCTAAACTCCCACTTCTGTCTTCTCAAAGAGACCACCACAACCCCAGTTTCCTTAACCTAAACTTATCCCTCCCCCACCTGTGCCCACAACCCAGGGTCTCTGTTTATCTGTTTAGGCTAGGGACAAGACTGGAATAAGACATCAGAGAGGGTGTCTAAGTACTTCTGAGGGTCCTGGCCCAGCCTAAGAAGAAATCCCTGTAGGGAAATGCTGCCACCTGACTTCGTTGCTATACCTCTAGTGAGTGGAAGAGACCAGCTGTGGTTCATGGTTCAGCTCTGACACTGTATGCAGAAGCCAGTAGTAGCCCTCCCCTCCCTTCTAGCTTCCCCAAACCTCTCCTTGCTATAAGCCTTAGATGAGTACTGAGAAAAATGCTGGGCCAAGTTAGGGCCACTCATGACCACAGCCACTTCTAACTCCACCTCCTACTCAGGCCAGGCCAGCCTGTATCCTGTGCCAGGCTGAGCACTCCCCCACCCCATCCCCCAGGGCCAACTATAAGATTATTTCAGTGGAGGCCCCTGCTTTCCCTTCCTGCACAGCAAGGCTCAGAATCCTCTTTCTTGGGAGATGGAAGGCAGTACAGGCCTGGCAGAGATGATGAGACCCAGCCATATGCCTTCCTACTTTAGCAAGCAGGAAACCTTCCTCCTCTCTGCCTAGTTAAGTCTTCAGAAATTGCCTCCCTGCCCCCAGAAAGCTGCTTTGCCATGTCTCCCCTCATGTGGCCTCAAAAGAGAGAATAAAGTTCCAGCTGGTCAGCATCTCCCTCCAGAGGAAGACAGCTGGGGAGTGGATGGCCCACTGCCCGCCAGGCCAAAGAGGCTCTTTTGGAGTGGGGGTGTAGAGCAGTCTATAATCCTCTGCCTTAAGGCCCTCCCTTGCCCTGTGCCTCCAAATAACTTGGACTAGGAGAAGTTTCAGGCTACAGTTTAGGAAGCTACTTCCTTTAAGAAACCTTTAGAGTCCCTAGCCGACCCTGTCCTTTCACTATGCCCTTTGGTGCCACCTGCTGGAGCAACATGGCTTTTCTGCCCTTGACCTGGGAGGTTGTATAGAACCAGATACTTGTGCCAACTGGCCTACCTGCAGCCCCGACCAAGGAACCTCATTTGTTGCTAGTGACATTATTAGTACAAAACTACATCTAGGTCCAAGGAGCCCCACCCAGGGCTGAAAATGAACAGAAGTTTCTGCTATGACCTTATTTAGCACATTACCCTTTAATGAGATGTGGTCCACACAAGAGTTAGTGGGGCTCTGACCATTTCCTCATTAAAATCCTGACCCTCCTCCAAGGCCCAGTTGGGTTATCCCATTTGATTTGAGCCTTTGGGGTCCTGAAGGGTCCCTCACAGTGGTGCTTTTTCCTAAGCCAGAAAAGAACAGGGTCAGTGCTAGCTCCCTTTCCATCCTAAAGAGCAATAAGGAAACAACGCACAGCAGTCCTTGGTTAGCAGAGACTTGTAGTCCACCCCTACAAAGTCGGCTTATTGGGAACACTTGAGATAAGAAGGTCTGGGGAAACCCAGATGACCACTCTAGGGCCAAGAAGGGTCAAAGTAGGGGCAACATGTCCTTAAGAGGATAAGAGATGCTTTGGGGGACCCACTAGACACTTGAGGCCATGTCCTGGGACAAAGCTTCCTTCCAGGTGTCCACGTCCCAGATAGTACACATTAACCACACAATTTCTGCCAATGGACATGTAAGCTACAGGTAGTTGTTATACACCAGGGATGGCCCCTGCTAGAGACCCGCTTCATTAAAAAACAATGGCATTTAGGGGCCACCTGAAGATGTCCCAGAGACCAAGCTGACCCTTTTACATACAACTTTCCCAACTTCTCTTCCAGGGTTATGGGTTTGTCCTGTGAGAAAAATACCATGGAAAGGGCCAAGAAAAAAAAAGTATCCATCATGGCTAAAGAACCCTGAATACATGCTCTATCCAAGTTACAGGGCAAGTTACGCCTGGTAACAGCCCTCAGTTTAGCAGCATATTAAATGTGTTAGCATTGTGATGTTGAGCTAGGTTACCTAAAACTACATGCTGACAGTCTACTTCGTGCTGACTGCCTGCTCTATGGCACACGACCACCCCTGCTGTCACTGTCTGCTCCCTCAGCACCACTGTTCCTCTACATCTATGTAGTTCCCTCCCATCTATGTAGTTCCCTCCCATCTATGTAGTTCCCTCCTGGCATGGCTCTAGACTCAAATTTTTCAGTATAGATTCCCACCCCTAGTTCTTCCCTCAAATGCCTTTCTTCTCAGCCAAGTAGCCATTCCTTAAGGAAAGCAGTCATAAGTCCCCAGCCTGAGGGAGTCCCACCCCAGGCCCAGTACAGGGTCCAAATGAAAGCTTCACTCAACTCTTACCAAAGTTCTATGGATCTGATAGGGCACTGGAAGAGAAAGAAATAGGAATTAAATTCAGTCAGATACCATGAGAGAAGAGACTGCTGAGGGCTGGATACAACCAGTGTCCGATCCTAGAGACCTCAGCCACATGAAGGCCATGAGTGACCAGAGCCAGAGCCTTGCTGTGGAGTGACAAAACTTCTGGGAAATGACTACAGGCTTGAGTGATAGAGGAGGTGAGAGAAAAGATGAGGAATGTGAAAAATAGGCCCCCCAAAAAATGAGTTTTTTTGTTTTTTGTTTTTTTTGTTTGTTTTGTTTTTGCGAGACAGGGTTTCTCTGTATAGCCCTGGCTGTCAAAAAATGAGTTTTAAGGGTGGTTAATGATTTTAGAGATGAAGGTGTGGTACTAGAAGCACTTAAAAGGGAAGGTAACAACACAGAAGTAAAGAGGAGTGGCCACTCAGGGTCCATGTAAGGGTGAGGAGATTCAGAATGCTGGTAGAAGGATCTCAGGGAAAGGAAGGTGAATGGACTCGGGGCAGGATGCAGATGCAGTGTTGGAAGGTGTACTTGCTTCTGATGACTTTGTAGAAGAGTAGGTGAGTCATCTTCACAGAGATGAAGAGACTACAGGCAGGAGAAGAATGATGTTTAGGATGGGGAGGGGTCATCCTACTCATGATGGGAGCTGCAGGGTGCTGAGTAGGGACATGAAGAAGTTGCTGGGCAGAAACAAGCTGAGGCTGAGTAGGTGAGCACATATGTCTTTAGTAGGCATGATGTTCCCTCCCACACACCCTGCCAATAGCTGTCTTCCCCAGCTCTGTTCCTAGAAGTGGAGGTGGAGGAAGGACATCTCCAGGCTGGAGGCTCTGGGATTCCTCTGGGCTGGGGGGCTGCCAGTAAGGTAGGACCATGAGTCAGGAAGCCAAGAGAGTTACAGATGTTGGCAGAAGAAATCTCAAATGATAGACCAGAAAACTTCAGCTAGAGAGGTAGGGAAATGAACAAAGACGGGATAGCAAGAAAGGAAACAAGGCCCAATGTTCTGTTTAATCTAGACCCCATGTTCTGCAAGGGATTCAAAGTGGGCTGGAGAGCCTGAAGGCTGTGAGTGGAGGATGGTTGCCTGACTCCGCGATGTCAGGACATAGCAGTGAGCAATGGGGGTAGGGGGGACAATGTGGGGAGTAGAGGAGGCATTGCAGATGAAGGGGTCAAGGATAAGCAGACACAGGTTCAGACTGGTCAACATGTGACAATCACCCATGATTGGAAGAGACCAGGAAGTGGTGGATTCAGAAAGTTTGCCACAGGATAACACTTGGTCACTTTAAGCACACATGGTGCTTGGAGACAACCTCCAGCAAAGAGCTGGCAGCTGCTCTGTCTCAGTCACTCTCAGAGCCCTCTCCAGTATCACAGCCTGGCAGGCTGACACCAAAACAGGCCAGGATAGATGCACAGGTAGGTGGACAAGTTGGCAGCAAGATGGATAACATCTACTCTCTGACCACTGCCATGGGGTCAAGCTTCTTGCAGCCAGCCTAGCTGCCAAGACCAGAACATTAACCAGGAAGCTGGAGGAGCTTTGTGCAAACAAGCTGAAGGTGAAGGCTGAGCTATGGCAATAAATTTAGTTTCCTGGTATGTCCTTGGCTCTTGCTGTGGGGTAGGGGAGAGACAGGCCCAGGCTAGGGGTTAGGTGACCTAAGGTAGAATGATATGTGACACACACACCCAAAGCATCAGTATATAATACACTCTATCTGCCCTGTCCCATGAGATCCATGTTGGCATGCCTTGATAAGGAGAAAGACAGTTTGAGCATGAACCCATGTAGGATTCTGCAGCAAAGAGGTACCTGGAGGAAAAGATCTACAGCCAGGAGAAGGTTTGCTCTCCAACTTAAAGAAGTACTCTGCACCTTTCAGGTGTCCCAGCCTGCTATAACTGAGGTTGGAGCCCTTTACCTAAATACCCCATTTGAGTAGATGAATTCTATGCAAGTGGCTGTTCTTGGCTAAGAGGAGGAGATGGACTAGAGAGCCACATACAACCCTGTCTCTGAAGAGACAAGTGGAGTGATGTGTCTGGTCCCAAACAAGAGGCTAGGGAAAGGGAAAAACAAGACATGCAGAAGAATATGGGGATACATCTCCTAACAACATACACCATACAGCACGCTCAGAGGCTAGCCAATGATCATACTTCTGCTCACCACTTGCATGAGGCAGCCACCTGGTTTGGAACCATTATTTGTCCGCCAGGCTCTGACTCATGACTTCTAGGTCATTCCTTCAGAGCCAACTTCTCTACCTTTTAGGGTCCCAGATACATAGGACTAGTTAAAGTAGCCTGTTCTAGCCCTCAAGTTCAGGGTCTTCTCTGTTTAGCTTCTCTAAGACCTTGATATATAGCTTCTCTAAGAGTTCCTCCCAAGGGTCACATAATGGGGAAGCCTGGAGCAACCAAGAGTTATTAATAAACAACCTACCCACCTTAGCTCCTGGGAAGAACAGCAAAGCATTTAGCCTCCCCCAACTCAAGCCCATTCCCTGTGTTTCTGACCTGTCAGAGCACATGAAGAACAGCCCTCAGCTGTTGGGATAATCTTTTTGTACACTGTGTGAAGGTGTGTCTCTGTCCTTCCTCAACTGCCTCTTCTGATTGGTTAAATAAAAAACTCAACAGCCTAGGCAAGGCAGGAGAGTATAGGTGGGACATCCAGGAGACATGGGAACTCTGGAAAGAATCAGAGGCGTAGGGGATTCACCAGCCAGACATGGAGGAAGGAGCAGGTGCTGGGACTGAAGGAAAGAGGTAATGGGCCACACGGCAGAAAGTAGATTAGAATAAATGGGCTATTAAGTTATATGAGGTAGTTGAGAACAAACTTAGATGTCAGGCCTAATCATTCATAAACAGTAGTAAGTCTCCATGTCATTATTTGAGTGACAGTGGGTTGAGACAGTCCAGTGATGTTCAGCCTAGGTAGGGGCAGAAGGACTGTGTGGCCCATCCCAGGCTCTCCAGAGTTCTGTCTACACTCAGACCTTGACTCTACCATGAGGGGAGTAGGGGGAAACCTAACAGAGTGTTTGATGTAGGTGTTGTAGAGTAAGTGAATAGGGGAGCTCCAATTCTCTCAGCTTTTGCAACTTTAACACCTCCACAACAATGAGAGACAGGAAAAGAAACTGGTAACACCACTTGAAAGGTGACCTAGAGTCCAGAGTTGTTGAATGACCAATCTAGTTACACCACTTGAGAAGACTTTAAAGACATTCTTTAAAAACAGCTGGCCTGACAGAGCTGCCATCTGGTCATCTGAAAGAAGCACAATAGCTGCTGACCTAGGCCATTCTGGTGCCAACTTCTACAGGCACAGAACTACCTTGCCCAGCATTATAGGTTCACTCACGTAATGAAGTCCAGGAAGCTGGCGAGAGGCTCATAGGCATGGTTTCTCATGTGGCGGAACTCTACTACCATCTTCTCCTTGAGCTTGTCATCGATGACTGACACCGTCAGAGGCGATGCTTCATTGGCCAGGAAGTTGCCATAATCTGTACTCTGCAGGTGCAGCTTCAAGTCTGAAACCCAAGGGTAGATGGTAAGGGCTAGGCTTTCTGAACCTTACCAGCTGCCCTAAGTTTCCATCCCTAGCCAATTCTAAGCCCAGCTCTCCCCATCAAAGTGTGTCCTGCTGCCACCTGACTTCACCTCCCTATTGGCTCAGTGCCAATTTACAAAGTAGCTACGCTAAGGTCCAAATGCTCCAGACCCTAGGAGGTTGGGAAACCTCAACATAAGCTATCATTTATAATCTGTAGACTCTGAGATCCTGACTTGGAAGAGAATATTACATGGGCTCTACTCTCCAGCACATTAGAATTGGAAGACCAAAATATTCAGACATGAGGCACATTAAAAAAAGAAATTCTGCCAGGCAGTGGTGGCACATGTAGGTGGATCTGGGAGTTCAAGGCCATCCTAGTCTACAGAGTAAGTTCTAGGACAGCCAGAGCTGCATAGAGAAGCCCTGTCTCAAAAATCCAAACCAAACCAAACAAACAAAAGAAGAAGAAGAAGGAGGAGGAAGAAAGAAAGAAAGAAAGAAAGAAAGAAAGAAAGAAAGAAAGAAAGAAAGAAAGAAAGAAAGAAAGAAGAAAAGAAAAGAAATATTCAAAGCTGCTGGAGGTTTCCCCTTAACAGTGGCTGGAGGTAGACAAACTAATACTAAGAATTCCCTTCAATTTTCTTTTCTTTTTTTTTTTTAAAGATTTATTTATTTATTATATGTAAGTACACTGTAGCTGTCTTCAGACACACCAGAAGAGGGCATCAGATCTCATTACAGATGGTTGTGAGCCACCATGTGGTTGCTGGGATTTGAACTCAGGACCTCTGGAAGAGCAGTCAGTGCTCTTAACCGCTGAGCCATCTCTCCAGCCCTCCCTTCAATTTTCAGAGACACATATGAAAAAATATGACTTACCCCTGCCTCTAATCCATTCCTCACACAGCAGCCAGTGATTGTTTTATTTTGCAGTGCTGGGAACTAAACTTAGGGCTTCCTATATGCTAGGCTATATTGTATTACTGAGGTTTTGTTTGTTTGTTTGTTTGTTTATTGATTTTTCCAGACAGGGTTTCTCTGTGTAGCCCTAGCTGTCTTGGAACTCACTCTGTAGACCAGGCTGACCTTGAACTCAGAAATCCACCTGCCTCTGCCTCCCAAGTGCTGGGATTAAAGGCATGTGTCACCACTGCCCAGTGAAGTATATTTTATTATTTTTACTTTTTTATATACTTGTGTACATATGTATGCATATGCATGATTGTAGAAGTCAGAGGAAAATCTTAGATATCATTTCTCAGGCTCTTCCGTTTAGACAGAGTTGCTCACTGGCCTGGAATCTGACCAAGTTGGCTAGACAAGTTGGCCATTGACCTTATAGGGGATCCAACTCTCTTGCCTCCCATCTCACCATTGCTGGTATAAAAATACATGCCACCACACCCACCTTTTTACGGATTATGGGAATCTGAACTAGGGAGCCATCAACCTAGTTCATTTGTTCGTTCGTTCATTCATTCATTCATTCGAGACAAGATCTCCCTATGCAGCTTGACTGGCCACTCTGCCTCTCAAATGTAGGATTAAGAGTATATGCCACCATGCCTGGCCTCTTTGAAACATGATCTTGTTATGTAGCACAAACTGGTCTGAAACTCACTATGTAGATCGGGCTGGCCTCAAACTTTTTCAATCCTCTTGCCTCAGCCTTTCAAGTGCTGGTATTGAGATCACAGGCACTAACCACCATCATCAGCTTTGATGCTTCTCAAAAAGTTACCTCTATCTGTGTGTGGAGGTAGGTGTGAGCATGCATATGCCCACACATTTTCCCAACATGCGTGTCACTATGTGCCTATGGAGACCAGAGGACTCCTGAAGAAATCTGTTCCCTCCTTCTACCACATGAGCTCCAGGTACTGCACTCAGGCTTGGTGGCAAGTGCCTTTGCCTGCTGAGAGTGGACTTCTTAAAACATAATTATTTATGTTCTAAAAATTACTGTAGAATAAATGAAAAAAATAGAAGATGAGTGACAGTGGCTGGAGAATTACTCCTGGATTATTATATGAGGGCTGCTATGGTGATGATGAAAATACTGAAGCCAACGATGGGTGGGAGGAGATGAAGGACTCCCCAGATGTTCTTGAGGCCCAGAGGGTCACACCAGCTGGAGCTGCTCAGAGAGAATGAAAGGTGCAACAGAAAACTCGTCCATAGACTTCAGGCACCTCTCTGATGCCCCTCATACTGTAGCATATGAAGAATGCCTCAACAGTGTTTGGCACTGAGGCATACACCTTTAATCCCAGTACTCAGAAGGCAGAAGCAGGAGGATGTCTGTGAGTTTGAGACCAGCCAGTTCTACACAGGCAGTTCCAGGTCAGCCAGAGCAACATAACTAGACCCTGTCTCAACCCAAACAAATGAACACCCACCACAATAAAGAATGCTCAACTTGCAGACAAGTATGCAAAAAGAAGATGGAAGAGCACATGTCGCTGAATATGGAGAATGTGTATACAAGTGCTGGAATAGCTACTTTCCAACTATATGCTGGGGGGGGCACTGGTGATAAACAGAATTTATGTCATCAGTGGCACCTAAGCACTAATAGGGTATACCTTAGCTTGAGGAGGATCAATGTGTTCATGCCAACTTACCCACTTACACCTACTTTTCTCCCATGGCCACCCCAAAGACGATAAAAAAGAGAAGGCAAAGCAAGTTAAGAGAAGCCACCGGGCTTTTAATGATATGTGCACATCTTCCAATGACTCTACCCCAGGACGTCTGCAATCACTCTGCTAAGGGGTTCTGTTCTTTCTTATTCTCCCAATATGGCTAGTTTGAGAGTAAGGCATAGGTAACAAGAGGTATTCAACTCAGAAATGCTTGGGTTATTGTAATTCAGATGGGTTTTGCAGGAAAAAAAATCTAATTCTATTGATGGCTATTGCCATAACAGTCTATTGCCTGCATTTCTACCTCCACATTGTAATAACCTCAAGACTAGGCAAGTGCACAATCTTTTTAAAAGAAACATGGTGGAGAGGTTCTAGATCAGCTGGCAGAAAGCTTACTTACCATATATGAAGTCCTAGGTTCATTCCCTAGCACTGTACAAAATCAGGTGTGATGGCGCATGCCTCTAATACCAGTATTTGGGGACAGAAGTAGTTCAGTTGTTCAAGGCCAGCTTAGGCTATAAGAAATAGGGGGTGGGGATGGCGGTGGGGTATAGACAGACAATACTTATATCTTAGAACACTTGTCTAAGCCGGGCGGTGCTGGCGCACGCCTTTAATCCCAGCACTTGGGAGGCAGAGGCAGGAGGATTTCTGAGTTCGAGGCCAGCCTGGTCTACAAAGTGAGTTCCAGGACAAGCCAAGGCTACACAGAGAAACCCTGTCTTGAAAAACCAAAAAAAAAAAAAAGAACACTTGTCTAGTTGTTTCTTTTTTAAACGTATTCACCACCATTGCTCTCTTTAGACTGAAGAGGACATCAGATCCCATTGCAGATGGTTGTGAGGGAACTGAACTCAGGACCTCTGGAAGAGCAATCAGTGCTCTTAACCACTGAGCCATCTCCCCAGCCCATGTCTAGTAGTTTCTTATAGCACACAGCCATGCTGCTTCATAAGTCCGCCAGCTTTTCTGAATTACTCTGAGGAAGCATAACTTTTCTTTTTCTTCTCCCTTATTTAAGCATATTTTTCTTAACATCCTGAGCTTCACTCCTCTAATGCCTCACTCACCACCATGGAGCTCTGCATGCTGCCACCTACCTGACTCCACAATGGTTTAACTCAACTGCATGGCTGTTTTTCCTTTTCTATTCTCCTCCTTCAAGCAGTTACTGAGATTACAACTTGCTTGCCCTGGGGTTTTTGTTTGAAATGCTATAAAAATTGTCCTCTTAAATCACCTTTGGCTTTGCTTGACTTTCAAAAAGAAAAGAGAAAAAAAATTATTTATGCCTCTGAAATGGTTTTTGTGGGTATGAAACAAATGGTTAAAAATATGAGCTATCCCACCTAATAAGTACTGAAATGAAGCAGACTTCATTTACCATGTCATATTCATGCCCTGATTTATATACTTGTATCTATCAGTAAACATGTTGCTACTGGGGCCTTGGGGACTAACATGATGAGCAAGGGGTTCTGGCCCAGGGCCACCAAGTTCCCAAACATTTACTACAAGAAGTTCTAGAGCTGACAGCAGCCAGGCCAAACTGTCCATTTATCCATGCAGCCATAGCAGCCAGCCTAAAATTGTCTTCAGGCCAAAAGGCTTCCTCTTCAGCTCCCACGGCCTGAGTCTAGAGACCAAGACAGAGGCAGAGGAAGGCTCCAGGGTAAAACTCAGTCCTCTGACTGGAGTGTTCCTGTCACTGGTCTCATTAGTTCTTAGGTAGCAAGCCTACTACCCCTACTCAATCCCCCTGATCCTTCATTCCCAAGCACTGAGGATCCAGGCCTCTGCACATTCTGCCCTTCTGAACCCTGGCACATGCTCTGGGAAGATTCCCTAGACAAGCTATCACCTCCCACTGGGGATCCTGATGATAAACTCTCCAGGAGCATGACACTTCCTCTATCCCAGACTTTGCCTTGCATCACAAAACTCTCTGAGAAGACTAGCTCAGCAACTTCCCCAACTGCCAAACACTTTCTCTTTAACAACCAGTTAAGTCTCCATCAAATACCTGGTACTCCAGTGAGAGTTTTCACCTCAGACAGCCTGGACATACACAGGCTATGCAATGGTCTCCTTCCCATGCTAGGAGCAATCTTTGTGCTGGACCTCCCAGATATGTCAATTTCAAAGGCTTATCAATAAAAGCCAGAACCTTGTCCAGAGTCTCAGTCAGAGTACAGAGAAGCTAGGATATCAAACAGGCCTGGTGGAACTTTGTCAGTCCCCACCTCAGCTCTCTTTTGTTCTCTGAGCCTCCTTGAACACATTGATAGAGCAGGCCTTTCAGGTATATAATCAGCTGCCCAAATAGCCTTTAAAGCCAGAAGAGTTGACCACTGGCTTGCAGACCACCTAGATACTCACTGCCCACTTGTCAATAGTAGGCATAGGCCCAGACTATCAAGACTCAGTGACAAATCCCACTAGCATCACTTTTGACACCAACCATTACTAAAGACACTAGAAAAGTATGCTTGGGGGTGAGCAGAGCAAGGTTAGAGAGCTCCTTTGTACAGCTCCGTCTCTGGGGCTTCACACAAGCTTCAGAGTAGACACCCCTGTGCCTCCATTGCTGCATTCTGCTGACGCTGCATCCGAAGAAGCCAGGGATCTGAGCACTGCTGGAATGCAGGCGGCTGGGTAGTTTCTGCAGGAGTTTGTCAAATCAGAGCAAACCCGGGAGACTCTACTAAGAATCCTGCCCAAGGCTGGAAGAGTCTGCCTTACCAGGAAACTCATTTTTAAAAGCCCCCAGAGACAATGTCAAAGGGCCAGCTCCAGACCACTTTCTCTGGCTAAGACCCACATTTCCCTGTGACCAAGGGAAAAGGGACAGCCTGCCAGTCAAGGAGGCAACTGGAGGGAGGAAGACAAGCTGATTCCTTAGCTCGCCCACGAGGGGACCACACAGGGCTTCTAAACCAGTTCTGACCCTGCTGGAGAAACCTGGCGCCCAGACACAGTGGCTGGCAACCCTAAGCCCTTCAGACAGGCCTGGCCAGGGCTAGGACAAGCTGGGTTAGAATTCTCTCTCCTCAGCTTCCTGCTATTTCTGAAGGCTGTGGAGGAGGGGATGTGACTGGGAATAGAATCCAAGCATTAGGAGAGGCCTGGAACTTATAGATGCTTCGTGGGAGACTTAGCTACCCAACCCTAGCCCAGCCCCTCAAGGGCACCCAAGGACAACAGGGAATAGGTTTGCTATGGGACCTGGGCTCGGCAGCCTAACAGCATCAGTGAAAGTCCCTGAGAGGACCAGACATGCCTGGTTTGAGGTATGAGCTGTATTCTAGTAACAGTAGACTCTGGGAACAACTCTGGTCTACCCACAAGCCCAGCTGTCTATCCCAAATTCTATCAGTGGCCCGGCACCAAGTGTCTGGACAGTTTGGGATCTCTCACAGTAAAAGACTTCCTCAGAGGCTGATTCTTAAGTTGAAGATGCTGCTGCTATCAAGAAGTTCTTGCATATGAGGTTAAATACTAGCTCAGAGGAGGTAGATTAATTCAGTCTCTAGACTTGCTCAAAGTCCTGAGCTTACTCCTCCCCAGCCCACCTCCAGAACCATCCTAAACCTCCTATGCTTCCTAAGTTCCTGTCTTAGATGTTCTGGCAACTATCCCCCACAAACTCCAACTCCCAGTGCCACAAAGGCATCCTACTCTACTCCTCAGTTTCCACACCAACCTCAGAGTGAAGTCACCCAACTCCAACATGTCACTATCATCTTTCCTCTGTGGCCCTGGAGCTATAGTTCTGTTTCTCTCAAAAGCCCATGATCTTGTACCCTTAGCCCTTACATTGCTTTAGCCCTCGACTTGTGGACTCTGACTTAACAGTGCTACTCTTCTGACAACAGCCACCTTCCTATCATCCCACAAATGCTCCAGGGAAGTTTCAAAGGTGACCTTACTAAAAAGCCCTTGAACTGGAGGTTTCCTCAGGCCAGGAAGACTGAACAGGAAGACACACCTCCACCCTAGAAACCAAGAGCCTCTGCCCTCCCTCTTCCACAGGGCAGTCTCTGTCATCCTTGAGTTGTATGTCAAAGGCCACTGTCCCAGCTCCAGCAGAGAGCTCTTTGAAGGTACCTGGGAAGACCACGGCCTAATACCCATCTGGCACAGCTATTCAGCTTATAAGCCTGTACCAGCTTCAGGCTAGCCTCATAGCTTCCATCTCTTCTGAAAACCCCCTTGGTTATCCCTAATCCCCAGTTGTGTCTGGTCTCTGCTGATACTATTGACCATACTGACTGACCCCAGACTCCTCAATAGTACAGTACCACGTCCCACCAACAACAACCTGACCAGTGCTCTCTGCTCTGTATGATAAAATATTGTCTTGCAGTGACTCAGCCAAGCTGTGTGAGATGGAGCTAAGCAACCCTGCCCCCACCCTCTTCCTGAAAGCATTCCCTAAGCCTGCCAATCCGAAGGGGATCTTTCAGGCCATTCAGCTGGCTCCCAGGGGCAGGTAGCACATGGCCTCTCCAGCCCTCTGGCCCTTACAGCAGTTCTCCAAGGACTTAGGCAAGCAGGAAAGGAGGGTCATGGCCTATGCCAAGGAGTTGGTCCCACATGCCTTAGGAAACCAACACACTAAACAGGGTGGCCTAGATCTACACTCACTACGGCCTCATGGTCCACATAGGGCTCCTGCTGGCCAACTGGCCAGAGTGAAGTGTAAAAGGACAGTGTGTTCCCAGACTTCACTTCTGCTTTTCCAGAGGTTACTCAATGATGCTCTCCTGGGGAGCTCAGGAGTTTTCAGGAAATATATGAAACCAGATACTAGAACATGTTCCATAGAGCCTAATGTGCCAACCCTGCAAGGGCAGTTAGGCCATTGACCTGTTGGGTCCAGGTGAGGAGTCTACTTTGAAGGAACAAGGATCCACTTCCAATGTTATTACTTCTAGAGGTTCAAAATGAGAAAACACAGGATGGCCAGTCTGGTGATTTAATAAAGCCTGTGCCACCCTAATACTTCTGGATGAATATGCTGTGCCAAAACCTCCTCCCTGGGCTCAGGGGAGTTTCTCAGGCTCATGTCAGCTCTAAAACAGATGTGTGCACTGGCTGGCTGGATCTACAGGGTCAGAGTACCACATCTGGAACACAGTGTGGGAGCCTCTACATGAGAACTATTAACTCTGGGTTTACCTAAGGCCCCAGCACAGATTGAATATCCTCTCCAGCCTTCGAGCCTCCACTATGGCCGAAGGTGCTCCAAAATGATCACCTGACCACCTCTGTGCTTCAACTCTTTCTACTAAATGCCAGTTTTCTCCCTCCCCACCAACTTTCTGCTCTTCCTTACCACCCCTAGACTGTCAAGAGGCCCTTATGCTGAACAGTGAAGGCATACTCTTCCTCCAAAAGCTGGTTTATGGTTCTAGTTCCCTTCCCTCTACAGCCCACTTTGACAAACCATTGGTTTCAAAACATCACTCCTTGGACAGAGAAAAGAAAATAGTGTGTTTATGTCTGCCTGTCTGTCTGTATCTGTGGATCCAAATATAACTCTACTACATATAAGTACTAGGATTATAGGTATGTACCTACCATCTTGCCTGGCTCAAAATGAGAAAAATCTGAGCTTTGGAGCCATAAAAATTTGAGTTTAAATCCTGTCCTGCAACTTGGCCCTGAGTTTTTTATAGTACATCTGTATATGCAGGCTCTTTGCTGCTGCCCAGCACTTGCACTGTGTGCCCACTCCCACCCTCAGGGTACCTACAGAAACATTAAATTGAAGTAATGGTATACAGAAAGACATCAACACTGCATACTATACACCATCTTTTCTGTCAGAAAGGATGCCACACAAAGCTTCCTAATGAACACTCTCAGCCCAATAGTCTCTACCACTCCAGCTGTTGCTCAGGCTGCCCTATTTAGCTCTCCAAAGAATTCCCTTGATCCTCCTTTTAATGGTCTATAGCAATCCTTCCTCCAGGCTGTAGCATGTCCTCCATGTCACCACCTGTAGGGACCCCTATACCACATGAGCATGCAAACATACCAGCATAACTCTACTATTTACTAGAGATAGACGAATAGGGCTGGCTCAAGATCTGGGATGCTTGACCCCAACAAAGTCCATGTGTTACTTCACCTATCAATAAGACCATAAAGCACTCTGAGTAACCCAGAAATCTGGACAAACAAAGGTTATAGCCCAACTCTGCTCCCCACATTACACCCTGGGCTTCCCTGAGCTACAGCTCTAGAGTCTTGGCGGCAAACAGGAGGTAGAGTAGCCAAGAGTAGCTCCTCCTCCATGGGAAGCCCTAGGACCTGGCAGGCCATCAGAACCTGGAGTCTACTGCTGGCATAGCCATACACAGTTATTGGGTTTCAGTTGGTATAAGACAGAGCCCCTGCACGGCAAGGACAGGAGTGCTCCCTCCTTGGTCTCTGGACCTGAATTTTATTTCATGCTAGAGGCTTACAAGTTAAGGTGAGGCATTGACACAGCAGGGGGTGGGGTTAAACCCATAGAGGTGGTTCAGATGATACTGGTGACACCACCCACCAACATCAAACATTGGTGGGAAGATCACTTCCCATGTCCAAGAGTCATCAGGATGTCTGCCCCATGTTAGCCACCCACTCCCAGCTTTGAGACAGGTGGCAGGTGGCAGCAGAGTCACATTTAATTACCCACATGATCTCAGGAACACCCCGTCCCTGTAGCTAGGACAATGAAAGCATCTCTCATAACCCATGAGGAAGTCAACTCATCTGACAATCAGGAGGGTGCCAGTCAGGCAATAATAGCTTCATGTGCCAAAGGGAGGGGCAGAACTGGCTACTGCTGCACCCAGGGCAAGTTCCAAGAAGCTCTCCTCTGAGTGGTAATCCAATAGGATGGCCTTCATCAAGTTATTCCCTGCTTGGTCTTAAGACTTCACAGGACTAGTATGACCCAGAAGACACAAGGTTTGCAGAGTAGCTTCCTAGTGTTTCTAATCACAGCCTCGCCTGACAATCAAGGGAACTTACCCTGGGAGTTGGAGACCACACCTCTTCTGCTGCTACCATGCACTTTGGCCTTATGTAAAGCTTTCTTATTTAGGTTTCCTATTACAGTTATAGAATCTGCAGAATGGAATAAATCTGGGGCTGTAAAGAAAACTGTTTGCACTTCTCAAAGATGTGAATTGTCTGCATGTCAAAGAGGTAAAGAGGTCTGACTTGGCTAGGTGCCAAGCAGTCAAATGAAGACTCCCAGTAGCAGTAAGCTGTGCTCAAATGCTAGACATGTCCATGTCTAGGTCCTGGGTTTGCTGGACCACAGCACCTGGGTGATCCAGTCAGTCCTTGATGCTATTCTACACACAGACCTCTGGAAGAAGAACAGGAAGAAAAGCTAGGGCTTGCTCAGATGGAGAAGGGCAGTTTTAGGGCTATCATCTCTGTTCCACTATACCAGGATCCTGTCAGGAGCATCTTGCCAAGTTCATGGTGCTCAGAGACAGCCCAACAGAGAGACATAAGAAAGAAATACTCAGCCAGACAACAATGATGCACACTTTTAATCCCAACACACCAGAAGTAGAGGCAAGCATATCTTTGTGAGTTTGAGGCCAGTCTTGTCTACAGAGTGTGTTAGTTCCAGGACACCAGGGCTACACAGTGAAACCTTGTCTCAGAAAGAAAAAAAAAAGAATAAATAAAAAATTTTAAAGTAAATAAATAAATAAATAAATAAATATTGCTTAGGCCTCAGCCTAATGGATAGGCTCAAAGGACCAAGCCTCATTTAAGGATGTGAAGTCATACTACCTTCAGTAAGAAACGCCACTCCCTATAGCTCATGGATACTACACAGAATAGTGTAGGCCAAGGGCAGAGTTCATTCACACCATACATATGTCTTGCAGAGCCAAGAGACTTGGACCAGGCAAGAAGGTGGCAACATGCAGCAGTAACTATCCAGACTGGTCCTGCTTGGTACCCTTCACTCACCCTGCCTTGAGCTTATCCCCAATTACATGTCCACTCAAGGATACAGTAAGACAGTTGTGGGGCAGCAGTAAAATGCTAGACTAGATGAGATAAGCACTGTGGTCCTGGTTGGACTCTGGCAGGACAGTGGTTCCATGCTTAGGGAACTTCATAGTTTAAAAGGTAGATTCATATTGCTTGACAGTTAAAAGCATTGTTGCTCTTACAGAAAAGTTAGGTTCCCAGCATCCACATCATGTGGATGTTACTGCCTGTAACTCTAGCTGCTGGGGGACCTGACTCCTCTGCACTCTATTGGTACCTGGACATACATGCACAGACACCCCTACACACACACTCTCACAGACACACTCACACACACCCACACGTTCATATTCATTCTCTCTCTCTCTCTCTCTCTCTCTCTCTCTCTCTCACAAAAAGTAAATATTTTAAATAAAATTAGACCCATATAATGGAAGCTACTGTAAAGACGTGAGAAGCAAAGAGTCTTAGCAATGACTGAAAGACCTTCCTACTCTCTGTCCCACCCCACCCCCAACCCCCGCACCTCCCCTCCTACCCTAGGCCTGGCCATGTGGGACATAGTTTGAAACTTAGTGGAAGGAGAAAATGGATGAGCTGCTACATGTGACCTGGAAGCCTCAGGGTCCTATGCAGCAGATCATGGTTGCACCTCACCTAAATTCCTCAACTCCCAACTCATTAACTCTAATCTAGATTTCTTCTGGCAAGGCCTGAGGGACTGGCAAGAGCCCCAGAAGCAGGGATTCTTTCCACTAACTACCCTTTACTGAGTCAGGGGCTAGATAAACACAGGTATAGCCCAGGGAGCCTTGAATAAACAAATTAAATAGTAAATGAAGGAAAACAGAGAGAATCTAGAATAATTGGACCTGAAGAACCAAAACAGGTGTCAGGAGACTGTGAGTAAGCCCTTTGGCTTTATCTGGGACCTAATTTCTCAGATAAAATAAGAAGGTTGGATAAGTTACCTCAGGAACCTATCTAGCTCTGCCATATCCTAGTCTGGTCAGGCCCAGGTCACTCTGACACCCTGTAACACAACCTTTGAAGGCCACTCAGAGGTTCAGGTTAGATTGGTAGCCTAGGCACCAGTGAAGCATCCTTGGCAGAGCTAGTAGCAGATACAGGAAAGATACTGGGGAAATCTAAAGCCTTCAGAATACAGATGGCAACAAGACAAACAAGGAGGAAGGGAGCCTCATCTATCAACCAAATATGAAGTCTTAGTTGAGGTCAAGTCCTGAATCCTTTGCCTGAATGTCCAAAGTCTAGTCAAGTACCCTTGGCTAGACCAGGCAGAGTTGGCTAGGTAAACAGTGTCCAGCAATCAGTCAGGGCTTTTCCTCCCAGTACCTTTCCTCTGCTGAAAGTCAGCCTGTCTGTCCTCAGATGGTCAGTCCAGTCCAGGCTTCCGAGCACATCTTCATAGCCCATCAGGGAAGCTACAGGATGCTGGGTATGGGTAGGCCAAAAAGCCATCTAGATTATGAAATAGCAATCTAGTTAAAGTGATCTTTCATATTCCTGTCTTCTTAAAGGGAGCAGGGAGACAAAGGAAGTCAGCCTTGTAATACTGGCTAAGCAGAAGCAGTGACCTCGGTGGAAAGGCATTCAAATGAGAGCAGAGGGGGGAAAAAAAAGAATTGTCAGTTACCTGTTAATGACCCCATTATAGAGGCAACATTGCTTACTTGGAGTCTGGTACCATGCTTAGTTCTTTCTCAGAGTCACTTACACATATGTATACGCCACACACAAAAGCCTAAATGTCCTTCTTAGAATTCCAAAGGGAACTGAAGAGAGTCTATACTATGGATGAGTTCTGGGTAGATCCAACAAGGGGAGAACCAATGAGGGTGAAATGTTGATAAAGGTTATATTTCTAGGAGACTAAAAAGCAAGGTCTTGGCCCCTGGGGACCCTCAAGCTCCTACTTGAAACCCCCAAGACATCTTAAGAGCTCATAAACTAGTACACTGTTGTTCCAGTTCTGAGAGCTGCCAGATGATCGAGATGTAAGTAAATGCAGACAGTGTATTAGTCAAGGTTAGAGCATCCTGTATCAGGCATCAGGACAGAGAATGAATATCAGAGAATTCATTAGTCTTCTTCCTATGCTCAGAAGATGGGACACAGAGGGAAAAGAGCGTAAAGAAACAAATAGGAAACACTGAACTCTATACCTAATCTGAGAGGTTAATTGTAGACTCAGTGACAGAAGTAGAGTCCAGGACAGAATCCTAAAGGACAGCAGCCATAGACAGGTGCTGTGTGCAGCATAAGCATGCTGCAGCTCCAGGCTCTCAGCGGCGGAGTGGTCCTAGTGCACCCTCTTGTGGACAAAGGAGTGATGGTTTATGGACAACCATGAGGGGATTAGCTCTTGGCGAGAAGAGGGTGCTCCAGCTCCAGTTACCACTCAACACGTCCTTCCAGTTTCATCATGCCTCAGACTCTTGGTCTCCATCTCCCCCAGCCATCAGCTCCTGCAGGTGTGAAACTGCTGAAACCTCAGAGAGGTGCAGACATGTGTCATAAACAATGGAAACTTAGGGGGCTGGAGAGCAGTTTAAAGCACTTGAACTTGCAAAGGACCCAAATTCCTAGCATGTACATGATGGGTTATAACCATACATAACTACAGCTCATTGAGAGCCAATGCTCTCTTCTGAGCAAACATGTACATGGTGTACATATGTACATACGTACGTACATACATACATACATGCATACATACATACAGGTAAAACATTCATACACATTTTTAAGAAAATGAATAAAAGAAAGGCTAGAGAGATAGCTTAGCAGTTAAGAATGCTGATGTTCTTTCAGAGGAGTTGGATCCCAGCACCCACATGGAATTCATAACTATCTGCAACTCTAATTCCATGGAATCCAATGCCCTTTTCTGGCCTTCGGAAGCACCAACCACACATGAGATGGTACACAGACAGACATGTAGGCAAAACACCCGTACACATAAAATTTAATTAATTAAAAAACAATGAAAATTTAGATGTGTCTGGAAAAGCCAAAATTCACTTGGGTGGTGTGAGTCTGACATGAGAAACTGGTCTTACATTGGCATAGACAGTTTTCGAAGAGACAAGGATGTGGAGGAAGCGTGGGTACCCTCAGTCTGCTACACTCTTGTTTTCTAGCTCAGTTAGACCCTTCCAAATGTCTAATTCCCTTTAACCCTCATGTTTTGTCTCTACTGCCACTTATGATTCAGAAATAAGTGATTTCTGACACTGTGACCCCTTCAGCATCTGGCCTTAGCTTTCTCTCCCCTAGATTCAAAATTCTAGGACTCTGCTAGTACCATTATGGGCCTATTATCACTCATCCAGTCACAAAAAAAAATGTCTATTGAGCATCCATTCTGGTTAGAGATGCATAGTTGAATCTTCAACAAGCAACAATTTGCAAGTGAGTGATTCCTGTTTCGTTTTACACAGGGTCAGCATTACACAGCCTAGCCTGACAAAGAACTGGAGAAATTCTAGTAATCAGGGACGTCTTATAGCCCTGAACTTAAACAGGTACAGATGACTAACCAGAGGGTCTATTAAAGCATTTCTTTGTACCTGTTTGTCTTTTATGTAGGCCCTTATATGAGCTGGTTCATAGTTGGTTGTTTGAGCTGTAAGCTGAACCAGGATGCTGCAGCAGGCACCCTGCATCCACAGAAGAGGTGAAAGGGGAGGACACAAAACCACTAGAGACAGCTCTCAGCCCTCAAGGATGATGGCTCTTTTCTTCATCTCATGTCTACTTGCTTTTATGCAGGAGACATGTTGTTGTTTGATATGACCACCTAAGAAAGCAGAGACAAGGTTCCATAGCAAATGCCTACAATCCTAGTACTTGGAAGGCTAGAACAGCAAGACGCTGCATTCAAGGCTAGTTGGAGCTACTGAGTGAGACCTTGTCTAAAAATAAAAACAAAACAAGGAAACCAGGAAAGGCAGACTACTGCCATCAGATGCATGTTATATACATTTAAAATAAAGTATTAACAACAGTTCATAGTGGCATATGCCTGTAAAGCCAGTACTTGGGAGAAACATCAGGAGGATCACTGTCACTCTGAGTCCAGCCCTGTCTACAAAGTGAGACCTTGCTTCAAAAAACAAACAAAATGGAAAAATAAGTAAATAAGGTACTGAGGCATTTCCCTCTCTGCCTTAGTCCAGAAATCCCTGTCTACAGGGGTCCTGAATAACTAGCATTTGCCTATTTTAGGTAGCTACCAGACAAGAGTTTAGGTACTGGCTGCACATTACAAACCAGGCCCAAAAAATTGCTGAGTAAATCCAAGAAAAAGTGTATTATCACTCAGCAGAGCCAGTCTGGACGTGCCCTTCTGGAGCACAGCCTGTATTTCATGGCAGACACATACTGGCTTGGCCATAAATAGCTTCCAGATAAAATCAAATGAAAGTATATGCTATCAAAATGTAATCTGAAGGGAAATCAGGAGTAGGAATGGAGAGGGAGAGGTAAAGGAAAGAGAAAATGGCCAAACAAGAGGGAACTTGCCCAGGGCAGCTATATCTGGGCAGGGACAATGGGGCTCTAGCTTGGGATACATGAGGAGTCTAGGCCTGGCCTGAGCCCTCAAATATTTCCTAGATTCTAATATTTCAGGTGTAAAGAAAAAAGGCTTGACAGGACCTCCCTCAGCCTCAGACTAGCTCTATAATGCTGTGAACCAAAGTCTAGAGGACATACGCCCCCAAGCTCACCAGCACAAATCACAGTTTGGATGACTATTGAGTGTTAGTATGTATATGTTCTAATTTTCTCAAGTATCTTTACCAGACATTCTAAGTTTTTTTCAATATTTATTTATTTTACATATATGGGTGTTTTGTCTGCATGTATGTATTTATGTCTGTCTATGTATCATGCACCTGCCTTGTGATTATAGGGTAAGGGAATCCCCTGAGACTGGAGTTATAAGACAATTGTGAGTTGCCATGTGGGTACTGGGAATTGAACCTGGGTCCTCTAGAAATGCTAGTGTTCTTAATCACTGATCTATATTTCTATCCCTGTTCCCTATTTTTCATTCTTAAATTCAAACAATGGAAGAAAACATAAATTAGCCACTGAAAACTTTCCTCCCTCCTAGCCTCTCTAGACAGTGTAGGGCCTTTGCTTCCAAATACTTGTTCACATGCATGCCTTCCAGTGTTTGACTACAGTTGGGATTATGTTATGCTCAATAGCTTACAACTTTGCCCCTAACAATATATTTCTAAATCAGCACTTAGAAAACTTCCTCTATTATTCTACTGTAAGGGCACTGCATGGGTTATCTAAACACTACAACCATACTAACGAATGTCACTGGTTCTAGTAGCCTCTCTTAATAATAAGGTTGTTCTGTGCCTGCTACCCTATGCCCAGCTATAAGATATAATCCTATAAATGGGGTTACAAGGTCTTGTTTTGACAAAGTGACAATTCTGCCTACCAGACATAGTGATACACATCTGTAATCTAAACACCTGAAAGATAGAGGCAAGAGGCTCAGGAGTTCAAGGTCATCCTAGTCTAGATAGCAAATTCAAAGTCAGCCTCAGCTATATAGAGAGAACAGACCATCTCAAAATCCAAAACAAACCAACAACAAAAACTGTATGTGACCAGGCAGTAGTGGTACGTGCCTTTAATCCCAGCACTCAGAGGGAGAGAGGCAGGGCCAGCCTAGTCTATAGAGTAAGTTTCAAGACTGAAGAATGAGTTTCAGGATAGCCTAGGATATCTAGAGAAATCCTGTCTAGAAAAATCAAAAAACAAAACAAACACACAAACTGTATGTGTGTGTAGATATAGACGTATGTTCATATGTATTAGAGAACAAGAAGCAAAACCCCATAATCACACAGAGATGTCAGCAATCTAGTGGGAAAGGGAAATTCCAGCACATTTCTCTGCCTCACTTGCTAAATTAGGGTCTGTGCCAGATGTCCTTGTTAGGCCACATTGACTGGTACACATTTAGCCCACAATCACGATTCTTTAGTCATCTAGCAAACTCATGGGCAGGACTAGGCTTATAAGGCAGGGTGTCCTGGCTGCAAGCCTAGAGATGGCTGAGCACGTCTATCTCCTTCCAGCTAGTGTTCTGATGACTCCCAGATTGGTGACTTAATTTTAGTTCTACTTCCCCACATGTTATTGGACTCCTCCGTCATATATCTAAGAGGCAGTACCTCCTCTTCTATCATCCTATCCACACTTAAGCCTATCTTCTCCTCAGGGTTCCTTCATCTTAGAGCTCCAGGCCTCACCTAAGTCTTTCTTGAAGTCAAAAACCCAAGTTCCAGCACCTCTCCCCCGACATCTAATAAAAAGTAGATTTCATTCTCTTTTTAGATCTCTGACCCAGTCCTTCATACCCTTAGCTCATGTCATATCACCCAAAACCACCAGCCCCTAGTCTGATTCCTGAGAATCCAGAGCTCCAGAACAGGTTTCTGTTTATATCATGCAACTAATCTCTACCTCCTCCACAACTCTCTTCTGCTTCATCCAGAAAAGGATCAAGTTCCTGATGGCTCACAGCAGCTTTCTGTCTCCCTGTAAGCTCTATTTCCAATTTGTAGATCTAATTCTCTTGAGCAGAAGCAGCAACAAGCTTGAAGTGAGTAATCTAGGCAGCAGGCACAGTCATCAATGATCTATACCAGCTCCTTGATCCTTGGCCACTGGGGTCTCTGCATATAGTGAGGTCACTGACGAAGGCAACTGGGACAAAACAGATGATCAAATAAAGGAAGGAAAAACTTCAGGCATATGTGAGGCTCAATCTCTCACTGACTCATGTTTATTCCCTTCCCTCCACAGTGCAAAATGTCCTGCATAGGTTACTGCCTTCTGCAGACAAAACCAAAACAGATCAAAAGAAGTTACTTTGTTTTTGTGGTTTTGGTTTTGTTCAAGAGCCAAAGCCGTCCTTGAACTCATCTTCCTACCTTAGTATGGAAATTGCTAGGGTGAAATAAAAGGCATGTGCTACCATGCCTGACCTCAGAATCCTTCCACACACATTTATTTATTTACTGTGTCTGCACAAATGACACACATGTGTAGAGATCAGAAGAAACTAGTGAAAGTCAGTTCTTGCCTTTTACCATGTAAGTCCTGGGCTTTGAACAGAGGAAGTCAGAGTTAGAGCCAACAAATTGGCCAGCATTACAAAATTTGTTTTTAGATTTGTTTTATTTTTATGTGTATGAGTGTTTTGTCTGCATGTATGTGTGTGCACCAGGTACATGCCTGGTGCCTTCAGAAGCCAGAAGAAGGCACCAGATGACCTAGATCTATAGTTACTGATGGTTATAAGCTACCATGTGGGTGCTGGGAATTGAACCCTGATCCTCCACAAGAGGAATGCTCCTAACAGCCAAGCCATCTCTCCAGCTCCCAGCTAGCAACTCTCTTTTTTTTTTTTAACAAATAAATCTTTTTTTAAGATTTATTTATTTTAATTTATATGGTACACTGTGAACCACCATGTGATTGCTGGGAATTGAACTCAGGACCTCTGGAAGAGCAGTCAGTGCTCTTAACCGCTGAGCCATCTCTCCAGCCCCCCAGCTAGCAACTCTTAAACAAGACATTTCCTAAACACTGACTTTAACCAAATGTAATTATCTTTCTCTTTTCAAAAATCTTAACTCTCAGCAGGGCAGTGGTGGCGCACGCCATTAATCCTAGCACTTGGGAGGCAGAGGCAGGTGGAGTTTGAGGCCAGCCTAGTCTACAGAGTGAGTTCCAGGACAGCAGGGCTATACAGGGAAACCTTGTCTCGGAAAAAAAAAATCTTAACTCTCAGGTCAGATGATAGTGGTGCATGCCTTAAATCCCAGACCTTGGAGGCAGAGGCAGACAGATTTCTCTTGAGTTCAAGGTCAGCCTGGTCTACAGAGCCAGTTCCAGGCAAGACAGCCAGGACTACACAAAGAAACCCTGTCTGGAAAAAAAAAAACAATCAATCAATCAACAAATTTTTTAAAAATTTAAATCTTAACTCCCATCACTCTTGAGCTTCTGAGTTCTCCATGGCCTTCTACACACCAGCACGACATTTATCAATTCAGACACAATACTTCTCTATCTCTTCAGACACAATACTACCCCTACACATACTTTGTTTTCTACTCCTGGTTGCAAGGTTGATATCCTGTAGTTTTGTTCTAATGTGTCTAATACCACTAGTTCCCTGGAGGCAGGAGCTAAGGCAGAAGCCATGAAGGAGTGCTGTTCACTGGCTTGTTCTTCCTGGCTTGTTCAGCCTGCTTTCTTAATGAACTTAGGACCACCAGCCCGGAGGTAGCTCCATCCACAATAGACTGGGTCCTCTAACATCAAAGAAAATGCCCCACAAGCCTGTTGCCTGCAGCCTGATCTTATGGAGGCATTTTCTTCTCTGATGACCCCCAACTTAAACTAGCACATATAGCAAGCACTTTTACCAACTAAGCAGTCTTCTAAGCCCCTCATTAGTGTTATAACAAACTTCATTAGTCATCTTTGAGCAATGCTCAAGAACTCATTCATTCATTCACTACTGAGAAAGGGTCTCATAGATCATAAGCTGGACTTGAACTGATTACTTAACCAAGGGTGATCTAAAGCCAGGCGGTGGTGGCGCACGCCTTTAATCCCAGCACTTGGGAGGCAGAGGCAGGTGGATTTCTGAGTTCGAGGCCAGCCTGGTCTACAGAGTGAGTTCCAGGACAGCCAAGGCTACACAGAGAAACCCTGTCTCGAAAAAAAAAAAAAAACCAAGGGTGATCTAGAACTTCTGATTTTCCTGCCTTCACCTCTGGAGAGCTGGAGTTACAGATATATGCCAGCATATCCTGATTTTGTGATCCTGGGAGGAATCAAATCCAGGATCTTGTACATGCTAGGCAACCACTACCAATTTAGTTACATTCCCACCCCAAGAATTCATTATTTTAAAAAGCAAGTGAATGTGGGACCTACTATCTCCTATATAGTATAAACTGCATTTCAGAGTAACCAAATAGCTGATAATTAAGAGCTCCTAATAGGGCTGGAGAGATGGCTCAGCAGTTAAGAGTACTGACTCTTCTTCCGAAGGTTCTGAGTTCAAATCCCAGCAACAATATGGTGGTTCACAATGATCCATACTGATCCGCCCTCTTCTCATGCGTCTGAAGACAGCTACAGTGTACTTAGATATAACAATAAATAAATCTTTAAAAAATAAAATAAATAAAAATAAATAAAAGCTCCCAATACCAGGTGTGGTGGTGCTTTTAATTCCAGCACTCAGGAGGAAGAAGCAAGATAATCTTTTGAGCTTGAGGCCAGACTGGTCTACAAAGATAGTTCCAGGACAGCCAGGGCTACATATTCAAACATTCAAACAAACAAACAAATGTTCAGAGGCATAGAAATAACTATTCATGCAAACAATTGTAGAAAAAACAGAATTAGAGTATCAGTTACTGTCTGAATATGAACTATCCTCTCTCAGTCTCATGTATTGATAACCTTGATCCCTAGCTAGCAGAGGTATTTTGGAGTTGGTAGAAACTTAAGAAGAGGGAACTAGCTGAAAGAAGTAGGTCAGTGAGGATGTACCTTCATAAGCTGGACTTCCTTTGACTATCTTTGCTTCCTGACACCATGAGGTAAGCAGCACTAATTCTCCCTGTCCTTAATGTCACCACAGGCCCAGAAACTATGGACCCAATTTAAAATGCACTGAAACTTCTAAAGCCATGAACCCCAAACCCTTCCACATTTAAATTCTCAGGTATTTGTGTGTCCCACAGGGGTGAGTGGGCAACTTTAGGTATCAGTCCTCACATTCTACTTTGAGTCAGTCTCTTGTTGCTTGTTACTAAGTACAACAGGCTATGTAGCCTGCAAACTTCTAGGGATTCTCCTGTCTCTGCCTCCCATCTCCCCATAGGAATGCTGAGATTACAGACATATACTAACATGCTGGCTTTACATTGGTTCTAGAGATCCAAACTCAGGTCCTCACACCTGCTTGAAAAGGGATACAGACTAACACAATTCCCATTTTGCTACCCTTAATAAAATAATGGTTCTGGTAAATAAATGCCAGTGATTTCTTATGTTACAAAAGAGTAATAACTAGACATTACTTTTTCCTAACAGAAGTGCAAATCCAGGTATGGTGGTGTATATCTTTAATCCCAGCACTCAGAAAGCAGAAACAGGCAGATCTATACAAGTTCAAGGCCAGCCTGGTCTACACAGCAAGTTCCAGGCCAACCACGGCTACATACCAAGAGCCTGCCTCAAAAGACAAATAACAAAAACACAAATTATATATACATATATAATTATATATACACACACACATATATACAGATATATAAATCATACTGAACATGGTGGTCTATTCCTGCAATCCCAATACTTTTGAGGCTAAGGAAAGACAATTGCTAGTTTACAAGTCCAAGAACAATCTTGTTGTCTGTATATAGTAAGACTTTGCCTCAAAATAAACAAACAAGCAAACAACAAACCCAAAAGGAATGCAGCTAGAATCAGAACCTAATCAAACATCTAGATCTAACTGTTGATATACAGGGGCATAAAGAGAAAATGAGAGAAAGCCTAGAGATGTGACTCAATGGTAGAGTGCCAGTTTTGCATGTCCAAGTGTCTAGGTTCAGTCTCCAGCATCCATTCCCACTTTCTCCCTACCCCAGCCTCCAAAAAAGAAAAGAAAATCAAGGGACAGGGGCTAGAGAATTGTCCTTGGGAGTTAGGAGCACTAGGTGCTCTTCTAGAATATTCAGGTTTGATTCTCAGAACATACATAGTGACTTGAAACCTTATCTGTAACTCCAGTTCCAGGGGATCAAATGCTCTCTTCTGGCCTCTGTGGGGATGCTCATGGTACACAGATATGCAGGCAAAATACCCATACACACAAATGTACGCACACATTATATACACAAATGTGTGTATATTATGTGTGTGTCTATGTGGGTTTATGCATGTGAATTCAGTCCCTGAAAAGACCAAAAGAAGGCGTTGGTTTCCTTGGAATGAGAGTTAAGAACACTTGGCAACTGCCTAATGTGGATGCAGGGAATTAGATTCTAGTCTTGAGAAGAGTGACTTGTGCTCTTAGCCACTGAGTAATCTCTCCTGCCTTGAATATTATAATAATAATAATAATAATAATAATAATAATAATAATAATAATAATAATAATTTATTTTTCTTCTTTTTAACAAATTCAAGGGACAGGTAAACATGAGTACAATAAGTAATTTGAGATGGATGGAAAGTCTATTAATCAAATGATTCAACCTCTTCACTAAATTAAAAAGAAAAAATAGAGACAGATAATATATTAAAATATTTGAGGGACTGGAGAGATGGCTCAGCGGTTAAGAGCACTGACTGCTTTTCCAGAAGTCCTAAGGTCAATTCTCAGCAATCACATGGTGATACTCAACATCTGTAATGGGATCAGGTGACCCTTTCTGGCATGTTGGAAGACTGCTATAGTATGCTCACATACATAAAATAAATAAATAAATCTTAAAATATTTGAACCAGA
Source organism: Tokudaia tokunoshimensis (assembly GCA_036184795.1). Taxonomy (NCBI): domain Eukaryota; kingdom Metazoa; phylum Chordata; class Mammalia; order Rodentia; family Muridae; genus Tokudaia; species Tokudaia tokunoshimensis. Next base: position 32,609,571 of record BTHU01000020.1, read on the forward strand.
CATGGTAACTCACAGCTTTAATTCTAGCATACATTAAACTGAGAGGAGAGAGATTTACCATTGATCTGGAGCTGGTCTGGGCTACATAGTGAGTTTCAGGACAGTTGGGGAGTACAATGCACCACCTGGATCAACAAGACAAATCACCACCGGGCAGTGGCAACACATGTCTTTAATCCTAGCACTTGCAGGGCAGAGGCAGGAGGATTTCTGTGAGTTCGAGGCCAACCTGGTCTACATAGTAAGTTCCAGGACAGCCAGGGCTGCACAGAGAAACCTTGTCTTAAAAAACAAAAAAAAGGCAAATCACCACCCTAAAAACAATTTGAAAGGGTTCAGTGAGTAAAGGCATTTGTTGAACAAGTCCAGATTTCAAAGTGGAAAGAGAGAACCAACTCCTGAAGGTTATCATCTGACTTCCACATACTTAAGTCCACTGAGTGCACCTGTACCCCATACACACACACCATACAGATGACACCCCAAAAAATTCTTGAGAACATCAGGACTGAAATGTGTGTGTGTGTGTGTATCCTGATTAAACTTTTAAAACTTTTAGCTAGGCATGGTGACCCACAACTTCAATCCCAGCACTCTGGAGGCAGAAGCAGGAGGACCTCTGAGTTCTGAGGCCAGCCTGGTCTACAAAAAGAGTTCCAGGACAGCAAGGAGAAATCCTGTCTTGAAAAGCCATAAATAAGTAAATAAATAAATAACAAAAACTTGAAGCAATCATAAACCTAATATTAAATACATAAATTTTAAAACTTTTTAAATCTTTTAAAAAACTTTTTATTACTTTATGTGCATATATTTTGCCTGCATATATGTCTGTGAAGCATGTGTATGACTGGTGCCCTCAGAGGCCAGAAGAGGGGTTCAGATTCACTGGCACTGGAATTGCAAATGACTGGGAGCTCCCATGTGGATGCTGGCCACTACATATTTGATTATATTCAACTACTAAGGGTGTTTTCTTTTGTTTGCCTGTTTTTATGCAATGTCTCATGTATTCCTGGCTGATCTTAAACAATCAGATGACGATCTTGAATTTTTGATTCTCCTATCTCCACCTCCAGAGTGCTGCGATTATTAGGGTGCGCGAGCCATTAAGCCCAGTTTTGCAGAGCTGTGGATTGAACTGAGGGCTCTGTACAAACTAGGCAAGCACTCTACCAACTAAGTTTAACTTCTTCTCTTCTCACTTTTGTTTTTGAGACAAGGTCTCAGTATGCTGCCCAGGCTGCCCTCAAACTCATATTCCTCCACCAGCTTCTTAAACACTGGAATTGCAGGCCTTTGCCAATTACTGGCTTTTTTAATGTACACAGTACACATGCTATGTGTATGCATATGTGTATAGGCGCATAAGTGTGTGAAAGTACAAATGGAGACCAGAGTTTGATGTTAGGTATCTTCCTCAATCACTCTCCAGTTTATTTCTGAGACAGGGTCTCGCACTGAACTCAAAGACTGGAGACCTAGTTTAGTTTGCCCTGTCTTTACTTCCTGAGCTTGGAATGACACCTTTTATGTGGGTGCAGGAAATATGAACTACAGTCCTTGCATTTGCAAGACAAACTCTACATCCACTCAAGTCATCTCTCCAGTCTTTATTACTTTTTAAAATAATTTGATTCTATCTTAATGTCATGACCTTTTTCAGAATTAATGAGATATTTACAGATGAAATAATATGTCTAAATTTTACCTCAAAATATTCTGGAGTCAGGGAATACATGAACCTTTATTTTAGGGGAAGGTATACTGAAGATCCAACTCAAGACCTTGTGCATGTGCTTTTCCACTGAGCACACACACATACAATAAGTAAATGAGGGGCTGGAAAGATGACTTAGTGGTTTAGAGCACTTGCTTCTCTGGCAGAGAATCTAGAGTTGATTCCCAGCACTTAAAAAGCAGCTTACAACCATCTGTAACTCAATTTCCAGGAGATTTTCTGGCTTCTGTGGAAGCAGGCATGCACATGGGTGTGTGTGTGTGTGTGTGTAAAACAAACATTCATACACATGCTCATGGCCATAGGCCATAAGATAGCAAGCACTCATCTGCAACCACTATACTATACTATATTATACTCTTAATATCTTTTCCTGCCTGCTGATAGCCATCTCCAGGATATGAATCTCAAGAAATCACCATTCAATAAGATATCTCAGACCCATGAGCAGTGGTTGCACACGCCTTTAATCCTAGCACTTGGAAGGCAGAGACAGGCAGATTTCTGAGTTCGAGGCCAGCCTGGTCTACAGAGTGAGTTCCAGAACAGTCAGGGCTACACAGAGAAACCCTGTCTCAAAAAACCAAAAAAAAAAAAAAAAAGATATCTCAGACCCTACACAGTGTCTAGCAAAAGAAGAATGAAGCTGACCATGTGTAATTTCAGGATTGGAAAATGGAGGCAGGGGGATCAGAAATTCAAGGCCGCTGGAGAGATGGCTCAGTGGTTAAGAGCACTGACTGCTCTTTGAAAGGTCCTGAGTTCAATTCTCAGCAACCACATGGTGGCTCTCAATCATCTGTAATGGGATCTGATGCCCTTTTCTGGTGTGTCTGAAGACAACTACAGTGTACTCATATAAATAAAATAAATAAATATTTAAAAAAAATTCAAGACCAGCCTCAGCTACATGAAATGCTGCCCAATACAAACAAACAAAAACCCAGTAGACTAATATACTCAAAGTAATTCTGTATAATTTATATGCATACAGTTCCATTCCACTCCCTGCACTATCAAGTTCCTAGCACAAGATTCAACCTAAGAAAGAATTCACCATATCTCCACACAAAAAAAACCTCAGAACTGTGAAGAGCTCTTACAACTACCATCTCTGTTCCCTCAGCTGATCAAAAGGAATATTTCATGTACAATACTAGACATCTTAAAGAGACAGTTCTATCAGAGAGAGTGTATAGTGAGGCAGATACCCTACTTGAGTGGATCTACTTGCTATGTATTTTCTGTTTTGTTTTGATTTTTTGAGTCAGGGTCTCAAGTCAGTCTTGAACCCATGATTCTCCAACTCTTGAGTGCTGGAATTACAGAGCCATACCATTGTACCTGTTTTTTACTTACCCTGTCTTGCAAAGCAAACAAAGATCCTTAGTCCTGCCCTCTCTTCCTTCTTCCAACTGTCCAACACCTCAATCTGTATAACCCCAGAGCATACCTAAAGATCTTATTAGAGAGCTGTGTGTATTGGTGTATGCCTTTAATTCCAGCACTTGGGAGGCAGAGGCAAGAGGATCTCTATGAGTTCTAGGTTAACCTGGTACATAATAAGTTCCAGAACAGTCAGAGCTAGATAAGACCTTATTAAACACACACACACACACACACACACACACACACACATATCTTACTGGGACCCACACGTTTCTTCAGTTTTTTCACTTCTCATCTCTCTCCCTCTTCCCCTTGAAGATGGGGGAGGCAAAAAACAAAACAAAACAAAACAAACTAGCAATAGCAGCTTGAAGCCCAGGTTTTTAGTATCACCTTCAAAAGCACAGAAAGAAAGCCTTTGTGCAAAAGGAGGTTTGGGTAACTATTTCCTTCTTTCAATTTTTTCATGTTATTTTATGTGTATGGGTGTTTGCTTGCATGTATGTTTGTGTATCATGTGGATACAATGCCCATGGAGGCCAGAAGAGGGTGTTGGATCCAGTGGAAACTGTAGTTACAAATTCCAGTGAGCCATGAGGGTGCTACGAATTGAACATGGATCCTCTGGAAGAACAGCCAATGCTCTTAACTGCTGAGCCATCTCTATAGCCCCTTCTGATTTTTAAAAGCACAACTCTGAGCCTGGCAGTGGTGGCCAGGTCTTTAATCCCAGCACTTGAGAGGCAGAGGCAGGCAGATCTCTCAGTTCAAGGCCAGCCTGGTCTACATAGTGAGTTCCAGAACAACCAGGGACACATAGAGAAACCCTGTCTCAAAATAAAACAAACAAATAAAAAGCACCACTCTCTGGAGGTCAGAGGACAATCTGTGGAAGTCGGGTTTTCTCCTTCTATTAATGTTAAGTCCTAAGGACTAAACTCAGGTCGTCTGGTTTGGCAGCAAGTACCTTCACCTGCTGAGCTATCTTGATGGCCTTCTTTCCTGCTTCTGATTATGTTCTGTCCTTAAAAGTCCTGAATATTTCCAGCATACAAAGTCCCTGGGATGCCAAACATATGTTAAGAAATTTCTAGAAAAATATCACTGACAAATACCATAGGAGTTATGATTGAATGTAGCAGACAACATTCTAGTCAACCATGGCCATTTTTTCAAAGATGAGGTTGGCTGCCAGGTGTGGAACTCATAACTGTAACCCAGCATTTAGGAGGTCTTTGATAATTCCTAACAAGCCAGGGATATATAGTAAATTCTAAGCCAACCTGGGCTACAAAGTGAGATCTTGCCCCAACAATCAGATAGGTAGGTAGGTAGGTAGGTAGGTAGGTAGGTAGGTAGGTAGATAGATAGATAGATAGATAGATAGATAGATAGATAAAGATAAGAGAATGAATGAATGAATGAATGAGTGAGTGAGTGAATGAGGGCTGTTAAGATAGTGTGGCAGTTAAGAGCACTGGATGCTCTTCCAGAGGACCTAGGTTCAATTCCCAGACCCACATGGTTCATAGTCATCTGTAACTCCAGCTCCAGAGGACACAACTCCTCTGGCCTCCAAGGGCACCCCAACTCATATGCACATGTCCACACATACATATACACATTATCTTTTAAAATAAATTTAAAAAATACAAAAATGATTTCAGCTATTTAGGAAGCTAAAAGAAGGATCACAGTATCAAAGTCAACCTAAGTTACAGACTACAGGCCAGCCAGGGTAACTGAAAAGATCCTATCTCAAAACAAAAAGAAGGCTGTGGCTACAGTTCAGAGGTTAGACCACTTGCCAAGTATCTAAAAGGCTTAAATCAGTGGGAGGAAAAGGGTGGTAGTGGGGCAGTGCTTAATGGATGAAGAAGGAAGCAGAGGGAAAAGTAAGTAACAGACAACATAAACTAACATTTACTGGATGCTGATTTTGTCTTTAGTGCTGGGTTCTTGGTGCTGGGCTAAGTGTTTTACACAAAGTAGCATTGTGGTCATCTCACAGTCTTTATGAGACTGATGGTGCTTATATGGCCAATGAAGAAGTCTATATCCAGAGACATTAAACAATTTGCCTACAATAATCCAGTAACTGACAGGGTGAGATTCAAACCCATGTTTGCTTAACTCTGAAGTCCTAAGCACCAAGTGCTGGGGTATACTGTGTGTAAAGGAGCAAGGAGTCCCTAAATGCTACTGGAAAGATCTGGATGGTGTTCCACAAGGAGGCTCACTGCTAAACAGTTCATCAGGAAGAATACCCTAGTATGATTATTGTCAATGACGGGGTGTCTGCTGGAAAGGCAGAAACACAGGCTCCCAGAAACTCTACAGTAGAGCAGGCAGCACGGGGAGTAAGAAGAGTCAGAAGCCAGAAAAGGCAACATTGTTCACCTTTAGATTTATCCAAATAAGGATCTTCCTCAAAGAAGAAAACTAAACACTAAACATCCTTGTAACAGGGGAAAAAAATCTTCCTCAAGTTCCAGTCAATCCACAGAACTCACATTAAGTGTCAACCACGTGTTAAGCCCTGCCCCAGGCAGCCTTACTTCTCCTCTTCCCACAGTGAAGTCTAATGTTGGGGGCTGGCTCCCACAACTCAGCATCTTGAACCTCTCCTTCCTCGATTCCACTCATATAATAAAGGTGAACAACTTTGCTTGCAGGTTAACATAAAATCATAAAATCTACTACTGCTCTTTAACTTTAATAAGTTTCCTATTTTAACATTATTTTTCACTTGGCGGGCCTAGTTTTCAAGGTAAACATTAACTATATGAGCTCAACTTAACCTCAGAAGTGTTTGATGAGAAGCTTCTACATTGGGTGAATCATCCGGTCTCTTCCAGCTACAGGCAAGCACCTTTCTTCGAAGGAATCCTTAAGAGATGGAAACTCATGTTCCTATCCTTCACTGCCATCTGGTCGGAGGGTCTGGAACTAGGGACATCTCTAGCTTAGTACATCAGCTACAGTTGAGCCATCTCACTTTAGATCAGTGGTTCTCAATCTTCCTAAAGCTGCAACCCTTTAAAACATCTCATGTGGTGGTGTCCCCCAACTATAAAATTATTTTCATTGCTGCTTCATAACTGTAATTTTGCTACTGTTATTAACCATAAATATGTTTTTCGATGGTCTTAGGCGACCTCTATGACCCTCAAAGGGACTGTGACCCACAAGTTGGAAACTGCTTTAGATTCGTGTGATAAGAAAGGGGAACTCAGTTTCTGTCGCTCTTGTGTAAGAAACTGGTGCCCCAACAGTTCTGGGGCGGGGGTGAATGCGGGTTAGGGCCAAATACTTGTGCGTGAACTTCAGATTTACAGGGCTACCTCTCGCTTTCCCAAACAGCACGTCTTGAAGACACTGCACAGCCAGCAGTTCAGAGCTGGGAGGAACCTCTCGCTAAACTGGCTTAGCAAATCCCCAGGAAGACTCAACCCTCAGACCAACACCAAGACACAATGATTCTAAAGACCTTGGGGGAGGAGAGACGCTTTTCCATCTAACTTCCCTATGCATTGCCACCCAACAGGCCTAGCGTTGGGCCAGGGTGAAGAAGCTTGTAGGCACACACGTCGCGCCGGGACGGATAGGTTAATCCTCAGGGACCCATCCTTCTAAATTACAGGACTAGCTCAACGAGGTTAGAGGCAACCCAAGCAGAGGCAAACCACTGCGGTTCTTAAAGTCTTGTTTACGTCTGGGCCCCGCGCAGAGCCGCAACTATAGGTAGACTCCTTTCTGACATGCCCACCATCCGCTCGCGGATTCCCAGAGGCCTCGCAGGCCCTCAAGACCCTCCGTTTCCGGCTTCCCGGCTCAGGGCGGCCTCCATTTGGGCCTTTCAAGGCCCCCTCAGACAGCCCGGACCCGCGGCTCACCCTCGAGCGTCTCGCATTGCACCAGGTTGAGGTAGTCCGCCTGGCTGAGCACCCCGGCCTTCAGGCCACGCACTAATCCCTCCAAGTAGCCATTGTCCACGTTGAAATAAAGCTCCGGGAAGAACGACATGGCTGCGGCGGGGACGGCAGGGGAGGCGGGGGCGGCGGGACCAGAAAGCCCCGATCTGCCCGCACGCAACTCGACTCCCGGATCAGCTGACGCGGCGCCCGCAGCGGACTGTCAAGTGCGTCAGGTGACGCACAGCGTCTCACGTGACCAGAGTAGGGCGGCCTCTTAAATGAATCTTGTTTTCGGGCACCCTGGCGCGCATGCGTTCCTCTGGCGTGACCGTCTAACTGCCCTCCGGGCGCCTACGCACTAAGGAAAAGAGGGCCTTCAGCGCCTAGCCGAGCAAAGCAAGGTCGATGTTGGAAGTCGACCGCGTGGTGGTGCTAATACCCTCAAGATTAGAGCGGGGCCCAAAATTTAGTTTTCCCGGGTTTGGAGCTTCTGTCTAGCTCCTTTAGGGGTAACCGGGTAAAGCTGAGCGTGTGTACTGTTCCTTACGCGGTAGAGGCTGTCTCCTACCAGACGGAAACCGAGGTCCAGGAAGGGGAGGGGAGGGTTTCGGAGCCAGTGTTTTTCCTCTAGCTAGACTTTACTCCCGTTAAGCCGAATGCTTTCCCTGCATTTGTTGCAATAGTTCTCTAGGACCGGCGTGTGACCTCCTGTTTTCCCCAAATGGGCCTGGTGCCTTGAAATCGCCCAAATATGTGACTCAGTAGCTTAGACCCTGAGGTAATGGTGTGTGTAGTTCCAGCATGACGACGCCCCAACAACCCTTCGACTGCCACTTTTGAAATAACCACAGCTTTAGGATTAAACCGTCCCATCCTTTATTCGCATCCCCTGCCTTTGCCCAACATCCGTTGGCTAGGTGCGGCTGCAGAGGTTCGTGGCTGTACCCAGCTTGCGGCAGTAGCAAAAGGCATTGAAGAAGCGGCAGTAGCACGTAGCGCACGGATCACAGCAAGGTACCTGCTGTCCCAAGCAGGACTCGTGCAGCCTTACACAGCGACGCGGAGAGCGAGACTCGCGGTTCTGTGGATCTAGCACCTGCATTCGTAGGGGAGTAAGGTTCAGGAAACCCTCCAACCCCGATCCTAGTAGAGTGGCCGTTGAATGTGGGTCAGGGATGGTCTGCAGTTCTGCCCAGGTTGGGTAGTCTGGAAGTGGGGAGAGATGATGGTATCTGATGCTCCCTACCTTCTACTTTATCCCTTTCCCTGAGGAGTTACCTCCGCCAAAGCTTCTGCCTTCTGAAGCAGAACTTCTGCTCGGTCTGCAGTTGTCTTCTTTAGGCCATTCAGACTTAGACCTGGGGCAGATGTGAGGGCCACACCCATCATGCACCAAAAACCCACCTCCCAAGGTTGGGGTTGGGATTGGAGAAGGAGGGCTTAGCCTAGTAGATCTGTAGCAATTGCTGTTACCCCACACATCCCCAACCCGACCATTCTCACCTGGAAACTCTGGGAACAGAGCCTGGTCAGGCCTTCTGATGCCCTTCAGTCGTGCCACGCCCATCTGGACCCCCAGTGTGGGAGGCAGTGCCAGCAGCAGGACACAACTCAGCAACAGTGCAGTCAGCATGGCCTAGCTCAGCAGGAAAAGTCCCACTGAGTCTCTCATCCTTGGGAAACCCCCCATTTAGTCTCTCCTCATCCTTAGAGTACCCTATCAATGCTGAGAGAGATGTTCCCAGAAAGTCTGAATTCCTGTACATCTCTGTGCTTACCTTTGCTTGCCGATCGTTGCCTAGGAATTTCCTGGCCACTTGTGCCCGGAGCTTATATGACAGGGTCTAATAAAGGGTCCACACGTGACTGCTTCCTGTAGCCAGGGCATAAGGTGCCTCCCTGGAAAATGGAGGCACAATTCAGGCTTTCTCCCTAGAACCTGAACCTTTGGGTGTTCTATTAGAACATCTCCAATTTAGCATGAGACAGCCAGGAACCAATTAAACTTTGGGAACAAGATAGGGTGTCCAGACCCCAAAATTTCCATAAGAGCAGAACCTAGGGATGGGTCAGGCTAGAAGCATTAGCAATAATAAGGCAGGCGGCTCTCTGATCTTAATTTAATTTCTGCCCCCACAGATGTTCACTTAGTCTCCCTAGGACATGTTGTTTCCTTTGCTTCCAGGAACTTTGGTCAAGGGCACCAAAGAGAGTCAGTGTCACCAGGCAGCAGTGAAGTGAAAAACTAGACCCAAGGTTTCTTTGGAAGAGAGATCAAAAAAAGCCCTTCCATCCGAAACCAAGTCCTCCTGACTCTCTTTCCCTTCTTTAAGACCCCTACACCTATTCCTATCCCCAAGCCTCCTTTCTACCTAGGTTCCTGGAAACGAAGGGAGCAGAACACACTGTTCCCCCGGTAGGCACACAGCTTCAGAGTAAAAAGCTTTCAGGCTGCCTGCTTCATTAGTGTTAATGGCTGCTCCCTTCCGCCCTGTGTTGTCAGGTCTCTGCCTACGCCTGGCCTCATCAGCTGGAGGACATAGTGAGGACTGCCTATTTGTGGTTGTAACAGAACCCATGGGACTTCTTGTTGTTGTTGACAGGGTCTTACTATGTCAGACCAGGCTGGCCTCCAGTGTACACAAATCCACCTGTCTCTACCTCCTAAGTACTGGAATTAAATGCATTCTCGGCCATGACACTTAGTGGGGTTTTTTATTGTTTTTGCCTGCATGTGTGTATGTGCACCAAGTGCATGTCCAGTACCCAAGAAGGTCAGAAGAGGGCTTTTGGACCCTCTGGAACTAGAGTTACAGATGGTTGTGAACCACCACATAGGTGCTAGGAACTAAATCTGGGTCTTCTACAAAAAGCAACAAATGTTCTTAACCTCTGACAACTCTCTAGCCCTTCTTTGGTGGGCTTTCTAAAAACCATACGCATGTCCATTTGGAGAAGGAATACACCCCAGTGCACAAGGCAATAAGATGAAAAAACTGTCAGATATACAACCCAGTCCATACTGACTCTTCTGATGAGGTAGCTGCCTGAGGAAATCCTCACCCCAAGAATGAAAAAGCAGATGCTCTGCAGAGGATGGGCCTAAAGTACTGGTATCTGGAGTCAGGCTCAGTCAAACACTTGTTTGTGGAGTCAGGCTGGCATTTCATTCTCCTGCAGGCAACTCGGGATACAGTCCTCAGAGCTCAGAGTCTATATTCTACTCCCCAGGTTGAGGAGCTGAAGAAAGCCCCTATAGGGGAGTAGCCCCGAACACCCCTTTAGGGCAGCAAGGGAACAAATGTCAGTTCTTTTTTCTCCCCTAAGAATGGTATAGGCAGTTTGGTTTTTGTTTTGTTTTGGTTTGGTTTTTTGTTTGTTTGTTTGGGGGTTTTTTGATTTTTTTTTTTTTTTTGAGACAGGGTTTCTCTGTATAGCCCTGGCTGTCCTGGAACTCCCTCTGTAGATCAGGCTAGCCTTGAACTCAGAAATCCACCTGACTCTGCCTCCCAAGTGCTGGGATTAAAGGCACGTGCCACCACTGCCTGGCTGCTATAGGCAGTTTGATGAGGCTGTCACTGAGTAGATCTGGCATTGTGACCTATTTTGAAGCTGATCTGGAAGTTTGATGTTTGATGCCCCATTTCAGAACTTTGTCTTCTCTGGAGCAACGGGGAAAAGATATACACACACACACACACACACACACACACACACACACACATATATATATATATATATATATATATATATATATATATATATATATCCTAGCTGCATCACTCAGAGCTCAGGAACAGTAATCCATGAAGTGTACTTGAGGTACTTTCCCAAAATCATTTTTTAAAGATTTATGCATATGAGTATACTGTAGTTGTCTTCAGACACACCAGAAGAAGGCATCAGATCCCATTACAGATGGTTGTGAGCCACCATGTGGTTGCTGAGAATTGAACTCAGGACCTCTGGAAGAGCAATCAGTGCTCTAAACCGCTGAGCCATCTCTCCAGCCCCCAAGATCATTTTTTTTTTAGACTCCATTACTGGAGATTCTGGCAGAAAAGGTAAGCAGGGGCAGCTTGTGAACTGGAGAGGTGCCCCAACAAGCTGATGCACACTGTAATCCCAACCTTTAGGAGGCTGAGGCAGGAGGATTACTGAGACAAGCTCTGGACACTTGGCCATACCTATTTACCATCTATCCTCAGGACAGGTCTTCATGCCTTCAGTGGTGCCTTCTCTCACCCTGAAGGTCAGCTGCCTTCAGCTGGTTGTATGTGCACAGTGTGCATCGGGCAGTGGTAAACAAGGGCCATGGTGCTTATCGGAGCAATTCATGATCCTGGGCAAGTCCAGTGGGAGAGATGGTCAAGAAACCCAACCCAAAATACAGAGACAAGGGTGATAGGCAGCAAGAGGGTGTCCAGGAGACATTCAGGAAACAAAGCCACATGCTACATTTAACACGGTTCTGGCAGAAGAGACAACCCTAACCTCAAAGCCTCAGCAGGACTACCATCTCTGAGTTCACAGCATTCTAAAAGAGGTCAGTGACAGGTCGGCTGATGCATCACTGTCCAACAGACAGTGCAGAAATACAGAAGGAATTGTCTCAAGAAATAGAATTCCTATAATGGGGAGATCCAGAATCATCAAGACTATTGTTTGCCATCAGACAAAAGAATTTTCTTTACAGTAAAGAACTTCTAAAATGACAAGACAAAACTGTTTATTAGCTATAAATAAATAATTTGAGAAATAAAATATAGAAAATTTAGATAGATACTTGCATCTTCTAAGTTATGTGGTTTGGTCATCTTCTCCATAAACTTACCTAATTGTTTATGCACTTTCCACTTTATTTATTTATTTATTTATATATTTATTTATCGTTTTTCAGTACAGGGTTTCTCTGTATAGCCCTGGCAGTTCTGGAACTCACTCTGTAGACCAGGCTGGCCTTGAACCCAAAGATCTGTCTGCCTCTGCCTCCCTAATTCTTCCTCTGAAATTAAAGGCATACACCACCAACACCCAGCTAAAGATTTTTATTTTATGTATCTGGAGGCTTTGCCTTGTTGAGAACAAGTCTCACATTTTAAAAAATATATAATCAGGGGACTGGAGAAATGGCTCAGCAGTTAAGAGCACTGGCAGCTCTTCCAGAGGACCTGAGTTCAAATCCCAGCACGGATATGGCAGATCACAACTGTCTGTAACTCCAGTTCCAGGGGATCTGAAACCCTCACACTGGCATATTTGCAAGGAAAACACCAATGTATGTAAAAATTAAAAATATTTTTAAGGGGGCTGGAGAGATGGCTCAGTGGTTAAGAGCACTGACTGCTCTTCCAGAGGTGCTGAGTTCAATTCCCAGCAACCACATGGTGGCTCACAACCGTCTGTAATGGAATTTGATGCCCTCTTCTGGTGTCTCTGAAGAGAGTGACAGTGTACTCATATACATAAAATAAATAAATAGATCTTTTAAAAAATATTTTTTAAAAAAGAAAACCTCTTATTAAAAAAACTAGGAAGATAATACAAAATTTGTAGCTATATTCAGAAAAAGTGACTGTATAAAATGGAACATGAGGGAACAAGATGGGTAGAACATAGAAATGTTTCACTAGTCATGTCAAAATTTAAAAAAACAGTGACATAAATAATGTGAAGTGGCACATGCCTATCATCCCAGCAAGTGAGAATGGTTTAGAGGTCTAGGCTACATTATAAAATGCTGGGTTGTTGTTTTTTTTTAAGTGCTCTTAACCACTGAGCCATCTCTCCATCCCCTAAAATGTTGTTTTTTAAAACAGCTAAGGTCAGGGTATGCCTTTAACTCCAGAACACAGGAGGCAGAGGCAGGCAGATCTCTGTGAGTTCCAGGACAGCCATGACTACATAGAAACAAACAAACTTCAGCATGCTAAGTCCCTTGATATGAGAATTATTCAAGAGCCTGTTGGGCCAGTTTGGGCACCCACCTCAGCTGACAGTGGACAGAGAGTTGGTTAGGGAAGCCTTCCTAGCAGAGGAAACCTGTCTTTGGTCATGAAACTTGAGTAGGAGTTGAGGAGTACCACAACAGGATAAGTTCCTTGAATCCATAACTGACACACTTTGCTACTCAGTCTAGTCAACACTCCTTAATGTGCTCATACCTGGTTCTTGCCTAAAGGCCCAGTCCAATAAATAGTCAATTGACTTTCTTTCAACTGGAACTGAAAAGCCAACTGTCCTCCATGGTTTAGCTAGTGAGTCGTCAGCAAACATCTGTAGCCATCACTAAACTGTACAACTTTTGGGAGTGTGCCTGGGCTCAGACAGCCTGCCACAGACCCCGATATGATTTACCTCATCCATAAGCACAAGTAGAGTCCAGAGGAGGAATAAACACGTTTACACCCTTTCCTACTCTGACCTATGGAGGGAATAAACACGTTTACACCCTTCCCAACTCCGACCTGTGGAGGCCCCAGGTTGAACTCCTCCTTGATCACTCTACACCTTATTCATTCAGACAGAGGCTCTCAATTGATGGGAGAGCTCACAGACACACTAGTTGGGCTAGTCGGCTTGCTCTGTGGATCCCATGTCTCTGCCTTCCAAGCGCTAAAATTACAGGTAGGCTATCACGAGAACTTGGGTAGCATCTGAACTTAGGTCCTCACGCTTGTTCTGCAAGTGCTCTAACCATTTAGTCATCTCCCCAGGCTCTACCTATATTGATTTTTGCAAATAAGCAATCTTAGGTTAAACTGAATTTTATTTATATTTATTTATTTGGAGACAGGGTCTTCTGTGTAGCCCTGACTGTCCTGGAACTCATTATGTAGACCAGGTTGACCCTGAACTTGCAGAGATTCTCCTGCCTCTGCTTCCTCAGTGCTAGAAATAAAGGCATGCATCACCACACCTGGCTCTATTTATTTTTTGAGACAGGGTCTCACTATATAGCTCTGGTTGGCCTTGAACTCATAGAGATCTGCCTGCCCCTCTGCCTCCCAAGAGCTGGGATAAAAGGTGCATGCCACCACACCCAGCCTCAATTCAATTTTGATTCGTTACTATTGGAATCTTCTGTGTTTCTAACAAGTTTTCCTTCATGCGTACTCAGGTTTTTGTGATTAAAGGCTAAACACCAGAGGGAAGTACTGAGAGGTTGGGGAACCTTTACAAAGGGCCTAGTTGGGGTTCTTCCAGAAGTCCTGAGTTCAATTCCCAGCAACGACATGGCGGCTCACAACCATCTGTAATGGGATCTGATGCCCTCTTCTGGTCTGTCTGAAAACAGCGACAGTGTACTTACAGACATAAAAATCTAAGAAAAGAAATAACTCTACCAAGGTCTCAGGTAGCCACTACTGTTTTAAAGTCCTGATCCTCCTGCCTCTACCTCCCAAGTACTGAGACTATAGCTGCATGATTATTCCCAACTAAAGTTATTCCCCCATAAATGTCCTGCTTCAGGTATTTTAGTATAGTGGAAAAGCACTTTTACTGCTACCATTTCTCTGAGGTTGTTGATTCTTGATACAGGGGGGTACACCGTAGTTTAGGCTGGCCTGAAACTCACTGTGTTGACCAGGATAGTCTTAAACTCACAAAGGTCCACTTAACCCTGCCTCTTGAGTGTTAGGGTAAAAGCATGTGCCACCACGCCCAGTCTTTGATTTTGTTTTTGAAACAGTCTCACAACACAACCAAACTATCCCTGGACTCAGCTCCCAGTGTCAGTCCCTCGGGTGCTTGCATTTCAGAAACATGCCTAGCTGTGTAGGTGATTCTACAGGTCAGGAACCATCCTGATGTTCTAAGAGATATTTGGTGAGCTCTGGGTGCAGGATTTGTGACCTGGGCCGCACAGTTGTTCTGTCTTTTCTTACTAGAGGCTCATAAACCAATACAGTGCCTAAATGACGGGTCATCTCTGTGATGCAGGGTACAGTAAAGTACTTTTATCCCCCAAAGTTGTCAAGTTGTCCTGATTTGCCCATTATGAGAATCCTGAGGCTGTTCTCTCTCACTGAATTTTTTTGTTGTTGTTGTTTTTTTTTTTTTTTTTTTTTTTTTTGGTTTTTCGAGACAGGGTTTCTCTGTGTAGCCCTGGCTGTCCTGGAACTCACTCTGTAGACCAGGCTGGCCTGGAACTCAGAAATCCTCCTGCCTCTGCCTCCCAAGTGCTGGGATTAAAGGCGTGCACCACCACCGCCCGGCATCTCTCTCACTGAACTTAAAGAGAAGAACTTCTAGAATGACCAAAGACTTGCTATCCCTCTATTCAGAAGAGAAACCTGGGACCAGCACAGTGGATCAGCAGGGGGAAAAGCACTTGCTGCATTAGCCAGACCTTCTGAGTTTGATCCCTGGAACTCACAAAACCTGATCATTTGTGTTGCAAGTTCAAGATCTACTTAGTGAAACCCTGTCTCAAAAAAAAAAAAAAGCCTTAGTATGGTGGTTCATGCCTTTAATCCCAGCACTGAGGAGGCAGAGGGAGATGGATCTCTCTGTGAGTTCTGGTCTACAGAGCAAGTGCAGGACAGCCAGAGCTGTTATGCAGAGAAACTCTGTCTCAAAACAAAAACAAAGACAAAGGGCTAGAGAGATGGCTCAAAGGTTATGGGCAATGGCTGTTCTTCCAGAGGTCCTGAGTTCAATTCGCAGCAACCACAAGGTATCTCAAAACCATTTGTAAATTGATCTGATGTCCTCTTCTGGTATGCAGGTGTACATGCAGATAGAGTACTCATGTATGTAAGATAAATAAATATTTTAAAATAAATAAATAAAAACAAAAAGAACACAGGTGAAGAATATAGCTTAGGTAGTTTAGTGGTAGAACCCTTGTCCAGCATGCAGGAAACCTTAGGTTCAGCTCCAGAAATAACACTGAAACACACACACACACACACACACACACACACACACTCATACACACACACACACACACACACACACACACTATTAGAGAAACAAAACCAGTGAGTTAACATCAGCTTCAATTAGCTAAAAGCTTGATTCAAATCATCTTAAACCATAAAAATATTGTCGCCTATACCTCAAAGAGTACAGAAGGCAGGGCTGATTTCAATTGAGGGTTGACAGAATGCCGCTTGCATTTACAAACACTTAGTGGGGCAGACACAGACGGTTGAATTCCCGATTCCTGTTCCCAGTTTTGTTTGGAACAGTGCCCAAATATACCAAGGTCCTCAGATGCCGTAAGGCATTGCTTTGTCAAGTGGGGGCACTTTTATGTTGAGACTATGAAGAAGCCTCTGACAAAGCTTGGGCTCCCTGGCAAGGTGTTAAAGTGGGGTTCCTGAAGACGAAGGGAAGCTCTCAAAAGGAAGAAAAGACATCTAGCATCTAGGACCACTTTTGCACAGTTGTTCACAATGGAAGCCTAGTGGTTCCAACCTCCATGTCATACACCTTTGGCATCCTGGCTTGAGGATCGAATGAGATTCAGCCCATTTTTTTACCCTCCTTGAAACCAAGTAACAGCTGAAGAAGTCCCATTGGTTATCTCCAGCAAGTCAAGCTAAGACCTATTCCCTAGAACTGGCAAGGAAGACTCAAAGCTCCTGAGACCCCTCCCTTTTTTTTTGTTTTTTTTGTTTTTTTTTGTTTTTTCGAGGCAGGGTTTCTCTGTGTAGCCCTGCCTAGAACTCACTCTGTAGACCAGGCTGGCCTCGAACTCAGAAATCCGCCTGCCTCTGCCTCCCAAGTGCTAGGATTAAAGGCATGCGCCACCACCGCCCGGCTGAGACCCCCTCCCTTAAGGATGGAGCCTCTTATTGTTTCAATAAAGAGAAAGGAGGAGAGAGTTGCATCCCTACAGCTTAAGAGTTATTTTCCTGGCCAGGCAGTGGTGGCACACACCTTTAATCCCAGCACTTGGGAGGCAGAGGCAGGCAGATTCCTGAGTTCGAAACCAACCTGGTCTACAGAGCGAGTTCCAGGACAGCCAGGGCTATACAGAGAAACCCTGTCTAAAAAAAAAAAAAAAGAAAGAAAGAAAAAAAAAGAGTTACTTTCCTGGAGAGGGTAGCATATCAATAGCATCTGTTTCAGTATGCCAAGGTATGTAGATCTCTGAGGGTAGAAATTGTGAAGGTTCCAAACTAGCCCTGTGCAGACTCTCAGGCACACGTGTGTGTGTGTGTGTGTGTGTGTGTGTGTGTGTGTGTGTGTCTGGTGTGCACATGTATGTCAAAGCCAATAATCAGCATCAGATGTCTTTCCTTAGGAGCTGAGCTGTCTTGTTGTTTGCAACAGTCTTTCACTGGAATGCTGGTCTCATCAGTTAGAGTAGGCTAGCTGACCAGTGAACTCTAGGGATTATAAACATAATCCAGTGTGCCTGGCTTTTTACGTAGAGGCTGAGGACCAGACTCAGTTCCTCGTGGGAGTAGAGCTATCTATCTCTCAGGCCACACCAGCTGCCCCAGTTTTAACAGACTTTGATGTGTCTGAGCTTTGAGAATCCTCATTCCACTTTGTAACTCCAAACCCTAGCAACTTCCTCATGCCAATGAGCAAGGAAAGGCTGTTGCAGCTATCACAGGCGAGGAATATCTTCATCCAGTACCCTCGGCGTGCCTCGTGTGTGCCTGTGCCTGATACAGAGATGGCACAGATCCTTAGGACTTAGAAAAACCTGCAAGTGAAGGAAATGAAGTTCATGAAAGAGCTGAAGCTGGAGCGTAAGGAGTTTGAGTCTCTTGAAGCTCCCTGATCTCCATGAGTCCTTAAAGATTCTCAGCAAGGCATAATTCAGCCTTGACAGTCCAGGAAAGTCCTACTTCTTTCTCGATTAAGGGAACCATCCACTTCAGTGTGCCTATGGATAGGTTCGGTGAACCATCTGTGGAACACTCAGTGTACATGGTCCTTATAGTCCATCCAAGACCACCTGATCACAGGCCAGCCCCACATTTAAACTTGCAGGGTTAAACCAAAGTCAGAGAGAAGCCCACAGAAACTAGACCCGACACCTTTCAGGGTCTGGATGCCATCTACTGGTTGCCTGTGCTCGATGAATAGCCCAGGGACTCCTGTGTAAAGACACTGCCTCTTCCAACCCATCAATGCTTCTGAAGGAACTCTGTAAGAAATCAGTGAAAGAAAATGAAGGGATAAAGGCTCCATTTTGCCTCAAAATGGCTGGAGCAGTTTTATTGGTCTGAGAGGTTGGTGTTGCTAAGCCCTGAGTGGCTCAGTATCCAAGGGATGCAGGAGAACACCCTATCACACAAGGTCTGAGAATCAGTTTTTGTAGCTGTGGCATAGGAAGGTGAAGGGTCTGGTGAAGTCAGATCCATGAACTGCTTTTTGTGTAAACTGTTTTGTTTTTGTTTAAACTTTGGAATGGGAGATAAGTAAGAACGTCTGTTTCTGCAACCTCTGTACTCCAGGGTGTAATAGGAGATGGCTGCTTTCTGGAATTCCATGGGCAGCAAATTTCTTGAAGCCTTGAGCCTATTTTATAGATCTTTTGAGGGGGGGGAAGGGGGAGTCTTTTACTTCCCTTTTTCACAACCTCCCACATCCTTATATCACCAACTCCCCTTGTCTTCTGGATGCACCTGCAGCCTGGGTGCTAGACCTCAACTCTCCAAACTCCTTTAGTGTCACAAACAACATATGCAACTCTTGCTACCAATAGCCCTTTAAAGAATAGAATTCAAGGGGCTGGAGAGATGGCTCAGTGGTTAAGAGCACTGACTGCTCTTCCGAAGGTCCTGAGTTCAAATCCCAGCAACACGTGGTGGCTCACGACCATTGGTAATGAGATCTGTATGCCCTCTTCTGGTGTGTGAAGACAGCTACAGTGTACTTACATATATAATAAATAAATCTTTAAAATAAATTTTTAGCTGGGCGGTGGTGGCGCACGCCTTTAATCCCAGCACTTGGGAGGCAGAGGCAGGAGGATTTCTGAGTTCGAGGCCAGCCTGGTCTACAAAGTGAATTCCAGGACAGCCAGGGCTACACAGAGAAACCCTGTCTCGAAAAAACCAAAAAAAATAAAGAAAGAAATAAAGAAAGAAAGAATAGAATTCAAGGGCATTTGCTCTGGCGTCTTTGCCAAGCTCCCCTAGAACCCAGTAGAGCAGACCTGCCCTCAGAGTCGGGTAGAGCTATAATGTTAGAAATCAGAACACACCCTCACAGCCAGAGTGAATACTAGCACACAAAATGCCTTCCTACCACATGTCGGGGGCAGTCTAGAAAAGGAGTAAGATGGGAAGGGTTATGGTCCACCAGGGAGGTCCCAAATACAGTTAAAACTCCATTATAGCCCCCCACCCCTGCCCCAAACTCACCATTGTGTTGTCTGTAGTCCCATCCCACAGATTTTGTTACATAGCCTGTAATGCTGCAAAGGTTAAAGATGGTGTCTCTCATGCCCAGTCCATTCTTTGGGAGAGGGTGGATTTGGTCAGCTTTTCTCATCAATCAATTCTGGGAGGCCTAGGGCAGGGGAACAACCATAGACAAAAAGGAACAAAGCCGTGATGGCCTTCTCTGAGCCTGGCAGCCAAGGTGATGATAGTCTCAGTTTATAGAAATGTTTACATGACTCAGCACAAAAGCAGGTGTCAAGGGAACTGTACCAGATTCCTTCTGCTGCCTGGGCCTGCTCAAATCCCCTCCCTTGCCTGAGGTCCTTCGTGTTAAAGGAAGAACAGTATATTAGTCAGGGTTCTCTAGAGTAAAAGAATTTATAGAATGAATCTCTCTCCATATGAGTGTGTGTATGTGTGTGTGCGCGCGCGCGCATGTGTGTGTGTGTGTGTGTGTGTGTGTGTGTGTGTGCACGTGTGTGTGATTTATTAGAATGGCTTACAGGCTTACAGGCTTACAGGTGGTGGTCCAAATAATCCGACAATGGTGACTATCAATGGAAAGTCTAAGAATCCGGTAGTTGCTTAGTCCATGAGACTGGCTGTCTCTGCTGGTCTTCAATAGACACTGGAATCCTGAAGAAGCAGGCTCTAATGCTAGTGAAGGAATGGATTTGCTAGCAAAAGAAGAGCAAGCAGGCAACGAGCAAAAGCTTCCTTCTTCCATGTCCTTATATGGGCTTCCAGCAATAGTTATGACCCAGATTAGATCTGGATCAAAGGTGTGGCTTCCTACCTCAAAGATCTGGATTAGAAGTATATCTTCTCACTTTAAATTAATCAGAAATCCCTCACAGCTGTGCCATATATTTGGGGGTTTTTAGTTAATTCCAGATGTAGTCAACTTGACAACCAAGAATAGCCATCACACTAGAGCAAGATCTAAAGGAATTCTGATCACAAGCTGGTCTGGTACAAAGTGTCACCTTGTTGAACAACAGGGATAGACTTTTGTCTCTCAGAAGCTCTAGTATCTGCATTCTGCTAGCTGAGTGAATGCAAGGTTTGTGACATTTTTGGAAATAATTCAGTGCTGGTTTGAGAATCTTACCTGATCCTTTCTAAACATGATTCTTTGGGTCTCTGCTTCCTGTTTAGGAGCCTGACCCTTTCCTCCCCTTCCTCACAGTAACACGTACGCTCTGGCCTAAAGCCTGAGGGCTTCCGTACCTGGGAACTACTGTTAAAGGATTTCTTTCTATACCATGTCCTTCTCACAATCACCTGCCTGTACCAGAGACTTTATACCCTGACCTGTAGGGAACAGACAGGTCATGGTCTTGTCAAGGGCTGTGTACTTACTTGAGTTTCACTGTCAGGATCATGCCCACATGACCCTGTTTAAGCCAGTTTAAGCCTAAATCAAATATGGGCATCATGGTAGGAAGCAAAGATTTAAGAGTGATCAATTTGAGAACAGCAGGGTCAGCTGTGTCCTCACCAAAATGAAGGATCTACAATGGTTTCCTTTCTGTTTTGTACCAGTGCTTCTAGAGAAAAGGAGGTGAGGTTGACCCTGAGCCATACAAGCCTCCACACCAGCTCAATCACATCCTGGATTTGACAGGCTCTTATCTGTGCTCCAACCCCATCAAGATAGCATCAGGTGACAAACACCCAGTTGGAGGAGTGCCAAAAGCAGCTGTTCCTGGTCCAGTCTTAGGCTTTGTTTGGTACCTGTCACTAGGGCTGTCTTAGGGCTCCATGGGGTCAGTGTCTCCCCAGTTTCCCACTGACTGATAAAGCTTAAATCCTTTCAGATGAGAACAGAGGCAGATCCTTTAAGGTGGTATGCAAAGAGGAGGGCAGGTGATACTGAAATGAGCCCTTCCCAAGGCTTCAAACCAAAGCTGTTGGTATGTTCAAGAGGGATGAACAAGATTCCTTTTTCTAGGGCTTTTGGGAGAAAGGCCAAAGGAAAGACATGGCAAGTGTGAAGATTTGGGGTTCCTACCTCATCCAAGAACTCATCTTAGTTAGAATTTCTACTGCTGTGATAAAACACCTTGATGAAAAGCAACTTTGGGAGGGAAAGGTTTATTCCATCTTATGGCTTATAGCTTAGAGTCCATCGTCCAGGAAAGTCAAGGAAGAAACCCGAAGGCAGGAACTGACTCCTTGTGTGGGGGGAGAAAAAAAGTGTGTCTGTATTTTATCATACAGAACCCAGACCCTCCACAGGCTATAAGCAGCTAGTGTTTAGAGACAAAAAACAAAAACAAAAACAAAAAAATCTGTGTGTGTGTGTGTCTGTGTGTGCATGTGTGTGTCTGTGTGTGAGTGCATGGAACAAAACTGGGCACATCTTCTCCATCCTACCTCCACAATCAGTACTGTACCACTGTCCAGATTGCACATATTGACAACTAACATCTCTCAGCTGCCCATTCTTTGTAGAATTTTGGTTAGCTTAATGAGCCACTTCTTGCTTGGAGAATAATTCCAGGGGCAGAACACAAGCCATAAGGCCAACTTTCTTACTTCATGGTGGAGCCAACTATGGGGTGTAGTTCTAGATTCCTGTGATGTCTAGCTGGAATTAGCCTCCAAATGAGACTACTTCTGTCCCCAGGATTTCCCTGTGCACTCCTGTTTCTTCTTATTTCTATTTACTCGTGTGTGTATTGTCTGTGTAATTGTTTCTGTCCATATGTGTGGGTGTGGGTATCTGTGCATGCAAAGGACAGAAGGAGACATTGGATCCCTTGGAGTTGGAGTTGGAGATGTTTTCAGGCTATGCAGCTGGTTGCTTGTTACATAGGTGCTGAAATCTAAACTCCAGTTCTTATGATTGCATGCAAAGCACTTCTAACCACTGAGCCACCTCTCTAGACCCCTCTTCTGATTCTTTCATTCCTTTTCTGGAAAGATTCTCTCCCTAAATAAATTGCCTGCATGAGACAGACAGAAACAGGATGGGTCTTAAAAAGCAAACCAGAAGATAAACAGGAACTGACCATCTACTAGACCATATGGTGAGAGGAATCCTGTCCTTAACGGACGTGGTGTCTGAGAGCCCTCGGACTGTAGCAGTGAGGTAATAAAATATTCACTCCAGGAAATGGGGACAGGAAGCAGGATGAAGATACACCCATTCATGCAATAGCCTAGTCCATTGGAGTATAAGCCAAGGAAGAAATCTGGCATCCAATGATGTAATGGCTAATTTTCACTATCAACCTGATTGGATCTAGAATCACCTAGGGATACATGTCTTTGGCTGAATCTTTTTTTTTTTTTTTTTTTTTTTTTTGGTTTTTCAAGACAGGGTTTCTCTGTGTAGCCCTGGAACTCACTTTGTAGACCAGGCTGGCCTCGAACTCAGAAATCCTCCTGCCTCTGCCTCCCAAGTGCTGGGATTAAAGGTGTGCGCCACCACCGCCCGGCCTTTGGCTGAATCTTTGAGGATGTTTCCAAAGAGATTTAATTAAGAAGGGAAAGACTTTACTCTGAATGTGAACAATACTATTCCATGGGCTGGGGTCTCCGTCTGGATAAAAGAGACTGAGAAGATGAGGATTACCAGATGCCCCGCCTCCCCCACCCCTCCCGGCTGAGCATTCAATGTGGCCAACACTCTACAGCCTTGCCTTCCCAGCGGTGGTGGTGGGCTGTGACTCTATCAGCCAAAATAATCCTTCCTTTCTTACATTGTTTCTTTTGGTTTTTTTTTTAAATCAGGTATCTGGTCACAGCAACAAGAGAAACATTAACTTTTATTGTCTGCTCCTGTCCAGCACTAACAAGTATTACTTAGCAGTGAAAACCATTAATGTCAGCCAAGGCTACATTGGGAAAGGAGAAACCCTGTCTCTAAAACCAAAAGCAAAACAAAATGAAAACAAGAAAAAAAAACACCATTAATGTAAATAAATTTTCATGTCATGAAGCCAGAAGGCAAATTGACACTAGTTCCAGAACTCAATGCAGCACAGCAGACCATCAGAGGAGGCCAGTTTTCATCTTGAAAGTCTCCCGCACATAAATCCACATTTATGGTAAGGAAAGAGCGGGACCTTTTAATTTGCAATTAAAATATCTGGGTAGTGACTGGAGAGATGGCTCAGCAGTTAAGAGCACTGACCGCTCTTCCGAAGGTCCTGAGTTCAAATCCCAGCAACCACATAGTGACTCACAACCATCCATAATGAGATCTGATGCCCTCTTCTGGTGTGTCTGAAGACAGCTACAGTGTACTTACAAAAAACAATAAATAAATCTTTAAAAAAATATATCTGGTAGGGCAGTGGTGGCGTACGCCTTTAATCCCAGCTCTTGGGAGGCAGAGGCAGGTAGATTTCTGAGTTCGAGGCCAGCCTGGTCTACAGAGTGAGTTCAAGGACAACCAGGGGTACACAGAGAAACCCTGTCTCAAAAAAAAAAAAAAAAAAGAAAGAAAACAAGAAAAAAAATATCTGGGGCAGGTGCAAATGGAAACCCTGAGCCCAGAGAGTTCTAAACTCCGCATTAACGTCAACCTGTAGAGGGACACAGAGGCACTCCTGATGGAAAGCTCTACCTAGTTTTTTATGTGGGCAAGCCCCTTGGAGGATGATGCTTTTCTTTGCTTTCCTTTGCCCTTGCCGTCGCTCCTAGTCACCACACCCACCCTAGTATGAAGAGGAACCACACTGGGATTGATGAGTTCAGCCCTCAGCACTGCAGGAATGTGGTGGTGCCTCCCAGTACTCAGGAGGCAAGGTAGCAGGGTATCTTCAAGTTGAAGGCCAGTCTGATGTACTTAGTGAATTCCAGGCCAGTCAAGACCACATAGCAAGACTCAAACCAACAAACTCCAGGCCTGTGAGGTGGCTCAGGGGGAAACTGTACCTGCCACCAAGCTTGGTCTGAGTCAATCCCAAGAACTCACACGGTGGAAGGAGAGAACAGGCTCCCAGAGCTCTCCTCTGACCCCCCACACATATACCATGACACATGCATACCTAAACACACATACTCACACTAAATACATACAAAATACATACATCATACATACTACACACATACATACTACATACATACATACTTACATATACACACATAAGAAAATCTACTGGCTGTGGTGATGTGTGCTCTAGTGCTTGGGAGACTGATACAAGAGGATTGGTTGGACCTAGGATTTTTTTTTTTTTTTGAACCTAGGATTTTAAGACCACAGTCTAGGCAACACAGCAAGACTTTGTCTCAAAGCCAGGTGTGGTGTCATGTGCCTATAATCTCAGCAATTTAAGAAACTAAGGGGGTGGAAAGATGATGGCTCAGTGGTTAAGAACACTGATTGCTTTTCCTGAGGTCCTGAGTTCAATTCCCAGCAACCACATGGTGACTCACAACCATCTATAATGGCATATAATGCCCGCTTCTGGCACACGGGTGCACATGCAGATAGAGCACTCATAAACATAAAATAAATAAAAAATAAGTCTTAAAAAATAATCTAAGGAAGATGGAAAGTTCCAGGGCAGCCAGGACAAGTGACTGATACTTGATCTCAAAAGAAAATAAAAGGACTGGGCCTATATCTTAGATAGCATGCCTTCAGCCCAGGATTCAGCTACAATGTATTCAGACATACATATTTTGTCCTGCCTCCTGAGCATGCCAGCAGTGGAGCCTTCCAGGTGAAGGAGCAACAGCAGTTTGTGGCTTCAATGAGTAGAGCCCGCTTACAAGAAGGGCAGATCTTGACCCTCCAAGTTGTAGTTCAGCTGATTCCTCTGGCCGTGGTATAGTATCTTGCTGGGGAAGGGACTGTGCTGAACTGCGCAAATTAATTTAAACAGAGAGAAAGACCTCAGAGAAATGTTTGGAGAGTATTTCTTGGTCTAGCACTCTATATTTCACAGCACAGAAGATAGACATTAAGCTAATATGATTAACTATCCTAACATTGATTTATTTTATGTATATGAGTGTTTTACTTGCATATATGTATGTGCATCATATATGTGCCTGGGGTCCAAGAAGATCAGAAGATCTTTCAGATCCCTGAAAGTAGAGTTATGGATACCCATAAACCACTATGTGGGTACTGGAAATCAAACCTGGGTCCACTTCAAGAGCAACCCGTGCTCTTAACCTCTGAGTCACCTCCCTAGTTCCCTTTGTCTTAACTTTCATGAATGACTTTTAAGCTATAGTCTTTGTGATTGTTCAAGTGTTTTTTGGGTTTTTTTAGATTTATTTATTATGTATATGAGTACACTGTTGCTCTCTTCAGACACACACCAGAAGATGGCATCAGATCCTATTACAGATGGTTATGAGCCACATGTGGTTGCTGGGAGTCGAACTCATGACCTCTGGAAGAGCAGTCTGTGCTCTTAACTGCTGAGCCATCTCTCCAGCCCAATTGTTCAAGTGTTAAGCCCCTGAGAAAGCCAAGTTCTAGGCCCCATCTCTATAGATCATGGCAGATTGGGACCTGTGGTCATTCTGGATCTCTCCACCTTGCTTCTGAAGTTAAAGGCTCTCCACAAGGCCTCTGCTCTTCTGTAACCCTGTCTCCCTTGCTCCTAGGAGGAATGGGCCTGGAACAGTAGCTTTGGACTACAGAGAGGAGTTCCTACTGAGCTTTCATCTATACATATCACATGGGTACAGGAGGTGCCACCTGATCCCCAGCAGACAAAATAGCTGATCAACTTTCCAAAATTATACAGAGCACTCATGCCTGCTTACCAGGGCTTCTCTAAGATTGGCCCACAACCTCGTGCTGCAGTTGATGGTCTGTTGAACAATGCAGATCCACATGTTTTCTGGGGTTGTAGGCCACCATGCCTGGCTCAAGATAAAGACTTCCCTTTCTTTTCCAGACAGGGAAATGTAGCCCCTGACTGTCCTGGGACTCCCTCTGTAGACCAAGCTGGCCTCCATCACAAAGATCTTGGGGAGAGTGTGCCTCCCAAGAGTGCCACCCCAGCCCAGCAATAAAACTTCCTGTGTTGCCCTCACTGGTCTTGAAATCCTGGAGGGAGGCTGCTATGGTACCACACGGGTTAGAACCCAGAACTGGGGAAACAGAGGCAGAAGGATCTTTGTTATTTCCAAAGCTAGCCTGGTCTACAAAATGAGCTCCAGGACCAAGAGAGGGAGAGAGAGAGAGAGAGAGAGAGAGAGAGAGAGAGAGAGAGAGAGAGAGAGAGAGAGAGAGAGAGAGAGAGAGAGAGAGAGACAGAGAGAGAGAGAGACAGAGAGAGAGAGAGACAGAGAGAGAGAGAGACAGAGAGAGAGCCATTCTCTTGCCTGAGTCTCTTTAGTACCTGAGACTGCATGCACACACCAACACACTCAGTTAATAAAAATCTGTTTATTCATTTCTATTTTGTTGTGGGTGACCTGAAACTCAATTTGTAGACCAGGCTGATCTTAAACTTGCAGCAATCCTCCTGCCTCCATGCCCCGAGGACTGGAATTATTAGCATGCACTATCATGCTGAGTTCTTTTGTTTTGTTTTTTGAGACAGAGTTTTGAATACTGGGAATAAAATTATGAGTCACTATACCCAAGCTATGTGTTTAAATTTGTATATAATAATATAACAACAACAAACCTCTGTTAGCTGGTTGTAGTGCTGTGTGACTGTCCTTTCAGCACGAGACAGGCTGAGGTAGTGTAATGGCGACTTTAGGGGTTCCCTGTGCTACAAAGAGGTTGGGGGTGGATCCTGGAATGAAGCTCAGTTAGTGGGGTGTTTGTGTAGCACTGAACCCTGGTTCAATCCCAAGTTCTGAAAAACTGGGAGGCAGAGGCAAGTGAATCTTCATGAGTTTGAGGCCAACCTGATCTACATAGTAAGTTTCAGTTTAGGCCAGCCATGGCTACATTATAGTCAAATTCTGTCTTTAAAAAAAAAAAAAAACAAAAAAAAAAAAGCAAACTATTTCTTTTTTTTTTTTTTTTGGTTTTTTGAGACAGGGTTTCTCTGTGTAGCCTTGGCTGTCCTGGAACTCACTCTGTAGACCAGGCTGGCCTCGAACTCAGAAATCCACCTGCCTCTGCCTCCCAAGTGCTGGGATTAAAGGCGTGCGCCACCACCACCCGGCAAGCAAACTATTTCATAGTGAAGGCAGGCAGAGCTCAGCCCCTAATGCCAACACTCCAGAGGCAAGGGCAGAGGAAGAGGCAGTTTGAGGCCAGCCTGCTCTACAAATCAAGGTCCAGGTTAGGCAGGGCTTCAGAGAAGCCCCATTTTGAAAGCGCAAAACAAAACACAAAAAAATATTTCATAGTTGTCTTAGTTAGGGTTTTACCACTGTGAACAGACACCTTGATGAAGGCAACTCTTATAAGGACAACATTTAATTGAGGCTGGCTTACAGGTTCAGAGGTTCAGTCCAGTATCATCAATGTGGGAGCAGGGCAGTATCCAGGCAGGCATGGCGCAGGAGGAGCTGAGAGTTCTACATCTTCATCTGAAGGCTGCTAGCAGAATACTCACTTCTAGGCAGCTAGGATGAGGGTCTTAAAGCCCACACCCACAGTGACACACCTACTCCAACAGGGCCACACCTCCTAATAGTGCCACTCCCTGTCCTGGGCGGAGCATATCTAAACCATCACAATAGTAAACTTTTTATACCTACTATCCAGACCCTTTCATAAACTGAATTACAACTGGAGATGTTCAGAGGTTAAGAGCACATGCTGCTCTTTCAGAGGACCTGAGTTTATTTTCAGCACACACACACACACACACACAACCAAAACAATCTAAAAAAAATAAAAAATTGTCTGTCCTCTTACTACACATGTGCTTTGCTTGCTTATCATCTATCCATCTTGCTATAGTTAAGAGTTCATCTTCTTTTTGTATGTATGTATGTATTTCCCAATCTTCTGAAGTGAGTACATATTGCTATATAACCAAGGATAACCTTGAACTCTTGACTCTCCTACTTCCATTGCCTAAATGCTGTGATTACAGGCATGTGCTACCTCTTCTTTTTCTTTCTCTTCCTTCTCCTCCTCCTCCTTCTGTGTAGTGCTGGGGCCCTCAGACATGCTGGACAGTGATCTGCCATTGTGTTATAGCTTCAGCTCCATATTACTTTCAGAATGAAGTCAATCATATTTTATATATGTTAGGTAGGTAATAATAATCATTTTTAATGGAATGTAAATGCATGCCCCAAATGCATGCCACCTTGTGGCTACAAGTTTTCCTGAACTTCCCATTTGGAACTCCATCAGAGTCTGTCACATGATCTCTGTTTACAGTTATAAATACAAACACACACACACACACACACACACACACACTAATCACCAGCAGTAGTAGTCACATTGCACACTGAATAGGTACATAATTAGTTTTCATGTGGACAGACTGTACTTTAGTCCAGGTGTGTATCAGAGATCAATATCATTTAGTAACTAAGTAATTGCACGGACTCCGAGCTCCAAAGAGTCCCACAAATTAATATCATGCTCTGCTACTGTTATCTTGAAATTCATAATCTATTGAATGAGACACCCTGCATTTTCTTTTCCCACTGAGTCCCACAAATTGCATCCTGGGTAAAATGATTCAAGATCAAGACACAGTAAGTGTGCCAGTTTGAAATGATATCCAGAAAATAGTTCTCCAAAAAAAATGGATATATTTAAAAATAAGCAGAGGAAAGCTGGACATGGTGGTGCACACTTCTGAAACCAGATCTCGGGAGGCAGGGGCTGGTGGGTCTTTGTGAATTTGTGTACAGACTGATATAAATAGGGGGTTTCAGGGCAGCCAGGACTACATAGAGAGACACTGTCTCTAAAGAAACAACAAGCCAGGCAGTGGTGGCGCATGCCTTTAATCCCAGCACTTGGGAGGCAGAGACAGGTGGATTTCTGAGTTCAAGGCCAGCCTGGTCTACAAAGTGAGTTCCAGGACAATCAGGGCTACACAGAGAAACCCTGTCTCGAAAAACCAAAAAAAAAAAAAAAAGAAGAAGAAGAAGAAGAAACTGAGAATTATAATCCAGACTATGCATGCTACTAATGAGTCATAGGCACACCTAAAGAGACAAGGGAAGACAAAGATTTGTAAAGGTGAAATAAAGTGTCTTAAGTCTTTTCGAAACAGTTCTCTTTGACTACAAAGACCATCAACTAGCTTTGTTCAAGGCCGAAGTGTGTTAAAGTAAGTGTCCTTATAGAAGTGTGTGTGTGTGTGTGTGTGTGTGTGTGTGTGTGTGTGTGTGTTTACCTTTGTGCAAGTTTGTAGAGATTTTTTTTGGTTTTTTTTTTAGGAAATAATAATAGCTTTTATCAAGTATGTATATACATAAGAGCTCTTTCCTCATGGTCTCCTTTCTCCATTTTGTTAAGGCATGGCACAACTGATTCTGACAACTTTGTTATCATTATTTGGGGGATTTTTGTTTGAAATGGAATCTTGTCCTAGCTAGTATAGCTCCACTATGTAACCCAGACTGACCTCAAACTCACAGCAATTTTCTTGCTTCTGATTCCATTCTGGTTTCTGACAGCATCCACGTGAATGAAGCAAGTAGCTAAGGAGCGATAGCTCTGTCTAAAATATATAAAAAGTATTGCCAAGTGTGGTGGTTTGCACATGGAATCTCAGACACTTGGGGGTTGAGGCAGGAGAAGTAAAAGTTTAAGAACTGCTTGTCATGATTTTTTACATCTTTAATCCCAGCACTTAGAAGACATGGGCAGATGATCTTTGAGTTCGAGTCTACCATGGTCTACAAATCTAGTTCTAGGATAGCCAGGGCTACATAAGAGAAACCTTGTCTAAAAGTTAGAGGCCTACTTGAGTGACTTAGTAAAAACTTGTCTCAAAATAAAAAATAGGGCTGGGATCTAATTCAGTAGTAGAGCACTGACCTAGTATGTCCAAAGTCCAAGGTTCAAACCTCACTTAGTACTTGAAGAAACCTATGGTTATTGTTACTGAGGGTGCTATTAATGATGAAAATAAGAGTGAACTCCAAAGTTGCTTTTCAAACATCATTTAAGCTTAACTCATGGCCCAGGTTCATCCAGCTGCCTTCTTTCATCAATATATTTGTAAAATTTTTAGCACACACCTGTAAGTAGCACACACACTTCCAAGGCAGAGATAGAAAGACTGAGACTGTTCTGGGCAATATAGTGCTAGCCTGGGCTATACAGCAAGACTCTGTCAAAACAACAGCAAGAACAAAGCATTTTTAAAGTTCCACGGAGGCCTTCCACAACCCTCAGGAATCCAACAGGAACACTCCCTAGCCTTTCCAGCACTTTCTGAGATGTTGGACATTCCATTTAGCTATGAACCTCATCTGTCAATTCTATCAAAATCACACCCTACCCCTCACCCAGCTGCCACAGATTCTCTCAAAGCGAGCACATGAGAGAGAGGGAGAGAGAGAGAGAGAGAGAGAGAGAATGTGTGTGTGTGTGTGTGTGTGTGTGTGTGTGTGTGTGTGTGTGTGTGATAGTAGGAAGGATAAGAACCTTCACATTTTGAAAATATTAGAAATAATCCTATAGTTTTCTAGATTTCCAGGGAGATCAAGAGACTCATTATGCAGAAACAGAAACAAAGATGATCCCATGATTGTGCAGGATTTGAAAGTTGGGAGGGGTTTGGAAGCTCTGCAAAGCTCCGGCCTGGGCCCCTTGGGGACATAAGGCCCTGTTTTAATGAGGGTGCCTGAATCTAGGGGAAAACTAACAACTCCAGCCTCTCTTGTGACAGAACAAATCTGGGTTTTAGATAAGAAAAGCCAGGGCCAAGAGTGGGCAGACTGAGAACAGCGGTGCCTGGGCTGCTCTCAGGTTTCCTGTGAGAAATCCCAGTGGAGACTGCAGGTTGGGTAAATGAGTCATGGGCTTTACAGGCCAAAGGAGATGGAAAGCAGATTCTAGGAAGTAAGCAAGAAGGAATCTCAGGGAAAGTTTTCCATTTTAGTGTGAAGCTGTCAAGCCACTGAGCTATGCTGGAAACTCCGGAGAAAGCATGTGAATCCCGGAAGCCCAGATGAGAAGGACTCTGTACATCTGTAACAGGCAACAAAGATGGTACCATCCAGCAAAGGTAAGGAGACATCAAGAAAACATCAGTGCCCCGGGCTTCTAGCCACTCACAACCCAGCCCGTATTCCTTGAGTATCACACTCAAGAAGGAAGGATTGATACGGAGAGTGGGGAGGAGGCCGGAGGGGAGGGGAGGGGTGACATGTAACCTTGGGGATTTGGGGGGCTGTTCTAAAGAACTTCAAGGAAGGCAGTTTGGGGAACAGAGGCACAAGAATAAACTGAGTGGAGCCTTTGTATTCTATTTTTGGTTGTTTGCTTCGTAAGTTTGTTAAGGTGGAAGGGGCACTTCCTAAGTGCCAGGCCGCATCCTCTTTGGCTTTTTTACTCACAGAGCGTTTTGGTTCTGTTTACTAAACTCTCTGAACAAGGGAACTGGGTCCACCCACGAGACAGGCAGAGGACACAGCAGTATCAAAAACCCAAGGTAGAGCAAGGCGTGGAGGAGCATTATTTTAAGCCCAGCACTCAGGGGGGATCTCTGAGTTCAATGCCAGCCTGGTCTACAAATCGAGTTCCAGGACACAGAGAAATCCTGTCTTCAAAAACCAAACCAACCAACCAACCAAATAAACAAAAAACCCCAAGGTGTAATCATGAGCTCTCAGGGGAGAACTCCTGTGATATGGAGCACGGTGAAGGTTCAGAGGTCAGAGGAAATACTGAGATGACCTTAAACTCTAGCCTGGCTGTGGGGAGAATAGGTCTGGGGAATCAGTGCTTTTCAAGGCCAAGGCTGAGTGGGGGAGGTCCCACTCAGCACATTCTCTTCTCTATGACATTAGAATAATTAACCTGGGGACCATAACTGCTGCCACCAGCACCCTTTAGGAATTCAGGCCCTCCCCAATGACGTGTAGCCAGCACTCCCACTGCATAGCCCTGAAGGCAAAGGGAGTCTCACGAAGATTTCATCAAAT
Organism: Tokudaia tokunoshimensis; assembly: GCA_036184795.1. Lineage (NCBI taxonomy): Eukaryota > Metazoa > Chordata > Mammalia > Rodentia > Muridae > Tokudaia > Tokudaia tokunoshimensis. The sequence goes on from BTHU01000020.1 coordinate 32,641,994, forward strand.
GGGTTGACCTGTGGTCACTATACCAGCTCCCTTGGTGTCCTGGGACAGTCCCTGGGTTCTAATGAGCCCAAGCTCTCCAAGGACAAGAGCACCTAGAACAACTCTCTTCCTGTCCAGGTCTATCCAACCTTCAAGGATCCTCAGTTCACAATGGCATCTTGGGAAGCAAAGAAACTCGAGAGAGGAAGGTAAGAACTTAGGTCTCAGCTCAACTTGGCCACTGGCTTACTGTGATGACCACCAATTGTGGCCTTCCTATCCTAGAACTCACTGGTTCTTGAGATCTAGGTATTCTGGGGATAGGAAATTGGGCAGTCAGGTGATTCAGCCTAGATATGACCTTGGAGTAGGGTGTGATTCAGCCTAGATATGGCCTTGGAGTAGGGTACTCCATGTAAGAACAGGCAGATCAGGGTGTTGATAAATGAAACAAATTTAGGACTTCTTGAGGACAAAGTAAAGATTCTTTTTTGTTTGTTTGGTTTTTTTTGTTTTTTTTTTGAGACAGGGTTTCTCTGTGTAGCCCTGGCTGTCCTGGAACTCACTCTGTAGACCAGGCTGGCCTCGAACTCAGAAATCCTCCTGCCTCTGCCTCCCAAGTGCTGGGATTAAAGGCGTGCGCCACCACCGCCCGGCCCAAAGTAAAGATTCTTGACCAAGCCCAGAGTCCATAGGAACTACCCAAAAGGCACTGGCATCCCAGCTGGGAGCTAACAAGTAAACAGGTATGAGTCAGGTAAACAAAAGCAGAAAAAGCATTTAGGTGCACAGACAGAGAGGTAAGAGAGAGGGGGATGCATTCAGAGAACATGTGGCTCAGTCTGGCAAGACTTGGACCCTCCTAGTGGCCAGAGATGGGGGACCAGTAAGAAAGTGAGAAGGGGCAAGGTCCAACCTGTAGAAGGAATCCATCCTGTGAAAAGTGGAGTAAGTCAGGAAAATCAAGGACAGAGTTTCATATAGATGGGTGGGTAGGGTCTACCTCTATCTATAGATAGAGGATCATTTAGAGGAAAGTGGAGTGCCAGAGAAATGACCACAGGAACACAGCTGTGAGGGGGTGAGATCAACTGCACACACTGAGTTTGGTGTGTCCAAGGGTCATCCTAAGTGAAGGGACTGAGAGAAACTCAAGACACTGTTGTGGATTCAGAAGCCAGGCTCTGGAAATTGTTAGGATACCAAGGAAGAGGGAAGGAGACCCAGCCCCCAAGAACCAGAAAGAGAGCTAGCCAGAGAGAAGCAATTAGAATTCCCAGAGTAGCAGTTACAGAAAACAGAAGAATCTTCCAAAGAGGAAAAGATGGGGACTGGAAGGAGTTGGGACTGAAGTGAGTGGACAGGGAGTGTGTGTCCCTCCTAAAGAGGCTTTGGGTTGTGGAGGAGGTCTTCATGGTGGTGGTGTTCCAGGGTGCCTGAGCACAGACCAGGTTTGAGTGTAGGCAGGACTGTAGCACCAACTAAGCATGTACACCCCAGTCGCTATTCAAGAAGACAGGGTTCAGTTAATGGGGCACCACTGGTAACTTTGCAACTGCATTGTGGATACTTCCCACACGGTGGCACCAAAGGCCAACTCTGCCTTTTGGTTTGGACCTGGCTGGGCAGGGGTCAGTTTGGGGGATCCTCTCTATTAAGTCATAGTCCAGGGTAGGAAAGAATTGCCAGGTGCCTGGTGTCTAGGACACTTCCCACCTCCACCAAGCCCTCCCCCTATGTCTCTGTCAGAAGATTTCTAATACACACAGAAACAACTGCGTGCCACACTTCATAGCCTTTACTAAGAGGCGTGGCCTAAGAGGATCCTAGGGGAACAGCTCATCCCATGACCTGGGAGAGGCAAGGACATGCCTCCCACTTGTCCCTTAGGAAAAAGGAGTCAGGAAGGAAGGAAGGACGCCCAGCCCAACTCCAGAGAGACACAGTCACCCCACCCCTTACCCATACCAGATTAGCAGGGCCCTGCTCACTGCTCCCCCTGGAGGTTTGAAACTGGACCGGCGGGAGGACCACATACGGCTGGGTGTGCTGGGTGAGCCCAGCCTAGAGACTTAACACCTCCTAGTGTCCAAATAAGTAACGGCCATGTTGCTTTCCAAAACAGTGCCTAGTTTGCTGAAACCTTTCATGGTATAAGTAAATACAAAGAGGAACTTTTGATCAAGAAATTACAACTCTGGGACTTGAGGGTGTACTGGGACAGGGAGTCAGTCACAGGCAGCTCTCATAGGCAGAGGATGCACGGACAGGTTTTTCTGGGGCTATCTTTACCACACTGCACTTGTTGTGTTGAGGAACCTGAAACTCTCAAAATATTCAAAAATACAAAATTCTCACTTGCCACCCAGCCCTGCTCCTACTCTGACCTTTCCTTCCCACTGGCCACGGAGTGCCTGCAGGCCTCTAGAGCTCCTTCAGCAACTAAACTACCCACTGATCTTTCTTCTACCCTTCTCCACACCATTTCTTCCAGCCTTTCAACCCCCTAACACTAGAAAGGACAGAAAAAAAGGATAGAGAGGGAAGGAAAGAAATCTCTGAATAAAGTCAGGGATCAGAAATGAGGCGATGTTATCATTAGACTTCTTAGGGGCATCAAGTTCTTTGGGGCAAATTTGATGTTCGAAGTCAGGATATCTAATTTCATCTTTTTGTTGTTTCTCCTTTGTACATGACTGCTTAACAAACCGTGACCAACACTAACCAACAACCAACCAACAATTCTTCCTGCTTCTTTGGTCCCTAGCATGTATATCTGAAAAGTCCCCAGAATTCCAAACATCACACAATCAAAAAAACTATCTGCAGTTGACCAAGTCATGCCCTTGCTAGAGCATGAGGCAAATCATAGTCAGCTGCTGCAGGCAATCTGAAGCAGCCCATATCCCACACCTGGAATTAAAATGAAAACATATTCTTATGTTTTTGTTTTGTTTTTTTAAAGAAACCAAAATTCCAAACCTGTCACTACACACTACACCATCAATTGAGCTCTAATGAAACAAATGTGTAACAACATTTTCAGGCACATATTTTTTCCGGCTTGAACAACTATTTCTTTGGGGTAAAATTTTCAAAGGAGGTTAACAGGGAAACAAGGCTTGTCCTTGATAGTCTGATAATACAACATTGCTCTGAAACACTCAAGCCAATTCCTCTTCCTTTTCAGAGTGCTCAACCATGCCCATTATGGCCAAGTTGAAGAGAAAAAAAAAGAGGGTATCTCATGGTTTATATGGTGCTCATTAATGAGATGGCCCTCCTCAATGACATTATTTTTCTTTTTCTTTTTTTCTTTCTTTCTTTCTTTTTTTTTTTTTTTAATATTTTTAGTGTTTTGAGACAGGGTTTCTCTTTGTAGCTCTGGCTGTCCTGGAACTCACTCTGTAGACCAGGTTGACCTCAAAACTCAGAGATTCGCTCATCTCTGCCTTCCGAGTGCTGGGATAAAAGGCGTGCCCCACTAAATCACATTCTTTCAATGGTTCAGGGGATGGAACACAGGGCCTTCCTTGTACATGCTTGATACATGCTCTATCAATGAGCTACATGCCCAGCCCTCAAATTGCAATTTTAATGAGTAAATGGATAAATTAAAGCAGTAGAGTTAAAGCACCAGAAAGAAGTTTCTCTAAGGATCAGAAGGTAAGAATGGTAAAGCTTATACTGGAACATGGGGCTATCCTTGGCTCATCACCTTTGACATACATGATAAAAAGTAAGATCTAATCCCAGATGGTGGTGGCACACGCCTTTAATTGCAGCAATCAGGATGCCAAGGCAGGCAGATCTTTGTGAGTTTGAGGACAACCTGGTCTACATAGTGAGTTCCAGGACTGCCAGGGCTACACAGAGAAACCCTGTCTTGAAAAAAAAATCAATCCCCTTTCCCTCAAAAATAAATAAATAAATAAATAAATAAATAAATAAATAAATAAATAGACCTAGGTTGGGGCTGGAAGAGTCCAGAGGATGAATGAATGTGTGCATAACAGTCCCCATACTTAGTCCTTTTTCTAAGAGCCTGTCTCTATCAGCGCCATATATTGGAGAGTTCTAGTAGAGCACATTCCTGCTGCTTCATCTTGCTGACATGACTGACTATTGGCTCTTCCAAATGCTGTCGTAACCTAGATACCTCATTCCTCCACCCATATGTCCAGCTGTCCTGTGGAAAGTTTCGATCAGATGCTACCTTTCCAGACTAATGATGTCACTGTCCTCCTGACTCCATTCTCCAGGCCTCCTCATCTCACTAAGGAAACACCGAGGCCCGAGGTCCTTGCATCATTTAGGACGCCTCCCTCTCTGCAGAGCCCTTGAAGCATCAGGCTTTGCGTTATGCCTTCTAAATATTTCCTGTTTTTCCCACTCTTCTCCTTTGCCCCCAACTAGGGCCATGTTACTATCAACTCACCTAGAAATAGGGCCAGGGTCTTTGAGACACATGTCCTATTGCCAGGGTGGCCTTTGCAAAGCAAGGATATGATATGACTCTACAATGCCCCAGCTTAAAGTCCAGGTTGTCATTGCTCTAAGAATAAAGCCTTGCTCTTCACTCAGTGCCTAAGGCTCCTCAGAGTCAGTCCCTGCACCAATGCATGCATGCATAGTTCTCCAGCCATGTTGGCCTGTTGTTCTCTTCTAGCAAAAAAAAGATTGCCTTGTCTTGTCTTGTCTTGAGCCCTGCTGCCATCCTACCTCAAAGAGCTCCCCATCTGCCAAGGAATCTCTGACACCATCTCATAAGGGCCCTTTCCTAACAACTTCCACTTACCAGTACACACACACACACTACTTACACACATGCATACACATATACACAATATATTTTTAAAGATTTTATATATATATATGTATATATATATGTATATATACACTGTAGCTGTCTTCAGACACACCAGAAGAGGACATCAGATCACATTACAGATGGTTGTGAGCTACCATGTGGTTGTTGGGATTTGAACTCAGGACCTCTGGAAGAGCAGTCAATGCTTTTAACTGCTGAGCCATCTTTCCAGCCCATATATACACAATCTTATACACACATACCCACATACTTTCACACATACAAGCACACACACATACAATATCACATATACACACTTACACTCTGACATACAATCTCACAGACACAGTCTTACACTAAGACACAATCTCTCACATACTCGATCTTTCTCTCACACACATACACACCCACTCATACACATGCAGTCTCACACATGAACACATATACACACACAATCTTACACACATAACATCTCTCACACACATACTCTCACATATACACATTCTTGGTTTTGGTAACACAGGGAGTGTAAAAACTCACAGATCAGAACAAAATCTGTTCTGATTGTGAGCCCTCAGGGACAAGGATGGTGGTGACCCTAACTCTGTTCCCTGAAAGGTAGGACCAGAGTTAAGGCTATCTCTGAAAGATGATTATGTTCTTGGATGTTTCCTGAAAATTGGTAAATATCTGTCCAAGGAATGAATGACATTGTCAAAGTACAGTGTGGGGGTGGGGTGGGGGAGGCAGTGTTCTATTTTATTTCTTCCCAGAGAGCAAGGTGAAGTTGTGTCTCAAAGAGTTGTAAAAATTGGGGAGTCAGGGGTGAAGATGAGGGAAGCCTCTGAAAGCATAATTTGCCAAAGTGGGGCAAGCAACACCATGCACAAGGGTCCTTACCACGATCTGATTCTGCTAAATGGACTGTCTCAGGCCTGTGTCTACCCCTCCAAGAATGTGAGCTCTTCCAGGTTAGAAGTGCCCATGTCTTCCTTGCTAAGCTTCAGCTCAAAGGCCAGTGCCTGGCAGAAGATGTACTCAGGAGCTGAAGCCTGACTCAGAGCAAAACTGACTATGACTCAGGAAGCCAATTTGGAAGTCAGACCTAGCCCTTCCTAACCACATGACCTGGAAAATTGTGGCCTTCGCTTAGCTTCAGGTGTCTCCTTTGTGAGTCTCTGCTGTATCCTTCCAAGCTTGCTAATGGCTGGGGAGAGGCCTGACAGTTCTCTAACATTCCATGGCCCTCCGAGAGCCACGGCCTCCTCTTCCTTCAGTGCCTCTTGGGAAGTGGGGGAGAGCCAGGTAAACTCAGAAGTATGCCATCCGATCACTCACTGAAGTGCAGTCTGCCGGGTGGTCACAGGTCTGGCTATAGAAAACAACACACAGGGAGGGATGTAAAACTGAATAACAGGGACAGCAGAGGGCACAGATGGGGATGGCATTTGGTTTGTTTTCTAAGGGGATGGAGTAGGAGATATAACACACCAAAGAGAAGACAGCTTAGGAGCACAGTCAGAAGTCAGAGGGTGGAAACTATAGATAAACTGTTTTATAGACATGGTGTGGGATGGGTGGGAGGTAAAGGAGAGAGGCTAGCTTAGGCTAGCTCTCTCTAAGACCCTCACGGTCTAAACAGCAACGAGGATCCATTGAAACCTCTTAAGTAGGAGAACTTGAGTTAATGATTTAAAAAATTGCTTTGGTTGATGAGTGGAGACCAACTTTTGGTGGCAAAGTAGACTGAGAAGAGCAGGGTAAACAGTAGTATCCTAGGTGAACATAGTGGCCATGGACAGAGAGGTAGGACAGAGGGCCCAATAAGGAAGAGTAATAGAATCACCCATTAAAAATGGAGTTTTGGAGAGCTGGAAAGATGGCTCAGTAGTTAAGACATTTGGTGCTTTTGCAGAGGACCCAGCACCCACACAGCAGCTCACGACCCTAGAGCTCCAAATCTAGGGAATCTGACACCTTCTTCTGGCCTCCTAGGTCATCGGGCAAGAAAAACACCATTTGTATACATAAAATGAAATAAATATTTTTGGCTAAATATTTATTCAGAGACAAGATCTCACTATAAAGCCTTGACTGTCCTAGAACTCACTATGCAAACCAGGCTGGCATAGAACTCACAGAGATCTGCCTGCCTTTGCTTCTCAAATGCTGGGATTAAAGGTATGTGCTACTGTGCCTGGCAATTTAAAAAAAAAAAACAAAACGTGAGGATGTTTAGGCTGAGAATAAAGCTCTTAGTGGTAGGGTGATTTTTACCTAGCAGACCCTGGGCCATTGGTTCTATTCAAAGTACTGTAGAGGGGAAGGGTTTTTTGAAGTAGAATTACATGATTTCAGTCTTTGAAAGCTGAACAAGTTTCTTGGAAAGTGCCTTGATTAGCCAAGTGGTGGCACAGGGACAGCTCTAAGCCATTGCCACTCCAGCAACCAGCACATTGCCCCAACTCTTGGTGCTCAAGGAATTCACTGGTGAGTGAATGGATGACAGAGCATGGGTAATGCGGGAGAGAAGAGGAGAGAATGCGTTTTAAAGATGTTAAGTGGGGCCGGGCAGTGGTGGCGCACGCCTTCAATCCCAGCACTTGGGAGGCAGAGGCAGGTGGATTTCTGAGTTCGAGGCCAGCCTGGTCTACAGAGTGAGCTCCAGGACAGCCAGGGCTACACAGAGAAACCCTGCCTCAAAAAAACCAAAAAAAAAAAAAAGATGTTAAGTGGGAGCCGGGCAGTGGTGGCGCACGCCTTTAATCCCAGCACTTGGGAAGCAGAGGCAGGCAGATTTCTGAGTTCGAGGTCAGCTTGGTCTACAGAGTGAGTTCCAGGACAGCCAGGGCTACACAGAGAAACCCTGTCTCGAAAAAACCAAACAAAACAAAAAGACATCAAGTGGGCACAACCTAGAAGGCTAGGAACCGGGTACAGTGGCACATACCCTTGATCCTAGCACCTAAGAGGCAGAAGTAGGAATAGTGCGAGTTTAGGATTAGCCTAGGCTCATAGCAAGACCCTGTCTCTGTGGAGCCAGGACAGTGGTGATCTCTGCACTAAAATGCTTAGATACCACAGTCAGATTCCTTAATCTCATGCACAGGGTCCCCTACATGCAGATGGCTTGCTTGCTACCTGGTCCTGATTCAAGGTATGAGAGGAGTGGTCAGAAACTTGACTGAGAAAAAAAAGAGAAGAGGTCATTTGCCGAGAAAGTACTTGAAGAAACTCTTGCTGAAGGGTCAGCTTTAGAGCTAGCCAGAGGTCCAGGGATGGCAGGTTTTGAGAGTTCTAGAGAGGCTCAACCTCTCGCCACATATGAGTACTTGGGCAGAAGTAGTGTTTGACAAGGTTGAGGACAAAGTACCTGGTCAGATAATTGTAGGAACTGGGGAGGGGATCTGGAGAGATGGCTCAGCAGTTCAGGGCATTGGCTACTCTTCTAGATAACCTGGGTTCAATTCCCAACATCCACAGACCAAATACTCACAATTGTAATTCCAGTACCAGGGCATCTGACATCCTCACACAGACATACATGCAGGCAAAACACCAATGCACATAAAATAAAAATAAACAAATTAAAAAAAAAAAGAGCCGGGGCCGGAGAGATGGCTCAACCGTTAAGCATTGACTGCTCTTCTAGAGGTCCTGAGTTCAATTCCTAGCAACCACATGGTGGCTCACAACCATCCATATATAATGGGATCTGATGCCTCTTCTGGTGTGCCTGAAGACAGCTACAGTGTACTCATGTAAATAAATTAAATAAAATAAATAAATCTTATAAAAATAAAAAGAGCCAGGCAGTGGGGGTGGGGTGGGGTGGTAGGTAGATCTCTGTGAGTTTGAGGCTAGCCTGCTCTACAGAGAGAGTTCCAGAACAGTCAGGGCTACATAGTGAGACCCTGTCTAAACAACAACAACAAAAACAAAAAACAAAAAAACCCTGGGAAAGGGAGGGGGTGGGCAGGGCATCCACAAGGGCATCCAGGGCTCTGGAACAAGCAAGTGTTCTGGGGAAAAGCCTGGAGGTTTGAGAAAGAGGCTGAGGGTGTCTCTGGTAAGAACCTAGGAGGATGAAGATGTTGGTATTCCAAGAGTCCTACCATACTGGGTTGTTGGAACCCACCCTCAGGATCAGTGTCAGGCTCAGAAATCCAGGCACCTCTTAAAATCCTACAAACCACCCTGAGTATGCCTGACCTACCTCAAAAGATGACATGCTACAGGAAACAGGAAAGCCACGGGGTGGAGGATTGAGGACATAAGGTTGGAGAGAGCTGGTAGCATCTGATTAATGAGAGGGGTAGGACATTGGAGTCAGCTGGGGTCGATCAGGCCAGCTCTCTGTTACACTATAACCCATTTCTTGGCTTTGGCCCCCATGGCCAATGTGTGCTCCCAGTACGCACACCCAGATCTTACTAGGTTAACCACTTTTATCCCAGTAACAAAATCTGTAACTCCCCAGAAAGCAGTAGCCACTGAGTGGTGAATGCTTACACAGCCTGGCTATGAGCCCTATTTATAAGGCAGACAATGTGGAAAAGGCTGTCTGATCCTACAGCGGGAAACTGAGACAGGCTAAAAAGGTGGGGAGGGATGAGGGGCAGAACTTCAACCCAGAAGGTGTGGGTCGGTTAGGCTTCTGGTTTCCTTATCTAAGCCTTTCCAGACCCTAAGCACTTCCTCCAACCACCCCAACTTTCAGTGTCAGCTCCAAGAACCTGTTTATGGTGACAGGAAGGGGGCCTGAGGTCTTTAGAGCTGCAGAGATCTGGGTAAGAGGCAAGTAGGAGGGGTTCCTTGGCGCCCCCTACCCCAGTTTTAAGGTCTGCATGCAGTTCCCAGGAAGCTGCCCGGTTCCCGCAGACACCTTCGGTCTCCCTTCCCAGAAGCTGGTTGACACGGTAGGGCAGACCACTCTGCCGCATAACTTGCGAAGGCGGAGCGAGCTGCGGGCGCCCCTTAAGGGTGCGGGAGCCGGAGGGGAGCGCAGGAGGTGGGGCCCGGCGGGGCGGGGCCGCGGAGCGGAGGGAGGGGCAGGCGCCGGCCGCGGCGACAGCGGCAGCTGCAGCGCGAGCAGGCCGGGCAACGCCGAGAGTACCGACAGCGCGAGGTTCTTGCAGCCCAGCGCAGCCATGTGAGTGTCCGCGCCGTTTCCGAAGGCCGTGGTGGGGAGAAGGGGCGGGCGGTGGATCCCGTGCTTCCTACACCCGCGCGGCCCATCGGCTCCCGAACCTGCGACCGGGTCCCGCCTCACCCGGTTCTCGCGACCCGGATCGTGATGTGTCTTTTCTCCCCACCCCCCATCCCTACCCGGGGCGCGGAGATCGCAGCTTCGCTCCACAAAAGCCGCCGCCTCCGGCTCTGCCGCGCCTGCCGCCGCCTCCTTCCCTTCCGCTCCCAGGCCGCCGCGGCCGTGCCCCGGGGCTCCAGTGTAGGCAGGCCCGAGGGCGAGCCTGAGACGCCTTTCTGGGCCTGGGATTGGCTTTATCCCCGAGCCTGCGGTGCGGCAGGAGGCTGATCTGGGAACGGGAACGGGGCGACCGGGTGCAAGAGAACTCCTAGATGTGCTAGCTAGTCTTCCTGGCCCTGGTCGACCTAAGCTGCTTTGGGGCCAGGCCCGAGGTGACTGAATTTGCCCAAGGCCACACTCTCCACCCAAACCAAAGCTGAAGCTGGAGAAGGTCGTATTGGTGGCGGTCGACAGACCCTGTCCCTGGAAATGGAAGCTGCTATGGGGACTCAGCAAACAGTCAGAACTAAGCATCCTGTAGAACTGGTTTGGGGAAGGGGTTGTTCACCAGGGCTAGAGCCCCGGCTAAATCAGCTTTTGCACCCTCTGTCCTCCTATCCCGAGTTAAGTCTGAGTGTGACCTCTCTTACCGGCCCTTCCAAATCAGTTCTGATGTGTGTGCAGGCTGGTCTCTCGTGTGTGAAGTCTTATACAATAATAACGGTTCCCTGGCCACCATCTATGTGACTGCGTGCGTCTTGGATCTGCACATTCAGCGGACTGACATGCAACCTTCTGAGAAGGTGTATGACCATCTGGCAGATTTACATACTGGGCCAGAGAGGTTAGCAACATTTTCAAGGTCACACAACTGGGTTGGGAAGAAGCAAGAATTCACCATCCACCTCTCTAGTATTGACAGTGGGGGTGGAAGGGGGAGAAACGGTAATACACAGCACTGCAGCCGGACAAGGACTGCCATGGCTCCCTTCCCACACGGTCCTGGGCCCTGTGGGCAGCAGAGCGAGATGAGCATTCCCCGGGCCTAGGCTGGGTGGGAGGGAGGGGAGCTCATAAGGCATTGGACTAGGATCTGCCTAGGTGGAAAACCAGGCGAGGAGATTGAGGGTGAGTCAGAGCGTTCCCAATCCGCCACCACTGGGACTCGCGTCCTAGCCAGACCTAGCCGGGGGAGGCTGTCCAGCTCCCAGAACGCGGCGGGACAGGGAATGTGACCAGCTGACCAGGGAGGAGGCTGGCAGGAAGTGAGGCCACTAAATAGTCTCCACCCGGTTCCGGGGTGGGGTGGGGGTCTTAGGCCATAGCAGGCCCCCCTCCCCTCTTAAGTGGCAGTTCTGGTTGGCGGCTGCCAGATGACGTCAGCAGCTAGGTTTGGGGCAGTTGCCATGGTGACAGGGACAGGCTTTTGCGCGCGACCCCCTTCTTCCTTGCAGCCACCCTTTTGCCTGGGTTATTTATAGCTTCTGTTTACCTCAGTCTACTGTAGCCCTACAGCTGAATCGGGCTGGACCCAGAGACTCGTGGAGAGGTTGTAGCTAGTGTGACCGACCACTGCGCTAGATGGACAGTACTGTTGGTCTTACTTTCCGTCCCATGCTGCTGTTATTGTCCTGGCACACAGGAACTATCGGGAGGTCTATGGAAACTGGGTTCACGCAGGCAATTAAGATTCCATTCGCTCTTGAGCTGCACGCCTCATAACCTTTGGGACTTGGATTCTTTCTCGTGTCCAGAACTCACCTGAGTTGGCAAAAGCTGAGACTTCTGTCTCTTAGCAGCCAGCACCCACCAGTTGAGATAGTTCCTCTCCCTTAGCTCCAGGTAGGAGTGAGGATGGGGGTGGGGGCCGTGTTAGTCCTTTCCGTCCGCACCAACCGGGGAGGAGATTCTGCCTCTCCCAGAAGTGACCAGTCGGATGTACATTCTGTATAGTCATTTAATGGCGGTGGGATGAGATGGTGGTGGTTGGTGTTGCCAACAGTCACTCATCATGATTCCTGTATAGAATAGTATATAGTATAGAGGTTAACTGGCAGCAGAGATGCTGCCAGGGAAAGAAAATGAAAGGAACTATCAGAATCCCAGGACACCTCAATTCTGTCTCTGTTCCTGTGAGCAGGCCTGCCCCATCAAGTGGGAAGAATTTTTTTTAAAAGATTTATTTACTTAATATATATGACTACACTGTAGCTGCCAGAAGAGTGCATGGATCCCATTATAGATGGTTGTGAGTCACATGTGATTGCTGGGAATTGAACTCAGGACCTCTGGGAGAGCAGTCAGTGCTCTTAACAGATGAACCATCTCTCCGGCCCCCTAGTGGGAAGAATCTTAAGTTGGGTAGGGGAATCACAATAGACCCAGATTTGTATCCCATGATCTGATCTACCCTTCTAGCAGGTCAGGATCCTGTTTCAAAGACTGAACAGCCCAGCTCCCCAGCTCAACTCCCTCCTTTTTAGATGCTTAGGTGCTGGTGGAGAGTCCAGGAATTTAAAGTAGTGGGCAGGAAGATAGGCCCCAGGACCCAGAGGGTATAGACTGATGGGAAGATAGACCCTAGAGAACTACAACTAAATATGTAGCTATGTGGCCTTGAGGATCAGAGAGAGGAAGCTATAGAGGCACCAAAAAAGGGGGAACCAACTCAGGGCAGGCTTCCTGGAAGAAGTTGTTAGGGGGACAGAAGAAAATGGGAGGGTGTTAAGCAGGCTAAGGGTAGAGAGAAGAGGGAACTGGGATGCAGCTGAGTGGTAGAGTGCTTGTCTAAGGTCCTTAGTTTGAACCTAGCAACACACACACACACACACACATACACACACACTAGTGGAAAGGGGTTATGGGAGGAATGGGTTTTGCTGCTCAGATGCTAAGAACCTTAAGTGTGGCAGGAAGGGGTCACAGTTGCTAGAGAAGAGGACCGGGGCCTGGGAAGGAAGCATAGGTCTTTATTCTTAGGGGCATCAGGTAGCTGTGAATTTTTCATAAGAGTCTGAATAGAGAGATTTTTAAAGATTTAGGGTCTTAGGTCAGAAAGCCTCGGCTTGAATCTGCCACTTACGAGCTGTGCAGTCTTGGGTAAATTAACATTCATTAATAATAGGAACTAATATTCGTGCACTCTACACACACCTCCCTCCCCTTCATACTCCTGTAGATGGAGGTATCTCACTTCATGCTTCCAGCAGTGGTCGTGCTTATTATCCTCATTAGATCTGAAGTCCAAAAGCTTAAGAGTCTGGCCCAAGGTCATATACAGCCAGGTGACCTCATCTGTAAAGCAGGGTTAATAAGACTCACCTACACAGTAGGTTTTCTCGCTGGAATTAAATGATCTTTGTTCAGCAGGATGCCTGACATACAGTAAACATTCTAAAAGGGATTTCTTTTGGATTTTGTTTTGTTTCTTGCTTGTTTGTTTTCTTTTGTTTTTGGGAATTGTTAGTGACTGGAATTTTCAAAAAACTGTTGGTGAGTAAAGAATGGTTGATTGTAGGATAAAGGGGAGACAGGGAGCATACTAGGAGGCTGCTATACGATTCTAGGGTACAGCTGGTAATAGCTATGATCTGATGAGAAGGTACAGATTCTGTGTGTGTGTGCGCGTGTGTGAACTGGCCATTAAACTAGGACCTTAAGCAAGCTGACCAAGCACTTTATCACTGAGCTGTACCCGTAGACACAGAAACACACACACACACACACACACACACATATATAAGTATATATATATATAAGTATATATATATGAGTATATATATATGTATATATATGTGTGTGTGTTTGTATATATATACATATATATATATATATATATATATATATATATATATATATTTAATTTTGTGATAGACTCTTAGTAAGTTAGCCAGGCTGGCCTTGAACTGACTTTGTAGTTTAGGCAGGCCTGAACTTTTGATCCTACTGCCTCAGCCTCCCATTTAGAAGGGATTATAAACTTGTACCATCAGCACTGAATCTAGAGACATCTAAAAGCTTGATGAGCCAAGAGTGGGTGACTGAGTGGAGATGAGGTGCAACTCACAACAGCACAGAGGATGACTCCCAGTTTCTGTTGTGAACAACTGGACCTGTAGGCAACAGGACTGTCATGGGGTGGTTAAGACTGGAAACGTGGTCAGTCCAGTGACCTCAAACTCAGCTCATTTTCCTTTACAGGCCACTACACAGTGTCAGTTAGTTTGTGGGGAGACATTTGGGAGACAGTTGGATAAGCAGGGTGGTTTGGTTGAGGATAGATAAGGGTGCTGACAGAAAAGTACATAGCCAAGGGCAGAAACAATGAAGTCCTCCTGGGGATAAACAGAGAAACAGGTCCTCTGTTGGGAGGGGAAATGTGTGGCTAAAGAGGTAGGTAGAAAAACAGAAGTATGTTGCTTCTTGAAATTCAAGAGAAGGAAGGGTTTAAGGAAGAGGAAGGGAACCACCGAGTTGAATACTTTATTGAGATCAAGCAGGATAGGGACTAGACTTTAGATATAGGGTTGATTCAGCAACAGAGAGGTCATTGTTGACCTTGTCAAGACTAGCCACAGGAGGGGTGGGTGCAAAAAGCCAGTCAGCCTGGGGAGAGGAGTAGGTGGGTGTGGCTAGGAAATGGAAGTAGACCATTCTTCCAGAAACTTGACTCAGAAGGAGCAATAGGGCGAGAAATGGAGAGAGCAAAGCATAGGCCACATGGGGAGAGAATTTCTTTTCTATTGTCACTCATTCACTCTATGTGTGTGTGTGAGTGTGGGGGGGTGTGTCTTGCTAGGGATTGAATCCAAAGCTTTGAACATACTAAGCACATGCTTTACCATTGAGCTAAATTCTAGACTACCTGTAGTTATTTACTTAAATCCAACTGTATAATGTACTCTAATGTGTGCAGAGGATAGACAAGCACTGTGGTATAAACCTAAGGTCCAAGCTTCTCAAAAAGCTAAGGCAGTAATACTGCTTGAACCTAAGAATTGCTTGGGGAATATAACTAAGACCCTATCACCCCTAGGCACACGCACACACATACACACACACATACACACACACACACACACACAAGAGGTTTGTCCTAGATGTACATTGTGAGACAATTTGTAATGGAACACACCTATATATGATCAGGAAGTAGAACCTTGCTAACACTTCAGAAGATCCCTTGTGCCTACTTCCAGTTACAGCCTAAGGATAACTCCTGTCTGACTTAGAATTTCATTATTGTAATAAAACACCATGACTGAAAGCAACTTGGAGAAGAAAGGGTTTATTTCTTTTTATATTTCCAGGTAACAGTTGATCACTGAAGAGAGTTAGGGCAGGAACTCAGGCAGGGCAGGAATCTGGTGTCAGGAACTGAAACAGAAGCCATGGAAGAATGCTGCTTCCTGGCTTGCTTTCCATGACTTGATTGGTTTGCTTTCTTATACATCTCAGAATCACTTGCCAACGAGTAGCACCACCCCTAGTTGGGTTGGGCTTTCCCACATCCATCATTAATCAAGAAAAACTGGAAATCCAGTTGTGGTGGCACCTACCTTTAATCCCAGCACTCAGGAGGCAGAGGCAGGCAGATCTCTATGAGTTCAAGGTTAACCTGGTCTACATAGCAAGTTTCAGGCCAGCCAATCAAAGCTACATAGCTAGATCCTGTCTCAAAACAAAACAAAACAAAACAAAAAACAATAACAAAAAAAAGGCTTCTTGCCTACAGGCCAATCTGATGGAGATATTTTCTTTCTTTTTTTTTTTAAATTTTTTAATTTTTTGTTTTTCGAGACAGGGTTTCTCTGTATAGCCCTGGCTGTCCTGGAACTCAGTCTGTAGACCAGACTGGCTTCGAACTCAGAAATCTGCCTGCCTCTGCCTCCCAAGTGCTGGGATTTAAAGGTATATGCTACTACTGGCCAGCTGGAGATATTTTCTTAGGTAAGATTCTCTTCCCAAATATGTCTAGGCTGTGTCAAGTTGGAAGAAACCAACCAGGCCAATTACTAATCTAACCTCTGCCATCATAAGTTGGTTTTGTGTCATTTCTGTTTTGTTTTTGTTTTTGTTTTTTGAAACAGGCTCTCATATAGCCTAGGCTAACCTTGTAGCCTAGGCTAGCCATGAACATCGAATCCTCCTGCCTCTGCCTTCTGAGTGATGAGAAAACAGGGATGGAAAAAAAAAAAAAAGAAAACAGGGATGGGCCACCACGCCCAGACACTTTCACACTTGTTTCTTTTTTTTTAAAGATTTATTTATTTATTTTATGTATATGAGTACACTGTAGCTGTCTTCAGACACACCAGAAGAGAGCATCAGATCCCATTACAGATGGTTGTGAGCCACCATGTGGTTGCTGGGAATTGAACTCAAGACCTCTGGGAGAGCAATCAGTGCTCTTAACTGCTGAACCATCTCTCCAGCCCTCACACTTGTTTTTGAGCATCATTTTCAAGGGAATAATGTTCCCTTATTTGTGTATTGTGTCTGTCACTGGTTGATATACCTATAAGGTTTACCCATACTACTGCATGTATTTGTTTTTTTCTCATACTTTTCATCACATAGTGATTCTGTAATTATCAATGGGCATTTGGATAGCTTTCAGTTTTGATGTGAGAGTGACTTGAATTTACTGGTGAGCTGAATAGAAAAGTCTGAGGCATCCATCTTCTCAGGGACGGAGAAAAAGACTGAAGCTATACAGGATAATTTACCAGGTAGGAAGTAAGAACCATTTGTGGTTGAGGACTGCATGGTGATTCCAGCCAGGCTGCTGTGCCAAGACCTCTGGGCTCCTTCCTGGCTGAGTGTGGGAGCTGCAAGGACAGGGAGGTGGTTTGCCAGGATTGGTTTCTGCCAGGGAAGACAGAAAGAAGTGCAGAGCGCTGAGGATGCTAACAGCAGGCAAGAGCTAGAAGGCTGGCTGTGAATGTGGGGTGTGCAGAGAAGGTAGGGAAGGAAGGTGGGAGGGAGCTGGAAGAGAAAGCAAGCAGAGGCGGACCATGATCTGTATGTGCACAGTGGGGTCTGTGAATTTCTGGACTGTATCTCCAGTAATTGGCACGTGCTTGCCATTCAGCGGGTAGCTGAATAAATGAGTTGTGGGCCCAGGGGACCAGTGGTCTCAGGTAACAAACTGATGCAGTAGCGGTGATGGAGAGATTATGGACAGTGAGGCTGTGGTTTAGGAAAAGGGCATTCTAGAGCGGATGATTAGGCTAGGGCGTTGGGTAGCAGAGCTGAGACATACATAAAGGGTTAGGTAGGCAGTCCACAGAACACATAGTTCATGCTGAATGTTCAAGTAAGAGATGTTGGGATCAAGAAAGCCAGTACAAGGGAATTCAGGACTTGACAGGAGAGTCATGGGTAGAAGAAAACAGCCCTATCTTCCACTATAAGAGGAAACCCTGGCTGGGTAATAGGACCTGATCCTTTCCCCTTGGTCCAACTTCCTTCTCTCCCCCTTCACACATATAGAACCCAGTCTATCTCAACAGGTACTTTGTGTGTGTGTGTGTGTGTGTGTGTGTGTGTGTGTGTGTGTGTGCCTGTATATGTCTGTGTGAGGGTGTCAGATCTCCTGGAATTGGAGTTACAGAGAGTTGCGAGCTGCCTTGTGGGTGCTAGATCCTCTGGACTCTGAACCGCTGGGCCATCTCTCCAGCCCCTTGCACACCTTTCTATTACTGTCTCCCATAGTCTCTTCATTCTGGCCTTCCATATTCATTCTGGTGTTTAACTCCCTTTACAGGCGTTCTTAGCCGCAAACTCTGTGTCTGCCCACTGCGGAGGGAAGCCCCTAGTAACCCCCGTGAAGAGGCTAAGCAGACTGAGGTCTAGTGCCCCCTTAGTCCCGGAGACCAGTCCCGCCCCATCCCAGCGGGCTGAGTCAGGAGGCAGGAACTGGGCGGGCGGGAGGCGCCCAGAGCAGCCAGAAACCGGGGCCAGAGCGACTGGCAGTGAGCTTAGAGC
Organism: Tokudaia tokunoshimensis; assembly: GCA_036184795.1. Taxonomy (NCBI): domain Eukaryota; kingdom Metazoa; phylum Chordata; class Mammalia; order Rodentia; family Muridae; genus Tokudaia; species Tokudaia tokunoshimensis. The sequence goes on from BTHU01000020.1 coordinate 32,660,020, forward strand.
CCAACGGGGCTGGTACCAAAAAGCCCCGGGCCAGCGGGACACAGTGGGTGAGCGCGAGTCGGGGGCCATCCGGAACTTACTATGAACTCCAAAAAGAGAGGTAGGACTTGGTTTGGAGCTGCGAAAGCTCCAGAGATGGCCACAAGGGATGCAGGCGGGATTCTGGGGGCTTAGAGTGCGTGTTTCGTTGGGAATAGGTTGGGGTGGGCTTCGGCCGTGGACTCCTTCCCTCCAAGGGCAGGGGAACCGTGCATCCATGACTCAGTTTCCAAGTCAGGCTTATAGAAAAGTGGAGGAGGCGAGGCACTTCTCTCTCGGCACCCCCAATCCCGGGAATCCCCGGACTCCCAGCCGGGAAGACGCTGGCGTCGAGGCGCCTGGGAGTCGGTGTGAGTTGGGGACAGTGGGTTACGCGAGCTAAACCTGCACAGGCCTGGACTGTCTCTCAGCTCTACTGAGATCCGAATGCGTGCCCCGCCCCGTGACCTCCCACGGCCTCCCGGGGTGGTGGTACCCGACCTCTCTGTCCACGGAGGGAGGAGGGCGGTCAGGGGAAGGGCTGGGGATGCCGCCCCGCCCCCGGGTAAACAGGCGCTTCCGCACATTCTTTGCGCGCCCCGCCCCTTTCCTGCTCCTTCCCAGCGGGAGGAGGGTCCCCGCGAGACCCCCCCTTCCTGCTCCGCGACAGGCGGAGCCCGCAGGAAGTAGGGGCCGATGGAGGCCACGCTGAGTCCGAGGCTGAGTCTCCTGCCACTGCCCTGTCATTAGCGCGGGGGCCAATGAGGCTAAGATTGCCAAGGCTGGAACCCACTGGGGCAGCTGTACCTGGCGACCAGGGAGGGCTTGCTCCAGCCCTGGGACCCAGTCACGGGAAAGGGACTTCAGGGACCCGATTGGTGCTGGACACACACCCCCGCCACCCCCAGGGAGCCCCGCGCGAACTCATTCCATGATGTCCCTGTCGGTGCGGCCGCAGCGCCGCCTGCTCAGCGCCCGGGTCAGTAGGAGCCAGTCCTTCGCAGGCGTCCTCGGCAGCCACGAGCGCGGGCCCAGGTACGCGGCAAGGGTTTTAATGGGGTTGAGAGCGTTAGATGGGGTTGGGACTGGGGTAGCGAGGGTTTGGGGGATTCTTGCTGACCCCTTTCTAAAGGCATTCTCTTCTTCAGGAGCTTCACCGTCTTCAGCCCACCAGGGCCCCCACGGAAGCCTCTAGTGCTCTCCCGAGTGTCAAGGATGTTTTCTGTGGCCCACCCAGCCCCCAAGGTGCCACAGCCAGAGAGGCTGGACCTGGTGTACGATGCTCTTAAGCGGGGACTGACGTAAGCAATCTCCTCTTTTACGCAATGTCCAAGGATTCCACATAGGTTTCTCTCTGCAAGTTTGAATCGTCCCTAGCCTTGCACCCTTTTCTTACCACTAGCACCCTGTCAACTCGAGGCTGGATAAGTTGACTCTTGTCATCTCTCCCCCAGGGCCTACTTGGAAGTGCATCAGCAGGAGCAGGAGAAGCTCCAGCGCCAGATAAAGGAGTCCAAGAGGAATTCCCGCCTAGTGAGTACTGATAGGGGATGCCCAGGACCACCCCTTGTCTCTCTAGTGTAGGGGCTGTGCAAAACAACCTTGTATGACATTGGGCTGTGTTTTGAGGTGAGCTGGTAGGTGTTTCTATCCTAACTTCTTTGGAGTGTACCTTCTGCTTGAGACACAGTATCTTCCTCACAAAAGTTTCCAGTGGGAGAGTTCAGGCCTTACCCAGAACAGCAAGAGATTATATGACAGTGACAGGAGTGGGCCAGGGTGTTTTCTTCTTCCTGGGAAGAGGAGTGTCAAAGGAGGAAACATTTCTGTTGAATACTGAAGAACAGCTGGATGGGCAGTTGCCTTCCTCATTGCTTTCTGAGCATCTGTTCTTATTTCCCTCCGTAGGGCTTCCTGTATGACTTGGATAAGGTAAGTGTATGCATGTAGAATAGTGTGGGAAGGGAGTTGGCTCAGGAAAGAATCCTGAGATTTAGGCTCTTTCTGACTCAACTCTCCCTTAGCAAGTCAAGTCCATTGAACGCTTTCTTCGACGACTGGAATTCCATGCCAGTAAGGTACTTGTGCAGCATGCAGCATGGGGAGTGGGAGGAGCTCATGGAGAAAGGGGAAGGTCCACCTTGGACAACCCCAGTGGTTCTCAGGGGTGAGTCAGTCCCCTCCTGCTACCCTATTGTCACCCTTCTAGATTGATGAGCTGTATGAAGCATACTGTGTCCAACGGCGTCTCAGGGATGGTGCCTACAACATGGTCCGTGCCTATAGTACTGGGTCCCCAGGGAGTCGAGAGGCCCGAGACAGCCTGGCTGAGGCCACTCGAGGCCATCGAGAGTATACAGAGGTGAGAGATGAGGACCACTGTGGCAGAGTCACCAGGTGTGGGTTGGTGAGAGATTAGTTCTTCATCCCGTCACATTCTTACCCCCACCCCCACCCCCTCTTCCCAGAGCATGTGTCTTCTGGAGAACGAGCTGGAGGCACAGCTGGGCGAGTTTCATCTCCGGATGAAAGGTACTGAGTTGTAGAAGAGAGGCAGGAGTGGGGATGCTTAAGGCTCACAGCATGGCTCATACTTCTCCTTTTGTGCCAGGGCTGGCTGGCTTCGCCAGGCTGTGTGTGGGCGATCAATATGAGGTATGAGGCTGTGCATGAAAAAGCTGGGACGGAAGTTCAGAACATTACCGTCCCAAGAGCTGCTTCATCCTGCCTGTTTCCCCAGATCTGCATGAAATATGGCCGTCAGCGCTGGAAGTTGCGAGGCCGAATAGAGAGCAGTGGAAAGCAGGTGTGGGACAGCGAGGAGACCGTCTTTCTTCCTCTACTCACAGAATTCCTGTCTATCAAGGTGATTCTCTGACCAGATCCATAAGACAGCTTTTTCCTGTGAACCCCGCTATCCTGTGAATTCCTCGTGACAATCTCTCATTCCTGTGGTCCCTTAAAGCTCTATGGCCCTGTAAATGTGACTCCATAACCTCTTTAACTCCCATATTCCTCTTCCTGTGGGCCTTGAAAACAACTTTGTAACTCCTATACCTCATGATTTTGATAATGAAACCTTATGATAATTCTGACCTCGTGGATATTTGGTTTCCTGAACTCCCATGAGACTGTGAACCTATAATTCCAATGACCATACCATTGAACTTCTAAGATACTCTTGCTCCAAGATTGCCTCCATGGCCTTATGGTCCCTAGAACTCTTCTCCTCAAGTAACCTGCATGGCCTTATGACTCTGTGACTATCTTAGAAGCTCTATGCAAATTCAGATTTCTGAATGCCCTGAAGCCCCTACACTTATGTGACTTCTCCATGCACTCTTGGCTACAGGTGACAGAATTAAAGGGACTGGCTAACCATGTAGTCGTGGGCAGTGTCTCCTGTGAGACCAAGGACCTATTTGCTGCCCTGCCCCAGGTTGTGGCTGTGGATATCAATGACCTTGGCACTATCAAGCTCAGCCTAGAAGTCATATGGAGGTTGGTAGGAATGAAGGGCTTAGGGCAGGGCAAAGGAAGGTTGTAGCAGAACTAACATCTTTCTTCCCTTCACAGTCCCTTTGACAAGGATGACCAGCCCTCAGCTGCTTCTACAGTTAACAAAGCTTCCACAGTCACCAAGCGATTTTCCACATATAGCCAGAGCCCGCCAGACACACCCTCGCTTCGGGAACAGGCCTTTTATGTGAGTCAAAGTGCAGGCCCCAGATCTTACCATCTCTCCGGGTCTTTTTGGTGTGACCCTGAAGTGTACTTCTTTCTCTCTTAGAACATGTTACGGCGACAGGAGGAACTAGAGAATGGGACAGCATGGTCCCTGTCCTCCGAATCGTCAGATGATTCATCCAGCCCTCAGCTCTCAGGCACTGCTCGACACTCATCAACTCCCAAGCCTCTGGTGCAACAGCCTGAGCCCCTGCCTGTCCAAGTTGCCTTCCGAAGGCCAGAGAGCCTCACATCTGGTTCCATGGATGAAGAACCAGCTGTGACCCCAGGCCTGGTCAATGGGCATGCCCCTTACAGCCGGACTCTCAGCCACATCAGCGAGGCCAGCGTGGATGCTGCCTTGATTGAGGCCGTGGAAGCTGTGGACTCAAAAAGCCCAATGCCAGGGCCTAGTCCACTTGTATATCCAGATTCCACCTGTGTGGAGCATGTCACTAGTGTTCCTCCTGTCGTCAACAGTGGCCATTCTGCCACAAGTCCTGCCCTCAGTGCAACTGGCCCTACTCCCACATTTATAGATGCTGCCCCATCTACACAGCTAGACTTAGTTCACAAAGCCACAGACTCTGGCCCTTCTGAGTTGCCAAGCATCATACATATTACTGCAAGCTCTGTATATAGTGCAGTAAGCCCTATCAACAGTGTTCCAAGCGTAACTTTCACCACCGTAGGTTCTACCCACAAACCCATGCCCTCTCCCCTCACCTCTACAGGCTCTATCCCCAATGTTATAGACTCAATCCAGGCTACCACAAGCCCTGCTCACACTACCCCAAGCCCTACCCAAACTACTATAAGCCTTACCCACACTACTGTAAGCCCTACACATAACACTGTAAGTCCCACCTGCACTACCCCAAGCCCCTCCAATGCTACTCCAAGCCTCAGCCACAGTACCACTAGCCCTACTCAAGAAGCCAAGATGTCAACTCATGCCACCAGTGCTGTGGGCCCAGACCAGACCACTACAAGTCCCATTTCTACAACTAAAAGCCACTCCCCTTCTATAGACATTGCTGTAATCTCCAGCTCCTCTGCAGAATCCACTGGCCCAGGCACTGAACCTCTGCCCTGCACTCACCCAGCCTCCACTCCCTACACTAAAGCAGACCCCACAGCATCCTGCACCTCTTACCAGAGTCTTGCTTCCTCTGGTTCAAAACCCCTTACAAGCCCTGCTGCAGATTCCCCAGAACAAATCCCTAAGAGTCCAAGTTCCTCTCCCTCATCCATAGCCCCTGAACCCCAACATTCAGAACATAGCCTGACTGCAGCTACTCAAGCCCCAGTCCCTGAAGCAACTGGAGGAGCTGGGGACAGAAGGCTTGAAGAGGCTCTTGGGACCCTCATGGCTGCTCTGGATGACTATCGGGGTCAGTTCCCTGAGCTGCAGGGCCTGGAGCAGGGGGTGACTCGGCTGGAGAGTCTGCTCATGGTAAGGAGGCTAGGCTGGGCTGGGCTGAGATCTCACAGGGATAGTTGTCAGCCAGTGGCAGTACTTCTGACCCTCTTTACAATCCCAGCAGAGACAAGGCCTGACTCGAAGCCGGGCCTCCAGTCTTAGCATCACTGTGGAGCATGCCCTGGAGAGTTTCAGCTTCCTTAATGATGATGAAGATGAAGACAACGATGGTCCTGGTGACAGGTGAGGTGGCCAGGCAAAGCAAGGCTGGGAGCTTGGTGGGGCAGGGAGAGATGAAGGGGAAGAAGTAAAGCAATGTAAGGCAGAGAAGCAAGCGGGTTGGGAGAAAGGCAAGATGGGAAGTGACCAGGTGGGTCCATGAGGATGGGCTTGTGGCAGTGTAGCTGTGTTTTTCCCTGTATACCTCATGTATCTTTGATGCCCATGTTACCAACTCCGTCTATCCCAGTGTTTCTGGCCACCCTGTTCATCTCAGCAATGTCTGCCTCCCCTGCACATCCCCATCAGCTTGTGAGCCTCCTGCCTCTCTTCTTTCCCTTGATCTCACCTTGGACCCAACCTGTGAAGGAGCTCTTTCAGCACCTCCCCATGTACCCTGTGTCCCCCAGCATCAGCCCCCTCCATCAAGACCTCGACTTTCCAGGAGGCCCCGGCCATTCAGCTCTCATTCCCGGAACAAATTTTACCGATTCAGATTTGAGAGTTGCACCCGGTCCTTCCTCCATTTACGACTTCCTAGGTTTCAGTCCCAAGCCCTGCGTCCCTCACAGCCCATGTTTCATAGACCATCCCGTCTGCAATCCTATTGGCGCCCATCTTGGGCCCAGCAGCCCCTTTGGTCCTAGCAGAGGTAGCAAAAAGTAGGCTGACTATAAAGACCCATATTACTCATAGCTGGTTACAGCCTCATTCTCCCCTAAGTCCTCTGTGAACTTACCTACTGTCTGTGTCTTCATGTTGTTCTTCCATTCTGGGTGGGAGGAACTTAATAAAAATAAACTCTGATGACCAGAAGGTGATGTGTGCTCTTGGGGGTGAGGGAGTGGGGCTTGATTCCATTTTTTCACTCAGGCCCACAAGCAGCCCAGAGGTTGTGGCAGAGGACAGACTAGACTCATCAAATGCCCAGTCTCTAAGCACAGGGTGTTCAGCCCTGGATGCTACCTTGGTCCAGCACCTGTACCACTGCAGCCGCCTCCTGCTGGTGAGGGGATAATGCCACCCCCCTCCCCAGCCACTTACCCCAAGGAGCCCTGAACTCCAATCCAACCCTCTAAACCTCTCAGTTCTATATTGCAATGCCCCAGGGTGCTGGCATTTGGTGCCTATTGAATGTAATACCTCTTATACTCCTCCTACTTCGGCCTCTCCCAATGCATGCTGGGACCTGTACTCCCCTGACCCCATCCTCCCCAACCCATGCCATGAAGCCTAAATTACTTGGCAACCCTTGTCCTCTAGAAACTGGGCACATTTGGGCCCCTGCGCTGCCAGGAGGCATGGGCCCTGGAACGGCTGCTGAGGGAAACGCGTGTGCTCCAGGAAGTGTGTGAGCACAGCAAGCTATGGGGGAACTCTGCCACATCTGCCCAGGAAGGTAAAGGCCTCTTGGGCCTGGAGTTCATGCCTAACCTACTCTATCTACATGCCTGCTCCCCCTGTCTGGTTTGCTCTGTTGCGGATGGTTTTCCTCATCCTTCACAGTGGTACAGTTCTCTGCTTCTCGGCCCGGCTTCCTGACCTTTTGGGACCAGTGTACAGAGGGACTCAGCCCCTTCATCTGCCCTGTGGAGCAGGTGCTCCTCACTTTCTGCAACCAGTACGGTGCCCGTCTTTCCCTGCGCCAGCCAGGGTTGGCTGAGGCTGGTGAGTGAGTGGGCTACCTACCTACCTTCCTTCCATCTCAACTCCCTTTAGGGAAGTCCTCGTCAGCCCATACTGACAAATTGAGCACTGAAGAGAAGGGTTGTTCTCCTCTGAGTGTGGACAAGGAGTCCCTGGGCATGAGCTAGAACGGGGGCATTCTTTTCCCTCTTAGAGGCCTGGGCCTATTCCAGCTCAGGCTGTGGTACTGTCTTCTGCAGTGTGTATGAAGTTCCTGGAAGAGGCCCTGGGGCAGAAGCTGCCCAGGAGGCCCCAACCAGACCCAGGGGAGCAGCTCACCATCTTCCAATTCTGGAGTTATGTAGAAGCCTTGGACAGCCCCTCTATGGATGCCTATGTGACAGAGACTGCAGAGGAGGGTGAGGCAGTGGCCCTGGCCACAGGATGCTGGCCCTGTGGGTGGTCCTGAGGGTGTGAATGATGAGAACAAAGCACCCTCCCCCACTACTTCTTTTAGTGTTACTGGTACAGAACCTGAACTCTGACGACCAGGCTGTTGTGTTGAAAGCTCTGAGGTTAGCACCGGAGGGGCGCCTGCGGAAGGATGGGCTTCGGGCTCTAAGCTCCCTGCTGGTCCATGGCAACAACAAAGTCATGGCTGCTGTCAGTACTCAGCTCCGGAGCCTGTCACTTGGTCCTGTCTTCCGGGAAAGGGTGAGTTTGGCAGGATTTTCCTGTAGGTAAGGTTAGGGTTGAAGGCTCCTAGAGTCTAAATCTGCCACCCCACCCTTTCCCAGGCACTGTTGTGCTTCCTGGACCAGCTCGAAGATGAGGATGTGCAGACCCGAGTGGCCGGATGCCTGGCTTTGGGCTGTATCAAGGTGATTCCCGGCCGACCTGCCTAACACTTTCACTCCAGGCCTATTTCTACTTGTTACACTGAACCTGTCTCAATATTTTGTTTGCTGATAGGCTCCTGAAGGCATTGAGCCCCTGGTGTACTTGTGCCAAACAGACACAGAAGCTGTGAGGGAAGCCGCCCGGCAGAGCCTACAGCAGTGCGGTGAGGCTGGCAAGTGGGAGACACAAGTTAAGGGGATTTGGGAACACCTTGGCTATTGGGAGTAGGGTAAGGTAACGCAATGCCAGGAATGGGAAGGCCTGGAGGATGCCAGGGCCACTCTTGACCTTTTTTTTGCACATTATAGGGGAAGAAGGGCAGTCTGCTCATCGACAGCTAGAGGAGGCCCTGGATGCTCTGCCCTGCATCTTTGGACCCAGCAGCATGGCCAGCACAGCATTCTGAATTCTAATTGCCGGCTCCCAGTGTTCCTTCCCTCGTTTTCAGAGCTCACTGGCAGGGAGGGTGAGGGCTGGTTCCAGTCACCTCTCCCCACAAATTCCTATCAATGAAAATCTAATATATTCTTTTGTTACCACTGGGGTTGGCAGGATGCCTGAAATGATGAAGTGCCTCCCAGCCGTGGATCTGATAGTCTTTGCCACAATCCGTGTCAGAGGCCTGGCCATTCGGTCATCTTGCTCTGCCTCACCACATCCCTTGGTTTTGTATTTTATTTACAGAGTTTTACAGAAAATAAAAAAGCAAAATGTGTTTCCTACATGACTTGGTGAACTCCTGAGCCTCTGCTCCGACACCTGATGTGCTCTTCCTGGCACGGTTGTGTCCATGCCCCATCTGTGACAACCGCGTGAGTGAGCGTTGGCCCTGGAAATCCTGGTGGAACAAAGCCCAGAGTCCAGGGTTGGGCTTGGAGAAGAGACACAGGGAACTAGCACTGCTGAACAGGCTAGCCTGGGAACTGTAGCCTGAGTGCATCTAAGCTCTGCAGCTGGCCCAGAGAAGGCCCTAACTATTTTAGAGCAAAGAGTAAGCCACAAGGAGTGCCTGAGCTGTCGCCACCAGGGGGCAGTAGAACTGCATCAGTGGGTGGTAGGCTTCTATATGCACCCTTAACAAGCAGGCAGCTTCCTGCAGTAGACCTCAAGAAGCAACTTTAGGTGTAGGGAGAGGGGTGAAACCCTTGCTGAGGGAGGAGCCTGAGCCTGGGAGATAGGAAACCCGAATGGCTGCCCTGTGAACCAAGACTGCAAGGTCTTTCCCTCCCTGAGGCACCTCCTTCCCTGTAATAACAAACTTGTGAACTCTGTGTCCTCTCCAATAGCAGCAGACCTGTGGTGAGGAAGTAGGACTCACAAGACAGGGCTTCCCTGCCTCCAGCACAGGAGTTTGTTAACCCAGGTTAGGAGACCTGGGGAGGGAGGGTGACTTGAGGGTGGGATGGCAGGACTTTGCTAAGAAGGCCTGAGGGAGTTCCAAACCCATGGTTAGAAAAATGGACCCTCCATTCTCCTACTACAATTTCTATTATCCAGGAGATTGGACGTGCATAAGGCCTCCCAGCTTGAGCTCATTCTGGTGTCCTAATACTTAAGGTGATAGCACAGCAGTATTTGTGAGCACGATGGGGAGCACTCAGGAAGAGCCAATTAGATGTCAACAGTTGCCTAGATGGGGTGGGGGTGGGGTGACCCAGATCCCTGGGGAGCCTTACCCCAGTGCTTTAGAACTGCTGTGAAGAGGGTTTTTGCCTGCCCTCACCACCTGCTGGGGAAGGCCATGCTGAGCAAAAGAAACAGCAACAGGAAACACCTGTGAGTGGATGCTGGCAGTTCACTATAGTCTGGTGGGGGTAGGGCCAGCAGACAGCCCTTATACACAGGCTTAGCGGGGCAGGATAGGGCAATTCAGCTTTTGGATGGTCAGCTGGAGTAAAATGGGGTAGATAAAACAACTAGGTGACAGACCACATCAGAGCCTATGCCTATAGCTGGTCAGCTCAGAGGCAGTCCCAGAACCATCAGTAGAATCCCTGGAGGCCTAAGTCACAGAAGAGGCCCACTGGTGGGACAGGAACCTTCAGAGTGGTGGAAAAGTGGAGTCAAACCCTGGCTTAGCAGGTCTTAGGAAAGTGAAGGCAGTGACTGGACCAGAACAACATCATAGGACAGTGCTTGGCAAGATATACAAGATGGGAAAATGAGATCAATTCTGGCTGTCACTGAAAATCTTGCTCTTCAAAACTGAAAGATCGGCTGGGCGGTGGTGGTGCACGCCTTTAATCCCAGCACTTGGGAGGCAGAGGCAGGTGAATTTCTGAGTTCGAGGCCAGCTGGTCTACAGAGTGAGTTCCAGGACAGCCAAGGCTACACAGAGAAACCCTGTCTCAAAAAACCAAAAACCAAAACAAAAAAAACCCTGAAAGATCAGGACCCCTCGGTCTTCTACAAGGAGAGTCCTAAGGCCAGAGCCTGGGCCAGCTGAGAAATGTTGGGAACAGGGTGGATAGGAGCTAGAATTTGAGCACAGCCAGGTGAGGATCTATCAGGGTCAGGGAAAGAACCTCAGGCCTTTGCCCTTCAAGACTTCTGGGCTTGGAGCCACATGGATCAACCACAGGACAACCAACCACTTGACCTCTCTTCTCAATTCATGACCAGAAGTCAGGCTGGCTGGTATCCTAGCCCAAGAGCAGGTCTTGTCTGTCAGATTGTGGAAGGCATACAAAGGGCTCAGATAGCTGCCTGAACCCTTTTACTTCTGACCCTGCTGGGGAGACATTTGTTCTTCCTGCTCTGATTCAGGACTGTTGGGAGCTTGCTGCCCCAGGAAGTGAGAGATTCATAATATTATCAAGAGTCACAGGTATCAAGGCAAGGAAAGTTCATGCCTAGAGGGGCAAATGGAAATGGGCTTCCAAGGCCTATAACACAGTTTCATTTAAGGCCACTTAGGTCATTGCCACATCCTGGCCATCATCTTCAGAATTCTGCGTGGAGGAAATTGACACGTGCACACTGTAAAAAAGAGAAGAGGCTAGGCTGAGGTGGTTCAGGATAGTTTATTGTGTTGGTGGGTGTGGGGATTTCCTTCCATTCCCCTCCTTCCCTCTTCCAGCCTTATCTTTTCTTCTGGTTTCACACTCTTCTTTCTCAAGAATTCAAAGCTGCAGTGACCAAAAAGAAGAAATAGCATGTTTATGAAGGCAAGGAAGCAGATGGGCTGGCACATGGGGAAAGGACTGCTTCTTTGTCTCCCCCACAGAGCGGGGGTGCCTTCCTTGTACGATCCTGAGTCTGGTATGTGGGCACAACTTGCTGAGTACCAAGCACATGAGATGTTCTATGCTTTTCTCCATGCCCTCAGAAAGACATGTACTATTCAGACTACCCATCCTCCATGGATAGAAGGCTCTTGGGGGACTGGAGAGAGAGCTCAGCAGTTAAGAGCACTTACTGTTCTTACAGAGGGCCTGCGTTCAGTTCCCAATATGACAACTATCTATAGGCACATACATCCAAAATACTCATACATACAAATCTAATAAAAAAAAAAGAATCTCTGCATGGGTGCTGGGCTAAGCTTTTCTGGATGTGGCTAATATGAGAAGGTGAGATTGGAAGATTCCAGCTCCTCTTCTAAAAGTTAAGGAAGCATAATATATCATTTAGAAAATTAGGCTGTCAATGGCCTGCAGTGACAGTCAGTCTAAAGTTGGTGCTAAAATTCAAGGACCAGTTGCCTCTGAACTTTTGATACACTCCAGGCATATGGACATACGGTAAACTCTGACTTAGAATAGCTGACTAAGCAGCTGCTTTGCTACAGCTAATAACAATCTGTTCCTAACTTCTCTGACCTCTTCGTCCTCCTCAGGCACCCCTTAAATACGAGAGTTCTACTCTTTTGAAACACATGACTCCCACCCATATGCTGAGGCTAATGTCAGTGACTCAGTTTGTACTTCATTCCTGTGACTCCAATTACAGACTGGATATTTCCTTTTGAACATCCAAACCACTTCAAATTCAACAGCTCAAAGCCTTCTTGAACCTATCTATTCTCCATGATGCAGAAAGATCTTTAAAACTCATATCTACCACTACGAGTCATCTTTCCTTTACAGAAAAGAGCCCAGCCCACTCACCCTGGGAAGCCTTCTGGATCTATTCCAGTCTGGATCCTCATTTCTACTGTAACTACTCTGTCCTGGAGCTTTACTGAGCTATTTGCAGGGCTTGTCCACACCTGAGCCTGGAACCGCTCCTTCTGTGGTCTGTTTCCACCCTTACATAAGCCTTGCTCAAGCCAACCCCCTAAAAACCTTCAACTTAGACATACTTTTCTTTAGGAGTTGTACCTTCGCTGGGTTATATCAGAAAATGCTTATAATAAGAGGATTGCTGTGATTCTGAGCCAGCCTGAGTAACACAGTGATTTTGAGGCCTGTCTTGGGCTATATTTCCACTCTAATGTATTAATCACACCTCACTGCAATTGCTTATTTCCTTTGTAACCTCTGGTGTATCCATAATTACCTCGTGTATGCATAATTACCCTGATGAGTCTACTAAGCAGCTGGCACCACACAAGTCTGAGGATGACCCATAGGAGTCTTTTAGTCTTTTCATTTTGTCTGTAGACCAGGCTGGCCTCGAACTCATAAGAGATCCACCTACCTGTGCCTCCTGAGTGCTGGAATTAAAGGTGTCTTTTTTTTTTTTTTTTTTAAGTGCTGCCTATTGAACCCAGGGTTTACTAGCCAAGTGCTCTACCGCTAAGCTCTCAATTTCCACCCAACCCCCTTTTTAAACAATGCTTTTTGGCAACCTACATACTATGTGGTTCAACCACTTAAAAGTGTACAATCTGCTAGACATGGTGATAAAACTTATAATCACAGCACTTGAGAAGCTAAGGCAGGAGGATCAGGAGTTCAAAGACATCCTCAGCTACACAGGAAGTTTAAGGCCAACTTAGACTACTTGAGATTCCCAAAATATTTTGTTAAGGTTTATTTATTTATGTTATGTGAGTACATTGTCACTATCTTTAGACACACCAGAGGAGGGCATCAGATCCCATTACAGATGTTTGCAAGTCATCATGTGGGTTCTGGGAATTGAACTCAAGACCTCTGGAAGAACAATCAGTGCTCTTGACCACTGACCCATCTCTCTAGCCCCACAAAACAAATTTTTAGCTGGGTATGGTGCATGCACCTTTAATCTTAGCACTTGTGAGGCAGAAGCAGGCATCTCTGTGAGTTCAAGGACAGTCTGGTCTACATAAGTGAGTTCTAGGACAGTCAGCAACATATTGAGACCCTGTCTCAAACAAAATAAAAGAAGCCACCAATTTTTTTTAAAATTAAACAGTAAAGCCTACAATTCAATTATGCCTGATAGTACCAGGGTCTAATGCCAGCTACTTGGGGGGCTGAGGCAGAAACACTGCAAATTCAAAGACTGCTTGGGCTATAAAGTGAGCTCAAGGAGGCCATCTTCGATAACTTAGCAAGAACAAGTTCAAAATAAAGTTTAAAAAAAAAAAAGAGTGGGCAGACTTGGAATGTAGCTTATTGGTAGAGTGTTCGCCTAGCACAGGCAAAACCCTCCATTCAATCCCTAGTATTGTAATAAAGCATCTAACCTAATGGCTTTGGATATATTCAGTTTTGTAACCAATGACTAAACTTTTACAATATTTTTATCTACCCACAAAAGAATGTTACTCCCTGTTAGCTATTATTTCACCAGCCCCTGCATAGGCCTAGACATTTAGAAATCTATTTTATGCCCCTACAGATTTGTTTATCCTGTATATTTTTTCACAAATGGAATCAGATCAACTTACCTGGTTCTAAGAGATACCTGAGAATTCAGTGAGTCTGCCACAGAGCCTGGCAATTACTCTCTGATCAGCCTGCATTTCCTTGTTTTTGTTGGTTTGTTTTAGGCAAGGTTTCATTATATAGCCCAAATTAATCTTGAACCTACCATCTTCCTGCTTCTACTTCCTAAATGCTGGGGCTATAGGTATGTGCTACCATGCCTAGCTATATATCCCCTTTACCCCTGGTACCTAAAGCCAGATACACAGAAACTTGTCAAGAAATGTCTTTTAGACTTTTGAGATTACTTAGTGGGTAAAAGCATGAGATGTACAAGCCTGGCAACACAAGCTGGATCCCTGTAATCCACATGGTGGGAAGAAAGAACCTGCTCCTTCCAATTATCCTTTGACTTCCACACTGTCTGGCACAGGCATAGGCATATATGTAAATAAAATAAATATAAGATATACCACACACACACACACACACACACACACACACACACACACTTTTTTTTTTTTTGGTTTTTCGAGACAGGGTTTCTCTGTATAGCCCTGGCTGTCCTGGAACTCGCTCTGTAGACCAGGCTGGACTCGAACTCAGAAATCCGCCTGCCTCTGCCTCCCAAGTGCTAGGATTAAAGGCGTGCGCCACCACCGCCCGGCACACTTTTTTTTAAAAAGAAATATCTTACAAGGCCAGGAGAGATAGCTCACACCTGTAATCCTAGCACTTGGGAGACTGAGGCATAAGGGTTTCATATGAGTTCCAGGACAGACTGGGCCACACTGTGGAATTCAGTTTCTAAATACAATAACAGAAATGTCTTTGGACATATAACCCTACAAGCTCTGAGCTCCCTATATTCAGTTTCCCAACTTATGTTTACACTTATCTAGAATGCAACATTTAAACATTTTGAGGATGAAAGTACCATATGTTTAGTGGAGAAAAGCCTGAAAATTCAACACATTACCTGTCTCCCTTCAGCATTACCTGTCTAGAGCATGAAGTTGGGTTCTGACATACTCATAGACTATCAAATCAAAGCTTCAAATGTCTCTGTTATCTGTCTGCCAAGGTTGCATGAAATTTTCATCAGTTATGAAGTAGCAACAAAAATAATTTTATGGTTAGGGGTCAACCCAACAAGTGGAACTGTATTAAAGGATGTCAGCATTAGGAAGGTTGACAACCACTGTCCTACACCAAAGTAAAGCTTCTTGTCTATTGTGAACACACTGCCCTTTCATTTGTTGATTTTCTAGCATAAACTTTCCCCTCCTCCTTTTTTGACAAGGTCTTGCTATATAGCTCAGATTGGCTTCCAATTCATGATCCTTCTGCCTCAGCCTCTCAAATGCTGGGATTACAGGTGTGTACCACCATATCTGGCTACAACATCAACTTTATTTTTTATTTTTTTGGTCTCAAAAAGTCCTCACACCAAACCCACACAAATCCACCCCAAATCCTCATACATGCTAGATAAAGTATTCTACCGGCTGAGATACCACTGAGTTACGACGACACACCTTTTGTCAGCATGGACACGTGTTTAACAATTAGCACTTTGCTTATCTGTCATGTTCAGGCACCCAACCCTTAAGAATCTGAAATTACTCTTAGGAATCTGCTCCCACCAAAGAGGCTGAGAGACAGGTTCTAAAATATGGTGACATCACCAAAACCATATGCTAAACTGGGCAGCTATCTGCTAAAAGGCTCTGACCAATCTCCATGGACTACAAACCTAAGTGAAAGTCCCTGGGAAGGACCCTTGTGATGGCCATTCCTGGTTGTCAACTTGACTATATCTGGAATGTACTACAATCCAGAATTGGAGGGCACTCCCGTGATCCAGATCTTGAGGCTAGAAGACACACTTTTCTGACCTGGATCTTGACATAGAGATCTTGAGATATAGTGGGCATGAAAGGCTTGGGCCTAGGCAAGGTAGTACATGCCTTTAATCCTAGGAGACTGAAGCAAGGAGATCTCTGAGTTCAAGGTTTGCATGGGACAAAACAAGTCCCAGATCCAGGCATGGTGGTACATACCTTAATCTGAGCCACACCTTCTGCTGGAGGCCTCTATAGGGTCACTGAAGAAGGAAGATTCACTTTTCAACTGCTTGCACTTACTTGCCAGCACACCTGTTGGAACTTACTTCTACAGAAGACCAGCTTAAACAACTAGCCTTGTGGGACTGAGCAACTACTAGATTCTTGGAGTTCCTATCCACAGCTGCCCATTGTTGAGTTAATTGGACTTCACACTATGATTCATCACAATAAATTCTCTTAATATACAGATACATTCCATAAGTTCTGTAACTCTAGAGAACCCTAATACAACCCTTTCTTAAATTCTCAAAAAAAAAATGGGGTGTAGGGGATAATGGTGAAATGACTCACCAGGTAAGAATGCTTGAGACCATGCTTAAAATCAACCTTAAGGGGCTGAAGAGATGGCTCAGTGGTTAAGAGCACTGACTGCTCTTCCGAAGGTCCTGAGTTAAAATCCCAGCAACCACATGGTGGCTCACAACCATCTGTAATGAGATCTGATGCCCCGGGGTGTCTGAAGACTGCTACAGTGTACTTACATATAACAATAAGTAAATAAATCTTTAAAAAACAAAAGAAGACCAACCTTAAAGTTCATTCCTTGGATCCACATTGCAGAAGAGAACCATCCTTATAATCTATTCTTTCTAAATGACAACCCTAACAATACTAAACATATATTTTTTTCCAGTCTATATCATATTCTAGAATATTCTAAAACTACCCTTTATAAATCAGGAATGGTGGCTCATGCCTGTAATTCCAGAAGGAAAGATAAAAGGGATTACTATAAATCAATTTGAGTCCACCTTGGGCTAAAAAGTGGGTAAAAGGTCAGCCAGGGCTATATAACAAGACCCTATCACAAAACAAAACAAAATATACCCCCCAAAATCCCAATTATTCATATAAATATAACACAGGGGCTGGCAAGATGGCTTAGCTGGTAAAGGTATTTGCCACCAAACCTGATAACTTAAGTTCCATCCCCAGGACCCACAAGGTAAAAAGAATTTACTTCAGCAAGTTGTCCTTTGACCTCCACACATAAGCATGCTCACTCCCAATAAATAAATAAATAAATAAATAAAAAAAACCCAGTTTTCTTTATCAATTTTCTGCATAGGGTGGTTGTGGTTAGTACTTCAGGAAACAAATCTGCTCTTATTTCTCAGTTCTGGGGATTAAGTCCAGGGCCTCAAACATGTGAGGCAGTCTGCTACTGAGCCATATTCCTCAGACCCTGTTCTTATTATCCTAACCGTCTGTCTCTCATCGTATGAGCCTTCCCTCTCAGCTTGTCTCTTTCTAGCTTGAAGTGGCTTGTTCTTTGGTTTGGCTTCCCCTTTAGGACACATCAGGATTTCCTATAAAAAAGAAAACATCCTTTAGTTCCTTCCTATACGTTTTCAGCATTTTCTCAGTTGACAGAAGAGCACATCGGTTTTTTGTTTTTGTTTTTCCAGAAAGCAGTCCTAAGGTTACTTGGACCCTACTCCTTGCTTCTGATACCTCAGAGGTCATACACAGTAACTACAGCTGAAGTGGTTTCTTTTTTCCTTCCTTCCAAAGACACTGACTTTATTTGTCCACACATCAGCTATTATTATAAATTACTATCAAGGTGATCTGAGATAAAGACTTTGGTGAAGGTACTTGAAGGCAAACATTCTATCACAGAGCTACATCCTCATCCCAGAAGCTAATGATTCAGACTTCAATCAACATTATTATTGTTTCTGATATCTAAGTTCCAAAGTGAACCAGGGATCAATATCTTCAGTAAAGAGAATATAAAATACAAATATCTCCGCCATCTTTCTTCTAATTTTTCTCTCTAAATCTGTCTTTTTCTTATCTTTGAGTCCTAAAGTGTACATAAGAGATAAATGTGATTATACTTAGTTCCTAGGGAAAAAAAAGAGATGTATGTAAAAGTTTCAAATATTTCACACATTTGAAAAACAGTATTTATTTAATTAGTTAGTTCTTTCGAGACAAGGTTTCTCTGTATAGCCCTAGCTGTCCTGGAACTCACTCTGTAGACCAGGCTAGCCTGGAACTCAGATATCTGCCTGCCTCTGCCTCCCATGTGCTGGGATTAAAAGCGTGTGTCACCACTGCCCAGCGAAAACCAGTATTTAATATAAGGCAAGTAACTAGGGCTAAGAGTGAAAAAATTGGTGTCCAGATAATGAGAAACCAAATTTTCCCTTTTTTCATGTCTGTATTCAAGAAGCTGAATGCAAGCTAGAAAAGTGGCTTAATGGTTAATAGCACTGGCTGCTCTTCCAGAGGACCTCGGTTCAGCACACACATGGTGGATTATCACATTCTGTTAACTCCAGTTCCAAGGGATGCACCTTCCCACTTCTGGCCTCCATGGACACTGAATACACATGGTACACAGGCACATACATGTAGGTAAAACACCCATATAGATAAAATTTAAAAGAAAATACACACACCCATTTTTAAAAGCTGAATGCTACTGGAGAAAAAGCACAGCCGGGCGGTGGTGGCGCACGCCTTTAATCCCAGCACTTGGGAGGCAGAGGCAGGAGGATTTCTGAGTTTGAGGCCAGCCTGGTCTACACAGTGAGTTCCAGGACAGCCAGGCCTACACAGAGAAACCCTGTCTCGAAAAGAAAAAAGAAAAAGCACATACTGGGTCATCTGGTTTAACTTTATACTCATGATCACAAGCCTCAAATGGGCACCCTATCCCAGCAGGGCTGTCCTACTAAGAACTTAGGTTTCCTCCCTCCTACATTTGCACACTCCTTTACCTTTGTTACCCTTATAATCAATGGGACCTTCCTTTCCAAAGTCATTTCTCCTAGTTTCCATACATCCTCCTATTGACTTCAGTCCTTTAAGGTCAAGCAAGCTTCCCTTTCCCTACATCACTTCTGATGGTTCATAAAAATACTTGGGAACAATGCCATCTCTTTTAGTTAGTTTGGTTTTTATGAGGGGTTTCTCTGTGTAGCACTGGCTGTCCTGTAACTCCCTCTGTAGAGCAAGCAGGCTGGCTTTGAACTCAAAGTGATCTGCCTGCTTCTACCTCCCAAGTGTTGAGATTATATGTGTGAGCATCACCACCTGACCTCTACCACCTTTTAAAACATCCCCACTGAGTTGAGATGAAGCTCAAGGGCAGAGCACATGGCCGTGGGATGGATTCTTACCACCAAAAGAGAAACAAAACTCTTCCCTAACTCCATATCCTTCAGCACAAATCCCCAAATGTCTGCTCCACCCACAGCAAAACTCAAGTTGCCTTCATGTGCGTCTCTATTTCCTTACTTTCCTGTTTACTTTTTAACCTGTTCTACTCAGGTTAACATCTTCAGTTAGTCCATATGAGTCGAGCTAAAGTCACCAAGATATTTCCCAGTTATCTCCAAGGTAACAAACTCAATAGCTAAGCCTTTGGCTGAACTGTGCCAGAACTCTCTTTCAGCACCTGAAAACAGAAACCTCTCTTCCTGCCTCAAACTTATTTCTGGCCTTGGATTCTACAATTCAACACTCTAGACTTGACTTTCTGTTTACTTCCTTCTCTATTATTATCCTTCATCATCATCATTCTCTTTCTAATCGTGGAATTTCTCTTTCCTCTAAGTCAAGTCATAAACTGAAAGCTCCACAACAGTGGTCGAATGGGTTCACGATGTTTAAACACATCTGCTTTAGTTGCTGACATTTGAACATTTGGATTTTACATACCTCTAAACCTAACTTTCTGATTCTTTTGGAGGAATAAACAGCATCTGTTGCTAATGGGCCAGCATTCCCATAGCACAGCATAGATAGATATGAACAGAGCAGAAGCAGATCCCTTGCTGCCAGGTGCATTTGTATCCAGACAGCTAAAGCAAGAGAATTGGGACTACAGTCCAGAGTCACATTCCAAGGCCATGGGAGGGAGAGACTATTAGAACACCTGGCAATAGGGTCTTCCCGGAAAAGGATTAAGTACCACCTACTGGGAACCGAAATAGGAATAACAGTCTTAAAAACATAGACGTTCATGGTGCCAAATACAACTAAAGACGACTGCTGTGGTCTATTATCTCCCGACTGAAGTGACTCTGTCCTGGTTCTCTTAATCTCACATCCGGTTTTATAAGGCCCTTTTCTTGGGAGGAAGACTACTAAAACCCCCGGGTCAAGTCCCTAGCCGTCGATCTTGAGCAATGGACAAGTGTCGGAGAAGTGAGAGAGTGCGGAAACTCACTGGATTTTACTCGGCGGCGGGACAGGGTGCAGAGCTAACCCCGGGTTAGATCCAGCCGGGGAGGAGCCTGCGCAGGGCCGAACCTCGGAGCTTCCTCGACCCCACGGCCCAACCCCGCGCGCTTACTTCAGCTAATCGTAGTCCTCCCGCCCTTCACAACTTTGAAGGAAAGACGGAGCTAAGGAATCAGGGCAACTAGGCGGAGATCCGATTGCCCAGAAGCCGCAAGCCTCCGCCCAGGAAGCCCCACCCAACGAGAACCAGGACGCCTCCGCGCCAGCAAAGCCCACGCGCGACCGGGTGAGGGCGCGGAAGGGCGCGTGCAGCGTGTCGACGCGACTCGCGGCGCATCTCGTGACGCCATCGCGCCTGCTTTTGAAAGTTGGCGCCCGGGGCCGCCTCCCATGCTGCCCTGCGCCAACCCCTCCCCTCACCTTTCCTCCCCCGCCCTCAACTCGCCGCCGGCCGGCCCCCCCACCCGTCTCTTCCCTTATCAGCACCCGCGGCCCCGGCAGCGCCGACGCAGGCGCACTGCACCGCGCCGCCGCCATTTTGTGTCCGAGCCTGTGGAGCGATTAAACCGTGCGCGGAGCTGCTTCTTTGGCGGCAGCGGCGACAGCAGTAGCCAGTGCAGGCACGCGGAGCTGGCCGGGGACGCCAGGTGGCCGGAGCGGTGGAGCGGCGGCGGAGCGGGCGCCGCGGGGGGTGTGGCGCGAAGGTAAGGGGGCCCGGGGTGGAGGAGGTTTCGCGGGCCGCCTCTAGGTGTCACGATGGGGCCGCTCCGGTCGGCGCTGGCTGCAGCCCGGCGCCAGCGCCGCCGCCGGGGGGTGTTTGTCTCCCTCTACCGTCCCTGCTGCGGCGCGGCCGCCGCCATTGCCCGGCGCTGCCGCCAGGGCCTGGCCAACCCCCCTCCACGCCCGCCCGCTAGCTTTCCTCCTCCCAACATGGTAGGCCTCTGGCGGCGGTGGCGACGGAGGCCTACGCGCTCGGCGACTCCATTTTCCTTCCTTTGTCTCTACCCTCGAGGCCGGCTTTTGGCCCGGCTGATCTTCGGGCCACGGCCCGCCCTCTGCCCTCCGCCCCTCCCGCGACGGGTACCTCTTACCGAGGCTGGACCTCTGAGACTCGGTTGCCGCGCTTGCTTCTCCTAGGGGTTCTGAACCCTCTGCCGGCCGCCTAGCCAGGTCCCGGAACCGAGTGAGTGTCGGGTCCCGACCGGCGCGCCTCAGACTACCCATCTTCAAGTCCACCCGGTCCCGGAACCTACCCGGACGCCCTGCGTGCTTCTCCAGCAGCTGGGGTGGTCTTTAGTTTCTCCTAGTCCGATCATCACCGCTGCCGGTCTCCGTCGCCGCCGAGTGTCGCAGACGGCGGTCTCGGCGCTGCCGAGAGCTCCCTCTGCAAGGCTGGCTGAGCTGCTCGCGCCTCGACGCCGCCCGAGCGGGCGGGGGAACGCGCGCTCGCCGCCCCCGCCGGGCCCCGCTGCGCCCCCAAACTCACGCCAGGGCATCGCGCGGGACCCGACCGGTGCGGCCCCCAGTGGTGCGCGGAAAAGACACGAATTTGTGCACCAAATAGTTTTTCTCCAGCAATGTTCGCACTCTTCGGCCGCCTGAAACGATAGCAGTCAGACTTTGTGCGCTCAGAGATCTCAAAGGGACTGAAACTTAATTTCACTCTCACTTCAAGTGATGTGATAAACTCATAAATTCGGGAGTAGGTTGCGATTGTACAGGCGACGCTGGAGTTTGCCTCTTATTTAAAATGTCCTGACGCTAACTTCGTACTCCACTTAGGACCTGATGCTCTAGGTTTAGGCTAAGACAGTTCAACCCCTCTAGGATTGTGCAATCCGATCTAATGCGCCAGTAGGGTAAAATGAACTTATTCTTGACTAGACTGTTAATTTGACTTTTCGATGAAATTTGAGGGTTGATGATGTAATTGAATCCTGGGTCACTTGCAGCAGATGGTTTATAAATATCTGTGCCTAATGTAACTACTCTTTAGTATCTGACTTCCTGTATTCAGTTTAGCGTTAAGTAAACATTATCAAAGAGACTTAATACTTTTTTAGAGTTTAGATCAACTAAGAAAGCTAAAATTCCAAGGCGTTCATAGGCAGGAAAAGAAATTAAACAGGGTATTTATCCTGGCTTTAAGTCTTTTGCATTTAAAAGCTTCCTTTGATAAATTGCTGGAGTAACCTTTTCATGCCCACTCTTACACGTATTTTATTACCAAATAGCCACTGATGTGTGGCTTAGGTTCTTGGAACACTGTAGACTAGGCTGGCCTCAAACTCAGATTCACCTGCTTCAGTCTTCCTAGTGCTATGGTTAAAGATGTAGTCCAACAACTTGCTTTAGTCATCTTGATGCTAAAAAAGATTGTGTCGTTCACTGTGTGTAATTTCAGTTTGTAGGTCTTGGCAACCCACATTGTATGCAACTCTTTCAACACTCCCCAACCTTTATGCCCTCCCTTAAATGAACCTAGGACTCCCTGGCTAGTTAGGCCACACTAGCCACATTGAAATCCTATGAAGCTTTGTGTTTTTTTTTTGTGATGCTTGTGCATGCTATGCAAGTGTTCTGCCTTTGAGCTATGTTCTTAGTCATTCAGCAGCACCTCATTTTTTTTTTAATTCTCCAGAATGTTCTTCCTTACCTTCCCTCACAGTAAAATTGTGCTAACTAAGTGTGGTAGTGTAGAGTGCCAGCCTTAGTAGGACTTCCTTTTTTAAATGTATTAGGCCAAACTATGTAATTCATTACATTCTTTAGAGTTTTCGGTCAAGTTTGTGTTTGACAAGTGCCTTGTTTATTAAAAGAAGCTGCACAAGTTCCCAGTGGTAGCAAATGCTAGTATTTCAGAAGTAGGGACAGGCAGATAGGAGTTCAAGGTTATCCTTAGCTTTGTAGCAAGGTTAAGGCAACCCTTACCTACATGAGACTACCTTAGCAGATAAGAGTGGTTGGGATTTGAACTCGGGGCCCTGGGTAAGTGCTCTTTACCTCTGAGCTATTTCCTTAGCCCCTTTCTAGTTTTGAGGTAAAGTCTCATTAAGTTGCCTATGTTGGCCTTGAATTTACTTTGTCGCTTAGGTAGGCCTCCCATTTTCAATCCTCCTAATTCTAAAATACCTGGGATTACAAACTTGAATTCAGACATATTTAAAGTTAGGATGGTTAAGTGGCTAAATTTAGTCCCCAATAGGACTGGAATAAATGAATAGCAAATGTTAGCAAAGTACAATGATTCCTTTGAAAATGTAATGAAATCTATTCTTTTGTATGCTTGCTTGCTTGCTTGTTTATTTATTTATTTTTGGTTTTTTCGAGACAGGGTTTCTCTGTACAGCTCAGGCTGTCCTGGAACTCACTCTGTAGACTAGGCTGACCTCGAACTCAAACCTGCCTGCTTCTGTCTCCCAAGTGCTGGGATTAAAGGCATGTGCCACCACTGCCCGGCTGGCTTATGATTTTTAAAATGAAAAGGAAACAGCCGGGCGGTGGTGGCGCACGCCTTTAATCCCAGCACTTGGGAGGCAGAGGCAGGAGGATTTCTGAGTTCGAGGCCAGCCTGGTCTACAAAGTGAGTTCCAGGACAGCCAGGGCTACACAGAGAAACCCTGTCTCAAAAAAACAAAAAAAAAAAAAAAAGGAAACAACTAAGTCTATAGGGAAAATAAATTGGGTGGTGGAATTAATGCAAGATAACTTAAAGGGACTACTTTTTTAAAACTATTTTTGTTGGGTATAGTGCTCCATATATTTAATTCCAGCTTTGAAAGGCAGAGACGGGCTGATCTCTTGGGTTTAAGACCAGCCTGTACTACCTAGAGAGATCCTGTCTCAAAAAAACAAAAAATAAATAAGAAAGGTTTTTAATTTTTTGTTTTTATTTTGAGATAGTGTCTTACTATATAGCTCTGGCTAGCTAGGAACTGACTGTAGAACAGACTAGATTCCCCACTCAGATCCACCTGCTTCTGACCATGATTAAAGACATGAGCCGCCGGGCGGTGGTGGCGCACGCCTTTAATCCCAGCACTTGGGAGGCAGAGGCAGGCGGATTTCTGAGTTCGAGGCCAGCCTGGTCTACAGAGTGAGTTCCAGGACAGCCAGGGCTACACAGAGAAACCCTGTCTCGAAA
Organism: Tokudaia tokunoshimensis; assembly: GCA_036184795.1. Lineage (NCBI taxonomy): Eukaryota > Metazoa > Chordata > Mammalia > Rodentia > Muridae > Tokudaia > Tokudaia tokunoshimensis. The sequence continues at coordinate 32,684,200 of BTHU01000020.1, forward strand.
AACCAAAAAAAAAAAGACATGAGCCACCACATCCAGTGGCCTTTGTATGAGTACAGACATGTGTGTGTGAAAGTCAGGACAACACTGTGGAGTCCATTTTCTCCTTTCTTTTTGGAGCCCTGGTTAGTCTAGAACTTGCTATGCAGACTAGGTTGGTGTTGAAAAAATCTGCCTGCCCTTGCCTTCTAAGGGCTGAGATTGAAGTCTTGGGCCATATCACACCTGACTTCTTGGAGATCCTACCACCACAGACTTTCTTTTATTTCCTTTTTTTTAAAGGTAGCCCTGTCTGTCCTGAAACTATGTAGACCAGACTGGCCTCACACCACTTGATCTGTCTACTTTTGCCTCTTGAGTGTTGGGATTAAAACCCTGGGGTTTTACTTGGATTCTCAGTTCAGGTCATTAGGCTTTCCTGGAAATTGATTTTACCCACCGAATCCTCTTGCCCAGCCTAAGGATTTAACTTACTTAAATCAGTAATGTGACACAGTTACACTAATGTCTGTGTACATAAGAAAATGCTGCTTATTTAAGAGTAGTTGAAAAATCCCTAGGGGGTCTCTCCAACCTTGTAAGAAAATTTAAGAGGTGCAAAAGTTAACTTTAAGATATGTTTTAAAGAGTTTTAAGATTTTTGAAAAAGGATATTCAGAATTAAAGGAACCCAACTGGGACTAACAACTGGCTTGGGAGTTCCTTGGCTGACTCCATATGTGGCTGACTAATGCTGTAGGGAGGAGTCTTAGGACAGAATCTTGAACGGCTGTACTTACTGTCAGAAAGTTTCCTTTTGAGCCTTTTTTTCTCCTATGGATGCTGCTAGCATCACAGCCATCCCACATTATCATCTTTGCAGGCACCATCTCTTTCTCTTTAATGTAGGAACTCTGACTTGGCCATCTTTATATCCTATTTACATGTCTTGACTCTAGATGGCTTCAAACTATTGATAAAAGTAGATCCTTCAAATAACTTGAGTTTCCAGGTTTAGGAAGAACAATAGAGACAAATACGTATAACGTTGCAGATAGCTGCTTTTGGATATGTAGATTTGTCATATCCCATTTATTTTCTTTTTTTGTAGTTTTTCAAGACAGGATTTCCCTGTCTGTGTGGCCCTGGCTGTCCTGGAACTCAGAAATCCGCCTCCTCTGCCTCCCAAATGCTGGAATTAAAGCCATGCGTCACTACTGCCCCAGCTCCCATTTATTTTCAAAAACACTTAAAGCCAAGCATGGTGGTGGTACAAGTCTGTAAATCTCAGCAGGCAGGAGGATCATGAGGATCATGAGTTTGAGACCATCCTGGTCTATATATGATTCCTGTCTCAAAAAATAAATACTAAGCAAAACAACAAAAAGAAACCCTTCTGCAATTGGAGAACTGGCTCAGTAGTTAAGAGCACTTGCTAACAGAACCAAGGGTCCAGATTCTGTTGCATCACCCACATGGTGGCTCACAGCCATCCCTAACTCCTGTTTAGGGATATTCACTATCCTGACTTCTGGCCTCCGTGTACTTAGGTACATGTAGGCAAAATGCTCATGCATGAAATAAACAGGAATCTTTTATTTTTATTTTTTAATCTTTCTTTAAAAAAAAAAAACTAGTTATGAGACAGGTTGCAAAATGTAGTCATGGTTGACCTAGAAAGTGTGATGTAGATAGAGTAAGCTAGCCTCAAATTCAAAGCCTTTGTCCTGCCTCTGCCTCTCAAGTATTGGAATTACAGGCTTATATCACCCTACAGGGTTGGGAGAGAATACCATACAGACTTTCTAGTCACTATCTTCCAATCTTTCTGGCCAGTGTGTGTGTGTGTTAGTGGTTTAGTATTTGAATGTAAAGATGGAGCATTATATAAACTATTAACATACTTCAGGAGTAGTGTATTTTTCATGTACTTGATTCTTTATTCTGGAATAATTTTAAAAAATTTTTTCAGGGATGTAAATTCTGTTCCCCTTGGTGATATGGAATTCACTATGAAATTGTTTCTTGGACAAAAACAAGTTTATGGCAAGCTGCCTCCCAACAAAAGAGCCATGCCATCTTTTTACCTTGAGGGGTTTTGGGTTTTTGTTTGTATGTTTTGGGTTTGTTGGTTTTTTTTTTTTTTTTTTTTTTCTCGAGACAGGGTTTCTCTGTATAGCCCTGGCTGTCCTGGAACTCACTCTGTAGATCAGGCTGGCCTCGAACTCAGAAATCGGCCTGCCTCTGCCTCCCAAGTGTTGGGATTAAAGGCATGCGCCACCACTGCCTGGCATTTTGTTTGTTTTTAAATTTTATTTATTTTTATTTTATGTACATTGGTGTTTTGACTGCATTTATGTCTTCGTGAGGGTGATGTATCCCCTAGAACTGGAGTTACAGACAGTTTTGAGCCACCGTGTGGGTGTTGGGAATGGAAGACCATCTCCTCAGTCCATTATCATGAGTTTTAAAGGTATTATATGTTTTATTGAGCTAGTTAAAATTGTGAGATGGATTTCTTTTTTGTTGTACCTTATATATCATTTTTAAAAATCCTTAGTTGCTTATAAGAATTTTTAAAAATTTTTGTGTATGAATGTTTTTGCCTGCATGTATGTATATATTCCAAGTGCATACTTGGTACCTATGAAGGTCAGAGGGCCTTAGAGTCCCTGGAACTGGAGTCATAATTGTAATTGTAAGCCACCATATGGGTATTGGGAATTAAACCTGGGTCCTCTGTAAGAGCAGCAAGTGCTGTTTACTGCTGAGCCATCCCTCCAACCCCCCTTCCCCCCCTTTTTTAATTAATTTATTTTTTAGATAGTCTCACCTCAAAACTCAATCCTACTTCTGTCTCCCAGATGCTGGAACTATGAGTATCCACCACCATCTTTGAATACTCTTAAAAAGAGGATCACTTGGGTGATTCATTCTCTCTCTCTCTCTCTCTCTCTCTCTCTCTCTCTCTCTCAGCATGGTATTTAAGTAGCTCAGGCAATCCTGGAATTTGTTGTATAGATGAGGCTGGCCTCAAATTTGGAGGAATCTTCCTGCCTTTGACTCTAGAGTCTAGAAAACTGGGATTAAAAGGTATTGGGTCACTAGATCTGGCTCTCTCCCTCTCTTTCTTTCTAGGTAGAGTTAGATTTTATTGCATTCATTATTTCACTGAAAAAAGGCGCAAGTATTTGATTATTGTGTCAAGGATTCTCGAAGGTCAGCAAAAGCTTCCTGTCTCATTTGTTAATAAGCTTACCAGTTTGTGGTGCAAACTAACTTAATCAGTAATTACACTACTCACTGTTTGTTGAAGATAAGAAAAGCTAAAAGACTGTTACTTCAACTATAGGAATTAATTTTTGGTGTTTGAATATATGTGCCATGATCTGTATATATTCAGTGAATGGCTGAAAAGTACATGACTGTTGTATGGTTGGTATGACAGGCATTCATAGAACGATTCAGTTAGTCAGTATAGTAGCAGTAATTGCGTGGTGGTGGGGTTTTGTTTTTGAGAAAGGATCTTGGTTTGTAGCCCAGGTTGACTATGGGCTATTGGCAATTCTCTTGCCTTTGCTTCCCAGGTGCTGACATTGTAGGCCTTCATTAAACCAGCTAGTCTATTGGGTTTTTTGTTTTTCTCCCAATTATAGGAATCCTCAGTTTTCTCTTCTTTTTTTTATGCTGTATGGTGTATTTATATGAATTTGCTGGGTTTTTTTTTTTTTTTGGTTTTTCGAGACAGGGTTTCTCTGTGTAGCCCTGGCTGTCCTGGAACTCACTTTGTAGACCAGGCTGGCCTCGAACTCAGAAATCCTCCTGCCTCTGCCTCCCAAATGCTGGGATTAAAGGCGTGCGCCACCACCACCCGGCTGAATTTGCTGTTTTTATTAAATGATTTCTGTTTTTCTTTTAGAATGACCACAAATCTAGAACCAAAGAACACGATGCACTAGCAGACAGACTCGAAGCTAGGGACTGGAGATCTGGGTTCTGTTGTCCTTCCTCAAACTGATTTTGCAGCCACGGAGAGGTAAATGCCTGTTCCATTGTTTGCTCTTTAAAAAGGGACTACCTGGGCCAAGTGGTGCAGACCTGTGGTTCCTTACATGGGAAAATCACAAGTTGAAGGCCACCCTTGGGAAAATTAAAAAGTAAGAAAATAGGCATGGTGTAATCCCTGCCAGCACTCAGGAACCTAAGCTTACTCTCCAGTACTGGGGAGTGGGGTGGGTAGGAGTATGATGTACTGTCACCTCCTAGGTCTAGAGGATTTTCTGGATAGTTTTGAACGTAGGAGATGCAGCACATTGTGTAATTTGGAGCAGGCAAGAACATCTCTACATTATGAGATCCTGGATATGAAACTGTTAGTACCATATACTGGTTGGTTGACAAAGCAGATATGATTTCTGTAGAAACCTTTGGATTATATGTTTTGACCTTTGGGGAGATGATGTGAAATGGTGAATGTTAGTTTATAGTTTTATAATTTTGATATGTATGGAACAGGTATTTTTTTCTTGGAGTACAAAGTATCTGGGATAAATTTTTTCTTAATTAATTGGAGTTAGTCTAACTGGCTCATATTTGCTTTGTATTATAATAGTCATTATCAATTATTGCCAGTCGGTACTCTTTGCTATTAAATAATGGATTATCATAGGGTATTTGGAAAAGATCTCATAATATTGGGAGTCTGTTCTGCTCTGAGATTTCTAAATAATTAGGTTTTGATATGATTACCTCCTTTCATGCTAACAAAAGCACATCTTTTTTTACCTTTGGGGGAAAAATGTAAAATTTTTGTAATGGAAAAGGAATTTAAAGTTCAAAGTTCTTTTTTTTTTTTTTTTTTTTTGGTTTTTTCGAGACAGGGTTTCTCTGTGTAGCCTTGGCTGTCCTGGAACTCACTTTGTAGACCAGGCTGGCCTCGAACTCAGAAATCCTCCTGCCTCTGCCTCCCAAGTGCTGGGATTAAAGGCGTGCGCCACCATCGCCCGGCGAAAGTTCATTTTTTAAAAACCACATTTGTTTATGTGTTGTGTATGTCAGTGGGGGTATGCTGCATGTGTGGAGAATAGAGGACAAGTTTGGGAGTCATTCTCTCTCGCTATTTGTATTCCAGGGATTGAGTTCAGGTCAGCAGACTTGGTGGCAAGTGCTTCAAATGCTAATAATTATGTAAATTGACATGAGTCTATTTAAGTGGTTACTAGAACTTTTTTTCCCCTTTTGTTGTTGTTTTGGTTTTTCAAGTTCAAGACTGGGTTTCTTGCTGTTCTGGAACTCACTTGTAGTTCACTGGCCTCAAACTCAGAGATCCGCTTGCTTCCACCTCCTGGTTGCTGGTCTTAAGGTCTACCTAACTGTATTTTTCAAATTTAGATATGAATGCCTTCAGGGTATAAGGTGATACAATTTTATGGCACTCAAAGCCAAACTAAAATTGACCATTTTCCTGGAGCTTAAGTTATGCAAATTTAAGGTGTAGTGACTTAAATAATTTAGCTAGAAGTAACTTTAAAAAATTGTTATATTTGCTAGGTGTAGTGGTGCATGCCGTTAGTACTAGTGCTGGGGAGGCAGAGGCAGGCAGATCTCTATGAGTTCTAGGCCAACAAAGGCTACTTAGTGAGACCTGTTGAAAACAAAACAAAAATTATATTTAAATAAGTCACTATGTGCTCGCTTCGGCAGCACATATACTAAATAAGTCACTATATTTGAAGCAGAGTGTATTACTGTCTTGAAGAGTAAGGGCTTCAAAAAAATGAGGTATGAATGCCTACAGTGGAAAGGGTTATTTATGGGCATCCTAGTGGAAACTTTTGAGAAAAGTGATGTTTTTGTTGCTAATTCTTGCTTGCTGGCTTGTTGAGATAGCTCTGGCTGTGTATAGCCTAGACTTTGAGGCTGAGACGAGAGATAATTCTGCCTAGAGTTCCAGGTATCATGTGTGTGTGTGTGTGTGTACATGAACATACATGTTTGTGCTTTTGTGCTTATTGGAGGTCAGAGGACAACTTGGAGGACTCAGTTCTCTCCACTAGGTAAATTCTGGGGACCAAATGCAGACCATCAAATTTGGTTGCAAGTGCTTTTACCCCCTGAGGCATCTCATCAGCCCCAGCATACTCCTTTAATTAACAATTTATACTGAATTTTAAGGGTTGAGGATATAGCATAGTGTTAGAAACCTTTCCTATTATTTGTGAAGCGGTTTCAGTTACCAGTGCTGGGGGGGAAATGTCATGGAGTTGGAGAGATTCCTTAGTGCTTGCTGCTCTTGCAAGAGGACCAGGGTTAGATTCCTCACATCCAACTGTAACTCAAGTTTTAACTTTATTTTTGTATCCACTTTCTTTGATTTGGCTGGCTAGATCCTTGGATTTTCATTTTTATGTGATACATTCTCCATAGATATATACCATTGACTACTACTTTTAGGGTCAGGGCTCAGTAAGTGGGCGTCCATTGTTAGTCTCTGTGCAGTACAAAGGAACTTCCTTTGGTGCTCTTGAGCAGGACTATATTTTTTTTTTTTTTGGGTTTTTCAAGGCAGGGTTTCTCTGTGTAGCCCTGGCTGTCCTGGAACTCACTTTGTAGACCAGGCTGGCCTCGAACTCAGAAATCCGCCTGCCTCTGCCTCCCAAGTGCTGGGATTAAAGGCGTGCGCCACCACTGCCCGGCTAGGACAATATTTCTAAGAAGTATTCTGTTTGCCAAGTTGTTTTAAAAATCTAATATTTCTTTGTTCTTTTAATTTCAATAAGTAGCATGTGATATATGCGTACCTTTGCTTTTCAGATTTTTCTATTAAATCTTTTATTATTCATATTTTATTCTATGATACTTTATTATATTCACTGAGAATGTTGGGACTTGTTCCCAACTAGACTTGTTCTGTGTTAAGAGCATTATGTTGCTATTTATTCTCAGCATTATGCTATGCAGTATAGGTATTTGTTGTTGAATATAGGCTGTGAGATTTCTGACTTAATGTTAACCTTATAGGAACTCCTCCCAACTACCTCTAGCCAAATAGAAATGGTATCAGTTCTATCAGGTGGTAGGGTCTCTCTGTATAATCCTTGAACTCTGAAATCCTCCTGCCTCTGCCTCCTGAGTGCTGGGATTAAAGTCATGGGCCACTACACCTAGCAGCTTTGCAGATTTTTAATCTAAAAATAAACAAGCCAGATATTGTAGCTCATACTTGCGTTCCTAGCATTCCAGAGGATTTCATCAGTGAGTTTGAGGCCAGTGTGAAGTCTTGTCTCAAAAGTGTGTTGGGGAGGGGGGGCAGGGGGCGGGACATCACATTATAAAAATATAAACTTATATTTAAAGTATTATATTTTAAGGCCAGTAACTTTGAAACTGTTGAACATACATTGTGTATGAGATATGATTATAGTCTGAAATTACCTGTCCTCTCCCCAAGTGCTTAGATTATAAACAGGATCTGTTGTCATACCTGATGACCTGGGGATCTTACAAAATAAGGTTTTATCTACCCCACATCTTCTGCATCAAAATCTCTGAGATCTATATAATTTTTAAGTTCACCAGGTGGTTCTGATATTTTTTTAAAAAAGTTTTAAGAAACACTGCTCCTGGTTCCCCCCTCCCTGCCCCCCAAAATGTAGGTTATCTGTTAGCTCTATATAAACCCTAAATTGTGTGTGTGTTTTATTCCTCTTGTGTAATTATTAGTGATAAGCTTACCACAATTTTAGCTGTTTTTAGTATTCTAACTGATGAAAACTTGTAGGACTGTTCAGAGATCGTGATTCTGAGCTGCTGCTTAGGGATAAGGAGACTGGTGATTCTTGGCAGTCACTCTTAGAAAAATAAGGGAAAGGAGGTGTTAGGTTGATTTACTCTAGAGTTGGGTTGTAGAGAAGTTGCTTGGGACCCAGTTTTCCATTAATACTGTGATGCTAATGTTGACGTCCTTTAAGTCTTTTCTCTGTACAAATGTTAAGTAAGTGGAATAAATTGGCTAGTAAATAAAGAGCCTCTAAACCAGATCACAGTTATACATTTGAGGCTTTTGGGTTTTGTGGTTGTGGTGGTTTGTATATGCTCGGCCCAGGAAGTGGAGCTATTAGAATATAGCCCTGTTCGAGTAGGTGTGGCCTATTGGATTAGCTGTGTCACTGTGGGCCTGGGCTTTAAGACCCTCATCCTAGCTGCCTAGAAGTGAGTATTCTGCTAGCAGCCTTCAGCTGAAGATGTTGAACTCTCAGCTCCTTTTAAACCATGCCTGCCTGGATGCTGCCATGTTCCTGCCTTGATGATACTTGACTGAACCTCTGAACCTGTAAGCCAGCCCCAATTAAATGTTGTCCTTATAAGAGTTGCCTTGGGGGCTGGAGAGATGGCTCAGTGGTTAAGAACACTGACTACTCTTCCAGAGGTGCTAAGTTCAATTCCCAGAAACCATATGGTGACTCACAACCATCTATAATGGGATCTGATGTCTTCTGCTGTGTCTAAATACAGTTATAATGTACTCATATAAATTAAATGAATAAGTTGTTTAAAAAAAAAAGTTGCCTTGATCATGGTGTCTGTTCACAGCAGTAAAAGCCTAACCAAGACAGTAGTACTACGGAACTACCAGGGACTTGCACATGCTTTATTTATAATCTAGGTGTCTGTTAAGCACTTGCTTAGCTTCTGTTAAGCTTGTATAGGGCCCAGGACCACCGCCAATATGAGATTGGGGGTGAAGCTCAGCAGTTAAGAAAGAGCACTTGTGGAAGATGGAATTTTTGTTCCCAACATTCACATAGCAGCTTACAAATGTAGGTAAATGCAGTTCTAAAAGATCTGATGCCCGCTTCTGGCCTCCCTGGCCTCTAGGCACACAAGTGGTACACATACATATGTGCAGGCAAAATGTTCATACATATAAACTACAGATAAGTCTCGTGTGAGAGAGAGACTATAGCTGTAGTGATTTCTCTTATTGAAGTTCTTTTTTTGTTTTTAGCCATCTCTCCAGCCCCTGTTACCCCTCTTCACAGCACTCATCCTGTTATTTAGCTATTTTTTTCTTTGCCTGTCTTGCTGTCAGATGAGGAAGCTAAGAAATAAGTCCTATGTAGAAAGCTTGTTTGGGAATGAACAGTGTCACCAATTGGATGATGTCTCTGCTGCTTGTGCTCTCTGCTTTACTTGCAACCTTTGTCCCAGTCTTTTAACTTACTAAGGAACTACTAATTTTTTTTTAAAGCATCAGGTATCTTTTTGATTGCGTGGGGGGGGGTGTTGGTATGTGCTTGTGAGTACATTCGGAGGTCAGAACTGTTGGACCTGGATTCCTCTGGAGCTGGAGTTTGAGTGCTGAGAACTAAACTTGGGTCCTCTGCAAAAGCAGTACATGGTCTTAACCACTGAGCCATCTCTCATAACACCTCTTGAAGTTTCTTGAAACAGAGTCTCACATAGTCTAGGCTGGCATCAAAATCACTTGTGACCAGATTGGCTCCCTCCCAAGACAGAGTTTGTAGTCCTGTTTATTCAAGTACTTGATCTGTAGGCCAGGCTAGTCTTGAACTCACACTTTACTTTCCCCTGCCTTCTGAGTACTGAGATTAAAGACTTGTGCCGCCACTACCACCTGGCTAGCTTTTTTTTTTTTGGTTAAACATCTGTTTATCAAGCTGGCATGATGTCACACACTTGCAATCCTAACCCAGGTAGCCCTTTTTTTTTTTTAATATTTATGTAATTTTAAACTTGTATGATGGTACACACTTATAATCCTAACACTCTTTGGAGGCCGAGGTAGAAGAGTCACAAGCAGCTTGGCCATAATGAAATATCTCTTTTAAAAAAAAAAAGAAAGGAAGGAAGGCAAAGAAAAATTTCCCGGCATGGAGGCAGAGACCAGCCTGGTATACAGATGGAGTTCCAGGACAGCCAAGGTGACACAGAGAAACCTGGTCTGCCACATATTTATTCACATGCGCGAGCTTGTGGACACACATACACAAAACACACACACACACAAACATACAAAATTAAAATCTTTTTTAGAAAAATACCTAATTTCAGGCAGAGACAGGTAGATCTCTGAATTTGAGGTCAGCCTGATGTCCAGGGTGAGTTTTAGGACAGCCAAAGATACACAGAGAAACAGTCTTGAAAACCAAAACAGAAGATCTGGAAACTAAATTGAGTTACACAAGCAGTCAGGAGGCAAGAGGCAGGAAAGATTCTAAAAGTTTCAAAACTTGCCTGATTTACATAGTAAGTTGCAAATCAAAGTATCTGCCTTGTTTTCTGCCTTATGTTGATATCTTATGGTTCATATTGACCTTTTGTAGATGACCTTCATGTTAGACTTTCATAATTGTTGCTTTAAAAATTTTTTTTTTAGCCAGTAATAGCATGGAGCTACTATTCTCTCCTTTTCTTTCCTGTTTTCTTTCCTTAGGTTCTCTTGTAGCCTCAGGCTGGCCTTGAGCTCCAGTCTTTCTACTTCTATCTTCTGAGTGCTGAGGTTGTAGCCACTTTGCATGGTTTATATGGTGCTAGGATTCAAACCCAGTGTTTAGTAGGTATCAGACTAAATACTCTCTAATAATTGAACTACTTAGGGGCTCCTTCGTAGTCTTTTTGAGACAGTCTTACTAAGCAGCCCCAGTTGACTTGGGATATGCTTATGTGGACCAAGTGGCTTCACACTCATCCACATAAGCGCTGGGATTAAAGGCGTATGCCATCACACCCAGCTGGGGCTGCTTTTTTTTTTTCCTCCAGAGCTGAGGACCAAACCCAGGGCCCACTGAGCTAAATCCCCTACTGACTTTTTTCTTTGTTTGCATAGTGTATATATTATGCCTGGTTTGCTATCATAGGTTTATAATTTGAGCTACTTGAGAGGCTAAGGCGGAGGATCATAAGTTGGTCAGTCAACAGGAGTCTATTTTACAAATAAAACCACAATTTTTTGTTTTAACATTCTACCTTATTTTGGTGACAAATAATTGCCAAATACCCTATCTTGTTTCCTAGAGCTATGAAGACTGTCTTGTTAACCATTCTCTCCATGTTAGGCAGGCACTTTGCCACTGGGCACGTTATATTTCCAGTCCTATTCATTTGTTCATGTAGGACTTTTTTTTTTTAGTCTTCACAGTGTAAATTTATAATAAAAATTAATTTCTCATATAAGCTATCAAGCAGATGTTATAATATATGGTTACATGTAGGGTTTTTGAGATAGAGTTTCATATAACTCAGATTAGCTTCAGCTTTGTAGCCCATGATAATCTGGGACTCAAAATCCTGCTGTTCTCATCTCTTAAGTGCTCAGCATCACCACACAGGCCTTACTTTCTGTTTTGACTCACTACATTTCCCTAGCTAGTCTTGAACACACTATGTATATCAAGATGACCTCAATATTCTCAGCATTCCTCTATTCTCTGCCTTTCATATGCAATTATAGGTGTGTACCATGAAACCTAGGTTTTTGTTTTTCTAAGCATCTCTATGTATATCCACATGCCTCTTGTCTCCTGAGTGTTGGGATTAAAGGAATATGCCACCATATCCAGCCAAACCCAGTTTTATCTTTTTATCAGTAATAGATTGTTGAAAATATAACTTTTCTTTCAATGACTAAATGCTGCAGTGATGAATATGAAGTGTTTATTTTGATAGTTTCCTCTAGGAATAATTGAATACACTTAACTATATTATCTCATATACTATGTTACTAAAATTTATATAGTCAAAAATTAATACCTGGGCATGTGATTGCAAATTTGATGGTGCTAGCTTGATTTGCTTAGGAATTCAAAGTTCAGCACAGGCCAGATAGTGAGTCTTTGTCTCTAAAAATGGGAGGGATGGAGGAAAATGACATTAATATTGCAATGAGGAAAATAAATTCATATTGTTAGGCTTCCACTTAACATATAATCGGTGTTTTGTTTATCTTCCCTTTCTACACACTTGTTTTGTACAAGGACCAATTTATTTCATTTGACAGTGACACTAATATGTGGGTATCTGCTGTGTACCTAATATTGGTTTGTATCCTTGCTTTAGAGAATACAGAAGCAAAATATAGTAATTCCCACCTTTAAAAACTAGTTTGTTGAAGGAAGATAACAGATACAGAATATCATGTTATAGTTGAAGCAAAAACAAAGTCAGTCTGCCCTGGACAAGGGTGAAACGATTTTGATGTAGGAGATGTTTTGAGTGAGGAGAACAAGGAAGGCAGCAGATACTGGTGTAAAGATGCCTAGCAGAGAGGACTCAAAGATGAGGTTAAATGAATAGCAGGGATGGGAACAAACTGCACAGAGCTGGGAGCTGAGCCAGAGAGCCTGAACTTGATTCAGTAAGCATCAACCAGTATGACTTTTTATTACATGTGTATTTGATAGATACAGTCTTGCTGTATAACCCAGTCTGGCTTCGAATTCAAGATCCTGTTTCAGTCCCTTGAGTATTATGAGTGTAGGCTGAACCTCATGTGTTTTAAAAAATGAGAGTCCCCTATATTGCCCAGGCCTCCTCCAAACTCCTGAACTCAAGTAACCCTCCTGTCTCAGTCTGTCACGTTGCTGAGACTAAGGCTTGTTCTCCTCTGTCTTCCTTCATTTATCATGAGTATTTTAGCCCCACATTTTAGGAAGATGTAGTACATTACTAACACAATTCTACAAGCTAGAAAAACCAAACACAAAAGTTATTGGTTTTTTTTTTGTTTGTTTTGTTTTTTTTGTTTTTCGAGACAGGGTTTCTCTGTGTAGCCCTGGCTGTCCTGGAACTCACTTTGTAGACCAGGCTGGCCTCGAACTCAGAAATCCTCCTGCCTCTGCCTCCCAAGTGCTGGGATTAAAGGCGTGCGCCACCACCGCCCGGCTGGTTATTGGTTTTTTTATGTAACACATTCTTATACATATATGAACCCATGTGTGCAGGTGCTTATAGAGAGAGGTCAGAGGTCAGTGTTGAATTTTTCTTTTTTTAGAGGTCAATGTTGTATGGATGTTTTGAGTTTGTCATTTATTTTTTGAGTCAGGATCTCACTGAACTTTAAGCTCACCAGTTTAAGTATATTGACGGGCCTGCTAGCCCTAGTCATAGGTCCACACTTTCACCCAGCATTTTTACATAGGTTCTGTGAATTAGACTTCTGGTCCTAATACTTGAGTGACCAATGTTTTACTTACCAAGCTATTTTCCTACCTGTTTTACTTGTTATTTTGTTTTTGCAGTACTAGAGACCAAACCCAGGACATCAAACAAACTTGGCCCTCAACTATATCTCCCAGTTTGATTTCTTACAAAAACAAAACATATATTCTGATATGTATGTGTACCTGAGTGTATGCATATATGTGTGCCACAGGTGTGCAACAGTCATGTTTCTTTAAAGAACTCTTAAGCCCCCTATTTTGGTATTTGATCAGTCACCAACTCTTACAGGAAATTAGGAATTCATCCAAAAAAGTCATTTTCATGGGGGACTTTAAGATTTTTCTATTAGAATTTTAGGCAATTAAGGCATGCACAAGCTGATGAGGGTGGTGGTGCCCATATTTAGTCGCCAAGTTTGGGAGGCAAAGGCAGGGTCTACAAAGCAAGTTTCAGGACAGCCAGAGTTACACAGAAAAAACTTGTCTCAAAACAAAAAAGACATGTTAATGCTACTGTTCACCTAAATTCCTAAAATGCTTTGTAATCTTGGATGGTGGCCTTTAAGGTCCTAAAAACCTGCTATCATACAGTGGGTTCTCTTATCTTTAAAGAAATTTGTGGATTAGATACCAATTTTTTTACAAAAAGGGAAACTAAGGCAAAGAAGATAGTATATTATACTGTAGGCCTCTTTGCTTATTAGTAGAAAAACTAGAACTGGAATTCTGGTGTGGGTTTTGTTATTCTTGGTTTGTGTTTTTTTTTTTTTTTTTAATTATTAGTGTGTGCTCGAGCTGTGTCTACCTAGGGAATCCAGAGTGTTGAGTTCAGGTTGTCGTGTTTGCTGGCCAGAGCAAAACCATAGCACCAGCCCCAAGGTTTTGAAAGTTCTTAATGACTAATTCTGTCTATTCTCACCCTTTGTGAGGAAATACACTACAAGGGGCTGACAAGATTGCTCAGCAATTAAAAATTCTTAACTGAGCAGGGCAAGGTGGCATCACCTTTAATTCCCAGCACTAGGGAGGGGATCCCCTTGACCTGTGGAGCTGAGTTTGAGGCCAGCCTGATCTATAGAATGAGTACCAGGACTACACAGGAAAACAAAACCAAAAATGAGTACTTAACTGCTCTTGCAGAGGACCCAGCTTCAGTTCCCAGTACCTACTACTACTAGGTGGAACACAACTGTCTGTAAGTGCAATGTCAGGGAATCTGATGCTCTCTTCTGACTTCCTGTGGCTCCTGAATGCAAGACAGACAGACAGACACACACACACACACGCACACACACGCGCGCGCATGAGCTCCTTTTACTCTTTATCAGGAGTTTCCATGACCACCTATTAATGGAACCTTTTTGTCAAAGGTACTTGGAAAGTTTGTGTCAGTTTTGAACATGTGCAACAGACACTCAACTAATCTTGGCACTGAACTAGATGATGCTTTCCTTTATTCACATTCTCAGTTACTAGTTTAACTGCAGCATTACGAACATTGGAAAGTAACTGATAGACAGCTATAGCCAGTGCTGCCACACTACTTTTATTTCTTTATTAATGAGGTTCCAGATATTTCTTTCTTTCTTTTTTGGGGGGGGGGTCGAGACAGGGTTTCTCTGTGTAGCCCTGGCTGTCCTGGAACTCACTCTGTAGACCAGGCTAGCCTCAACTCAGAAATCCGCCTGCCCCTGCCTTCCAAGTGCTGGGATTAAAGGCGTGCGCCACCACTGCCTGGCTCAAATATTTTTTCTTTATCTATTTGTTTGAGGGTTTTGTTTGATTTGGTATAGAGGATGGGACCCAGAGCCTCAAGCATGCTAAGCAAACCTTCTGCCACTGAGCTGTGCCCTTTGTTTTTACTGCCGTTGGTGGTGGTGGTGGTGGTGATGGTTTGTTTGTTTTGTTTTGTTTTTCAAGGAAGGGAATATTGGGTAGAACCCGTGGTGTCTTTGAACTCTTGGTCCTTTGCTTATACCTCTGGAAGGAGTATTGACTTGAGCAGACTGTTCCAGGTTTTCCCAGTATGGTTATGGTTTTTGCCCAGATTTTTCTTTTGGCCTTTACATACAAATGTTAGTGTTTCTTTGGTTTATGTAACAAGATTAATATATTGTTATAGATGTTGTAAATACTTTTTTGTTTGTTTGTTTTTGGACAGGATCTGTAGGCCAAGCTTTCCCTCAAACTCCCTGTTTAGATGAAGGTGACCTTATGCTTCACATTGTCCTACCTCTATCTTTGGAGTGCTAGTATTGTAGAAACTTGACTTCATTCCCAATTTATATAGGGCTGAGAATTGAACACAGAGTCTTGTGCGTGCTAGGCAACTACACTCTACCAACTGAGCTATATATCCCTGCTAGTCTTTGTTTATTAAGATAATCATCTCTTTTCTGTTTCCTCTGCACATACACACATCCCACCCCACCCCATCCCCATTCATCTTTAGGTTTTTTTAGTGTTTCTCTGTACCAGAGCCCTGGCTCTCTTGGACTTTGTGGACCAGGCTAACCTGGAACTCATAGAGATCTGCCTGCCTCTGCCTCCCAGGTGCTGGAATTAAAGATGTGCACCATCAAGCACAATCTTGTTTTCTAAGTATATATTATATAGCCTTTGTCCTCCTCGGATTTAAAAGCTGTTCATCTGTGTCATTTTTTTTTTCTTTTCTGATGCTAGAGTTGGAACTTGCTGCTTTGAGTATGTGTGGCATATACTGAACCACTGAGGTACTATATAGTTTTTATTTTGTTTTATACATTTGGCTCTTACTTAGCTCAGGGTGGCCTTGAATTCTCTGTAGCTCAGGAAGGACACACTCCTAATATTCTGCCTTAAGGCTAAGGTAAAGATTTCTGAGATTTTACTGCATTTGTCACCAACTCCTGGCTCTGAGTTCTTTGACTTTGAAATAGGTATTTCAGTTTTTTTAGTTCATACAACTATTTGTTTCTTTTCTTAGGACAGGGTGTAGGTGTGTGGTTGTGTATGTGTGTATAGACCTGGATGTCATGGACCAGACTGGGCAGAACTCTCACTGCCTCTACCTTCTGAGTGCTGGGATTAAAAGGTGTACACCACCACTAGCTGGATATTTGTTTCTTGAGACAGAACAAGGGTCTTATTGTCTGGGTTGGCCTTGAATCAACATTGGCAAGAGTCATCATGGCCAGCTTGAGGGGTTTTTTTGTTTTTTGTTTTTTCTTCTGATAAATTTGTTGTAAATGATTTAAGTTTCCATATATTTTTTTCTCTAACTTCTGTTTATCAAAAATACATACATACAATTTTAAATTTACATTTCGGTTTGTTCCACAAAGATTTTGGGAGTATGTATATAGAAAATACAGATAGCAAATGTATAAATAGTTTAAAAGTCAGAAAATATAAATTAGAACAGAGTGTCTTACTAGGATTTTATTACTGTAAATAGATAACTCTTATTATCAAGGAAAATATTTAATTGTGGCTGACCTACAGGTTCAGAGGTTTAGTCCATTGTTGTCATGGTGGCAGGCATGGGGGCATGCAAGCAGACATGGTGCTGGAGAAGTAGCTGAGAGTTACACATCTGGATTGGCAGGCAACAAGAAGATGGAATGATAATGGGACTGGCTTGAGCTTCTGAAACCTCAAAGCTCCCCCACACACACATTCTTTGTCCAACAAGACCATGCCTACTCCCATAATGCCATTCCCTATGAGTCTGTGGGGGCCATTTTCATTCAAACACTACATGTTAACAAATTGATCAAGATGTAAACAATTTTAAAAAAAACGGATAACAAGGTCTATTATATAGCTTACAAAATGAAAAAATGTTTAAAAAAGAGTTTACTTGCCTTGGCTGATTGGTTAAGAGCCACATACAGTGGACCTGGGTTTGATTTCTAGCACTCACAAGGTGGCACACAGCTGTAATTCTAGTTCCAGGAGATCAGACACTCTCCCTGGCCTCGACCAGCACATGGTGCACAGACATGATACCCATATATAGAAAATTAAAATAATTTAATGCAAAAGAGAAAAAAATAATCTTTTTTCAATAAGAGCTTTTCTAAATAAGCATTGTACTTACTGCAAGTAAAATTTCACTTGGTATAAACTAAGGGCATAATGCCAAAACCTTCGTGAAAGCAGTTTTGTGGGGGATAGGACTATGTGGCCTGTGTATGTCCAGCTTTCAGATGGTCTGGCTTAAGTCTGGGAGAAAGCCTGGGGTAGAATGTTAAATTCCATAGGGAGATCAAGTCAGATAAGGACAGAAAAGTTCCTTTTGGATTTACCCTTTAACAGTCATTGTTTGCCTCAGAGCAGCAGTTCAGTAGAATTCTAAGGAATAAATACCCAAATTGCTGAACTAAGAGGTGGAAGAAACAGCAGATGTGGACTCGAGCACACAGAAAATGCCTACATAGTGAAATGAGGTTGAAGATGGGTCATATTTGGACAGCAGAAAGCTGAGAGAGAAAAGCCAAGAGAAGGATAAAGGGGATTGATCTAGCAGACTGCCTGAGGGATATATAGTTAGGTTATGACATAGGAGCATAACATTTCAGGTGTCTTCTGTTAGAGTTAGGCCCTTGCATCCACTCTGTCAAAGGTCAGAAAAATTCTTGAACCAATTTTCCTCCTTCCTAACCCTTCACCCCCAACTGTCTTAAGATCTCACTTAATCTAAAGGAAGCTCCTCCTTCCTCTTCTGTCTAGAAGTTGATGGGATAATGGTTTATTTGCTAATTTTTTTCCTTAAAAATTATTTGAGATGGATGTGGTAGCATATGCCTTTAATCCTCTGGAGGCAGAGGCAAATAGATCCCTGAGTTTAGGGCCGGCCTGGTCTACAGAATGAGTTCCAGGACACCTAGGGCTATTATACAGAGAAACCCTGCCTCAAAAACAAAATAAAGTTTTATTTTCAAACAGGTCTTATGTAGCTTGGTATGATGATATGAAAATTTCTGTGTACTTGAGACCTTTCTATGTAAGTGAGGGTGACCTTGATTTTTTTTTTTTTAAACCTATATTATACTGGGATTGTGCTGTATACCAGTATACTTGTTTTCATGGGTACTGGGCATTAGACCCATGGTTTTGTTTGTCCTACACAAGGACTCTACTAACTGAGCAGTATTTGTAACCCCTCTTTTTAATTTCATTTTTTCCACCATGATGATAGAAGATTCAAGGATCTGTTCTGAGAATGCCAAGAGCCTCTCATAGGTACAAGGCCCTGGATTCCATCACAAGCACTGCCCCCAAAAGAAAAACAAAACCAAACCCCAATTGCCAAAGAAACAGTGTATCATTTTATAGTGATACTGCAATCCGCAGGGTAGAACTGTTGAACCAAATAATTTTTCCCTTTGTGATATGTTGAAAGCTACAGTCTGCCTTTCTTTGTTCTCCACCCAGTGCCTTTGAATTGAGAAAGTAATAGGAAGTCATCTATATGGAGAAAGTAGCCTTTAGGCTCTGAAACAAATTGCTCTCAGAGACACAGGGAAAAGACTCTTGACAAGGGGCAGCAGCTAAAGAAAGGAAGTCTCCTTTCCTTGGGGTTAAGGAAAAATCAATGTTGTAGGCCCCTTTTTAGTAGTATCATTCCACAAAAGAGGTTTAATAAAACCTATGAAAGGTGTGGTGGGCATAAACAAGGATTATGGGAGAGGAGAGAGATTTAAGCAATCAGGATTAAAACAGGAGTCAAGAAGGGAGGAGATGGATTAAAACTGCTAACAGGGACAAGGCAGCTGGAGAGTATTCCCTCCAGGGAGTAAAGGAAAGAAGTCAGAGACTGTTGGGTTAGTTATTGATTCAGAGGAGGGAATCACTTCTGTAGAAAGCTAGACTAAGGAATCTATTGCTTGCTCAAAGAGATAACTGAGATTTCTAAGCAGAGATAGGTTGCTTTTTCCTTTTATGTGATGTTTCTCTAGAAACTGCTTTAAGACTTAAGTAGAGGCTGATGTTCGTGTATTTTAAGTCGTGTGTTCCTTTCATTGGGTACTGTCAGCTCAACTCCTTGGCACACAATTGTTTTCAATTTGTATTCCTTTATATGTTATTTTTTCTACCTGGTATAATTCTATGACTTATTTTATATAGAATTTTAATTTCATATTTAATATGAAAAAATTAAAGTTTTAAGTTTTCAGGTTTACAGTAGAGACAATTGATTTTTCTGGGTTCAATTATGTGCTACAAAACCCCAAAGAAGGTGTTACAGAAAAAAAATTTTCCTCGACCATTGATTTGACTAACCGTTGGTTGGTTGGTTGGTTTGTTTATAAGGAAACAGAGTGTCATGTAGCCCAGGTCAGCCTCGACTCACTGTAAACAAGGCTTACCATTAATTCCTGATCTTTTCTCTTCACCTACCAAGTGGTAGGCTTACACGTATGTGTTACCATATGAACTCCTTCCCTTTTTTTTTTTTAATGGGATATTTATTTAAATAGTCCAGATAATGTAGTGATTCTTTGGCAGGGCTACCATTAAACATTTACCACACATGGGAATTAGTATCTTTTCTAATGGTGTCTGTAACATAAATAGGGCCTTTTCTCTGTTCCCTAACTCCAACTATTTGTATTATCTATCTTTCTTGTTTGCTGTGATACTAACTTTGTATGATCTGGAAAACTCCTTAAAAATAGGCATAGCTGGTGAGGACATGGTGGCTCAGCACTCAGGAGGCAGAGGCAGGCTGGTGGTTCTCTCTGAGCTCCAGAGCTACATAGTGACAATTCTAGTACCCTGGAAGGTGAGACAGAATTAGGTTGGTCTGGCTACAGCGTGACACCTGTGTGAAGTAAAGAAGGAAAAGGAGAAGAATGGTAGCTTAATGTTAAGTGGCAGACCCTGATTGTTGGGTAGGGGTGAGCCCAAAGTTCTGTGTTTCAAACAAATGTCAGAATTACCCCAGTGTTTGTTGTCCTCAGACCTTACTTTGGGCAACACAGTTGCCTAGTCATGGGTTCTAGTATTGGTGTTGAGAACTTTCATAATCAGAAATACCAGATCTTACGACTCTGGCATACTAATGCTTAGAAATTTGAAATTTTAAATAGATAAATTATAAAGTTCCTTGACTCCTACCTTTTACAGTAACATTTTGTTATATTTGTCTCCATTGTGGCAAAACACTGTATTATTTAGCCAGGTGGTGATGTCACCTTTGGGGAAACAGAGAGTTCAAGACCAGCCTGGTCTACAAAACTAATTCCAGGACAGCCTAGGCTGTCTCAAAAACAAAAACAAAGGGGTTGGAGAGATGGCACAGGAGTTAGGAGCTCTGACTTCGCTCTTCCAGAGATCCTGAGTTCAATTCCCAGCAACCCCATGGTTGCTCACAACCAACCATCTGTAATGGGATCTGATGCCCTCTTCTGGTGTGTCTGAAGACAAATAACAGTGTACTTAGTTACAGAATTAAATCTTAAAACAGACAAAAACCCTATTGTTTTGCTCTTACATATTTAGAGCAAAGGGTAGTAAAAGCAGGTAACAGCAATACAAACCAAACTGGCTATCTAGGAAGTTTTCCATCATCCTTGTCTTTATTCCACACATGGTGGACTTTGTTGAATTGGTCCAAAAAATAAAAGCTGCTATATTGAGGATGGGGGTCAGTGGTAGAGGTCTTGTCTAGAGTGTGGGAAGCTCTAGGTTCAATCCTCAGCACCACTGATGAAATAACTAACTTGAGAGTGTGAGAGACAGAGAGAGAACTCTCACACGCCTGGCCTCATAGTTTTTGCTTTTATTTTAAATTTGATGGTTCTGTTTTGTGTTTTTGAGGTGATATGTTGCATGCCTTTACTTGAAATGACCTGAACAGAGATGTTCATTTACCTTAGGTATGGTATCAACCACAATCCATAGGATGATTCCACTCAATTTGAGTTCTGTGAACAAACCAGTTTGTGAGTTTATCAGGGTTACTTATAGGAGCCTAGATTACTCAGACAGCTGTGTGACCAAAAAGTCAGGAGTTCCCTGTCCTTTTGTTGTTGTCCTGTGGTCACACAGGACAGGAGTTCCTTGCCCAACTTTTGAAAACAACTCTGCTGAAAAGCACTCCCTCCCCCGCCCCCCCCCAATAATTGTGCACTATGTATAGAAGTGCTTGAAGAGGGAATTTGTGAATCTTTTAACTTCCTAAGGTTCTTCAGCCATTAAATTTCATGGACTTCCTGAGGCTTATATTTTCCTTAGCTTCCTTTGTCTTCTGAGACTCCCTATTGTCTTGGATAGAATGTTTCTTTTTTTTTTTTTTTAAAGATACATGGGAGTTTTTTAAAAATAGCTCAGGCTAGCCTTGAAATTGCTATATACCCAAGGCTGACTTCAAATTTCTCCTAATCTCCTGCCTCTTCCTCCTAAATGGTAGGATTACAGTGTACATCACTATACCCAACTATTTTGAGACATTGTTCAGCACAAAGTCATGTGCTTTATTTTATTAGCAGCCATATAACAACAAAGTAATGGCCTCAGGAAACTTTACTGTCTTAAGAATGAGCTGGGTCTGAAGAAAATGGGAAGGACACAAGGAACAGGACAAGGAGGGAGAATGACAGTGAGAGCAACAGCAATTGGGTAAAAATACAATTTCTTGTTGTAATAATTGGTTTAGTTGTTTTTTATTGTTGGGCATATTGTTCAAGACAGGGTCTTACTATATAACCTTGGCTAGCCTGGCACTCACTATGTAGACTAGCCTGGCCTGGAATTTACAGAGATAGAGCTGCCTCCCAAGTCTAGAATTAAAAGTTGTGAACCAAAACATCTTTCAGTTTGGGTGGGAAGGAGGGACAGTACTGGGATTGAATTTAGGGCCTTATTAGTGCTAGACAGGTGCCTTGACAGTGGACTGTATTCTCAGTCTTCTTATTTTGAAGTAGGGTTTCATAACATTCCAATTGTAATTTATACAAGAATTTTCTTACGACATGATCATGCTACTTTTCTCCAAGCCTACCTTACTTTACCTTGAACCCTTTTTTTTCATCCTGAATCAGACCATGGCTGTTTCTGCAGATTTTATAATGCCTTCCTAGAATGCTGGCTCAGACACAGTGCCTGCACAGAGAATTGATGAACTGTGTCTCTAGTAAAGTAGCAAGAGCTTTGTTTGAGACTGGGCCAAGAACATAAAGCACTTTAAATTGTTAGGGATACACACACACATTCTTGTTTTTGTTAGGTTACAGCATTGCTTTAAATTAGGTATTTCTCAGACTCACTTTACTGTCAGCTAGTTTTTTGTTTATTTTTAGATTTATGTGTATGGGTGTTTTTCCTGCATGTATGTATGTGTATATCAGCCGCATGCTTGGTGCCTCAAGAGGTTAGAAGAGGGAGTTGCAAGCCCTGGAACTTGAGTTAGAGCCAGTTGTAAGCTCCATCTGAACCTAGTCCTCCAAAAGAACAATAAATACTCTTAACCAAGAAGCCATCTCTCCAGCTCCCCATTTTACTCATGAAGTTATTTTTTTAATTAAGTCTTAATTTAGTGTGTGTGCATGAGTGTGCATGCACATGGCATGTCACAGTACATGTGAAAGTCAGAAGAAAATTTGTAGGAGTTGATTCCTTCCACGACGTTAGTCCTGGGCATCAGACTTGGGTCATTAGGATTAGTAGCAAGTAGCATCATTTTTGAGTCATCTTGCTGGCCTGTTATTTTACTCTAGGTACTGCCGAGATTTAAGAGACAGAAACTGTAGACAGGCATGGTGGCGAGGCAGTCAGGCCTCCCTAGCCGTGTGATTACAGGCACACTGCCATGCCCAACTTTCCATGTGGGTGCTGGGGATCAAACTCATGTCTTCATTGCTTTCTCGAGCACTTCACCAACTGAGTCATCTCCCTAGCCCAACCCAATAAAGCTTTCTGAAAAACGCTTTGACAGTATGATTTCTAAGGGAGAATTTAGGAAAAACAGCAAGGCATGAGTGTAGTTCAGTGAGGCCCTGGGTTTGACACCCAGAGCCATTTAAAAGCAAGCAAAGTCTCTTCTAGTGCTTTATAAATAGATATAAAAAATACTTCTTTGTTTTTGAGGCAGGGTCTCATTATATAGCCCTAGCTGTTCTGGTCTATCTAGCCTTAAACTCAATGATTTGGCTGCCTTGCCTCTGCCTCAACAGTGGTGGGATTAAAGCTGTGCACCACCAAGCCCTACTCCCTATAATGTATTTTTTAAACGAATATTTAATTGGAAGAAAAAAGTAAATATATTTGTGTTTAACATTTTGAAATGTGTATACATTGAGGAATCATTAAGTCTAGCATGCATTGTCTCATCTGTGGTAAGAGAAGGTAAATATGTAGAGTACTACCTATTGTCTGCATATTGCACAATAGCTATCTTTAATTTTATTCTTCTGACCAAAATTTTTTATTCTTTCATGTGCTCCAAATGTGTAAGCTTTAAACTAGCTTTACTGGTAATTTTTAATATAATTAAATATCCATAATCAAAGTTTCTAGTGTCTAGTGTCTCTTTGTTGTTTGTGATTGGATATCATTGTGTGGCCAAGCTACTCTCAGATCTCATCCTCCAGCCTCCTGTGTGTGTGCTAGTTTTCTAGTCATGTCCCGAAGTACCTAGCTCTGGTAGTTCCTTGTGGTAGAAGAGTGACCTGTGCCTGCATGATTCACCTGATGCCATTAATAACATCCCAGTAATAACAACTAAAATAGCCTTAGACCTTGCCAACTGTTTCTGGAGGCTAAGTTCCCTCAGTTTGAAAACTTGAGCCTATAGGTTGTTGCTTCAACTTTTCTTTGTTTTTTTTCTTTTGTCAGTTTATTTGCATAAGAAACCAAAATTAACATTGTAGTGTTTCTCTTAGACTGAACTTTACTTCTGCAGAATATCTTAACACCTACTGTTACCAGTTTTCTGTTAAGTATAATCTAGAGTTTTGATCATTTTCAGATTTTGTTTTGATTGGCAAGATTTATAATATAGGTGGTGAATTTTTTTTATTCCATCAAAGAGGAAGATATCAGTTGAATTGATGGATGCCTAATTCATTCAGTAAGGTGGGTTTTTTGGGGGGTGGGAGTAGGTGTTGGGTTTTGATTTTTAGAGACAGGGTTTCTCTGTGTTGGCCAGGCTGGCCTCGAACTCAGAGATCTGCCTGCCTATGCCTCCTAAGTGCTGGGATTCAAGGTGTGTGCACTACTACCACCTGCCACTAAAATGTTTTTAGTTTAAAATGTTTATGCTTTTATTTGGGCAAACCATATCATAAATAACAATCTGTGTTCTCCCTTAATAAAGGAAGGGGAAATGGAAGGTGAGGCGGTTGAAGCCATTGTGGAGGAGTCGGAAACTTTCATTAAAGGAAAGGAAAGAAAGACTTACCAGAGACGCCGGGAAGGGGGCCAGGAAGAAGATGCTTGCCACCTGCCCCAGAACCAGACGGATGGGGGTGAGGTGGTCCAGGATGTCAACAGCAGTGTACAGATGGTAATGATGGAGCAGCTGGATCCCACCCTTCTCCAAATGAAGACTGAAGTAATGGAGGGCACGGTGGCTCCTGAAGCAGAGGCTGCAGTGGACGACACCCAGATCATAACCTTGCAGGTTGTAAATATGGAGGAGCAGCCTATCAACATAGGAGAGCTTCAGCTTGTCCAAGTACCTGTTCCTGTGACTGTACCTGTTGCTACTACTTCAGTAGAAGAACTTCAGGGGGCTTACGAGAATGAAGTGTCTAAAGAGGGCCTTGCAGAAAGTGAACCGATGATATGTCACACCTTACCTTTGCCTGAAGGATTCCAGGTGGTGAAAGTGGGGGCCAATGGAGAGGTGGAGACACTAGAGCAGGGGGAACTTCCTCCTCAGGAAGACCCTAGCTGGCAAAAAGACCCAGACTATCAGCCACCAGCCAAAAAAACAAAGAAAACCAAAAAGAGCAAACTTCGTTACACAGAAGAGGGCAAAGACGTGGATGTGTCTGTGTATGATTTTGAGGAAGAACAGCAGGAAGGACTGCTGTCTGAGGTTAATGCAGAGAAAGTGGTTGGTAATATGAAGCCTCCGAAGCCAACAAAAATTAAAAAAAAAGGTAAAATGAGTTTATCTATAATGGACTTATAAAACCATTTGAGGAAAAGGATACAACAGCCTGTATGCAAGTTATTTTTTTTTTTTAAACATCTAGTGGGTGCCATGGCTTTTAATTCAGTCCAAAAGACAGGTTTTATTTGTGTTTTTAAGTCCTCAAGAGAAGTAAGTCTATTAATGCTGTGAATTAATTTCTCCTTAGATTGACTTTGATTATAAAAAGTCCATGTTTTGTTTTGCATATAGGTGTAAAGAAAACATTCCAGTGTGAGCTTTGCAGTTACACATGTCCACGGCGTTCAAATTTGGATCGTCACATGAAAAGCCACACTGATGAGAGACCACACAAGTGCCATCTCTGTGGCAGAGCATTCAGAACAGTAACCCTCCTGAGGAATCATCTTAACACACACACAGGTGCTGGATATTAATGTGGGGCTACAGTATAATAAAGGTTAAAACGTGGTTTCTAATCCAGATTACTGCAGTAGGAAGTTGAAGAATATTATTTTTGTTCCTTCTTGTAAGCTGCAGTTTTTTCTTGACATAATTCATAAAGATTTTAGCATTACGTTGCTGAGGATTTAACAGTGACAAGAAACGAGACCCAAAAGTCCAAGGCAATCAATGAGAAAGAACAGTAGAAATAGAAGTAAAATTGTACCTATGTTAGAACTATGGTTTTCTTTTTGTTTCTTGTTGCTTCATCTCAAAGAAGGTAGGTTGTTCACAACTTGTAAATAGAAAAGTATAAGTACCATTCTCAGAGTTCATTTACTTGTTCAAATACAAAATATTCTTTAAAGTGGTGTTCAGTATTAATGTTGCATATGGCCAGATTTCAGAAACATGACTACATTCTCGACCTGTCTTAGACTCTTGTGCTGGCAAGTTTGTGTGTGCACGCGTGCCTGTCCGTCCATCTGTCCGTCTGCCAACTTGATATAAGCTACAGGGTTATATGAGAAGAGAAAATGCCTTCATTGGCCTACATGCTATCATGTGGAGCCCTTTCTTAATGAATTACTCATATGGTAGTGTTTAGCCCATTGTAGGTGGTACCACACCTAGGCCTGGTGGTCATAGGGTTTATAAGAAAGCAGGCTGAGCAAACCAGAGGGAGCGCTCCAGTCAGCATAGTTCCTGCCCTGAATTCTTCAGCAATGGAGTGTAACTTGAGAGGCAAGCTGATTTGGTCATAGTGCTTTGTTTTGTTTTGTGTTTTGTATTTTTAATCATAGCAGTAGAAACCCTAAGATAACTTTCTCTGTAGGCTTTTTATCTTTCTGCTTGGGTACTTGGTTGTAAGTTCTCTGGCCCAGTTTTTTCATGGAGAATAGTTTCTTCCCATATTCTCTACTTCTTTCAGAGTAACTTTTCCTCTTAATCTTGTTCTATCTTCACCATTTAAAATGGTGATTGTTAGTTTTGATTTGCGATACTGGTTGTCAAATTAGTTGTCTTGCTTTACATGTCAAAAGATTAGACAATTAGTTGATTGTTGCTTTATAAGTAGTGTATTATCTACTGGGATATTCTTAGCCATCTAGTCACTTTATAGTGCGCACACACACATAAATGCATCTAGAATTTTGAAGACACTGTATTTTTCATAGAGTTTGTCAGTATGTGTATACATTGACATGAGTACTCTGTCTTAGACTGTACTTAAGCTTTGAAAAGTTCATTCTGTGGTTATCAAGAATTGATGTGGTAAAACTTAACTAGTTGACTAAGTCTGCAAAAGTCAAATGCATATGTACTCGAGTGCTACTTCCTGATGAAGAATAAGCTTTCCATTTTCTAAATGTGCTTTTATTACATTCTAGGGGGCATTCTTTGGATTGTTTGTTTTACTAAGACAGGGTCTCTCTACATAGCCCTGGCTGTCCTAAAATTTACTATGTAGGCTAAGTTGGCTTTGAACTCAAAGAGATGTACTGATGACTGCCTATAGTGCTGGGATTAAAGGCATTCACCACAATGCCCAGCTTCTAGTGGGTGCTCTTGACTATAAAGTTATAGCAGACGACACAACAGCTTGGTGAATGTGAGCCTTGAGCAGAAGGATATAGTTCGTGGCCATGTTGTTCAGCTTGATGGATGCTCCACGACTGTCCAGTTTGGTAATTGTCAAGCTTTTTCTCCCAGAGACAGAACTCTTCTTCCCTCAATAACACTAGGTAAAAACCAGAAGTTATTATTATGATTACCTTGTTCCTGAAATTAATGCTGCTTTCCTTCCCTTGATAATTGTTTTATTTTTCTGTGCCATTAGATTATATATACATGCTTCATAGAATTCCTCCATTCTCTCCTAACTCAGTGGTACTGAAGAAGCAAATTTAACAAGTGACTAAGCATTCCTATTCCTTTCCATTTCTTAGTTACCGTAATTTTTCTATCAGCAATTCCTTGTTCATACTTCATCTTCTTAGAAAGTCATTTTTGTAGAGTTGGTCACGGTGTTTTATGCCTGTAAATGTAAGCACTAGGGAGGCTGGGCACTAGGGATAAGAGTTTAAGGCCAGTCTGGGTTATATATTTAGGTATTGAGACCTTACCTTTGAAAGGAAGGAAGGAAGAATAATTTCTGCAGGTGTCTGTTCTCATTCTCGACATTATGATTTTCCTAATTATAATCTTTTTTGGCTTTTTTGGGGGGCGGGGGGGATCTGTTTAGAGACGGGGTTTCAGTGTAGCCCTGACTGTCCTGGAACTTAGTGTGTAGACCAGACTGGCCTTGAACTCAGACCACCACCCCCTCCCCTTGACCCTGCCTCTGCCTCCCAAGTGCTGGGATTAAAGGCATGTACCACCACTGCCCACTTATGTTGTTATAGTAAGGACTAAAATACTCTGGAATTTCTATTAATAGTTGGATTCTTAGTAACCAGTATATTTACAAAATAGGAATAAGAAGGATTTTTCTATTCAAAGGCACTAGAATCAAATAATTAGCAGAAACTAAAGTTTAGCGTGTGTTCTACATATTAGGGACTAGTGATGACAATTTATCCAGGGCTTCCTGTAGCTTGTAGAGCTGCTTTCGGCTAATGACTTTCAGCTATACATTGAACCCTGTCATGTAATGTTTGCCATTAATTCCTATTATTCCCTCCTTCCTCTAGGGACTCGTCCTCACAAGTGCCCAGACTGCGACATGGCCTTTGTGACCAGTGGAGAATTGGTGCGGCATCGTCGTTATAAACACACTCATGAGAAACCATTTAAGTGTTCCATGTGTGATTATGCCAGTGTAGAAGTGAGTATCTAGTTCTTTATTATTGAGATCTTTCTTAGACCATGGTGGGCTTTTTTGTTTTAAAGAATACCTATTCTAAGACTGAGCGTGCTAGTGTATGCCTTTAATCCCAGCACTTAGGAACCAGAAGCAGATGGGTCTCTGTAAGTTCAAGGCTAGCCCAGTCTTCATAGTGAGTACCAAGACAGCCAGACCTAGAGAGAGAGAGAGACCCTGTCTTACTGTCTTGAAAAAATAAATAAAAATACCAACTCTGTATATTAGTATAAGAAAATTCTCCTATACTTTGAAGAAATAACTGTATCCAAGTCATTTCAAAATGTAAGGTTTGTGTATACCCCTTTGATCCTAGCATTGGATAAACTGAGAACTGTGAGTTTGAAATTACCTTGGACTAGATACTGAGTTTGAAACCAACTAGAATAGTTAAGCGCCTGTCTTAACAATTGCAGTAATAGAAGGTTTGGGGTTGGAGCTGTAGATCAGTGCACAGTGCTTGTCGAGCAGCAGCATTCATGAGGCTCTGAGTTTGAGTCCCATCACTTAGAGAAAAAAGGGAGGTGGGGAGATGTTGAGTCTACCCTATTGCCAAAACTGGATTAGGATACTACCAAAGGCAGAGGTTACATGACATTAGTAAGCAACCAAATCAAATATTATATTGAAAAATAAGTGGTTAAGTATATCCAAAACAAGACTAATTCAGCAGTGTGTCTATTACTTTATAGGGAGCTGGAAGAGGGACAGTAAGATTCAGTTCTCATTACTGTGTAAAGTTCCAACAAGACTAGGGAAAAGCCAGAGCAAATCCCTCTTAATTAACTGTGAATCACTGAAGTGACCCATCATGCCTATAACCTCAGCAGTCGGGAGGCTGAAGCAGGTGGAGTACTGCAGGCTTTAAGCCAGCCTAAGCTATAGAAACCCTGTCTCTCAAATCATCATCACCTAGGTTCTTAATGCTACTGTTTCATTGCTGTATTAAGAATTACAGCTAATGGAAGAAAGTAAATATAAGTAGACAAAAATTAATCTTTTTTAATTATTTGAGACAAGGTCTAACTACTTATGTATACCAGGCTGGCCTGGAGCTCACAGAATTCTGCCTGCCCTTGCCTACTGAGTGTTGGGATTAGAGGCCTGTTCCTCCACACCCAGCTGTTTGGTTTTTTCTTTCCTATTTTTCTATTTGGGATGGGGGTGGGGATACTTCCTGCCACTCCTTGGCAGTTTTTCTTTTACCCTGTGGATCTTGACGTTGAAATTCGTCATCAGCAAATGATTTACTCAGTTATTTTGCCAGGCCTTAAAACATCATTTCTTAAAGATTTTTAGTTTTTATTTTATTTATTTATTTATTTTATTTTAGAGAATATCCAGCAGTAAAAGACCTTAGAGTAGGACAAATTCAGTGGAGAGAGACCACATATAAAAGTTGTGGTGCACCTCCCAGCACATGGGAGGCAGAGGCAGGCGGATCTCTATGATTTCGAGCCCAGGTCTACAGTATTTGTTCCAGGATAGCCAAGGCTCTACACACACACACACACACACACACACACACAACCCTGCCTCAACAACAAGAAGTATATAGAAATGAACAATTTTCTTTGCATGAACCAGTGTTTGATCCTAATTCCTTAGGCATGAACTCAACCACTGAGCTGTGTCTCCAGTCTCTAAACATGTCGTACTAGTGTAAAAGTTGTGTATTTCCTACCAATAATGCTTAACACCAAAGATGCTTCAAGATTTCTTCCAGGTTTTGGTTTTAGGGTTATTTGTTGGGGGTTGGTGAGTTAAGATTTTATTTTTTTAATTATGTGTTGAGTGGTTTGGGTTCATAGGAGTGCTGGGGCCCAAAGAAGTTGGATCCTTTGTAGAAGGAATTGCAAGGGATTAGTTGTGAGTTGCTGTGACTCTATCATGGATCTTTGGAAGAACACTTGACAGTCCTAACCCTTGATCTGAGTTATCTCTCTAGCCCCACCTTGTTTTGAATTTTAGATTATTTGCATAAATATACTGATATCTTAGCAAAGGGACTGAAGTGTAAGCATAAGTTTGTGCACAGAGATGTAATTTTATGTAGTTACTTATGGTGTAACTGTTTTCACTGAGACCCACTACATGAGATCAATATCAGATTTGCTACTTGCTGCTGTGTTGGTTCTTAAAAATCTTTTAATTTAGGATACTGGGTGTGGATGTAGCTCAGTGGTAGAGTACTAGGCTCTGTCTTGAGTCCCCAGCACTGTTAAAGAGAGAAATAGTAACTAACTTAAGTGGAGTTAGATGACCTATACTAAGAATAGTAGGAACTATATGAAACCTTGAGGTGGTTTGAAATAACAGTTAAAACCATTTTTGTGATTTTTTTTTTGTTGTTGTTGTTGTTGTTGTTGTTTTGAGACAGGGTTTCTCAGCATATCCTTGGTTGTCCTAGAACTCGCTCTGTAGACTAGACTGTTCTCAAACTCAGAGATCCACCTGCCTCCACTTCCCGAGTGCTGGGATTAAAGGCATGTGCCATCATGCCCAGCCCTCCGTTACTTCTTTAGATAGAAATTTTTCCAAAGGGCATAAATAAGTGAAGAGTACAAATTGGTTCCAAAGTTTTACCAATAAACTAAATGTGAATGCAAAGTTAAAGAAAAAATTGAAAGTATATAGAGGGATATGTTCTGTTCTGTTGACTATTGTGAGTCTTTGTGGTAAATCAGGCAGGTATAGGGGTGAGATACTACTACTGGTGAATGGAAAAGCACTCTTAGCCTGTGTATGGCATATCCTGAACATGGCAAAAGGAGCAGGGATTGAGAGATGTTGCAAGGTATGACCAGTGAGCAAATGAGAAAATTTAATATATAAATCTCATGGGTGTGGGAGGGGTTTTCTCTTAAAATCAGAAGGCTTTTTCCAAAAATTTCAGACAGATATTAATTATGAACATCGAAAGTACTTTTTAGAGCCGTGTTTGAAGCTCATAGTTTGGGATAGGGTACCTACTAAGACACAGAAGGCATGGCAAGTGGCAAGGAAGAGAAATCAGACTCCTAAATCTCAGCCTGTCTAAGTAGTACAAACAAGAGGAAAGCAGGTAGGGAAATTAAAACATGAGTGAGCTTGGAGTTGGATTTTGTAGGAAAGTAATATATATATATATTTTATATTATATATATATATATATAAATAATAGGCATGAGCTCTTGCCTAATACAAGTCCCTGGGTTCAGTCTTCAAGACCACTAACCACCACAGACACAAAATAGTAAAGACTAGTTCGTATACCATCATGTACCTCACCATCCAACTCAGTTATTAGTGCAACAGTTTTGCTGATCTGTGTCCTGTCTGTTCACCCCCATCTTCTTAGATTATAATTCTGCTAAGTGGAAGCAAAGGCTGCAATGAAGGGACTTTTCCTAACTTTAGTGCCTCCAAATCAAGGTTTTGTACCTAAGCCATAGAGTTCATATTATAGTCCATGTTAACAGAAGTGTAAGAGGTTCGTTCGGTTGCTTTCATGTTTCAGGTCAGCAAATTAAAACGACACATTCGCTCTCATACTGGAGAGCGCCCGTTCCAGTGCAGTTTGTGCAGTTATGCCAGCAGGGACACATACAAGCTGAAAAGGCATATGAGAACCCATTCAGGTAGGACTTCTCCCCTCCTGGTACTAATGAGCTGCTCTTCAGTGACTCCTGTAAAGTGCCATGCGCACCTTGGGCTTCCCTGAATAGAAGACTAAGAAAAGCTCTGGCATATCCTCTGAATTGATGGTTCGGAAAATACACTCAAGGGCAATTTTATTTGAGTTTTATAATGTGAAAATGGTTCTTTTAAGGGAGACATCAAATGAAATTAAAATCTCATGTTTATCTTTAAAAGTCTGGGTAGAAGCTGGATGTGGTGGTACACACTTCTAATCCCAGCAAAGGCAAGCAGATCTTTTGAGTTTGAGGCCAGCTTGGTCTACATGGCAAATTCCAGACTAACCTGGTCTGCATAGTGACTACTTGTTTCAAGTTTTAAAAAACAAAATAATAAGTCTGAATAGATTATCAAATATACTCTGGTTTCTAAGTACTGTCATTTTGTAAAAAGAAAGGCTTGTTAAGTGTTATAGCACAAGACTATAATCTTCGAACTTGGGGCTGAGGTAAGAGGATCTCTGGTGCCAGACTAGCCTAGGCAGCAAGACAAGGATCTGCCCCCCCCCCCCAAGTAAGTAAGCTTTGTCATAAGAAATACTGTCCTAAAATAGAAGAGTGTAGAAAGCTGAGCAGGGCAAAGGTATAGGGTTTGTTTGTAATTCTGAAGATAGGCATGAGTTGAACTGTCAGTTACACTGTCAGTTTTATATGGCCTAGCATATGTGTCTGCCACTCCTCTATTCACCTACGAAGCTAAAGCTAATAGTATTTATTTGTTGAATTTGTTCATTCTGTATTTCCTTTTAAGGGGAAAAACCTTATGAATGTTATATTTGTCATGCTCGGTTTACCCAAAGTGGTACCATGAAGATGCACATTTTACAGAAGCACACAGAAAATGTGGCCAAATTTCATTGTCCCCATTGTGACACTGTCATAGCCCGAAAAAGTGATTTGGGTAAGTAGAATTATTAGAGACAAAGAATTCATGAAAATAAGATAAAACTTGACCTTAAACTCAAACTTTTGTGTATGTTAATGATTGGGTTACCACTTAGTGAAAGCCATTGCTTAGCTCCTTCTCCCCCGTCTTCTTTCTCTTTATTGGAATGAAACTACAAGTTAGATAAATCCAGATTATACATAAGGTAATGGGAACTGTAATGGGAAACAGTATACCTTTAATAGTAGCTTCATTCTCTAAATAGGGAAGTAACATGTTTCAAATAAGGTCAGTTTCCTTCAGGTTTTTCGAGAGTATTTGTGCATTCTGTGAGTAATTGGAATATTTTATTGGTTTGTTGGTAACTATTCCTGTGGATTGGTAAGCCAGAATTACATGGAGGGAGAATTCATCTATAGAAATTTTAGTGTAACACATGCTTGCACATAGGATCATCTAGAGTTCTCTCTTCATCTTTCTTACTAAAGAAATGTAGAAGTCAGGAATAGTAAGTGCCAGCATTTGGAAAGTTGAACCTGAAGCATCATCAAGGCCAGCCTGGGTTATGTGAGACTGTCTCAGTCAGAAGATAGGGACATTACTTAGTGACATACACCTGTAGTCCCAGTTTCTTGAAGTCTTGAGCAGGAAAATCCTTTAATTCTGGGGGGTTTAAGCCTAGCCTTAGCCAAATTAGTAGACCCTGCTTTACTAAATGAAAAAATTATGAATACTACACAGTTTGTGCTCTCAACCCAAAATACACTGCTTCCTGAACATATTTGAACTTTAAGTGTTGACTGTCAGACCCAGGGCCTCACATATGCTAGCAGTACCAGTAAGTTACCCTCTTAGAAATATTCTTTACATTCACTTACATTCTTGTGGTTTAGGTTTTTCTGTTTACATTTGGCCTTTACAGTATGAAGTAAAAGGCGTATCTTACTCTAGTTCTAGTACAGTGGTGAGCCTAATGCTCACAAAGATGTATCAGATGTTCATTATAATTTATGAGTGGCAAAGCTGAGCAGAAGCCCCTGAGTTCCCTCAGGTTGTGTTTTGTTTGTTTTGTTTTGTTTTTGTCTTATTTTGATCTTTAGGGGTTGTTGTGTTTTGTTGGTTGTACTGGGAATTGAACCCAAGCCATCTCAGGAGTAACGTGAAGAGTAATAAAGCAGGACACATGATGTCCTACTGCAGCCTCTGAGCCCAGAGATGAGTGCATGAAGTGTGTGTGCTCTCTCTTCCCCACCTCCATGCTGAGAATGAACCTGGTCCTCTTGACCTTTTGGATTTTAGTTTCTCTTAGGGAAGAGACACTGGCTTTGCATATCATATGTTCATAATTTATTATGGGCTGCCCTCCTCCTGAGCAGCTCTCCGGGTTGCTGTTCCAGGGCTGTTCCTGTTGTTCCTTAGTATATTAATTCTTCTGAGGCACAGACCCTTTGGCTCTGCTATAGGAGGGACCATGATGCTGTAGAGTTGAACAAGTCTTTCCCTTTCTTGTAACTACTAACCTTCCTGGGTTTTCTTCTTAGGATAAAAAGGCAGCAGGGTGAAATTTCCTGTTTTAAAACTAACTATAATCTTTTTGTCTCTACATTTACTTTCACCTTTCCTGTCTGCCCTTAGGAGTTGGTGTGGCTTTCTTTATCTGTCCTTGTCCCTTCACCTTCAGCCCCACTTTTCTGTTTCCTTCTGTATCTTCATTATTATTATTATTATTTTGTTTACCTTCACACTCGTACTCCTGGATATTTCTTTTCAAGTTGGTATACTTATTTCTCTCCTATCCACAAAAAAATTATTTTGAATGAGGCCTCATGGTATAGACGAGTCATCTTAGCTGCTCAAGAAGCTGAGGCCAGAAGATAACAATTTCAGGACCTGCCTGCGCCTATATAGGGAGACCCTGACTCAAAGGGTTTTTTAAAAAGAAGGCTGGTGACAAAGCTCAGTGGTCAGGTGCTTACCTGGCATGTGTAGGGCCCTGCATTCAATCGTTAGTAGCACAAAAAAAAAATTAAAAATAAAGAACTGAGTTTTTCCAAATGTATTCCACCACACTCATGCACACTGCACACCATCCCATATTGCTGGAAGTTAAATCCAGGTCATGTTGTGAACCCTAGTTTTAACTCACTTCCTTCCAGCTAACTGTAATGATCAGTTCTGTCCCTTGTAGTCTTTCCTTCCCTGTCTACTGGCACTCCAGTTAAGGACCTTGCTAAAACACTCTACTCATTTCATGTGCTTCCCTAACAGTACCTTCCCCCAACAGACAAACAGTGCACTGCACTCTCTGTAAAGCACTTTTTCCTCGGCCTCTATGATTAAAGTACCATTGGATTTCTTTCTTTGGTAATTCCTCCCCTTGCCTCCCTTTTTAAAACCATTCCCTCTTCTCAGTGGCCTTAACTCTTAAATTTAAAGCATAACTCAGACTGGGGGTGGTGGTGAAGGCTTCTAATCCCAGCATTCAGGAGTTCCAGGCCAGCCTGGTCTACATTGTAAGCTGTTTGAGTCCTACAGACCCTGACTCAACAGCACAACAAGCCTGGCCATGCTAGTTCTTACTCTTGGCCTTTTGTCTTAGTGACCTCATCAGCTCCCTGGTTCCACTCCTGTTTTATGACCAGACTATCCTTTTCTGTTCCCATCCCTATTTTAATGTCATTGTTTCAGATTCAGTGTCTGCCAAGCTATAGGTCTAGAATGACCTACACTTCCCTGCCAGAATAGACACTGCCTGGTCTTAACCCCTTTCCACTATTCCTCGCCTCAGTTAGTGGCTTTGTCGCTATTGGGTGTCATCTCCAGTACCCACTTTACTCTTTACCTTACCTCACATTTAGTCCATGACCTCCTTTTGCTCTCACTTCCTGGATTTCTCAGCACTTCCCATTGCTTCCGCATCCAGGGCAGTCCTCAGACTTCCATCTTTGACCTGTTATCTCCTTACCTGTTGTTACTGTTGGATGGAGATGGAGAAGAGTGGAGGCTGTCGCAACACTAGGGACTGACTCAGGCTCTCACGCCTACTAACCGAAGGTTTTACCTTCTGATCTTATTCTTAAGAAGTAAATTAAATATAGTACTAACTTGTTGAGATATGTGACTTTTCCAAGTTCAACTTGGCTTTATATTTTGTTTGCAGGTGTCCACTTGCGAAAGCAGCATTCCTATATTGAGCAGGGCAAAAAATGTCGCTACTGTGATGCAGTGTTTCATGAGCGATACGCTCTCATCCAGCATCAAAAATCACATAAAAATGAGAAGCGCTTCAAGTGTGACCAGTGTGATTATGCTTGTAGACAGGTAGGTGCTGTTTTAGTTAGAAAGCCATTGATGCTCTGTCCATGTCAAGTATTGTGACTAGTATGGTACTTTTTTTTTAATTGAGATATGGTTTCTTTGTATAATCTCTTTGTAGAGTAGGGTGGCCTTAAATTTAGAGATCCACCTGGCTATTGCTTCCTGATTAAAGGTGTGTGTCAACCTGGTAGCCATTTCTAAGAAGAATATTTTTCAGACAAGTACAAGGAATACTATCAAAATCATAGATGCTATTCTTTATCAATTGAATCTGGGACTCCATATACATATACATTGTTCTTAATTAATATCTTAAGACATCAACTTCTTTCTTGAAGAGGAATGGGTGTGGCTCAGTTGCAAAGTAGTTACCTGGTAATATCCCCAATATTATAAAAGATTAAAATTTTTATATAGGTACTTTTTGCCTGGTATGATGGCACACACCTGTAATCTCTGCTTCTTGGAAAAGGCAGGAGAAAATCAGTCATTCTTGACTATATAGTGAATTAAGAGTCCAGCCTTGACGGCGTGAGACTATGCCTGGAAAAAAAGCAAACCAAAAAATCCCGAGGCTTGAGAGAAGAATCTCACCCCAGGATGATTCTTAAACTGGAGTTAGAAAATCAGCCAAGGGCTGGAGAGATGGCTCAGTGGTTAAGAGCACCAACTGCTCTTCCGAAGGTCCTGAGTTCAAATCTCAGCAACCACATGGTGACTTACAATCATCCGTAACGAGATCTGATGCTCTCTTCTGGTGTGTCTGAAGACAGCTATGGTGTACTTAAATTCAGTAAATAAATCTTTTTTTAAAAAAAAAAAAAATCAGCCGAGCACATATGAGCAGCTTTCTCTGTGGTGGGGTTTAGGGACGCACTTTCGATTCCCTGTGACGATACTATTGCCATCATGACAAATAGTGTAATCCCTTGAGGATGAAAGGCATAGGGTGTGCATGCGTAGCAGCTAGAGTAACCGCCCTGTGTCTCTCCCAGGCCTTTCTGACAAACAGTTGTGTTTCAGGAGAGGCACATGATCATGCACAAGCGCACTCACACGGGCGAGAAGCCTTACGCCTGCAGCCACTGCGACAAGACCTTCCGCCAGAAACAGCTCCTTGACATGCATTTCAAGCGGTATCATGATCCCAACTTTGTTCCTGCGGCCTTTGTCTGTTCTAAGTGTGGGAAAACATTCACACGCCGGGTAAGGGTCAGGTTCCTATTATGGTTCTTAATATCACATATTTGATCTGCTGTTACAGCATGGAGTTTTTGCAACTGGAGTAATACATGTAGAGCTACTTTGCCATTTGAAAAGAGTATTTATTCCTGTCTCAGGCTCTTCTGTCCATGGGAAAAGCCCTCTCCTGATAGGGACTACAGCATCTTTGAGTAGGCTGATGGTAAAATGGCATTTCCTTGGGTAGATTGAAATCTGTATTCCATCCTATCCCTAACTAGTCTGACTTGGCTCTCTCTTGGTTTGCCAAGTCAGCATTGGCCAGCTATTCTGAAACTCCCCCGAGTTTCTGGGTGACTACAGGCACTGAGCTTAAACCACCACTACCCCCTCACCCCCACGTGCACAGGGCCCAGCCTTCTTACTGGTACTTCCTCACTCCTTTCCTCTCTCAGTCTCTTCCCCCATCTTTCCTGAATGGGATGGGAGGAACATGTTCAGTATAGTTAGCAGAATTTTGAGACTTTATAGATTCCTTAAAGTTTGTTTTTGTTCAGTTAAAATAAAGAGAACTTTCAGTCTGAACTTAGTTTTTTTTAGTAGTGTGAAACAAGGTTTGTTCCTTTTGACAGAATACAATGGCAAGACATGCAGATAACTGTGCTGGTCCAGATGGTGTAGAAGGGGAAAATGGAGGGGAGACAAAGAAGAGCAAACGAGGAAGAAAAAGAAAGATGCGATCTAAAAAAGAAGACTCCTCTGACAGTGGTAAGTGGCTCATTGTTGATTTGGTTAGAGGTGACACATTGGAAGCCCAGTTTCCAGTAAATCTGTATAAGATAGTAAAGCAAGAAGGTCCCTCTTCCTTTATGCTTGCAATATGCCAGATGGTACTCATAGAGGTGGAAACAGGAAGATCAAAGTAGAGGTTCCATGCCAGCCTCACCACACAGCAAGTTCAAGGCTAGCCCTGGCAACAAGAAATGTCAGATGACCCAGAAGGTGGAAATGCTGACAATAAGTGTGAGGTTGCATCGCTCTGCAGGTGTTTGCTACAGCGCTCCCTGCTGCTGTAGACCCCAGTGTCTCTCTGTCCCTGTTCATATGTTCATGTTCTGTCTCTGAAGAGAATACTGACAGCCTCTAGTAGATCTGCACAGTTCTTCCTTTTGACTTCACCCCTGGTTTCACTCACAGGTCTTACAGGTATTGTCTCTTTTCTTCCCCTACAATCTGGACTCTATCCTATTGCTAGTGAAGGCCATATAGTTTTATTTACACTATAATTTCTGTCTGTTAGCCATCTGCACAGATTGACCACAGAGTTTTTCCAAAATTTCTCAAAGCCAAAAGTCTTTGAAGCCTTTTTGACCTTGTTAATCTTTCTCTGCATTTTCCCCCATTTCTGGCTGGATTTGTTTCATTTTCTAGGCATAGGGCAGTGGAGGCTTGAGTGAGTTCCACAAGGAAGCATCTTGTCTCTGACACACTGCCACCTACAGTGTGTTCTTTTCACTCAGTGTCTCAGTTGCTTGGAACATGAAGCATTTTATCTTGAAAATGAGGCATTTACCCACAGCTCTAACTTTAAACATTCTTTCCAGAGAAAGTGAGTGAGTGAGTGTTAATAACCAGTGCAGCTTGAAGGAAAGCAGGCAGTGTACCCTTTGTGCCATGGTACTGGGCAAGGGTTAATAAGTACTCTCTGGCTGCCTGTAACTGTAGACAGCAAAACTACCTCAGACCGATGCATTGGCCAGAGGTCACACCCCTAGGATACTTCTGGGATATTTCCCAAGTGCTAGTATTATTTGGCACATACCACCACTCCAAGCTTTTTTTATTAGTATTTAACCTTTTAATATTATGTGTATGTGGGGAAATAGATGTGTGGCATGAATTGGGACTCCAGTGGAGGCCCAAATCATTAAATCCCCTGCAGTTGGATTAGTGAGCCACCTATTGTGAATGCTAGGAACTGAACTCAAGAGCAGGAAGTGCCCTTAACCACTGAGCAATCCTTTCAGCCCCAAGGCCCTTTTTTTTTTTAAAATATGGATGGTGGTAATCAAATTCTCAAGTCCCCAAGTTTTCATGACAAGCACTTTACTAGCCGAGCTATCTCCCAGCTCTGGATAAATCCTCTTAACTGAAATAATGAAACCTAATAAAAGGGACTTTTTATATTGTAATGAACAGTATAAAGGCTGTATTTATATACAGTATAACCCAGGGTGACTTCCAACTCCCCGCTCTCTTGCCTCAGCCTTTCATGAACTGAGTTGCATATATGTACACTACCATATGGAATTGTCTGTTTTCTTACTCCTCAGAGCACTGTTGAGTTGCAGGTACTATAGACACTCACCAAGGAAGTAGAGGGTGGGTGTGTCAAGTCAGTACATCAAATAAGAGATCTAAGACTTCAAAGCCTCAATGTCTGATTCCTTGTTGGTATTCTCTTAATTCACCCCCTTTACATTTAATAGTTTTAAAGGCTGGGGATGTAGATCAGTAGTACTTGCCAAATATGCACATATCTCTGCGTTCAGTCCTCAGCACTGCGCTGAGTAGGTATTAGGAGTTGGAGGCAAAGGATCAGAAAAAGAAAACAGTCCCAGAACTTTGCCTCTTACCCTAGTAAAACAGGACTCACGCTGTACCCGCAGTTTCTGTGTTTCTTTCTCATATAGGTGGGTGTGTGCACACACCATACGTTCCTGCCTCTGTCTAATAAGAGAAATACTTGTTATTATTTGCGTAAGGGCTGTTTTGTAGTTTGTTACATAACTGATAAAAGATGAAGCTGTCCCTATGCTTTGAAACTCAGCTTTTTTGTTTGTTGATTGTTTTGTTTTTTTTGAAACAAGATTTCTCTATGTAGTCTTTGAACTCAGAGATCCGCCCGTCTCTGCCTCTGCCTCTGCCTCTTGAATGCTAGAATTAAAGGTGTGCACTGCCTTCGCCACTTGGCATTCTTATTCTTAGACTCAATATACTTATGAGGACTCAGTATTCCTACACTAAGCAGCTCAAAGAAATGTGGAAGTAGGTATTTTTCTTTTTTGATACAGGATTTCTTTTCTTAGCCATGGCTGTCCAGTATGTAGAGACCAGGCTGGCCTTGAACACACAGAGATCTGCCTGCCTCTGCTCCCAACTGCCGGGGTCAAAGGTGTGCACTGCCCTGCCCAGCCCAGGACCTTTCCTTACAGGAATATAAACCAGTGTTTTCAGAACATTTAACTCTCTGCTTTCTTTTTACCACTCTGCTTGACCCACCACCTGTGCTTTGATTTCTTGAGAAGAAAATGCTGAGCCGGATCTCGATGACAATGAGGAGGAGGAGGAGCCTGCTGTAGAGATTGAGCCTGAGCCAGAGCCTCAGCCCCAGCCTCCGCCTCCGCCTCCGCCTGTGGCCCCAGCCCCACCACCTGCCAAGAAGAGAAGAGGGCGACCTCCTGGAAGAACCAACCAGCCCAAACAGAACCAGCGTAAGTTGCCTGCCATGGCTTAGTGGGCATCTCGTGAGGAAGCAGACTGTTTGTAAGGATGGGGACTGAGCTTTGAGAACAAACGAAGGTCACACAGGCACA
The DNA here is from genome assembly GCA_036184795.1 of Tokudaia tokunoshimensis. Classification (NCBI taxonomy): domain Eukaryota; kingdom Metazoa; phylum Chordata; class Mammalia; order Rodentia; family Muridae; genus Tokudaia; species Tokudaia tokunoshimensis. Next base: position 32,725,408 of record BTHU01000020.1, read on the forward strand.
GATGCTCAGGAAGCCTTTCTTTTTTAAAGGAAGTTTTTTTTTTTTCCTGAGAAATGTGAGGCAGTATCTAAAAGCCTGTTACAGATGAAAAAGTCTAAAGGAGAAGGGTACTAATGTCTGCAAGATGGGTGTGCTGTTACTTTCGGAGGGATTATAAAACAACCAATGTCATAGTCACATGGCAGAGCTGACATGGTTATAAGTAGAAAAGAGCCAGGCTTTCAGGGAATGAAGGGGTGAAGCAATGAATAGATTGAGATTGTCCTGCTGTAGGGATTCAGGCCCATAAAGCTGGGAGCACTGTATCAGCCATAATCCCAACACTTGGGAGGCTGGGGCTGGCCTGGGCTACATGGAAAGGAGGAGAAAAAATTTAGATGAAAGGATTGTCCCAGGACTGTTCCCTTTGTAGCACAGCACCCAGGTGGTAGTAGGTCTTACTCGTGCATCTCTAGATCTCCTCAGAACAGCTCTTCCCTTTAGATTCAGGACTTAAGCTATAATTACGCTCCCCGAGCCCAATATTTAAATGTCCATCACAGAACAGGGGGATAACTCTCCATCTAGAACCGCCCAGTCATTTCACCTACACACACTTATTTAAAAGCAGTACAGGATCAGAAATGTCAGCTACATTAAAGTGCAGTCTGGAGGCCTGTGAAGGTCAGTATTTGGTCTCTTGACAATGTCTAGCCTATTGGGAGTTTTGTGTAGACACTTAACATTCACAGGGGCTGTTTTGTCTCCTGTTGACTTAGGCATCGTGGCTAAGGCTTCCTTGTTGGTACATCCCACTCGCTGTCAGCGTCTGAGACAATGCCTGTGCTCTCTGGGGGCTTTAATGTATGTACCGTTTGTTTTGTTCCTGCCCTTCTTTGCCAGCAACAGCCATCATCCAGGTTGAAGATCAGAACACAGGTGCAATTGAGAACATTATAGTTGAAGTCAAAAAAGAGCCAGATGCTGAGCCTGCCGAGGGGGAAGAGGAGGAGGCTCAGGCGGCCCCCACAGACGCCCCCAATGGAGACCTCACGCCCGAGATGATTCTCAGCATGATGGACCGGTGATGACGGGGCCTTGCTCGTCACCAGGACTTTTGGGCTGTGTTTAAACGGCCCAAATCTTAATTTTTCTCTTTCTTTCTTTCTTTGGCTTTGGGAACGGCATAATTTTACACCATTTTACCAAACATACTGAGAACGAAAACTTCAAGGATGATGTTAGAAAAATGTGATTTAACTAGAACTTGTTTGATGTTAGCAAATCATGGAATGTTCTAAGTCTCTGAGGGTTTACTGTGAAGTGCTGAGGACACGTTGATGCCTAACTAGTTTTCTTAGATGGAAACAGAGACATTGAGCCCTCTCTCTTGATTTAGTAAACCACTCCAGAATGGCCACAGGTTTCCCAGAGTTCTATGGTCTTCCCAAGAGAGTTTTTAATTGTAAATGCAGACTTGGGAAAGACTTAGACTTTTAACCTGGTTTTGCTTTTGCTTTTCCTGACTCCCTTTGCTCAGAGTCAGCTGCACACAGTAGGATGGCATGCTACGATCAGTTTCTGTCCTGAAAGCTTTGCCTTTTTCTTGGCAAAGTTTCTGGTATGGTCAAGCTTGTAAATAACCTTTTTTACATTTTAATCTTTTCCATTAATTAAGAGGTTGGAAAGAAGTGCAGTGTAAGAAAACCCAGCATTTTAATTATTTGCAAATTAAGGTGCCACAGACACAAACTTAGTGGTGTGTAAATGTTGAATCGATCACAATCATGTAGCCGACGGGCACTGGGCCTGCTGCCTACTGGTCATGACGCCCGTAGTCCTGATTTCCAGCTCATGGAGCCAGCATTTGAACCTTGAACAAATAATTTTCATTTATGATTTCCTCATCAACATTTTCTTTGCTCTGTTTGTAGCTGAATGTTACATTTTTTTAAATCTCTGTTAAAGCCAGAAGAGTTAATTATGAATGGCCACAGCAACCCTGGCAAGCTGGGCCAAAAATTTTCAGTAGGTCAGTAATTTAAACTTCAAATCTGGAAAAAAATTATTAATAATAATGTGAAACAAACCAACTTAAAAAGTGATTCTTGCACATGAATTGTCACATATTGATATGTGTTTTTTAAAGAGCCTCAGTCTGACTGATTTCAAACACTTTTTTTCTTCTGTGTATTGCTTTTAAGAGAGCCATCAGTTAGCTATCAGAATCTAGGTTGATGCATTTTTGTACTTAGCTGTACTGTGTGATATTTTTCATTATTTTAGGATGCCAACATGAGACCTGTAATAAAATATGTAATGGGGTTGAAAGCTGGGGAGGAGGATCTACTGCTGTACAGCTAATAAATCATAACGGATTAACAGGCATTCTGAAGACTCTGTCTTTTGGGATTCCTATTTGTCCAGGTCCCTTGGGGGCCTGTGCATAGCTATCTTCTGCAACAGACAAGAGATAGATGGTCCTGGCAGGTGATGGGCTATGGAATGCTACCTACTTCAAGTGGTATCCCACAAGTGTGTGGGAGTAGGGAAGTGCGTGGCTATGCAGCTCCCTGCTTCCGTGATAGACCTGAGGAGAGGCTGTGCCCTTGAGATCTGCTTAAGGAAGGTTTAGGGTCACCGTCTTTGTTCTTAGACAGGCACAGGGGAGTAGAGAGGCATTTGGCTCAACCTTCAAGGGATAAAAGAGCATTGGTAAAGGTAAGAGGGACTGAGGTAAGCTCAGGTAGTAATTCCTTAGCTGTGTGTGTATGTAATAGAAAGTCCCTTTTACAGAACAGTCAGCTAGCTAGGTTTACCTGCATTGTCAACACGGGTATTCAAACTACCTTAAAACTTAAGAGTACGTCCGTCTCGGTGGAAAGGCTCAGATAGGGCATGAGGTTCTGATGAGGCCAAAGACAAAATGACACTTTTGTAGCTCATGCTTCATCTGATGTGAGTCCATTAAACCCCCTCAACATCAGAAGTTAGTCATCACTAACAGCTGGGTAGCTAGTCCTGGTTGCCTCTGCAGATGGTTTTTTCCAGTAGGCCCTACTTGCACCCAAGGCATAGGACTATTTCAATGTGTATCTGGCTTTAGCCTCGAGTGTGCTTCTACTCTGGCACTGCTATAGCCCTTTGACAGTCGCTCCTCACTTTAACCAGAAAAATCCCCGTGGGATATGTTTTCTCCATTTTCCACATACAAGAGTTGCCATGATAGACAAGATACACATCCCAAAGGAAACATTGAAACCGGGCATGCCAGCTCACTGCTGTAATAATACCAACACTTGGGAGGAGGAGGCAGGAGTTCAAAGCAGGCTCAGTAGCTCACACCATTCTAGCTACTCAGGAAGTGAAGCAGGAAGATCGCTACGAGTTTAAGCCCAGCATGGACTACTTAGTACCTGGCAGCCAGGGATGGCAAGACACTATGCTAACAAAAAGGGGACTTGAGAAATGGCTCAGGGCTTATGAGCACTGGCTCTTGCAGAGGACTGGAATTTGGTTCCCAGTACCCACTGCAAACAGGTCACAGCCACCTATAGGTGACCTGATGCCCTTCTGACCTCTGTGGGCACCCATACACATGTACACAGATACATAGACACACAAAATTCAAGTTCTAAGAATAATTCATGTCAAAAGCTTCCCAAAGACTAGTGAGGTTAGGTGTCAAGAAAAATTCATTGACTTTGCCTTCAGAACCCACATTCTTAACAATAATGTGCATGAGACTAAATTTTGTCACCCTATAAGCCATATGTGACTTCCAGATGGCCTTAAAGTCTTAAATTTCAGTCTCGGGCTGAGAGGCATGGGAGCCTCCTGGTTCTGTAGCTCTTTAGTATCTGTGCCAGCTAGGCCATCCCTGTCAGCTTTTATCTGTTGCCTAAATGCCACTGCCCTCCCCTCCAAGTCGTTTCTCCTTTCTATCTACTTTCCACCTTGTCCTAGGTTTTAAAGGGACTGTCTCTTCACAGTGCAGGAAACTGAACTCAGGTTCCCTGTAGATGAAGTAAATACTCCTGCCATTTAGCCATTTTATTTTGCAGAGACGGGGTCTCTCTGTGTTGTCCAGGTTAGCCAGAAAGTCCTGGGCTCAACATGATTCAGTGGCTGGGATGTGGTCGAGAGGGACCGTCTAGAGGATGCTCCCTGAGATGGGAAAGAAGCTGAAGAGCTTACAACACATAATTGCTTCTCCTCACAAAGACTTTCTCTTTTGCTGAACTGTGGGTAGGGCAGTTAGAAGTGGGATTTAATGGAAGTCCTTGGGGCGAGGGGCGGGGGGAGGTGTAAAAATCTGAATCAATCCCTTTTGTAGGGTAGCATGCTTCTGGCTGGTATACCTCATACTGTGAGTTCTGGAGTCCAGCTCTTGGCTCAAGGGAGTTTTCCCTGAACTTAAATGCAGACAATCTGAGAACACATACTTGGCATCTGCTCACTCCAGCCTTCCCTGAGATCAGGTTATAAATTAGCTACAGATGCTCCCAAAGAGTCCTGATCTAAACCAGAGGAACCTGCTGTAAAGGAGGATGGCGCTGTTTTTGGTTTTTTGAGACAAGGGCTATAGACCAGAATGACCTCGAACTCACGAGTCCTCCTGCCTGGACCTCCCAGTTAAAAGCAGGCACCAACCATGGTCCAGTCACAAAGTCTGGCACATCTCTGAAAGTGCAGCCCAGCCTCTTTTCCTGCCTGTTTTTACAGTGCTAGGATTACAAATAGGTTGCCAGACTTTAAAATTCGTATCTGAGCAGGGCAGAACCTTGGGTATTGGGTAATTTTTACTGAAGAGAGACACCTCTTCTGGCTTCCTTTGCTCCACCTACCCAACCTATGTCTTGGGATAGGTCAAGTTAGGCCTTTGGAATCCCCTGGAGGGTGGCGCCCCCTGGTGTTCGTGTCAGGGACTACGGGGGCAGGGTGAAAGTAGGGCACCAGGACCGGCAGGAGGCAGGCATGAAAAGGCAAGACCCTCTCCCCTACACACCACACCCTTGAGTACCCGGAAGGAAAAGTCCCTGAGCGACAGCAGCAGTCAAGATTCGACCATCCTCCCACAACCTCCAACCCGGGGAAACTCAACCAACGAAGCCGGGGCGGGGAGGGGCCGGGCCGGGGGCGGCCTGGCAGGAAGCAGCGCGTACCTTCCGCTGCAGGAGGAGCAGGTGGCTGTAGTGCTGCCTGGGCCCCTGGCTTCCTGTGTACGCTCCTGCCGGCTGCCTTTTCCCGCCAGAGCTCATTGGGCTGTCCCGGCCCTATGGCTCAGACCCCAGACGGCATATCCTGTGAACTGCGAGGTAAGCCCTGCTTGGCCTTTCCTGGGAGTCCACCGGGCTGCGAAGAGCCTGACTCCAAACCAGACCTCTCCGCGCCTTAGGGAACTTGACCGGAGGTTTTGTTCTGGAGGGAGGGCCAGTGCCTCAAAGTCCGTCTCATTTCTTCCTAGCTGATCCATAGATGGGCACTCAGCCCAGCGCAGACCTTGGGCATAGAGTGGCCCTAATAGGGGGACCAAAGTCACCCAGTAGATTGTCTTTCCACAGGCGAGATCACCAGGTTCCTGTGGCCTAAGGAGGCGGAGCTGCTGTTGAAAACCTGGCTTCCCCAGGAGGGTGCTGAGCAAAGTCACATCCTGGTATGGGTAACCAGGAATGACGTTCAGGACAGTGGCCAGACCCAACACAAAGAAACTTGATTTCCCTAGAATATTAGTATTTTGTCTCCCCCAGGCACTGCTTCGATGGAGGGCATATTTGCTGCACACCTGCCTTCCCCTGAGGGTGAGTCCCAGGCCTAGCCAGCACTCCTTTCCCCTTCAACAAGGGACTGCATTTGCAAAGCGGGCTTTTTTGCCTGTGCTGGCTTTTACTTTCCAACAGAACTGAGCTTCCAGCAGTGGACAGGAGGGAAAGCTGGGCAGGTCTATCTCAGGATGTCACAAAATCATGGGCTGTACAGAGAGGACCTGGGTTCAATTCTCAGCACCATCAGGTGACTCACAAGTGGTTGGAACTCTAGTTCCAAGGCACCCACTGACCTCTTCTGGCATCTTTGGGAACCAGTCACACAAGTGGTACACAGACAAACATGCCTGCAAAACCCCCAGGAGTACAATTTTTAAAATTTAAGAGCAAGGTAGGAGGTGGTGGCGTACGCCTTTAGTCCTGGCACTAGAGAGACAGAGGCAGGCAGATCTCTGAGTTCAAGGCCAGCCTGGTCAAAGAGTGAGTTCCAGGACAGCCAGGGCTACACAGAGAAACCCTGTCTCAGGAAAGAAAAAAAGGAACAGAGACAGAAGAGAAAGAGAAAGAAATTAAGAGCAAAATATCTAGGCTCCAGAGAGTGGCGTCAGTTAGTCCGAATGATTCGTGTGCTTTCCAGGTGGACTGCACATTCAGCTACCTGGAGGTCCAGGCTATGGCGCTGCAGGAAACACCTCCTCGGGTAAGAAAGCTGGACCCCAACTTGAACCTACACTCTGTTTGATCATTTATCCCTACACACAGAACTCTGAACGGACACCAGCTTCCACACAGGGATCCAAAGAGCTTCTCCTTCCCCAGGTCACCTTTGAGCTGGAGTCCCTGCCTGAACTGGTCCTGGAGTTTCCTGGTGTGGCTGCCCTAGAACAGCTGGCTCAGCATGTGGCTACTGCCATCAAAAAGGTCTTCCCTCACTCAACCCTTGGGTGAGGCCTGGAAAATCCAAGGGGTGGGGTGGGCGGGGCATCAGTGAAAGCTTTTCATCCTTCAAGGAGCTAGAAGTCCCTTGCCTCTTCTCCTTATCCCCTGCTTAGGAAGTTGTTCCGGAAGCCCACACCCTCGTCGCTGCTGGCTCGACTGGAGAGAAGCCATCCCTTAGAGCCCACAGTACCCAGCAGTCCGTGTGGTGAGGGCCAAGTCAGAGCCACATAAACCTTCCAGTTTGACTCCATGCAACCCTAGTCCCTTGGTATTTGGGGGCTCCCCAAAGTGAACAGGGCTACTTTTCTCACTGCTGCCATCTACCATGGGGCATATCTTCCTCTGTCTCTGACTTACTGTCTTTCTCTCCATCACACCCCTGACACCTCTCTAGGTGGCTTCTTGGAGACATATGAAGCTCTGTGTGATTACAATGGCTTCCCATTCCGAGAGGAGATTCAGTGGGTGAGGGTAGGGCCCTTTTGGGGAGCTCTGGAGATATTTGATGCCCCTGTGTGTGCTAAGCCCCTCTGCCATTTGCGGCCCCAAGCCAGCTATGAATATTTTTTTCACATCTAGGATGTGGACACTATCTACAATCGTCAGGGCTGCCGCCATTTCTGCCTTGGAGATTTCAGCCACCTTGGCAGCCGGTATGAGGCCTATCAGGATTGGGAGGAGAGGACTCCAGCACCCATATTCCTAGACTTCAGCCTCTCTGTAGAGGGGATGCTGGCTGAGCCCTGTGTTTGGAAGGCCCTGAGCGCTGCATTTTTGTTCCCCACACTAGAGACCTGGCCTTAAGTGTAGCTGCCTTATCTTATAACCTGTGGTTCCGGCGCCTCTCCTGCGTGGACACGAAGCTGGTGAGGGTACGCGGCAGGGAGTGCCAAGGACTTAACGGTCAAAGTTCAACCTGATAAGTCATAACCCTCTGCTCTCAGAGCCTGGAGGTCTCAGAACAGATTCTGCACATGACGAGTCAATCTTCCTATTTGGAGGAGCTGGTACTGGAGTCGTGTGGCCTGCGAGGGTGAGAGGCCGGAACCAGGCTTGGGAACTGGTGGTCTGTGGAGAGACTGGGAATCAGTCTCACACTGGGTTCTTGATCCTCAGAGACTTTGTTAGGCGACTAGCCCAGGCACTGGGAGGACATTTTAATTCTGGACTTCGGGAGCTCAGCCTGTCTGGGAACTTGCTGGATGACAGAGGTATGGCAGAACCTGGGAGACCCAAGGCAGACGAGCCAGGAGATGTGAGGCTCACAGAACTGCTCTATCCACAGGTGTGGCTGCACTCAGCAGACACCTAGAGCATTGTCCAGGAGCCTTGAGGAGACTCAGCCTAGCACAGACAGGCTTGACGCCTCGAGGTGGGTGGGACTGAGGAGGGTTGGGAGGGGGCGAGGTGTGGTGAGTCTGTCTGATACTTAAATGCTCCTTCCGCCCACTTCCAGGAATGAGAGCTCTAGGCAGAGCACTGGCATCGAATACCACCTTCGACTCTACCCTGACCCACTTGGATCTTTCTGGGAACCCTGGGGCACTGGGAGCCTCACAGGATAGTGGGGTGAGTAGCAGTTTTTAAAGTCAGAAACTGGGACTGCCTAGTCCGTGGGATGCCAGATCCTTAGCAACGCCCGATTCCCTTCTTCCCTCCGTAGGGCCTGTACATTTTCCTGAGCCGTCCTAATGTTCTGGCGTATTTGAATCTTGCAGGCACTGACACTGCTCTAGGCACGGTGAGAGTGTGGTCATGGGGGATGTTTGGTAGGGCTTGGCTGTGCCAGAGCAGGGTAGGACTGAGAGCAGAGCATGGCAGAGAAAGCCAGGACTTCTGGAAGGTTATCACTAATTCGGTCTTCCCTCAGCTCTTCACGGCATTATCTGGTGGCTGCTGCTCCAACCTCACCCATCTCGAAGCTTCGAGGAATATCTTCTCTCGCACGTAAGGGGCACCAGGCAGGCTCGGAAGGAAGAGGCTTGAGGGGTATAAATCCCACTGAGCATAAATCCCTCTTCTCTCCACCGCCACCACAGGAAGTCCCACGCAGCGCCAACTGCACTGCAGCGCTTCCTTGGCGGTGTCAGGAAGCTGCGGCACCTGGGCCTGGCTGGCTGTAAGCTACCACCCGAAGCGCTCAGGTCAGTGTTGCTCCCCATGGTCACGTCCTCACCTGCAGTCACAACCTTGAGCAGTGTCTTTGACCTCCGCTGCCTCATCCCTCTGTCACACCTATACATAATCTTTCGTAACCCCAACCTGTCTGGAGCTTACTCGTTTGCACCCTGAGGCCTGTTTTCCCAGATCTTGTCACCTATGTGTTACCCTCTCCCAGGGCCCTTCTAGACGGTCTTGCGCTCAACACTCAGATCTGTGACCTGCACCTAGATCTCAGCGCGTGTGAGGTGGGCACAGTCCTGGTTGTAAGCTGAGAGCATGCCCACATGGTCAAGAGTGGGGCTGGGAGGCCTTCCCCAGCCAGGCATAAATATCCTAAGTGCACCCTACCTCCACCTCCAGCTGCGGTCTGTGGGTGCCCAGGTGATACAAGACTTAGTTTGTGATGCGGGCGCCTTGAGTTCCTTGGATCTGTCAGATAATGGTGAGGCCACCAGGGAACCCATCCATGCTCCTATTATTTGTACCCAAGCCTCAGGGTGGGGACCCTGACCTGGTAGGAGCACCTCGTCGTCACTCTGGTTACCCCTAGGCTTTGGCTCAGACATGGTGACTCTGGTGCTTGCCATCGGGAGGAGCCGGTCTCTGAAACACGTGGCCCTTGGAAGGAACTTCAACGTTCGGTGCAAGTGAGCCCCAAGTCTCTCCCTGTACCTGTCAAATAGGACTTCATCACCCAGATAATTCCCTAACAGCACCCCCTTTCTGCAGGGAGACTCTGGATGATGTCCTGCACCGTATAGTCCAGCTCATGCAGGATGACGACTGTGTGAGTTTCATAGAGCCCTGCAGGGCCCCCAAGCAATTAGCATCTTGTAAAACTTCTTACCTTTGTTCCTTCGAACCCTCTTTGCTGAACCTGAGCCTATTAATCCATCAGTGCCTTTCTTTTAACCCCAGCCTTTGCAGTCGCTCTCAGTGGCTGAGTCGCGGTTGAAGCAGGGTGCTAGCGTCCTGATCCGGGCTTTGGGCACCAATCCTCAACTAACAGTGCTGGATATCAGTGGCAATGCCATAGGGGATGCTGGCGCCAAGATGCTAGCCAAGGCTCTACGAGTCAACACCAGGCTACGGTGGGCATGGTCATGATAAGGGGCTGGGACCAGCAGAAGAGGGAAAGAGTTATATATTAGAAGGGTGTATGGGTCTAAGGTATACATGCTAATGAGTCAGATGAATGGATAAGGCCAGAGGGTTGGGTGGGGTTCTGCCCCAACTGAAGCCTGGTGGGGCCCAGGTCTGTGATTTGGGACCGGAACAACACCTCTGCTCTGGGCCTGCTGGATGTGGCGCAAGCCCTGGAACAGAACCACAGCCTTAAATCCATGCCGCTGCCACTGAATGATGTAACACAGGCACATCGCAGCCGGCCAGAACTCACAGCCCGAGCAGTCCATCAGGTGGGGGTCCCCTCTTCTCTCTGTCCTTTTGTATGCGGTGACTCCACCCCCTGGCATTTCTCACCATCTCTTACCTTCAGATCCAAGCCTGTCTCTGGAGGAACAACCAGGCTGACTCTGCTGCTGACCTCAAGCCCTGCCTTCAGCCCTTGGGTCTGATTTCAAACCACTCAGAGCAGGTCAGTGTCTCTTCCCCTAATCTTGAGTACCTGGGCATCTGAGTCTGAGAGTCTGACTTTCCCGACCCACAGTGCTGAGTTCTGTGTCCCAAACAATTTCCTTTCCTTGGTCACCATTCTTGAAATAGCTTCCCGTGTAACATTTGGCTGCCTTGTTTTAAGTGTGTAAATAGACTGTCCTTGGTGTAGCCTCCTCATCTGACTTCCCATTTAAGGGCTACTCTCCTCTCTCCATTGACTGTGTGGCTAGCTCTAGCAGTCCTATCTCTGGCTTTAATTTCCTGCCATTAACCCATCTTTTTGTATTGTTCTTACCTCTGCATTCCCAAGCCTCAATTCTTTTGTTTGGTTTTGTTTTCTTGAGACAGGGATCCTCTGTGTAGCCTGGGATGGCTGTGAACTCACAGAGCTCTGCCTACTTCTGCCTCCCAAGTGCTGGGATTAAAGGCGAGCACCACCATTGCCTGGTTTCAAGCCTTATCCAAGCTCTGAAGCCCAGTTACCCAGTTACCTTAATCCAGATATCCTGAGGAGTGGACTTTAAGCACTGCACACCTTCAAATAATTTTTAAAAATACTACATTTGTTGATTGATTGGTTGATTGTGTGTGTGTGTGTGTGTGTGTGTGTGTGTGTGTGTGTGTGTACATGCACATGCACCCACATGCCCATGCCCCTAGGTACATGTGGAAATCAAAGGATAACATTCGAGAGCCAGTACTCTCTTTCCACAGTGCAGGTCCCAGAGATTGACTTCTCTTTTTTTTTTTGGTTTTTCGAGACAGGGTTTCTCTGTGTAGCCTTGGCTGTCCTGGAACTCACTTTGTAGACCAGGCTGGCCTCGAACTCAGAAATCCTCCTGCCTCTGCCTCCCAAGTGCTGGGATTAAAGGCGTGCGCCACCACCGCCCGGCTAGGGATTGACTTCTCATCAGGCTCAGTGACAAGCACAGTTAGCCATGAGCCATCTTCCAGGCTCTCAAGTGACTTTATTATCTTCTAAAAACCCATTCTCTTGCATGGAGCCCAACTTCTTTGGTAAATAGATCACTAAATGCCCTTTTCAGCTCCCTCCTGGCCATACTGGAGCCTTCAGTCCTCCTTGGTCAATCAAACCTACAGTCCTTACTGCAGACCAGCCATGCTCTGCTTACACACACACACACACACACACACACACACACACACACACACACACACACACACACACACACACCCCTATCCTCTGTATAGATGGTTAAGGGGACAGCTTTTAAACCAGAGTGACCAAAACTTCTTTCCTTCCTGTTTTAAGCCTGGAGAAAATACCAGGTGATCACATAGGGTTTTCTTCACAGTTTGTTTCTCTAGGAAACCCTGGAAGGGACTCAGGCAAAATTGGGGAGACTAATGAGAGACAATGGTAGAACTAATCCATGACTCCCCCCAGGAGGTGAATGAGCTATGCCAGTCTGTACAGGAGCACGTGGAGTTGCTGGGCTGCGGGGCTGGGCCCCAGGGTGAGGTTGCTGTGCACCAGGCTGAGGATGCCATCCAGAATGCCAACTTCTCTCTCAGTGTGAGCACTCCCTCCCCTGCTATGAGGACCTTTCTGCTCCCAGTCACACGTGCCAGCTTGCAACTCCTTCTGTTCTTTGGTCCCCAGATCCTTCCCATTCTCTATGAGGCTGGGAGGTCTTCAAGCCATCACTGGCAGCTGCAGCAGAAGCTGGAGAGCCTCTTGGGTCAGGTGGGCGAGATCTGCCGCCAGGACATCCAGGTAAGGTACCTCCATTTGCAGGCTTGACCCTCATTCCACAGGCTTGTCCATGATATGCCCTTAGTTAGCAGTGGTTTAATGGGAACTCACACCTTCAAGCCAAAGGGGCTGGGCTCTACCCACTCTGCTAACCATTTTATAACCTTTGCCCAGGACTTTACTCAGACCACACTGGATACCACAAGGAGCCTCTGCCCACAGATGTTGCAGAGACCTGGCTGGAAGAAGCAACTAGAGGGAGTTCTGGTGGGCTCCGGGGGCCTCCAAGAACTGCTTCCAGAACATCTGTTGCAAGATGCCTTCACTAGGCTGAGGTAAGCAAGAACAACTGGACTGGTCAAAGCCGGACAGAGATAGCACACTAATCCTTGCTGTCATCTGCCTTCAGGGATATGCGCCTGTCAATCACAGGGACCCTAGCAGAGAGCATTGTGGCTCAGGCTCTTGCAGGTCTTCGTGCAGCCCGGGATCGACTGGTGAGAGGAAGCTTTGCACACATTTCATAGAGTAACTTGTTTAACACTCACGGGGAACCCTGTAATGACTTCTGGGGGCATAAGATAGTGAGTGACTTTAAGGTTATCTTAGATCTGCCTATCTTTGGGTGGCCTGGTATTGCAGGTGGAGAGTCTATCTCAGCAGGCACCAGTGACAGTGGCCTCTGCTGTACCACCACTGGGAGGAGATGAGCTCAGCCCCCTTGATCCTGGGGGGTTGGAAGAGCTTTTCTTTTCCACGGAGGAGGAAGAGGAGAGAGAAAAGGTAAGTGTCTCCAGCATTCCAAGCCTAGAACCCTGGCTCTTCCCTTCTTGTTCCGGGATGTGGAAGGTGAGTAGCAGTTCTGGGTCATGCCCTACCCCAAGCCTAGACTGAGGCTGTACCTATCTCTCTAGGATGATGGTTCTTCATGGAAATGGCTTGAGCCCAGTAATTGTTTTCACCTGGTCCCCTCCCTTCATGGTAAGTCAGGTCCTGGAGGGAAGAGAGTTTATCCAAGTGGACTGAAGCTCTGTTAAATCTGGACACTTAGACACTCATTCAGCCCTGTCCTGGGTGTACCCAACCCTTCCCTGAGCCAAGCCAGGAAGAAAGCCGGAGTCAGCAGTTCTCAGAACCCTGTGGGACCTGAACAGAACAAGACTTACGATAACCTCCTTCCCTACCTCCTCCTCCCCTTTCCCTAACCCCAGGACGCGCATGCTTGGCGACTGCACAGAGTCGCGCGCACGCGGGGCCGCGCTCAGCACCGCGGACAGCGGCGACTGGGGGAGGGGCGGGCGGCGTAGTCGGGCCCCTCCCCGCGCCCTGGGCGGGTCCCCGCCGCCCGCCCTAGCGCCTCCACCACCTCCCCGGGTTCGACGCTCTGTGCTCTTCTGGTGCTTTTGCCCCAGGTGCTGCTGAGGAAGCAGAACGGGTCCCCGAGCTGGCAGCTCCGGGGGAAGATGCGGAGCCGCAGGCTGGGCCGTCTGCACGCGGCTCTCCAAGCCCCGCCGCCCCCGGGCCACCCGCCGGCCCTCTGCCTCGCATGGACCTGCCACCCGCCGGGCAACCCCTACGCCATCCGACCCGAGCCCGACCGAGGCCACGTCGCCAGCACCACCACCGCCCGCCGCCGGGGGGCCCCCAGGTAAGTGCTTCCCTTCCCCCTTGCCCCTCTTGAGGGTCATGGGTGGACCATTCACTCTTCACTTGCGATAGAAGACAGGAAGATGGGTTGTGGAGGCCCAAGGCCACCGGATCGCGCCCTATCATCTCTGGCCAGAACGGGCTGTGGTGTGCGGCTTTCCTGTGAGGAGCTCCTAGATGGTGGACTCCCTCCTTGTAGTGGTCTGCTCTATGGGTGAACGTGCAAGAGCGGTGTCCGCCTTGCCCTCCCGCTCATAAGGTTACCGAAAAACATTGGGTGGCTGGGCCGCGGGACACTCCTGCGTCTGCTGTGCACCAGCGGGTGGATGTATGTGTGGGTTGGCTACTGGCAAGGGTAGTGGGCACTGGCAGAAGGAGAGGAAGAGCTGGCCTGAGGCCCCCTGAGGGTCTGACGCAGCAGCGGCGCCACTGAGCCTGGATGAGAGGCCGGGTGGTGTGGTGGTGGTGTGGTGTGGAGGTGGAGGGTTAGGGTACTGCAGGGAACTGTTGGGAGTAGAAGGAATGGCATATTGGAATGTGTGACCGGTAGGTGTTTGCTTAGTGACAGCCAGGTGGTTCAGGGTATCGCATCCTCTGGACTGGGCGGGTGCACTGTGACAGCAGTGAAGAATGAAACCCAGCGTGCTCCAGACAGCCCCCAGCTCAGGGGTGTACTCAGGCCAGGCCACTGGGAAGGAGGGGGGCAAAGGGGGAAGAGCCACAGTCTCAGTCCTGACTCCCAACCTCCCATTGTCTCCCAGGTGCCCCCAGCCCTGCTTCAAGAAGGGAATGGGCTCACTGCTCGTGTGGATGAGGGCGTGGAGGAATTCTTCTCCAAAAGGCTGATCCAGCAGGATCGCCTGTGAGTGAGGGTCAGTTGGCTGGGGGCGGAAGAGGGTGGGACATCCCTGAGTTTCTTCACTCACTGACGGTTGTTTCTACAGCTGGGCCCCAGCGGAGGATCCAGCCACTGAGGGTGGTACCACTCCTGTTCCCCGTACACTTCGAAAGAAGCTGGGTACCCTTTTTGCCTTTAAGAAACCTCGTTCAACAAGGGGTCCACGACCTGATCTAGAGACCAGCCCTGGAGCAGCAGCCCGTGCCAGAAAAACCACACTTGGGGATCTGCTTCGACCACCAGCCCGTCCAGGCCGTGGTGAGGAGCCTGGAGGGGCAGAAGGTGGCCCCAGCAGCCCTGACCCTGCTCGCAGAAATCGGCCTCGTTACACACGGGAAAGCAAGGCCTACTCCATGATTCTGCTGCCTGCTGAGGAGGAAGCAGCAGGGACGGCCAGACCCGATAAGGTAAGGCCAGGTGCCGGGCTGAGGGCTCTTCAGGACCAGAGAGCAGGGCTTTCTCTCCACCTTGCCATCTCTGTCCTCAGAGGCGGCCTCTGGAGCGGGGAGACACAGAACTGGCTCCGTCTTTTGAGCAGCGGGTACAAGTAATGCTGCAGAGGATTGGAGTGAGCCGGGGCAGTGGGGGTGCCGAAAGCAAGAGGAAGCAAGTGAGTTGGGGGTGGGGGGTGAACTGCGGGGGCAGGTGGCTTGTGGTAATCTGTGGGTGACATATGTGACCAAGAAGGAAAGAACACATGGTGCGAATAGATCTGATTATCAGTTACATGTTCTTACCCCTCAAGAGTCATTGTATTTAATTTTCTTCCTTCTTGCTTCTGACCTGGTTCAGGTCTTTTAGGGTGTAGGGAACTCCTTTCTTTGAAGGAGAACTTAACGAAAATTTGACCTTGTTTTACCTCCAGGAACTTCCTCTTTATCCAAATTCCTAATCCTCCTGCAAGATCCCATAGGACCGTGGTACTGGCCACCTTAGACCTGTTTTCCTTTGGAGCCTCATTTGGCCGTTGGTTTATATTCTCTGTCTGTCTGGTCATGTACTAGATTATACAGGTTCCTTTTCGGCCTTCCCTGCTGTTCCTAGTGAGCCTTTCCTGGCGCCCTTCCATGGTCACCCGGATAACATTACTACAATCACAGTCTTTATTAGGAACTACACTCTGTGTACCACCCATTTTAAACAGCTTTTCGGAAAAAACATATGCAGTGAGACCTGGCCTGAATGTAGAGACATTAAAGTGTGGAAAGTCATAGAACTAAGAAATCACATTATCTGCTGAATGTGACAGTAGTCTCAGCATTCAAAAAGCTGGGGCAGGAGGATTGCAAGTAAGACTAGCTTGAGCTATGTACAGCAAGACTATCTCAAAAGCAAACAACCCCCCCCCGCCGCCCTGTCATGACTAACATGAACATTTTTATGTGTTAACTATCTGTCTATCCCAGACTGTAAGGTCAGAGGCGGGTACTGGGTTCGCCATGCTCTGGCCAGCCTCTGGTATGCATTCTGTAGCTGGGTTTTATGAACATGAACAGAGACACAGCCAGAGCAAGGGCAACAGGGCTGCTGTCTGACTGATTTGTTCCTACAGAGTAAAGACGGCGAGATCAAGAAGGCAGGCTCTGATGGTGAGTAGGACCCCGCCCGGGACAAGGAGATGTATGTTGGGGGACAAGGTGGCCTCAGAGATAATCCCTAAGGTACTTGCTCCTCTGCAGGAGAAGACAGGCTGCTTTCCCTCCACCACTAAGGTCTGACACCTAAGCTTCTAATCCTTCCTTGCAGGTGACATTATGGACAGTTCCACAGAGACCCCGCCCATCTCGATCAAGTCCCGTACCCACTCTGTGTCTGCTGGTGAGTGAGGGCCACTGTCCGTGTTAAAGGAGGTGCAAGGGATGGGAGGGGGATCAGACCATTGCTCAGAACCATTCCACAGCCAGGCTTGGGTGTTAACTGACACTTATTTCTCTACCCAGATCCCTCATGTAGACCTGGGCCAGGGGGCCAGGGGCCTGAGTCTGCCACCTGGAGGACCCTGGGGCAGCAGCTGAATGCAGAGCTCAGAGGCCGTGGTTGGGGCCAACAGGATGGTCCAGGGCCCCCCTCCCCATGTCCCAGCCCAAGTCCCCGAAGAACCAGCCCCACCCCAGACATCCTGAGTCTCCCAGAGGACCCCTGCTTGGGCCCTAGGAATGAAGGTAGGTAGGCACCCCACTCCTAGGCTGGGAACCTGACTCATCTGGGAACACGGAAGGTGGGAGGTAAAGGATGGGTGTGGGCAGAGTATGGGAACATACTCTGATATCTTGGCCTCCTCTAGATGGCCAGCTGAGGCCAAGGCCCCTCTCGGCAGGCCGGCGAGCAGTGTCTGTGCATGAGGACCAGCTCCAGGCCCCCGCGGGTGAGGGAGACACCTCTGTCTGTGCTTGAGTGCAGGAGAAGGGGAAGGGTGGGTTCCTGAACTTCTGTCTTGGTCCTTGGACAGGGCCATAGCTGTGAGTGCTGGAGCAATCAGGAAGCCCACCTCCTGAGGGCTGACCTCAGCTAGGGTGGGAGGACATGAGCTGAAGCATCTATGAGAGTACCATGTGCATGGTTTTGTGTGCACTGAAGGTGGACAGGAGGGTTGGGGCCAGTGAGTTTTTCTGTACCCTTTTTAGAACGGCCCCTTCGGCTGCAGCGCTCCCCTGTCCTCAAGCGTAGACCGAAGCTCGAGGCGCCCCCATCCCCAAGCTTAGGTGAGAGTGGGCAAGGGCCGGTTGGGACGATGACAGGCCTGCTCAGCACAAGCCTAGAGTTTTCTCTGTCCATCTCCCTTTACAGGTTCTGGCCTTGGATCCAAGCCCCTTCCTCTGTACCCCACAGAACCCTCCAGCCCTGAGCGGAGTCCTCCCTCCCCAGCCACAGACCAAAGAGGCGGCGGCCCCAACCCCTGATCCTCTCTCCTCCTGCCGCATGAAATTATTTTATTAAAAAACTTGAATGAAACAGAGCGTGGAGTACTGTTTGTCCGTAGGCCATGTGTGCACATCCTCTGATGTGTCCCAGTGACTCCTCATACCTGTGTTAATTCAGACTCTGACTCCATCACTATGTTCAAGGCCCAAGCTACAAGCTGAGGAGAGAGCCTGGAAAGAAACCACACCCAGAGATCAGGGTCACCTAAGACTGGTGACCAACACAGACGGGGCTGCCCCAAACACCCACCTGGCAGTTTGGACCTGGGTGTGGAGGGAGGCAGAGGGGGTCTCATATTTATACTGGAATGCAGAAGTGTCACGATGCCTCTTTGGGGGTTCCTGGAAGGGGTGAGGTATCTAGAGAGAGTCCAGTAAGGACTGCTAATGCCATCCCAGCCTACCCTTAGCCCTCTCCAAGCTCTGCCCAAGGCCCTCCCACAGTTTCCCTTCTAGTTACAGTACTCACCCACACAGAGCAGGGCTTCTGGGCTCCAGTTCTCGGAAGAAGCTGCCGTTTCTTGATGGGCCACTGGAGCTCCCTGAACTCCAGCTTAGGAACCTGGGCTCTGGTTTCACGGGCCTGGTATGAACCAGGGGCATGTGGAAGGGGTGAGAGACTGGGGGTGCAGGTCAAGACTGGGGAGCTGGGTGGAGAACTGCAGGGGGGGGCGTTGGGGGCCTGAGCTCTTGGGGAGATTGAGTCAACAGCTGGTGGAGGCTGGGAGTTGTCCTCCTGCCCAGGGTCCAAGGTAGCCACGGCTGACAGAAGGCTAAGGCTGGTACCACTCTCCTCCAGGGGCGTGTGGCTGAGTGAAGCAGGGCTTTCTGGGGGAAAGGAGACCTGGGGTGAGCGCAGACCTCTCTGCTCAGGACAAATGGGTGCCTGTGAGCACTATACAGCACTCCACGGCCTCTACAGTCCAGTCATCTGACTGAGCGCTTATGGCCTGGACCAGAGGAACTGGGTGAAGGGCAAAGACGGGTCCCCGGAAATCTGCAGAGAATCATCAGCGCTGTGGTGGGCTCTGGGTGCCAACCATCCTCTCCCTCCCCTTTCCATCCAGTTCTTACCCTGCGCCTTCCGACTTGAGCCTATAGAACTCAGAATTTGTTCCTCGTCCTCAGGGATGTGCAGCAATAAGCTAGACACAGTGAACACAGCCTCTCCCTGCGGGACACGAGAGCGTAGCATGGCAGTGGCCTTATCCTCCCTCTCCCTCTGAAACCTCCCAAGAAAAGCCCAGCACTGACCGTGGCCTGGGAGCAAGTGGCAGTCCAGTGGGTGAGGGGGGCTGTTGTGCAAGGACCTTTTAGCATCAGGCAGCTCTCAGCCAGATGCACTAGGGCTCCCCGATGATCCTGGTCCTCCTTCACCTCATCCAGAAGCTGAGACAGGGTTAGGCCTGGGGCCAACATTTTGGCCAAAGGATTGAAGTTGAAACAAGAATTAAGAGATTACCATGACGTACTAGGAAACCAGGTGCAGAGATAACCACAGAGGGAGTCAGGTCAGAGGGGGTTACCGGGAAACCCCTACTAGTACCTGCACTGGAAGAAGCAGACTCTGAAAGGTGGTCCCTAGAGAAACAGTGAACACTTCTCAGGAAGTCAGCTCTGACACCCATGACCACACCACTCACAGCCTCAGGGCCCAACCCCCAACTCACTCAAGACATTCATTGAGCTTTCTCTGCACAGCGGAATCCTGGTTGCTGGGAGAAAGAGGAGGGTGGTAGGTGATCAGTGTGATTGACGCCCAACCCTCTCACCTAAAGACCTATGCCCAGGCCTGTGAGGGGGGCAGAGGGTGGGAGCTTCTTTTAACTGTTTTGGGGAGAGGAATATGGAGAGACTTAGACCGAAGCCCTGAGGGCTTCAGCCCTGAGAAGCCTGTAGTCTGCCACTGAGCTACATCCCCTTCCCTTGGAGTGATCACTTACCAACCAGTCACCTGTACCCGGGGCTGCTCCGTGGGCAGCAGGTTAAAGCGATCCACTTGGAGGTAGAACTCGGCAGGCTGGAGGAGTCGGGGAGTGGTGTCTCAGGAGTTGTGACAAAGAGCTAGGTACAGTAGCCAACCCGCCCAAGTGAGCCTTCTCACTCACCGCATGGTCCTGAGCCACCTGAATACGGAGCTCGCAGGCCTGCAGCAGCAGGAGCCGGCCCTCGGTCCCGCGGAATCCGAACTCCTTCTCCTCCCTGCGGCGAGCACAGCCCTCACTGCCCAGAGCACAGGCACATACCCCATCCGCCTGGCGAGGGAGCTCCCCACCTCTCCAGCACCCGCCCACCTCAGATTCAACATCGCACTACCCTGCTGGGCTCCCACCTTCCGCAGACAAGTAGCACCTCTCTTACCAGTCGGAGGTGTCAATAGCATTGCGCGTCACCACGCATCGGACACTGTGAGTTCCGTCTGATACAAGCAACACGGCCCCGGTGTCAGGTGTGTCAGGGGCGGAAGATGGGCCCGGAGTCTCTGAGTCCTGGAGTACCTAACACAACAGTAGTGGCTGGTGTCAATTCACTCCCTCAGTCTCCACCCGGGTCTCTGAGATCTGAGTGGCCTGCTCACCTTGAGCAGCTGCCCGGCTCGCGGACTTGACAGGGTTTCTGAGCCCAGGACCAGCTCTCGGATCCAGGGCTGCAGGACCAGGCTCCCTGAATTCGACATTAGCGCGGCGGCACCCTAGGAGACCCCCATGAAGGGACTTCCCGCGAACACCCCCGCTCTGTCTCTGGCGGGAGAGGAAGCACGTGACCGCTGGGCGGATCCTAAGTTTGAGAGCCCGCCCATTCGCGGTTCTGCGCCTGCGCAAGCACTTCCTGGGTCTTGCAGACTAACCTAGCTGCTGGCTGATGATAATTTATTCTTACCGGGGCATCTCTCTGAGCCTGTAAGCTGTTCCTTAGTACAACTCTAGAACCGGAAAGGAAAAGGCCTGGATAAGAGCGATCCAGGTTAGGAGGCTGCAGCAGAGATTGGGGCTTGAAGCCGCTTCGGCTCTGTGGGAGGCCTCCAGAGTTTTCCTAAAACGTTGAATTTTGTTTCCTCCACAAAATGCGCGGCCCTGTAAGGCCAATGGAAATGACAGCACAGACAACTTAATAAATGTTAGTTCCCTCATTCTGCCCTCGGATTGGTCCAGTCCTCTTTGGACGCTCGAACCATAGCGTAATGACGTAAGAACAGAGGAAGCCCTCTCTACCTCCGTCTCCGTTTCCTAGGAAACGTAGACTCCGCGTTTCTCGGTGTCACGTCCCCCTTGACGTCATGGTTTGGGTGGGAGGGCGGGGCGAGTGCTACCGCCAGGGGCGGGGCGGCTCGGGCCAGCGGGCCGGGCTGTGCACCTGCGCCTCGGCGGGCTGCCGTGGGGCACTGTCCCCCGCCCGCCAGGCCCCGCAATGGCCAGGCCGCAGAGGACTCCGGCGCGCAGTCCCGACAGCATCGTCGAGGTGAAGAGCAAAGTAAGGGCTTCTCTGGTCTCTGCTCTGGCCACTGCGCTAGGCGCTCC
This sequence comes from Tokudaia tokunoshimensis, assembly GCA_036184795.1. Lineage (NCBI taxonomy): Eukaryota > Metazoa > Chordata > Mammalia > Rodentia > Muridae > Tokudaia > Tokudaia tokunoshimensis. The sequence goes on from BTHU01000020.1 coordinate 32,746,572, forward strand.
CAATTCCCTTTCTCTCCCTTACTAGCTCCTTGGGTCTCCATCACCTCTTTCTGTCCTCCATCCTCCACGTCCTAGTCTGCCTCCCCTCATCGCATTCTCCCTCCCACTACAGACTTACAGAGTCCCTCTGTGGCCTGGGTATGTGGAGAGCATGGGAAAGACCTTGGACAGTGTACCTTGTACTGGAGCTGAGGTTTAAGCTTAAGGCTGCAGTTGTTGCAGCAGCCCTTTCTCTCACCTGACAGCCTCAGTCCTGTAGTGAGAAAGGGGCTTGAGCTCTGTCCTGACACTCCTCTCCCTTTCCCTCCCGCCTCCAGTTTGACGCCGAGTTCCGACGCTTTGCACTACCCCGCACTTCGGTGAGAGGCTTTCAGGAGTTCTCGCGGTTACTGTGTGTGGTACACCAGATCCCTGGCCTGGATGTGCTCCTTGGCTATACGGATGCTCACGGCGACCTGCTGCCCCTCACCAACGATGACAGTTTGCACCGGGCCCTGGCCAGCGGGCCCCCACCTCTGCGCCTCTTGGTCCAGAAACGGGGTGAGGATGGGGTACAGTGGGCAGCTTCCTTGGGGTAGGGTGACAGGGCAGGTATATTAGGGTAGGCCATACCCAGGGCTCCGAGGCTTTCCGTTCTGTAGCCTCTGCCCTTGGTCTGACCTCCAAGTAGCAGGAAAACAGTTGACATTGGCCCTATCACGGGCCCAAATGGGAGAAGAATCTCTAATCTTAGTACCCCCTCTCCTGCAGCAGAAGGTGACTCCAGCGGCCTGGCTTTTGCCTCCAACTCTCTACAGAGGCGCAAGAAAGGGCTCCTGCTCCGACCAGTGGCACCTCTGCGCACCAGGCCACCCTTGTTAATCAGCTTGCCCCAAGATTTCCGCCAGGTGTCTTCAGTTATAGATGTGGACCTACTACCTGAGACCCATCGACGAGTGAGGCTGCACAGACATGGTTCGGACCGTCCCCTGGGCTTCTACATCCGAGATGGTATGAGTGTTCGTGTGGCTCCCCAGGGCCTGGAGCGGGTTCCAGGTATCTTCATCTCCCGCCTGGTACGTGGGGGCCTGGCTGAGAGTACAGGGCTGCTGGCGGTCCGTGATGAGATCCTGGAGGTCAATGGCATTGAGGTGGCTGGGAAGACCTTGGACCAAGTGACGGACATGATGGTTGCCAACAGCCATAACCTCATTGTCACTGTCAAGCCTGCCAACCAGCGTAATAATGTGGTACGAGGGGCATCTGGGCGCCTGACAGGGCCTTCCTCTGTAGGGCCTGGGCCTACTGATCCTGACAGTGATGATGACAGCAGTGACCTGGTCATTGAGAATCGCCACCCCCCCTGTTCTAATGGGCTGTCTCAGGGGCCCCTATGCTGGGACCTGCAACCTGGCTGCCTACTTCCTGGTGCTGGCAGCTCTCTGCCCTCCTTGGATAGCAGAGAGCAAGCCAATTCTGGCTGGGGGAATGGCATGCGAGGTGATGTTAGTGGATTCAGCCTCTGACAGGCAAAGACGCAGCCCTTGTCACTTTAGGCTGCTGGAACATGGCCTGGACTTTCCAGTTGGGGAGGGAAGATTAGCTTGCTCACAAAGTCCTCTCAGCCTGGTGAACATTAAAGGTTTTCTACAAATGTAGCTATGGTACTTCTGTGTCCCAGCCCCAATCTCTTCTGATCCTGAAAGTCAGCCTTCTTCCCTGGACACAAGACAGGAGGGCATGGGAGACCTTCCTGTGACGATGCAGCAGGAGGCCCCCTGAACTTGACATTTTTAAGACAGCTCCTATAGAACACAGCCACTGTACAAAAGGTTTAATTTCAACAGAGAAGTTGGGGGCCTGGTGGCCCTTCTGCAGCCACTGGTAACTAGGAAGTGCTTTAGATTCTGCCCACCCCAATGCTCCTGTCTTTGGAGCATGAGAGGGCTTAAGTCTGCCCGTTGCAGCCACGCGCTGATCCACAACATGGGTCTCCCTGTTAATGTACCCACAAAGCGGGGAAGGGCTAGCTATCCATCTTTACAAAGACTTTGGGTCGAGAAAAGATCTTGATAGCCTCTTCTATTTGCACCAGCTTCCGGTCCAGTTCAGCACGGTGACCCTGGGCTCTCAGAGAGTCTGCCCCAGCAGGTAACAGTACTAGCTCACGCAGCAGTTGGCTCTGGCCTACAAGGGGGGCACGGAGACAGTGAGCGTTGGGCAGGGGTGCACGGCTCTCCCAAGGGCTCCCTTTCAGCCACCCTTGCCCAAGTACTCACTCTGAAGCAGATTGTTCAGTGTCTCTAGCCGCTGACTCTCAGGCATGAGCGTGTGGCCAGGGGGCATGGAAGGGTCGGGCTGGCTACGCTGGCGAGCTTCTGCTTCCTTCCGCCACAGGTCCCTGCGTTCCAACAAGCTGTGAATGCACAGGCCGAGGGTTGATGTCACCAAGACACTCTGCTTCTCACCCTCACAGGGGTCCCTCACCGCATTCATCAGCCCACAGGACCTACTTACTAACGGGGCACGTGGCCCTTCTGTGTGGCGTTGTAGTGTTCCTGGGCTTGCCGCTGCTGTTCCAGAACCTGTGCAAGGACCTGCAGGGAGCGGGAATGGCGCCGGGGGGCTCTCTTGGCAGCTCGGGCATTGTGACTAATGAAATCCACACCTAGGCCCGGTCCCTGCAGAGACACGGTAAGCATGGAGGAGGCCCCGTGGCAGCACTGTATTGTACCTCTGGACTTACCCTACCCCAGGACGCCTGGCACATGGCCTTCAAGTCCCCAGAGACCCTCTCACCTTAGCTTTAGGACCTGGCAGGGTGAGCTGAGGACTGGAGGCACGGGATGGGGGGAGCCCAGGGCCACAGCGCGAGTGTGCCCGCAGAAACTGGGCAGGTTCTGTCACAGAAGCAGAGCCAAGCTCCTAGAAGGTAGGGTATGGCAGAAGAATCAGGCAGACAGGGTCCTAACCCACAAGACCATTCCCTTTTTTGTCCCTCCTTCTTCTAATAACCTTTCTGTGCTCATCTCTGTGGGTCTCCTCCTCCACGTCCCCTGCAGCCTTAAAAAAACAACTATTTGTTATCTCCCTTCAGCCTCACTTAACTACCACCCCTTTCTCCTAGCACTAGCACCCCAGCATTACTGAGGGCTCCCTCCAAGCCCCCGAGACCAAGGGCTGCTTCCCTAGACCCACTGTCCTCAATTTGATTGTCAATAACCTTCTGGGCTCACCAGAGCCGTGTATCCATCTGCTTCCTGGGCTCACCAATGAGACCCAGAGCTGCGTATCCATCTGCTTCCTGGACACGGTCCTACCCCCTGGCCATGACACAGATGCTTCAGTCTAAATACAGTCTCATGTGACCTTGTCTTTTCTCTCAATCCTGAGTCTTTTTCAGGGTCCCTGGATAGAGAAATAGTAACTATCTCTAAAAACTAACTGCTATCTACCTCTTGCAAGAAATAGTGGTGCATGCCTACAGTCCCAGGACTCAGGAGGCTGGGTTTGGGGTCAGGCTAGGTTATGGAGAGAATTCAAGGACAGCCTGAGGCAACACAGCAAGCTACAGACTCAGAAAGAAATGATCTGGGAGTGATGGGTGGTCCAAACCCATAATGTCCACACCTGGGAAGCTAAGGCAGAATTGTGCCAGTTCAAGGCCAGCCTGGGCTACATAATGAATTTGAAGCTAGACTAGGCTACACACTGAGAACCTGTCTAGAAACAAAGTGGCAGTGGAGGTTGTGGGACTAGGGTGGGGGTGGAGTGGGGTGGGTAGCTCAGCAGTTAAGAACACTCAGTGCTATGCCAGAGAGTGTGGATTCCATTCCCAGTATCACATGGCAATTCACAGCTAACTCCAGTTCCAGGAGATCCATACCCTCTCCTGGTCCCTGTGGTGTACAGACAGACATGCAGGCACCCAGACACATCATTTTTTTTAAATCTCAAAAAAGTAATGAATTAAAAGAAAAAGAAGAGAAAGTAGTGTGGTAGAGAACACCTTTAGTCCCAGCACTTGGTTGGTGGATAAAGGAGAGTTAGAAAGTCAGAGAATTTGAGGTCAGCCTGGGTGGACTACATGAAACAGACACAGAGATAGAGAAACTAAGAATGAATTAGTAGAAGGTCATGGGTAGAATTTAGCGAGTACCTAGCATGTGTCCCAGGATTCAATCTCTAATATCACATGTTGATATGTAACTTAGGTAGTTCTTTCAGATATGCACCCAGCTGGCTTTCTGTTCAAACTCGCTTTCCCCTCCAAATCAAATTATACCTACTATGCCCACTGCCCCTACTCCTCTGATCCCAGAACTTCTATCTACCTGTGGGGTTTCATCTCTATAGAATGTTCTCTTCCTCTAGCCTAATCCTTACTTGCCCTGATGCCATCAGCTCCTCAGAGAAGGTCCACCCAGACGTCTTAGTCTTTTGTGATCACCCTCCCCAACACACACACACACACACCCTGTAAATTAGCTCAGGATATAATCGCCTTGGCCAAGATGGATGATATGTCTGCCTTCCTGGGACAGATACCTTCATCTTGGCCTTGACTCGAGACTCCACATTGTCATACTTGGGTGAGCGCCACAGTGCCTTCAGGGGCTTAGGCTGGCCCTGCTCCCGGCTGCGTTCCTGGTCTTGGAAGCGCCTCTGAATCTCTTTGATCCGCCTCAAGTTTTCCTTCTCATGGTCTTTTGGATCCTTCCCTGGAAGGGTGCAGGGAGGAATGTTGCTAGGGACAGTCCTACAAATGGCCATGCAACTTGGACAGGATCACATATAGATTCACACCCTACCTTTGCAGAAAGATCTATCAGACAATCTGGGAGATGTCTAGTATATGAGAGGCCCTGGGTTCAATCTCCAACATCACACACACAAAAAAATGTTTAAATACAACCAAGACCTCTTCATGGAAGTTAGACACCATACACACAACACCATTATCAGCTTATTCCCTTCCACAGTAATCCTCCTGGTTATCTTCTACCGTTTTATGATGATGCATACCATTAATCTCCATGTATATTATACACATGTCCTGTCTTGTTAATTGCCTCCAACTGTGGCTCCCATACTTTTTTCCCCCATAGTTTATTTTTTTTTTAATTCACATTATATCTCAATTGTAGCTTCCCCTCCCCCTAGTCCTGCCCATGTCAAATCCCTCCTCCCACTACCCCCTCCCTTCTCCTCAGAAAAGGGGAAGCCTCCCTTGGGTACCTCCACACCCTGGGACGACTCCCATACTTTTTAACCCTGTTTTCCTAACAGCTATAGGACTTGGCACAAAGTAGGCACTAAGTAAACAATGTACCATCAAGGTGTGAAAGCTTGAAGCTAGCTAGGGCTTTCCGCGGAAGGATGTGATTCTGATCCAGGAGGTATTGTATTTGGCCTTTCTTTTATGCTAGAGAAACTAAGACCCTGCATGGTCTCAAGGCGATTAAGAAGCACCCTATTTTAATCTCTGCTTTTAACCTACGTATGCCTCAATACTCCGTCTGCAAGGACTTACTCTTGGGAGAGACCCCTGAACCAAGAGAGATGCCCCCCAGTTGCAGCAGCACGTCCCCCACGCCTCGCTGGCCACGCTCTAGGATCTCTCGGGCTCCAGGCCTGATTCGAGGGCCACGAGGAGGACTGGAGTCCAGGTCGCGATCTGAAGTCAGCAGGTCCAGCTTCAAAGCGTTTCCTTCCAGGCGTCCTTGGGCTGAAGAGCAAGTCGCCGTAGAAAGCTGTGTTCAGGGGTGGGGCGGGGTACTTGCCCCACCGCGGCACCCCGCAACTCACCCGAGGCCGGCCGCCGGTAGTAGTCCGGGCAGAGAGTAGGGTCCGGGGGGATGGGTCCAGAGATGCGGGACGGGCCCTCGCACATGATCCTGCTGCAGCCCTGCAACTGTGCACCAGGGACTGCTGCGTCGCGCAACTCCCCCCTCTAATCCCTGTCCACCCTCCACCCAAGTCCTGCAACCCCGCGGTACGCCCCATCACCGACCCCCACCCCTCGACTACCGCTCTAGGCTCAGCCTGTACCACTGCCCCGAGACTAGCCCACTGCCTTGAGGGGTTCGTGGCCCCTCCCCCGCAAAGCCCCAGCGTGGGCTCTCACTGGAGCAGTTTTACCGCCAACTGTTGCAAGCCGGTAGGAGTTGCTGTTGCTTGGCAACAAATGGCTTCCTGAGGTCAGGGGTCAAATGACTAAGGCGAAAAGCCTTCTGGGGTTTGTAGTTCCAGATGAGCAGCGATTCTAAGTAGCAACAGGATCCTTACCTCTCATTCTGTCTCCCCTACCAACATTGAGCACCAGTCCAGCCCCTCTCTGGGCCTGCGGTCTTCTCCTAGCAACCGTCGAGGGATGCACTGATTCCTCATAGCCATGGCCTCAGCAGGGGCCCAGAGGCAGCCAGAAGCCCAGAATGGAGCAGCAGTAGGGTTAGCCCAGGTTGCAGAGAGAGTCCAGGTAGGGCAGGAGAGGTGGGACTCTAGGTGACCCAACCCTCTAACTGCCAGGCCAAGCCCTGCAAGTAGAGAGGCCTAAGCTGGTTGCTTTCATATTTTATGGCCAATATGTAGTTAGGAGATCTGTTTCTGTTTGTTTGTTTGTTTGTTTGTTTGTTTTGAGACAGGGTTTCTCTGTGTAGCCCTGGCTGTCCTGGAACTCACTCTGTAGACCAAGCTGGCCTTGAACTCAGAAATCCGCTTGCTTATACCTCCCAAGTGCTAGGATTTAAGACATGCACTACCACTGCCTGGCAGCTTTGAATAACTGATCCCCACAATACTTTGCCTGGCCATTGGCTACCAATTACCTATGTATATCTTCTAGTGTCCGGGAACAGAAGAGGGTCTGGTGCCAGCACATGAGACCTGCAGAACCCCAGGTGAAGACAAGTGTCCAGTAGGGCACAGCTTAGAGCCAGAGCTCCAAGAGGAAGGAATAAACCTGGGAGAGGAAGGGCTCAATCCAGGGGTGGAAGCAGGAGAGGAGAGAGGACCCAAGCCTACATCATCCATCGTGAGACCAGCTCATGGGCCCAAGAGAAAGTGAGAGGGCTTTCGGAGGGAAGGACTGGGGAGGTGGGTCTTACGCCTGGAGATTCCTAAATCCCCATTCCTTCAAGGCAGAGATTCTTGTCTTGACCAATACCCCTCACTCCCAACTCCTGTTTCTCTAGAACAGTCGGGGTGGGAGTGTGGATTTGGGACTTCTAGGTCTTGTAGGAGACTGAGCTTCCATGAACACTGGGCCTCTATTGGGCTTGGAGCTTCACTAAGAACCGACAGTTAACTAGTTCTAGTGTTGGTTGGTGGACAGGCAGGGTAAGTCCTAGCCTGAAGGCACAGAAGCCAAAGACTGAAGCCTGCCTCTTTCAGGCCTCTTGTCCCAGGCTTGGGTACCCAAGCCCTCCCAAGGCCAAGCAGCTGCCATGCCCATCCCAGGGCAGAAGCTGAACTGCCACCAGGGCTGCAGCAGCAGCAGGAGGAGCCAGAAGGCAGCCACAGCGAATCCCCACTGTCATCGAAACAGCACAAAAAAGCCAAGAAACGCAAGAATGTAGGGGCTCCTGTGCCTCCAGCTGTGGCCAGTGCATCTATACCCGCTGAGACCTTAGGGTTGGAGCGTGAGTGACAATGATCCCTGGGCTTTTTTCTTTTTATCTTTGACTTCTGACATGGCACAGCCTGGTGCTCCAGCCTTTGCTTTGCCTTGGGTTCTTGCAGGAAAAGCCCAACGCCTGCGGCCACTGTACCAATACATCAACTATTGCAACCCAGAGCTGAATCAGGCAGGGGATGGGGACAGGGAGCCTGAGTCGGAGTTAGCCCTGGTTCCTGAGGAGGCAGGCGTGGAACAGCTGCAGCTGCAGACCCTGCTGCCCACGGCAGGCGAGCTGGGCCTAGGCCTTGCTTTGCCCTGCCCTAATCCATTAGTGCCACTGACCCATAATCTTCCTCCTCTAGTAGAGGAGGTTGGAGAGGAGCCTGGGGGTCTGTCTAGTCTAAGGGTGAGTGGTAGCCTCAAGACCGAGGTGGATAAGACAACCCAAGTGGATATTGACAAGATGTTGAGTGTCTGTGCTGCCCCTCTTGTGCCCCCACTCTCCCCTCAGTACAAGTGACCATCTCTCTACCCACTGAGAATGCCCCTGGTCTAGGTCTAGGAAAGAATTTAGTCTTTGTCTATACTTGAGAATTTGTGCTCACTGAAAATAAACATTTCCCCCACTTTAAGACTGTGATTCCTCAAATATGGTGCCTGCATTGGGAAAGAGATTGGGGAGCAAGAAGGCGGATGACTGGTCATTTGGATCAGTGGGGACCTTGAATGACAGATTTTTGAGCACAACCACAGACTTGTGTCAGAGTACATGCCTATGCACCCCAGATTGGGAGCCCAAGGCAGACCAAGTACCACCAAAGTCCAACTTCGTGAAACAATGGGTTTTAATGGGGTTACTTAAGGGGACAGAAATGACGCAAAGATGGTTGTATCACCAAAGTTCATTCTAGCATGACTGACAGCTGACAAAGATGGGAACTTGGAGCACATTGCATAGTTTGAAGGTAGCACGACAGGTTGGAGAGTATCCTTTCCAAGTATCTGTTGGTCTAAACCACTTCCAGGCAGTCTGCCAGGATTCTGCTTTGTCCAGGCATCTGGCCTGGACCTGACAATCTTTTGTGCAGCTCAGCTTCCTTCTGTTTGAAGTTTCTTACTAACCAGGTGTAATGTTGCATACTTGTCCCAGGTGAGCTAGGCTCAGGCCTTACTTTGCCCTTTCATTTGGGAGGTGGAAACAGGTAAATGATGTGTTAAAGGCCAGCCTCGTTCTCATAGTAAATCTAAGGCCAGGGTATATACTACATGAGGCTCTGTCTTTAAAAAACCAGGCATGGGGCTGGAGAGATGGTTAAGTGGTTAAGAGCACTGACTGTTCTTCCAAAGGTCCTGAGTTCAAATCCCAGCAACCACATGGTGGCTCACAACCATCTGTAATGAGATCTGATGCCCTCTTCTGGGGTGTCTGAAGACAGCTCAGTGTACTTACATATAATAATAAATAAATCTTAAAAACAAAAACTGGCATGGCGATACACACCTTTAATCCTAGGACTCAGAGGCAGAAACAGGTGAAGCTCTGGGGGTTCAAGGCCAGCCTGGTCTACAGAGTGAGTCCCAGCAGCCAGGGCTACACAGAAAAGCCCTTTCTTGAAAAGTCAGAAAAAAAGGAGGGGGGATAGAGAGATGGCTCTGGTTAAGAGTACTTGCTAAGCTGGGCGGTGGTGGCACAAACCTTTAAACCCAGCACTCAGGAAACAGGCAGGTGGATCTCTGTGAGTTCTTGGCCAGCCTGGTCTACAGAGCAAGTTCCAGGGCAGCTAAGACTTTCTCTCTCTCTCTCTCTCAAAACCAAACAAAAAACAAAACAGACACACACACACACACACAAAAAAAGAACACTTGCTGCTCTTTAAAAGGACCCAGGCTCAATTCCCAACACCCCATTCCTGTCTAATTCCTGTCCAGGAGATCAAACACCCTCTTTCAGCTTCTGCCTGCACCAGGCACATGCTATAGTGTACAAACATGCAGGCAAAACACTCATGTAGGGGCTGGTGAGATGGCTGAGCGGTTAAGAGCACCGAGTGGTCTTCCAAAGTTCCTGAGTTCAAATCCCAGCAACCACATGGTGGCTCACAACCATCCGTAATGAGATCTGACGCCCTTTTCTGGTGTGTCTAAAGACAGTTGCAGTGTACTTACATATATACCACTGTCACTGTGAGCTGTATATTAGACTGTGCACCCCTAGATCACACATCATTGGGTCACCCCTACTAGTGGGGGGCAGGGGCTCCCATCAAAGGCCTCAAGGCATGGAGGTCAAAGTAGAGGAAGACACAGAGGGCGGAGCTGTCTGGTTGTGGAAGATGGAAGAGGCCCATAGGAGGGCTGCTCAGTCAAGTGGAAGCAGAGGGCGTGGCTAGGAAAGATTCTGGCAGCACAAGTATGAAGGCGTGTGAACAAGTGGGGGTCCTAACTATGATAAACTACTGTAGCCTAAAGACGGTAAGAGACTTAAGTGGTAGGAAGGAGTCAAGCCCTACTGTAGCCTAGACTGAGGATAAAATGTTGCCTCTTTATGCTGAGAACCACATCTTAGGTGCCTTGCAAGACAGCATCAAAATATCCACCTTGCCCTCGCATGCCTTGCTGCGTATTTGCTTCTGTACACATGCTTGTTTTTAAAACTTGAAAAAAAATAATTTTTTCCTAGAAGTCTAATGATGCAAAGTATAAAGCATAAAGCCCACCAATCAGGACAATGGCAAAGGTGACACTGTACATCCAGTCAGTAGCAGAGAGTGTCTGAGACAACAGATCCGGGGATGACAGACACAATACAGCTGAGTTCTCTGTCCCTCCCAGCACAGATCGGTGGTGTCTTGGGGGTCTGCTTCTCTCATAGCTTGACAATGTCGAGAGGTTGCTTAGGAGTGAGTTGTCGAGGGAGGTAGGAAGCGGATATCATGACTGGGTGGGTAAAAAGCCTAGATTTGCTCAAAGGTCTAAGACTTTTTTTTTTTTTTTTGGTTTTTTCGAGACAGGGTTTCTCTGTATAGCCCTGGCTGTCCTGGAACTCGCTCTGTAGACCAGGCTGGCCTCGAACTCAGAAATCCGCCTGCCTCTGCCTCCCAAGTGCTAGGATTAAAGACGTGCGCCACCACCGCCCGGCAAGGTCTAAGACTTAACAGGTATTTTGGAAGTTCTAATCTGGCTGGGGTATATCAAAAGGGAGAGAGCTAACTCAGAAGAAACTTCTACCTAAAAGTATAGTCCTGGGAGCTGCTGCCTTCTTCCAGGAGGGGGCGCTGCAGGACAAGTCTGGAACTAGTTTGGCTCATTCACCCCTGGGCTGCAAGCATCTGGGCCTCATTCTTAGTGACTGCAAGTTCTTGTTCCAGAGAGATGGAAAGTTGTCAGGAGTCTGGATCTAGACTCTGAGAGATGCCCTCAAAGTCCCTGTGCCTTAATAAAAGTAGTCCTGCCCCATGTCCACTTACCACCTACTCCAGCACTCTGAGTCATTTTCTGAGCATGAACCTCTCACAAACCTATGCACCACTTATGGGTTAGAAAAAAACAAAAACAAAAACAAAAAAACCCCGCTTCTTCATCTTTGGTCTTCCTGGCCATTCTCAGCTTAGGCGGGATCTTGGCATATTAGTTGAACAAAGGACAGCTGAGCTGAGTGGACTAGAAATGGGCAGTCTTGTTAGCTTCCTGAGGGTGGGCACTGGGCAGTGCCTTCGTAGTTCAGGCCAGGCTGAATCCTGCTACAGAAGATCAATGCCTAGGTGTCTGAGAGAAGATTCCCAGTGTTGGAGCTAAAGTCCTGACCTAGTAACTTTGTCTCTCTGCTCCTCCTGGTCAGAGATCATGGGCAAAGATTTTTTTTTTTTTTTTTTGGTTTTTCGAGACAGGGTTTCTCTGTGTAGCCCTGGCTGTCCTGGAACTCACTCTGTAGACCAGGCTGGCCTCGAACTCAGAAATCCGCCTGCCTCTGCCTCCCAAGTGCTGGGATTAAAGACGTGCGCCACCACTGCCTGGCAAGATTTTGTTTTATTATGAGACATGTTCTTGCTCTGTAGACCAGGCTGGCCTTGAACTTGGTTTACTCTGGAAGAGCAGCACAGCAACAGCACTCCAACCTTACTTTGCCTCACAAAGATGACGTTTGAAATCAGGACAGCACAGGGACATAGGTCCGATGATTTCTACAAGTGGGGTGAAGAGGAAGAGGAAGGCCTCCCCAGGCCTTTTTGGCAAGGAGCCCAGATGAGAAGGAGGAAACCGAAGGAAGAACAGGCTTCCCTGAGACTTCCTAAGCCAGCAGACTGACAGGGAAACAAAGTGGACAAAGTCCTCCTTCTTCAAGTCTCCACCCAGCTCTGACCTGTCCCTGTCTATGGCAGCCAGTTAATCAGCACAGCTGGGGGCTTGCCAGATGACTCAAACAGTGCCAGTTAAACCTGTTCCAAAGGGTGGCACGGGCTCCTTCCTCCTCAAGCTCCTCCTGAGGGCTCTCCTGGAACCAGCCATACCATAGCTTCCAGAACATAACCCTGGGGCTGGAGATGGCTGAGCAGTTAAAGGTTCAGTTCCCAGCATCCACTTCTTGCTCCAGGACACCTGATGCCATCTTCTGGCCTCTTTGGGCACCTGTACTAATTAATGCGTGCGCACAAACACAGACACACACACATACACAAACACAGACATGCATACATACACATAAATAAATAATAAATCTTAAAAATAAAAGAACCTTTCATGACATCTAGGTTAGGGGGTCTCTGGCTCTCATCCTGTCTTCTTGGAATGGCAGGTTTGGCGGCAGCAGCCTAAGAGGAAGCCTCTCATCCTCTCCACTGCAGATATCTGGAAAGCATTTGGGATTCAACCATAAGCTCAGAGCTGCTCTGTAGCCCATGAAGAAAGGAGAACAACAATGGATCTACAGCCATCAACAAGCCTTCCATTATGAAAGAAACCCAAGCCCAAACAAACGACCACACACCATGATGTCACTTTTTTTCTGACTTATTTACTGACATTTCTCAGATGCTCTACAGTTCCCCTCTGTCTCCTCTCTGCCAAGTCAGGGGCCCTCCTCCCTAGAGTTATGTATAAGACAGAAACCCCCTTTTCTCTTGGAAGGGCTTGCAAGGGTCAGATCATATGGGAGGGCGAGGGAAGATCCCTAAGGGATGACTTGTTGCCGCCCTCTCCAATCCTCAGATGCCCTGGTTCAGGACAGGCAAGGCTCCTTGCCATCTCCCCTAAGGACTCAACCAAGCTAGTTCCTTATTGGGTTTTCTCATCCTGTGAGACCACAACTCAGCCTGAAGAGCCTTCACTGGCCCTGCTCATTGGCAGAACCACAAGGGGTCAGGCTACAGCACTACCCTGAATGCACTGCTAGCCTAAACTATGAAAGCAGGAACATTCACTGTCTTGCAAGTCTGAGGAGTCAATGATAGACGGATGGGCTTTTTCCTCAGTCACCTTCAGTTAGTTCCTAACCCTGGCCCAAGCTGATTTATTAAAGAAAAGACACTGTGTCTCTGCTATAGCCAATCACAGCTCCCAGTACCCTCCCTGGTCCCTCTGCCCCGTGGGAGGGAGCACATGTGCAGGCTCAAAGGTTGTTCCGTTGAAATGTTTCACTTAGGTTCTGGTTGGCATCTGGTTCCTCTGTCAGCATCTCCACAGTCTCCCATTCCCCAGTTCGGCTGGACCTTTTAATGGCATCTACCACGCTCTGCATATACAGTCCATCCTCAAATGAGGCAGCCATAGAGACAGGGGTGCGGTCCCAGGTACGGCAATCCCCCTGCCCCTGGAAGGACTGACGCAAGGCCTGAACCATATAGACCATACCTTTCAAGTAAAGCAGTGGGACATCCTGAGGACCCTGCTCAGGGAGCCCTGCACCCACAGCCAGAGAGTCTCTCACCAGCAGCTCCTCTTGTGCAGCAGAGTTCTTCTGCCCATAGAGGTCAGCTCCCCGGGCCACAAGGCGCCCTGCCGAGCCTACTACCATGACCTCATGCACAAAGGCACCTGGCATGTTGAAGTTGAGTGTCACTGTACTGCACACCCCCCCACCCATGAGCATCTGGAAAAAACAAAAGTCATCACTGGTGACATGCCGGATGCCACGGATGGTGGCATTCTGCCTCACAAAGGTCTTGAGGAGTCCATGCACCTTCTCAGCTTTCTGGCCAGTCAAGTGGGTCAACAGGTCCACAATATAGGTACCCATGGTGTGCAGGCCCCCACCACCCATAAGCTCGTCACAAATCCAGCCATAGCTGGGGCTGAGCAGGCTCCCAGAGTAGATGCGGGCGTCGCAGATCATCACGGCCCCCACGTAGTGCTCTGCAATCAGCTGTTTCATGCGCACAAAAGCAGGCAGGAAGCGCAGAACATTCCCCACCAGGCTCATCAGCTGTGGGTAGTAGCGAGCCGCGGTCACCATCCGGAAGGCGTCCACAGATGTCGCTGCCTTCTCGCATACCACATTTTTCCCAATTCCTATGACAAAAGACAATGAGAAAAGTTCAAAGTTCCTTGTGGGGGGGGGGAACAATCTTTTATTTGTTTGCTCTTGAGACAAGTTTTTTAGGTAGCTTTGGCTATTCTAGAACTCACTCTGTAGACCAGGCTAACCTCGAACTCAGAGATATATGCCTGTCTCTGCCTCCCAGGTGCTGAGATTAAAGGTATGCACCACCACCACACAAGTTTATTTCTCAAGCCTGACAAGGTGGGATATACCTATAATCTCAGCATTTGGGGGTGGGGGTAGGGGTGGAGGCAGGAAGATCTGGATTACATAACATTCAGTATATATATACACACACACACACCCCTCTCCAAGGAAAATGTCTCTTATATAAACAGGTGATCTGGAACAGAGGGCGACTTAGAACATATCTAAAAGGTCTCAGTACCTGCAAGGATAAGTCCTTCCAGTAGAGTGTGGTGGGTACTGGGGATGGGATACCAGGACCAAGGGAGGCTTGACAGGGGAGTTCCTGGGTAACAGAGCATGGACAAAGGGCATGCAGAGAGGGGGTGTGACCTATGTCAAGACTTTAAGGCAGGGAATTGCTGACATCTGGGTGCATGCCAGGTGTCATGATTTGAATATGCTTGGCCCAGGGAGTGGCACTATTAGGAGGTGTGGCCTTGTTTGAGTAGGTGTGTCACTGTGGGTGTGGGCTTAAGGCCCTCATCCTAGCTGCCTGGAAGTCAGTCTTCCACTAGCAGCCATCAGATGAAGATACAGAACTCTCAGTTCTGCCTGCACCATGTCTGCCTAGATGCTGCCATGCTCCCACCGTAATGATAATGAACTGAAGCTCTGAACCTGTAAGTCAGCTCCAATTAAAGGTTGTCCTTTATAAGACTTGCCTTGGTCATGGTGTCTGTTCACAGCAGTAAAGCCCTAACTAAGACACCAAGACACAGAGCCAGAGAGTCTATGTGGTATTTAAAGTGATCTGGGAAAGTAGACAGACACTAGGCCCCACTCCCTCCCAAGACCATTCTAGGTGGAGGTGCGATCCAAAATGGGGATCTGGAGATTCCTTTCCTCAAATCTTCCCCATCTACATTTCCTGGGTCAAAAATCACTGGAAGCACCTCATTCATGCCACTTTTCAAAAGATTCTGTGTCTGTGTGGTATATGCAAGTGTATATGCTTGTATGTGGAGTGTGTGTGTGGAGCTGGTCACATAATGCATGCCCATGGAGCCACATCTGGCCTGGAACTCACTCTGTAGACCAGGCTGGCCTTGAACTCCCAGAGATCCTCCTGCCTCTGTCTCCCGAGTGCCGAGATTATAGGTGTACAGCCACACCAGGCTGCTTTAGTTTTCAAGATACTGTCTCTCACTGGGTTTGGTTACACTGGCTGGCCAGCAAGCCCCCTAACTCTGCCTCCCCAGCTCCAGGATTTCTGACACGCGCTGCTCTGCCCCACTTTATGTGGGTGCTGGGACTGCTGGAAATCGTGGCTCAGGTTCTCATGGTAGCCCTTTACTGAGCCACTTCCTCTACCCCGCATATATCCAACTTTCAATATATCTTGTGACTTCATCTTCACGCTGCACCCAGGATCTAAGCCATCCTGACCGCCACTTACCTTATTCAGGTGGTCAGGGTTTTGTTTTTCCAGGATTATACCAATGGTCATTTCTTAGAAGACGAGACTAGAGGATCAGAAGTTCAAGGCCAGTCTCAGTTATCCCAAGTCACGTAATTGGTCTCTGTTTCTGCTCTGGCGCCCTTCAGTTTTCTCGCAAGACAACGGTCAGGGTAGTTATGTTTGAACTGGTTACAGTTTGCATCCTGACATTCTCTAAAGGGCACAAGTCAAAGGTTTGGTCCCTGACACTTGGTGCTACTGAGAAAGGAAACCTTTGGACAGAAGCAAGGCCACTGGAGGCTGTGCCTTTGAAGGGGCTACTGAGTTCCTAACCAGTTCCCTGTTCTCTGCTGGCTTCCCCGCTGCCGGGAAGCACAGAGCTTTGCTCCCAGGCTGGGTGGGGTGGCTCACACCTGCAATCATAGCAACTGGAGGTTGTAACAGGAGGGTCCTGAGCTTGAGGCCAGCCAAGACTACACAGTGAGAGTGTGTTTCTAACAGACACACGGAGCAGTCTTGTCTCACTACACGGTCTTTGCCTTTCTGATCTATCTCACAAGGGTCCAGAGAAGACATAGCTACCGCCATGGCTAAATGGCTAAAACGTCAAACAAAGAAAACCTTTTCCCTTGAACTCACAGAGAGCCCCCTACCTGCTGCCTTCCAAGTGTTGGGATTACGGTCTGACACCAGGTCTGACACTACTCCCCAAAAGCCCTTCCTTTCCTTTATATATCTCAAATATTTTGTTCTAGTGATGGGAATCTAACACAAAATTAATATGGTTTTCAGATTAACTTCTCCCAAAAAAAACTTTCCAATGGATTTATATTTCAATCAGAATAAAAGTTAAAGTCCTGGCACCAGGCATGGTAACACATGCCTGTAATTCCAGCAGTTGGGAGTCAGAGACAGGGGACTATGAGATGGAGGCCAGTCTTGACTACACCAAAAGGCCTTGTTTTCAAAAGAATTAGGGCTGAGAAGATGGCTCAGTGGAAGTTTGGGGGAAGCTTGCTCTGCAAGCCTGATGACTTAAAGTACAATTGCCAGATTCTACTGACTCCAGGAAGTCTGCTGAGCCAACTACCATGTGCTCTGTGACACACACACACACACACACACAAACACACATACACACATTCATATACAGACACCAACACCCTATATACACATATACAATAATAACAAAATTTAAAAGTACAAACATGCCTGGCCTATTAATTCAATTCTAGCCTGGAAATTCAAAGAGATTCAGTCTGAGAATAAAAAGCAAAAGAGGATTAGCTGCGATTCAGCCCAGCTCTTGCCCAGCCTGCTCTAGGTCAATCCCCAGGCACTGAAAAAAAAAAAAAAAACGCAAAATCCGATTAGTGGTCCTACTGATAGGACCTTGATTTCTGACCGGAGACCCTTCCAATTTTTTCCTTTAGCTCTTCTTCCTACCATGGTCCCTCCTCTGCTCACCCTGCACCAGCTGCTCCCTGGAGATGGTGCAGCTGTGTTCAAGAGCCTCGTGGTCAGAGAGACGCAATGATTATTAGCACCGCAGAATGGACAGGTGGACCCAAACACCAGCACAGCCAGCAAAGTCTTGAGAGGGATGACTTAAAAGTTCCTGATTCTTATGGAAGAGCATCTTGAACAGTGTGTGCTCCAGGGCACACAGGAGCCAGTCAGACGAACCCCCTGGTTCCATAGGTGCTGCATGGTTTGAGGCATGACCTCCAAACCTTGATGTCCTTGTCCTGGGCCCTTACTGTACCCCACCCCGCTCTGGGTGTGCAGATCTGCAAGAGCCGTGCTGTTCACTACTTTGGTTGCACATGTTTTCTGAGTGTCTTCAGGTGAGACAAAGACTGGATGCAGATGAGTTCCGGAGGTTCACTACTGGGCACAGCTTGTCCTGATGGACGGATTCTGTCCACAGAAGTCGTGCCGCCCCAGGCTCAGCATGGCTATCTTTCCCCACAAACACTGGTCACCAGTGACTATAAATCTTGTAGCAAAAGATAAAAAAAAAAAAGGAAAGAGAGAAAGAAGAATATACAAATGACCAATGTCTCCCATGATGGATGGCCTCCAGTTGGCCAAATAACCAGGAAATGCCAACTCTTAGTGGTAAACTTGAGCACCAGGGCCAGAAATTTCTGTCATCAAAAATTCTCTCACTTCACATTGCATGACTGGAAGCCCTGTCGATGTGTGTGAGTTTTGTGGGGGTCTGGCTTTTTGCCTTTTTTTTTTAAACTGTAAAATGAGTCAACCTACCCTCCAGGGAAGATGACTGAATTAACTGAGGTAGCACTGGCAAGGCAAGGCACTGGGCTTGGCACAGCCTTCATCACAGGAGAGGCAGAACCAACGACACTACAGAGAAGGGCCTCCTCTAACTCAGACTTTCAAGATTCACCAATGTCACTGTTAGCCTTCTGTCTAAGCTCCACCCCACAGTTACCTGGCAACAGCCCGGTATGCTCCACCCCAGTTACCTAGCAACAACCAGGTATGCCTGACTCACTATAAAGGGGCTGCTTGCCTGCTTCTCTCTCTCTTGCTCTTGCCTCCCTGCTCTGCTCTGTCCTCTCGCCCCCTCCCCCCCCAAGTGCTCATGGCCAGCCACTACGCTCCCCAACTCCTCTCCCCATGCCCTGAATAAATTCTATTTTATGGATACCATCTTCGTGTGGCTGGTCCTTCAGCGGGAAGGGACGCCTCAGCATGGGCCTGCAGAGGCACCCCCTTCCCCCATACCTGACTACACCTCCACAGAACATATTCCCCCCTCTTTATCTTTTTATAAACACACTGGCTACAGTTTCCAGGCAAATACTTTCTGTGTTTACTATTTTGAAATGCTTTTTTCTTCTTTGGGGGGAGCATAGGCTTGAAATAAGGTCTTACTCTGTAGGCCAGGCTACCTTCAAACTTACCTCCCAACCACCCTGACCCTCGAGCAGTCCACAGAACATTTATCATCAACACATAATGGAGCCTCAGGCCTGAAGTCTCAGAATGCTGAGCCTTTCTGCTTATAGCAAGGAGCACCCGTAGAACATGGCGCCACTGTGTCAGGTCAGGTCAGGACTCCCTCCATCTCCTGCTCTCCTCCAGACAACTGAAGCTTCGCAACAGGTGCTGGCAGGATAACAAGACAATAGCTCGCTAGCTCAACTGTCACATGTCAGGGCAGGGAGCGGCATGCCCTGGGCAGGGGTCAGGCTTTTGCACAGGGGGCCCTGCAGGAGGGAAAGGAGCCCCCAGCTGCTATTACTCCTGCTTCTGGAGTCTCTCCAACCTTCTCCCACATCTGCAATTTCTAAGGGCAATTGCCATTTGGCTGTTAAACACATGTGGCTGACCAGTGAGGTATAATTAGGTTCTCAGACACAAAACCCACTGAGAGTCGCAGATCGGCCCACCCAGGAGCTTCTTGTCATAATAACACTCTGCTCAGCTTGAGACAATCACTAAAGCGTGGGAAAGTGAAGTGATTTTGGAAGAGAATGGGGTCAAAACCCCATTTTCAGCATGCCCAATAGAAGAGCTTTTGAAAATAGAACCCAGGAGTCTTATTAGCAGGAAAGCAGAAATGTTAAGATGTAATCAGGCTCCTGGAGGCTAACCATGCACTTCAACCTTCTGTTAGACTTGGGTTGTCTTGAAATACCTGTGTATATGAGTTTATTTAGCTCTCCTTCCAGGAAGTCAAAGAGGCGTTACTGAATGAAAGCTGCTGCTTGCTTCCTGTCAGCAGGAACGAGTCCCTGAGAACTTTCTAAATGTTGCAGTGCTGGGGTTGAACCCAGGGCCTCCAGCATGCTCAGCCCATCCTCTGAGCTTTACCCCCCAGCCCCCATGGGTGCATTTTATCTCAGGTTTTCTGAAGGGTAAACATGTTTCAAGCTGCCAGCCTCTAGTTCCTGCTCCCTTAACAAGGCCCACAGGAGCTGGCCCAGTCCTCCTCGAACGTCTTCGTTCCTTAGTAACACACCATAAGAAGTGGGGGTCATAGACTGGGCTTAGGACACCTGCATTTTTCCAATCTCTACTGAGAGGTCCGAGAGTAAGTGATTCATATAGTAGGGTGAGTAGGGCCCACGAAGGGCATCACTTTCATATATTATGTTTAATAAAATCCAGGGAGATACATTAACATTTTTATTCATTATTACTGTATGTGTTTGCCCATGTATGTGTCTGCGTGTATGTATGTGTATACATAGCATATGGGGCTCATGTGCCTTGGTGTACGTGTAGAGGCCAGAGGACAGCTTTGTGGAGTTGGTTCTCTCCTCTCACCTTTCTGTGGGTTCCGGAGATCGGATCATGCCAAGCTTGTATGGCAAGAGCCTTGACCCCCTGAGCTGTCTCAATGGCTCACACTTTCCTTTTTTAATTAAAAAGGTTTTATGGATCTGGAGCAATGGATGGCTCAGTGGTTAAGAGCACTTGCTTTTCGTGCAGAGGATCTGGGTTCAGTTCCCAGCACCTACATGGTGTTCACAAACATCTGCGATGCCAGTTTCAGGGGATTCAGCCCCCTCTTCTAGCCTCCTCAGGTTCCAGGCATGCCTGTGGTATTCATACATAATACTCAGGAAATAAAAGTACAGTTTTGTTTTGTTTTTTCTGAGGCAAGATCTCTCTACATAGCCCTGGCTGTCCTGAAACTCACTACATAGACCAGGCTAGCTTTAAACTCACAGAGATCCGCCTGCCTCTGAGCACTGGCATTAAAAGTGTGAGCCACTACGCCTGGCTTTACTAGAAACTTGAGTTTGATAATCAGCAGAGCAGGCAGTCACTCTTGCCACCAGCCTAGCTTCATTCTTTCCCCGTCCCATGTCCATATTAGCTCTCTGTCCACCAGCAAAGTGGACCACATGGATAGACACTGTGAATGTCTTATTTACCCAGTATGTCAGGCCCTGGGCCAAGCATTGGGGAAACATAGTATCAGTCATGGGCTTAACTTGAAGACTTACACTTCAGGAGTTCAAATGACCATATAATAAAATGTAGACTGCACAGCAGGAATCTGGCCTGACCTGAGTTCAGGGAGGCTTTCTAAGGAACTCAAGTTCTTGAGACTAAATTATCTGGGTCAGTCTGCTTGGGGAGTAATCTTTTGTTATCATAATAGCCCATGAGAAAAGAATCAGTAAACTTAATGTGTGTGTATAAAATATATATAGACATGCATATTTAATTTTAATTAATTCTATAAGCTTTATTATTTAACAGCAAAAACCTTTTAAATAAAACAAACACATCAAAATTAGCCAGAGCCAAAGTCTATTGTCTACAGCTCAGTGAATTTTATATAATTAATATAGTCATTCTGAACTTCACACTGGATTTTACAGTTTAACTATGGAATATATTTTTATGCACTTATCCATCATCAAATATGAAAAATCCTTGGCAGAATTAGAACTAGGAGAACAATTATCTTCTTATATCTTTTATAACTCAGACTGGGGAGCCGGGGAGCTGGGTGTTTGTTGGACGTGCTTGAGGATTTGAGTTTGGAAACCATGTAAAACCTGGTGCAGTGATATGTACATAGAACCTCAATGCTTAGGGCTGGGGACAGAGACAGACACAGAGCCTGGGGTTACTGGTTGGCCAGTCCAGCTGAAATGGTCAACTCAGTACAGTGTCTCAAAAAAAAAAAAGGAGATAGATCTGGAGAGCTGATTCCGTGGTTAAGAACGCCTACTATTCTTGCAGAAGACCCAAGTTCAAGTCCCAGCACCTACACTGAGCATCTCTTTGCTGCCTCTAAGTGGAGCTCCTTGGGCACCTGCCTGCACTCATATGTACCCCCTACACAAAATTAGAAATAAAATTACCCAATATCAACCTCTAGCATGCATATATATATATATATATATATATATATATATATATATATAATGAAGGGTACATACATTCCCACACACAGTATGTACAAATGCACACCACAAACATAAGATCAAAAAAATGCTCTAACAAGAAGGAAAAGCAATTCTGCCTACATTCCAAGACCTAAGTTATAAAGTTATCATATCTTAAATTCCTGGGCCCCAGCTCCATTTCCATCTTTTGTTTGGGGCACTGGGGACTGAACTCAAAGCCTCATGCACACTAGCTCTATCTACCCCTGAGCTATACCTCTATGTTCCAATGGGCCTCAGATTCAAAGGAAAACTTTGAGGAGTCAATTTATTCCCTCCACCATGTGGGTTCACGGGATCAAAGTCAAGCTCCTCAGCCTTGGCAGCAAGCACCTTTACCCACCAAACCATATCACTGGCCTTCTTTCTTTTCTTTTCTAAACACAATTTTTCATATATCCTAGGCTGTCCTTGAAGTCATAACGGAGCCAAAAATGATTCCTGCCCTACTGCCTAAATGCTAGGACTCTGGGTATTTACTGTTGAGGTTTTGTCTTTTATTGTCTGTCTATTTTAATGCTAAGTGCGGGGGCGGGGGGGGGGGCAAGTCAGCTTGTAGTCCCCGTGACCCTTCCCCAAGTTATTCTGATTGGTGAATAAAGATGCCAACAGCCAATAGCTGGGCAGAAGAGAACATAGGTGGGGGTTTAGGTTTCCTGGGCTTGGGGGCAGGAGGAGGAAAATGACAGAGGGAAGGAGAAACTGCCATGGGTTGGCTGAACCATAAAAACATGGCCCCGAGGGCTGGCCAATTGGAGTTAAGAGCAGCCCAGATGAAACATTAACTGGTAAGGAATAATTCAGGGGTATTGACCGGAAAGTAGATTCTAACAGCATGGAGGCTTGGTATCTGCCCAGCTCGTGTGCTGATTAAGGCTTACTGTAAATATAAAGGCTGTGTGTGTGTTTTTTTTAATCCAGGAACTCAATAAACCAAAGGCGGGGTAGAAACCCTGGGCCGGGATTTAAAATTCCTACAATATATACCACCACCTGAGTGGATTAAGTCTTATGTGGTTCTTGAGAATGAATCCTGGTTTTCATACATGCAGGCAAACACTCTACCAACTGAACTACATCCTCAGACCTTCAGTTTCTTTAACTGACAACAAAGACATTTGGGTATGTGATCATCCAGTTTGCATCAGAACCACCCAGGAAGTTTGCCCAGGGAGTGTGGCACCCACCCCAGAAAGGCAGGAAATCTGAGGTGCTTGAGAAATTACACTTCTATCCCAGGTGACATTGCTTCTTTGGTGGTGCTGTGCAGGAATCCTTGCAGTGTAAGATGGGGTTTGGAGTATGGTGTGTGGGGTGGGATGTATGACACCAGACAAGATCTGCAGGAACACACAGTGGGTGCTGAACCAGACACTACTCAGGGCAGCAGCAGGCCTCACTGTTCTTTTACTTCGTGTCGGCGAAGGCTAGGAGCTATGGTCCTACTAACTGACATGGGAAGAAAGAAGGACGATGAGAGCATGGGTCTGTGTCATTTAGGTCCTCATACCTGCAAGTCTGTGTCAGGGCTGTGTCACTCACACTACTGTCTTTACCAAACTCTGTGTCTTTTATAGGCTGACCATATTATATCACAACCCACGAAACATGCTTAGGTAGACAGATGGAAGCTTCAGGTAATTATGAAAACACCGACTAAGTGACTGTCTTATCTTCCTCCAATTCTAAAAAGACTGCAGTTACAAAGCTTAGACCCTTAATTTGTTTGTTTGGTTTTTTTTTGTTTGGTTTTGTTTTGTTTTTCGAGACAGGGTTTCTCTGTGTAGCTCTGGCTGTCCTGGAAAACACTTTGTAGACCAGGCTGGCCTTGAACTCTGAAATCCTTTTGCCTCTGCCTCCCAAGTGCTGGGATTAAAGGCATGCACCACCACTGCCTGGCTCAAAATTTATTTCTAAAAACTAAATTTAATTAAATAGGGGTAAAGGGGTAAGCATGTTGCCTAGTGATACAGTTCTTGCTTATCACTGTACAAAGCCCAGAATTCAATTCTGAGCATCAAAATAGAGAGGGTGAGAAAGGGGGGAGAAGAGAGTGAGGGAAAAGTTAAAATTAAAAATTAAAAGCGTGCACCACCACTGCCCGGCCGCTTAGACCCTTAATTAAAGACAACAGCAACACAAAGAAAAAGAGCAAGAGAGACAGATCCAATAACAGAAGAAAAGAAGAGAAGCTAGGAGCAGTGACACATACATATAATCCAGCATTCAGAAGGGTGAGGCAGGATTGTGAGTTGGGGGACAGCCTTAGCTACATAGTAAACTCTAATCTCAAGATATATATGATGAAAAGAAGAACCTGCCTATTGTTCAGAGGCAAGAAGAACTCACTAGGAACCTGAAGAACAGCTCACTAGGCCACACCCTGTCCGTCAGGGCCAGAAGGTCCCCAGGCCCACAGTTTCCCAGGAGAGTGGACATGTGAGCAGGCTGTCCAGTGGTTTATGTCAGGAAAGCCAAGACTGACGGAGAGCCTTCCTGCTGTCTGGCAATATGAGATTGCAGTTTGCCAGGAAGGGTGGTGCTCATCACAGCCAAGGGCTGACAAAGCATGGGAAACAGAAGCCTTCTAGACAACCTCGTCTCCTTCCTGTGGTGCTGTGTGCTACAGCAGGACAGAACAAACACATCCGTCACAGCTGGTATCTGAGGGTCCAGGGAACGCTGACTACCCTGAGGCCAACTGGACCTGAAGGAGTGCAGCCGTCTCCAGCTCCTTGATGGGCTGAGCTTCTGCTGAGGGTTAGTAGTGAATGGGGAGTAGAGAGAGCTGTGTCCTTTACTCCCCTTTAGAGCTTTTAGAATCTCCAACATGCCTTTCCCCACCTCTGCCCTAGCGATATCTCAGAGCACCACTACCCACTGATGAAGACAAAGGAGGAATGGCCAGGCCTAGGAGAGGGCAGTGAGCTGTGGAGGACGGCCCAGAGGAGGAGACACAGTCTGCTTCTGTGGCCTGATGGTGCATACCTAGAGCCTTCACGGATATCTGCCGGGTGAGCGGAGGTGGGATGTTGATGCAAACCAGGTCTACGTCTTGATGCAGCAAAACGTCATCCGTCTGGCTGGTGTAGAAGGTGATGTTCATCTCCTCGGCCAGCTGCTTTGCCTCTTCCTCAGTCTTTCCCCACAGGGCCTCCACCGTGAAGCCCTCTGCCCTCAGCAGAGGGACCAGGACCCGGGCTGAGCTGCCAGTCCCGAACACACCCACTCCTGGCAGCAACTTCATCCTGGCCTCTGCTTAACCACTCATGTCCTTACGAGGGTCCCCAGGATACAGCTGACCATCCTGTAGTCCTGATCAAACATGGCTCCTAAAACAGAAACCAACTGTCAGTGGCAGAGATAATACTCAGAGGAGCCTAGATTCTAAGGCAATTTGGAAGCAACAAGTTCTCTGTCCCTGAAGCACAAATAAAATATTTTTCCAAAATAAAAAGTTGAAGAATCTTATTCCTGGAACACTGGATACCACAATCACCTACTGGACACAGAGAAAACAAGCAAATGAATGAGAAGTAGGGTCAAATCCTTATTCTATCTAACCCTGGTTAAGTGATTTAGCCTTCAAGGCTTCAACCACAAAATAAAGATTGATCTTTAGACTTCCTTCTTTTAAAAAGCATTTAATGAGTGTGTGTGTGTGTGTGTGCGTGTGTGTGTGTACCTGAGTATATAGGGTTTGAGACCCCAAACCAAAACCACAAAAATGGTTCTCTTCCTTTTTGCAAACAGATATCCACCCTGGGGTACTTGGAAGGCCAAGGAAGGAGTTTTGTATGCCTAAGGTCAGCCTGGCCTATGAACAAGAGTCTGTCTCACAAAAGGTTGAAAAAAGGTGCCAACCCTGGTAATGCACACCTATAATAGCATAGAGAAAGCAGAGGTAAGTGGATCTCTGTGAGTTCAAGTCCAGCCTGGTGTACATACTGAGTTCCAGGACAACCAGGGCTATGTAGAGACCCTGTCTCAAACAAAACAAAACAAAAAGACTGAAAACCAGGGTAGCTAATAAAAGTGATCAGTTAGATAAATAACCCTGGGGCCACTAAAACCACCTACTTGAAAGACAAATCACTACACGCTCAGTGAAAAGAAGGGGAATCCTGGTTCTCAGGGCAGCCCTGCGCATCCTGTACTCCCAGCCAGTGTGCCTGTGCCGTTGTGAGCCGCTGACGTGAGCATTGCACAGGCAGCTGGCAATTCCAGAGCCTTCGGTGTTTTCTGGTTCGTTTCCTTATGTGTGTCATCAGGATGTTTATTTATTTACTTATTTGTAGTCAGGGTCATGTGTACCCTGGTGTGGCCCCAACTATTAACCACACCTCGTTTTAGGTGCTAGGGAATGAACCAGGGCTTCGTGAATGCCAGACAGAGCTTTCTACCAAATAAAGCACACCCTCTTTGTGCTTTTGGTCTTTGTTTTGGTCTTTGTGTGTACCTTATTGTGTACACACACACACACACACACACACACACATATATACACATTTTTTTTTTCAAAACAGGATTTTTCTGTGTAACTCTGGCTATCCTGGAACTTGATTTATAGACCAGGCTGGCATTAAACTCAGAGATCCACCAACCTCTGCCTCCCAAGTGCTGGAGTTAAAAGGCAAGAACCACCACTACCCAAGGAGATATATATATATCTTAATAATATAATATATTATATATCTAAATAATATAATACATTAATTAAACACAGGTAGTGTAAAACAACATGAGTTAGATTTTTTTGGTAACCTGTTTACTTCCACTGACTCAAGGGTAGCTAATCACCCATGAAAAGGCCTCTGAGGTGGCCAAATGGCATGAAGCTAGGCAAGCAATAGGTGCCTCCCGCACAAGCAGGAACAGCTAGTTTTCCTGGTTTACTTTCTCACCCCTAAATTTCTTACTGCAGAGTACAAGCTCGAGGTGATGGGGAAGGCCACACAGATGGGTTCAAATCCTGATTCTGTCACCAGTTGGGTGGCCTTCAGTAAGTCAGTCAGTTTCTTTCTCCCCACCCCCTTCATTTTTATTTTTTGAGCAATGTTCCATATTATAGTCTAGAACTCACTGTGTAACTCAAGCTGACTTCAAACTCACAACAATTTGTCTATCTCAGCTTTCCTAGAGTTGCAGTCAGAGGTATGTGCTATCAAGTGTAGCAAAAGCATTCATCCTGTTTTTTAAATTTAATTTTTATTCTATGTACATTGGTGCTTTGTGTTTTGCCTGCACACATGTCTGTAAGTGCTGGGAATTGAACCAGGGTCCTTTGGAAGGGCAGCTGTGCTCTTAACTGCTGAGCCATCTCTCTAGCCTCTGTGTTCATCTTTTTAAAAAGATTATCTATCTTTGACCTTACATCTCTGTAAAAGCTGTGTGTGTGTGTGTGAGAGAGAGAGAGAGAGAGAGAGAGAGAGGTGTGTGTGAGAGAGAGAGAGAGAGAGAGAAAGCAAAGTACAATGATATATATATATATATATATATATGTTTGAAAATGCTGTAAGTTACCCCATTATTTTGTTTGTATACTAACATTTTTAAAAGAGAAAAGAAGATTTGTTGTCAGGTGTGAATAGAGATTAGTTTTTCTTTTTCCAACTACATAGAAAATACATTGAGATGCACTGTTTTATGTTTGCTGGTTTTCTGAGGGAAGGCGGGTTCTTCTGGCTTACAGTTCTGGGAATAGCGCATCATGACATAAGACAACAGGTGAGGACGGAGCTGGCTCCATGGAGTCCACAGTCGGGACGCTGAGAGCAATAGTCTTTGTTTGCTTTTTGAGGCAGGGTTTCCCTGTGTGGCTCTGGCTGTTCTGGAACTCACTCTGTAGACCAGGTTGGCCTCGAACTCAGAGATCTGTCTGCTTCTGTCTGCTAAGTGCTGGGATCAAAGGCATATGCCACCACTGCCTGGCAAAATCTTTTTTTTCCTTTCGACATGATCTCATGTATTTCAGGCTAGCGTCTAACTCACCATGCAGCTGAAGATACCTTGAACTCCTAATTCTGCAACTTGCACCTACCAAATGTACGACCACAACCAGCTCAAAATTGTATGTTGTTTTGAATTTAAAATGTTTATTATTATGTGTCTGACTATAGACATGCACATATCAAGGCATACATGTAGAGGTCAGAAAATAATTTCTGGGAGTTAGTTCTCTCCACCATGGATTCTGAGAATTAAACAGGTCATCAGGCTGGTGCAGCAAGTCTTACTAGCCCAAAGTTTCATTTCCTGCCTGCAGCCACGCTCTCCCAGCTTCTCGGTTACCTGACAACCCAACTCACTATAAATAGCACCCCTCAGCGCGTTTTCTCTCTCTCTCTCTTTCTCTCTCTCTCTCTCTCTCTCTCTCCCTCCCTCCCTCCCACTTACTCTCCCCCAGCCCTCTTCTTTGTCTATCTCTCTGTCTCTCCATTTTCTCCCCTTTCTATGTGGTCATGACTTTTCTTATCTATTTTCTCCTCTTCCTTTGTCTTTTTATCTCTTTTCTCTTTCTATTTTCTTAATAATAAAACATCAAAGCTATGGGCCGCCTCTTATTAAACTCGCCATACGGAGCTAGCTGGTACGCGCCGTCATCTGAGATTCAGCCACGCAGACAGTCTGCACAGGTAACTGGCAGAGAAATCCACACCAGAATGGCCCTGCCTTCTGCGTGAGATTTCTCTGCCCGCCCGCGTGCGCCCATGCGCAGAGACCGGCCGGCAGTGTGACTGCCCGCTCCCCGTTGTGCTGAGGCACGCGTGCATCTTGCCTGCTTCCCCAAAAACCCCACGCGGGCTCCGTGTCCGCCTGTGTCCTCTGCGACGTGCACGCCGAGAGCGAGGCCTACGTGCTGCTGGCCTGGCCTGGCGCGTGCCCCACCCCCAACGTCCCTGCGCCAAGGCCCGCGCTTTCCTTCCCCCCCCCCCACACCAGTCACACCCACTTTCCCTCCATTGTATCTGGGATGGGTGCATGACAAGGTCCTTCACAGTCTCTTGGGGCTCTACCATCCATTATAGGGCTACTTGGCTGTTCGTGAAATTACAATCTCCTAATTCAACTTTTCTTATTAACTTCTGAGTATACACGTTGTTTCCTGTAAGTAGCTATGTTCCACTGATTTACTTTTTAAAGATGGCACAAAGAAGACTAGGAGAACTAGGTTCAGTCAGTAAAGTGCTTGCCACAAAAGCCTAAGGATCTGTAGTTGGATTCCTAGTATGCCACAAAAACCATGGCTTTTCATAAGTGGTGGCACATGCCCATCAGTCAAGAAAGAACAATCCCTGGAGCTTCTCGGGCAGCTAGTCTAGTAGAATCCGAATGTTCCAGGTTCCGAAGAGGGGTTGGGGAGATGGCTCAGTGGTTAAAGCACATGTTATATAAGCAGGAATTCAGATCTACAGAACCAATGTAAATGCCCAATGGGCACGGCCATCCATGATTCTAGGCTTGGAAGGTGGGGAGACAGGATCTCCAGAGTAAGCTGGCTAGCTAGACTAGACATAGCAGTGAGTTCTGTGTTTAACTGAAAGACCTCACTCAAAGCATAAGATGGAAAGAGATGGAGGAAGACCTCCACTATCAACCACAGGCACATACATGTACCCACACTCATACATGTAGAAAAGAAAACAAAACAAAAGGTGGAGGGGTAAAGATGGTTCTGCAGGTATCACTAAGCCTGCAGACTTGAGTTTGATTCCTAGAGCTCACACAATAGAAGACACCCAATTCCCACATGTTGACCTTGACCTCCACACTTGAGTCATGGCATATGCATACTTATACATATGTTCACATGTCTTCATTAGGATTACTATTGCTGTGTTGAAATGCCATGATCAAAGCAACTTGGGAAGGATAGGGTTTATTTCACTTACAGTTCCATGTAATAGTTCATTATGGAAATGGCCATCTTACCAAAAGCAATCTATAGATTCAACATAATTCCCATCAAAGTCCTAATATAATTCTTTACTGACCTTGAAAGGTCTGTACTCAACTTCATACAGAAAAACAAAACAAAACAAAAACCCCAGGATAGCTAAAACTATCCTGTACAAGAAAAGAACTTCTAGAGGGATCACTATCCCTGATTTCAAGCTGTACTACAGAACAATAGTAATAAAAACTGTATGATATCAGCATAAAAAAAGACAAGTTAATCAGTGGAATTGAATCATATACCCAAAAATAAACCCATCCACCTATGACACGTGATTTTTGACAGACAAGGAAGCCAAAAGTATACAATGGAAAAAAAGAAAGCATCTTCCACAAATGGTTCTGGTCTAACTGGATGCTCACATGTAGAAGAATGCAAATATATCCATATCTATCACCTTGCATAAAACTCAAATCCAAGTAGATTAAAGACCTCAGCATAAAATCAGATACACTAAACCTGATAGAAGAGAAAGTGGAAACTCTCCTCTCTCTCTCTCTCTCTCTCTCAAAGATTTATTTATTTTATGAATGTGAGTACACTGTCACTGTCTTCAAACACACCAGAAGAAGGCATCAGATCCCATTACAGATGGTTGTGAGCCACTATGTGGTTGCTGGGAATTGAACTCAGGGCCTCTGGAAGATCAGTGAGTGCTCTTAACCAATGAGCCATCTCTCCAGTCCCGAAACTCTCCATTCTCTACAGAGGAAACTCTAATGGCTAAGAAGCACTTAAAGAAATGTTCAACATCCTTAGCATTTCCATCAGGAAAATGCAAATCAAAATGACTCTGAGATTCCATCTCACACCAGTCAGAATGGATAAGACCAAAAACTTAAGAGACAGCTCAGGCTGATGAGGATGTGGAACAAGGGGAACACTCCTCCATTGTTGGTGGGAGGTCAAATTTGTATAGCTACTTTGGAAATCAATTTGGTGGTTTCTCAGAAAATTAGGAACAGATCTACCTCAAGACCCAGCTATACCACTCCTGGGCATATACCCAAAGGATGCTCCACCATAGCACAAGGACACTTGCTCAACTATGTTCACAGCAGCTTTATTCATAATAGTCAGAAACTGGAAACAACCTAGATGATCCTCAACCAACAATGGATAAAGAAAATGTGATACATCTACACAATAGAGTATTACTCAGCTTTTGAAAACAATGACATCATGAAATTTGCAGGCAAATGGATGGAACTAGAAAAGATCATCCTAAGTAAGGTAGCCCAGACCCAGAAAGACAAACCTGGTATGTACTCACTGATAAGTGCATATTTGCAGTAAAGGATAGTCATGCTATAATCAACAGACCCAAAGAAGCTAAGTAACAAGAAGGGTTCAAAGAGCGAAGCATGAATCTCAGAGAAAGGGAAACAGAATAGACAGTGGGTGGATAGGGGGAAGGAGTTCGGTAGGAGGGAGTAGGTAAAGGAACAGGACGGATCAGGTTGGGAGAGAATGGAGGGAGAGGGTATTTGGAATAACAACAGAAATGGGAAGGGGGCATCTCTGGGACAAGCTAGAAACCTAGGGCAATGGAAGCTCGCAGGAATATGAGGGTGACCCTAGCTAAGACTCCTACAAATGAGAGCTATGGAGCCTGAACCAACTATCTTCTGTAACCAGGCAAGACTTCCAATGGAAGGATCAGGACACCAACCCGGACACAAAACCTTCAACCTACAATTTGCCCTGCCTACAAGATATGCAAAGGTAAAGATGGAGCAGAAATTGAGGGAAGGGCCAACCAATGACTGGTCCAGCTTGAGACCCTTGCCATGAGAGGGAGCCCACCCCCGACACTGTTAATGATATTCTATTATACTCACAGTCAGGAGCCTACATAACCATCATCAGAGAGGCTTCACCCAGCAACTGATGGGAACAGATGCAGTGACCCACAGCCAAATACTAGGCAGAGCTTGGGGAATCCTGTGGAAGAGGAGGAGGAAGGATTGAAGGAACCAAAGGGTACAGGGACGCCACAGGAAAACCTACAGAATTAACTAACCTGTAGCCATAGGGGCTCACAGAGGCTGAACTGCCAACCAGAAAGCATGCACAGGACTGACCTAGGCCCTCTGTATATATGTAACAGCTGTGTGGCCTGATCTTCATGTGGGACTCCTGAAGTGGGAGCAGGGGCTGGCTCTGACTCTGCTGCCTGCCTTTGGGACCTTTCCCATAACCACAGCCAATCTTATAGAGGTAATCTCTTATTGAGGGTCTCTCCTCTCAGTTTCCATTCCCAGTAGAAGATGAGTCTAGTCGTATTGCAACTTGATATGCCAAGACTGGTTGATATCCACAGGAGGCCTCCCTTTTTCTGAAGAGAAAGGGAGAAAGGAGTAGATGGGGGAGTAGGGGAGGGGAAAGGAGAGGAAGGAGGGGAACTGTGGTTGGGATGGAAAGTTAATTAATTAATTAACTAAAAAAAAAAAAGCAGTGAGGGCAGGAACTTAAGCAGGAACCTGGAGGCAGGAGCTGATGCAGAGGCCTTGGAGGGTGCTGCTTACTGGCTTACTCCTCATGGCTTGCTCAGCCTGTTTTCTTTTAGAACCTAAACCCACCAGCCCAGGGCTGCAACCACCCACAATGGGATGGACCCTCCCCCATCAATTGTTAAGAAAATACCCTACAGGCTTGCTCACAGCCCAGTCTTAGAGAGGCAATTTCTTAATTGAGGTTTCCTCCTTTCAGATGATTTTAGCATGTGTCAAACTGACATAAAAACTATTTTGTACATGTGCGCATACATATACAACTAAATATTTAAGCTATACATTTATATATTAAATATACACATATATGCTTAATATTTATTATATATACATAAATACAAATTAATATATTAAATAATTATATATAGATATATTAAAGGCTGTGGTAGCCCATGCCTTTATTCCTTGTCTCAAAAAAAAAAAAGAAAGAAAGGAAAGCTTAAAAATATATATGTATGAGATAAAGCAGAGGTACTGAAGAGATGGTTCAACAGTTAATAACAAACACTTAACAGCTGCTCTTCCAGTGAACCCAGGTTCATTCCTTGCACGTGCATGGCAACTCACAACTATCTGTAGCTACAGTCCCAGGGTATCCAATGTCTTCGGCAGGCATTGTACACATATGGTGCACAGGCATACATTCAGGCAAACACCTATACACACATAATAATTTGGGGGAGGGGATGTCAAAACAGGGTTTCTCTGTGTGGCCTTGACTGTCCTGGAACTCGCTCTGTAGACCAGGCTGGCCTCGAACTCATAGATCAAACTGCCTCTGCCTCCCAAGTGCTGGGATTAAAGGCGTGAGCCATCACTGCTTGGCTAAATAAATACTTCAAAAAAATTTTTTTTTGATTTTGTTAATTTATTTATTTATTGCATATGAGTACACTGTATCTGTCCTCACACCTGAAGAAGGCATCAGATCCCATTACAGATGGTTGTAAGCCACCATGTGGTTGCTAGGATTTGAACTCAGGACCTCTGGAAGAGCAGTCAGTGCTCTTACCCGATGAGCCAACTCTCCAGCCCCAATAAATAACTTTTTAAAAGGTGGAAAACAATTAAGGAAGATGTTAAACACTGACTGTGGCTTCCACGCAATGCCAGCTCACAGACACAGATTGGGATGGGCAATGGCAGGAATCCAGTGACTGGAACAGACAAATACCAAGAGGAGCTAATTCAGGCAGAAAGCATCCAAATCAACATGGAGCTGTAGACCAACAACTCTCATGAGCATGAAAATCTTTCAAAATATTAGGTTAGGAGTGGTGGCTCATACCTTTAATCCCAGCAGTTGAGAGGCAGAGGTAGGTGGATCTCTATGAGTTCAAGACCAGCCTAGTCTACAGAGTGAGTTCCAGGACAGCCAGAACTACATAGTGACCCCATGTAATTCAAAGAACAAAACAAAACAAAATCAACCAAACAAACCAAATCTAGCCATGTGTCAAAGGACGATGTGTCCTGACCAAGGCAGCTCTGATCCAGGAGTAGCAGGGTGGTTCAGGTACTACAACTCAATTTGTCAATAACCACTGGATGATTCCCTAAACTGCATTAATTTGAAATGTGAATTAAATCTTTGTTATTGTTTTATTTTTGTTTTTTGAGACAGGGTTTCTCTGTGTAGTCCTGGCTGTTCTGGAACTCAGTAGAGCAGGTTGGCCTTGAATTCAGAGATCTACCTGCCTCTGCCTCCTGTGCTGGGATTAGAAGCATGAGCCACTACCAGCAGGCCAACTCCTAGAATGTGTTTTTTTTTTTGTTTTTTTTTTTAAAGAAATAGTAATAGAGGGTCTGGAGTGGCTCAGCATTTAGGAGCTCTTGTTCTTATTGCTCGAATACCTGAACATGTAACAACTTCCTGAAGTGCAATCAGACGTTATCATTAGCCTCAAGAAACACCATGTCACGACAGACCTGTATATAAGCAAATATGTTTTAAGGTATGACACAGCATAGTGGCATATGCTCCTAGTCACGGTGCTCAAGTGGAGGCTTCAGGTGTTTACGGAGGATCACGTGTACAAGGCCAGAGAGGCTACACATTAAATACAGCCTTGGGATTATCAGAGATTCCACCCCCACCCCACCCACACCACCCCCAATACGCTAAGTAGGTGCTTGTACGTATCACAGGGATAACACCTCTAATGACAGGGCTGGGGTGGCATGCAAATGGGAAGGCTTCCTGGAGGAAATTTGGTAACAGCCCAGAACTAGTGAGAAAGACAAGTGATGATAAAGTCCCCTATCACATTCATGTCAAAGCCCCTCTTTTTTTTAAGCTTTATTTTTATGTACAGTACACTGTAGCCATCTTCAGACACACCAGAAGAGGACATCAGATCCATTACAGATGGTTGTGAGCCACCATGTGGTTGCTGGGAATTGAACTTAGGACTCCAACCCCATCAAGACCCCTCTTAAATGACAGCTCATTTCTGTCTCTCAGGCCATTTTAGTCAGAGTATCTTCCTTCCTTCCTTCCTTCCTTCCTTCCTTCCTTCCTTCCTCCCCACTCCCCTGTTGGACAAGACTCTACTCATGGCAATTCAGCTGCTTCAGCCTCTTTATTCTATACTAAAAAAAAACAAAAACCAAAAAGGCTGAGGCAGTTGAATTTTTTAGTATAGAATAGAGTTTATTTAGGGCGTGGGGAGGGGAGTTAAGAGAGCAGTAGAGGCAGAGAAAGGCAGAGAGAAAGAGAGAGTAGAGAAGTAGAGGCCAGCCATGACCATGTGGGCGGGGGAAGGAGTGGGGAGAGAGGAGACTCCAAGAGGGCAAGAGGAGAGAGAGAGAGAGAGTGAGTCAGAGTCAGACAGACAAGAGAGTAAGAGCCTGCCTCAGCCTCTTGTGTGCTGGAATTACAGGCATGAGTTTGAGCGCTCTTCTTCAGAGGGGCTTACATCAGGAAACCTCCATCCCACAGAGCATCCATGACTATGCTAGATTATGGGTACACAACCACCTCCCGTGTAGGCTTTGGGTTAGCTGTACTGTTGATAGCCAGTTAGATACTAGCAGGATGAAAGTACATTGGGATGGATCCATTTCTCAGTCAAGAGGTTGTAAAGTCAAAGAGAAAAGGCTGGATTCTGTAGCTGGGCAGAGAAATGGAACCTGAGTCATATCTTTGGCTCTGGGAAAGGACATGGTATGCTGAACTGCCTGGTCGTTTACTGACAACTAATCCCAGTTGCCGAACTGACTGGTCATTAACTGATAACTAATCCCAGTTTCAGAAGCCCCAGGTATGTCCATCTTTGGCTGTCAAGGATAGCTACAGAACGGGCGGGTGGAGCACGCCTTTAATCCCAGCACTTGGGAGGCAGAGGCAGGAGGATTTCTGAGTTTGAGGCCAGGCTGGTCTACAGAGTGAGTTCCAGGACAGCCAGGGCTACACAGAGAAACCCTGTCTCGAAAAACCAAAAAAAAAAAAATCACAAACATTCTTAAAGTACTGAGGGTTTTTGTTTGTTTTGCCTTTTAGATTTTTTTGTTTGTAACTCAACTGCACAGTTCTCAAGCCTGAACTTTGTAGATGATGAAATTGTACTGCAATATCAAAGGGTTGGACTCAGATGCAGGAAACCTTTTAAGATTACTACCCAGCAGAAGGCTTCCTGATGAAGAACATCCCACTGCCCCCTCCAGGGTCAATCCAAATGGGTTTCTCAATGACCCTCAAAAAAACTGTCTGACCTTAGAAAACTTACCTAAACTACGGGGACAATAGCCTCTTTGCCCACTGCCCATGAGATTGTTTGGCTCTGTAATTTTTTTTTTATTAATCTGTAATAAAATACCTGTTTTTTACACTACACTCTCTGCTTCATCTGAATTCTTACAATAGAGATCAAAAGGACCAAGGAAGTAAAGGGAGTGCCGACAGAGATCTCAGTGGCAATACTGCTTGGCCAGGAGCAGTATGGTATAAGCCTGAAAAATACTGTGTTTTAAGGTAGATCTTACTACTCAAGATATCTGGGGCCACGAGAGAAGCACAAAGCCATCCTGTGGGATCATGAGAGACATGACCAAATCATTCCCACTACCTCAGCCGACACTAAGCCGACTGCCAGTTATATGAGTGAGACTATGTTAGGTCATTGGGTTCCATTTGAACTGACTTAGACCAGACTAGCCCAGGAAGCATGAGAAGTAATCATTTTGTCTTAAGTTCTTGAATTCTGAGGCTGTTTGTTGTACAGTATGAAGTTACCTAATAGACTTCTCTAGGGACTGAACTCCTATAACCTCCATAGGGTCTGCCTCACTGCCCAGCCTATTCTGGTCTGTCCACTGGTTCATCGATAGCCTGACTGATGGAGACTTCACAGCTACATATGCTCTGTTCTTGCTGCACTTTGAACTTTCTATTAGACAGCTTGGATTTCTCCAGTTTTTGTCAGTCTTGGAGACTGAACTCAGAGCTTCACTTACAATAACTAAGTATTCTACTAACCTACATTTATTTTATTTTTGTAGTGCCGAGAATCCAATTCATGGCCTTATACATGCCAGGCAAGAATTGTCCCAGTAAATTACATCTGTAGTCTTTTTTTTTCCTTAATTTTTATAGATGTATTTTATGTGTATGAATGTTTTGCCTGCATGTATAAATGTGCACCAGGCACATGCCTGGTACCCACAGAGGTCAGAAGGAGATAGATCCCCTGGAACTGGAGTTATAGATGACTATGAGGTGCCATGTGGGTACTATGACTTGAACTCAGGTCCTCTGCAAGAACAGCCAGTGATCTTAACAGCTGAACTGTCTCTCTAGTCCTAGAACAGTGACGGGTTCAATCCTGCACAAAGTAAAAGAGACAGTTCCAAAGTTTGCACAGGACATGGAAATCTCATATATTTATGGTGAAGGTATAAAACAATACAACCACTTTAGAAATTGAGAGGTTTTTTTTTTGTTTTTTGTTCTATTTGTTCTGTAGATCAGGTTGGTCTCCAACTCACTGAAATCTGCCTGCCTTTGCTTCCCTAGTGCTGGGGTTAAAGGTGTGTGCCACCACATCCAGATTAATTGACAATTTTAAACAATAAATTTATACATATCTTAGTCCACCTATAGCATTTTTGTTCATAAATATTTATATAAGAAATGAAAACCTAGCCGGGCGGTGGTGGCGCACGCCTTTAATCCCAGCACTTGGGAGGCAGAGGCAGGTGGATTTCTGAGTTCGAGGACAGCCTGGTCTACAGAGTGAGTTCCAGGACAACCAGGGCTATACAGAGAAACCCTGTCTCGAAAAACCAAAAAAAAAAAAAAAAAAGAAATGAAAACCTATAGTCATTAAAAAAAATATATACAAATGTTCACAACCAATCTAAACTGGAAACAAACCCAAATCAGGAGAATGGAGAAGCAAGTGGTGGTGCTGCGACATAATGAGATACAGCAAAGCAGTAAGTTAACTATAAACTGATTAACTATGAATACAACAACAATATGCACAGACCTTAAAAATATGCTGACTGAAGGCCAGGCATACACACTAATCCTATTTAAGTAGAATTCCAGTTATCTGAAGAACAGACAGACAAACCTTACAGTGACAGCTGCCCAGTTCCATGGGTGGTAGAGGAGATTAGAATGAATTAACCAGGAAAGAACACAAGGAAACAACCTATAAGGCTATGTAGCCATCTCTTGCCTTGAGATTCTACAGTAACATGGTGATATACATATACATATATATATCTCAAAACTCATAAATTGAAAACTTGAGATCTGTGTGTTTAACTGTAAACTGTATGTGAATTACTCCTTGATTTTCTTGGCTATGTAGCTCAGACTAGACTTAAACTTACAATGGTCCTCCTGCCTCAGTCTTCTGGGTGCTGGGACTGCAGGTGTGGGCTGTACATGGTAAAGGAGGATGAAAACTGGCACCACATAAGGATTAAACAAGTGAGACATGGTAGAGGGGTACGGCAGGGGGACTGAGAGAGTTAAAGGTCAATCTGAGCTACAGAGTGAGCCTTTCTAAAAGGCTCTGAAAGAGAAGGATGGGAAAAAAGAAGGACCTTGATGATACATATGGAATACATTTATATATCTGTAATGCCAATGAGAAAGGCACCACCTACGACTTGGGGTTGCACATGATGAAAACTCTGATCTTAGCAGTCCAGGAAAGAAATAAGCACAGCATTTCAATGCCATTAAAACACTAGTCTCAAGCCAGCA
This sequence comes from Tokudaia tokunoshimensis, assembly GCA_036184795.1. Classification (NCBI taxonomy): domain Eukaryota; kingdom Metazoa; phylum Chordata; class Mammalia; order Rodentia; family Muridae; genus Tokudaia; species Tokudaia tokunoshimensis. The sequence continues at coordinate 32,784,924 of BTHU01000020.1, forward strand.
CAGTGGTGCACACGTTTATCCCCATCCGCCCCACACTAAGGGCTAGAGAAAGGACAATTTCTGTGAATTCCAGGCCAGCCTGGTCTACATAGTGAGACTGTCCCAAAAAAAAAAAAAAAGGCTAGGTTGGGGGTTGGGGAGATGGTTCAGTGGTTAAAGCTCTTGCCTTGCAATCTGAGGACATGGGCCTGAGTTCAGATCCCCAGAATCCACAAAGCTAGACTTGGTAATACTATAATCCCAGAACTCCTGTAGGGGGATAGGAGATAGACACAGGAGAATCCTCAGAAGTCTGTGGCATTTGTAATAGTGAAAAACAAGATACACTGTTCTCAAGCAAGGTAGAAGACAAAAACAAACACTAAGGTTGGCCCCTGACCTCCACATATGCCATGGCACTCACAGACACAAACATGCATGCGCGCCTGCACACGTGTGGCTGGGCAGCCTAACCTACTACGTGAGTTCCAGGTCAGTGAGAGATCCAAAAAATAGGGTAGAAGGCACTGGAGCAACGACCCCTGTCCTACACACACTACTAGTCTAGCTTCTAGTTTAGGAGGGGGAGCCACTTTGGGGAGGACGTAGCTCACTGGTAGAACATGTGCTCCTCCCAAAAAAGCCTCCTACTTCAAAGCAGCCCAAGTCTCCACACAATTGCATATCTTCAATATAAAATCAGTCTGAAAAAGGTAAATCAAAAAAAGTGAAATGTTCTGACCCCTGAGCTGCAATTATACACGACATAATACTACACATTCAGTCATCATGGACAAAAACCTAAACCTGCCTGATATTTGTTCACACACAGTCAAAATATTGCTAAGTGCAGGGGTCAGTTCTCATGCTCATCCCACTTAATCTGTCTGCAACATCTGATGGAATTTCCCGCCCTCCTTGGCACAGTTTTCTTTTCTCGGATCCTGGAACATAAATGTCTCCTGATTTTGCTCCCATTTCTCTGGCTGTTCTTCAGACACTTGCTAAGTGTCTCCTGATAACCAATGTAACTACCAATGTAACTACCACAGCTCAGACCCAGCCCATTTCTCTTCTCTGTTATATTCGCTCAGTGATTCTACCAAGTCTCATGACTTTAAATACCATCTATTCCCTAATGACTCCTAAAGTCATCCACTGGATGAACTGATTATACTGAGGTCCAGAGCAGTATAATCAACTACCTATCTGACATCTCCATTTGTGTGTTTAATATACATCTGAAATTTCAAACGTCCAGAACAAAACATTGATGTTTCTATTCTTCCCACAGGGGCTGCATCACTTAAACTGGTAACACAAATGTTCCAATGGCTCATGCCAAAACCTTGCTTCCTTCTCACGCTTGATATCTGATCTATCAACATATCTCTGCCTTCTGACTTCATCTTGAATCCAAGTGCTTTTTACTTTCTGTCACCATCACCTCAGTTCAAGTGACCACTGTTCCCTTCTACATTGCTGCAATAGCCTACCTGGCTCCTAGCTTCCAAACTGTCTCCCCACACTGCATCCCCAATCTACTCACACTGCACCAAGAGTGACCTGATTAAAGATAGAAATCCATGTCTCCCTCTCCCTTTCAGGGATCTCTCAAATATGGTCTTTTTTCTATTATTTCTTTAGTACTAGGGAAATTGGCCCTAAAGCCTCATATGTGACAGGCAAGCATTCTATCTATTAACCATTTCCTAAGATTTTAAACACAGTCCTGTAAGAACAGGTCTGTGATTATACTGCTGCTGCTTTACCTGCCAATCTGCTAGAATTTATGCTCCCTGGGAACAAGTAAATTGTGGGGAGGGGCTTGAGAGGGTCCATTTTTTCCAATGTTTTATCACTGATGCCTAGTATATAATAAACATCTAATATTTTTTGAAGGGCTGGAGAGATGGCTCAGTGGTTAAGAGCACTGACTACTCTTCTAGAGGTCCTGAGTTCAATTCCCAACAACCACATTATGGCTCACAACCATCTGTAATGGGATCTGTTGCCCTTTTCTGGTGTGTCTGAAGACAGCTACAGTGTACTTATATAGATAAAATAAATAAATCTTAAATTATTTTTCTGGAAAAAAAAAAAGACCTCAGTCCTTGTTCTTACATAATCAAGAAACCAAGATACAGTTATTGAGCTAATAAAAACTGTATTCAGACAGGCTGGAGAAATGGCTCACTGGTTAAAATCTCTTGCGGAGGACCTAGGCTCAATTCCCAGCATCCTTATGGTAGTTTACAGCTAGCTATCTGTAACTCCAGTTCCAGGGAATTTGAAAACGCCCTCTTTTGACCTCCTAGGGTACCAGGCATGCACATGGCAGACATACACACATGTATGCAAAATATCTGCATACATAAAACAAATAAATGTAGTCAGATGTGACAGTGCACACCTTTAGTCCCAGTACTCAGGAAACAAAGGCAAGAGGATCTCTGTGAGTTTAAGAAGTTAGCCAGGATTACAGAGACCCTGTTTCAAAACAAATAAATCAACAACAAACAACCCAAGTAAAAAAATAAATAAATCTAAAAACAACATATATAGGGATGGGCATGGTAATTCACCCCGCAATCACAGTACCTGAGAAGCTGAGGCACGAGGATTTTGCGTGCCAACCTAGGCTACACATTGAGAACCTATCTAAAGTTAAAGACAAACAGAAGAAAAGCTATACATAAATTAGTAGGGTCTTGGGATGTATCCAGGTGTAACTAATAGATCTCTAGCTACAAAATCCGTTATGAGGGTGATACTCAGTTGGCAGTTCCTGAGTAGAATGGGTGAAATATTAGTTTGATTCCTACTAACACTACAGGTAGGTGTGGTGGCTTAATCAGAGAATTTAGGAGGCAGAGAAACAAGAATCAGAAGTTCAATGTCACCCTTGCCAACACAATCAATCCTAGGCCAGCCTGGACTCCATGAGACCCTCCAGCCTTAAAAAAGGGAGGGGTGAGAGGGAGAGAGGGAGGGGGAAGGAGGGAGATGGGAAAGTGGGAAAGATTCTTGTGGCACACTGGCCGGCTAGTCTAGCTAAATCTGTGAAATCCAGGTTCAGTGAGAGACCCTGTCTCAAAGGTGGAGAGTGAATTAGGAGGACACCTGTAATCAATCTCTGGCTTCTACACACACGTGTATCCCTGTGCGCGTGCGCACGTACGCACGTGTGTGTACACACACACACACACACCCGTTGATGTCATTAGGTTGAGCCTTGAGCAGATACTGGCTCAGGAAAGCAAACAAGTCCCAGATGGCAGCAGACAGGCCTGGAAAGAGGAGCTGCCTGCCCTGCGGCTCTGTAACTCTGTAACCACGTAATGTGAGCTCTCAACAGGCTTCCTTAGCCCAGCTGCCACCCCTCCTTCCCACCACAGGAACCACACCAGCTACCTTAGTCTGCACACAGTCACCTTTCCCTCTCCTACCAAAGAATACTGGAGATCCAAGTTTGGAGAACCACAGTAGATAGTACGGAGGCCATGTTCAGTCACAGAGACTGATGTAAAACCAAGGAAAGTAACAGTGACCCAAACAAATGCTAGCGACTCAGACTTAACCAGTTTAAAAACCCTCATAGTCTGTCACCACATCCCCTCAACAGGACATTCTGATGTCACTTGAATTCACCCATTACTTTGATCTCCACAAATACCCAGTGTTTTTCCTAGTCCTGAACATTAACATAACCCCATCCCCCGGGTAAGCCCCACATTTCTTGATGACTACTCAGGGGGGCAGAACACTTCCCATCTCTCTGTCTTCCCATTGTGCCTTATACATACATGCCCCAGGCTGGCCACTATCTTGAGTAGGCTCCTTCAGTTTCTCTTGAGACGCTGGAAGGTTCTAAGTCCTCCTGGCTAACTCCTCAGAACTGTCAGGTCTTCACTTAAGCACCATCTCCTCTGAGAGCCTGTGTGATTCCTCAGTGTCCCCACAGCAACGTGGGCCCATATGCCGACTATCTAAGGTGTGTCAGGATGGTGGACAGGGCTTCTCTCACACACTGCTTCGGCTCCACACAGCACAGTTTTGAAGGAGCTGAGGTTGCAGAGTGCTTAGTAATAAACACAAATGGATGTGAGAAAGAATTCAGTCAGGTCCAAGCCCGAGAGAATGCTCCTAATTTCTTCTGTGTCTTTCTGATTTTAAATAAATGATTATTTTTACATCTTAAGAGTGTAAGCTTAGTGGTAAATGTGACGGCTCAGCGGCTAACAGTGCTTGTCTGCAAGCCTGACAACCTGAGTTCAATCCCTGGGGCCCACATGGCCAAAGGAGAGAACTGACTCCACATAAAAATTTGGCATGTGGGGGTGGGGGAGCTTGTAAGATGGCTCAGTGATTAAGAGCACCGACTGCTCTTCCAAAGGTCGTGAGTTCAAATCCCAGCAACCACATGGTGGCTCACAACCATCTTTAATGAGATCTGAAGCCCTCTTCCGGTGTGTCTGAAGACAGCTACAATGTACTTACATATAATAAATAAATCAATCTTTAAAAAAAAAGAAAAAGGCTGGAGAGATGGCTCAGTGGTTAAGAGCACTGACTGCTCTTGCAGACGTCCTGAGTTCAAATCCCAGCAACCACATGGTAGCTCACAACCATCTGTAATGGGATTTAATGCCCTCTTCTGGTGTGTCTGAAGACAGCTAGAGTGTACTCATATACATAAAATAAATAAATAAATCTTTAAGAAAAAAAAAGAATTATATCCACCTCTGGTTTCTCTCTGTCTCTTTGTCTCTCTGTGTCTCTCTCTCTTTCTCTTTAAAAAAAGAAACGTGGCATGTGTCCATACACACACAATTTAAAAAGTGTACTTAATAAAAAGAGGCCTGTATTTTTTTAAAGAGTGTAAACTACCTAAAGTATAATCTCACTTAAATAATACTGTGAAATTCTCACCCTAAGGAATGCCAAGATTTAATATCCAGTCCAAAAAAAAAAAAAAAAAAGCTTCAACAAAGTATAATTCTTGAGGACAATAAAAGAGATTAAAAAAGTGAGAGAGAGCCGGGCAGTGGTGGCGCACGCCTTTAATCCCAGCGCTTGGGAGTCAGAGGCAGGCAGATTTCTGAGTTCGAGGCTAGCCTGGTCTACAGAGTGAGTTCCAGGACAGCCAGGGCTACACAGAGAAACCCTGTCTCGAAAAACCAAAAAAAAAAAAAAAAAAAAGTGAGAGAGAGATAAGGGTAAATGTATATAGCTCATTGTTACATGTGATGATGACCCTGAGTTCCATCCTCAGTACTAACACAAACAAATGGGAGAATAAAAAACACAAAAGCCAGGCAGTGTTGGCGCACGTCTTTGATCCCAGCACTTGGGAAGCAGAGGCAGGCGGATTTCTGAGTCCAAGGCCAGCCTGGTCTACAGAGTGAGTTCCAGGACAGCCAGGGCTACACAGAGAAACCCTGTCTCGAAGAAAGAAAGAAAAAAAAACAAAAACAAACCAAAACACCACAAAATATATAAAGGCTAGCTTTTCTTTTCTTTTTTTTTTTAAAAAAACTAGGAACCTGTTGGGTACCATCTGACTTTTAGCAACAGTCATATGGCAAAATTTAATCAGGAATGTACTTCTAACTGTCCCCTAACCTTTCTTATAACCCATTTGATGTCCAGAATTGAGCCAGTATGACAGACAGGCCAAAAAGACTTAAACTGTAGGGCTGAATCTCCAAAATAAAGACAACCACACCTCATTATCAGTGCTGAGGCCAGAGAAAAACACAAGCCAAGAGACTGGTTATACTGTGGTCCCAAGTCCCTGACAGATAACTGGTACTTAGTCTGTAATGCTAACGTGAATGCCTTCCTTCAGAGATGGGAAAATGCTTTTTCACCAGAAATTAGGTTCTGACTGAAAACCAAGAGATGAAGCTAGGCATGGCGATGCACAACTATAATACCAGCCCTTGGGAGGCTGAGGCAAGAGTTTTAGGTTAGCCTTTGCCACATGGCAAAACTAGACTATTACAAAATGAAGTCAGGTATGGGTGAACACCTTTAATCCCAGCATTTGGGAGTCAAAGGCAAGCAGATGTTTTTGAGTTTGAGACTAGGGCAACATAGAGACTCTGCCTCAAAAACAACCAACCAAGACAGAGTCTGGTGAGATGGCTCAGGGCTTGATGTCATTTGCTGCCAAGAAAGATAATCTAAGTTCAGTCTCTGGGACTCACATGGTGGAAAGAAAAGACATATAAGTTGTCCTCTCACCACAACAATGTACACAGACAGACAGACAAGCTGTCTTTCTGTCTCTCTGTCTCTGTCCGTCTCTGTCTGTCTCTGTCTCTGTCTCTCTCTCTCTCTCTCCACACACACACACACACACACACACACACACACACACCAGAAAAAGGGGAAGGGAGGGATAAGGAAGGAAAGGAAGGAGTGGAAAAGAATGGAAAAGGGAAGGAAGGGAGAGAAGGAAACAGGTATTAAATTTTACCAATCTGTTCCTACAAATATTATCTGAACAGTGCCTTCACTGACTCTGTGCGTGGTCACATATTTCTGCCTTCCCACTGGGAGCAAACACAAAAGCAGGACAAAGAGATGTTATCCCTTAGCTCCACTAGCTGACAAGGCAGTCAACTTGCTGGGCAGCCAACATGGGATCAGAGCAGAGGCACCAGCTCTCCACTCCATCTATCTGCACACAGGACCAAAGACTGGCCTGATGACCTATTTATTCTGTGAAGCACAACTACCCTATGCACAACAGGTCGGCTAACTGGGTCATAAAGGAGAAGTAAGTGTTAACACCCACAGACACATCTGGCTACAGAGCTTTAGCTGGTACTAAGAAAAGCATTCCTTTGCCAACTCCATCAGATCATCATTGCCTCTTGTTTCTTTCATGTTACAATTATTTATTTACTGTGCACATTTGTAGAGGGCAGAGGACAACTGGCAGGAGTTAGTTCTCTTCTACTATGTAGACACTAGAACTTAAACTCAGACTGCCAGAGTCTTCTAACTGGCTCTTTAAAATGATAATAAGCTGGGCATGGTGGCACATGACTGTAATCCAACACTCAGGAGACAAAGGCAAGAGAAGTGCCAGGAACATGAGGCCAGGTGAGACTACATACCAACCATCTATAAGACCAGCCTGGGCAAAAGTAAGATCCTGTCTTAAAGCAAACACACCCCTACACACACACTGCACACACACCACAGACACACATTACCCACCTGCACTACCCACACACACACTGCACACACACCACAGACACACATTACCCACACACACCACTCCACCACTCACACACACTACCCCCACCACACACACATACACCACAAACACACTACCTACCCACACCACACATCCACATTACACACACACCACACATACATACACATACACCATTCACACACACTACCCACACACCAGACATACTACCCACCCATACCACACACACACACACACAAACACACCATACACTACCTACCCACATACCACACTACCACATACACACACACCACACACTACCTACCTCACTACATAAACACCCTACAACATGGCCCATACCTATAATTCCAGCTGTCAGGACATGGAGTCAATTAGAGTAAAAGTTCATCAAATGCTGGTTACATAGCAAATATGAGGGCAGCCTGAGTAACAGAAGGCACTTTCTCAAAAACAAAACACAACAAAAATCAGAGAGACAGACAGAGGAAAAAAACCCAACTTTCCTCTGATATTGCTTCAATAGTGGGTACCAGACTGACCCCAACCCAGGAACACTCTCAGCCTTTTCTTGCCAAGCACTTTAATCTCTCAATTTTATCATAAAACATATCGATAAAAACATCCCTAATTTCCAACCTCCCACCCAGACCAAGCAGCTTCAGCTCCACCTCAGGCTCCATTCTTCTAAGAGTCTGGGGAAATTCCTGCTGGCTGAGAACCAGCTTTCTCCAACTGGAATTCCTCCTTCCCTCAAGCCTGAAGCTCCTCCTGTGCCCCACCTCGACCCCACCAACAGACCATCGTCGCCAGAGTTCTTTCCTCATTCATTTCCTACCATTTTGTAATCACAAGGAGTCAGGCATTGTGCCAGGACCTGGGCACACAGGAGTGATTCAGACAGGCCATGTCCCTGGAGTTCAGTGTTCATTTCTTGCTTGTCCCTAGCTGAACAGAGACTGGTGTGGGACCTGGGAACCGGGCTGTGGTAAGCCATGCGGTAACAAACATGGTTTGTCCTGTCTTAGCAACCCTAGACTCAGTATGTTACACAGATTGGCTTTACTTGTAGTGTCAAGAACAGGTGAGTTTTTACTTAAGAGGCTTTCCAAAGGACAAACTATTGACTTAGCCTTAATGCTTTCTCCTTGTTTGCTTTTCATTTTGAAACAAAATCTCAATATATAGCCTTGGTTGCCCTGGAGCTCACCATGTAGATGAGGCTGGCCTTGAACTCCTGCCCCAGAGATCCTCCAGCTTCAGCCTCCCAATTGCTGAAATTACAGGCATAAGCTACCACGTGCATTTGTGGTGCCCTTGTGGGCAGAAATCTGCTCACTAGAGCTGGCAGAGTGGCTAACTGGGTAAAGACACTCACCCCTAGTCGTACAGACCTGAGCTGAATTCACCAGAACCAACATGGTAGGAGACAAGTGTCAGGTCCTAAAGGCTATCTGTGGTGCCCATTGGCACATCGAAGGGCAGGCTGGACGCCAGGCCTTCTCCACTCTTCTCACCCACTCCCACCCCTCCCATCAGCTCCTGGGCTTCCCCTCCCCAGCTTCTCATTTTCAGAACCCTACGTACCATCCAGCCAGGCTCTCCCTATCTTCCTTCCTCTCTTGACCTCCTCTCTCTTGGTCTCCTTTGCCTGAACTCCCTTATACATCTGGTGCTGAACCCCTCAGTTTACACAAAAAGCAAATTCCCACACTTGCTATGTGGCAAGCATATGCCCAGAGACATGCATCCGCACACACAAAGGAAGTAAATGAGCAGGGAGAATCTACCTACTAGCTGGACGGTAACTATGCTTAGCTCTATCCTCCTCTAGCTGTTAACTGGGATGGAGAAGGATGTCATTTCATTCTCTCTCTTTTTTTTTGCCACACCACCCTTTTCTCTTTTTGTTGCTGTGTAATGAAGGGGCCAGATGTAAAATACAGGTTAGGATGTGCCTAACTGAAAATACTCATTCATTTAAGTATTTAGAGTTTTCTGTTTCTGTTTAAATGATGTCTTGTCCACTATTGAGACTATATATTCCCTCAGGACAAAAATTGTGTTCTCAGTATCAAGCAGATTCTAAGTCCAGAAAATATTTAAGTAAGTACCAGATCATAAAGGAATGTTATCTGTAAATATTCTCTGGATATATAGGAGATATATAATATATTAGGGATATTAAGCATTGAGAGAAAAATAAACTAATTTTAAAATAAGCAGCATGTGTGCTGACTTGTTTTATGGGAACTTGACACAAGCTTGAGAGATGTGAGCCTCAATTGAGAAAACACTCTTTAAGATCAGGTTATAGCCAGGCAGTGGTGGCGCACGTCTTTAGTCCCAGTACTTGGGAGGCAGAGGCAGGCGGATTTCTGAGTTCAAGGCCAGCCTGGTCTACAGTGAGTTCCAAGACAGCCAGAGCTATACAGAGAAACTGTCTCGAAAAAAACAAACAAACAAACAAACAATAATAATAATTAAAAAAAAGTAAAGATCAGGTTGTAGGCAAGCCTGTAGGGCATTTTCTTAATTAGTGACTGATGTGGGAGGAACCAGTCCTGGGTTCTATAAAAAAGCAGACTGAGCAAGCCAGTAAGCAGCAACCCTCCATGGCATCTGCATCAGCTTCCTCTCCAGGTTCCTGTCCTGTTTGAGTTGACAGTCTTTCATCACAGCAATAGGGACCCTAAACTAAGACAGCAGGATCAAGATCAAGCCAGCAAGATGGCTCAGTGGGTAAACCAGAGCTTGCCATACTAACGCCTGATGAAGCAACATCATATAAGGAGATAATAAATTATTTACTCCACTGCCCCATACAAAACCTGTGTCTCCTGAACACTCCACACAGGAATATAAATGCAAAAGGCTGAATAGAAACAGGAAGTACATTTAACCCCTTCTCTCTGACAATCACAGGATACCTAGCAGGTCAGTTATACCAACACCTTGGCTCAGCCACTGCCCAAATGGGCTCCCCTCAGAGATAGCCATTTACTAGCAAGTGCCACCGAAGGGCTGCAGAAACTACTAAGCACACTGCTTTGCAATGCAGTCTCCCACTAAGGACCAATGAGATGGCGGGATGGTATAGTTCGGAGGTAAAGCACTTGCCTACTTGCCTACTATGTACAATGCTCAGTTTTCCTTTTTTTTTTTTTTTGGTTTTTCGAGACAGGGTTTCTCTGTGTAGCCCTGGCTGTCCTGGAACTCGCTCTGTAGACCAGGTTAGCCTCGAACTCAGAAATCCGCCTGCCTCTGCCTCCCAAGTGCTAGGATTAAAGGCGTGAGCCACCACCGCCCGGCTAAGTTTTTGTTTTTGTTTTTTTTTGTTTTCTCTGGCTCAGTTTTTCTAAGAACAAAACAACCAAATCCCAGCACTTGGGAGGCAGAGGCAGGCAGATTTCTGAGTTCGAGGCCAGCCTGGTCTACAGAGTGAGTTCCAGGACAGCCAAGGCTACACAGAGAAACCCTGTCTTGAAACAAAACAAAACAAAACAAAACAAGAACAAACAAAAAACAACTAGACAACAAAACTCTGAGTTGAATGGTTGGTGGCACACAGCTTTAATCCGAGCTCGGGAGGCAGAGGCAGGAAGATCTCTGTGAGTTCGAGCCCAGACTGGTCTACAAAGTGAGTTCCAGAACAGCCAAGGGTGTTATTAAAAAAAATAAAAAAAAGAATCTTTTAAAAATAGTACAAGAAGTCTTTGACTTTTTTCCCCTCAATATCTCTTAACTTTCATAACTTCGATAGTTTATTTTTTCTTTTTCAATGGTACTGGGGATTGAACCCAGGACAGATGCATACTAGGTAGGAACTCTGTCTCTGAACTTTTCCACTTTTGTTTTTGATATCAGGTCTTGCTAAAGTCCAGGCTGGCTCTGCACTCACTCTGTAGCCCCTGCAGCCTTGGCTTTGTAATTCTCTTGCCTCAGCCTTCCACTTGGGATTATAACCTCTCATATACCTGCTCTGCTCTTTTATTCACATTTTTTAAAAAATACATAAGAAATCGAGGAGGCTGGGAATATAATTTAGTGGCAGTGCACTCGCCCTGCATGCGTGAGGCCCTAGGCACAATGCCCAGTACAAGAAAAATAAGTAAATGAAATAATAAGACATGATATATAAAACTTTAAAAAGTTTGGATTTTTCACTTTCAAATATAAACTGCTTTGTTCAAGTGCAGGGCTTTACACATATGCAGAACACTGTACTATTGAGCCACATGCCCCAGCTCCTAGGTTGACTTTCAAGTTAATTAATAAAAAAAAAAAAAGACTTTTGTGTAAGAGAAAGTCTTATTATACTACATACAAATTCTCAATACTGAAAGCTCTGATCCCATTTTCTTCTAAACGCTTTCTTGACCATCTGTGGCTCTACCTGAGGGTCATCCCATTATGAATTTGCACGAGTAAATTTCCAAGCACTAGAAAGGCAAAAAGGCCATTTTCCATGTCCAATTAGTGGTGCCTGATTCCCGTTTTCTTTTTCTTTTTTCCTCTTTCTCTTTCCTCTCTCGTTCCCTCCTCCCCGCCCCGCCCCACCCCGCCCCCTCTCTTTTCCCACTATGTAGCTCTGGCTATCCTAAAACTCAGGAATATCCACCTGCCTCTGCTTCCCAAACACTGGGATTAAAGGCGTGAGACTAAAGGCCAGGTCTGGCTGATTCCTATTTTATAAATAACTCATTCCTGTATCTCAGATTCATTTTATCAAATGGCACCAAATGCCTTTTTTATTTCTCATATAGAAAAACCAGAAAATCAGTTCAGTGAAAGTGCATCTGCTAGCATTACTGGTTTATCTGGTAAGGGTTCCTTGCAGTTGACCTGTCAAACACTAGTGATTACTTTATTGCAGGTCAGGCCTGATTGCTGCCCTCACTTACCCTGAAAATAGAGTGGGTGCTAAGCAATTATTTGCCAAAGGTTTTATTGTCATAGTAACTTAGAAACACCTGTAAAGTCTCCTGTAAGTCCACATTGCTCTGAAAAAAGTGTCTAGTTGTAGAACTCAGGGAAAAAATGCATACAAACCCCTGGAGCACTGTGCAGTCACATCTAAGCAGTACCTAGCCCAACAATGTCTTGGTAGTTAAGAATACTTAATGCTATGGCAAATGTTCAGTTCCCAGCAACTACACAGCAACTCACAGCCATCTATAACCCCAGTACCAGGAGATCTGACATGCTCTTCTGGCCTCCACAGGCACCAGGCACACATACATGTAGGCAAACATACATACACATTCATTCATACATACATACACAAGTTTTAAAAAATGTTATTTTGCAAAGTTTCTAACTGTTGAGTTATCTCTCTAGCTCCAACATTTTAATATTTTATGTGTATGGGTGCTTTGGCTATATGAACATGTGTGCTATGTGTGTGCACCCATGAAGGCCAGAAGAGGATGTTGAATCCTCTAGAACTACATTACAAATGTTTGTGAGCTGCCATGTGGGTGCTAGGAATCGGACCAGGGTCCTCCGGGAGAGCAGCCAGTCGTCTTAACCACTGAGCCACTTCTCTAGTCTTCCAAAATAAATCTTTTCCAAAAACTCATACTTGGGGCTGGAGTCATGGCTCAGCAGTTGAGAGCATTTGTTATTCCCTGAACTATCTATAAATCCTATTCCAGGGGTTCTGAAACTCTCTTTGGTTTCCAATGGCACCAGGCATGCTCCTGCATGCAAAATTTAAAATAAAATAAATAAAATAAAATAAAATCTTACTTAAGTATGAGGCAGGAGGATAGCTAAAAAATTCCAGGCTGGTTTGGGCCACAGAGTAAGATCCTGGCTCAAATAATCATATGTGTATGTTTTCACTGAGACAGGTTCAAAAGCGTGTATGTAATACTGCCTGTCCCAGAACTCTGCGGTTGCTTGTTTTTACCATTAAGATTGAACTGGCCTCAAACTTTCAGGAATCTTCTTGCCTCTGGCTCTTGAATGCTAGGATTGCAGGCATGTGCTACCACCGGGCCTTTGTACATTTTATTTACTTTAAAATTTTTGTTTTATTGTGAGTGTTTTGTCTGCATGTGTGTATACCACATACAGGCCTGGTGTCTTAGGAAGCCAGAAGAGAATGCCAGACTCCCTGGAATTAAGAGTGTAGGAAAACTAACCTATCCTCTGCAAGAGAATCAAGTGTTCTTAACCACTGAGCCATCTTTCTACACTGTTCCCTTCTTTGTGTTTTTGAGACATGGTCTTAATATGCAGCCCAAACTGACTGGCCTAGAACTTGCCATCTTCCTGCTTCTACCTCCTGGGTGCTAGGATTATAGGCATTTATCACCCTCATCCAACTTGAATTTCTTTACACATACACACACACACATACACACAGGCCATGGAAGTGGTTGATCAGGTAAAAGTACCTACTGCCAAGCCTGTTTTACCCCCAGAATTCACATGTTAGGTCTAGATGTCCCCAATCTCCATATTCATACACACAAAATAAATTAATAGGACGTAAAAACCATTTTTAATGGAAGATTACAGATGCAGATCAATTAATACAGTGCATGCCTAGCACACAGAAGGCCCTGGGTTCAATTCCCAGTGCCTTATAAAACCAGACATGGTAGTACACTCAGCACTTGGAAGGCAGAGGCAGGAGGGTCAGAAGTTCAGGGTCATCTTTAGCTACACAGTGAGTTTAAGGTCTAATGTCAATAAATAAATTAGTGATTAGACCCAGACCAATAATTTCATAGGAAACGTGAGACAAACACATAGTAAGAGTACATTCCTTACAACAGAATTTTCATCTATAAAATACAGACTCTACAAAAAGAACTACCTACAAAAATCTCCACTTCTTGGCTCCAAAATATGCTTTAAATTCATAGCCCTAAAGAATTAATTTTTCCATTTCTGTAAAATGGGTGTCCTGCAGCTCTTGTGTTCTCTGGTGTAGTTTTTCAGAAGGAAATGAGTTTCCTTATCACAAACAAATCTAGCTTCCCCTACTCAAAGACAATCATCTTCTCCTTACCACTTCATATCATAATAACGTTGTGCCGCCTTCTTCTAGTTTACAGGCTGTTTCTTTCAACTGAAGGGTCTTCCATTAAGAAGTCTTTATGCCCACAGATGATAAAGTTAGTGCTGCGGCTGGGTTTTCATTTCTTCCTCATGTACTCTGTCCTTACCATGATACTGGGAACAATGAACATGAGCATAAGATAACTTCCTTGCTGTCTACCCAGTGCAATTTTATTCCTTTACATTTCTGTCCTGTTCTTAGGATTCTGAGGCAGTCAGGAAGGCAAACTGTTCCCATGCCTGTTCGCCAATGCCCATCTCTCCAGGCATGTCTTTCCTCGCCAGGGGTGTAATAAAGTCTTGACAGGAACACCTCATCTCATCTTTTGTTTCCACAAGTCCATGTTTTTTGGGGTTTTTTTGTTGTTTTTTTTTTCCCCTGAGCTACAAAAATAGGCCATGGCCAACCAGAACTCGGCACTCAGGGGTGGCAGGGTAAACCAAAGGCTTCTAGGATGTTCCTTTTCCAAGCTTTTACCTCAACACCAGTTTCTTATATATTTTCTGCCTCTAATGCAATCTCATTTTTCAAGAGCATGAACCAGCTAGTAAGTCGATGAGTCCTTTGTCTGAAGTTTCCACACCTCACAAATCCTCATCCACAAAGCGCCCATACTCACTCAGGTAATGGGGTGGTCTGCTCCGCAATGGGCAGGGTAGCCTAGGGTTTCACATCTATATGGGGATGGGTTAAGTTCAAGATCCTACAGGATCCAAAATTCTGCGTCCAAATGTGCAGGTCCTGTCTCTGAGGTGGAGAAAACGAATCTCGGAGCGACCTCGTAACGCAGTGCACACACTGGCATTTAGCACAGGCCCTCGCCAGCCAGGGCCCCGCGTATACTCGCTTCCAACCTCAGGAGCCGGGCGGCGGCAGAGTCCGGGCCAGCGCCCGCTCCCGGCCCCGCGCGCCATGCCCTCCTTCACCCTTACCCGCCGCCGGCTGCCTCTCACCTGGCTGGCATGCTGGCATCGCCCGCCCAGAGCAGCACGCGAGACCATGGATCCGGACGGGTTTCCGAGGTCGTCCTTCTGCCTTGAGAGAGGCTAGTGCGGATGCGCGCGCGCCGGAATCCAGAGCACCGAAACCGGGAACACGCTGCCCGGTTTCTAAGGAACAGGGGTCTCCCGTACGGAGGGGCGGGGCGGTGGGAGGACAGCGCATGCTCTGTGACGGGAAGGGGGGGTGGAACCGCGGGAGGCGGAGCCGGGATGAAGAGCTGAGCATGCTCGCACCTTGGGGGTGGTGCTTGGGAAACCTGCAGAGAGCCTGTTGCTGTCAAGTTTTCCGTGATGTATTGATGCTAGGGTGCTTCCAGCTTCGGACGCTCTCGGATTTGCCAACCGGCGTCAAGAATGTAAATGCTTTAGAGGTTTTTCCTGGAATGAAGAAAGGTCTCAACAACGACCTATGTTTGTAGAAGAACAGATATCTCCAACTGGTCGGATTTCTTAACAGGAAAGATTGGCTTTCCTGTTTGCTCAGGTGTCTGGTCTCTTTCTCTGGGTGTTCTTTAGTTGTTCTCTGAATGCCATTTCTCTTTTAGGCTGAGATCTCAAGTTCCCTTGACTTCCTTATGGAGCCTGTGTTCTCCCAAGGAATTTTTGTAATGAGGTTAGCCTTAGTTTTACAGTGCAGCCGGTTGACTTTAGTGTGAAATTGGCTCTGTAGAATATGACAGGAGATTTTTTCTGTGTGGGAAAACTCTCTTGGTTACTTCTTAGTTGCAAAAAGGGAGGCTCCTGGTCCTCATCCCACAGCAGGCTGGAGTGACAGAATATGTCTGCTGACCTCAGGCGGGTTCTGTGACCCTTTATCAGTTGTAGGACTTGCCACCATTACCACTTTGTCTCTACCCCTGGCAACTTCCAGAATGAAACAAAATCTTAACTTTGAATCCTCTTCTTCAAATGGGCCTTTGTCTCCTGTCCATTGGAGACAAAGGATCAGAGTTAAAAATAAAAAGTGGGGAGCTGGAGAGATGGCTCAGCGGTTAAGATTACCAACTGCCCTTGCGAAGGTCCTGAGTTCAAATCCCAGCAACCACATGGTGGCTCACAACCATCAGTAACAAGATCTGACACCCTCTTCTGGAATGTCCGAAGACAGCTACAGTGTACTTACATATAATAATCTTTAAAAAAAATAAGAAAATAAAAAGTGAATGTACTGGGTTGGATAGATGGCTCAGTGGTTAAGAGCCTGACTGCTATTCCAGAGGACCAGGGTTCAATTCCCAGCATGTGGCTCATAACCATCTGTAATGGGATCTGATGTACTCTTCTGCTGTGTGTCTGAAGACAACTACAATGTAAAATGTATAAATAAATATAATATTTTTTTTAAAAATATTTTTTTAAAAAATAGTATTTTTTTAAAAAAGTGAATGTACTTTTTATTTCTTGATCATGGTAATTCTTAGATCAAGGGTTTTCAGCAGGGATACTACTGTCATATGAAGCATGATAGTTTTTTGTTGGGCACAGCTGTTTGCTATAGGATACTTAACACTATCCTCAACCTCTACCCAGTAGATGCCATTTGCACACAATTCCAGTTGTGACTACCAAAAGTTTTTATGTGTTAATCTGATTTCCCATTTCTTCCTCTACATTAGTTCTTCCTTAAGAAGTGTAGGCACTCGACAGGTAGTGGTGACACATGCTCTTAGTCCTCCTAGCACTCAGGAGGCAGGCAGATTTTTTGAGTTTGAGGTCAGCCTGTTCTACAGAGCAAGTTCCAGGACAGCCAGGACTACATAGAGAAGTCCCATCTCAAAAAAAAAAATTGTAGGTACTGGGGGTGAAGCTTAGATTTCTGAGAGCCTGGGTTTAAATTACAGCACTGCCAGACAAAACCAAAAACGTCTGTAAGATGCTATGGAGTGAACCATTCTCTAGTGATGATGATTTGGGAGAATGCAGTGTTAAGCCCCATAGTTTAATTCAGGACTTTTAGAGTTTTAAAATAAATAGCTAGTGATTGATGTTCATTATCAACATCCAAGAGTTTTCCTGATCTATAGACCACTAAAAAAAAATCCTTTTCCAAGAACATATCTCATTGAGATATGACTCTGGTTCCTTCAGTAAATCTAACTCCAGTAACTTAGCCACCACCTGCTTTCTTTTTGTAATGTTATTAACCATCATAGTTGTTCTAATCAAAGTTTGTTTATTCACCAATTACCCATATTAAGCCAACATTTATCTCCTAAGTATTTCTAAACCTCACTTTTTTTTCTGTGGGCTACTAGTTCACACCCTAGTTGGTACCTTTATCTTTGTAGTCTTACCTCATGGTTGATATCAGCATAATTTATTGTATCCATCTTCTGCACAAAGCCCTGGTTTTGTGGGTTCAGGAGATCCAATCATACAAGACTCATGGAAGTATTGTGGCCCTGTTTGCTTGGCAATATTTATGCATGATATCATCCCCTAGTTCCAATGAGTAGGAACATTGACCTTACCTTTTAAGGCTGGGAAGAAAGCCCAGAAAATCAACTTCCTTTTCCATTGTTTGATAGGGATCGAACCAAGGGATTTATGTGTGTGAGGTGTCTTGGTGTTGGTGTTTCTTTCCTGTTGTGAGTTGTCTTTCCTGTTGGTATGATAAAATACCCCAACAAAAACAACTTGAGAGGAAGTTTATGTGGCTCATGATCCCGAGTTACAGTTCACTATTATGGGAAAGTCAACGTAGGAGAGAAGCTTGAAGTAGCTAGTCGTATTACATCAAGAACAAGGAGAAGAGGACTGGAGAGGTAGTTCAGCAGTTAAGAGCACTTGCTGTTCTTGTAAGGACTTGAGTTCAGTTCCCAACACCCATATGATACCTCCATAACTTGAGTACCAGGAGACCTGATGACCTCCAAGAGCACAGGACGTACAGGTGCCTGCAAACATATGTGCCAGCAAAACATACATACAAAAACAAACGAAAAGACAAAACCAAGAAGGAATGAACACGTGCCACTGCTCAGCTTGCTCACTCAGTCTTAGACAGCTCAGGAGCCTTTGCCTAAGGAATGGTTCATACATTGTGACAGGCCCTGAGGCCTTAGCCCAACTGAAGCCATGTTAGAGACACCATTTTAACCTTAGAACCCAGCATATACACCCCAACACTTGCCAACATGGAAACAAAGACCTAATAATCCGTCTAAGACCCAGTCCACAGTTCCAGGATCTGGGAAAGTCCTTAAATATACTAATCTTGTTTTTTTGATTTCTGTAGTTTTGCTTCTTACTAACCAAAGTGTTTCAACTAGGATGTGGTTTTTGTACATAAAAGAAAAAAAAAAGTGAATCTGGAGCTGCATGATTTGGGCAAGCTTCCCATGCAGTTGCAGGTCAGCCATACAGACTTGCTATTCAATTCTCACAGTTTCTGTGTGTTGGGCTGGGGAGATGGCCTAGTGGTTAAGAGCACTGACTGCTCTTCTAGAGGATCTTGGGTTCTATTCAGAATACCCACATGGCAGTCTTTAATTCCAGTTCCAGGGGATCTGATACTCTCTTCTGATCTTCAAGGGCATCAGGCACACATGTTACCTAGATATACATGCAAACACACACCTATACACAATAAGATTTAAAAAAAGAAAGTCTGTGTGTTTGTTCTCTTGTGAAAAACATTCACAGCATTCTGGAGGCCTCAGTGAGATGGATGTCCAAAATCCAAAAATGTCATTATTGAGCGTCTTTCCTGGACCAGCCCTGTATCTGATTCCATAAAACCTTAGTGTACTGGCTGGTTTTGTGTGTCAACTTGACACAGGCTGGAGTTATCACAGAGAAAAGAGCTTCAGTTGGGGAAGTACCTCCATGAGATCCAACTGTGGGGCATTTTTTCAATTAGTGATCAAGTGGGGAGGGCCCCTTGTGAGTGGTACCATCCCTGGGCTGGTATTCTTGGGTTCTATAAGAAAGCAGGTGGAGCAAGCCAGAGGAAGCAAGCCAGTAAGGTACATCCCTCCATGGCCTCTACATCAGCTCCTGCTTCCTGACCTGCTTGAGTTCCAGTCCTGACTTCCTTTAGTGATGAACAGCAATGTGGAAGTGTAAGCTGAATAAACCCTTTCCTCCCCAACTTGCTTCTTGGTCATGATGTTTGTGCAGGAATAGAAACCCTGACTAAGACACTTAGCCATCAATTTAGCAATCCTCCTGCCAGACAATATTCCCAACAGAGCCTCTCCACGATTGCCTACAACTGACTGATATGGTCCAATCCGTCAGACCTGGCCTAACAGAAGTAGAAGAGGTACTGTACACTAATGGGGTCAGTTTTGTTTAAGATGGAATCCGGTATCCTGGGGCCATAGTTGTCACCCTGGATAATGTGTGGGTGCAGCCTCTTAGCTGAGGGGTACAAAAGGAGCTGAGCTTCTGGCATTAACCCAGGCACTTTGCTGGAGGAAAGGTAAATCTATCACTGTGTATACAGTCATTTGGTATGGATTTGCCATAGCTTATGTCCATGACACGCTTTAAAGTGTGTGTGTGTGTGTGGGGGGTGTCCTCACCTCAGCCAGAAATCCTGGCCCTATTAGAGGCCATACAGCTGCCAAAAGACATACCCATTGTCCACTGCAAAGGGCATCAAAAAGGGGATCCCTAGAGGGCCAAGGAAACAGGGCAGCAGACTTAGCCACCCAGAAGGCAACCCTAGAACCAATGGGACTTCTTCAGATCTTGATTACCCTGCCTAAACCAAATTGCTCCAGTGCCTAAACTTTACACAAAAAGAACCCAATGGACAAAAAAGAAGATGCCCAGAAGATTAAAAATAGGTGGCTGTTCTTGCTGGACATACTCCCTACTATTCTTGGAAGACAAATAGTCATCAAACTCCACCAGGCCATCCACCTAGAGGCATCCAAACCTGCTGAGTAACTGAGGCCCAGATATTACATCCTTCAACTAGACAACCTTGTCAAAAACATTGTATCCAGATGAACCACTTGTACATAAGTGAAACCAAAGGAGGAAGAAAAAAAGCCATGGAAGGAACCTGTACCCAAGAAAACACCTCCAGAGAACACTGAGAAGTAAACTTTACAGAGATAAACCCCATCATTCTACTGGGCAGTGGTGGTACACACCTTTAATCCCAGCACTCAGGAAATAGAGGCAGGCCTATCTCTGTGAGTTCAAAGGCAGCCTGGTCTACAGAGGTAGTTCCAGGACAGTCAAGGCAACACAGAGAAACTCTATCTTGGAAAAAAAATTCTTGTGAATAAAGTATTTGTTAGTTTTCATAGATACTTTCTCTGGATGGGTGGAAACATTCCAAATGGAGACAGTCTCAGTAGTCACCAAGAAACTCCTCTGAGAGTTAATGCCTTGATTTCAGTTGTGCTCTCCTTGGAGTCCAACAACAGCCTGGCCTTCACAGCCAAAGTTTCCCCAAATTTGACAAAGGTCCTAAATAGTGACTGAAAACTATATTGTATCTATAGGTTACAGATCTCAGGATAGGTACAAAGGATAAGTAGGACCTTTAAATAATATTTCTTTGAGACTGGCGAAAATTTGGCCAACCTCCTACCATTTGCTCTTCCTAGGGCCAAATGGACCGATTATCAAGAGAATTTCACCCCACTTAAATTTTCATTTGGGAGGCTCCACCATCTCCTTCTTCTTTTTTTTTTTTTTTGGTTTTTCGAGACAGGGTTTCTCTGTGCAGTCCTGGCTGTCCTGGAACTCACTTTGTAGACCAGGCTGGCCTCGAACTCAGAAATCCTCCTGTCTCTGCCTCCCAAGTGCTGGGATTATAGGCATGCGTCACCATTGCCCGGCTCACCATCTCCTTCCTAAGCTATGTTTGTGAAGCAGAAATTACTAACCATCCTCACCCCCAAGTCTTTACAGGCCCTGCAACAAGCCCAATGGTTTATTCATCAGACAATTTGAGAGACTGCACTTTTACCCATGTCTGAGCCTGCACACACGTTCCAGCCCAGTGACCTTGTGTGGGTAAAGAGGGCCTGGACCCTAACCCTGGAGCCAACATGGGAAGGCCCATATCCTATGGTTCTCACCACCCCTAAAGCAGAGAAGTTTGCCAGTGGATACACCATACCCTGCTAAAGGAGGCTACTGAGGACAATGACAGATTGCTACTAGGTCCTCCCAGCACCTAAAGATGACAGGGCCTGTGGTTGTCCTGTCTTGTCTGACTCTGGAAAAGGCCCATAACCTCCATAAGCTAAGACCCTGAGTATGAGACTTAGGAGACTGAACTGGAGAGTGTGTAGACTTAGGAGACTGAACTGGAGAGTGTGTAGACTTAGGAGACTGAACTGGAGAGTGTAGACTTAGGAGACTGAACTGGAGAGTGTGTAGACTTAGGAGACTGAACTGGAGAGTGTGTAGACTTAGGAAAGACTGAACTGAGCAGTGGTGGCACATGCTTTTAATCCCAGCACTTGGGAGCCAGAGGCAGGCGGATTTCTGAGTTCGAGGCCAGCCTGGTATACAGAGTGAGTTCCAGGACAGCCAGGGCTATACAGAGAAACCCTGTTTCCAAAAACAAAAACAAACAAACAAACAAAAAAAAGGGATAGGAAAGACTGAACTGGAGAGTGTGTAGCTTCATCTTTCCACTGAGACCTAACCTACCTTCTAGGTGGACTTCTGATAAAAGAAAAAAAAATGTCTAGAGGCTACTGGGGTTGTGGATTCACTATTGAACAAAACTGAACTCTGATTTGCCCAGTACCATATCTCCCTTGCTGATGGCTCCTGCTGATGCCAAGAATTGGATAAGTATCACTGTACTTAGTAGGGGTGCAAAACAAATTCCTCCAGAGTCACAAGTGACCCCTTAATAGTCCTAGAGAGAAAAATCATAATTTTGCTGCCTGTAATGTTACTATTCTTGAGCAGTGCAATCCTATGTCTATAAAGGTTTGGGCTTGGGTGGAAACTGAAGGTTATTATTGGAAAACCAACAAAATCTGGGAATCAGCTGATATGTGAATGGTCAGGTCCACGGCAACTTATTTACTATCCAACAGAAACCTTCACTTAAGAGTCATCTGGCCCATTGGTTTAAACTGGCCCATCTAGGTACCCCTGGAACACAACCTCCTAAGGTCTTAAGTTCAAAAATTTCAATTTTTCCAGAAATTCCTTTGGTAACTAAGAGGGTAGAAGTCAAGGAGACAGGCTGGAGAAATGGCTCAGCGGTTAAGAGCACTGACTGAAGGTCTTGAGTTCAATTCCCAGCAACCACATGGTGGCTCACAACCATCTGTAATAGGATCCAATGCCCTCTTCTGGAATGTCTAAAGACAGCTACAGTGTACTTACATATAATAAATAAATATATTTTTTTAAAGAAGTCAAGGAGACAACAAATGTCAGCCTCTTGGTGTTTGGGATGTTAAACCATTCTCAACCCAACACAGATCACTGTTCTATTGCTGTGAAGAGACACCATGACCATGGCAACTCTTATAAAAGAAAACTCTCAATTGGGGCTTGCTTACATTTTCAGAAGTTTAGTCCATTATCATCTTGGTGGAGAGCATGGTGGCATGTAAGACATGGTACTGGACAGTAGCTGAGAGTTCTACATCTGGATTTACAGGCAATAAACAGAAACAGACAGTGGGCCTGGCTTGAACATTTGAAACCCCAAAGCCCACCCTGAGTGACATAGTTCCTCAAGGATACACCTACTCCAACAAGGCCACACCTCCTAATCCCTGTCAAGTAGCACCATTCTGAAGACCAAGCATTCACATGTATGAACCTATGGAGACCATTCCTATTCAAACCAATGTTAACTATGCCTGAACCCCAAAGCCCCATATACTGGGACTGGAATTCAAACAAAAAGCTCCATCTCCAACTATAAAGGGAATCAACCTAAGCTCACGCTGTAGGACTTCTAAGAAAAGGGTCTCTGCTATTAATGTTACCAAGATACCCCCTAGATAGTTCCCCTTGTAGAGATTCCTGTAGCCATGTACAGCAGGCTAACTCTGGGAATGCAGTTGTGTGTATTTTCAGGCCCCAGAGACTACCTGGCTTGCTTACACTAACAGCTTAACTAATCCTGCAACTTGTAAATTGTTTACACTGATGGAGACCCCTACTCCTTCATGTCCTTGTTTATGTTATACTACAAGTGTTCATTAATGGTGATGATGATGATGATGATGATGATGTCAGGGCCCACCTAAATCTAAATTCTGGGTTTACTCTTGCATGGCAGGCTATCCCCATTCATTCTCCTATTGGAGGAGGCAGGCATCTCCAGCTCTGCTGAAGTTAAAACTTTAGCCATAATTGATAAAAATTTCAAGGGAACTTATTGCTCAAGTAGATATAGACTTAGGCCACCTGAAAAATTCTATTTCCTGTCTGGAAGCCCAGGTCGACTCCCTAGTAGAGGTGGATCTCCAGCATCCAACAGGGCTGCATCTCCTCTTCACGGAACAAGGTGGTCTCTCTGTATGACAGGGGGAGAAACTTTGGTTCTATGCCAACCAGAAGGCAAGAAACTGAAAACTGGTACCAATCCTTGGTCTCTCAGACCCCTTTGTTAACTATACTTAGCATCCATTACTGAGACATTAATCCTTTAACCCAGAAGTCCTCAAAAGGAGCATCTTTAACTCTGGTTGGAAGATTTGGGCCAATGTCTTCAGAATACAGTCAGCTTTTGTGTTATCAAATTGCCTCTACCTCCCAAGGTCTGGGGTTATAATGGCACACCACTGTACCCTGCGAAGAAAAATAAAATTTCCTTTTTGGTTGTATATAGGGACTAGGGGTATGGTTTAGTGTGTGAAGTGCCTGCTCTGCAACCATGAAGATCTGGGTTCGAATCCTCAGAACCCATAAAACCAGGTACAAAAACCACAGAAACCACAATCCTAGCACTGGGAGGAAGAGATGAGAGGATCGCATGGACTTACTGGCCAGCCTGGCAAGTTCCATGTTTAGTGAAAGACCCTGACTCAAAAACTAAGGTGAAGGAGCTGTAGCTGTAGCTCAGAGGTTCAGAGTGCGTTCTGCTCTTTGCAGAGGACTAGAGTTCAGTTCTAGCACATGCATCGGAAAACTGCCCTTAACACAAGCTCTGGGAAACCCATTGCCCTCTTTGTACCCCACAGGCACCCGTTACGTGCACATAACCCCAGCTTGTATACACACAGTAAAAATAAGTCTTTAAAAAAATGTGGAGTACTCAGGAAAAAAAAAAACAACACCACAAAACAATTGTGGATAAAACTGAGGAAGATACTTAATTGGCACTCTGTATGTGTATACACGGGAACACACACACACACACACACTCACACAAACACACACTACACAGTTTTAAAATGTGCATCTAAAGTATTATATGAGGTATGTAAACACCAAAGAATTTGGTAACTAGAAAAGCAATCTCCCAGAATTCATTTCCTATGAACACCAAGAACATACTGCACCCTTTCTTTTTTCCTTTAAAGATGTTTTTCTTATTTTATGTTTTAAGTTTGCGTGTCTGAATGTGGATGTATGTATGTACTGAGTGCAGGTGCGTGGGAGGCCAGAGGTGGTGTTAGCCACCTGATGTGTGCTGGGAACTGAACTGAAGAGCAGCAAGTGTTCTTTCTCAACCACTGAACCATCTTTCCAGCCCCATACTCTGACACAGGATCTCAACCACATAGTTTGGGCCTGCCTGGAACTCACTTTGTAGACTGGCCTTGAACTCCAGAGCTCTGCTTGCCTCTTAGTGCTAGGACTAAAGATGTGTACCATCACAACCAACCCCAATACTAAGTTTTTAAATTAAAAAAGGTCCCTGGCTGTCCTGGAACTCACTCAGTAGACCAGGTTGGCATCGAACTCAGAAATCCACCTGCCTTTGCCTCCCAAGTGCTGGGATTAAAGTCATGCACCACCACTGCCTGATTGTTTTAAATATTTAATGACAAATTTTCCCTTCCCTTTTTTTCCCCCTCTAAAATTTTTCATGAACCCATTCTCTCAATATCGAGATCAATATCAATGGCCTCTATTTACTCTGTGTGTGTGTGTGTGTGTGTGTGTGTGAATATATAACCTGCTCAGTCCATATGTTACTTTATGTGTATGATTCAGGGCTGGCCACTTGAATAACAAATGTGGGGACTCTTCTCTGAGGAAAACGATTTCTTCTGTTCTTAGCATTCCTTAGTTACCTGTAGTTCTTTGTCAAAGGCTTCATGAGAGTTCCCCCTTCAATTGGTGATTCAGGTCCTGTTTACGAAGCCATGTTGATGAGACTTCACAGGTATAACTTCTGACATTTCTAGATGAACTCGAAAACCTCCTTCCTGTTTCTCCGGCTCTTACAATTTCCCTGCCCCTTACTCTGCTATGACCCCGGAGCCTTAGGAGCCAGTTTTGTGTAGATCCGTTAGTTAGGCCTGAGCGCTATTTCATTTTTGGAGAAAAAAAAAAAAAAGACACCATAGCCCACATTTCTGAAGTTGAATTTGTTGTTTTCCATGTCTGAAAACTATTTCAAGAAAAAACTAGCTAAAGTCCCTGTCCCTTTTGGAGTCTTGCATAGTTGAAAGTTGACATTTCAAAAATCCCTGAGGTCCTAAGAGGTAGCCCCACCCCCACCCCTTGACCCCAACTCCAGTAAGATTCTGAACGACACAATTGCTCATGGATGTGTATTTTAATAAAAATAATTCTGTCAAAATACAACAGGAATCTTTTCATCTCAAGTACAATTTACTAGGATGCTTGTGTTGGAATTCTGTCAACCCTCTCACACCACAAGTTTCATGCTAATGCCGAATATCAACTTGCAAGGACAAAGGCAGAACCAGTGTGCACAAGTGGAGGATGCCTGCCTCAGCTATAGGTGACAATGGAGGGAACCTATGCAAAGAGTGGGCACCAGGACAGCCAGAAGCCACCATCTGGCCACAGGTCCGAATGCCTGTGACTGGAGGTGAAGCCGGGCTCTGCTGTTCAGCTGCCTATGACATGCATACCTGAGTAGTGAGCAACCAAAGGAACGCTCAGCCCACAGTCCTCGCCTCATCTTTGTGCTTAAGGACTGGGACGGTGCTGGGGAGCCAGGCAGTCCCTACTTCTTTAGCTTGTGATGCCCTGCACCCACCCAGTCTGCACCTACCCACAGACCCGCAGAGGAAGGGGTGGGGGAGTGACTCTGAGTCATCTGCCAACTTGGCCCTTGCTCTGCAAGGAGCTACCATCTGTGCCTCAAAGGGAAGGTGAGTTAGGAAATGCTGCTACCTCAGGACTGGACAACCCAACCCAGTCACATCCTCCTTTTGCACACCAGGGTCAGGTCCAGCCCTTTTACTAAGCTGCTTCCAGGAACTACTCCCCACTCCAGGTTCCTGGAAAAGGGCTAGTAGGATTAGGAGGGCATACGGGTCTCCTCTGGCAGCAGGACTGGACTAATGACTGGCTCCAGCAGCTTGATTTTGGCCCTCCCCACAACTTGTGGGACAAAGGCTTATGTCCCCAAAGTGAGCTGTCCAACTAGGACAGAAAGCCTCTCTGGAGAGGAACAGAGTAAACAACTTGGACTCAGCTGAAACAGTGAGATAAGGCACAGAAAATGGGGAGGTGGCCATGGGTACTGAGTGCGAGCCAGGCGGACACACAACCCAGTGTGGTACACAGCAGTCCCAAGCTGTCCAAGGCCCTCTCAGCCACTCCACAACCCACGTCTCAGCACCCATCCCCACCCGTCACACCCTAGAGGTGCCAGCTGCTCAGGCACTGCTGAACTCATGCCAACCTAACCCCTTACAAAGCTCATCTGCCATTTTACTTTAGGTCTAGACAGGACTGTCTAGCCCACAGGAACAGCTAGTCCTGGCTCTGCCACTATTTGCTGTGTGGCTTTGGTCAAGTCACTTAATTTCCTGGACCTGTTTCTTTCACTGTAAAAGGAGAGGACTGGTGGAGAGGTTTTCTAAGTTCCACTGTTCTGCAAATGCCTCTGATTTTCATTTCCAAATGTAAGGCCCATCCATTGTTAACAGCCTGATATTTCCAACCTGAGTTTGGAGCTTGGGTGTTCCAGCCTTGAACAGGATGAAATTTCCTTTACACAGGACAAGACCTCCTGACAAGCTGCTAAGTAAGGCTCTGACAGGAACCAAGAAAACATAGTAGCCTGTAGGATTAGCCCCTAAAAAAAATTTTGGGAGATCTCAGTCAGGGCTCTAGTCCTTCACTGACAGATGGTCTAACTCAATTTTGTCCAGCTGTGGGCCTTGTGAGGCCTGGCGGGCACAGAACATCTTGAGCCTTATCACTGATTTCTGTGTCCACCAACAGAACAAAAGCTTACCCTGCCTAGATGCAGATGGAGACTGGAAACTCACTTGTGGCTTTGCCACAGTTTACCCTAATCTTTTTCACTCACCCTGTGAAGCAGGTAAAATCCTGGCCCTTCTAGGTGTCCTCTGCATAGACCCTCCTCTTCCTTGGCAGACATTCCCCTCCACAGATGGCCTACCCATGTCCTGGCAGCATCTCAGCCCTGCTATAGTGGGTTTTGTTGTTACTGTTGTTCCACTAGCTGTGAGGATCCGTGTGAAACAGCTGGTGGGACATTTGTAAGGCCCATAGAGTCTCCCCTTCCTAAGAGTCACTGGGGCCAACCTGTAGGGAGAGGCCTTCCTTAGTTGTAGGGAAATCAGGATCAAGGAAGTCAAGGGTTCCATCCACTCTGGGATCAGTGGTCCAGGAATCAGCATCCATGAGGTACCAACTTCTCCACAGAAAGCATCAATCCCATCAGAGTTGGGCAGTGATGGTGAAGACTCCGGCAGGAAGAAAACAGCCCTGTCCTTAAGGGCCTCTGTCTTGGGAATGGCTTCCTCTTGGCAGCCTGGCACACAGCAGCTCTTGGGTTGAAGGCAGGTAGTTTCCAGGCAATCAACTGAGAGTAATGAATTATTTGGCCATCTTAACAAGGGAAGGCAGGCATTGAGATGGGAGATAGGGGCAAGGCAGGCAGTGAGAGGCAGGGTAGAGTAGTAGACAGCATGCTGGCTACAGACCCTGTGTTCCCTTGCTTTGCTGTGTGCCCCTGGCCCACCTCACTTCCCCGAATCCCCGAACCTGCAGTTGTTTTGTTTACTTATGGGGGCCTAGAGACCCACACCTCTTGGGATGCTGCAAAAGTTTAGTCTGACCTTGCCCATCAAGCAGCCTTCCCAAAACCCATATTTCCTGGGCAGCAGCCGAACCTGAGGCTCAACAAAATGGGAGCCTAAAATAAACAAATCACTTGATTGAAGTGACAAGAGATGATTCTTTTTTTTAATGAGTTGGACTCAAATAAAAACACATGGTGTCTGGACAGCCTTACCCAAGAGGTGCTGGACCACTAGTGCTACGATAAATACTGTGTCTTTTTTTTTAATATATATTTATATATATTTATATATATATATAATCTCATTTGTTTGTTTTTTACTTATGAAAATAATAAGCTATCATCAACCTGGATAGGCTCCATTACTAAATTAGCAGAAACCAGCTCAGCACAAACTCTCCCGAGATAAACACTGGTGGCTCAGTCAGGAGGAAAAAAGTTAAAAAAACAAAATCAAAAACAAAAAAACCCAACCTCTCCTCAAAACAAAATCTCCTTTAAAGGAGAAGCTACTACATGAGGAACCAGCCAATACTGAGTCACAGGCCGCTGCACGTGGAAGGAGACAAGGAAGAGAGGACAAGGGAGGGAGGGAGGAAAGGAGGGAAGGAGGATGGACCGGCCAGGTAGGAAGAGTGGACTCTGCCCACGGCTTCCAGGTCTCTCTGTACCAGATGCCTACGGAGGGCAGGGTTGCTCCAGCCCTAGGGCTGAAGGAGGGCTAGACAGAGCCAGCCGAGAAGGTCTGCTAGTGCAAGTAGTCATCGACTCTGGCAAAGGAGCAAGATCCCAGGCCTGCTCGGGCCATGAGCCTTAGACATTCAGATGCCTGGCCCAAGGCGAGCATCAGAGGAGGCTGCTTTGGCAGGTTCTGAGACTCTGTGGAAGAGATTACAAGGTATGGTCAATACCTAACCAAAGACTTGGGCACAGGTCAAAATTCCTGAAGACGGAAGGTGGAATTAAAGCTATGGATAGAACTCTGGGTAGAATGTCCTAGTCACCAGGCCTTGGACCTGCTCTCATGATAGGAACCTGAGGACCTTGTCCTCCTCTAGAGCAAGGAAGCTGGCCTGGCACACGGCAATGAACGAGCAGCTAATGACCTCAGCTGGGTAAAGGGAGGTTAAGGTTAGGATTAGTCCTAAAAGCCCAGGAGCCTCTGAGGGCCTATGCCCACCTTCACACCCATGGGTTTGCTTTTACCTTTATTAGATGCACTCACCTAAAATGGCGCTGTTGAGAGCAGCACATACAGGCTCCCTCTGGATGGGGTCAAGCTGATGACCAACTGGGCAACTCCAGGGGTCTGAGTATGCTAGCAGGCTAAATGCATCCTAAGGGACAGAGCACCATGAGGGGAATGCAGCACACTCTCCTAGTCCCGTAGCTTCAGAGGAGGACAGAATACAGCATGGGACCCAGTGAGAGCTCGATATACGTGGGCTATAGAGTTTGACACCCCACACTCCACTGCAGACATAACTAGAGCCCGTCCTGGCCTATTCCTACTGCCCTTAGATGTTCCCGGAGCCTGGCATCAGCTTATTCAGTACCTGCAGCATCTCTGTGTGGGCCAAGTTCTTGCCGTACTCTCGGCCCAGCTGCTCACTCAATGCCTGCAACTCTCGGCCAAACAGGATGATCCTTTCTGTGGCGGCCTGGTTGCCCCCGCAGAGCTGCCGCCGTGGATGCCCATCATCTGCACCCAGAGGCCCGCAGAAAACACATTAGAGGGTGAAGAGGGAAGGACAACAGGGACCCCATTAAGCTACAGCTTCTGAAAGGCAGACAAGCTAGGAGAGCAAGTGGAGAAGCCTATGTCTACCTGGCAAGTAGATCAGGGGCAAGACTTGGAAACTTCCCTACTCCCATCCTACACAACTGCATGATGCTAATGAGATCCACATTCTTGAACTCCCTTTAGCCTTGAAGGGTTCTAGTCCTGGGAGCAGGAATGGACCTTCCTATACGGTGCAATCCACCTTCAAGATGCATCCAGAAATGACCAAGAACATGGTAGGCTCAGTAAAGATAAAGTTCCTCAGAGTCTGCCAGCTTAGCCCTCCTCAGAGGATGTGGGCCTTAGGACTGTATGTTGCCCTCTCAAGAAACATAGGAGCTGGGTCATCCTAAGGATCAGTACTTACCCATGCTGGACTCATCTGTCTGCAGGTCATCGTGCTTATAGACTCCATTGACGATGCGCGTGGATACGCTTTCCAGCACACCATTGGGATAGTGCTCTGCCTCCATCTCCATCTCGCTGTCACTGTAGAGCAGGGTTGAGACAGGAGTTGGGCCTCCTTGAGGTTTTGCTGACCATTGCTTCAGGTAAACTGAAGGTGTTTACCTGAGAGACCATAACGGGTCCTATAACGGCATCAAACTGAAGGACTGCCAGGAACGTGTAAGAACGAACAGCCCAAGCTTTCTATGTTTTAACACTTAGCCCTACTATGGTTATCTCCAGGTGCCTGTTACACGATTCCCATTCTTGTCTCAAAGCTGCCCCTGTGACTCTCTTCTCACTGGCTCTCCTCTGAGGTGATATATATCTTCAATGTATCCCTCTTATCCCTACCAACACAACTGATTGGGTGTCTCTGTGGCCTTGGCTGGGACCCAAACCAAAGTCAGCTTCTAGGCATGCCTAGGACCTGATGAATGCTCTCTGGAGCTGCAGTCTACAGGACAGTTCACATGGCTGCCCATGAGCCTGATTCCACAAAACTCCTTAACTGTAGACCTTAGATGTTCTAATAGGCCCAGCCTCCTGGGAGGAGTCCATGTGTAGGCAGGCCATCATGTTTAAGTCTGGCAAGGTCACAACTCCAGACAAAACCAGAGCCAAGAAAACTGACAGCTACATCTTGAATAGGGACAAAAGCCAGAACCAAGTGTTTGGCCTGACCTGTCAGCAGGTTGCAATCCAGCCACAGACCTACAACACAGGTGAGGGTAAAGGGCAGAAGGCAGCATTTAAAAGAACAGAGGTGGGTCCAGCAGGCACAGAACAGAAGCAGAGTGCAGAGAGAGGAGCAAGACAGGCACCTGGTCTCCTGGTTACTGGTACTGCTGTGGGGCTGGGACTTGGTAGAGTCTGTTGAGTTGGACTCGGAGTAATTGACGGAGGACGGGGAAGAGGAGGACGAGGAGGATGAGGACGAGGAGGAGGAGCTGGGTGCGGGGTATTTACTGTGGTTCTGTTTGTTCTTGGTGGATGTGACGCCATTGCTGCAGCTGGGACTGTCTGCTCCTAGTGGCCAGGTGGGTCAGAGAAGGGAGATCAGAAGTGGAGCCTCAGGGATTGCCTGACTGGTCCCTTTCCCTTCCACCCAATCTAGCTGCTGCCAATTCTAAGCCCACCACAAGGAACAGTATGTGGGATGGCCACTCTTCCCCATACCAACTTTTCCCAGAGAACTCTGGAGAATGGCTGACCTGTGCTGTGTATATGGAAATTACTAGGGCCATGTCGAGGGCTGAGGCTGGGGGAGTCAGGGTAGCTGTCCTGGGACTTGGGACTTCGGGAGCTCAGGCTGCGGACCTCACTGTCGGTGCCATTCACCATCTCTACGAACTGTCGACACCTGTGAAGGGAGCAGAGCATTGATGCTCTGGCCGGGTCCAAGCTGTGGGCTCTAGGTGCAAGCTGAGAGCCAGGCTCGGAACTGTAAACGTGACTTACTTGAGCATGAAGAG
Source organism: Tokudaia tokunoshimensis (assembly GCA_036184795.1). Classification (NCBI taxonomy): domain Eukaryota; kingdom Metazoa; phylum Chordata; class Mammalia; order Rodentia; family Muridae; genus Tokudaia; species Tokudaia tokunoshimensis. The sequence continues at coordinate 32,817,065 of BTHU01000020.1, forward strand.
CAGGTTGGGGTTATGCTCCAGCAGCCCAGGGTAGAAGCGCTGGGTTGTCTCAATGGCTTCACCCACCCGGCCTTCCAGCACCAGCTTCTGGATTTCTGTAGAGAAGTACATGGCTCTGAGTGAGGGCTGAGATTGTTTCCATATCCTTGGCCCCAAGTCCAGGTTGTGGCCAGACTGAAGGCGGTGGTCAGACAGAAGTCAGGTGGGCTGACTCTTGGCACCCTGCTAATTGGAGAAGCTCACAGAAAAGGCTGAGAAAATACGCTTGTCCATGACCACGGCAGAGGTTGGTTTAGAATAAGAGGGGAGGACAAGAAGAGCTCATAGCCCAGAGGTTGGAGGTGAGTCTGGAATTCCACTCCTGTGGGGCATAGGCAGCCAGGCAGCTAGTGAGGGGAGACATCTTGGGACAGCCTGAGGATGCCTCTTTAGATAAGACTGTTTGTTCTCTTTTCAGGTCTCATAGGAGTGTGTACTGGCTTGGGCTAGGGCCCACATCTCTACAATCTGTAAATGCTGTAGCGTGCTCTCTACTGGAAGAAGAGGTAGACTGCCTCATACTGGCATCTCTCTGGTCATCAGCATCTTGCTATTGCCTTCTCACTCTTGTCCTAGGGCCTGGTGCATCTTGTGATTCTGGGCCTGAGGCTCCTCTCATTTGTAGATCCCAAGTCAAGAATAGAATACCTTTCCATCTATCTGGCTGAGCACAGCTTGTCTAGGACGACACATGCACATGCACAGATACAGACATAGAGATGATGGGCTCAGAGACACAAAGGCAGGCACTCACAGACACATTTATTTATATGCACATATCCAGGCACCTACATTGTCCTCTCTTCTAATCTTAAATTGTGTGGGTTCTGTTCTCTATTGACCACCCCCCATTAAAATGTTCCAAACACACAGAATACTAGGAGAGCTGCCTTTGGTCAAGAAAGAATTGGTTATCTGCAAAGTGTAGGATAAGAGATAGGGAGCAGGGAGCTAGCATGGCAACAGTCACAGAGCATCACTTCACCCTGTTTGAGCACAGAATCCTCTCTCTGGCTACAAACAGGCAGAATGGTTAAACTTGAGTACACAACGGCAAAGGCAGAGCAGTGTGTAGTACAAACAAAAACTCCTTTTGGGTGATCATGAATAGGAGGCCAAGTAGAATCTTGGATTCAGGGGACAGGGAGAGGAAACAGACACAGAGGATTCTGCGATTACAGGACCAGGCCTACACTTGATTTCCAAAGTGTGTTAAGGAGGCTGCTCTGAGACCTTTTGAGGTCACTGGCTGCCCTTGTGTCAGTTTTATCTTGAATGAAGGACAGGAGCAGGGACTGGAGCCAGCAAGTTGGTCTCCTGAATGGTACGGATAAGGTTAGGCTGTACTCTTGACAGACTAACCAGGAATGAGCTACAGATTCAGGGGCAGGTAAGAAGGCACGAGGAGAGAAAAATTAACCTTACTTTGTCTGTTCTTTATGGATGCCTGCTCTTCCTGAATCGGGGTTTCAGTCATTCGGGAAAAAGCTGTAGCTGTGGCACAATACCCATGATGCACCAGGTAAGACGAGACCATGCTAGAAAAAAAGAAGAGCTCAAGGTAACACTCAAGACCCACATTTCTCATGGAGCACTGGAGGGGACAGACTACATATATTCCCAAGAGGTCTCCCCTACACATACCTTGGTATGACCTGGAACGGGGTAAAGAAAATAGGAACTTCCCTCTGTGCGCTTACAGGTCATAGGAGTAACTATAGTTCTCTGGGATATGTTGCCCTCAAGCTTATAGAAATGACTGTCTTCTGGTAGACTGCAGCAAGTCCAGATCTAGTCAATGAGCTTACCCAAAGCTACCTAAAATGGCAACTAGCCAGGCAATGTTGGCAGCTGCTAGGATACAGAGGATGCCTGACACAGTCACACTTGACAGAATTCCTAAATGGTCAGAAAAACGGGGGGTGTACTCTGGGGTTCTCTGTACTAGTTAGAAGTATCTGTGTCCCCAGTGAGCCTGCCATTTGGTAGCACTGGCTCTAGCATTGCGGTTCTCTACCCATGGGTCACAACCCCTTTGGGGGGGTCACCTATCAGATAAGCTGCATGTCAGATATTTACATTTGTAACAGATATTTGATTTGTAACAGTAGCAAAAATACAGTTTGAAGTAGCAAGGAAATATAATCTTATGGTTGAGGGTTAACACAACATGAGGAGCATATTACAGGAATGCAGTATTAGGAAGATTGAGAACCATTGCTCTAGAGGAATAGGAGGAATATGGGTAAAATTGACTTCATAATATACCATGTATCAAAGGTGCAAGAATTCCAGAGAACAGGCAGGTTTTGCTGGGAAGAGACAGACACCTCACAGTTAATAGGAGCATAGTCTTTGTGGAAGGGCATAATGTACAACATCAGTTTAACCCCACTAAAGCTGGCTGAGCAATGAATGCCATATGTGTGCATGCACATGTGTACGCATGCATGCGTACAAAGATGAGCTCTCATGACCTGTGTGGACAGATATGGGGAGAATATTCTAAGGCTGTACACCTGTGGCTGGCTGGCTTCTTATGTTTTAAGAGATCAATGAGATAGTATAAACAAAATGCTTGGCATGAACTAAAAACAAATGTAACCTTTTTGTTTGTTTATTTTTTTGTTTTTGTTTTTGTTTTTTGAGACAGGGTTTCTCTGTGTAGCTCTGGCTGTTCTGGAACTCATTCTGTAGACCAGGCCTCGAACTCAGAAATCCACCTGCCTCTGCCTCTCAAGTGCTGGGATTAAAGGCGTGTGCCACCACTGCCCAGCTAAATGTAACCTTTTATTATAGAATACATTCTTTTAAAAAATATTACACTCCTATGTTATTTTGGTGTCAGTTTTTCAATAAAGTTTTAATTTTAGACAAAAATATTATACTCTTGGAAAGTAACTTATTATCATAAACAGAAGAGCAATGTATTTTGAAAAAAAATGGTTCAGATGAACCCATATAAACACTGACAGTTCTAAAATGTATTTTTCTTGGGGCTGGAGAGATGGCTCAGTGATTTAATAGCACTTGGAGTTCTTGCAGAGGACCTGGATTTGGTTCGCAGCTCTCATATGGTAGCTCATAGCCCAAGTATAACTCCAGTTCCAAGGGATCTGATGCCATCTTCTGGTCTCCACAAGTACCATGCGTACACACACAGTACACATACATACTTACCTACAGGCAAAACACTAATACATAAAAAAGAAAGATAAATAAGTTTCTAACAAAATAAGCATAGTTTAAATTAAGAACACTACTTTGGAGGACACCAAAGTAAACTTTAAGCCCTTCTTATTTCCTTATTGTTTCATATTTTGAATGTTTGCCTGCATGTAGGCATATGCACTGTGCGTATGACTGGTGTGTATGGCTGGGGCCTGCAGAATAAAGAAGAGAGTGTTGTATCCTCTGGAACTGGAGTTACGACCTGTTGTAAGCTGCCATGTGGATTCTGGGAACCAAACCTGGTCCTCTACAAGAGCAGCCAGTGCTCTTAACTGCTGAGCCAGCTCTCTAACCCCAGAAAACAATCTAATATATATAAATCTCTTTATTATGAAAGTGTTACCCATACTAGCAAAAGAAATAGGGGCTAGGGATTCATTCAGGTCAGCAGCACTGTGGCTGCCTAGCTGTATGAACATCTGTGTTCTATAGCTATCACAGAGAGAGGAGAGAGAAACAGGAGGAAGGGGAGGGACGGGGGTTGGAAGATGATAATACCTGAGTCTCACAGGGGAAGCCAGCCAGACATGAAGCTTGTGACAAATCTATCTCCAAGATAACCTAGCCATTTTCAATATTTATAAAATTATGCGAAATAACAGGACACAAATTATACACAGGTTTTAGGAAATGCTGCATAGGACACATACAGGTACGTGGATACATACATATAAACAAAAACTTCCATGTGTTGAGCCCAGACCCTGAAAGTAACTCCACCTCTTCTCCTGACAACTGGAAAGCATACTGTGGGGAATGGCATTGCTGTGGCCCTCAAGGAAGCAGTTCTCACCTGCTAGGCTGGGAGCCAGCGGGGGTCATGCTGTCCTCCCCAACAAGGGTCTTGCTATCTGTACTTCAACCCCTTCCTCAACGCTGCTTTAGTATCAATCCCTCAAGAAAGGAAAGCTGAATCCTGGGGATATGGCTCAGTGATGGTCTTTTCCTAACATATGTAAAGCCCTGAGTTCAAAAGAAAGGTAAAGTCAATGGAGGAGAAAGGGTGGAGTTGGGGTAGGGGACTGAAACTGACGAAGACTGGCAGAGCACCCAGTGTATATTGCACGCCTACTCTTGGCTCCTCGTGCCTTTGCAGAACAATGGGCAGGGTTAGGAGAAACCAGACCCTTCTTCACTCTTGGGGGCCAACCTAACACCCACCTTCTAACAGGTGCGCTCCTGCTGGAGTCTCAGCAACACTGCGTTCCAAGACAACCAAGGAACATGCTAGCTTGATCCACTCTTTCCCTGATACCACTCCATGGATACAGGGATACTTAGCGGGATACTGACCCTGTAAAGTGACCTCAAGCCAAAGCCTTGTAATGCTGATTTTTTTTTAATGGCTTTTTGAGACAGGGGTTTTCTACGTACTTATCCTGGCTGTCCTGAAACTTGCTCTGTAGACCAGGCTAGTGTCGAACTCAGAGAGCACCTGCCACTTCACCCTGACTGCTGGGAGTCAAGGCATGTGCCACCATGTTTGGCAGCAATACGGATTTTTAGAGCAGAAAAAAAGTGTCCATAGAAGAATAAACCATAGTAGTTCTAGAACTTCTACAGAATAGCCCTAGGAAGGAACACAGCTGTGCTGATGATTTTTTTAATCTAGTTATTCCCTTTTGTTGTTGGTGGTGGTATTTTTAAAAACAAAACCCTGACTGTCCTGTAACTTACTATTGTAGATGAGGCTGGCCTTAAACTCACAGATATCTGCCTGCCTCTGCTTCCCAAGTGCTGGGATTAAAGGTGTGTACCACCATGCCTAGCCTGTGCTGGTGATCTTACAAACAACCAACCAAAAAATGTCTTGTGAGTTGACTGAGGGGAAGTTTTTTTTTTTAACAGTCATTATTTTGAATTATATGTATGTATGCGTCCCATATGTGGGTTGTACATGTGAGAGCCTCTGGAGCAGGAGTTACAAGTGGTTGTGAGCCACCTGACATGGGTGCTGGAAATTGAACTCAGGTCTTCAGCAAGAGCGCCATGTGTTTTTAACTGCTGAGCCATTTCTCCAGCCCCAGGCAAGGTTGAACCAGGAGCAGCTCCAAAGCACAGAGTGATAAGCACTGACTGATGAGAGGGAAGCATCAGCAGCTGAGTCCTCTCTGAGTCCTGCAACTGTCAGCAGCGGTGCAGTACTGCACAGGTCTATAGTACCGTGAGGCCTGGGCGGGGGAGGATAACACTCACTTCTGTAGCACCGCCTGCCACTCGCCAAGCTGGGCACTGATGGGAAAGCCGTGCACAGTGCCTTGGACTTTAGCACGCCACTCCCGCATATAGTCTTCAATGTCGAACAGGAAGGGCTGCTGCCCAAAGTTGGCATCCACAATCTCCCCAGGTGTCTGTAGGCCTACGGTGGGGTAGAGGTTGGCCTGAGGAGAAGAATGAACATCAATCAGGCCCCTGCGGCACAGCAGGGCTGCGGGGCTTCTCTTCACTTCCACAGCTCTTGCCAGCCAACACTAGGATGGAAGAGACCTGCATGGCAGGAGCAGGAGGGACCAATCACATTTAGTCTATCTCAGTAGCAGAAAATCATACCCAAAAGCTTGGGGGAGAAGAAAAAGAAAAGCAAATAAGGCCCACATGGAAAGTCTCCTCTGTTCTGCATTAAAGGTCACTGTATCCCCAAGGTCTGGGAACCCCTGACAGAACTCAGCCAAGGTACACAGTAGCAGACAGGGCTGTACACCCCCACATATGTACTAATAAAAATGTGCTATGTGGTGGTTTATGAGTTCTGGGAAGAGATACAGGGCCAAGGATCCCTTGGCTACCAAAAAGAGGTGCGTGAAGGAATGGGATGGCTCCAGGAGGAGGGACACTGATGAGGACAGGCAAAGATTTGGTGAGTTGCTGCTGGAGCTGGTAATGGAGAGGCTGCCCTCTTCCTGTGAGAGGCTTACTCAGCAGTGATTTATGGAACACTCTGCTTTTGCTGTCCATTTCTCATGACCCTCTTTAGTGAGGCCACCCCTCATTCAGTAGCTCCCATGCCACCACCCAAATCTTCACCCATCTCCTCCCCATGCCACTAAACACCATTTTTTCCAGGAACCCCGATCTATTCTTTTTTTAAAAAGAAAAAAAAAAAGGTCTCATGTAGCCTTTGTATGGATGTGGTTGAAGGTGACCTTGAACTACCAGCCTTGCTGCCTCCACCTCCCAAGAGCTAGGATTCCAGGTGTGCACTACCACCCTTGGCTCCCTGGTACCCTCTCCACCTTCCACTCTTCAGGCAGAAGGTCACTCATAAGTAATACACACGGGTTTCAGCCCAATACAAGGTCAAAACCTACACTCTCTCTGCTTCCTTTCTTTTTCTCCCACCTTCCACAGCACAGGCAAAGCCCAGGGACATTTCCCAATCTTTCCAGCACTTGACAGCACACTGCCCACACTCACGGCGGTTCATTTTACGTCATGTCTCCATACCTAGATGCTTCCCCAGCCAGAGTCAGAATTCTTCTGAGTCTGCTCCCTTTGCCTAGGACAACAGGCCCTTTCTGGGGGTTCCAGGTATGAAGGAAGGATTCTGATACGTAGACAGGAAGTTCAAACATGACTGTGGGTACTGCAGTTAAGATTCAGAGGCCCCTCAGATCACAAATACACTTCCTGGGGCATAGTGGGATACCCAGGATCCTAAAACAGCCACCAAAGTCAGCAAACTTCTCCTTTTTAGAACCAGGGCAAATAGACTCATGCCAGGCTCCCAGCATTTTGGGTGAAGGTTCTGCATATGACAATGGCTGTACCACTTAGTAAAGTAATGGGATGGAGAAAGTGGGGATGAATCCCAGACCAAGCTGATAGGAAACTCCATCCTTTTCTAAGAAGAGAGTAGCCTACAAAATTCATATCCCAGGCTCAGGGAACCCTGAGTGGTAGCATTCTAGGTTTCCAGAGGTGATGACTTTCTTCGGAGATCTCTGATGGGCATGTATAAGGACCAGATTCCTACGAGTTCAAGAGCAATCCCTATGTGCCGCACCTAGTCCACTGGCTGGATTCACAGACATTTCATTCCGATCAGCCTGTCCTTCTTCCACCACTGTCCCCTTACCCCCACCCACAACTGCCTTAGAAAATGCCACAAATTTCTGTCACCTGCTAAGAGTCGTGGAGGAAGACCAGGCCTTGCTGCTGAAGAGAGAGGACGGCCAGCAGGTAACCCTTACTGGCACCCTCAAGCTGGCAGCACACCACACATCCCTGCTTGGGGAAAGGGCCAGACTCCACACCCTGCACGTGCAGGTACCACCACCCACCCCGGCAGCCCTCAACAGCCCAGGAGGAGGAAGGCCCATTACTTGTAGTACTTACCGGGAGATCCGTGAAGGCAATACCTGTGGGGAGGAAAGGACAGTCATCAGTGATTAGATAGAGATAGCCCCTTGGTCTCTACTGATCTGTGAACTCGAGGTGCAGATGGCAGTCAAGTATATACAAGGGGACTAGGGATGGGTAGCTTTAGGCCTGGGTCTTCCTCTTTCTGAATAATCTAAGTAGAAGGAAAACCAGGAAAAAAAATTAAAAAATAAAAAATAAAAAAAGAAGGAAAACCAGGACCTTAGGTAATTAATTAATTGCCTATAGTTTTTCCACCTTTTCAAAGAATATCTGCTAAAATGAACTAAACCAAGTGATTTTCTCCTAGGCAGGCTATTCAAGCCTCTTGATATCTAACATGTCTGTCTAGAAGTCTACTACGTACTCTCACCCTGATCATTTCAATTCCTTACAACAGGCATTGTGCTCATCCTCCCAGTTTACAGACAAAAAAAAAAAGACCCTCAGAGGCTAAAGGAGCTGCCTCTGGTCACTGAGATGTTGGTAGTGGTAGCTCTGCACAGGCCTAGTCCAACACTCCAAGCTGACAGATTAATGCTGCCCATCGTCAGACCCCAAGAGTTCCAAGTTCTCAGAGGTTCCTTGTTATCTAAGATCTGGCCTGTGCATTCCCCAACCCTCCTGTTAGGAGTTGGGAATGCATCTCTAGACTTCAGATGAGCTGCAGTAAGGGTGGAGGTCATGCAACCCCAAACATACAAGTAGACCTGAGCAATACCCACAGGAGTGGGCATCAGAACGCGAGGAGCCAAGGGGTCTCACAGACCGCTTTTTTTTTTTTAATAAAGTCTTTTATCATGTGGGAACTCCTCAGCTTCTGGCATTAGGGATAATTAGGGATATACAAAGTACTGACTCCTTGAAGCTCCCAAAGGACTTCCTGAACCCTCATCTGGCAGGAAACAGAACTTAGCAATACAGCACAGGTGAAGTCTGAGCACAGCCTTACAAAGTGTACACTATTCCTCACACTGTTTCACAGATTAAAACCCAAGGAGAAGACAGATGACACATTCTTTGCTGAGTCTAAGTACAAGTTTGCTACTTTATTCTTCAAGGAGTCAAAGTCAAAAACCTTGTGCTCCAATAGCCTGAGTCTGCTTGTGAGCCTCACCAATAGGGTCAGAGTCACAGCATCAGAAGCTCCTCATACAGTGTAGTCTGCTGGAGAGCTACCCTTGTAGGTCTCGGAGGATCCAGGGTGCTGCTCTCTCCCAGGCTTAAGGAGCTCACAGGACCTTAAAAGAAGGGGACTACAGCTTTATCAGTTACTGCCATGTGACCTTTGGCAAGTTACCCAAAGTGGTCTAGCCCACCTGAAGAACCCTTTTCCTCAAGAGGAGGGTGGGGAAGAGGAAGGAAGGAAGAAAAATAAGACAGGCTATGAAGGCTGTTTGATACACCATGTGGTTTAGGCACAAGTTGACTGCTGACAATGAAAAACCTGTCACACTCTGGGAGAGGTTGAACCACTCAGACCTGCTCAACTCTGCCTCATGATAGCACCAACAATGGCAAGTCCTTGAAGGGCTTCCAGGACAATGAAGAAAGAAACCACTCTCATCTATACTGCACTGGAGAAGACAACACTGCTCCATGCTGAGGCCCTGCGAGCCTCCACAGGATACTGTGGTAGTAAGATCTGGATGAAAGGCCAGGCAAACAAGAAAGCCAGGCTTAAAGCAAACAAACAAAAAAGATAGCCAGGCTTGCTGATGAGAAGAATCCTGCACCAAACAGAGTCTGGGGTCCTGAAGCTGAGAACAGAAGACCATGTGAATCAGTACGGAACAACAGGAAGAAGAATCTACAAGCGCACAGACCACTTGTGGACCAGATAGCAGTACTCGATCTCTATTTACTCATTTATTCATCAAGTATTTGCTGAGGCCTTGCAGGAGCTGGGCTAGGTAAGAGGACTGGGCAAACAGCTGTGAGCCAGCTGATCCACAAAGTACCCTGAATTCACCAAGAGAGATGGTATATGATGAATAATTGGAAATACTGCATGATGAACATAGGTTCGAGTGCTGACAAAGAAAAGGGTCAGGGCAGCCAGAGACAGGAAATGTCATTCTACTTCCCTAAGTGGACAGGACTAGAGTCTGAAGCCTATTAGTAGTGATCAGTTGGCACATGACATGGGAAGATTCACCTAGCATCTATCAATCTAATGTCATGAAATTTCATGATCTAGAACACACAAAGGGCAGGACCTATTTATCTTTCAGTAAGGTCTCAAGAATACATTTATGAACCAGACAGTAAAGCATGGGCTTCAAGCTAATATCCTTGATTCGCCCAGCCCCCGTCCAACTCCTCATCTCCCAGTATCAGGGATGCAAGCCGTTCTCTACCAATGGCCCCTATCTCCAGCCCTCTTTTCATTTATTCTTATTATTATTTCTTTTCATTTCTTCTTATTGTTCATTTTTCTTAAGATGCCCTAACTGGCACTGAGCTTAAAGCCCCTGCCTCAAGAAATTAGGATTATAGCCTGTGCTACCAGATGGCGCTTGGGGGTGGTGATGATACAGGGTAAACTGATTCTTTGGCCTTTTGTGTTTATTTTGTCTTGTTTTATTGTTCTAAGGATTGAACTTAGGCTCCTGAAGAAGCTAGGCAAATGCTCTAACAGTGGACTCCATCTCCAAGCTCACACAACAGGTTCTTACTGGTTGGTATCTAGCTGAGCAAGCTCAAATCTTGACCTTTTCCTCTTCTAATATGTTGAATATCTTTATTAATCAACTTGTTTCTTATACTTTCAGTTAACTGAAGTTAGAAATATCAAATATCAAGAAATAAACAAGACTGTAGAATTTTTTTTAAGATTAGAAAAAAAATAGGCAATGTATACTACATGAAGTTTAAACATGTGTAGGTCTTTGTACAGGGTCCATAAAAAGCATTCACTGGGCAGATGAGTACAAAAATGCCTGAAGGACTCAGCTAGCAAAGAGTTTGTGACACTTTGGTGGTCCTAACACACATCTATAGGGCCCAAAGGAGACATTAAATATACAGCTACTCTAGGAACAGCAGTTATTTTCCAAATCTTATATTTCATAACAGACATCATGCTGTAAGCATCATGTGGACAAGCTAGAGAGATGTGAGCCTGCTGCTGATTGGCAGGTAAAAGGATACACGCTGAGCGAATACAAGAGCCCTTAGCAGCAGGGATACCCACAGTGAGGAAACAGCCAGGGTCAGGAAGCAGAATGAGGAGTGAAGAACCTTCTTGAGATCTTGCCAGCAACTGCAACTAGTGACAGTCAGTCTCACGAATTTCTCTAGATGTGCACCGGGGGAAATTCTGCCTGTGACAGTTCTCAATCACCCATTTTTCTGTCCTTCCCTGCTTGCTCTGGGCTGCAGTGTACAAACTACCCTACTGATACACTGGCTCTTGGCTGCTTGTCCTGGCTGGTTCTGTGTGTCAACTTGACACAGGCTGGAGTTAGCACAGAGAAAGGAGCTTCAGTTGGGGAAGTGCCTCCATGAGATCCAACTGTGGGGCATTTTCTCAATTAGTGATCAAGTGGGGAGGGCCCCTTGTGGGTGGTACCATCTCTGGGCTGGTATTATTGGATTCTATAAGAGAGCAGGCTGAGCAAGTCAGGGGAAGCAAGCCAGTAAGGAACCATCCCTTCATCGCCTCCGCATCAGGTCCTGCTTCCTGATCTGCTTGAGTTCCAGTTCTGACTTCCTTTGGTGATGAACAGCAGTGTGGAAGTGTAAGCTGAATAAACCCTTTCCTCCCCAACTTGCTTCTTGGTCATGATGTTCATACAGGAATAGAAACCCTGACTAAGACACTGCTTATCCCCAGTGAACAGCAAACCTAATTCCCCTCGGACTCTTGATTCTGTGCTGGCTCATCTCCTAGAAAAGCCACATAAGTCGTGAGAACAGTAGCCAGATATTTACTGCCCACAAAGCCAGCTAGAAGCAGGGTACCTGGTTTCCATTTCTGAAAAGCTTGGGGGCCTGGTTAGTAAGATACTGCTGGCCCTCTCCTTGGAAGAAGCAGGCTGTGGCTAGAGTAGAAACCCTTGTAAGGCAGTCAAGCCCAGCAGCTAGGGACTAAATTAGGACAGTTTGGCCATATACCAGTCAGTACCTTGTAGGACAAGGCACCAGAATAGTCAAAGTCCCTGTCTCTGAAGTTTATCTTATGTTTTAAATTTAATTAATTGATTTTATCTCGTATATTATGTACTTATTATGTGAATAGGGACACATACATACCACAGCACATATGTGTGAATCATAGGACAATACTGGGGTAGTTGGACAGGCCAGCTGCTGGCCTTTACCTCATACAAACCATCTTGCCTCAGCTCCTGAATAATGGGATTTCAGGCATACTTTCTCTCTCTTCCCCTAATCCTTGTTTTGTTTTTAAAGTGCTCTGATAGTCTAGACTGGTCTCAAACTCATATAGCTAAGGATGGCCTTCAACTTCTGCTCTAAGTGCCTCTACCTCTGTCGTGCTGGGATGCCAGGCACTCACCACCACACCCAGCTCAGGTTCTAAGTTTCAATGTCTGTGGAGAACAGCTCCACTCAAGGAGCCCTTTCCTTCCAGCCCTGCTTCCATCGCTGTGATCCTTCGCTGTTTACCCCGCACCAGTCAGTCCAGCTTCTCTTCTCACAGCTGCGCCCATCCCTCTATCACACTGGACCTCTGTTCCCATTCCTCACATCCATCACTACAGAGTTAACCTCAGGATATCCGCCTTTTCTCCTGGTCCTTTCTCCATTGCATCCTTCCATTTCTCTCTGGAGTTTTATTTCTAACTCTGTCAACATTGTTTCATGTTAACCATGAACAGGTCAGAGATCTGTCCCTATCTGACTCCTTCCTGTTTACTTTCTGTCTGACAGCCCTCACTGTTACCTTCAGTATCCCAACTATCAGAAGAACTGACCAAACTCTGGGCCAGGTTGTAGGCATTCAAACCCTAATCACTGATTACTACAGTCAGGGCCCTCCAACTTCTCCATTAGGTACAACAGACAAGACAAGCCAGGATCATGACCAGAATATTCCTGAACTCTCAGTAACCACCCTGGACTTATACAACAAATGCTGCTTAAGGGACAGGTTAATAACAGGCATTCCCTGTTGCCTTCCATCTACATTAAAGGGTCCCAATGGCTAGAAATACCTGCAGTTGCCCAGAGAGCTGTGCAGAGGCTCCACGATACTACTTTGACTTCAAGACCTGCCCTTGAGATTCTCAGCAACCAAAGTGGCTCCTCGGGCCAGACCCTTCAAGGCCTCTTATGCACCTACCAAGGCTGTGGCCATTCTTGGTGTAGAAGCAGGTACCATTGATGAGGTTGACACAACAGCCGATCACATCCCCTGTGGTGAATGTGGGACCATAAGGCTGGCCTGTCCCCGAGGAGCAGAAGGAATGCCCATCATCGCCATGGTAACCATAGGAATGTTTGTCCCAACCTGTGGGGAAGAGAGCAGCAATAGCTGAAAATAAGTACTTGCTAGAAGGCTCTGACGGTTTTAGTTATATTTCTCAGACTCTCTGCCCACCTTAGCCAGCACTCAGGGGGGTGGTCTTTCATAGAGCTGCCTACAGACATGGTCTTGCTGAGTTACACACATATTTTGATAGTGAGCCCACCAAATCATCACCTCTGAGGACCTGAGGCAGGGCTGAAAGGGACTCACTAGAAAACAGGCAAAAGGGAAGTCTCAGAAGAAGTAGGCTAGAATTGAGGAGATCTACACCGGTGGGTTGTTACAATGTTTTTGTTTTTCAGACAGGATCTCTAGAAATTCACAAATGCCTCAAACTCACTATGGTACTGAGGCTGGTCATGAACTTCTGATCCTCCTGCCTACATCTCCCAAGTGCTAGGATTCCAGCTTTGACCAGTGGTTAAATATGTGTATGTATTAAAATGGGGAATACTGTATTCTTTCTTTATTGATGGTACTAGAGATCAAACCAAGGGTCTTGGGAATGCTAGGCAGGCACTCTACCACTCAGCTGTACTAATTCTTTTATTACATTTTATTTTAAGATAAGTCTAAACTGCCTAGGTTGGCTCCAACCTCTTGAATAAGAGATTTATAGCTGTGTTCTACCACACCTGATAAAATCCTTCCTTTGTACTATTTTTCTTTTTGTGTGATGGAGAGTCAATGCAGTGTCACTTGTACGAAGCATACAACACAACTGACTATATTCTCAGCTCCTCTTCCATTTTAGCAGCACAATTCAAATTAACGTGTGTGTGTGTGTGTGTGTGTGTGTGTGTGTGAGAGAGAGAGAGAGAGACACACACACACACACACACACACACACACACACACACACACACACCGGGGGGGGGGGGGGTATTGTGTTACCACCAAGACAACAGAATGTTGCCAAGTATGGTCATGCATGCCTTTAATCCCAGCAGGCAGGTCAGTGGAGCCAGGGCTGGCTACACAGTAAAACACTGTCTCAAACAACAACAAGATCAGAGGCTGAGGAGATGACTCAGTGGTTGAGCGGTTCCTAGCACCCACAAAGCAGCTCACAATGGCTGCTCACACGGACTCAAGCTCCAGTGCACTGATTTCCTCCTCCAGCCCTATTCAGGCACTGCACACACATAACACACATAACATGTAGGCAAACATTCACATACATGAAATAAAAATAAATAAAATGTTTAAAACACCAGAATGTGTTTTTCCTTAGGAATAGCAGTTGTAACAACAGGATGGTTCATGGCTAGCACGAGACCTTCCTTTCTGGAAAAGAAAGGTGCTGTCCCCTTTACCACTGAGTAACTAATAAAAGCCTACTCTGAGGAGTTTTCAAAGGGTGATATGGAATAGAGAAGACATAACATGTAAGTAAACAAGTAAGCAAGATATACCTGGGAGAGACTAGAGACATAGCTCATCAGTTAAGAACACTGGCTGCTCTTCCAGAGCCTGGGTTCAATTTCCGGTACCCATATGGCAGCTCACAACCATCTGTGTAACTCCAGTTTCAAGAGATCCAATGCCCTCTTCTGGGCTCCATGGGTACTGCATGCATGTGGTACACCAGCTAATACACTTTTGAGCAGAGTTCTACTTGCCAAGAGGATCAGAGGGACAGACGTTTGGGTGAAGGGAACAGCTTTCCACAGGATATAAGGATAGCAGCTCTCAAAGTTCCTATCAGCTACTGTTCTAACCTCTTAGAGAAAGTCAGTTTAGGAGTCTAAAACTAATAAGCAGAGGCAAGAGATACAAAGAGCCCTGAGGAACATATGGGAACATATGGGTACCTGAGACCTGGCACCTGTTTGTCTTTCCAGAGTTCAGTAGACCAAGCTGGTTAGAGATAGGTTCTCTTCCTTAATGTAATCAAGGTTTTCTGACTAAAGAAACCATATTTAAGCATCCTTCTGTCCATACTACTGAACATGTGGCTCATGTAGGTACTCGAGGAATGTCCATTAGGACTGAAGATATAGCTCAGTGATAGAGCGCCTGTCTAATACACATGAAGCTCCATATAGAGACTGACAACGAAGTTACTTTTGCACTTTGAAAAGAGACCTACAGCCATATGGTAGATATGACTCTGCTCTAACAAACAGCTTCATTCCTGTGGTTCTCTATTCCTCACCAATAAACAAGACAGAGGATGTGTGTGATATCCCTAGACGCTTGAGAGTCATCTATGGTGCTAAGTTCCCCCTTCCTATTTAGGGGACCAATAACCATGCCTGAGTAAGCCTCTCCTACCCAGCACCCTCTCCTTAAGAATGGTGCACTCTTCCTCACTTGTGCCCTAATGCTAACAGCATGCACATTCCTCCTTCTCTGGGTGAGCCTGGTATAAAGTTCGTTATGTGTCTGCTAATGAGATTTGCCATTCCCACTACAAGACCACAGACATGAAAGTCAGTGGCAGACTGCTTGCCTTGCATGCTCAAAACCCTTCTGGGTCTGGTGCCCAGCCCTAAAAAACAAAACAAAACCAGGACTAGAGCCAGTTGCTTCAAAGGACAGCAGGACACAAGGGTCATGAGAGGACAGGTGGGCACTACTGTCTGGGTAAGGCTCTGCAGGGAATTACATTCAGGTAGCTCTGATTCAGAAAGAAGGCTGGGCGGGGCAGTGGTGGTGCACATCTTTAATCCCAGCACTTGGGAGGCAGAGGCAGACGGATTTCTGAGTTCAAGGACAGCCTGGTCTACAGAGTGAGTTCCAGGACAACCAGGGCTATACAGAAAAACCCTGTCTCAAAAAAGAAAGAAAGAAAGAGAGAGAGAGAGAGAGAGAGAGAGAGAGAGAGAGAGAGAGAGAGAGAAAGAAAGAAAGAAAGAAAGCAGGCTGGCTGGGCTGTTTAAATGGGGACAACACTCTGACAGGATGTTGTCACCATTCCTCTTTCTCAAAAGAAATTAGGTATTGCTACTCTGATCACACTGATCAGAGTAGCTACTACTGATCACACTGGCACCCTATCAGAAAAACCAAATGGTAAGGTGCCCTCCACAATCAAGTACCTACCAGATGCCAGTAACACAAAGAAAAGGCAAGCTACGTTCGGCCCAGGAGGCTCCATGTGTCCAGTTTAGGAACCCCAGTACCACCCACTTCCCCTGACTCATCATCAAAATAGGAAGACCCAACAGGGTGCGCTGAGGAAATGGTTCATTGTCTTGGCATCCCCACATACCATGCAGAGTGAGAGACTCTGTGGGGAGTGCCAGGACTCCAGCATGATGGTGCTGGGAGACCATCCATGCCATTCCCGTCCACCATGACACAGCAGGGGCTTCAGTCCCAAAGTAACAAGCAGTGGGAAAGACAACCACCAAAGCACATCATCAGTACACAGTACACCAGGTCAGAACCCTGGACAGGGGCCTAGGCTGTGGCTGCCCACTAGGTTCTGGTACAACATTGCCCATACAAAGGGCCACCCCATGCCTTATCCACAAAGCTAGGCTGACCCTGAGCCTTCAAACCAGTATTTTCCCACATTCCACTCAACAGTGGACTTTGGGTCAGAGGACTTGATTTTGTTTTATTTCAGTTTAGGGGTCACTATATTGCACTGGCTGATCTCAAACTCACAGGTTCAAGTGATCTTACTGACTCAGTGTTTTGAGTCTAAATCCCAACTCTTCATTCAGTTCCTGAGTTCTCTCAGCTGACTTTCCTTGATGATGGCATCATCAAGGCATGATTCGATGAGACTGTGCATGACAAGCCAAAGGAAGTATTTCTAGTAAGGCTCTTTTCTCTCTTGACCTTAGACACTAGCTTAGTAATCACACTCGGGCACTTTGTACATCTACCCCCACTTTGCCCTGCAGTGGCAAGCAGGGTTACCACCCATCTCCTTCAACACACAGCCCGAAGGGTCCAGCAGCAGAAGAGCCAGGCCACTCTGTTTTCAGTTATCTGCAGCACTTAGAGCACATGCAGCACTCAAGGGCCATGTCCAGTGTTTCAGGGCCTGTTGTGGAGAGGAAATATGCTGGGTTGGGGATTTCCTAAGCCTCTGAGGTCATCAATAGTAGGGCTGGCCCACAAGGGTAGTTGCCATTGTAAGAATTGCATTCAGAACTGGCAAACATGCTTCCCCTCTAACCCCAACTATCTTTAAAAGGCTGACAGGACCACAGTGTGCAACAGATCAACAATGGATAACAGGGAAGCAGAAGAGGGTTTGTGTGTGGTTCCATTCAGTAGATACTGTAAGGTAACAACACACTCCCATCACAGCCCTGTGCAGCCACACTACCCCCATGGCCATTAACCTGAGTTCTGAGAACTTGGGCCATGGCAATCATAAAACCTCTGGTAGCTGCAGGCAGAAAGGGAAACAGTGACCTAGGAGCAGAGTCTTCTTGGTAGCTTTGCATGGAAACTGTTAAAGAAGGAAAAACAAACAAACAAACAACTCTGTAAGCAGCTACTGACATTGGGTATAATATGCCTTCCCATGGGCTCCTGGATCTTACACTGATACGGGACCTAGGGGTCAATTTGAAGCCATGAGTAGGGTAAGGGAGGATATAGCCAGCACCTGCATAGTAAAGGCTGAAGAGATAGCTCAGCAGATAAGAGGACTAGCTGCTCTTACAGAGGACCAGTTCAATTCCCAGCACCTACAAGGTGGCTCCCAACCATCTTTATTAACTCCAGTTCTGATACATTCTTCTGGCCTCCACAGACACTGCATGTGCATGGTGCACAGAGATTCATGCAGGCTAAACACCTATCCACATATAAATAAATATAAGAAAAGTAGAAAGAGATAGAGGAATAAACAATCTTGTGCCATCATCTCTGGTGACCAGGAGACACCTAGGAATGACCAAGAGGGTCCAACTGGGTCTGGCTAGGTCTAGGCTCAAATGGCATCTGTCTCATCTGGCCGAGTTATTGTCCTACACCCCAGATCCCCTGGGAGAGCTGGGTTTGTCAGACACTGAGCCACGTTAAGGAAGGGGTGGCACTGTTCTACACAATGGGGGTGTGCAGCCTCCACTCCCAGGACGACTGTCTCTCTAGCGTAGCATCTAGATTCTGCTCATTTCCAAAGGGCTCCTTTCAAATCTCTGGGAAGGGCTAAATGGATTGGTGATGTGTGGGTAAAGTAGAGAGAAGCCTGACCTTACTTGCATGCATCACTGAATCCTAAGCTAGAGGAGAATGTGAAGAAAATGCTTCCCAAAGGGTGGCCTGGATGCAGTGCTGCTAAGCCCCCACTGTCTTCTGACACAGACTTTTCTACACACAGCACTGGTTGTGAGTGTTGGAGCAGCAACTGGTCCCCACTCTGTTCTAGGCTGATGTGACCACAGTCTCCTCAGAACACACTGGGGAATTCCTCATCAAGGCTAACAGACACAAGTTTTAGGACTGGCCCTTCTACTGTCAAAATGACTGTTTCCCTCAGAGGACTCAACTTGCCCTGAAAAAACACAGGTTTGGGGGCTTTTATTTTGTTTTGCTTTTGAGACAGAGTCTTGCTATGCTACCAAGCCTTGTATTGAACTCCTGGCCTCAAGTGATCCTCTGCCTTGGCCTAAGTAGCTGAACTTACAGTGTACACTGCTATCAGTTTCTCACTCTGTAGCACATGTTGAGGACTCAAAGTGATCTTTTTGCTTTAGTTTCCCAAGTGATGGAATTACAGGTATAAAACAACACACTGAAAAACAGTCGAAGTCCAATATGTTTACAGGAGTCGATATTTCAAAGAACAGAATACTGCCAACAATGAACCCCAATGTCAAATAATAAGAATGTTCAGGTCTAGCCAGATGGTGGTGGCTCACCCCTTTAATCCCAGCATTTGGAAGGCAGGGGTAGGTGAATCTTTGTGAGTTCAAAGTTGTCCTAATCTGCAGAGTTAGTTCCAGGAAAACCAAGGCAACAGAGAAACCCTGTCTTAAAACAAAATAAAAGACAAAAACAAAAACCCACACAAAGATTTTTTTTTAGTTAGCCAATTAGATTTATGTATATTTAAAATCACAATTACAAGATGCCAATACAGTAATTTCAGAGACAACTGATAATGATAAAGCCTTAACCCAATTATTCTAACCTTTTGATAACACCACGTTGGACTCCATTTCAGTTCCCCCAAACAAAAGATTTTTCAGGTCTAACTTAGCAGCCTTCAAAAGTAGTACTGATGCCAAGTAGTACTGATGACATGCTAACACGTGTCTCCTGTGGGTGAGGGCAGGAGCCCTTGGAAAAGGAGTTCACCTCAATAGCCACAGGGCTAAGAGCACTGCTAGATTTGAGCATAGGCAAATGAGAGGTGGAGGCTCTCATACTAACCAAACTCCTCCCATCACACCATCAATGAACCATCAGGATTTCTGACTACCTCCCCACCTCTGGTTTCAGCAGCTAAACCACCTGCATTCTGAATTGGCCTGTAGCACCTATTGCCAGAGCTCCAAGGTTCCTAAGCCCCTCACTCCTATTCTGATATCTTCCAAGGACATCTCCAATAGATGAGGGACAGAAAGAAAGGCAACAGCCAGGTAGTGGTGGCGCACGCCTTTAATCCCAGCACTTGGGAGGCAGGGGGAGGAGGATTTCTGAGTTCGAGGCCAGCCTGGTCTACAGGGCTACACAGAGAAACCCTGTCTTGAAAAACCAAAAAAAAAAAAAAAAAAAAGAAAGAAAGAAAGGCAACAATGGGTCGGGCAGCACCAGGCTCTTTAGCTCCAACCTATCTTCTCATAGTCCTAGCCCTGGGCAGCTGCTCAGTGGCTTCAGAGAATTTCCTGACTGATCCCTTTTACAGTCAGGGCTTACCTGAGGTGCCCTACAGGACTGAACTACTGGGTAACGACCAATTAGCTTCTTCTCTCCAGCCAGTCTCTAGACACTGGCTTAGGAGGTAGTACAGGACTACAATACTAACAGGGGAAGTATGACTTCCAGTTTTATTTATGCCCAAGGTTCTGCTGTAGTGAGAAAGAAGAGCACCACAAATCTTAGTGCAGCCTTAACGTTCAACTCACCCAGCTGGAGAAAAGCACCACTTCCCTCACAGAGGGCTTGAGTACCACAGGGCACACCCTCATGAAGCACCAGCTCCTGAGAGGAAAGATGTTCCAGAGAGATGATGGCTGAACAAAGAGCCTGGTGTGGGTGCTTATCAGGCAACCAGGGTCCCAGCTTACATAAAATAAGAAAGAATAATTCTTGTTCGGCAGCTATACACAAGCATCATTTCCAGACTATCAGAAACCTACCTCCATGCATGCAATATCTAAAACATCTGCTATATATCACCACCTGCTACTAGTATTTACTTCAGATACTTCCCAGTGCTTGAGCTGCACCCTGGGAAGCTAGAGGAAGGGTGCTGAGCATCCTGTTATTTACTCACCCTCTCACATGAACCTGGCACCACCGACCCCTGAACTCTCTGCTCTGTGGTTCCCCTCCTAAGCCTGTGTAGAGGTGACAGATGAGTTATGTGCAGAATGTGGCCCAGCTGGTAGAGGCAGCTTTCCTGCTGAGGTTATCCTGTTGATATCCAAGCTAGGAGGCTTGGTAAGGTACACTCCAGGAGGAAAAGTGCTCAGTTACTCTCCACATCCTGTGGAGACAAAGCAGACTGTTTCTGCCTGTGTCCTCCCCCATCACCGTCCCTAGCCCAGGCTTGGGCAATAGCTGCTCCAGGAGATGTACTGCCAACCCTAACTAGATCCTTCCAGATATGCCTTTCCAACAATTAAGGAAAGTGGGTCTTAGTGGGCCTGAATTCTTCTCTGAAGGGCTGTAACAATCAAGGTAATACATGCGATACCATGAGAACAGCCTCCTTCCGACAGGAAAGGCAAGTGGGACAATGCCAGAACCTAGCTCTGTTGCAGATGGTCCTTCCTTAGACACAGAATGAGTTTCCCTGGCTCCATCTGAGGTATGGGGCACAGAAGCAAGATTTATCTCCCCCAACCTCTCAAAGCACCCAAGCACTGAAGAAGCCCAAACCCCTGCTCTCCATCCACAATCCTGCCTTCTTCACCCAGCTTCCTCAATCAAGGAATCCCAGACCCTGATCTTTCCTGCTAGTTCTCCAAGGCAATGGGTGGGGCAACAGGCAGCTACACTCACCTACCAGTAGATCATCCAGTCTTGCCTGTGAGTCACTTAGCCCAGGGTTCCAACATTCTTATTTTGGAGCCACACCTGCTTCTTGGTTTCACACTTAAGAAGGCCAAAGAACACCTTGCAAAAGATAAACAAAACTTCCACATCTTCCAACAGAAACTTCTGATAGTGCAAACTAAGACACTCCCAAATGCTCTCAAGAATGTGAGCAGCACAGCCTCATAGGGGAGGTGTGCCTGTGATCATCTGCACCAGTAAGTGCCCACAGTGCCACCCCTTTGCCCCAACAGCCTGGAAGGCAAAGATGCTCCACTGAGCCAATAACCTACAAGACACATTAGAAGCATCAACATTCTGACCATGTGTTCAGCCACCTTTCAGAATGCAACTCCCGCTAGCACAGTCTACATTCAAATACAGAAAACATGCACCCGAGAGGAAAGTGCAGTGTGTGTGTGTGTGTGTGTGTGTCTGAGACAGGGTCTCTTTATCATGTAGTTCTGGCTGTCCTGGAACTCACTGTGCAGAACAGGGTGGCCTTGAGCTCACAGAGATCCACCTGCCTTTGCCTCCCGGATGCTGAGATTAAACATGTCCTCCATCATACCCAGCTTCAAATAGTGCAGTTTCAATAAAAACTAACTCCAATCTATATGCAGACATTCATAGAACTTTAAATGCATTTAGGTGCTTCCTTTTTCAGATAGAAAAAATTTACCTTTTCTAACAACAGTAGCTATACTTAAGCACCCCTCTCTTTTTGTGTGACAGGTAGAACTCTCAGTATGTTTAACAAATAAACTCACTCATCAGGATGTGGTAGTACACACACGCAATCCCAGCATTTGGGATGCTAAGGCCAAAAGAATCTGATGCAAAACTGGTTCCAAACAACAGGTGACTTGCTGAAGTTCATTATGAACAGCAAAATACAAGAACAATTTCAACCCAAAGCCATTATACAAGGCCCTGTAAACACTCTTGGTGAGTCATGATTAAAAGATGTATCCCTCAGCCAGGTATGGTAGCATACACCTTTGATCCCAGTACTGTGTGGCAGATGCAGGTGGATCTCTGTGAACCCAAGGCCAGACTGGTCTACAGAGTGAGTTTCACAACAGCCAGGGCTACACAGTGAGATCGTCAATAAGTCCTAAGGAGCTCACAACTCTTCATGAATCTGATAAATGTGAGTCCTACAAAGAGTGATTACAAATGTCAGAGCTAAAGGAACCAAGCAAGATTACGCTAGGGATCAAGAGGAAGAACGGATATTCTCAGGGCAAAATCTACCAATGCCTGCCAGTGGCAGAGTGTGGGATGTCCTCAGCAGCATGTCTGAGGTGCCCCACAGTCATGGTAATGTGTAGCACGTGCAGGGGACAGAGGTATTTGGGGAAGAGGCAGAGCGAGATTGTTCTCTCAGCAGAGGAATCAGAAGTCCAAAGCAGACGGGGGGCACAATGAACACAGTAGAAAGCAGAAGTCTGAGGTGAAGAACCCAGGAAGGAGGTCATGGATGCAGAAAAGACAGACTAGATAGAGACAGCAGCAGAAGCAGGGGGCAAGATGAGTAGAGAGTGAGCTGCAGGTTACTCCAGGAGCACTAGAGGTCTAGGAGTAGAGAGCTGCAGGTTACTCCAGGAGTACACTGGAGGTCTAGGAGTAGAGAGCTGCAGGTTACTCCAGGAGCACACTGGAGGTCTAGGAGTAGAGAGCTGCAGGTTACTCCAGGAGCACACTGGGGGTCTAGGAGTAGAGAGCTGCAGGTTACTCCAGGAGCACACTGGGGGTCTAGGAGTAGAGAGCTGCAGGTTACTCCAGGAGCACTAGAGGTCTAGGAGTAGAGAGCTGCAGGTTACTCCAGGAGCACACTGGAGGTCTAGGAGTAGAGAGCTGCAGGTTACTCCAGGAGTACACTGGAGGTCTAGGAGTAGAGAGCTGCAGGTTACTCCAGGAGCACACTGGAGGTCTAGGAGTAGAGAGCTGCAGGTTACTCCAGGAGCACACTGGGGGTCTAGGAGTAGAGAGCTGCAGGTTACTCCAGGAGCACACTGGAGGTCTAGGAGTAGAGAGCTGCAGGTTACTCCAGGAGCACTAGAGGTCTAGGAGTAGAGAGCTGCAGGTTACTCCAGGAGCACACTGGGGGTCTAGGAGTAGAGAGCTGCAGGTTACTCCAGGAGCACTAGAGGTCTAGGAGTAGAGAGCTGCAGGTTACTCCAGGAGCACACTGGGGGTCTAGGAGTAGAGAGCTGCAGGTTACTCCAGGAGCACTAGAGGTCTAGGAGTAGAGAGCTGCAGGTTACTCCAGGAGCACACTGGAGGTCTAGGAGTAGAGAGCTGCAGGTTACTCCAGGAGCACACTGGGGGGGGGGGGGGGGCTAGGAGTAGAGAGCTGCAGGTTACTCCAGGAGCACACTGGGGGTCTAGGAGTAGAGAGTTGCAGGTTACTCCAGGAGCACACTGGAGGTCTAGGAGTAGAGAGCTGCAGGTTACTCCAGGAGCACACTGGAGGTCCAGGAGTCCGACTGTCAGCAGAGGACACCTGGTCTGTGCAAGAAAACTTCCATTTAGAGCAAGCAGGTTCACTGTCTGCCGGTCTTAAGCACCGAAGTTTCTCAAGGGATGATTTGCTTAAGAGCTGAGTGCCGTCAGGGCAGTGAGCAGGATTCCCCTGGCTGGGGGTCCCCTGGCTGTCCTCGCAGTGCCCTCTTGGAGCCTGGCCAAGCCCAACTGACCCCTCACAAGCCACGTAAGTCCTCTTCCTGGCGAAGATGAATACTGCTGCCGCCACTCCTGGAGGCCCTTTACTCAGCTACTGCACATTAGAATAAGACCGTAGATCCAAAGAGACCAGAGACATGAGGTCCAGGGTAGAGAAGGAAAGAGGAGAAAGATCTGTCAGTCTCATACCAGTTCTGCCTGGTTTCCAACACTCAAGTGGATCAGGGCCATAAGAAAATGTGTCCATCCATGCCTGCAACATTCCTTCAAGGTTCAGAAGAGGCAGTATTAGGAGCCAAGGACCAACTACTTCTCAACAGCAAGCAGCAGGATATATCAGACCTGGGCTTCTCAAGTTAACATCTTCTCTCTGACTGGTTTTGACAAGAGCTGCTTGACTCAGGCTCCCAGCCTTTTTCCAATGTTGCCAAGATTTAGTATCAAAACAGCCACTGTTTTATTAATAAAAGCATTTTATTTTTTAAATTTTGCAAGGCAGTGGTGGTACAAGCCTTTCAGTACAGCACTCAGGAGGAAGAGGCAGGCGGATCTATGAGTTCAAGGCCAGCCTGGTCTATAGCATGAGTTCCAGGACAATCAGAACTATACTGAGAAACCCTGTCTTCAAAAACACACAAAAATGTTAAAATAAAATTTGAGACAGTGCCTCATATAGCTCAGGCTGCCTCAAAACTCACTAAATAGCCAAGAAATCCCGAAATTTCTGACTGATCTGCTGCACCTCCCAGAGAGCAGGGATTAGCGGTATGTATAACTACATTCCATGTATGGGTTTCTGCAGTGCTGGGGATCAAACCTTTACATGCTGGGGAAACACTCTGCCAAATAAGTTACAGCCCCAAACTTAATAGAGGATTTGTAAAAAGCAATGGTCAGCAACTCTCTGGAGACACACTAATAGCTTACAGTACAACTGTCCACTGCTCTAAACACTAAGGCTTTTTCAGTCACCTCCCAAAGAGCTAGCCATTTCCATCTTCTTAGGAATCTTGTCCAGATCACTTCATGAAGTTCCGGGTCACTGAGACAGGTTCTAACTGGTCCCCTTGTACCTGTTGCTGTCCTTCCAACCTGTACCGCTTCCTCAAAACACCCAAGACAATGCACATTCCCTACTGGACCCTGCCAACCATATAGCCCAGCTCCACTGGCCTGTAGTCACCCCTTACAACTCAGCTCCTCTGCACCTCTTCTATCAGGATCTTTATTCTACCTTTACCATGTGTCATCTCACACTCCTGGCCTGACTCCTCCTCATCCCTTAACTTCCCCTGCCTCAGGAAGGCCTGACTCTTTCCTCCCACCCGGATCAGTCCCTTCAAGGCACTTACCAATGTCAATTGCCCAATGTAGGGTTCTCAACTACATGTTTCTCCCCTACTGGGCAAGTTTCACAGAAGGGGAGACTATTTACCTCAGGGCTACACTGGTGCCTATCACAGAGAATGTACACAATGCATTATTGGGGCCTCACAGTTATGATGAATGACACAGCCCCTATAAAGCACCCAGCACAGACAGAGCCTAGAACACAAGGTTATCTACAGCCCCAAGAGCAAAGTGCTGGGGGGAGAGGGGGCAAGTAAAATTCTGTTCACTCAAGGCTATAATGGAGCCAGAGAAAGCTTCCCAAGCTTCCTATGGAAACAGAACTGGTGATACTTCCCCAGAAGCTCCACAGCACAGGGAGCCATGGTGGAGTTGCCAATGCAACTTCACACCCAAAGCCTGGTCCAGAGAAGACAGACCTCCAAGAAGATGATGGGGCCTGCCCTAACAAGTTTCCCTGCAACACTGGAAAAGCAAGCCCACAGGGGCTAACCTCCAGGGCCTCCTTGGCCCAGGATCAAGGGTGATGCTTTTCATTCTAGTGGCCTCTTTCAGGATGAAAGAGAATTGCTGCTACCACTCATAAATGCTGAAGCAGCAGCTTGACACTGACCCCACCCAGCAATTCCAGGCGAGTTGCCAGGGTATGAGGAGGGAGGGCACTTAACTCCTCCAGCCAGCCAGAGCGCTCAGTGCACCCCTCAGATCACAGTTCTTACCCCTGCTGAAGGTGTTTTTGTTTGTCTAAAACAGAGTTTCACTTACGTAGCCCAAGCTGATAAAGACCAGGCTGGCTTCGAACTCAGAGAGATCTACCTATCTACCTATCTCTGCTGAGATGAATGCGAGAGCCATCGCACCTGACTGTTTTTAACCTGAGCATTTTACTAAAGAGCCTAAGCTGGCTGAGAACTCACAAGCCTCCAGTCTCTGGTTACTGACAGATGTGTGCCAGCACACCCAGCCCTGGTGAGTTCTTGTATTTTCCTGTGACTTCCCACTGGTACCTGGATATCCATGGCTCCCCAGAAAGAAGTGACTAAGCCCCACTTTCTAGTCCTCCCTCCGTATTGAGCATAATCCATACACCCATCTCCAGGTGACCTGCAAACAAAAGCACAAAAGGCCCTTACCACATGTTAGGGGCAAACCCCACACTCACAAACACAACAAATTTTGATTTCTCACCTAAACAACCCTCAAAATCAAACGACTTTCTCTAAAACTTACTGACTCACAGGTGGTTTGCTTTGCTTTGCTTGGTTGTCTCACTTTGTTTTCGTTCCTCTGTGTATAGTGTATTGGAAGAAGGAATGTATCTTGTAGTTAGATTTCCCTACCCAGTGAGCTCTTCTTTCCTCCACCTTTCTCCACCCTTTTTCTTCCACCCTTTCAACCCCCTAACCCTAGAGGAAAAGGATTCAAGAGAAAAAAAAAGAGATCCCTGAATAGAGTCAGGGGTCAGAAAGGGGAGAGAGGTATTGTTAAACTATTTCCTGCGGATTGGGGCATTGAGTTCCGTAGGGCAAGTTTGATCTTTGCAGTCAGGATATCTAATTTCTTCTTGTTGTTTCTTCCTTTTGCACTACTACTTAACAAACCACAACTGACCAGAGACCAACAACCCACCAACTGACTCTGCCTCTCAAGGTTCTAGCATTTATATACCCTCTGAAAAGTTGCCAGAATTCCAAATGTCACAGTCACAGTACTAGCTCCAGCTGGCAAAATCACTAGCAAATCATAGTCACCTGCTGTGGACAATCTGAAGCAGTCCATATCCCATAACTTGGATTAAAACAAAATCATTCATATCATATTTCTGTATTTAAAAAAAAAAAAAACACAAACTCCTGCTGGGTAGTGGTGGCGCACGCCTTTAATCCCAGAACTTGGGAGGCAGAGGCAGGTGGATTTCTGAGTTCAAGGCCAGCCTGGTCTACAGAGTGAGTTCCAAGACACCCAGGGCTACACAGAGAAACCTTGTCTCAAAAAACAAAACAAAACAAAAAAAAAAAAAAAGAAAGAAAAAAGAAACCAAACTCTAAAATTGCCACTCCAGTCAGTCAGTTTGTCAGTGTGGGTGCACACCTACATGCAGTGTGCAGGGTAAGCACTGGGTGTCACTCCTCAGTCATTCCACCTTTTACATTCTGAGACAGTCTCTGGCTGAACCTTAAGTTCAGTGACTCAGCCAGGCTGGCTGGTCTGTGAGCTTCAAGGATCTGCCTGTTTACACACACACAGTCCAGCACTGGAATTACATGGGCTCTGAAGATCCAGACTTAGTTCTTCAAGCTGCCTCAGGCACTTTACCAACTGAGCCATCTCCCCTGCCCACCCAAGTTTTTCTAAACTTGCAAATATAAAGTAGTCTATATAGGCTGAGTGAAATAGGTCAGTAGTAGAGAGTCTGCAAGTGTAAGACCCTGGGTTCAATTCCGATCACCACCCTCAGAAAGAAAAAATAATCTGCATAGACAGCATTAAAATAAAGGACCTCTCCCAATGACATAGCAGGAGTCTTCTCAACCAAACCAGATATACTGAGTTATCTCAATATACACACATTTAAAACCTAACTGTCGGGCTGGAGAGATGGCTCAGTGGTTAAGAGCACTGGCTGCTCTTCCAGAGGTCATGAGTTCAACTCCCAGGAACCACATGGTGGCTCACAACCATCTGCAATTGAATCTGATGCCGTCTTCTGGTGTGTCAGTGACAGAATGCTGATATACATTAAATAAATAAATCTTAGGGAAAAAAAGATACCCAAAAAAATAAAAAAATAAAAAAAATAAAACCTAACTGTCTATTTTAAGGAACGGGCAGTGTATTGGGGACTAAACCCACAACCTCATTACTGAGCTACATCCTCAGGTCCCAGTTCACTTATGACTAAATGTTTCCATTTAGTATCTTAGTGTGAGAGAAGAGTCTTTTTGTAAACCACAAGCTACCACTTCCTACAGTTCCATAAGCTGAGAATGGAAAGTTCTTACTGTCCAAGAGCTCCAGCTTAAATTCCTCTGGGAGGACCTTTCTCTACAAGGAGTTAGGGGGACTTGATTTGACAATATCTTGCCTATACAAAGCAATCCTGTAGCTCCCAGAGGCTTACTGAATGAAGGAAGAGAAGACTACCCTCACCATGTCTTGGAAGAAATAGAAACCCTTATTCCAATTGGCTAATTCTGACTATCCTCCAGGGAACCATGCAGCCCACCAGAAAACTTAGATATGTACTCACAGGCATAGGACTGACTATGTATGTTTCTGCTAGATCCACCTGGTAAAGTCATCAATATCGGGTCAAACACGACTGAGAAGCAGACTTCACTCCCTCTACCCTTCTCTCCCCCCTCCATTAAACACGTCTGTACCTATCATGGGTATACACACCTAGCATACAATGTTCATAGAGTGGCTAATTCAAACACCTGTATTATACCAAACACCGATAATATCCACAATGGAGACATAAAGAGGTACTTACTCCTCAAAACAAATGTCCTTTCCCGTCTAAATGTGAAATAATATAATCCTTAAGATTAACATAAGGGCCAGAAAGATGGCTCAGAACATGCAGGCATGTCTCCAAGCCCACAAACCTAAGTCCAATTCTAGGAGTAAACATGAAAGGAGAGAACTGCTTCCTAAAAGTTCTCCGCTGACCTCCTATGTAGGCCCTGACATGAGTATACCCATACACATATCTGTGTATGCAAAGTAAATTTTTAAAAATGTAATAATTTTTGTTTTGTTTAAAAAAAAAAAAAAAGACAAGCTGGTCAGTGGTGGTACATGACTTTAGTACCAGCACGTGGAAGGCAGAGGCAGGTGGATCTCTGTGAGTTTGAGGCCAGCCTGGTCTACAGACCAAATTCTAGGACAGCCAGGGAAACATAGTGAGACCCTGTCTCAAAAAACATGAAACAAAAACAAAAACAAAACAAAAAACAAAAAAACACCAACGTAAGAAACTGGGGGTGGTAGCTTGTGTCTGTAATTCAACACTTAGAAAACAGAGGCAGGAGGACCAGGAATCCAAAGTCAACCTCAGTCACATAGCAATTTTGAGGTCAGCTGGAGCCACATGAAACCCTCTCAAAAAATAAAACAAACATACATAAAAATAAAATAATTTAGAGCAATAATAGGCTTTAAACTCCAGTAACGAATGAGATAAAATATAACCAACAACTAGGCAAACCTGAATACCCTGGCTAAGATACCATTAGTTCTGCTGGGCATAGAAACACACCTATAGTCCCAGCACTCAGAAAACTCAATAGGCTAAGGTAGGTAGATGTCTAGTTTGAAACCAGCTTGAGATACATTGTAAGACCCTATTTCAAAACAAAACAAAACAAAACAAAAAACAGCAGTAACAACAATTATAATAATAGTGGTGGCGCACGCCTTTAATCCCAGCACTTGGGAGGCAGAGGCAGGAGGATTTCTGAGTTCGAGGCCAGCCTGGTTTACAGAGTGAGTTCCAGGACAGCCAGGGCTACACAGAGAAACCCTGTCTCGAAAAACCAAACAAGCAAACAAACAAACAAAAAACAATTATAATAATAAAACTTGGAAAAAACCAGAAAGAGATGTATGCCATTTCTGGTTTGGAAGACTTAATTTTCAGTAAAGTTAATGTTTCCTATGATAACACATGGATTTTTTGCATACCTTAAAATGTCAGTACAGCATCTTGTTAGTAAAGCTTGCTGGTAATGTTCAAACTGGCCTAGGTGTGGTGGTGCAGGCTTATAATGGCATAGGCCTGTAATCCCAGGTCTCAAAGGAACTGGAAGATCAGAGTTCAAAGTCACTCTTAGCTATATACAGAGTTTGTGGACCCTGTCTTGGTATACATGAGGTCCTACTTTCCTGTCACCAGCACCTCCCAAAAAGGTCTTATAGCCAAATATAAAAACCCTGACATCTTCACTATATTAAAACATTAACACCCCTCCCTAAATAACACTAGAAGGAAAAACAAGCAGTTTGCATGAAGATGTTTCTAAGGCTGGTCAAAACAGCAAACCCTGCTGGCTAGGTAGCTCAGTAGGGGAGTATTTGCCTAGTACATACAAAGTCCTAGGTTTAATACCCAGCAGAATAAATATTTTAATTTTAATTTAAAGAAAAATAGTCAGGCTTTGTGTGGCAAGCCTGCAATCCCAGAACTGAGAGAGGAAGTTAAGAAGGCTGAGTTCAAGGACAGCCTGAGCTACATAGAAAAACCATGTCTCAAAACAAACTCCTTCACATAAATACAAATATCCAATAAAAAAAAAAGAAAGGTTTGTAGGTATGATGCATCCAAACAAAATGTCTTGACTGGGTCCATTGATGGTGAAACAAACACAGAAAGCAATAATCTGTCCACTGAGATATATGCACACACTCAAATCAAAAGGGCTATTTGAGTTGGGGTGTAGTTGCCTTGAATCCCAGCCCTTGGGAGATAGAGGCTGGTAGAACTCTAGTGTGTCTGAGGATAGCATGGTCTATATTGCAAGTTCCAAGACAGACAAAAAAAAAAAAATACTAGAAAGACCCTGTCTCAAAAAAAAAAAAAAAAAAAAAGCCCCCTCAGAGCCTATGTGGACAGAGTACTGACTGGCCTACAGACAACAGAAGCCCCAACAAATGGCCAACAGGCTTGAAGACACATTATCTCTCAAACATCTCATCTAAAGGTAATAACAAAAGTCTCAAAATTTGGACTCAGTCAAGGCCATTACCACTCTCCTCTCATCAATCACACTTCCAAACAACCCAATCAGACTTCAAAGGGTTCTTAAAAACCAAAAGCATTTGCCAAGAAGGCTCGAGTTGCTATCATACTTCATCTTGCCTCCCTACCAAAGTACCTGCCTGCAAGGAGTTTCAGATCTAAGTGTTAAAAAGTGATGATGCTTTCAGTTTTAGAACACATATGTTCAAGACAGACAGACAGACACACACACACACAGAGAGAGAGAGAGAGAGAGAGAAATGCACGCAAGAGAGAGTGAGCAATCTCAGAAAAGTGGAAAGCACACTCTTGTATCTAAACCTTCCAAATCCAGCAGTAGTCTGAGCAATGACAGACTCACCATCATTCCTGAGAAGGGACCCTCACCCTATCCATTTCTCTGTCCTATACTAGATCTGCCCACACATTTGGCAAGCCTTGCATCCTAGGAAAGTCAAGGATGCCCATTCTTCCCAAAGAGTCCTATCCAAAGTCAATGTGACTCTTCTTTCTGCCTACGGAGTTGTCAGGCAGAGTTCAGAGACGACAGGAAGAAGTACTCAAGAGGGGCCAGCAGTCAGTGAAAATGAGGTTAAAAGCCACCAGAGCCTGCGAAGCCCAGCTATGATCACAACACTTGGGGAGCAGAGGCAAGAAAACGCTCAAATTCAAGGCCAGCTTGAACAACAAGACTGTCTCCAAAAACAAAATCTCGCAATACAAAAGTTCAAAGGTCACACTGAAAGCAAGAAACAGATCTATATAAGAGAATTTAATAACATAAATACATAACTTATACATTTATATAGTTGCTTTCAATCATATCAAAGCAAAAAGGCAAAAAGAAAAAAGCCAAATTCCTGACAATTAGTTGAATCCAGAGCAAGTCTAGATTGTGTTTGAAATCAGTCCATTATAGATAGATTTGTGGTGAAGATTAAATTATTTGGAAAAGGCATCCAAGTGTTACTTCCTCTTTTAAAGCACATCACAGACACAAGGAATACAATGAAAACTAGGAGGGTACTCATTGCCTGTCTTCATGATGGTATCAGGGTAACTCATCACTTAAGGCGAGGGCACCTCTGCCACTTAAGACAAATATGGACCTAGCGGCATCACGTGGAATCTATCAGCTCTGAGGGTAGGTTTCCGCCTTCTTAGTTCTGCCCAGCCAGGACTGGGAATGAACAGCTGGACAGAAAACTAATGCAAGCATGCTGGACTGATAGAGGAGGACCAGACGCAGAGCCCAGAGCACTCCACTAACCCGAATCTGCTGTACCCACAGCTATAAACTCAGATGTCTTAACCATGTCTTTTATTTACACAGAATTCACCTCAACCAGGTTCCACGTGGGAAGCCACTTGAAGACTTTGATCTTTAACATGGTGAAGTAACAAGCAAAAAGGAGCCAGGCTTGGCAGTACATGCCTCCTGGCACATGCCCGAGTCCCAGGCTGGCAATGGCCAATAGGACCAAGGGTTACTGAGGCGTCGCCCCACAGGAGTAAGTTCAGGTCACTTCATTTTTAACAGCAAACAGTTCAAATTCCATGAGTAACAGCCACTTGTCAATTCATTTTTTTAAAAGATTTTATTTTTAATTATGTGTAGTGTGTATGTATGTCTTGAGTGTGAGTTTGGGCACTTGAGCACAGGGGTCCATGGGAGCAGTTGTGAGCAACATGACATGAGTGCTGGCAAGTGAACTCAAGTTGTCTGGAAAAGCAGGAAGCACTCTTCACTGGGGCCGTACCTTCTACATTCAACTGCTAGGCCTTCTCTGTAGCTTCTATCAATTAATTTTCTATCAATCCTAACTCAGTGACCATAATTTGGAATTCTCCACCCAAAGCCTTGACATCCTACAAACAAGTCCCTCCCGAGTCTTTGAGCTGCCACTTCTGCTCTAACAGATGAGGACAGATGAGAGTGGAACAATGTTTTCTTGAACAGTGACTCACCAGGCAGTCTGTTCATGTTAACGCCTTGCGCTGAGAGTCCAATTCCCATGTACCTTAAAAAAAAAGCAAACAGGGAAGGAATGAGAATGAAGTAGAACACTCTGTATGCCCGAGGAGGCCATAATGAAATTCATTACTCTGCGTGCTAGTTATATCTCCCTTCACAAACAGTTCTTGGTAGAAGACAGAAACAGGAGAAAGCAGTGAGCATAGACTTCTTCAGTACACTGACGGCTCTCAGCTTTTGATTTGATTTCTCTAGGCCCTACTTGTAGACAACCTTTCTGCTCTTTCTTTTTTTTTTTGCTCTTTTTTTTCTTTTTTTTTCCTGAGACAGGGTCTTTCTATGTAGCTCTGACTGTCCCAGAACTCACTATGTAGACCAGGCTGGTCTCAAGATCTACCTACCTCTACCTCCTCAGTATTGGGATTAAAGGTGAGCACCATCACGCCTGGCTGGCCTTTTGATTTCTATTGGAAGCAACTTAGCATCTTTGCAACTAAAGAGAAGAGGACTCATAAGATGACTCAGCAGGTGAAGGATCTTGTCACCAAACATGAAACCTGAATTCTACCTCTGGGACCCATAAAGTAAAAAGACAATATTGACCCTTAAAAATCTTCGTCCGACTTCCACATCTGTCTGTGATATATGTGTGCACACATAAGCACACAAAATAAACAAATACATGCAATTTAAAATGTTTGTTTAAAAGAAAAGAAATGAGATGCTATATGTGACCATGACTAACTGGTAACATGTAATGAACTCACGGCCTCCAGTCCTCCAGCAAATTCCAACCAGAGCAGGAGAATCCATTCCTTAAACCCTAAGAGCTGGGGAATGAGTGGCACAGGGCAATGCATGGTCACACTTGCTCATTAGTGAGGAGCAGCACACTGAACAAGTATAGCCAGGCTCATCACGAACCCTGACACAGCTTCCTCTCAGGATTCTCCACACACACATTTTCCCTCCCTGCACATATATGGCTAACATTCCTGGATCACACAAAGCAGGGAGGTGGTAAAGCTTGAGTTTCTAAAACCACCCCCAATACACACATACACACCAAGTACCTATGTAAGGTTTACAAGTAAGGTTTACAGACCCTTCCTCTGCAACTTCCAAGTCTTAGTGGCACTTGTAAGAAGAGGTAAACCAAAAAAGGAAATATCTTTTTCAGTCTAATTAGGTATGGTATATAAGAAAATGGGTAACTCCTCAAGAACTTAAAAGAATCAAGTCATCATTTTTTTTAAGAGTAAAAGAGTAGAAGCCAATATAAATGATCTGATTCAAAACATGAACTAGACAGGCAGCTGAATACTTAAAACATTCAAAACACCATCCAAAGAGGCTGAGGTGTAACTTCATAACTGCCTAACAATGTCAATGTACTTAATCCCACTGAATTAATAATCACTGCTTCCTAATAATCACAGGGCCCTATACCATAGTGACCCAGCAATCCTCATCATGTACAGGTATCAAGAAAAGATATAGACTAGCACATAGCACTAATTAATTTAGCCCACAGTGCTTAAAGGAGAGGCAGTCAGGAAGAAGAAAAGGTCCAGCAATTTATAGAGGGGCATCCATTGCTTAGAGAAAACTTGGCTTCCTTATTTTAATATTTGGGACACAGAGTTAGATCCTTTGAGGTAAAAGACATGGCCCAATACACAGCTGGAGGCTAAACAGAATGCTCAGCCCTTCCAAGAAACACATATACTTACTGCCAGAAAGGGCAGCTTCTAGGACCATCAGGAACTTCTGTGTGAGCCCGCTGGCAGAATTCCCATTAGATTAGAACCTGCTCATTTCCCCAGAAAAACAGCAACCTAAATAATCAGCTTCCTGGCTTTATGTGGTAGAGGATGCCAAGAGCTGGTCTCCATTCCCTGGATGCCTTTGCTGACCAAGCAGTAAACAACTCAATTAGTCTGTCCAAACTGCACAAATACAGCACAGACAGGGGTTCCCTAGCTTGGATGGCAGCCACTCCTCCTGTGCTACTGTGAGGTGTCTGAGCCTGAATCCCATAACACATGTAATCCCGCAACTGGCATAAGAGTTTCCTGAAACTAAGGTAAGAGCTTGTGCTTGGAGCCTATTTGCTCCTTGGATGCTCCTGGATGCTTTAAGCTAGTGCAAACGTGATAAATCAAGGATCCCCAGGAAAAGTTATGTTTGGCCACCAGTCAAAGTTCTGGCTCTGGTTCTACAATGTTCCATGATGAATGACATCCATGCTCAAAACACAAGTTGCTTTTAGGGGGTAATGGGTATAGCTCAATAGTACAACACTTGTTTAACATGTTCAAAGCCTAGGGTTTGATCTCTAGCACTATATAAAAAAATCCAAACATGAATAAGTTATTTGTTCCTTCCTACAGGAGAAGTCTCTTCTATCTTCAGTAGTACCCATCATCATGTTCCTATTGGTTCTGTGTTCCTCAGGAGGAATGGCATTTCCTAGATAATGGCCCGAGAGCCTCTGCATAAACTACCACCTCAACTTCAAAATCTGATAGGATGAGTTAAGTGTAGAGCAGCCAGGGGAAGCTGACGCCCATTCACATTGGGCTCCATGCCACCTCTGGGGGTCAATGACACAGAGAGCAGATCCACAGGAGCCCAACCAACTGAGTCAGGGTCCAGGGAAACCAGCCCCAACTCTTCAAACCCTAGACAACACTGAGTCTTTTCCAAAGTGAGGGCATTGTGAAGCTACAAGAAGCCATAGGTTCTCGGGCTACATGTGACAGAGCATCTGGACCAGGACTAGGTACCTGGAACTCAAGCCCCAGGCCCGAATAAAAGAAGCAGCAGCAGCTGTTGCTTCTCAGATGGGTGTAATGGCGCATAACTGTAATTCCCCAGCAGCACTTGGTAGAAGAGGCAGATAGGCGCACGTTGAGCCTGGACTGTAAAGCAAATCACCTAGGACTACATAGAGAGATCTTGTCTCAATTTTTTGTTCAAAATAGATGTGGGCTCCCATCTTCTAGTGAGTTTTCAGGCACCTAAAGACCATCATCTAACCAGCCTAAGATAAGAAAGTAAGGTAGGGCCATGAGGACCCTTCAAACATACTAAAAATGCTGAGCTACACAGCTTTTGGTTTTGTTTTCTCCAATACTGTAGCCCAGGCAAGGGCTGTACTGCTGGTCTACAGAACAAGTTCTAGGGCAGCCAAGGCTACACAGAGAAACCATACCTCAAAAAGCAAACAAACAAGCAACAACAACAAAAGATAATGATAATAATAACAATAAGCAAGACGATCGCATACACCTTTAATCTCAGCACTGAGTAGGCACAGACAGGCAGACCAGCCTAGTACTTGTTCATCAACTGGAACACTTAATCTTAAAATGTCAATGCCAAGACTGGAGAGAGGGCTCAGTGTCTAAGAGCATCTGTTCCTCTTGCAGAGGATCAGGGTTCAATTCCCAACACCTGCATGGCAGCTCACAACCATCTATAACTCCATTTCTTGGTGATCTGATGCCTCTTCTGACTTCCTTAGACACACATGACACACTTATATGCACTTGGCCACATACACGCAAAATTAAATACATGCTAAAAAAAAATACAATGTCGAGCTCATTGATCTTTTTTTTCCCCCCAGAAATAAAAAAAAAATCTATGTGGAATCTCAAGTGGCAGTAGGTAGCCAAAATAACCTTCAAAAAGTAAAAACAGGCCAAGCAGTGGTGGCGAATGCCTTTAATCCCAGCACTTGGGAGGCAGAGGCAGAGGCAGGTGGGTTTCTGAGTTCAAGACCACCCTGGTCTATAGAGTGAGTTCCAGGACAGCCAGGGCTACACAGAGAAACCCTGTCTCAAAAAAAAAAAAAAAGAGTAAAAACAGTTGGAAGACTCATATTTCCTGATTTCAAACTTACTACAGTAAAGCTAGATTAATCAAAATAGTATAGGACTAAAATACAATAATAAAAATAAAAAATAACCCAATATAGGACTAGACACTGGAAATAGGGAGTCTAGAAATAAACCCTCATCTATGACATTAGTTGATTACAACAAGGGTGCCACAACCACTCAGTACACGTAATACCTCCTTCTAGGTGTCAGTCATGCCTTCCACAGACATGAGCACAGTGCTAGGCGCACAGGGCAGGCTCCTACACTCAGTCCCACCAGCAGCAAGTCAAGAGACTTGAACCAGAGAGCCAGAGAGCACTGACTTGAAGCGAGGATTCCCTGAGGATGTGAAAGCTGAGCTAACCTGGTAACGGAGATGAGAGAAGCTAAAGGGAGTACTCGCTGTGTAGAAGCAAAAGAATGTGCAAAGGCAGAGAGACAAGAAAGCTGACACAGGGTAGAGGAATTGAGAGACGTCCAGTGTGACTGAGTTGTAGGCCAGGCAGACATACAAAGAACCAATAGCAGGATGGGAAACGGGGGAGGCAGACACAGTCTACATGCTAACTTGAGGAGTTTGAACTTCACGAGAGGTCAATAGGAAGCCACAGAAGAGGTGCAGGAAGGCTACGACTGATCAAATAGCAGACACAGACTGAAGAAGAAAACCCAGATACTATCAAAGTCATCCTAATAAGCAATAGGGATAAAAAGACATGGAAAAGCCAACTACTCTTTAGAACACAGTGGATGTATGAGGTAGAGAGAGGCTCAAAAAGCCCAAGGCATGGACCAGCACAACTAATTACCACAGCAAGGCCAACTGAGAAGAACTACTTGGAAATTCTGAAGCCAAAGCACTCAGCCAGAGGCTTTAGCTGCCAACCTCCAACTGTTCTCACCCTGACAACGACCCCGGGCACAATCCCTGAACGAGAAACATACAGAACATTCTCAGATTCAAATCTCATCTCTGCTCTCAAGTTCATCATGGATTCGTGGGCATGTCCCTTGGCCTCTTGGGGCCTGCATCATCAGCTGTTATCTTGAACCCAGAGGTCTTAGTGCAGCAGCTCGCTGGGACTAATGAAGGAGCACCTGGGCTGCTGCTCAGGGAAAGCAAATGGTAAATGACTGTGTACACGATGACCCGCTCTGTTCTAGTAGGTCACATAGGCTCCTCCAGTAGGAGAATTTGATAAAGCAGGCATTCTCAAAGGCCTGAACTTGGGACACTTAAAAACAAATGTGTGTTTATTTTAGGATTACCAAGGAGAAAGGACATGAACATTTGCTTCCTTGTTGGTGATGGGCCAGGCTATGCTAAGAACACTGCCAGATACTGGCTGATTTAACAGCCTGGGAGGAAGGGAGACAGCAAAAGTCCCCACTCCCATAAGAGGTGACAGAATGGATCCAACAGTTTGTCTGCCCAATACCTCATTTGTTCATGTGTTTCTCTTCTCAGGCATCAATGGAGAGAATTAATTTACCTCACAAGCAACTGCAAGATGAACCTATTTGATTTGCTCTTTTCTTCTATATGACAACAAAGCAGAGGAGAGGACATTTAAACAAAGGCAGCCAGGAAGTAGAGAGGACAAG
Organism: Tokudaia tokunoshimensis; assembly: GCA_036184795.1. Taxonomy (NCBI): domain Eukaryota; kingdom Metazoa; phylum Chordata; class Mammalia; order Rodentia; family Muridae; genus Tokudaia; species Tokudaia tokunoshimensis. The sequence continues at coordinate 32,855,617 of BTHU01000020.1, forward strand.
AGACAAGTGCCTGGTGGCAGCTGGGTCACGAGTTGGTTTCTAAGTTCTCAGTTTTTGCCACTGACTGTGAAAATCACAATGCAAGCTGCAGTTACAAAAGTCTCTCTGCCCCCACTGTGGCTTCGCAGTGCAAGGTCAAGCCAGGTAGAGACCTGCTTGAGACTTGGAGAAGGGGTAGCCACACTGTAGGTGGGCAGGAAAGGCCCCTAGCTAACCACACCCATATTGTATCTGCCCAGAAGTTCTCACCACTGATTCATCGACAAAAGGGGTCAAACTGAGGCCCAGGAAAAGAGCTGCCTTCAGAATAGGATGGCAGTTAGTTTACTAGGGCCCAGGCTGCCTACCACTCATTCCTGCCCTCTCTGCCACAGAAGTGGCAGTATGCTAAAACTGGTCATATGGAGAGATGCAAGCACATTTGGCAACTTGGACTCTTCCCGTTTTCCATATTTCCTATAACATGAATTCTTTGTTGATGATGGGTTTGATTTCTTTTATATTTTGATTTTTGTTTGTTTGTTTGTTTGTTTATTGTGGGTTAGGTTTTTCTGTGTGTGACAAGGTCTCACATAGTGAGGCTGTTCTCGAACAGACTATACAACCACAGATGGCCTTCAACTTTTGATTCTCTCTTTTTTTTTTTTTTTTTTTTTTTGGTTTTTGAGACAGGGTTTCTCTGTGTAGCCCTGGCTGTCCTGGAACTCACTTTGTAGACCAGGCTGGCCTCGAACTCAGAAATCCTCCTGCCTCTGCCTCCCAAGTGCTGGGATTAAAGGCGTGCGCCACCACCGCCCGGCTGAACTTTTGATTCTCATGCTTCTGTGTCCAAGTACTAGGATTATAGGCATGGAGTACCACATTCAGTGTATGTGGTGCTGAGGACCAAACCCAAGGCTCTGACATACTAGGCAGTCTACCAACATCCATAAACCCTGGAATCATTTTATGACTGTGGGAAAATCACACTTAGGAGTCAGCTAGAGTCATCTCTCTAGATCATCCCAGGACAGCAATTCCGTGACAAGAGACAGACCAGGCTTGGCTTTCCTGTTAGCTCATCAGTACCCCTGCCTCCCTGAACCATGGCAGGAGACCGAGACCATGCTGGAAGAAACAGGAAAAAGTGTGAAAATCCCTAACAGGCAGCGGAGTGCAAGCTCAGGCTCAAATGGCATCTTGTGATCCCACTTCAAGTACAATCAGAGCACACACCTAGAGGAGACACAGGCTCAGCGCAGCTCCAAGTGACCGGAGATTGGTTGTTCTGCCTGACCTAGCCATGCTCGGTAATATCACAGGATGGGACCTTAGAAATGAGACCACTAGACTCCCTCATATACTCCAGTTCTGTACGAGGATAGAGGCAGGGCACCACACCTTTCTGGTCTTTTCCTAATAGAGTTGGGAACCCTTTTAGAAACAAATAATGTTTCCAAAACATCATTCTTATTTCAAAATATCATTCCCTTATTTCTGGAAGGGAAACATCTGAAGAATTTATTTTTGTTTTTGAGATATGGTTTCTCTATATAACAGCTCGGGCTATCCAGGAACTCACAGAAATTTACCTGCCTCTGCCTTCAGAGTGCTGGGATTAAAGGTTTGCACCACCACCACCTGGCAATATGTAGCCTAGGCTGGCCTTGAAATATTGCCTCTGCCTCCTTAGCAAATCCTATTGGCATGTGCTACCACAACTGGCTTATTTTGTTTTTTGATTGTTTTATTTTTTGAAAAAAAAAAGATTAGCTATATTAACCAGTTTTGGGTGTTCACTTGTGCCACGACGCACATGGAGAGGTCAGAGGACAACTTACTCAAGCCAGTTCTCTCCCCCACCAAGTTAGTCCCAGGGTCAAACGTAGGCCATCAAGCTTGGTGGCAAGCACCTCTACCTACTCTTGCCAGACCACGAGCAAGTTTAAAGTCACAGGAAGTCAGGCATGGTGTATACTTCTAATTCTGGCACTTTGGAAGCTGATGCAGGAGGGTTGGGAGTTCAAGCCCAACCTTCTTAGTGATCTCCATCCTTCAAATTCACAGCCAGTCTGGGTTTATGAAAAATAAAAGCAAAACGATGGGAACACTTCTCGGCCAGCCTTTAGATGTGATACCCAACTCTGAAAGCATTTCTCAGTTGGCCTTTAGACTTGATCCCCCCAACTCTGTAAGGCTGTTCTCAGGGTCTCCACCCTAATTCTGGATCACAGATCTTGGATTTCAACCCACATCTCAGGTTCGCTCTCAGAGAAGTTAAATTAAAGGCTTCTCAACTCCTTCCCAGAACTGACCTAGCAAGTTTAATTTTCAGCAGAATAATGTCAGTAATGGCTATGTGTTATTACAAATGTACCATACCCAGATGGAAATCCAAGATGTGAGGTATCTTAGAAGAGCAATTAAAAAGTCAACCAAGGGGGGGGGAGAAAGAAAGATGAAGAGAGAGAGAGAAAGAGACAGAGAGAGACAGACAGAGAGAGAGAGAGAGAGAACGAAAAAGTTAATCAAAAAGCCAAGAAGCTGGGTGTGGTGGCGCATGCCTTTAATTCCAGCACTCGGGAGGCAGAGGCAGGCAGCTCTCTGAACTGGAGGTGAGCCTGGTCTACAAATCAAATTCCAGGACAGCTATGACTACACAGAGAAAACCTGTCTCTCAGAAAAACCAAAACCAAACTAAACAAACAAATAAAGTCAACCAAGTGTATAGGCAGGATGGCTCAGTGGGTATGAGCACTTCCCACACAAACCTACTGACCTGAGTTCAATCTCTCGATTTCATGGTGGAAGGAAAGAAGTTATTCCTCAGAACTGTCCTGTCCTTCATATCTGTGCCACTGCACATGCATGTCCACACACAGGTACCTGTACACGTGCATGTCCATACACATGCACATATGTATGCCTACACACAGACACCTGCACACATGTATGCATTGCAAAATAATAAAATACTAGCAGGGTGTAGTGACCCAGGCCAGTGATCCCAGCCCGTAAGAGGCAAACATAGAAGGATCAGGAATTCAAGGCGACCATGTGCTACAATAGTGTGTCTACACATAGTGTGCAAACCAGGTAAGTGCAATGAAATCAATCTCAGATTAAAAAAGAAAGAAATCCCTCTAGCTCAAACAAAATGAAAGACAAACCAATTACAAAATAGACAAAAAACTATACAGCTGTTCCTTTTGGTGCCTTTTTTATTTTATATATTATTAGTCTACTATGAATGCAGGCAAGTATAGGCCATGGCACATGCATTTGTATTGAGAACAGGAGACAATTCTAAAGGATTGGTTCTGTCTTTCTACCATGGGTTTCTAGGGCCAAATTCAGATTTTCAGGCTTTATCCAGCAAGTGCTTTTACCTACCTGGCCATCTCAGCAGCCCTATAGACATTGTTGAAAGGTTTATAAAACAGCTAGGGCTGGGGAAGTAGTTGAGTTCGTATACTGCCTGTCTAGCATACATGAAGCAGTGGGTTTGAGTTGCAAAAATTACATTTGAGCATGGCAGCAAAGCCTAAAATCTCAGCACCCAGGAGATGAAGGCAGGAAGATCAGAAGTTCAAGAGCTCAAGATCATCCTTAGATACACAGTGAGCTTGAAAATAGCCTAAGATACAAAAACAAAACAAACAAACAAAAAACTGTATATTTTTTAAAAAGTAGAATGAGCACATGAAAAGATGCTCAGTATCACGGGTCACTGTGAATGCAAGCACGCAGGCATGTCCATCCACAGATGAGCGGATGACAAAATGTGTCTTTCCGCATGCCTGGTTATCTAACTAGCTACTGTACTAACTTACACTGTAAGAAATAACTCAGTCATAAAAAAAGGAATGAAGCTCAGGTTTAAGCTACAACATATACCTCCAAACCATTTTTACACAAACAAGTCAGACACCATAGGACTCATGTTGTAGGATTCAACTGATATAAAACTATCTAAAATAGGGCAGGAGAGATGACTCAGCGGTTAAGAGCACTGACTGCTCTTCTAGAGATCATGACTCAAATTCCCAGCAACCACATGGTGGCTCACAACCATCTGTGATGGGATCCGATGACTTCTTCTGGTGTGTCTGAAGATAGCTACAGTTTACTCATAAATAATTCTTTTTAAAAAAATATCTAAAATAGGTATATTTTATAAACATATAATAAGGGGTTGGGAGCAAGAGAGAATTGTTGAGTTTTGGGCTTTTTGAGTTTTAAGACAGGGTCTCACTGTGTAGTCCTGGCTGGCTTAAAACCTTTATCCACCTGCTTCTGCCTAAGTGCTGAGATTAAAGGTTGTGCTAGTACACTCAAATTGGAAATAATTACTATAATAGGATAATATTGTGACCCTAAGTAAAACCACTGAATTACACATTTAAACAAGATGAACAGGCCAGACATAGTAGTACATGACTTTAATCCCAACATACAGGAGGCAGAGACAGGTAGATCTCTGTAAGTTCAAGGTCAACCTAGTCTACACAGTGAGTTCTAGGATAACCAGAACTATATAATGAGACTTTGTCTTGAAAAAAATCAAAAAACTTAGCCAGGCACAGGCACGGCAGTGCCCACCTTTAGTCCCAGCACCCACGAGACAAAAGCAGGCAGAACTGAGTCTGAGGTCCTCCTAGTCTAAAGACAGCAAGCTCTAGGACCACACAGAGAAATTCTTGTCTCAAAAAGGGAGAGGGAGAGAGAGAGAGAGAGAGAGAGAGAGAGAGAGAGAGAGAGAGAGAGAACAAAAGAACTAAAGTGGACATACAGCACATTTTATGTTGAAGGTCTTTAGCACACACAGTCAAACCCTTATAGCTGAGCCACATAGCATGAGAGTCAGCTGGCTCTTCCTGATAAGACAAGTAAGGGCCCTGGCACAGAGCTCAATGGAAAGCATCAGAGCAGTCTGTACTCTGGCCTTGTGTCAGGGCCAGAAATAAGAAGCCCCTCTCTGCTTACGCAGAGCAAATGAGAACAATGAAGAACACAAACCCAGCTCTTCTCACTGGCTCTCAATTTTCTCTCAGAGGGAGATTTTCTCTCAGCATCTGGAGATTGTATTTCATAGTCTGATGAGCCCACTTAAAACCACAGACTATCATGGCACCAGTTACTATGTGCACCTTGTTCCTCCAGCAACCATAGCCCATTGCCAGGAAGCCATGCAGTTCACTTAGAGGAAGGGCATTACAGATCCCAGCACTATTCAGAGAAAATAATCCAAAAGGCAAAAAGGCTTTGAGTCAAGATGTGCTCCCACAGAGAAAGGTGGCTCAGAGTGTGGCTCAGGAACCCCTGGCACTCACCACCACTGACACTCAGGGAGCATGCCAAACATGAACAACCCACACAGACAATCCAAGGTTACTCAGCTCTGGGCTCCTTTTCAAAAAGACCAACGGTCTTAAAATCAAGTCTTGACTTTCCAGATCCTGCCCATTAAAAAACCAAACACACCACCCTTATCCAGCCACTCAGTATCTCAGCTTAATGTGAGAAGGGTTCCCATCAAACCCTACGTGTGGTTGACTCTGGACTCGAACCTCTACCTCTTTAGCTTTAAGTAATCACAGAGCCAGGGCACAGTCATGCGTAAACATGATAAATGTCCTTAAGTACTCAGGCATAAACCATTTAACTCTAGAGCAGTTGTTTTCTCAGAGTCAGGCCTGACTCACCAGGCCTAGAATCCCAGCTACTATGAGGAGGTTGAAGCAAGAAAATCCCAAGCTCAAGCCTGGTCTGGACTATGGAATAAATTCAAAGGCATCATAGGCAATTTACTTAGGCTTTGTCTTCAAATAAAGTTTTGCTGGATAATGTGGTGCACACCTTTAATTCAAGTGCTTGGGAGGAAGAAGCATAAGATCTCTGAGTTCGAGGCCAGCCTGATCTACAAAATGAGTTCCAGGACAGCCAGAGTTACACAGAGAAACCCTGTCTCAAAAAACAAAGACAAGCCGGGCGGTGGTGGCGCACGCCTTTAATCCCAGCACTTGGGAGGCAGAGGCAGGCGGATTTCTGAGTTCGAGGCCAGCCTGGTCTACAGAGTGAGTTCTAGGACAGCCAGGGCTATACAGAGAAACCCTGTCTCGAAAAACCAAAAAAAAAACAAAGACAGATAAACAAATGGACAGACAGAATGACTGACTATAGGTAAAGGGCTGTAACTCAGTTGACATAGTACTTATCTAGCAAGCAGCAAGACCTGGATTCAATCTCCAGCATCACATAATCCAGATGTGGGGACACACACACACACACCCCTAGCATTCTAGAAGTAGATCCATGGCTATCCTCAGCTATGTAATGGCTTTCAGGAAACTCTAGAATACATGAAACCTTGTCTCAAAAACAAGGGCTGGAAAGATAGCTCAACAGTTAAGAGTGCTAGCTACTCTTCCAGAGGACTTACATTACATTCTCAGCACCCATGTCAGGCAGCTCGCAGCTACCTGCCTATAATTCCAGCTCCAGAATATCTGACACTGTCCTCTATAGATACACCCACACACATGTGCACATATACACAGACTCGTACACATACCCATAATTATATAATCAATCAATCAATCAATCAGTGGTAGAGCCTACCATATACAAGAAAAAATAAAAATAAAAACACTGTTCTGCTTGTTTGCTTGTTTCAGACAGGGTCTCACTCTGTAGCCTCGGTTGGCCTCTATCTAATACACAACACTCTCCCTGCCACAGTCTTCAAATTGTGGAGTAACATGAACACTACACCTAGTTAAAACTATGTATATTTTAGAGGCTGGAGAGATGGCTCATCAGTTAAGAGCACTTGCTGTTTTTCCAGCAGATCTGAGGTTAGCCCAGCACTTTCATAACGCAGTTCACAACTACCTGTATGTAATTCTAGCTCCAGGAGATCCAACCCCCTCTTTGGGCCTCTGAAGGCACCCCCATACACATATACATACACAGACATACATATAAACAAATGATTTTTTTTTAAGTATTTTTAGCCAGATGTGATGGTATATGTCTTTAATCCCAGCACTAATGAGGCAGAAACAGGAGAATCTCTTTGAGTTTAAAGCCAGCTTGGTGTATGTATCAAGTTCAAGACTAGCCAGGAATACATAATAAAACCCTTCCTGGTGGTGGTAGGTTACGCCTTTAATCCCAGCAGTCAGGAAGCAGAGGCAGGTGGATCTCCAAGCCAAGGCCAGCCTGGTCTACAGAGTCAGTTCTAAGACAGCCAGGGCTATTACACAGAGAAACTGAGTCTGGAAAAACAAAACTGACATTTCTTAGCCAGGTACACTGACAGGAACCTTTAATCACAGCACTTAGAAGGCAGAAAAAGAGGATCTCTGTGAGTTCAAAGCCAGCCTGGTCTACACAGCAAGTTCCAGGCTCTGCTGCCTACTTCTCACCTTCCAATCACCTCTGCCCTGAAGACTGGAAAATTTCATCTTAAGCTGAAACTGTGACAAAACATGTCAACCGCCTGGTATACTGTGAATTGAGAAAAAAAACTGAACTAGAGTGAATGCTATTATCAATGTTTGCCCTGGAAACTCAAGGTGTAATGGCATATTTGAGCCCTGACATTTGTCATTCCTGACTAGTTAGGGTTATCACTGCTGTGTTGAAACACCATGACCAAAGCAACTTGAGGAGGAAAGTTTTTATTTGGCTTTTGCTTCTAAATCACTGTTCATCACTGAAGAAAGTCAGGACAAGGACTCAAGCATGACAGGAATCTGGAGACAGGACTGACACAGAAGCCATGGCGAAGTGCTACTTACTGGCTCGCTCCCCATGCCTTCTCAGCCAGTTGGCTGAACCCTCCCCCGTCAATCACTAAGAAAATGCCACAGGCTTGCCTACAGCCTAATTTGCTAGAGGCATTTATTTTTTCTTTTTCTTTTTTTCTTTTTCTTTTTTAAAGATTTATTTATTTATTTCATGTATGTGGGTACAGAGCGACACCAGAAGACGGCATCAGATCCCATTACAGATGATTGTGAGCCACCATGTGGTTGCTGGGAATTGAACTTAGGACCTCTGGAAGAGCAGTCAGTGATCTTAACAGCTGAGCCATCTCTCTAGCCCTAGAGGCATTTTTTCAATTAAGGTTCCCTCCTCTCTGATGACTATGTGTTTGTTGTGTTAAGTTGATAAAAACTAGCCAGCACACTGACCTAAACTAAAGTTTCCTGAAATCTTAAGATACCTTCTAAGACAAGAAGAGAGGCAGGACAGGGGTAGAGAGAACTTTCTTGGCCTCCTCCCAAACCCCCACATGGTCCAGGGCATCTTGTTCTGACATCTTGGTGACAGGAGGGCTATTCACTGCTCTATCATCAAGTCCTCGAGTCCTTGCAAGTCAGCCATGACTCCACATTTTGGTCACAACAAAACCACGGTTAATCTTTCAGCTATGAAGACATTTTATATGGATTCTGAGAGGCAGAGAAACATCCTTGCACGAAGATCAGCTACCTCTTCTCTCAGACATCAGTCTTTTTCCAACTTGATCCTTGACCACACATAGACACCCTCCAAGACTCTACTCTTTCCAGTGGTCTGGAAATTCATGCTCTCTGCTCAGCCTGACAAACCCTGGCTTGCCTTCTAACTGGAATTCTCCCCTTTGTACTGACCCATCCACAGAAATAAATCAAGTATTCCGGAGACAGAAGAAGCAAAAGGAGGATAGTCTAGGAATTTCCTTAGAGGCTGACCTTTGACCAAGGAAGATTTAATTTACAAAGGATCCAAGGAGCCAGGGTATGGAGCTGTGTGCCTTTAACCCAGCACTCTGGAGGCAGAAGCAGGTGGATCTCAATGAGTTTGAGGTCAGCCTGGTCTACACAGCTTTGTACAGGCCAGCCAAAGCTACATAGTAAAAAAAAAAAAAAAACACTACCATCACCACTCAAGGGGCAGTGAGATGGCTCAGAGTATAAAGGAGTTTGCTGCCAAGCCTGCTAACCCAAGTTCTATCACCAGGATTCACATGGTAGAGAAGAACCTATTTTTACAAGCTGCCTTCTGACCTCCATGTATGAGGTGTAATGCAAACACACACACACACACACATAAATGCTAACCTAAAAAATTCAAAAGTCAATGGCACATGCCTTTAATCCCAACACTTGAGAGGCAAAGGCAGGCAGATCTCTGGGTTCAAAGCTAGCCTGGTCTATCCAGCAAGTTCCAGGACAGTCAAGATACACAGAAAAACCCTGTCTCATAAAACAAAAAGCAATAAAATAAACTCCAAGAGCCATAAAGATGACTCGGTGGGTAAAGGCACCACTCACTGCCAAGACTGAAGACCTGAGTTCAATCCCAGGCCCACTCGGCAAAAGGAAAAGAAAGGGGAGGACCAACTCTTGAAGGTTGTCCTCTGACATCCACATGTGTATTTGGGCACATGGATAATACCCCCCAAAGAAAATAACAATTTTTTAAATTTTAAAAAGTGTTCTTAGCCGGGCAGTGGTGGCGCACGCCTTTAATCCCAGCACTTGGGAGGCAGAGGCAGGCGGATTTCTGAGTTCGAGGCCAACCTGGCCTACAGAGTGAGTTCCAGGACAGCCAGAGCTATACAGAAAAATCCTGTCTCGAAAAAACAAAACAAAAAAAAAAAAGTGTTCTTACTCCCCATTCTGAGGTTTTTTTGTTGTTTGTTTTTTTGGTTTTTTTTGGTTTTTCAAGGCAGGGTTTCTCTGTGTAGCCCTGGCTGTCCTGGATCTCACTCTGTAAACCAGGCTAGCCTCGAACTCAGAAATCCACCTGCCTCTGCCTCCCAAGTGCTGGGATTAAAGGCGTGGGCCACCACTGCCCAGCCCTCCATTCTGAGTTCTTATTTGGGTGCAGGCAACAAGTTATAATGAGGAGTCCCCACTAGAAAATGGATTCCAGCTTCCTCAACCCATGCCAGAGCTACATTCCAAGATATCCAAACTAGTTCTTACCTTCAATACAGGTAAGACATATATCACCCCAAGAAGCTCCAGAGCCCAAGTATACAGAAACATATATACAGAGACAGCTCAGAATTTGGTACCTGAGGAAATATGCAGCCTAAAGCTCATAAGTCTACCAGCTTTGGGGCAGTCAGGGAGAAAGGACCCCACTGCTGGCACTACCTACACATGCTCTGAGCAAGGATATCACCTACTCCTCAGGGCAGAGAAGATGAGGCATTAGCTAGTCCACAGATAAGCAAAAATACAACAGCACCGAACCATACACAGAGACCAGAACGGGGGTGGGGGTGGGGTTCCTGAATGAGAGGACCAAGAAGGTGACAGGTAAAATCTTTTTTTTTTTAAAGATGTATTTATTTCATGTATATGAGTACACTGTCACTGTCTTCAGATACACAGAAGAGGGCATCGGATCCCATTACAGATGGTTATGAGCCACCATGTGATTGCTGGGAATTGAATTCAGGACCTCTGGAAGAGCAGTCAGTGCTCTTCCCGGCCCACCTACCCTGCCCCTCAAGACAGGGTTTCTCTGTGTAGCCCTGGCTGTCCTGGAACTCACTCTGTAGAGGCCTCAAACTCAGAAATCCGCCTGCCTCTGCCTCCCAAGGGCTGGGACTAAAGGTGTGCACACCACCGCCCAGCGCAGTCAATGCTCTTACCGGCTGAGCCACCGCTCCAGCTCCGACAGGTAAAATCTTAATAAAGTGACTCTTGGTCTCCATTAAAAATCATTTTGGGTGATCCTAACACATGAGAGGAAAATGCTTGGGCATAAAACATAGGATGATACTATCTTTCAAAGAGAAGTTGGCAAAACCAAACCATCAGACGACAATGTAAGCAGAGAATCACTCTACCTCTGAGAAAGAGAAAGGACCATGCTAAGAGAAAACTATGCTCCGGGTGAAGGACCTAAAGCCACTGGTCCACGTGGACCAGACTCTCAGCAGAGGCCTGGTAGACTAGACTAGCAGAGTCTTCTGCCCTAGCCAGAGTCTGCACACGCAACTGCCCTCAAAACAAAGTCCATGATCCTTGGCCATAATACACAAGGGTTTTCCATTTGGCCCCTACTTAACTCTGCCCAGGGCCCCAATTTTTCCAAACAAACATGGTCTCCCTGTGGAGCCCCAAGCTAGCCTTGAAGCCAAGCTGGGTTCAAGCTTTTGATATTCCTGTCTCTGCTACCTGAGCGCAATAATTACAAGTTTAAGTCGCCATGCCCAGGACAGCCTACATCTTTTCATGTGTCTTTGCCCAAAGCATCTGTTTCTCCATTTGTTTATCTTAAACATTTCAGCTGCTCTTTGCGATTTTCATTACCATCTCTTCTGCAAGTGTCCCCTCAACTCAGAGGTGCAGAGACCCAGATAGGGTCGCTAACACAGGCTAGCAATTCCTATGCTCCTGTGAGGTCACTTGTAGGGTGTATCTCTCATCTCTAAATAGGTATCCTGTCTGTGCTCCTGGAGCCCAGCCCTAGGACAATCAATTTTCATCCTGGCTTGTAGTATGGATGGGGGGGGCGGCGGGGGGGTGTACTGCTACTGCTACTCGACCAAGCAAGTGAGAAGTGGTTGGCTATAACCAAAGGTTCTTACTCAGAGCCCTAGCTGAACACAACCCCACCAGTGCTCCCTACACCACCTAGTGCTCTAGCCTGAGTCTGCTGTTCTTGGGTAGAGCCAACCATCACATGTTAGAAGGCCTCCCCCACTAGGATGATATTACAGTCTATTTTGAGGGTCACACTGAAGCATCTGTCAGCCAGTACAGCCACACCCTCCATGTGTCATCATAAAAAGCTGAGGACATCCACAGGTCCATAAAGTCGGCCTGAGGAACCCAGATGTCCCTTATCTCAGAGGAGCACCCCTGACAGAGCTTGAGACATCTCCTCACCCTATCACACCTACTCCTTAGGCTCACAGCTCTGATGACTTAGCAAAATTCAGCTAAAGCCAATCAATGTATGCCAAGCTCTTAGTTCCATCTATAGAGCCCTCCCTCCTAAACAGGAAGAGGTCAACACCCAGCACCCTAGTATGAAGTTAATTATCCAATAGAGTCACAGATCCACAGGTAGTGCCTACTGGAAACTCCCACTCATCCCTCACTGCAGTGCCCAACTTTGCATCCCCTTATGAAAAGCTCTTCTCAGGACTACTGAGCAGGCCACAGGCTACCTGAGGATAAGGCTAATCTATTGCTATCTTTGCTTCTGCTCTCTTGTATCTGGTACAATCGGGATGAAAAAAACAAGGCAACAACAACAACAAAAACTCTATAAATCCTTGAAATAACACCGTTCTGTGGCCCTTGGGAGGCTTAGTCAGCAAGAGACTGCCGCTTGTTTGAAGCTAGCTGAGCTACAAAGCAAAGCTGTCTCAAAAGGATCATACCTGAAACAGACAGACCGAACCTTTCTGTGAGGGGCTGGAGAGAGATCTTGTCAGCTAAAAGCATAGGTGCTCTTCCAGAGGACCTGAGTTTGATTCCCAGCACCCCTGTCAGGTAAGTTACGACTGCCTGGAACACAAGGTCCAGGGGATCTGCTATCATATTCTAGCCATCTCAAGTACTGTGCTCACAACACACACACACACACACACACACACACACACACACACAAATAATAAAATCACTTAAAAAAAAAACTTTCTGGCTGGGCAGTGGTGGCGCACGCCTTTAATCCCAGCACTTGGGAAGCAGAGGCAGGCGGATTTCTGAGTTTGAGGCCAGCCTGGTCTACAGAGTGAGTTCCAGGACAGCCAGGGCTACATAGAGAAACCCTGTCTCGAAAAACGGAAAGAAAAAAAAAAAGAAAGAAAGAAAAAAGATTAAAAAAAAAACAAAAGAAAAACTTTCTGTAAAACCAAACCAGACTAGCTTAGTTTTTTCTATAAAACACTAAGAAAACAAAAGCAGTTCTTTCTGATGAAACATGACAATAACAAAATGGATTAATAAATGCCGTAGGAACTCGTAACTCTACAGAAAGATAGGTTTACAGAGTCGATGGAAAAATGAGTCAGTCAAGTCCAGCAAACAGCACGGCCTGCTTCTCTAGTCTCAGTGAGCACTCTCCTATCTGACCTATTCCCTGACACTGTGATCCTGTAAGGATGTTCCTTCACACGAACCCAGAGAAGACATGCACTAGCAGTCATAATGGGAAAAGTCAGCAGCAGCTCAGACAATGTCTGGGATCAGGCAAGAACATCTGACAGGTGAGGCTACTGCACATCTTAAGCCCTGCAGCCAGGGCAGGCCACCAAACATCTCAGAGACTTACCTGCAAAACAAGTCTATCGTCATTTGCTCTAGTCATTTTCTAGAGATGCTCAAATGAGACAACCCAGGAAGGCTACAAACCCAATAGCTATAGCTGCAGTTAATGTTCATGCCATCAACAAGAGCTGCATCAGAAATATACCTCCAGCATAGATGGAAGAGGCACTGTCAGCCTGTTGGCCCCCTCAAAAACTGAACCTGAAATGGAATTCTGTACACAGTCAGGGATACACAGAGAAACCCTGTCCTAAAACACAAAAAAAGAAAAAAGAAAAACCTGATCTATACTATGTGACTCATACCAACAACTGGTTATATCTCAGCTACAAGAAGCCTTTCAGGGATTCCAGAAAGTAGCCCTGGGGAGTTATATACCCACTCCCATCTTACTGCTTTAGCTGTCTGTCAACTGAAGCAAGCCACTATAGACACACACACAAATGATTTTATAAAATTGAGCCAGATCAACTCAACAAGTGTATTCAACATCTGTAAACATACCAAAATAGTCCCCAGGAAGGTGACTCAGTTGACAGAGTACCTGCCTACTGTCTATGAAGCCCAGGGTATGATTCTCAGCACTGTATAAATCAGGTGGAGTAGCATGTGTCTGTTATTCTAGCATTGGGGAAGTAAAAGCTGGAGGACCATGAGTTCTAGGTCATCTTCTGTCAGTCATATAACAAGTTATAAGCCAGTCCGGGATACTTGAAACTTTGTTATTTAAAAAGAAAAACAAATGCTGGGAAAAGAAGCCTGAAAAAAATACTCTTCATTTTGTTGAGACAGGATCTCATTATGTAGCCCTGGTTGATCTGGGATTTGCCATGAAGACCAACCAGCCTGTCTGCCTCAACCCCCAGCATTGGAGATTAAAGTTGGGCATCACTGTGCTGGGCTTTGACCTTTTCTAGACTTGTAGACAACACAATAGTCACACAGTCCAATACAGAGCTTTCTTCAACAAGAGCCACTGAAACCTGAAAGGCCAACTGAAGGAATACAGATCTTTAGGTCTAAATACTCCCCTTCTGAAAACTTGCTCTAGTCTCTCACTAGCTCAGCCCTTATCTATGAAAAAGGGCCACAGAGAAAAGATCCATTTTCCTCCCTACAAGTTTAAGAAATACACCCATCAGTCTCCGTGGCACTATCTGAGTCCAACACCACATCTTAGTCAACACTGTAACTATTTTTTAGGTGTTTGTTTTAAGAGGTCATTCTCATTGACACTGATTTAAACACATTAAATGTGTTTTATCAGATGGTGGAAAGAAATACTAAAGTCTTAAGTCTTCCAGCAAATGTAAGTTTCCTATCTGCAAATGAAGCAAATGGGAATGAAAGTTAAAGATGCAACAGATTCCCTTGATTAAAATTTTAAAATCAGGGGCTGGAGAGATGGCTCAACAGTTAAGAGCACCGACTGCTCTTCTTGAGGTCCTGAGTTCAATTCCCAGCAACCACATGGTGGCTCACAACCATCTGTAATGGGATCTGACGCCCTCTTCTGGTGTGTCTGAAGACAGTGACAGTGTACTCACATACATAAAATAAATAAATCTTTAAAGAAAAAACTCTAAAATCACTGAATGTTAAGGTTAATGGCAGTTTCGATGCTCGCTGAACCCCCCAGAGTGACTATGAAGAGACTTAAGCCCCAAGACCTACCCAGGCCCACAGGCCCAAGGCCGGGGTGTCACAAAGTCACTGAGAAAGCGAACGAGGTTCTAATTCCAACAGCCCAGCCCCAGACTCAGCCCCTTTTTTGTTTTTTATTCTGTTTTGAGACAGGGACTCACTCTGTAGACCACGCTGGCCTCTACAGAGATCTGCCTGCCTCTACCACCCCCACCCCGCCCCCAGTGCTAGGGTTTACAGCAGTACATCACCACGCTCAGTTCAGGCTCAGCCACTAAACCTGGCATTTTGCACACAACGTAAGTGAGACAGCTGTTAGGAGACAGAAATTATCTAAAAGCTCAAAAACACACACTCAGGTCCACATGAATGTCACTGGTAGGGTTTGCAATTCTCCCATAACAAACCTAAGAAAACTTGTCCCTTAGCCAGGTGATGGTAGTAGTGGAGGCACACACCTTTAATCCCGGCACTCAGGAGGCAGAGGCAGTGGGATCTCTCTGAGTTCAAGGCCAGCCTGGTCTATAGAGCAAGCTCCAGGACAGTCAGGGCTACACAGAGAACCCCCGCTAAAAAAAGAGAAAAGAAAAGAAAAGAAAGCTTGTTCCAAAATAGTTACAGTCACATTATGGAATAGCTTGGGACACCCGTTTTGTTATAATTACCAGAGGGAAAAGAAGACTGGAGGAATAAGGAAGAGAAGGAAAAATGTCCCCTCTGATGCCTTGTGTCTGCTTAGGTCACTCTAAAAAAGGCACTCTCCCGCCGGGCGGTGGTGGCGCACGCCTTTAATCCTAGCACTTGGGAGGCAGAGGCAGGCGGATTTCTGAGTTCGAGGCCAGCCTGGTCTACAGAGCGAGTTCCAGGACAGCCAGGGCTACACAGAGAAACCCTGTCTCGAAAAAACAAAAAAAAAGGGACTCTCCCTAATGCTGACTTTAATAAGACCTTCCTAAAGCTGGTCCAACTGGTGTTCAAGTCCTTGGACTGAAAAACAAGTTTATGAGCAGCAAGATCACCTATTCTGACCGTGTGTACACAGTTTATCCAGATGACAGTGGCCATCACAGCTTTGATGAATGCCTCACAGACTCTACTATCCCTTTGAAGCTTACTGAGGCCTCTACTTGACTCAATGCCATAAAAAGGATCCTCAACTTCGAAAGGAGGAAAGTCACAAACACCACATTCTAGCAGGGGAAACCCCATTTGCCCTCTGAATTGTTAATGTAAACTTGTTACTTACAACCCTGATCTATGACGATCAAATTGCAATACTAAAAAAAGTGCCCTCTGCTCTACCTACAATGTGCCTACTGCTCTCCAAGCCCACTATTTAGACCAGATCATGTCTCTAGTCAGAAGAGAGGTAGCCCAGATCCAAGTGGGTCAGCAGGCTAACATCAGTCCCTAATGCTAGTTCTGGAGCTTCAAACTTTGATAACAGGGAACATCAGTTCTATGTTGAGGAGGGAAAGGGATAGGAAAGAAGACTTACCCATCTCTTCCTTTGCTGACAATCTTTACTTCAAAGTAGTAAATACCACAGGCTGCCGGGATGGGGTGGGTGGCTCGTACAGACGCTGCATCTTTGTGATTTTTGCCATGACCTGATGTAAGAAGCCAAGGTGGAATGTCAACACCAGAAAGTGCAAATGGAGGCCTCCTTCTTCTCTATGCCATGGTAACTTCAATCCTCCCTGGCCAGAAGTTGTTCTTGTACTCTCCGAGGAATAATAAGACAATTGAGTAAGCACTTAAGTCTCCCCACTTTAGATCATCTCCACCCCAGACCAACAGTCCGGACAGAGATACCGTCCTCCATAACAACAAAACAAGGTAGATAGGTATAGGCAATAGAAGTGTGTGAGAGACACTGAATACTGTTGTCCGTCTCTCCAGAAACCAAACAGCCTGGAGCCCAGGGGAAGGAAGTGACAGAAATGGAAGTCACCATCAACAACAGCTTTAGCACACAACCCCTAGCCCAGTCCGGGATGACTGGCAGACAGGCAGCCCATTCACCTACTGTGACAATGTTACCACCTCTTTTTCCAAACATTACTGAAACCAAGTCGTATTAAAGGGCCTAGCATAAGCTGGAGCCAGCTCAGGAAAGAAGGGTGGCCCTGAAGTGGAAGGTCCTGTCCAACACTGGTTTGGGACATTTAATGTAGTTGTCTTTGAGTCGGGTATTTAGGAACACAGCAAAGGAAGCAGGTAAACCCCGGCCTGGCCAACCCCTCTACTCTGGACGTTCCGCCCGGTTTAAGGCCCAACTCTCAGAAAACCCGGGCAAAGAAAGGGATAATGGGCACAGCCTCCCTGCAGACGTTCTGGACTCGTCCCCCAGCGGCCAGATCCGCTGATACCTTTGTAATGGACCCGGAGGTTTCCCTGGGAGAGGCCGATGTAGTTGTACTTGTCCTTGGGGCTCCAGGAGCGCGGCAGCGGCGTCTCGTGCTGATTAACCGCAGGGTACAAGCGCTGCAGGCGCCGACTCAATTCCTGCTCTCCAGGTGACGGTAGCCCTCCCCCAGAGTCCCCACTGGAGGAGTCCCCAGCCTGCGGGTTCCCAGCTCCCCGGTCTGCCGTCGCCGCCGCCATCTTGGAGGGAGCTGCTATTGTGTCACTGGGGGCGGGGAGGAGTGCAACTAGATCTGCCTTGCTCAGCCAATGGGCCGTGAGCATCCCAGGGTCTTAGGGAAACTGAGTCCGAGTCCGGGCAACCTTTCTTTGGACACTACTACACTTTGCAAGATTTAGACTACATATCCCACAATGCAGAACGCTGCAGAAGCCGGCCAACGCGGGTTCCTGAAGAACTTCGGAAGATGTAGTACACAACTGCTCACTCACAAGCCAGTATAACGAAGACTCCGAAACACTGAGAACTACCATTCCCGGTTGGACAAGTGACCAGACCTCGAAGCTCGCCTTCCTCGTCCATGGTCTCAGAATATTCTCTTGCCTCAATTCTGTAGCTAATATCAAATTTGCTGCACTGACTGGTTCTCAGAACACCCCAACCCCAGGTCCGGGTCTGCCTTTACTGCTTGGCCTTTCTCCAGAGTGCTCACGAGAGCGGGGGGTGGGAGGGTGGCGGGGGGGCTGTAGGCGTGGCGCAGCTGTGATCCCGCCCTCAACGCGGAGGCCGCTGGGGGCTGGTCCCCATGGCAACGGACTGTACACTACCGCAACGGCTCCAGCCTGCTTCTGCTCCAAAGTCATGGCCAACCCCCAGGCGCGGAACAGTTTCTCCAAGCCAAGGTAGCACCTGACCGGGCTGAGGGCGGGAAGGACTTGAATATTTCCAGTAAGAAAAATGACCCTGATCCAGATCGCTGCACTGTCTGTTGGTCTCTGTTCTTTGGGTTAGGACTTCAGCGCCACAGATTCAGCGATACACTTGTAATAGAATTGGAGCTGACTCGTCAGTCTAGTAAGAACGTTACAAGCTGCCAAAAGTGCAGGTGTACTTTATCATTAGATCCGTGATCTTAGATAAACACTGAAAAAAGAAGTGCCTTATAATTGTATGTGAAATTCTCACCACAACAGACTCAGAATCTTCATTCATTAGGAAGCACAATGTAATTTCTATGAGCTGAGTTAGATGGTTATATGAAATATTAATTCACCATTCATGTGGTGACACACTGTTTCCCTTATAGAGATGCAGTGTGGGTTTCCTCCTTCAGACCTTAGAGAGGGTCAACAAGATGGACAGACCAGAGCTTAGTAAATAGCACAGTAGAATGTAAGCAGAACCTGATAGAAGAGACCTTAGAGTTTTATATTTCCTGGAGAATGTGTCTCCTCCTATGGGCTTTGCTCCTTTTGTTCTCATATCCCTGCATGCTACTTTAATGGACTGTATGTGAAAGTCGTTCAATACTAGGAAGTACTCCTGAGAACCCATTGCCTGCAGCCAACTATAACGCTGAGTTTTCACCACCATTAAGATATAAATGTAGGGGGTGGGCTGGGAAGAAGAAAAAAAAGATATAAATGTAAATATTTTGCATTCCTCCTTGAGAGTTGGTGCTAAATCATTTTTTAAAAATAGGAGCCTAGGGCTGGAGAGATGACTCAGAGGGTTAAGAGCACTGACTGCTCTTCCAGAGGTCCTGAGTTCAATGGTGGCTCACAACCATCTGTAATGGAATCTGATGCCCTCTTCTGGTATGTCTGAAGACAGTTACAGTGTACTCATAAAATAAATAAGTATTTAAGTAAATAAATAAAATGGAATCCTAGCTGGGCAGTAGTGGCACATGCAGCACTTGGGAAGCAGAAGCAGGTGAGTTCAAGGGCAGCTTGGTCTACAAAGTGAGTTCCAGGACAGCTAGGGCTACATAGAGAAACCTGTCTTGAAAACACAGACACACACACACACACACACACACACACACACACACACACACACACACGAGCCTGAGAGATGATTCAGCAGGTTAAGGAATGCCTGATTACCTCAACCTGATCCCCAGATCTCACGTGGTAGAAGGACAAAAGTCATTCCAACAAGTTGTCCTTTAATCTCCCCTGTGCCCTGTGCCTCACACATTAATACATGCAAACTCACAGAAAGGAAGGAAGGAAAGGAGGGAGGGAGGGAGAGAGGGAGGGAGGGAAAAGAAAAAAGTAGGGCTGGAGGAGACTGCAGAGATGGTTCAGCAGGTAAGCTCTTTCAGAGGACCTGAGTTTGATTCCTAGTGTCCACATCAGGTGGTTCACAATCACCTGTAATTCCAGCTACAGGGGGATGGATCTGACATCTCCGGTATCTGTGGACACCTGCAGTCATGTGCACACCCACATAATTAAAAATAATAAAAAATTAAAATATTGGAGTCTAGAGAGATGACTCAGTGGTTAAGTGCACTGGCTGGCTGCTCTTCTAGAAAATCTGAATGAGATTCCCAGCACCCACAAGGTAGCTCTCAAATCTTACCTTTGGTTTCCAGGGATCCAATGTTCTCTTCTGTCCTCTCGGGGAAATACTCATACACATAAAATAATAAAATAAAATTTAAAATAAGAAAAGTAGTTAGGGCCTGAAGAGAGATGGCTCAGCAGTTAAGAGCACTATCTGCTCTTCCAGAGGTTCTAAGTTCAATTCCCAGCAACCACATGGTGGCTCACAACCATCTGTAATGGGATCTGATGCCCTCTTCTGGTGTGTCTGAAGAAAGTGACTGTGTGCTTCACATACATAAAATAAATAAATAATTCTTTAAAAAGAAAAGTAGTTAGAAATCAAAAATAAATAAACTAATAAGTACCTGTCTTAGGGTTTTACTGCTGCAAGTCTTTCTTTTTTTTTCTTGCCTCAAGTTTATTTGTAAAAACAGCATAGGATACTGGTCATCTGCAAATAGTGTATAGGTAGGTGTATCACAGCAGCTGTATGTCTTCACATTGGCAGGAGCCTTTTCTAAGGCAGCTCTTATAAAGGACAACATATATTTGGGGCTTGGTTACAGGTTCAGAGGTTCAATCCATTATCATCCAGGTGGGAACATGGCAGCATCAGGGAGGCATGGTGCAGGCAGAGCTGAGAGTTCTACATCTTCATCTGAAGGCTGCTAGTGGAAGACTGACTTCCAGGCATCAAGGCATAGAAATTTATGCTAGTAATTAGCCAGGCATAGCAGTTTCTGCTGGTAATTCCAGGGCTCAGGAAGCAAAGGGAGGAAGATGGATACCAGGCTAGACTGGTCTCTGTCATGATTTTCATGGTAGCCCAGGATTCTTAGTGAGAACCATGTCAAAATTAAGAAGGGCGGGGAACTCGGCTGAGTGTTGGGGATTTGGAGCTGCTGGAACTGTCCGAGATGACAGAGGTGGAGGAAACACTCAAGAGGCTTCAGAGCCAGAAAGGAGTGCAGGGCATCATCGTGGTGAACACAGAAGGCATTCCCATCAAGAGCACAATGGACAACCCCACCACTACGCAGTATGCCAACCTCATGCACAACTTCATCTTGAAAGCACGGAGCACTGTGCGTGAGATTGACCCTCAGAATGACCTAACCTTCCTTCGAATTCGCTCCAAGAAAAATGAAATTATGGTGGCACCAGATAAAGACTATTTCCTGATCGTGATTCAGAACCCAACTGAATAACCCACTGTCTGGCTTCCTGTGTCATTTTGTAATTTAATGTCCCCCAAGAACAATAGTGTTAATCATGTCAGTGGGCACACAGTGCTTGACTGAGAGCCCATGTAGACCATGCCAGTGATCCAGGGTAGCCCTGCCCTCCCCACCGAGGAGTGCCTCTGATGGTCCAGTCAGTCCCTGCGAAAGCTCATCTCCTCTCCAGGCTTTGGAATAAGAGCTTGTGATAAGCCACACCCAGCTTTCTTCTAACCCTCAGTTCACTTGGTCCCCTTGGAAAGCTGTTTTTGGTTTTTAAACTAAAAATTACTTCAAACCCTAAAAAAAAAAAAAAAAATTAAGTTAAATAAATGAATATTTTTTGAAACAGGAATAGTGACTGATCTTGAGAAAAAGGTATTAAGAGCCCAGTGAGTAGATTATATTATTCTACAACTTGTTGCTCTCCAATATGAGTCTTTTAAAAACAACAACAAAAATCAGTATTGGAGATCAAACCTGAATCTCATGCCTGTTAGGCAAGTCCTCTGCCATTGAGGTATATGCCCAGTTCCTCTAGTTTGTTTGTTTGTTTGCTTGCTTGCTTGTTTTGAGAGGATTTCACTATGTACCCCTGATTGGCCTGGAACTCACTATGTAGAGCATGCCAGCCACAAACAGAGATATACCTGTCTCTGACTTTTAAGTGCTGGGATTTAAGGTTTGTGCCTAGCCCAACTCCCTTTCTGCCTTCTATCATGAGGGGATGTTGGAAAGTTTAAAGTTGGCTTTAAACTTGCAATCCTCCTGCCTCAGCCTCCTAACCAACTAGGATTCCAGGACTACTAGTCTATGATAGTCACAAACACATACATATCAGGTAACACCTGTCCTTTTCTGTAAGTTGCTTGTCCATTTGCTTGGTTCATGTTTGTGCAGAGTTAAGTGGCATTAAAAAACTAGGGTTTGGGGTCTCGTGGCTTTATGAGAGTAGGCCTGAGGAATTCTGCAGAACAGTTTCCCAACTGGGTTCACATGTTTGAGTAATACTAGTCTTACTTTTTATTTGTTTTCTTTTTTTCTTTAGGTTTTTTGAAACAAGATTTCTCCTTGTAGTCCTGGCTGTCCTGGAATTCTCTCTGTAGACCAGGCTGGCCTAGAACTCAGAGATCTACCTGCCTCTGCATCCTGAGTGCTGGGATTAAAGGCATGTGCCGCTAGCACCTGACTCTAGTCTCACTTTTTTTATGAGCAAAGAAACTGAGGTACAACAACATACTTAAAGGTCACAAACGAGCAATGCCAATGAACGCACAGGTACACAAGTCTATCTAGCAGCATGCCTTACCCCGCAGATCACTGGATTGCGTCTGTTTCTTCCACTCAGGCCACACTGGCCATACGTATGTAGCCCTCTCTGTTGCTCTTTGAATGCCTTTCTACCTTGAGCAAGCCCCTTACCAAGAGACTTGACTTTCAAGTTTGAGATCTCTTCAGAATCCATTTTTCTCCTAATCTGCTATCATACAACACATTTTAGTCTTTGTAGTATTTTGTTTATCTCACTTTTTGGGGTTTTTTGTTTTGTTCGTTTGTTTGTTTTGAGACAGAGTTACTCTGTGTAGCTTTGGCTATCCTAAAAGTAGTTTTGTAGACCAGTCTGGCCCCAAACTCATGTAGATCCATCTTCCTCTGCCTTTCAAGCACTGGCATTAAAGGCCTGTGCCACTACCACCTGGTGCTTAACTCACTCATAGTTAACCTTAACAAAACTATTGGGAGAAGACTAAGAACTGTCTGTTTCTTTAAGAGAAAACTGCTAACACAGGTTAAATGATTTGCTCAAACCTGATCATTTTGAAACCCCAGATGCCAGGCCATTAAACCCCAGACTCTTTCAGCCACTAAACAATGCCCTCTTCTGGACTGTGTCAGAACCTGTACTCACAAGTAAAATGCACAGACTCACAAGCAGACATAAACACACACACACACACACACACACACACACAGAGAGAGAGAGAGAGAGAGAGAGAGAGAGAGAGAGAGATATTAAAAAAAGAAGAAAGAGCCACACCCTATGTATGGATCTGGGAAGGGTCAGAGGTCAGAGGGGTCTCCCCTTCTCCCCTTTATGGGCTCTGTCACCCACCACAGCTTCTTTTCTATGCAGAACAAGTACACGATCTTCAGGAGGGACTCCGGAAACCAAGGGCATTGAGAAACGCAAGCTTTCTCAGAAACGAAGGACGCTGGTTAGTGATGCTCACCCTCTACAACCATCTGTGCCACCTACGCCCCAAAAGCATAGCCCAGCACTTCTCCCAATCAGAAAACTGTGACCCACTCACAGAAGCCAGGCTCACCGTGCTCGGGGGGAGGAGGCGAGGGCATGCTGGCCCCTCCTCATCTGAAAGGGCCCAGGCTGTCCTAGGTAGAAAAGACTTAGCCCCTTCCCTCAGTACCATTCACTTTCCAACTCAACATTCCTAAATGGACTTCATTTTATCAACAGCCTGCTGTGTGTACCAGACACTCTCTGCTGTGACCTGAACCTTTTGTCTTTATGGTTTTAGGTCTGGTACAGTACTTGAATTATGTAAATACTTATGAACAAGCATGTGAAGACACAATACAGAGTATTTCTCTATTGGGTTTGGTTCTGAGTTCCTCATTCCTATTTTTTTCTTATCAAGATTTATTTATTATTATATGCAAGTACACTGTAGCTGTCCTCAGACACACCAGAAGAGAGCTTCAGATCTCTTTATAGATGGTTGTGAGCCACCATGTAGTTGCTGGGATTTGAACTCAGGACCTTTGGAAGAGAAGTCAGTGTTCTTACCCTCTTAACCACTGAGCCATATCTCCAATCCCTCGTTCCTATTTTTTTAAATTTTTGTATAGACCAAGAACAGTGGCTCCTACCTGTAACCCTGGCACTTGGAAGGCTAAGAAAATTGCTACAAGTTTAAAGCCAGCCTGAGCTTCATAGTAAGCTCTAAGCCAGCCTGGGCTACATGAGAGAGACCCTTTCTTTAAAAGTATTTTTAGCCGGGCAGTGGTGGCGCACACCTTTAATCCCAGCACTTGGGAGGCAGAGGCAGGAGGATTTCTGAGTTCGAGGCCAGCCTGGTCTACAAAGTGAGTTCCAGGACAGCCAGGGCTACACAGAGAAACCCTGTCTCGAAAAACCAAAAAGAAAAAAAAAGTATTTTTATTAAAATAAATGTGGCCAACTAAGTATGGTGGCACACACTTATAATCCTAGCACTTGGAAGACTGGAACATGAAGCTTTTGAGTTCATGGCTAACCTGGGCTACATAGAAAGATCCCACTCAAAAGCTGTTCTCCTTGCCTCTTCCCTTCCCAAAAGGGAAAACTTGCCTTATTACCTTACTAAATATTTTAGTTTTGTTTGGATTTTCTTTTCCAATGTCTTTGATGAGACACATGCTAGGAAAGTGCTTTCCACTAAACTTGCCTCATTCCTCTTTGGAGCTCTTGTTAATTTGATATAGGGTTGTAGTAATTAGACAACAAATAACAGAGTTCAACTCTCAGAGGAAAAGATCTTCTTGATGAGGCTAGAGTGGATGCCACAGTAGTTAAGAGCACTTGCTACTCTTGACCAGGATCCTGTTCCTAACACTGTAACTCCAGTTCCGGAAGAGTTGATGCCCTCTTCTGACCGCTGCAGACCTCAATCATGTATGTGGTGCACTTACATAAAGGCAAAATGTTCATATACTTAAAGTAAACAAAATTTTTAAAAAGTTAAATATATAAGGGGAGGCTGCAATCAGAAAGTAAAGTGAATAAATTGATAAATTAAAAATGATATTATGACACAAACTTATTAAAAAGTATATATATATATATATATATATATATATATATATATATATATATAATTAATTGAGCTGGAGAGATGGCTCAGCGATTAAGAGCACTGATTGCTCTTCCAGAGGTCCTGAGTTCAATTCCCAGCAACCACGTGGTGGCTCACAACCATTTGTAATGGGATCTGATGTCCTCTTCTGGTGTGTCTGAAGACAGCTACAGTGTACTCACATACATAAAATAAATAAATCTTTGGGGAATAAAAGGCTAAGATAATTTTTTATATATGCATATTTAAGGCTCTAGTTGACAATGGAATACTGTGGGTGCTCTGTTGCTTTCATTGTGTGAATGTGTTCCTTGGGGAGGATTTGGGAACATATAGGCCATATATATTATGAAGCTGGGAACTGCCAAGACCAGGCAGGCCCCTGTCTAAGACGAATAGGGCAAATAAGGACTCTGTAGAGAACACATACAGTCACATTCTTGTAAGGCGACCTCCAGTTCCATTCTGGCCTCAGCCAGCCCTACTCGGTGTGGACCTGCAGTCCAAGCACTTTTGTTATTTTTTCCCTTCGGTGTCACCAACTACCAGAGAGAGCTGCTCCTCCCAGAAGCGTTCTCCCAGAAGTGGGGCACCCTCCGGTTTTTACCTGCAGGGGGAAGCAAAGAGCAGGGAATTCAGAGTAACTTTGTGAGCGTTCTAGCAGCCCTTGGGCAGAAGCCTTCAACCAGTAGTTAATCCCCCCTCCCACCCCCACCCCAGAAAGAAGCAGCTACTTCCACAGTATATGGAATTTTCATTCGCCGGCTCAAATCAAAGTAAGGTGCCTGTTTTCTACAGCAGAGAGCAGATTTACTCTCCTTTTGAAAATCCCAAACACTTTCCAAGATTGATCCCTGGTGTCTCCACTTTGGTTGTTCTGAGACAGTCTGACACAGTGGTGTCAAAAGCTCTTTCTCTTCCACTCCCAAGCGGAATGCTGGGATTACAGGCCATTCCCACCAACTATGTAAAAAGTTTGTTTGTTGTGATAAACCCTTGCCATGTGGCCCAGACTGCTTTAGCATCCCCAAGCTAGCATTACAGCTGTGAGCCACCATGCTTCCTAAAAAGTCATTTGTTTGCTTGCTTTACTTCCTGCCACACATACACCCCAGCCTGATTTTTTTCCTTAGTTTACTTTTTAGTTTAAAAAAAAAACAAAAACAAAAGCAAAAACAATAACAATAACAAAAAACCCACTTGTTTTCAGATAGTTTTTCTTTTTGAGACAGGTCTCTCTGTAGCCCTGGCTGTCTTAGAACTAGATAGCCTGGCCTAGAATTCAGAGATCCACCTGATTCTTCCTGCCACCAGGCTGGACTTTTTTTTTTCTCTCTTTTTTTGGAATCAGGATCCAGGCTGCCCTAGAACCCACTATCTAGTGGAGGATAATCATGCACTTCTGATGCTTCTATCTCCACAACCAGAACACACAGATTATAAGCAGAGTGTTATGATTATAGGATTACAGGCAGGTAACCACACTATGCAGTGCTAGGAACATAACCCAGGACTTGATGTATGCTATTATTATTATCATCATCATCATCATTTACTGGTTTTGGTTTTGGTTTTTTCTTATAATTTTTTACTTAATTTATTTTATGTATATGAATACACTGAAGCTGTCTTCAAACACACCAGAAGAGGGCATGGGATTCCATTAGATGGTTGTGAACCACCATGTGGTTGCTGGGAAATTGAACTCAGGACCTCTGGAAGAACAGCCAGTGTTCTTAACCACTGGGCCAGTTCCCCAACCCAAGTTTTGGGTTTTCAAGATAGGATCTCTCTATGTAGCTCTGGGTATTTAGGAACTCATGATGTAGACCAGGTTGGCCTCAAACTCAGAGATCGCCTGCCTCTGCCTCCCAGAGTGCTAGAGTTAAAGGTGTGTGCCACTACCACCCAGTTTACTGCATTTCTCTATGCCGTATTTAATGAAAAGATTTTTTTAAAAAGCCATACATACCACTTTGTACCACATGCATATGCTAATGGGTCAAAATGAAACCCCATTCACCAGGGGACTTTCACCAACTTCTTCTTCCCCAAAGGATGCAACCCCATATCCTTGCAGGCTCCATTTGTTACATCTCTGTAGTCCGGTCGGTCTTATCCATCTAGGCATTAGCCTGGACTTACCCTCCTCTCCTATTTCTTTTTATTATTATTATTATTGTTGTTGTTGTTGTTATTTTGGTTTTTCAAGACAGGGTTTCTCTAGTCTCCTATTTCTTTATGCTTTTGTCATGTTGTATAGTGCCAAAGGGCAAGGACTGGGGCTTTTCAGTATTCAGATTTGTTTGTCATAGTGCAAGCATTCAATGTTTCCTGACAATATAGAAGAGTATAACTCGAATTTACTGGGTTCCTAGCAGGCACTACGCAGTTTTCTCCTGACATCCTTGCCTCATGCGTTGGGATGCTGGCTACGGTTACCCCTACTTTATAGATGAAAAGTCTGAGACTCAGAGAAGTTAACCTGTGTGGTCACACTGCTAATAAGGAAGATGTGAGATTTAATCCTATCCATCTACAACTAAAAGACCACAGTCCTTTTTTTTTTTAAAGATTTATTTATTTATTATATGTGAGTACACTGTAGCTGTCTTCAGACACACCAGAAGAGGGCTTCAGATCTCATTACGGATGGTTGTGAGCCACCATGTGGTTGATTGTTGGGATTTGAACTCAGGACCTTTGGAAGAGCGGTCAGTGCTCTTAACTGATGAGCCATCTCTCCAGCCCCAAGACCACAGTCTTAACTATGGACCATATTAATGACGTCTGTATAACTGTGTATACTAGCTGGGCAGTGGTGGTACACACCTTTAATCCCAGCACTTGGGAGGCAGAGGCAGGCGGATTTCTGAGTTCAAGGCCAGCCTGGTCTACAGAGGGAGTTCCAGGACAGCCAGGGATACACAGAGAAACCCTGTCTCGAAAAACTTAAAAAAAAAAAAAAAACTAAAAAAATAACTGGGTATACTGGCACATACCTGTGATCCCAGCATATAGGAACTAGAGGTAAGGTCTCAAATGTAAGACCAGCATGGGCCATATAGAGTGTGTGTGTGTGTGTGTGTGTGTGTGTGTGTGTGTGTGTGTGTGTATGCGCGCATGCACGTGTGCGCACGCTCATGCGTGTGTAAGGATGTAGGAGAATATTAGAAAGGGAAGAGGCAGCCGGGCGGTGGTGGCGCACGCCTTTAATCCCAGCACTTGGGAGGCAGAGGCAGGCGGATTTCTGAGTTCGAGGCCAGCCTGGTCTACAAAGTGAGTTCCAGGACAGCCAAGGCTACACAGAGAAACCCTGTCTCGAAAAAATCAAAAAAAAAAAAAAAAAAGAAAAGAAAAAGAAAAAAAAAGAAAGGGAAGAGGCTGTGGATACAGCTCAAGAGTACAGTGCTTACCCAACATGAGTGAGGTAGTTCTGGATTCAATTCTCAACAATACTAAAAAAGGGAGGGGTGGATGTTGCCATAGTAACCCCAGCTGTCTCTCCCTTAAGCCCTTGCAGTTATCCATGGGTGGCCACCTGTCTCCATGGCCTACATACACCAGTGGCCAGACGATCCTACATAAACGAAAGCCCTATTCAGATGACAGCTGGAATCGAGCCAAGTAAGCCAGGGCCAGCCTAATGGGGGATGGGTTGATCTAGGCTAGGTATTGGTCCTGGACATAGAACTTAGTGGAGTTTGCGGCCCCAGACCAAGAGTGCAAGGACCCATGGGTGCTAGTGACATCTCAACCCACCATCTTCTGCAGTAGCTGGCAGCAGCAGCCCCTGAGCATCTCCAAGCCCAGGTACCTGGAGCAACTAGAGAACTACCTGTGCAAGGAACTCCTCCTGCTGGACCTGAGCACGGATTCAGCACAAGAACTGAGGCTGCAGGTCAGAGCCCACAGACCCAACATGTCAAGGGTGAAAAGAAACCTCATGCGTCAGAACTGAATACCAGACCTTCACAGGGAAGAGGTCCTCCATCTTGCCACTATTTCTCTTTGAAAAAGAGGCAAGTCCTTGGGCAGAGCCTCTGGCCTGGTGGCAACAATGAGAAACTTAAGGAACTAGCTCAGAGACAGAGAGAATGATCAGTCTAGATTCACTCCAGACTCTGGTACACATTAAAGAGGGACTCAGTAATGACGAAAAGGAAGCTCAGACTTCTGACCTAGACATGACAGCATTTACTGAATGCTGACCCATGTGCCAGGCTCTGGGCACATTCTTATACAAACAGATGCTTCAGGGCATCCCACAAGGAAGTAGTGGAGCTGGGATTCTAACTCAAGGCTGGTTCCAGAGCCTGTGTTCATTCCAGTAGGTAATCCTGCCTCCAAAAGCTTTCTGTGTCTGCAGACCTAGAATCTCTTTCACATCTGAGTGCTTCTGAGGAATGAGAGATGGTTCAATTGCTGAAAAGTCTACTGCTCAAGTGTGAGAGTCTGAGTTTGGATTCCCAGAATTCACATAATTGAAAAGCCTGGTCAAGCCACATCTATAACTCTAGTACTTGGGGGTTGCCTGTGAGAGACAGGCAGATTCTGGGAATTTTTTGGCCAGCTAGCCTTGCCAATTGGTGAGCTTCAGGTTCAGTGAGTGACTTTTTGTTTGTTTGTTTGTTTGTTTTGAGACAGGGTTTCTCTGTGTAGCCCTGACTGTCCTGGAACTCACCCTATAGACCAGGCTGGCTTTAAACTCAGAAATCCGCCTGCCTCTGCCTCCCAAGGGCTGGGATTAAAGGCGTGTGTCATCACTGCATAGCCGAGTAAGTGACTTTATCTCAAAGAAGACACCTAATGTAGACTT
Organism: Tokudaia tokunoshimensis; assembly: GCA_036184795.1. Taxonomy (NCBI): domain Eukaryota; kingdom Metazoa; phylum Chordata; class Mammalia; order Rodentia; family Muridae; genus Tokudaia; species Tokudaia tokunoshimensis. The sequence goes on from BTHU01000020.1 coordinate 32,885,348, forward strand.
CTATGAGACACAGCACATGCATGCACATGCACACATACCTTCACACAACCATTCTAAATCTAAGTTTGAAAGGCGAATTCTGGGGCTAGAGAGATGGCCCAGCGGTTAAGAGCACTGACTGCTCTTCTGGAGGTCTTGAGTTCAAATCCCAGCAACCACATGGTGGCTCACAACCACCCATAATGAGATCTGATGTCCTCTTCTGGAGTGTCTGAAGACAGCTACAGTGTACTTATATATAATAAATAAATCTTTAAAAAATAAAAAAAAAGAAAGGTGAATTCTCTCTTCCACTTTGAGTTCAGAACATGAAGCTAGAATCTTTAATGTCCTGGTCCCATAGGTCTTTGATAAAGAGAGGGCCTATAGGCGAGAGACTAATAGATACAGGATCTTGTAGGCAAGAAGTTGACTACCTGGGCAGCCAGAGTCAACTTGGGCAGAATGTCATTTTTTTCCCCACACTGGTGGGTGGCTAAGCCTCAGAGTTGGCACCAGGCAAGGCCTCATACCTGTCCCTCCTCTCCAGCTCCATGGTACTAAAGACTCGGGTGGTTCTTGGCCAGGCATGGTGACTGGCAGGCTCATATGGAAACAGTTCTGAGCCCACTAGAGGCAAGACTTATGGGTCATGAAATGATAGTTTTTGTTTGTTTGTTTGTTTGTTTTGTTTTATGGCAGCCTTACAGGGAGATCTTTGAGTTCTTCATAGAGGATTTCAAGACCTACAAGCCATTGTTATCCTCCATCAAGAATGCGTATGAGGTGATGCTGGGTAAGACTGTAGCTCCTGTCTGGGCCCCATCCTGAAATGAATAGACTGTTCTGACTTTTAACTTCTCTACCCCCAGCTGATCTTTCTGGCCATGTTTTGCCTCAGCCCTTCTATCCTTTAGAAGGATGGTGAGGCAATCCGTAGTAAACAGAAGGAATCTGAGGAGACCAAGTCCTTCTGGGAAGGAAGGAGGCTCCCTCACCTGCTTAGAATGTGCTAAGCAGCCACAGAACTGAAGGCTTAGGAGGATGGGCTCCTAAGCCTCTCCATGGGGAGTTCCTCACCCTCGCCATGGCTCAGTCCCTGGTTTGTTTTTTTCTTTTACATGGTTGGAGACTGAACCTCATGTCTCATATATAATAAACAAGCCCTCTACCCCCAGCTGCTGCGGTCCTTTAAAAGCAAGTGTGGAGTGAGTGGAGAGGCACTGGAGAGATGGCTCTACAGTTAAGGACTGGCTCTCCTTCCAGAGGACCTGGTTCAAACTTGCAGCACCTACATGTTAGTCAACAATTATCTGTAACTCCCATTCCTAGGGGATCTAACCTCTTCTTCTGGTCTCTGCAGGCACCAGGCACACATGGGTTTCACAGATATACACACAGGCAAAAGACCATGTACACCAATGACCTGTGCAACCAAGGATCTGTGACTCCTGCCTGTTTGCTCTCTGTGGCCCCCCAAAGGGCTTTTCTTTGTGTCTGTTTTGGTTTTTGTTTTGTTTTGTTTTTGAAAAAGGTCTTTTTTTTTTTTTTCAAAACAAGGTTTCTCTGTGTAGCCCTGGCTTTCCTGGAACTTACTCTGTAGACCAGGCTGGCCTCAAACTCAGAAATCTGCCTCCCAAGTGCTAGGATTAAAGGCATGTGCCACCACTGCCCGTCTGAGACAGGGTCTTTCTATGTATTCCTGGCTGTCCTGGAGCTTGCTTTGTAGATCAGACTGGCCTCCAATTTAGAGATCTGCCTCCTTGGTGCAGTACTGGGATTAAAGGCATGCACCACCCTACCCGGCCCACCTGTCTTTGCTTAGCCCACCAAAGGGAAAAAATCCGATCCCTGGAGCCCCTGAAAGCCAAGATTGTCACCATGAACGAGGACTGCAGTGAGAGAATCCTGGCCATGAGGGCTGAGGAGAGGCACGAAATCTCAGTGCTCAAGAAAGAGAAGATGAATTTGCTAAAACTCATCGATAAAAAGAATGAAGAGAAGATCTCATTGCAGAGTGAGGTGAATGAACATGGGAGAGCAGACAAAGTCCACATGTTACTGCTCTACCTATAGCCTGGGTGTGATGACTCATACTGAAGCAACCCCAAACCCTTCTGCCTGGAATGGAGGAGCTATCACATTCCCAAGAGTCCCTCTACTATCTTCCCTCTGCCCCGCTCAGTATAGACTCCAAGGTGGCTCCAGGCACCAGCAAACTGTCCATGGGCTGAAGCACTGACATCTTGCTAGGTCCTCAGGCACGATCAGTCGCTTTTCTTTTCCTAAGCTGAGAGGACTGCCAAGAGTCACTGAGTATGCAGCTATAGCTCCCACTCCCACTCCCCAGGTAGCTAAACTGAGGAAGAGCCTGGCTGAGGAGTACCTGCGGTACCTTACTGAACGAGATGCCCGCAAAATTCTCATTGGGGACCTGAATGAACTGAGGTACCAACGAGAAGACATGTCACTAGCCCAGAACCCAGGTAATCCAAGCCAGGTTTTTCTCCTAAGGTGCTGAAGTCTGTCTGTCACTGTTTACCCTGCTCACTCAACATCCCTAATATCTTATTATCCTGTGTCCATACATGGCAGGAGATGTCTGGGCCATTAGCTGGGGGTGGGGATCTTTTTGCACTTGACTGAAAATCACAGAGTAAAGTAGGAAACTTAACACTGCTAGATTCTGGGCGAGAGAAACCTAGTACCACATGTCCTGACGTTCTCTACTTAAGCCTGAACCCTTAGGGTGGTGATGCTGTAGACCCAACAAATCCCAAGCAGAGAAGGTATCTTACTTTTCTATTGCAGCGATAAAACACAGTGACTTATAGAAGGAAGCATTTCTTTGGGATTTGGGGCTCCAAAAGGAAGAGTAGACTGCCATCATCATGGCAGCAGGCATGGCACTGGAGCGGCAGCTCACAGTTCACATCTGATCCACAATCAGGAAGCAGAGAACACAGTAGGAATGGCACTGAGCCTTTTGAAACCTCAGGGTTGCCCCCAGTGACATACCTTCTCCAAGGCCACACCTCTTAATCCTTCTCAAAGAGTTCCACCAAATGAGGAACAAGTATTCAAACATATGAGCCTATGGGGCCCACTCTATTCAAGTAGAGGGCATGCCCCAAGCAATATTCAACCCAACCCTGAGTATAAGCCCTAGAGCCAGGGTGACAGACTGATGGGCCCCTGGCAGGTGTTTGGGGAGAAGACCCTGTGAAGCTAACACTGGCACTGAAGATGACTCGACAAGACCTGACTCGCACGCAGATGGAACTTAACACGATGAAAGCCAACTTTGGAGATGTGGTGCCCAGGAGAGACTTCGAAATGCAAGAGAAGACCAACATGGAACTTCAAGAGCAGGTGCTTGGTGGTCAGGTAGAGTTTGACATGGTAGGGTATGGTCAGGCAGGTGGGTAGCTAGGACCAATCACCTTGCCTACAGCTAGAAAGCCTGAGAGCTGACTATGAAGAAGTCCGAAAGGAACATGAGATGCTGCTGCAGTTGCACATGAGCACAGTAAAGGAGCGGGACCAGTTCTATAATGAGCTGCAGGAGATCCAGCGCACTTCCACACCGAGACCCGACTGGACCAAATGCGAAAGTAATGATGACTGTAGGGGCCCCAGGGCCTGCAGAAGAACATGGACTGGGTTCTAACTTCCTCTCCCAATTTGCAGGTGTCATAGCAGGGGGCCCAGAACGCTGGCTAGTGCTGGCTGAAGGAAAGAACAGTGACCAGCTGGTGGATGTGCTCCTGGAGGAGATCGGCATGGGTCTGCTTCGGGAGAAAGACTTCTTCCCTGGCCTGGTAGGGGAGTCCCTGAGCCAGAGGCCATTTAAGATTCTGGGGGAACCATCTAGAGCTCATTCCTGTTTACAAACAGGGCTATAGTGGGGTCCAATCATATGCTGGCACCTGCCTTTCAGGGCTTTGGGGACTCCATCCCTCCCTTCCTCCGGTTTGATGGCCCTGTGAAGAACAAGAAGCCAAGCAAGAAGGAGGTGGTAAACCTCCTTAAGGATGCCTGGAAGGAACGTATTGCAGAGGAGCAGGTCAGCTCTCACTAATAAAACATTGCTTCTGCAAAACCTCAGATCCAGTTTAAGGAGTTCCCTCAAGATGGTAGGGAAGAGGGTGGGGGCCTGATAAGCTTGGGACACTCTGACCAAATATCCTCCTCACCCTGCAGAAGGAGCCATTTCCAGATTTTTTCTTCAATTTTCTGGAGCGTCGCTTTGGGGTCAATGATGCCATGGCCTGGGCTTACACCATTTTTGAAAATATCAAGCTCTTTCGTTCCAGTGAGATCATGAGTCAGTTCTATGCAGTATTGATGGGAAAGGTGAGCTTTGGACTAGGTCCTACCTGTTATCCTCGGGGAAATAGAAAGGGCTTTTGTCCCCAGCACAGAATGGCTCTGCCACTACTCCAGTAAACAGCATATTAGTAACTGCTTTCTTCATTGTAGAATTTGGAAAGTGTATATATCAACCAAAGAGAGACACTGTCCCATCTACTGAAGGAGTTGATAAGTGCTGATACTCAGAATGAGGGGTTAATCACCATGGAACAATTCAGGTAAGACTGGTCAGACCACTCCAAACTCTAGTCCATTATTTTGACTGGTCAGGTTCTCACGTATGCAGGGAAAGGGAGCCTCACAGGAAGGGCCACAGCCTCAAAGTCTGCTGTCCTCACCAGGAGTGGCAGCATATGCTGGAAATTCTAGCACTTGAGAGAAAAAAGCAGGAGTCATTTAATTCCAGACCAGCCTAGAACAAAACTGTTTTAAAACATGCCAGATGTAGTAGTGCACATTCTTAATTCCAGCACTTGGGAGGCAGAGACAGGAGGATCTCTCTTAGTTTGAGGCCATTCCATTCTGGTCTACAGAGTGAGTTCCTGGCCAACCAGACCCTTTCTCAAAAAATAATTAAAAAATATTTGACAAAACAAAAAAGTTTAGGAGACTAAGGTAGGTGGATCATTAGGAGTTCGACTCTCAAAAAGAAAAATAAAAAAAAACTTGCTGAGGGGCTAGAGAGACGACTGGAGAGAAGAACACTGACTACTCTTCCAGAGGTCCAGAGTTCAATTCCCAGCAACCACGTGGTGGCTCACGGCCATCGGTTAATGGAATCCGATCCCTCTTCTGGTGTATATCTGAAAACAGTTAACAGTGTACTCACATAAATAAACCTTTAAACCAAAATAACCAAACTGTTGAAATATTAATGGGCATGGCCCAGGAGGTGAGTGGGAGCTGCCAGTCTTTGTCACTCAGGCCCTGATGGAAATTCTACTCTCCCTGTAGCACCGTCCTCAAGACTACTTTTCCTCTCAAGAAGGAAGAGCAGATTCAGGAGCTGATGGAGGCAGCAGGCTGGGGTCCAGACAGCAGCAACACAGACACGTTAAACTACCGAGCATTGTTTAGTGAGGTAGGTAGGGACACATAACTTGCCAGATCCTTCCCTCGTCTTATTTAAGCTACAGTCAAATGGCCTCACCTTGCCTTCTCCCATACCCCACCCACAGGATGAGGAAGGGCAGAGCGAGCCACTTGTGCAGAAGCTGTGGGAACAGTATGAGAGTGAGAAGGAAGCCTACTTAGAAGAACTGAAGCAGGAGCTAGGCCTGGATCCGTGAGTGGCCATGGGCCCTGGGCCTCCGGGTGGGGCAAGTCCTGTCAGAGAACATCTCAGGTGCCTGAATCTCCCCAGACAACAGGAAATATGCTGGGCACTACACTGATCAGAGTAGTTTATAGGCACTCCAGAGTAGGGTACAGAGAGAAGAGCTCAAACCTGTATACCTATCTTTCTTTCCTTGTGGAGCAGTCTTGAAGAGGTGACCCTACTGAAGATGCGTGGGACCCTGATGACCATCGATCCCACCATGGACAGGCAGACTCTGAGTGCCTACCTGAGCCAGGCCTATCAGATCCCTGCGACTGACGTGCCATTGGAGGATGAGGAGAGGCAGGGAATCATTTCGATAAAGGTTGAGACTGCATTTGACCGACTTAAGATGGCAGACATGAAGCGTGTAGGACCTCGAGAGCCAGAGCCAGCAAGCTAGAGCCCCAACACACCACGGAAGTACTCCAATGTTGCTAACCTCCTTTCTTCCAGTATAAAATTCTTTAATTAAATTCAGACTATTTTTCAGGCTGGGGGAAGGCGATCTGGGTATGTCCTAAGGACATGCACCAAAAAGCAGAACAACCCATTTGTGAGACTTTATTGGTGTTAGGAGATGAGGAGACCTTGATGATAGTGTAGGGTTCAAGATGTCCAAGGTAGGGAGAATAGGTGACAGGTAAGGCCTGGTCCTATTGTGCAGGGAAGACAGAATTGCCACTGAATGCACAGGGGATAAGTTGTTGCCGGTACTCCAAGGGCAGGTACCGCTCCACAAGCACATGCAGCGAGACTTGATCAGTGACTAGTCCCTGTCTGTGTGAGAGGAAAAGAGGGTCAAACAGAATCAGCACCAGCCTCCCATACTCAGCCTCCCTTTTACATGCACTTACCGTCGCATCAGCAGCTCTAAGTCCTTTGGCTTCACAGTCTTACGGCCAGCATGAGCAGCAAATACCTCCAGGTCATTGCAAAGGTGCTGGAAATACTTGTCTAGGCTGCCAACAAGGTTGTAATAGAACAGACTAAAGAGTCTGTTTAGGAAATGGCACTTCTACCCACTCACATCTAGACTTACCTCTTCTCTACTATCTCAAGAGCCTCCTTCCCCACAGGCATCTTAGCATAGAAGCTGAAGAGCTTCATATAGTGGCTCAGCCCGGCCTTGTAGGGGTCTCGGTGGTGCCTAGGACCTGCCGTTCGGGTCCTGGATGGAAGCCTGGCTGGCACAGACTCCAGGGGCTCTGAAGATAAGCTGAGGACAGGAGCAGACAGGTGATTGATTGAGCTGCTGCTTGGGGAGGTCCCTATTTGAAGACAAGTCCTGCTGGCTCTGCTGAAACTGCGACTGTTGCAAATTAATTAACTTGAAATCCAAGGGGGACGGGAAGGGGGTACAACACCTTTAATCCCAGCACTGGGGAAGCAGGGGCAGGTGAATCAGAGTTCAAGGCCAGTCTGGTCTATTGATTGAGTTCCAGGATAGCTAGGACTACATAGAGAAACCCTGTCTTAAAAAAGACAGGAGAGCCGGGCGGTGGTGGTGCACGCCTTTAATCCTAGCACTTGGGAGGCAGAGGCAGGCGGATTTCTGAGTTCGAGGCCAGCCTGTTCTACAGAGCGAGTTCCAGGACAGCCAGGGCTATACAGCGAAACCCTGTCTCGAAAAACCAAAAAAAAAAAAAAAAAAAAGACAGGAGAAGGAAGGGGAAGGGGGGGGGGGAGGACGTCATCAACAACAATAACCACAAACAGCTTGGCCCCTCCCTGTGACCCTGATCCTTCAATCTAGACCCAATATCCTAGTGAGGGTCTCAACATTTATATGTTGCTACCTGCTCAAGCTTGTTAAACCTCAGGTCTCAAATTGGACAGTCTCTCCCCTCAGGAATCCACCACCGCCTGTCCCAAGTCTGCTAATGTCCTCCAGGAAGCCGCCTATGATTACATAGTGACCTAGGCGTTTCTCCCTCACCTAAGCTCTTCTACACATCTAGGGACAGGCACCAGGTGACAGACAGGCAGGCTCTACCTACCAGGCTGGAGCTGCTGTGCTTGACAATCATCTGCATATCTGTGAGGACTTAAAAGTGCACAATGCCAACTTCAGGGCACCCTCTTCCCAACAACCAGGGGATTCTTACACTGCAACTCCAGGTGATGTGGGCGGCTCACATAGCTGAGGTGGCTGTTCAGCTGGGAGTAAGTCATGGGTGCTGGAGGGTAATTCTCGACTTGCTGCAGAGAAAGGGTTGTATCACAAGAGGTTCAGGCTCGACCACTTCACACAGCTGTAAAGGCCTAGGCTCCCGCTCTTAATTCCTAAGTGCCTCATAGAGCTCTAGCTATGTGATTGCCCTTCCCACTCCCAAGGGGCTCCCAAAACTACCAGTTCCCATAAACAGCCTAGGCAAATTTTCTTCAGTGTGACAGACCCTAAGAAGCTAGTTAACACTCAGCTACTGATACCTGCACTAGGCTTCTTACCTGGCCTACCAGAAGTTTCCTCATCCCCTGAAGATCCTTCTCGATTCTTGGGCTCCACGAAGGGTAAAGGAGAGGCACCAAAGCCAGTTCTACTCACTGTAGGGAGGACAAGCGGCACTGCAGCACTGACTCAGACTCTCCTGGCCCCATCCCGACTCTGCTCTTGCGGAAAGGAGGGACTCCTGGGCAGGGCGTTCTGGGGCACACATAAGGGCTGGAGAAGGGGAAGCTCTAAGCGAACTCTTGCCCAGGCTACGCTGGCTCCAGGTGAGCTGCCCTCACACTCACTCGGGTTCTGCAGTCTGGATCCAGTGCTTGGTGTCCTGGGGCCCACAGCTCTTTCAGCATCTTTAACCCCAGTGTGAGATGGCTTGGGCAGAGTGTGATTCACACTAAGGGAAGAGTCAGCCAAGGGCTGGGAGAAAGGTTGTGTGTCTTCCAGCACTACATCCGTTGGCAGAGCAGCAACAGGCGTCCTATGACTGTCACCTGGAAATCAAGAGCCAGATAAATTCTATATCCTAGGCCCACCTGCTAAAACCTGGAACTGTAAGGTATAGGCAGTGAAACATCAGGGCTTCTCTGCCTAAGGAACCTCCAGAAGGAGGCAAACCTGCCTTCTGTTACCTTCCTTCGCCCTTCTTGCTAGGCTACTCTTCCCGGCCCTTCCTCTGACATTCCCCAGCCTGCACAACTTGCTCATAGCCCCCAAAACCAATTACTCATGCCTCAACCATCTACATCCTCTCTCTAGCACCTTCCTCAAACATGAACTTGTCCTCTGGAATCAGGCTCCCAGGTTAGTGCCAACTGGTCATAAAGTTAGTTTTCCCAACCATCTTCTAACAAGCACTAGCCACGATAGGACACCCTTTTCTTCCTCCCTCAGTCCTGCAGTTAAAGAATATAGACTAGACCCACTCTGATGGTTATTTTTCTTTTCTCTCTCTTTTTTCTGAGGTAGGGTTTCTCAGTGTCGCCTTGGTTGTTCTGGGGTTTGCTCTGCAGAGCAGACTGGCCTGGATTCTGCAAGTGCATGGGAGGCTTGAACACCTGGCTGTGACGGCTCTTCTTGGTTGTGCCCTTTAACTATATCTGGAATTAACTAAAATCCAGCCAGGCAGTGGTGTCACATGCCATTAATCCCAGCACTTGGGAGGCAGAGGCAGGCGGATTTCCGAGTTTGAGACCAGCCTTGTCTACAGAGTAAGTTCCAGGACAGCCAGGGCTACACAGAGAAACCCTGTCTTGAAAAAACCTAACAACAAAAACCTAAAATCCAAATGACTGGGTACACCTGTTAGGGATTTTTTTTCTTAAATCATTTGATGTGTGAAGACCCAGTTCTAATCCAGATCTTTAAGATGGGAAGATCCACCTTTAATCTGGGCCACATCTTTTGCTGGAGGCCTATATAAAGGTGAGGGAAGAAGGAAGGAAGCTTGCTCCCTCTTTGCCTGTTTGCTCTTGCTCTCAGCAGCAAGTCTAGTCCTTTACTGTCAATACAGCCTACTTATTTGAGATCCCAGCATATACTGAAAACCAGCTGAGACATCCAGCTTGGGGACTTAAGAAACTGCTGTATTCTTGAACCTTCCATTGGTAAACAGCAATTGTTGGCTATCTGGACCACAGCCTGTAAGCCATTCTAATAAATCCTTACCCTTACACCCACACTCACTCTATAAGTTATGTTCCTCTAAAGAACCCTGACTAATACAGCCAAAGTACCAGGTAAGTACTTTGTAAGGAAAACAGAAATTCCTAGATGCCTGGCCAGGCTCATACAATATCCCTGACCTCATCAAAAGTGGAGCAACCCTGAGTTCAGTAGAGCCTCCTGTCTGTCATAGAGTGGTAGCTTCTCCCTAAAACTAGAAGAGATTACAACCTTACCTGGAAGAGCAGAGGTTAAGGATTTGTCTTCCAGATCCTGCAAAAGAGCACTGATGTTCACAAGTCGGCGTATGGGACGTCTGCGAGCCAGACCAGGTCTCTCCACTGTTGGTGGCTGATGAGGTGGTACAAAGCTGAAGTTGAAGGAGCTGTTAAGATGGAAGCAGACACATGCCTTTAATCCCAGCACTTGAGAGGCAGAGGCAGGAGGATTTCTGAATTTAAGGCCAGCCTGGTCTACAGAGTGAGTTCTAGGACAGTCAGGGGTACACAGAGAAATCCTGTCTCGAAAAACCAAAAACCAAAAAAAGATGGAAACAGGGAAGCCTAAGACACAGCTTCCTCAAAGGGGCCCATCTCTTAGAATATGGTGACCATATTGTATAAACCCCAGAACAGGGAACAGTACCTGGCCACAGACGAAACATCAGCATTCCCACGAGGCTCTATCAGGGCCCATCAAGAAAATGTAAGAAGAATAATCCACAGTGAGTTACCCAAACCTATGAAAGCTCTCTCAGGTCTTTTCTACCTCCCAAGCGGAGAGAAAAGACAACAGCTCAGGTGTGTGCTCGGTCTCACCTTCAGAGAGAGGCAGCCCCTGGTTCACTTCCTGCTGAAATGCCGACAATCTCAGCTTTTGCTTCCTTTTGCCAGGGGCTGTTAGACCTGGAGCCAGAGTTGAGGGGCACTCCAGTTCAGGAAGGTGTAGTTCCAGGCTGTAAGGATGGAGTTTATCTCAGGCATGGCAGAAAGCCCAGCTTTAGTTTGTGGGGATCCCGAGAGGTGGATCAGCCTATGAGGGAAATTCACTGTGTACCTTCCCTGACTGCTTTCCCGTCTGGAGGACATAGCCACTTCTGGGACTTGTGCTGGCTTCACCACTGGGTCTGGCATCACAGCAGAAGATTCTGGGGCTGTAGAAATAGCAAGGAAAGGGTGGGATTGACCAAGAAGGGCATCACAGGACTGACTATTGGGCTAGCACCGAACTTTAACTGGCAGGCTGACACCCACTTACCAGTTAGTAAGATAGTCTTCAGCAGGGTCCGGGGTGTCTGTTCCTCCAGGTGCCCACGACCTTGAACATGAGCCAATCTGCCATCTGACTATGGGTACAAGGACCACTAGTCTCTTTTTTTTTTGGCTTGAGAACCACACAAGTTAGGCCTCAAAAACAATTAGACTTTAGGGTTCTATGAAGTCACTCATGAAGTGGGTGGACACTTACCCTAGCCCCATGGGAATGCTTTCTGGCATTTGTCTTTGTCTGGCTACCCTGCCTCTTAGAGTACGGTGTTTGAGACTGTCGTCTTTTTGTGCTGTGTAAAAAAAACCAAAACAACCTGCTCTGAGAATTCTGTCAGAAGTGGGAGTGAGGATCTGGAGGTGCAGACGTTTACCTTCACAAGGGTTGTGGTTTAAAAACTCTTTTCCTTCAGGGGCAGGATCCCAGAAACCACTTGTACCTTCCATAGTCCCCAGCAAGGAGGAGGATGAAGGGTAGCCCTGAGGTACAGACAGACTATGACTGATCTAGCGAGGGTGAGGGAAAGCTTCACATAAGTTAAGTCTAGCAGAATAATAAAAGATGAGTAGAGGTTAGTCACATAGGTAACAGACTGGAGGAGTATCCCATCCCAGGCATTAGAGTAACAATCCAAGTAGGAAATTTAAGCTATTTTTAACCTTTCAAGATGTCGCCAAGGTGTGACAATAAGCTCCCCATGGGTCATCCTTGCCCTATTTCTCTGGTCCAGTGTGTCTCAGAACTCTTCAGTGTTCCCCAGGCACAGCTCCACCCCATTACTACAGGTCTAAAACATAGCTGGAGGGACTGGCCAGATTGCTCAGTGGTTAAAGGCACTGCCTCCAAGCCTGGCATTCTGAATTCAATGACCGGGACTCACATGCTTGAAGCAGGAAATGACTCTGGGAGTTGTCCTTTGACCTACACACACACACTCACAAACACTGGCAGCAAATAAATAGATAATGTTCTTGAATGAATAAGGGCCTGGTGGTACCAACCCTTTAATCCCAGCTACCAGAGAGGTTAGGGAAAGAGGATGAGGAGTTCAAAGCCTGTTTGGACTAGTTTTAGGCCAAGCCAAGGCAACTTTGTGAAATCCCATCGCAAAGAAATACCAAAAGGGCTGGAGATGACAGTCAGTGGTAGGGGGCTTAATTAGCAGGCATAAAACTCTAGGATCAATCACTAACACTTTGGAGGAAAAAAAAGAAAACATCTTATCATGAACAAGTCGCCACTTAAAAAGGATGGCATTCTTCCAGACTGGTGGATGCCAACTTCGGTACCTTCTGCTCACAACCTTCCTCAAGACACTCCACAAAGTCAGGACAAAGCCCTACTCTCTAGAAAAGCATCTTTCCTGTTCCTGCCTCCTGACCCCTCATGGGACCCTCAGAGAATATGTGTAAGGGGTAGAGATGTCAGGACAACCTTGGTCTGGGGTGAAACAGACTAGAAAACAGTCTTACCCTCTGCTTCTAGAGATCCAACACTGTCGTGAGACTCTGTGGCCTCACCCACAAAACAGCATAGCTGAGTCCAATTTGATTAGTAACACAAAGTCATATCTCAGCATCTCAGACTGTACCCAGACACGCAGTTTTCCTTTTCAGACGCAGTCAACACTCCCTATTCATTCTAGTTGCTCGGGCAACAGTTTCACATACTTGGTCTGAGTGCTCCAGCGTCGCCTCGGAGTGCGCGAATCCGCTGTATCCAGCACGCGCCGCAAGAGTGTACGTACTGTTGGATCGCCGTCGGGACTGCCGAGGTCCGCCATATTCTGGACCCCACCTCTCCTAACTGCTCTAGTTGCAGCAAGCACCGCGTTCCCGCCGCCTCTCTTGAGCCAAATATCGCGATGCTGGCACATGGCCCCACGGGAACTGTAGTCCAACAGCTGGGGAGATAGGTCTGCTTGTAAATTGATTTTGGAGGCGGTCTCACGTTAACTCTGAGGAAAAGCATGCAACCAGTTCAGACTTCATGGTTTCTTCATTAAAAAAAAAAAAGTTAAGGGATACAATAATCTTAAAGAATTAGGTGGCTAGAAATGTGGCTCAAGAGGTAAGGCCTACTTGGTGCTGCTCTTGCATAGGACCTGAACCCTTACAGGGAAGCTCACAACTACCAGAAACACCAGTGCCAGGTCATCTGATGCCCTCCTCTGGTCTCTTCAGACACCAGGCATACATGTAGGGTCAATCTCTCTAGTCAGCCCTCTTGCCTTGACCATATGAATACTCTGATTCCAGATGTAGGTCACTGTGCTAGATTTTGATAATCTCATGCACGCAGGCATGCACACACTCACGTGCGCATATACTTTTTGTTTTTGAAACTGTGGTAAGTAGCCCAAGCTGACCTCAAAATCCCTAGGTAGTTCAAGATGACCTTGGACTTTTAAACCTCCTCCTTCCACTTCTGTTTGATTGCATTGCAGGTGTTTTCTTTCTTCTCTTTCCTTCCTTCCTTCCTTCCTTCCTTCCTTCCTTCCTTCCTTCCTTCCTTTCTTCCTTCCTTTCTTTCTTTTTTAGTATAGAATAGAGTTTATTCAGGGCTTGAGGAGGGGAGTTGAGGGAGTAGAGACAGAAGAGTAGAGGCAGACCATGAGGACATGGAAAAGGGGGTTGGGGATAGGGAGTGAGGTGGTTAGGAGCAGGAGCAAGAACAGGCGAGCGAGAGTGCAGGTGCTTTCTATCACACCCAGTTTAAGTTATAATTTTCTTTAGAGGTCTTGCGTTTTGTTGTTTTGTTTTGAGATGGGTTTTATGTAGTCCCAGCTTGCCTCAGCTTTACCATGCAGCTGATGATCTCAAACTTCTGATTCTCTAGCTTCCAACAGCGTTATGACACTATGCACCATTTACGCAGCGCCAATAATCAATGCTAGAGCTTCCTCCATGCTTGACAAGCAACTGAACTAACCCTACCAACTGAACTAACTCACCAGTTAGATCTGATCTCTGGTTATCTAAATTTACTCGGTTTTGTTGTTTTTTGTTTTTGTTTTTTTGAGACAGGGTTTCTTTGTGTAGCCCTGACTGTCCTGGAACTCACTCTGTAGACCAGGCTGGCCTCGAACTCAGAAATCTGCCTGCCTCTGCCTCCCAAGTGCTGGGATTAAAGGCGTGCACCACCACTGTCCCAAGATTTACTAGGTCTTTGTTGATAAAATTTCATGGTCACTCTCAATTATCTAAATCTAATTCAAGATTTATTTTAGTGAGAAAATGTGGAGGCAGAGGCAGATGGATCTCTGTGAGTTTGAGGACAGCCTGGTCTACATAGCCAGTTCCAGACCAGCCAGGGCTACAAAGTCAGACATGCTATATATGTGGGTTCTTGGAGGCTCCAGGAAGGAGGAATTTAGAAAGCATTCTAAATACAATAGGAAGCTCCTTGAGTGACTTATGACTTGTTAGATTGTCTTTGGCAGCTACAAGGAGAACAGATATAGAGGACACAAGATTAGAAGCAGAGACAAGTAATGATTCTTGCCTTTCAGTAGAGATGACAAGACCAGAGGATAGGTAAGGCAGTGCTGGGGAGGAGAAACCATGAATGTTTCTGTTTGTTTGCTTTTGGTGCTGAAGGTCAGGCACAGTCCATTTCCTGTTATCTACAGTGCAATGCTTTCAACTTACTAGCTATTGTTTGAATGTCCACAAGTATATGTGAAAGGCTATTTTATGCACTGAAGGTAGAGTTTAATTGGGCATCTCCTTTAATGCTCCGTGGATTTGAATCAATATGATCCTTCCTCACTCAAGTTAAAAAGCCAGGCACGGTGTCCCACGCCTATGGTTGCAGTACTAGTGGTGCATCTCTGCAGTTAACTGGCCTGCCAGTCTAAAAAAGAAAAGCTAAAGGGCTCCTGAGGAATGAATGATACTCGAAGTTGACCTCCGGCCTCCACAATCACCAGCACACAAATGAACATGACAAACGCAAACATTACTCCCTCACTCTCATACATGACATGTATAAAAATGTCTCCCAGTACTTTGAATGTTAACTGAACTAACAAATGTGAAAAAAATTATACAATATTTATACATTGATTTTGCTTTGAGATAGGGTCTCTCTATGCAGATCTTGCTTTCCTAGAACTCCCTATGTAGACCAGGCTAGTCTTGAACTCTCAGAGATTGGCCTCACTCTGCCTCCTGAGTACTGAGATTAATACTGTGACCTAATAAAGGTGGTGGTAGCACACACCTCTAATCCTAGCACTTGGCTGGCAGAGGCAGGAGGATCTCTGTGAGTTTCAGCCCAGCCCGGTCTATAAAGCAAGTTCCAGGACAACTTGAGCTACACAGAGAAACCAAAAGAAAAAAGAAAGAAAGAAAAGAAAAAGAAAAAGAAAGTAAGTGTGAACCATCGTTCCAGGCTGTTATATTATTGTATAAATGACTCACTCAAGTAGATACACATCTTTCATCTTACTGTGTACATAGTAGATAATGTGTACATTTCAGATGTAAAGAGATTCCAGCTGTGAACTCAGTTGCTTAGACCAGGAAAATTGGATTTTTCTTTTATTTACAAGTGAGTAAAGTCCACACAAATAATCAAGATCTCATTGGCTCTACTAGAAATGCAATGGTAATATACACGCTTCTGTCTTGGTTTTGTTTCCAAGGGCCTCCTTTGTGGTAGGCATGTGCTTAACTCTCTTCTCACTTAATTCTCTTAGCCCTGTTTTATTTCCAGAGAGGGTCTCACTAAGTTGTCCAGACTGGCCTTGAATTCACTTTGTAGCCCAAACTGTCCTTCTCAACTAGCCAGGTTCACAGGTCTGCACCCCTGGGTCTCAGCTCAGGTGCGCAAACCCCTCAGAACACAGCTTGATGACAGATTAATACAAAGGCAAGAGGTTTATTATTCCACATATGGGGCTGCTCAGCCTTGCAGGGAGAGTCAACCCAGGGCATAGAAAGCCCACACTTTTTATACCCTCCTTGCAAGGGGGGTTGGATTAGTTGACCTAACAGACAATATATTTTTAAATTTACAGGTCAAGAGGGATTTTTGGTGATAGGATTGTTGACAGTTTGTGGTCTTTCCCGGAACCCAGTGGCGGGAGGTACAAGGAAGTTATCCTGAGAACTTTTATTTTTATTTTGTCTTAACTTGGTCAGAATAGCCTGGTCACTTTGGCCACTAAAACTTTGTTTTTACATTCTTAGAGCCTCGCTTATATGGCTTATATGTTCTCTCTTTTTTTTTTTTTTTTTTTGGTTTTTCGAGACAGGGTTTCTCTGTATAGCCCTGGCTGTCCTGGAACTCACTTTGTAGACCAGGCTGGCCTCGAACTCAGAAATCCGCCTGCCTCTGCCTCCCAAGTGCTGGGATTAAAGGCGTGTGCTCTGCTCACTTCCAAATTTCTAATTGGCCTACCCATCTGCACCTCCATTCATCATTGTCTTCTTTGTCTGGCTGATTCCTTTGTGGCATTTACTGATTATACATCTATTGGCGCTTATCCGCCCTTTATCCAAAAGATACTCTAATCAGTCTCCAGAAGAGAGAGGTCTGGGGTGGACCTGACTGCTATGAGTTTTCTCCTTCACTCTCTGGCACATAGTAAGCAGCTAGTAGGGGCCTGGTTTAGGTCAGTGAGTCCAAGTAAGAGGTAGCTGAGAGTCGGGAGAGTGCTCCCAATATAAGAAAGTGACTCCAGAAGTTCTTGTGGGCTAACTTAGGTTTCCTCTAGGCTAAAGAATGCAGTCCACTCCAAGGTGCTGGGTGTTGGGGGATTTTTATAGCAAGCTGCAGAACCTAGTTGAAATCCTGGTCTGCAGGAACTCCACCTCTCCTTTAGGGGGCGCTGCAGTCCACGGCCGCACCAAAACGTTCTTCTGAGGCAGCAAGGAAATTGTAGTCTTTGTGTGCTTAGACCCAGAGCGCTTGCGCATACGAGGCACGCGCCCCGTACTACCGGGATTCCGGGTCCTTGTGAGGGGTAGCCCATGCGACAACGTTCCATTCGAATACATTTTTCCCTTTCGCCTAGGACGAGCTTCATCTGGGAAATAATCGACTCTGTAAAGGATATTGCGGTGCCCGGAAAAGTAGCCGGAGTAAGCCCGCCCCGTCCCGGAAGTGAGCGACTTCTGGCGCGGTGCATTGTGGGGGGCGTAGTCCTCCTTTCCAGGCGGTCCTTCGCGGTGTCCCCCGGGCCGACTCCGAAGCGCAGGCGGGCGGCCGGGTGGGTAGCGCGGCGCGGGCGGTCCGCAAGCATATTCTGGGCACGGGGCCTCCGCCCGGGACGACTGCGCCGGGCGGCAATAGTGAGAGGCCTCTGAGAGCCTCGCGCGGCGCCGCCCGTCGAGGAGCTGAGGCGGGGGCCAGATCCGGCCGTCGAAGAGCTCAAGAGGCCGGTGGGCCGGGCCGCGCGTCGCAGCCATGCCTGGCTTTACGTGCTGCGTACCGGGCTGCTACAACAACTCACACCGGGACAAGGCGCTGCACTTCTACACGTTTCCCAAGGACGCTGAGCTGCGGCGCCTCTGGCTCAAGAACGTGTCCCGTGCTGGCGTCAGTGGGTGCTTCTCCACCTTCCAGCCCACCACTGGCCACCGTCTCTGCAGCGTTCACTTCCAGGGCGGCCGCAAGACCTACACGGTACGCGTTCCCACCATTTTCCCGCTGCGTGGCGTCAATGAGCGCAAAGTAGCTCGGAGACCTGCAGGAGCTGCGGCAGCCCGCCGTAGGCAGCAGCAGCAACAGCAGCAGCAGCAGCAGCAACAACAACAGCAGCAGCAGCAGCAGCAGCCTTCTCCGTCCTCCTCCACTGCCCAGACCACCCAGTTGCAGCCGAACCTGGTGTCTGCCTCTGCGGCCGTGCTTCTTACCCTTCAGGCCGCTGTAGACAGCAGCCAGGCTCCGGGATCCGTGGTTCCAGCGTCCACGACTCCCTCGGGAGATGATGTGAAGCCCATCGACCTTACAGTGCAAGTAGAGTTTGCTGAAGGGGCAGCCGCCGCTGCCGCCGCATCAGAGCTAGAGGCTGCTACAGCTGGGCTGGAGGCCGCTGAGTGCACTCTGGGCCCTCAGCTGGTGGTGGTAGGGGAAGAGGGCTTCCCTGATACTGGCTCCGACCACTCGTACTCCTTGTCTTCGGGTACCACGGAGGAGGAGCTCCTGCGCAAGCTGAACGAGCAGCGGGACATCTTGGCCCTGATGGAAGTGAAGATGAAAGAGATGAAGGGTAGCATTCGCCATCTGCGTCTTACCGAGGCCAAGCTCCGTGAAGAACTTCGAGAGAAGGATCGCCTGCTTGCCATGGCTGTTATCCGTAAGAAGCACGGAATGTGAATGGTTCCCTCCAGAAACCTGCAGAATTCATGACTCCTTCCAGCCCAAGGAATCCTCAGGCAGATGTTGAACTCCCCAATATTCTGGTTAACAGTGCTGAGGTTTAGGACAGCGGGACTCCAGTTGGTCAGTTGGCACCCTCTTTCGTTTCCTTCTGAAGTAGGAGTTGGGGACTTCAGAATCTGGTGACACCAGCAGTTATGACTTTGTCTCTCACTCCCCAGTTTATGTTGCAGATTCTGGCTATACAAAGGCTTCAGAACCATTGAACTTGAGACTTACCCTGGAGGGGTACAGATGGAACTCTTAGAACAGTGGGTTTGAGGAAACCACATCTTAAGGTTGGCCAGCAATCAGAGACAGCTTTGCTGTGTGTAGTGATAAGAGATCTCAGTAACATCATTTCTCCTTTTCATGCTACCCGTTTCAGCTGCAGCCTGTGAGTCTGAAGGGGACTAGTTGATCTGTGCCTCTGCCTTTTAGGACCTCTCTACCCAGAAGGTCATTTTTGAGAGGGCTCTGGGTGATTTGCTGATGGAGATCCAGCTTACCAGGGATGAAGGTTTATCTCCTTATGTTTGCTACTGGTTACAAATTCTATTTTCTGTACAATTAGACTGAAGTTTTCACTGTGTTTGGCAAAACAAATTAAACAAAAAAAGTAAGGTTTTTATTTGGGTTTCGACATTTTTTTTTATTAAAGCTAAGTATCCTTGAAATATGGGGATATAGGTCTTGGCCTACTTGAAAGAACAGGCTAGCCCAGAAAGTAGAGATGCTTTAAACAACTGGCCCCGATTTCTCCATAAAGCACATAGTTCTTGATAAAGTTCCTTGTTCGAGTCACTCCAAAGAGTTTGGAAGCTGCACGAAAGGTCTTGGTTTGTCCGTGATTATTTCTCTGGATCGTTGTGTATGTGTATATATGTAAATGTGTGTAGTATGGGGATGCCTGCCAGAGGTGCTAAACAGCCTTTTTTTTTTTTTCTTTTCTGGAGACAGGGTCTTCTTGGGGTTGGTGACTTAGCTGATTGGTAGAGCACTTGACTAGCAAGCACAAAGCCCTGGCTTCAGCCCTCAGTTCGGGAAAAGAGGTGGGTGGAGGGGGTGTCTTCTCACTTGTTTGGATCTCAACCAGAGATGGGCCATTTGGCCAGCCAGTGCGCCTCAGGGAATCTGTGTGTGTCTGCCTCCCCAATGCTAGGATTGCAAGTTTGCAACACCATGCCTATTTTTTGTTTTTTGTTGTTTTTATTACATGGGTTCTGTGGGTATGCTTGCAAGGCAAGCACTTTCCCAACTGAACTACCTTTCCATCCTTTCCCTTGATTTTTTAATATGTGACTGAAAAGTAAGCGGGAATTGTTTTGTTACTCTAGATTCTTGATAGGTTTAATTTCCTTTTGGAGGGTGGGGGTGGGGAAGGGTTGAAACAGGGTCTCTCTCTGTAGTCCTGGGTAGTGTGGAACTCAGTTCACAGACCAGGCTGGCCTCAAACTCAAGAGGTTTACCTGTCTCTGATTGCCATTAAACCTCTGACTGAGATTAAAAGTGTGCACCACCATGCTGCACCATTCTTTTTTTTTTTTTGGTTTTTCGAGACAGGGTTTCTCTGTATAGCCCTGGCTGTCCTGGAACTCGCTCTGTAGACCAGGCTGGCCTCGAACTCAGAAATCCGCCTGCCTCTGCCTCCCAAGTGCTAGGATTAAAGGCGTGCGCCACCACCGCCCGGCTGCTGCACCATTCTTGAATTCTCATCTACAGTTGAAGTTTACCAGTACACCTCTTGGGACATGTAGTGTCTGGAACAGATGTGGATGTAATTACTTAATAAACCAGTAAAGTCCAGAGCTGGAAGCAGCCTTGGCTCTTTCAGGGACCAGGGACTCTTGTTACCTTCATTGTGAAAGAGGGAGATGAGTAGAGGGCAATAAGGATTGGTTTATAATCCTTACACTGATTTTGGCTGCCTCTGTCTTTAGATTGGATATTGGAAAGGAAAGATGGCATTTTTATCTATAGTTGTAAGCAATTCAGCTCATAGCTGATGGGGAGATGTGAATGACTTGTTTTGTTTTTCCAGACAGGGTTTCTGTGTGTAGCTCTTGCTGTCCTGGAATTTAATTTGTAGTCTAGACTGGCCTCAAACTCAATCTTCTTGCCTCTGCCTCCCAGTATGGGAATTCAAGATGTGCACCACCGCCACCTGATGTGAATGACTTAATGTATTTTCATTACTTTGATTTATGTGTGAGTGTGTGTGTGATTGTAGCTGCCTGAAAAGGTCAGAAGGGCATTAGATCCCTTGGAGCTAGGGTTACAGGCAGTTGACAGTCATCTGTGGGTACTGGGAACCAAAACTTGGATCCTCTGTAAGAGCAGTATGTATTCTTTAACTATTGATACATCTTTGTAAATGCCTTTTAACATTACCTGTTTCTGTGACTGTTGGGACCTGCATGAACTCTATCTACTTAGGCTCTGGCTCTGTTAAACTTGTCTCATTTCTGAGTTAGTTATGGACCGATCACCTTGCCTGGGGACATGCCTTATGACTGTAAGCTGAAGTGTACCCAAAACACCAGGGCCTACTTCCCTTCTTGTCTGTCCTTTGAATTGGGAAATGGGTCTTGAGAAAGCTGCAGTATGTTGTATAGGTGCCCAGTTGAGGGAGAAGCTGAATCTGCCTTTTAGGGTTAGCTTTGGCTTGTGATCAGCTGGTGAAAACACAGCAGCGCATTTCTAGGGCACCTGCCAAACTCTTCATAGTCAATACTCTTTCCTTGGAGTGGAGGGCTTCCCCCTCCTGGGCCACAATCTCCGTGTATCCTTGAGCTCCTCTTCTTTGAAAGGACAGCTGCTGTCACCTTGGTTCTTTTGAACCCTTTAGCAGCATTCCCTGGATCCTTCCTCCTGTCTCATGACTTGCTTGTGTTTTGTTTTCTTGGTGGGGGTGAGGCTCCAGATGTGTCACCAACAGGGTAACATGGAGTTCTTAGTGACTGGGTAATAAAAACCAAGCAAAGTGGTCTGGATAGACCGGGATTTATTCAAGAAGCTTAGCCTAGTTTTACCAGTCATCTCCAGGAGGGGTGAGGCTAAAAGGGCAAAACACAAGTATTAAAGATTTTTCTGGCTAGGAAGATACAGAGTTAGGGGTGTTTGTAGCCATTTTCCTTTATTGTGGTTCTTTGGGTTGGTAGCAGAGAAATTTGCCCAGAGCAGGCCTGACTGAGAGGTGTTACTTCAAATATTTGTGTCACCCAGGAAACCGAAAAGGATATTGAAAGTAAAGGGGAAGGGGGAAGATTATTTACAGTTTGGCCACTTGAGAAAGTTACATTGCGCCAGTTATTTTTCTTTCAATAAAAATTAAACGTTGGAGGGTGAGTTGGCTCAATGGGTAAAGCAACATGCCTCTAAACCTGAAAATCTAATTTCTAGGCCCCAATGGTGGAAGAACTGACTCCAGTAAGCTTCCTCTGTCCCCTACACCCGTGTCATGGCTCATTCCTCCTCAACACAAATAAAGTGTAAAAAAAACCAAACAAAAATAGTTGTCCTGTCTGCTGCAACAAAACAAGTAAACCTAGAGATTTAATTTAAAAAAAAAAAGAAAGAAAACCCTCACAATTCTGTTTTGAAAATGCCTCTCTGTACACGTGAGGTTAACCCCTCCAACTATGGCCCACCTTAGATGAGCTTTTGAGTCGCAATAAAGTCTAGTTACCTTCCAACTAACTTTGGGGTAAGTGGCTCCCTCTGAGGCACAGCTAACTCAATGAACAAGAGAAGAGTGGGTTTCGCCCCGGCCGAGGTGCAGAGGATCGAGGAGCAGTGCGCCTAAAGGGCTTTGGACTCAGACACAGACTAGGGGCCTAGGGAGGGGCTGCTGGGACAAGCCAGCCAGCTTCAAGCTAGACAGGCTCCCACGGAGGCGGGGTCAGGCAGCAAAGACCACACGAACCTAGGCGGGGCCAGACTAGTTGGAACCCAGCTACAAACCAAGACCTGATCCTTGCCTGGCGCCAACTCCGTGTTCCAGAGGCTTCCGCTAGACCACAATTCTTAGGGGCTCACCCGGATAGCCTGCCTCCCTAACTTAGCCTCTCCTCCCGCGCTGCGATCCGTGGTTGCGCCTCCGCGAATAGCATTCTGGGAAATGTAGTTCTAGCCAAATTCACTGACGCGTATAAGGAGCGTATTGGGACTACGTTTCCCGGAATGCAGCGGGACAGGCGAGGGAAGGCAAGGGGGAAGGGACAGTCGGTCGCAGACCGCGCTGGGTTGCCGCCGCCGCTGCCGCCATCGTGCCAGCCCCACGGGTGAGTGTTGGGGCCAGCGCACCGGGGCGGGGGCTGGGCCGCAGGAGCCGTGCTCTAGGCCGCCGGGAGCTTCTGCTTCGAGGCCCTGGGAGGCCCCTCCCCTCTTCACACCCCCACGGCGGCCCGAAGAGGCACGGGGCCCGCACCATGTGTCGCGCGCGGCTCCGCCTACCGCGGATTGTCTGCGGCCGCGGCCAGGGGAATGCTGAGAGCCTGACGGACGCCTGTCCGGGCCTCCCTGTGTCCTGGCTGATGGCCAGATCTTTTTCTCTTGTCCGGACGATCAGGATAGCTCTCAGGGCCCCGCCCTGTGTGGCCTTGCCTGGCTTGCTCGAATCCTGCAACCTCTGCAGGCAGGTTGGCGGGCCGATCCCAGACCCACGTCCCACCAACCGCCGGCGAAGATCCGGGGATGGGCAACGCCACCCAGCTCGCTCCAGAGCCAGCATGGGTAAGGGTTGCCCTCCTGCCGCTGCTGGGGCTTGGGACCATTGCCCGGTTCCAAACCATAGCCCGGCTAGGATGTAGGTGAACGCTTCTCTGCTTGATTGCCTGCTGGGAGTGCACGAAACTTAAACCTCTACCTCGGTGGAACCTGTGCTGCAGTGTCCAGCATGGAGGACAAGGGCAGGGAATCTTGGGTGGGAGGGGATGCCTCGTGGGACTTTACCTCTAGCTAGTCCTGGAAAATCTGGACTTAGTATCTTTGGAGAGGCAACCCCCGTCTAGTAGGCCCAGCCTCTACCCTTTATCAATGACTAGGCTCCAGCTCTGGGGAGGGTTGCCTGACTTTCGCCAAAGAAGTGAAATTTGTGTGAGCCTCCAAGGTTTTTGTTAGATTTCTCAGGTAGGGCCCAATTCTAAAATTTTTAGAAGAGTCAGCATAGCATAGCCTGACAGGAAGATGACTTCTTAAGAATAAAATGATGGGGTAGGATTGAATTCATGAAGAAGTGGACTCTAAGCCGTCTTCTCAAGTCTTTGAGCCCAGAGAAGGTGGAAGGAACCTTGTGGCTAGAGTTCTGGTTTAGACTGTTTTTGCCTTTTGAAGTTGTTTGCATATCTAGAACTAGAAGTCACAGAATGTCTGCTTTCTCTTCACATGTGCTGGGGCTGCCTGTGAACAGTCAAGAAGCTGGTTGGGTCTTGAGAAAGTGCCTTAGCAATGGCACCACAGATCATCCATCACCTTAAGTTCCTGAAGACGTTGTGTATTTAACCAGTTACTATTAGGCAGGCTTTGAGAAGGCACTTGTGTTTGAGTGATGATAAGGAACTAGTGTAGAAAAGCTCCCAGGACTTGGCAGAAAGCATCTCTTGTCAGGTTGAATTCTCTGGTCCATTGCTGGCTTCTGTGTCATAGTTCTTAAAAGGCCTAGGAGGTCCTGAAGACTTGGGCAAGCAGAGTGCCCGGTCTTTTAGGATGACTGACATAGGGCCCAAAAGCTGAAAGCCACTGTCTTTAGCGCCCCCATGCTCCCTGAATATTTCCTCAGATACTCTTTTTCTGGTTTTCATTTTTTCTTTCTCCAGTATAGTTCTCTGCCCAGTCATTCTCCCTTGTCAAAGACAACAAGCAAAGCTTGCTCAGATCTCACCAGGGCCTTCCTTCTATGGACTCAGCTTCTTAATCCATATTATAGCTGGTAAGCACATGGAAGTAAGACTTATCCCGTAGGCTCTGGAGAGACTCCCTGTGTGTTTAGCTGAGCAGCCAGGGAAGGACTATCCACAGAACATAAAAGGTCAAAGAAGTAGGATCCACTTGGAACTAAAAGCAGCTATTTCCAGACTTTGTTGGAGGTAGGGATGTAAGTTAGTTGTTAGATATTTTGTTTGATCACGAGCACTGAATGAATTGGATGTGGTGGCACAAGCTTGCAGTCCCTCCCTGTTTACCTACCATCATAGAGGTAGGAGCATGAGGATCAGAAGTTATATCTTCAGCTGCATAGAAAATTCAAGGTCAGCCTGAGATACATGAGACCCTGTCTTGGGTGAGGAACTAAAACAAACCCCAGCTTGTCTGGGTTTTAGATGAGCTATGTTTATGGTTATAGATCAGTTTGCATAATTCCAGCTTCTGGGTGGCTTGTGCATAGGCCCTCTCTCGCTCTCGTGCTCTGTCTGTCTCTGTCTGTCTGTCTGTCTGTCTGTCTGTCTCTCTCTCCCCCTCTCTCTCCCCCTCCCTCCCCCTCCCTCTCCTGCTCCCTCTCTCCTTTTCTTTTTATAGTTCTGGGAATCAAACCTTAACTTTATAAATGCTAGGCTATGTGTACTTTAGCACCTTCAAGATTGAAAAAATAGTGTTCTCCAAGTTGAGCCAGAAATGGAAGGAATTTGGGCTTCTCCTTATTCCCTAAAAGTTCTCGGGAGCTGGAGAGATGGCTCAGCGGTTAAGAGGTCCTGAGTTAAAATTCCCATCAACCACATGATGGCTCATAACCATCTGAAATGGGATCCGATGCCCTCATTTGGTGCATCTGAAGACATCTGCAGTGTACTCACATAAATTAAACTTTAAAAAAAAAAAAAATCTCAGAAACATCTATTTGGAGTTAGCCATCACTAGGCACCCTGACCTCAAGAAGCCCTCTCTCTTACTGGACTTGGCAGGGCATTTAGTTCTGAGAGAACCCTAAGATTCTTCAGAATCTCTCTATGCCCTCTCCTGTCATGTAGGAAGTCATGGGAAGTGGTACCTGGCATGGGACAATTGTGTATAGCTGCACAAGAAAGTGACAAATCACTTTTTGTTTGTTAAAGCTAAGAAGGAAGATTATTTTTTAATTATATTTTCATTTAAAAATGTATTTTATGTATGGGTGTGGATGTGCCACAGCTTGGGTGTGGAATCAGAGGACAACTTGTAGAAGTCAGTTCTCTTCACCACGTGGGTCCCAGGGTCAAACTCAGTTCATTAATTAGGTAAAACAACAGGGACCTTTACCTGCTGAACTATCTCAGTAGCCCCAACTTTTGACACAGTATTGCTATGTAATTGAGTAGTTCTGAACTTGCTATATAGCCTAGGCTGGGCTTGAACTCTTACCTCAGCCACCCAAACTATTGCACCAACACAATTGGCCTTTTAATATAAAATTTGGTCCATTATTTGTGTGATCCCATTTCTCTCTGAACCATGACTTTTTATTCAGCTGCCTTTGCAGTAAGTGCATTGAAATGACAGATAATAAAGGGAGATAGATGCAGAATTCCCAGTTTTTAGAAGGAACCTTTTCTCAAAACATGTAAATGGTGACATAAACTTGTAGTTCTAACACTTGTGAGACTGAAGGAGTGCATTTCAGACCAGCCTGGGACAAGACCCTGTCCTCAAAAACAGCATTGATGGCAACAAAAACTGTTCAGGTCCTCAACCCCCTTGGGGCTGAATGATCCTTTCACAGGGTTGCCTAAGACCATCAGAAAACACAGCATTACAGTTCATAACAGCAAAATTACAGTTATAAAGTAACAATGAAAATGTTATGATTGTGGGTCACCACAACCTGAGGGACCTTATTAGAAGGTCTCAGCAGTGGGAAGGTTGAGAAGCACTGCTTCAGAGTAAGGGAGATGGCTAAGTGCGTAAGAATGTTTGCAGTCCAAGAGTGAAGACACACGAGCTCAAATCCTCAATACCCGCGTTAAAAGCCCAGCCAAACTCTTAGAACTTCAGCAGGGTCAGAAGCAGACAGCAGCTTTGCTGGTGCTGGCTGGCTGCCAGCCCTACTCCCACAAAGTTCAGTGAACATTTGACTTGAATAAAGCCAAGAGCAGGACCTCTGATGGTTTCTTTTGACCTTTAGGCACACATCTGTGCGCATACCAAGCAAAAGAGTTGGCAGGAGGATAGAGTTCAAGGACAAGCCAAGCTTGGTGGTGCATGTCTTTAATGCCAGCACTTGGGCAGAGGCAGATGGATCTCTAAGGTGAGGCCAGCCTGGTCTACAGTTCAAGTTTAGGATAGCCAGGGCTACACAGAGAAATCTTGTCTCAAGAAACAAACAAAAAACACAGTTCAGAGAGCATTGAGAGCAAAATCTTAGTGGGTCCACCTGCTTCTCCAGTGACTGGCAAAGATCATAGGCATCTGGCAGAGGAGGACACTCTTAATGCCAAGGAATGTCACAGACATTGTCTGGCCTCTCCCCTTGCCTGAAACATGGGTATGTAACATCTCAATTAACTGAGGTTCCCTCGTGATTAGCTTGATCAAGTGACAGTTTTCCCTTGAAATCCTGTCCTGTTCTTCCACTTTCTACCTCTGAAGTGGCTAGTATTACTTTACAGGCCTAAATGTCTCCACCATTCTGTTTTAGGTGGTGCTTGTGATACGCTGTGGTATAGTTCAGTGGTAGAGCATTTGTCTAGCAGGCAGGAGGTCTTAGCTTCAGTCCCCAGCTTTGGGGGCCAGAGATAAGAAGACTGCTTATTTTAGACAGCATTTCATCTTCTCACTGGGGCCTCCAGGATGCAGTCTAGAGTGCCAGATGAAGTAGAAAAACATTCTCCAAGAAGGACATTGAAAGTTAGGAGAATTTTTTTGGGTTGCACCTCAAGTGGAATTTTTAATTTTGTTTAAGTTTTTCTTTGTCCTTTGTTTTTTGTTTTTTTAATTTTTTTTTTTTGAGACAGAATTTCTCTTTGTAGTCCTGGCAGACAGGTGCTGGGACAGTCCGAAGCAGTTCCATTTCCTACACCTAACTTAAAAAATGAGAACGGGCTGGAGAGATAGCTCAGAGGTTAAGAGCACTGACTGTTCTTCTGAAGGTCCTGAGTTCAAATCCCAGAAACCACATGGTGGCTCACAACCATCCATAATGAGATCTGATGCCCTCTTCTGGGGTGTCTGAAGATAGCTACAGTATCCTTACATATAATAAATAAATAAATCTTAAAAACAAAACAAAACAAAAATAATGAGAACATAGCCGGACAGTGGTGGCGCATGCCTTTTTTTTTTTTTTTTTTTTTTTTTGAGGCAGGGTTTCTCTGTGTAGCCCTGGCTGTCCTGGAACTCACTTTGTAGACCAGGCTGGCCTCGAACTCAGAAATCCTCCTGCCTCTGCCTCCCAAGTGCTGGGATTAAAGGCGTGCACCACCACCACCCGGCTGGGCTATACATTGAAAAACAAAACAAAACAAACAAACAAAAAACCAAAGAGAGAACATATACTATTTTTGTGATTTTTGTTTTGTTTCCTGTTTTGTTTTTTTCCCCCCTTTCAAACAGGGTTTCACTGTGTAGCCTAAACGCATTCTGTAGATTAGGCTGGCCTTGAACTCACGGAAATTCACCTACCTCTGCCTCAGAGGTACCCCAGAATTCTCACTGCATCAAACCTAATCCTTTAAAGCTTTTTGTTTAGGGGCAGGGTTTTGTTTGTTTGTTTGTTCATTTTTGTTTTTTGGGGGGGGGGTTGAGCTGTTTTAACCCTGGCTGCCTTGGAACTCAAAGCAGTCTGGCTTTGAACACACAGAGATCCATGCATGCATCCCACCCCTGGCTCTCTCTCAACCTTTTAAAGATGGGTCTCACTAGGTTGTGCAGGCTGGCATTTCTCATCCCCCATCCTTGGCCTCCAGGTCTGTGCTACCAATTCCAGCTGAATCTCAGCCTTCATATAAGCAGGAAAGCCTGCTGCCTCTGGAAGGATCTGTATGGTGCCCTATCACCTTTAGGTTTCTAGTCATAGGAGAGCATGCAAGCTCTTGGTTGTCCCTGTGGTAAATCAGCTACTGAGCGCATGCTCAGGTATTTCTCATCCTGAGGTGCCTGGAGCTTGCTGATACTAGAAGGGAAGAAAAGCATGGAGTTTTCCTTACTGCCACTGTTTCTGCCATCTTGGCTCTCAAGTTGCTGGGGTAACCTACTGCTCCCTGTTCATTCTGGCTCTATGGGTAATCAAGTGCTGACTGTGCCAGGGTGCTTTTGAGGTGAAAATAACTCTACCAGCCTTGTAGGGCCAATTCGTTCTGAGGCTCAAGTTAGAGGACATCTGAAAGAGGAAGGCGCCTTTTACCTTCTGTGGACTCTGTCCATTTCATTCTTGGCTCTGCTCAGTCTTGTGGTACCACAGCAGTGCTGGCCAAGGATGGTAGTGGAAGACCGTAGAAGTAGTTATTGAGGAGCCTCCCTCCCTAGCAGGGTACCTCTTCAGAGCATTCAAGCCCTGAAGCTCAGTTCACAAATAGAAGCTAAAGAAAGCCTAGAGCTCCAGAGATCTTGTGCAGCTACCTGGAAAAGGGAGGTTACTAGGGCAATAAGTGCAGAGCAGAGTATAGAATGCAGGTCTCAGGCTTCAGCTCCTGAGTTGGTCTGGGTTCTGGAGACCTCTGGGCATAGGAAAAGATCCAAGTGGTGCTAGGAATATATAGACTTCAGATATCAGCTCCAGGAAGGCTCTGCCTGGGCTAATCTCCTATGCACCAAAATGTCTCTAAACTTGAAGCAACGGAGTGATAGGTTGGGCAGTTGCCATTTCTGAATCAAGAATGCCTCCCTGTGAGGGAGCTACTCTCAGTTGGAGGCTGATGATAACTTCTTACCACTGGGTTCTGCTTTAGCACCTTGGTTAATTTCTCCCTAGCTTGCCCAAGTTACTGATGAGAAAGAAGACAAGACCATAACTCAAGGGAGAAGTGAAACAGCCTAACGGCAGATCTTCAAGGAGTTGTCTGTGTGTCTACCATAGCTGCCCCCCAGGTGATTAGGGTCTTTGGATTGAGAGAAAGTGTTGGGACCAGTCTCCACTTGCCACATGTCGCTCGGGTAGCTAAATGGATCAAAGGATCATTTCCTGGTATCTTAGATACAAGATGTAGGTGACAGGACGTGGGTCACTGAGCCACTTAGAGTTGAGCAGGGTTGCCTAAAACTGACAATTCCAGAGAACAGCCAGCCTAGGTTAGGCTCCCACACATTCATCCACTTAGTCAACAAAAGTGATTCAGGGCTGGGCCAGGTATAGTAGAAACATTAAGAATGCCCTTGGTCAGGGATTCAGAGCACAGTAAAGTGTGGTGCTCTGGCAGGGAGATAAATGCTGAGAAACCAAGACAGGAGATAAAATGAGTAACCAGATTTCTGGGCACAACATGACTGGCACTCTCGAGCTCACAGCAGCAATGGATACCTGCACAAGGCTGGCCCACTGACATCTCACTACAAAGCGGAGGGGCTCATAAGGTCCCCATCCCTCTCTGAGGAGCTACAGGAAATTGATAGTTAAGTTGTTGGGATTAGGTTGGTGTCATCACTGTGATTGCCCTGCTCCAGTAAGTAACCCTCACTAATGCTCATGGAAGCAACTTTAAATGCAGTGGGCCATAAGAGAACAGAAAAAGAAGTAGGGCCGGGCGGTGGTGGCGCACGCCTTTAATCCTAGCACTTGGGAGGCAGAGGCAGGCGGATTTCTGAGTTCGAGGCCAGCCTGGTCTACAGAGCGAGTTCCAGGACAGTCAGGGCTATACAGAGAAACCCTGTCTCAAAAAGCCAAAAAAAAAAAGAAGAAGTAGGAGAAGACTTGTTCAGAAGAAGACTGGTGGGAGAAGGAAGGTGATAAAAGATAATGGGATAGAATATGGTCAGAGTACATTACATATGTATGAAGTCATGAAAGAATAAAGAAATGTGGTCAGTGAATGTTACCAGTGAAGAGGTGACATTTGATTGACACATGATAGAGAACCAGGTATCTAATTGCAAGAGTATAAGGCCTCAATCTGTTCTAAAACTAGCAAAATGTTCAAAAAGTAGGTGGCAAAGACAAGATTAGACAGCCAGTAGGACCAGCTAACTCAGGGCCTTGAAGTCTAAGGTCCAGGTGTAAAAACAGTCAGTGAGTGGGCTGGAGAGTCCCTAGCATCGAACCTTGCTTAAGATTCTTGGGGGCTGAGGGTACAGTACAGGGAGTCTTGTAAAAGGTAAAAGGTGTGTCTGCTAAGCCTGACAACCTGCCTTCAGTTTCCAGGACCCAAGTGTTGGAAATAGACCAACTCCTGCAAGTTTTCTTCTGCCCTGCACACACTTGGACATAGGCATTCTCACACACATGCACGTGTGCACGCACACAGCCCCCTAAATAAATGCAGTAAAAGGAACAATGACTACAAAGTTCTCAGGTGGGAATGGCCTCAATCTGTTCAAAAACTACAAAATGCCCGATGTGGTTGCCAACAAGGGAAGAAAGTAGGTGGCAGAGTCAAGGCTAGACAGCCAGGAGGGCAGGATAGCTCTGGGCCTTGAAGATAAAGTAGTAAAGAAGCTTTCTTCCAGATACCAGGAAATATTGGAAGGCCACAGACCTTGAGTCATGTATTCTGGATTCTATATCATCATGAGACTAGAGAGGCACGGTTTTTTTTAAGCTATTTTTAGGCTTATTTTTATTATTTTATGTGTTTGAGTGCTGTGCTTGGTGCCCAAGAAGGTGGTAAGACTGTGTGGGTGCTGGGCGTTGAACCAAGGTCCTTTGCAACAAGTGCTCTTAACCAGGCAGGGTTTTTTGCTTTTACTTTATTTCATGTAATGTGGGCTAGCCTTGTGCTCCATATGTAGTCAGATATAACCTTACACTTCTGATCCTTTTGCTTTCAATTCCCAAGTGGTAGGATTACGAGTGTGTACCACTACATCCAGACAGAAGGACAGACAGGTTCCCTGCTGGACCTTCCTGTCTTGGGTTGCTGCTCAGTGTGTGTGTGTGTGTGTGTGTAAGAGCCCAGGGCTTCACACAAAGTAAGTGCTCTACAACTGAACTATATCCCCAACCCTTTTATTTTATTACATTTTGTGGGTAGAGGTATGCTATAATGCATGTAAAAGTCAGAGAACAAGTTGTAGCTATCTGTTCTCTACTTTTGCCATGTCGGTTCCAACAGGTTTGATAGTAAATGCCTTCACCTACTGAGCCATCTTGCTAGACTTCTGACCCTTTTCATGTGTCTGCTCTGATTGTATGTCTGTCCTTATATTGTACATGCCAGGTGTGCACAGAGGCCAGGAGGGGGTTTTGGATCCTGTGGAACTGGCATTATAGGTGGTTGATAGTCAACACGTGGATGCTGGGAGCTGAACCTAGGTCTTCAGTAAATTGTCTTTTTTTTTTAAAGATTTATTTATTATATGTAAGTACACTTTAGCTGTCTTCAGACCAGAAGAGGGCATCCGATCTCATTACAGATGGTTGTGAGCCACCATGTGGTTGCTGGGATTTGAACTCAGGACCTCTGGAAGAGCAGTTAGTGCTCTTAACTGCTGAGGCATCTTTGTAGTCTACTGATACTTATTTTTTGTTTGTTTACTTGTTTTTGTTTGTTTGTTTTGACACACGGCATCTTTTAGCACAGACTGGCCTAGAACGCACTCTGTAACCCTCCTGAGTGCTGAGATTGTAGACGTGAACTAGTCCATCCTTAGCCCTTAGAGTGAATATCACTAAGAGGGGCCTGCTTTGTTGCTCTCAGAGATTGAGGCTCAGAGGTTGAGGGCTTTGTGCCCAGAGGTTCCTGTTTCAAGGATTCAATCTGCTCATTTTTATCTCTCAGAGAACTCAGGTTGTCATTGGAGTCCTGGCTCTGAGACCCACTGAACTTGGACAGGCCAATTCTCCCCAGCAGCTGCTGAGCTGATGGATGAACTGGGTCTCATTGGTTCACCATCAACACGAGGATTGCTAGGGTTGGGGAGTGCACATCAGGTTCTTTGCACAATTCTCCCTTTGCTTGATCTGTGCCTGTTTCTGAGACCAGAGTCTCCATGATGTGCAGATCACTGCTATTGCAGATTTTGTCTTTGGAGACCCTTGACATTTAAAATACAGATAAAGCCTTTCTTTTAGGTCAGAATTTAACAGAGTTTATGGTTGGCTTCTTGGGGGTGTGAAAAACCTGAAATTATGTACAAGGTTTGCAGTCTCATATTTCTTGACAAAGACTTAAAGATCTTGTGATTCTCAGAGGATTTTTGTACCCCAAAGGTCCAAAAAAAGGCTGATCTCGGGCTGGCAGCTCCTTGGGGAGCCTGGCTCTAGTCAGTCTGTGGGCTACTAAGGAGAAGCCTGAGATTGTGTGGCTGTTGGCTTCTCACAAGAGCTGTAGAAATCATAGGATGAAGGGTAGTTTGGGGTTTTTGTTTGTTTGTTTGTTTTTATTTTTAAGATTTATTTATTTATTTTATGTATCACTGTCTTCAGACACACCAGAAGAGGGCATCAGATCCCATTACAGATGGTTGTGAGCCACCATGTGGTTGCTGGGAATTGAACTCAGGACCTCTGGAAAAGCAGTCAGTGCTCTTAACCACTGAGCCATCTCTCCAGCTCCAGCGTTTTTCTCTTTTTAGCTAGGCTCTCACTCTAGCTCTGGCTAGTCTTGAACTCACTATCTTGCGTCCCAGACTGGCCTTGATCTTCTAACAATCTTTCCACCTCAGCATTCCAAAAGCTGGGATTATGGATATATGTCACAACTAGCAGTTTATGTTGTATGGTTTTGGTTTTCTGTTTTTTGTATGTTGTGTGGCCAAAAGAAGGTATCATATTGGAGCTAGAATTACAAGCAGTTGTTCAACGCCCAGTGAAGATGCTGTGAGTCAAATTCAGATCCTCTAGAAGAGCAGGAACCAGTATTGACAGCTGAGTGATCTCTCTAGTCTCTTGGTTGGTTGGTTCTGTTTGTTTGATTGTAAGTTACAGGGTCTTGCTATATAGCTCTGACTGGCCTGAATATCACTTATGTAGACCAAGGTGGCCTTGAACTCAACAGTGATCCTCCTGCCTCTGCCTTCAAGTGCTGGGATTAAAGACCTGTACTATCACAACTGAATCTTATTTTTTGAAACAAACATGTCACTGTATAGTGTAGTGGCCTGGAACTACAACAGTCCTACTGTAGCCTACCAAGTGCTAGAATTACAGGCATGTACCATGTTTCTGGCTGCTTATTTTAAGAGGGGTCTTGCTATGTAGCCCTGGCCTGTCTAAGTGCTGGAACTGGAGGAACACAGTACCAAGCCTAGTTTAGGGTTCAGCTTTAACCCAAAGGCTGCAGTGGTAAAGGGAGCATGTGGCCAACTTTGTGATTTAGGGCTCAGTTATACAAGACCAAGTCAGCCCTGATATATGAATGAGCTTTAGGTAAGCCCTTTTGCATTGTTCAACCTCTCCTACGTTTTCTTATATCTACAGCACAGTGACATGGGAACTTTATCACATGTCATGTGTTTGGGTCCATGGCAGTAAGTGCACGTTCAGGCACT
This sequence comes from Tokudaia tokunoshimensis, assembly GCA_036184795.1. Taxonomy (NCBI): domain Eukaryota; kingdom Metazoa; phylum Chordata; class Mammalia; order Rodentia; family Muridae; genus Tokudaia; species Tokudaia tokunoshimensis. Next base: position 32,919,313 of record BTHU01000020.1, read on the forward strand.
TACTGGAGTAAGGTTGGTGTTGGCTCCTGGTCTCCTTAAAGCAAAGGTGTTTATGCAGTCTTTGGTTTTCTTTTTGTTTTGTTTTTGTTAGTTTGTTTTGTTTTGACAGGGTTTCTAACCCATATTGACCTCTAATTCCTTGTGTAGCCAAGAGAACCCTTGAACTTTTCATCCTCCTGCCTCTACCTCCCAAGTCTTGGCATTACAGGCATATGCCACTTACATCTGGTTTTTGCATTGCTGAGGATACCACCCAAGGTTCTGTGCATGTTAGGCAAGCACTCTACCCAAGCCCTGGTTTATTTTCTGTTTTGAGACAAGATACCACCAAGTGGCCCAAATTGGTCTTGAACTCACTCGGTAGCCCTTGGACCAGGGTTCTTCTTAAGTTAGCTTTTTACGTAGCTAGCATTATAGGCTTGTAGCGCCAATCCAGACTTTATCCAGTTTTGAAGATTCCTTTTCACCACTCTGAGAGCTCCTTATGCTGCCCATGTGGACCAACATTTCATTTTGTCCCTCTGCTACTGCTTTAGCCAGAGATTTTTCCTATTAGAGAGTTAGCTTACCTTTAAGAGCAATACCACTGCTGGGTGTGGTGGTGTACGCCTCTGCAGGTAGATCACATAGCAAGCTCAAGGGCAGCCAGGGCTACATACTGGGATGCTGCTTCAAAAGAAGCAAACACAAAACAAAACCTTACTTAGCTGGACATGGTAGCATTTGCCTTTAATAAATCTCAGGAGGCAGAGTCAGATGGAAAACAGACCAGTCTGGTCTACATAGCAAGTTCTAGGTCAGCCAGGGCTACATAGTGAGACTCTATCCCAGATAGATACTTAGGGTAGATAGGATAGATAGAGCAATACTACTGAAAAGAAAACACACCCTCCTACTTCCTGTGCTGCCCCCACTGTCTTAGCACACGCCTGCCTGTTTCTTTGCGCTTAGTCTTGCTTTTCCCTTTCTGATGTCCAGGTATCATCCTCGTCTGGTTTGGTGCTGTCACATACTTGGTGGCGCTGTTTCTACTGCCTGGCGTGTTCTTTTCTAGGACCTCCCCTTGATATGGGCTAAGAGCAAAAGGAAGCCTGACCCTCATTATTCCTGCAGCTTTCCCGAGTGCTCTTGGGAACTAGGCTAAGTATCTTGGCTTCTGCGGTGTTGGGACACACTGAGTGGATACTATGGTAGAAGGCACAGAGATGTGAGGGTAGGAAAATGTGAACACTTCTTGGAAATTTGGAAATGTGACCAAAACTGCATGTGAAACTGGTCGTAGACCCTATGCTTCTTCCATTTGTTGATTTGTTTCTTGGCATAGATGTGAACTAGGACGCACCTTGTGTTCCTGTGTACAGGCGTGGCTGGACCCAAGCTTTCTCCTCTGCTTGTTTTAGACTTTCCTGGACATTTCTTAGTCATCTGAGCATAGTTGCTATTTTTAGAACAGCTACCTCCTAGGGAACTTAAAATAAAACTGGCTTCATTTCCTGGCCTTTCATTGGCTAGAGTATCATCATAGGCTGGAGAATTGGATTTGTCTCTGTTCCTTTACTCTGTCCCTTCCTGCTGGCTCCTCTGGCCTTTGGTAAGGTCACAGAGACTTAGTATTTACCATGTTAAACTGCGTAACCATCAGCAAGCTGGAGTTACTGTCTTCAGTTTTGCAGAGGAGGATGTGGGAGCCCTAGAAGCAGTGATGTGTATTAGCTCCTACCACAACTAATGCTTTTCTGCTGGGGTGGAATTGCCCTTTTACTGCTATGTCTCAAACCTATTATCAGGACAGAGGATGTGCTCCTCTGCAGTCAGACCCATACAGCATATGGGTCTCTAGGGCCCACAGGAAAGTGCAGCTTGCCCTCCCTTGGAGGTCTTTAGCAAAGCCAAAGTGGCTTTTTCATCAGTGTCTTTGGGTTAGTGGCCTCAAGCTGTATCGAGACACCCCTTTCAGAAGCAGGGTAGTGGTGAGATGGATACTGCGCAGAACTTCCCACTCATGCCTTCATCTCTTTTTCCCTTTCTCATCCTCTCACAGCTCTGAAGTGAGTAGAGAATATCATCGCTGAAGAACTAACTCCAGAAAAGACAGGTCAAGAATCACCTGGCCTCAGAGATGTTAGGTGGCTCTTTGGAACTTGCTATGGTCAGGAATGGAGTCTTTAGAAGCCATGTGTCCTTCCAAACCCCCATCACCATAACATCCCTAAGACAGTATCGGAAGCTTGAAGGCTAAAAGAGAAACATTCTACACAGAAACACCAGTAGTTTCTGGTCTGGTTAATGGGCAGAATGGCAGTAACTGTGACCTTGGAGGTTATTGAAAGATTAAAGGGAAACGTGGACCTGGGGCTGGTGCTTAGTTACTTCTTCTTCTTCCCTTATTGAACATAGGGCCTATTCTGCTTTTCCTTTACCCTGGGTATATCCTCAACATCCATCTTGTATACCTGGCACCCTCTGTCATCAACCTAGAGGTCCTTAGAAGATGGGCTAAATGTGGTCCCCACCATGGTCATGGTTGTCACATGCCCTGAAGAATGGGCATCGACAGAGAATCTGCCTGCATGAGGAGGCTAGGAAAAGACAGGCTGCCTCTTGCTTCCGTGGTACTAACATTTCTGTCTTTGTCTGGCCGGTCTTACAGGTCTCAGAGAGGTGGTGACTCTCCAGGATGGGAGACAAGCCGATTTGGGAGCAGATCGGATCCAGCTTCATTCAGCATTACTATCAGTTATTTGATAACGACAGAACCCAGCTAGGCGCCATTTATGTAAGTCTCCAGCGTGAGAGCCAGAGTAAAGCCCTAGGAGATCAATGACTATCAAGAGTAGGAATTGTGGTGTCCTGGACAAGAAGTTTGGGCTTTACCATTCAATGTGGTTGGCACCTTATCAGGTCACTTAGTCCTAGGAGTATCTCTCTGTAGTAAGTATAGACTAGGATTCATTATCCTCTGGAGGCAGCAGCCATGAGCATTTTCAGTGCAATGCTGGCTTCCAGAGCATCCCGTGTACAGCTTCTTTTGAGGCCAGAACATCTGAGTGACCATGGGGATAAAATAAAGTTAGCCCAAGGAGTCTTCTAGGTGGGCATTGCTTATGTTTTAATGATAATCATTTATTCATTCTTGAGTCTGCCTGAGATTCAGCAACACAAGGGCATTCAGTCAGGCTAAGCAAATGGATCTACCCAGTATAGGAAGGAGTAGCCATAGGTCCTGGTTGGGCTATCAGAAGTTGTCAGTATCTCTTCCAGAATGTCAGGGTTCATTCAGAAATCTTGGAACTAAAGGCATCTTAGGAGCAGGAACAAATTCATCCTAGATGATATAATTTGTCTTTATGAGTTAGAGGGATTTTACCTAGACCATGCACATAGGACAGGTGCTCTACCCCTGTCTGAGGCCCTGACTGTATTTCTTTGCTGTCCACATTTTAGATAGATGCATCATGCCTTACGTGGGAAGGACAGCAGTTCCAGGGGAAAGCTGCCATTGTGGAGAAGCTATCTGTAAGTAAGGTCCGGAACTGAGATACAGGTGGCTTCTTTTCATGCCTCTTCTGACCTCAGCTTACCTCCCATTCTTTGTCTTGCAGAGCCTTCCGTTCCAGAAAATTCAGCATAGTATCACGGCGCAGGACCATCAACCTACACCAGATAGCTGCATCATCAGCATGGTTGTAGGCCAGCTCAAGGTAGCAGTGCCACTGTGTTTCAGGGCAGGAGTAGGCAGGCAGAACAGCCCTAGTTTCCTGTGCTTTCTCTGTGGATGTAACCTGCATATTGGGGGGACATCCAAAGAGACTGTCAAAACAAAACCGATCAAAGTGGCTGCCTAGACCTGCATGGTTTAACAGCCATGAACCACGGCAGCTGACCTTTCTTACATTCCCCTCCCTTCTTTCCTTGGTGCTGGATATTAAGCACATGTTAAACAGATACTTTCTTATACTGAGCCACTCCCTTGGCCCCACAGTTATTTCTGCATATTTATTTTTGAGGTCAGGTCTCACTGAGTATCCCCTCCCTGACATAGAGCTTGCCCTATACACCAGACTGGCTCCATACAACTTTAAATTGTGTTAATTAAAGTGTCCTTGCTTAGTTGTTTAGTTAGATTTCAAGTGCTTGGGGTCAGTGGCTCTAATTGCAGAAAGTTCTAGTGCCATAGACAGACCGACTGACGACTGGGCACTTTGAGGTAATTCTTGGATAGCCCTCAATGCTACCACCCAAGATGGTGCTCCCACATTCTCTGTTTGAGACAAGGTCCTGCTAAGTAGACCAAACCCTCTAATTCACAGAGATAGATCTTCCTACCTCTGTTTAATAACTACTGAGATGAGAAGAGTGTACCACCATGACTAGCCTAAGCTGGCTCTTCACTTGGCAAGCAGAGCAAATGAAGTCCTACCTTTTTTATTTCCCTTTTCCCATAAGAAAAAGAAAATGGAAAAAAAATTTTTATATATATATAGTATGTGTGCATGATAGGTGTATTATGCCACAGTACACATATGGAGGTTAGAGGAAAATTGTCTCCTTACATTTTTACATGAGTCCCAGGGATCCAACTCAGGTCACCAGGGTTGTAGGGCAAGAGCCTTTAGCCATTTAAGGTGTGTGTCATTGTGCCTGTCTCCTTTACCCCTCTTAAAACCTGTGATCCTTACAGTCAGACACTTTCCAAAAGCTTCTTCCCAAAGCAGGACAGATTGCCTGACCCCTTGGCCTGGTCTCAGCTCTCTGGGACTATGTCGTGGTAGGGTTCAGCCCCGTGCCCACGTGCATTCCCCTGTAGATCATCGGCTGGATAGTGTTTCCTGAATCCAGTATGGGTGTGGAAAGAGTGTCCTGTGGCTCTGAATTAGACCCAGAGAGGCTACCTACGAGTCCCGCCTTGCTTTTCTATCAGTTCCTCTTGCCATTTTCAGAATGCTCTGCCCAGAACCTGCAACCAGGTAGGCCCTTACGGTGCGGAGGCATTTCAGGGACTCATCCTCTGCTTTCCTAGGCTGAAGTAATAAGCAGCAATAAGTGATACGCTCTTCACACCTAGTTTCAGATTCTTCCTGGTGTTAGTGTCCTAGCTGGAGTGTCAAATGACTGGTCCTTCTTAACACTAATTCTTAGAAAAAGAAGTGAAGCTGGAGCATGTGTATGCGTGCACTAGGCCTCATCCTGGTTTTCTGAATTGTGGTTAGAGGTTTGGGGCTGCCTTTTTCTGTTGCAGTGTTATGATGGTCATTCCCCCATCCTACTCCAACCCTTTATAAAATTGTGATCCTATTGTGAACTTTGTGTATGTTTTATTTATTTGTTTTTTTGGGGGGACTTATTTGCTTGCTTGCTTGCTTGGCTTGTTTGTTTGCTTTAAATAGTCTTGTCAGACACACACTGGCAGGCATATACCACTGGGCCCAATGTGAACTCAATTTTTTTTTTTTTTTTTTTTTGGTTTTTCGAGACAGGGTTTCTCTGTGTAGCCTTGACTGTCCTGGAACTCACTTTGTAGACCAGGCTGGCCTCGAACTCAGAAATCCTCCTGCCTCTGCCTCCCAAGTGCTGGGATTAAAGGCTTGTGCCACCACTGCCCGGCTGAACTCAGTTTTAAGATGTAAACCATTTATCAGTAATTTCTCCTGATTGGACTAATTGGTTTTATTAAACACTAAGATGCTTCAAGATTCCCTAAAATTTTTGATCACTTCTACCCAGAGACATTGTTGAGTTAGAAGATGGCAAGTCATCTGCTCTATTGCTAAGTGGTAACATGTGCTGCCTTTCAGTGTACATGTGAGTAGCTATTTATTGACACCTCTGTGACCAGCAGTTCCACACATAGTAATTCATACTCACAAATGCCTGTGCTGTACTGGTTTAAGATAATTAGTACCTGATCCCAAAGTTGTACCACCATTAGACATCCATTCCATCACTTAGCCCCCTTACTGAATCTTTTCTTTCTCCCTTTGTACAGGCTGATGAAGATCCCATCATGGGTTTCCACCAGATGTTTCTATTAAAGAACATCAACGATGCTTGGGTTTGCACCAATGACATGTTCAGGCTTGCCCTGCACAACTTCGGCTGACCTCCTCCTGGCCAGATAGTCACGCTGTTTCCTCCTCCCTCTTCCCAATCCTATCTCACTCCTCCAGATGCTCCAAATATCATACACAAACGAGCAGGGCCGAGGTGGGAGTGGGTGCAGTGCGCTTCTGTCACCACGGTGTTGTGCATGATGCTTGGATGCTAGACTAGTTGCATCTGACAGGAAAAGTTTGTGTTGTACCAGCGCATGCCTTGGAAAGACTTAAGTAATGCAAAAGATTGTCGGTTTTTGGTTTTGTTTTATTTTGTTTTTTTAATCTACTGACAAGTTGCTCTAGTAACCCAAAGAAGTGAAGGAGAAAGCAGCTGCCTCACCAACCGCCCAGATATTGATTTGTTCAGATGTTTCAATGCCTCATGATACAATAAAACCACAAAAATTTTCTTAACAGTTTAAATTGTTTTAATTAGTTAAGTAATTGGCTGGGCATCAACAGTTCTGGCCCACTGTCTCTCCTGTCACTCCCTTCCTCCCCTCTCTGCCTCACCTTGCTGCAAGGAGCAAATTCACTCAAGTGGAAGTTCCAGCTAAGCTCTCAAGTCTGCTGGGGCAGAGTTCTTTCCAGCCCCAGGTCTTTGGAAAGTAGGTCTGGCCTGAAGCTTATCTTGGACAGAAGGCTCTTCAGTCAGCTCTGTCTGACACCTCCTGTGGCCTCTGCTCTGTAGATTTGGGTCTAGTAGTAGGGTAGATAATTCTGTAGCAGCTAGAAAGGTCTTAGCAAATATGACTTCCCATGTTTATACCCTCTGGGTTGAAGTTCCAGATGGAGAGGCCTGCTCTATACCCAAAATAAGTGACATTCAGATGCCCACATTTCCCAAGCAAAGCAAGAGATGCTGTACTGCCTGCTTGGGATATCAGAGCCAGGCCCCATTGAGTACAGTGTAAATTCCACACTATGGAAGGGGTCAGTGTGAAGGAGTCTGGCTCTAGCTCTCCCCCCAAGACTTTTGCAGGGCCATCTCCTTACTTTCCACACACCCTGCACTTTCTTCAAATTCCAGGAAGTCTTAACTATTATGGCATTTTCTGCCCTGTTTCTTAGTCTGGGCACAGGTCTTGCTCAGTACAAATACAGCTTTTCATCCTTGAGACCTCTGGATAATATAAAGCTACCAAAATAGCAATTGCAAGCTAGAACCAAGCCCAGGATTTGGGGCTTAGGATTGGCTAGGCACACCTGAAAGCTTCCCCCTCCCCACTATCCTGCACTGTGAGGGGAGAGTAAAGATTTCTGCATACTCCACAGGTTGCCTGGTTACACCAGCATAGTCATGGACACTACACAGGAGGCTCCAGTGGGATTGATCTCTAAGCTGCTGTGTATTGGGGGAAGTCGGGGTGGGAGAGAGGTAGATGCCAGCTGCCTCTTAATCCACCCTGTATAAAATCTGCAATACAGCTTCTTCCATGTACCTGTGCCTGAAATGTCTGCAATAAAGAGGTGTTTGTAAACTATGGTTTCTTTATTCCTAATTTAAAGTTGCTGTGTGGGACAAAGGGTTACTGGGGACAGTTGGTAACAATGACAGTTTTTGTGGTAGAAACTATCTCCCCTGCCCTTGCATTTCCTGGGGCTAATGTCCTCACAGATGACTTGGTCTTGCTTACTCCTTGGGGGGAACAGACCCTTACCAGTTCACCTTATTTAAGACCTGAAAAGTTACTGAGTTGGCTTTCTTGTGCCATTGTCCAGAATTTATCAGAATGGGCTAGGACCTGGGTTAGATCTCCAGAGATAGTTTTAGGCAACCCAGTGCTCTGTGAATACATTTGCTCTTACTCGGTCTTGTGAAATTTCCCCACTACTGGGCTAGCCAGGAGCAAGCTGCGCCTCTGATAGGAACTAGGTCTCCCAGAACTCGGAACCTTTCTTCTGCGGTCGTTGTAGGTTCCGGGAGCGAAGGTCAGTGGGACCGGAAGTGGAGGCGGTTGGTGGGGTTGGCAGGGCTCACGGACGCAGTCCGGGCGGCGGTTTGCGAACTGCGGGTAGGTTTTGTGTGGTGCTCTGCCTCTTGCTCTCTAGCGGGGTAGTGGCTGGGCGAAATTGGACACTGTGCGGAGTTACAGGAACTAACGTCGGGTGAGCAGGACTCTCGTGGCTGGGCTCATGGCCTCCTGCGCGAGCATCGACATTGAGGACGCCACGCAACATCTGCGGGACATCCTCAAACTGGACCGGCCTGCCGGAGGTGAGCCGGGATGGGGTGGGTAGGCTCTTAGCGAAGTGGCGGATGTATGGCGTGCATCTGAACCGTTTTCGGGTGCCGCAGGTTCCTTTAGCCAGACTCAGGAGCCTCTGGTTTGATTGCGGAGGACAGGAATTAGAGTTATGAATGATCCCTGAGTATATCCAGAGAATGGCGCAGACCCCTGGGTGTTACCCCTCCCCATCTTATGCTAGACCATTCTACCTTGTTCTTAAGTGTTTTGGGTGAAGGTAAGGCCCCTCCTCGGAATCTACCCAATCCATCTGGTTTCCTTGCCTCCAAACTCCAGTGTTTTGAGTACTGGCCCCGTGTCTCTCCCCGCCATGGTTCAGAGGCCTGGTGCAGTGTCGGTTTAGCGAGTTCTAGGCCTAGAATTAAGTGATATGCTGAAAAGCTTCTGTACCCGCCCTGCATCTTGGCTTTCCCCCAAAAGTGTATACTCCAGGCCTGATGTTGCTCTGAAACCGATTTTCTGGCAAAAGGTGGACAACCCCAAATTCATGTTTCTGCCGAATTGAAGGGAGATCACAGACAGGCTCTGATTAGATTAGGTTCCAAACGTGTGCAAGCCCATATGTTCCCAATTCATTCGAGTTTTACTTGGGCTCCCAATATCCTCCTTAGGGCTATCTTCCCAGATGAGAGTTTCCAGGACAGAAAGCCAACAGCATTGCAATATGTTATTGTAAAAGAGGACTATTGGGGTACTGTGATGGGAATGGGGATATAATGGTGAGGGAGATAGAGGGCTGGTTTGAGAGGAGACTGTTAAGGCTAGTTTGGATACTATTGACAGGAGATTGAATACCAGAAAAAGTCCACGAGGCACTTATGTAGAAGACACATATTGGGCCGGAGAGATGGCTCAGCGGTTAAGAGCACTGACTGCTCTTCCGGAGGTCCTGAGTTCAAGTCCCAGCAACCATATGGTGGCTCACAACCATCTGTAATAAGATCTGATGCCCTCTTCTGGTGTGTCTGAAGACAGCTACAGTGTACTTGCATACTTTAAATAAATAAATCTAAAAAAAAAAAGACATACATATTTACAAAAAGGAAATAGTATGTATGAAAACTAGATGTTTCAGTGTGATTCAGAGATGTTTGAACATTGTGGTGGTTGACCGTGATAATGATGTACATATTGAGAACTGATTCTTTTCTCACACCTTTTAGGCCTGCTGGTGGAACCCAGACTATTCTTTGGTACTCTCCAGTGGGTTTAGCTGACACATACACAGATAATCAGCTTGCTGTCTGAGCCTCCTGGGCCTTGTGCTTTCAGTGTGTGCTCCCTTGACTCATGAAGTGATTAGTGCCTCTGATGCCCACCATCAGCTGAGCAGACTGTACTATCTATGTACAGACTTTGTAGAGTCTGGCATGATTAACTGTATTGCCTAGGTCTGCTTATCCTCATAGTAGACTGCTAGGAAGGGAGAGTAGCTAGCTTATCCCTGAGCAGCTAGAGTGGTTCTAGTCCTAGCATAAGGTAGAGGATCTTTCCATGTAAATCTTTTGTTTAGTGGCTGGCACTTGATTTTTTGTTGTCATTGGTTTGTTTGTTTGTTTTTCGAGACAGGGTTTCTCTGTGTAGCCCTGGCTGTCCTGGAACTTGCTCTGTAGACCAGGCTGGCCTCAAACTCAGAAATCCGCCTGCCTCTGCCTCCAGAGTGCTGAGATCAAAGGTGTGCGCCACCACTGCCCGGCTTACGGTTTTCTTTTCAAGTAGCTTTTGCTTGTCTCTTCCTTGAAGAACTTATCAGACCTAAGATTGGTTTTTTTTGACTGAAAACTTGGTCTTTTCCTAAAGTGCCTTCTTGCTAGCTGGGAGTTTAGGAAGTACTATCTGAATTAATGAGTTTTTGAAACATAGCCAAGAAGCCAAGCATAGTGGCATTCACAGTAGTCCCAGCACTTGGAAGGCAGAGGCAGAATTGTCAGCTGAAAGATACCTCAGTCTACATGTTGAAGCCCAATCTCAATAAATAAGAAAATAAAAAACTACATAAATAGAGACATAGCTCAGTGGAGGAGCAGTTGTCTAGCATGTGCAAAGAAAGCCCTGAGTTCCATCCCTAGCACTACCTCCTATCCCCCAAACAACAACAAAAACCCACCTAGCATGCAAGTGATATCTAGGACTCAGTCCTCAGCACTAAGTAGGAATGGGACCAGCCATTGCAAACATCTAAAATAACGTCATTCCTGATTCCATACCCCACCACATGCCCATAGCTTCTCTCTTCTTTGTCTAGTTCCCCATGTGCCTTTCTTTCTGAGTTTACCTGCCCAAGATGGCTTGTTAACTACTAATTCAGTGTGTCAGACCCCGCCCCCCCTTTCTTTGCATTAGGAATCCTCCACAAACTCCACTGTGTTTGAGTTCTGGTATCTCACACAGACTCTCAGCTGTTCTGTATGTTGCCTTGTAACAGTCAGTCCATTGGCTATAGCTGACTATGTAAAACATAAAACCCTGTAGAACCAAAGTGTGGTAGCATGTACTTGTATTTCCGATACTTAGGAGGGAGAAGCAAGAAGATCTCGACTTCAAGGCCATTTGACTACACAGGAAGGCCCTGTCTCAAAAACGGGAAAAAGTGATGAGTTTCTCTGGCTTTCATTGCACAGAAAGAGGCTAAACAACCTAGCCTCATCGCAGGCATTTTCAGCATCTGCCCGAGCCATGTTTTCTTTCTGGATTGTTTGTTTTATATTTATTCTATTGTTTGTGTGTTTTGTCTGCATATATGTATGTGTACTGCATGTGGGCTTGGGGCCTGAGGAGGTCAGAAGAAGGTACCACATCCCTTGGAATTGGAGTTACAGACGGATATGAACCACCATGTGGGTGCTAAGAATTGAACCTGGGTCCTCTGCAAGAACAGCAATTGCGGCTTAAACACAGAGCCATTTCTCTGACTTCTTTCTGTTTTGTTTTGAGACAGGATTTCATTATGTAGTCTAGGCTAGCCTGAACTTCATATATTGCCTAGCATCTCCTTGAACTCACAGTCTTTCTGTCTCATCTTCTCAAATGATGAGATTACAGGCATGTGCCAGAATACCCAGCATTTCCCATGTTTGTAAGTTGTAAATATAATTGCTATGATATCCTGATTGTTCTCATACCCTCCTTCAAATCAAGTTTGTTTGCTATTCTTAGCCTAAATATTAACTGGCCTAATTTTGGGAGTAAGTTTGTTTGTTTGTTTTTTGGTACTGAAGATCAAACTAAGGGCCTCACATATAGTAAATAAGCAGGCAAACATGCTACCACTAAACTGTGCCTCTGACCCCATTGGAAGGTCATTGCTAGTTTGTAACCTTCCCATAGGTAGAAGAGTCTCATGTTCGTCCTTGGTCCTGCTATATAACCATAGTTATAGAATGAAGAATGAACAAAGGACCATCCCATTGGACATAACAAATGCTCTTGATACTTTGTGGTCTAGAGCTGTAGAAGAAGCTCATGGTAGGCAAAGCAACCTTTTCACAGTGTCCTTTTCTTTCTCTAGGTTCCAATGCTGAAAGCCAAAGGCCATCCAGTGCCTACAATGGAGACCTCAATGGGCTCCTGGTCCCAGACCCGCTCAGTTCAGGTGATGGTAACTCAACAAACAAACTTGGTATACGGACTATGCCACCCATTAACCTGCAGGAAAAGCAGGTCATGTGAGTACCTGAGCAGTAGTAATGACGGTAATGACATCATCGAAGGTTTTGCTTAGCTGTAGGGATAAGATTAAAGTCAAATGGGCAGTCAGCCTGTTTGCTCTCTATGGATGATCTGAGGCGGAGCACTATACCTCACTAAGTATGTACTAAGAGAAGAGATGAGGACAAGCTAAAGACTTGGCCTGGATGCCTAGTGTAGAATGGAATTAACCTCATGTGTCAGGAGGGAGGTGAGCAAGGGGAACTGTGTCTATGGGAACCAGGCAGAGCTGGGAATCTGGGACTAGACATCTTCATCGGGTTAGTATGTCCCTAGCACCCTTGACTGAGCCTTTTGGTGAACGAAGGACTAGGTTTATGTACCTCTTCCAGTTGCCTCTCTGGAGATGACAGCTCCACGTGCATTGGGATTTTGGCCAAGGAAGTGGAAATTGTGGCCAGCAGTGATTCTAGCATTTCCAGCAAGGCACGGGGGAGCAACAAGGTGAGTACCAGGATTTTGTGGCATATGTACTTACTGTATGGGAGTACTCTGCTGATTCCTATGGGAACCACTTTGATAAAGAATGTACCTTATTTTCAGAAAACCAGTGTTGACTCCCAAACTTCTGTGGAAATCTGACCTAGGAGATGTCAGTGGGTGCTAGGTTTGTTCCTGTGGACCTGTCCTGTCCTCAGGATTGTTAACTACTCCATCCCTCAGCTTCTTCAACCTTCCTTACTCTGAGTTCTCAGGTGAAAATCCAGCCTGTCGCCAAGTATGACTGGGAGCAGAAATACTACTATGGCAACCTGATTGCAGTGTCCAACTCCTTCTTGGCATACGCCATTAGGGGTAAGTGAGAACATGGAGCAAGAAGGAAGTGTTCTGCTACAAGCCCCAGAGATGCAGATGTATTCAGATGCTAAGGCACAGTAGAGGTTTGTTCAGGCTTCCTCAACATCTCCCAGGGCTGGGGGAGCTGGTCAGGAAAAGCAGACTTGGTACTGTGGTGATAATAGGTGGCAGGCAAGGGCAGGGCTCCTGTGCTGCTGCCTGGGCTAAACACTTGCTCATGATACTCCGCTTTTCTGATTCCAGCTGCCAACAATGGCTCAGCGATGGTCCGTGTGATCAGTGTCAGCACTTCGGAGCGGACCCTGCTCAAGGGTTTCACAGGCAGTGTGGCTGATCTTGCTTTTGCACACCTCAACTCTCCACAGCTTGCCTGCCTAGATGAGGCTGGCAATCTTTTTGTGTGGCGCTTGGCTCTAGTCAAGGGTAAAATTCAGTATCCATTCTCAGGCCAGGGGACTAAAAAGGCAAAGCTGGGCCTTGGGCCAGCTGGGGCTGCTAAGGGTTACATCATCATCTATATCTAGCCTTAACTCCCTACTCAGAGAAGAGATTTTAGTCCATATCCGACAGCCAGAGGGTACAGTACTGAACCACTTCCGAAGGATCATCTGGTGCCCTTTCATCCCTGAGGAGAGTGAGGATTGTTGTGAGGAGAGCAGCCCGACAGTGGCCCTACTGCATGAGGACCGGGTGAGAGCGCCAGCTATGAAGAAGGAAGGGTCAGAACTGCTGTACGTGCACATGGACTAAATACTTCCCTGTTCCCTAGGCTGAGGTATGGGACTTGGATATGCTTCGCTCGAGCCACAACACCTGGCCTGTGGATGTCAGCCAAATCAAGCAGGGTTTTATTGTGGTAAAAGGCCATAGCACGGTAGGCCTACAATGGATCTCCTCCCTACACCTTTCCCCTCTTCTTTGCTCTTCACCTACTCTCTATTTCCATAGCTGCCCAAGGAGCCTTACCAGTATGTTGCCCATGGGGATGTTGAAGACATTGGCTGTCACTTGTACAATTCGTCCCTAATCTAGCCGTGCTATGCAAGTCTGGTTTTGAGCCTGCCCACTTAAGTCAGTCACAGAAGTATGAGGCCACTGTTGGTCAGCCCAGCTCACTACCATCTTCATTTAGGAAGGGCTCATTCTTACCTCTGGTCAGGAGGCAAAGCAAAGCTTTTTGGGTTCTTTGCAGTGCCTAAGTGAAGGAGCCCTCTCCCCTGATGGGACTGTCCTGGCTACTGCGAGCCATGATGGCTTTGTCAAGTTCTGGCAGATCTATATTGAAGGTCAGGATGAGCCAAGGTAAGGCAAGATTTGAAAGACACTAGTGTCTGCTCTATTTAAAAAGATGGACAGATCTTTCACTCAGACTGTTGACCTGTCTAATTGCAGGTGTCTGCATGAGTGGAAGCCTCATGATGGGCGGCCTCTTTCTTGCCTCCTGTTCTGTGACAACCATAAGAAACAGGATCCTGAGTGAGTGAGTGGGTAGGCAAGTAGGTGGGCTTTTCTGTGGGCTTATAGCTGGTAATCAATCAGTGCCCGTTGCTTTTCAGGGTCCCGTTCTGGAGATTCCTCATTACCGGCGCAGACCAGAATCGAGAGCTGAAGATGTGGTGCACAGTGTCCTGGACCTGCCTGCAAACCATTCGGTAAACTAGAATGAGGGAGATAGACCAGGGATATAGCTTCTTTGAATTCTTAGTCTTACTTGGTCTGCTTCTTGGCCTCCTAGCTTCTCCCCAGATATCTTCAGCTCAGTGAGTGTGCCTCCCAGCCTCAAAGTTTGCTTGGACCTCTCAGCAGAGTATTTGATTCTTAGTGATGTGCAACGAAAGGTAGGCTGCTGTGGTGGTACGTCGAAAAGAGCTGGTGTTGCTGGGAAGGTCAGGACTGTGTGACACAGCCCGGCCCTTACAGCCTTGGTTGAGTTAGGAGTGCATGACTCATGCAGGTCCTCTATGTGATGGAGCTGCTGCAGAGCCAGGACGAGGGCCGTGCTTGCTTCAGTTCCATCTCTGAGTTCCTGCTCACCCACCCTGTGCTGAGCTTTGGCATCCAGGTTGTGAGTCGCTGCCGGCTACGGCACACTGAGGTCCTGCCTGCTGAGGAGGAGAATGACAGTCTGGGGACTGGTGAGGTGCCCTGGGGTCAGGGTTAAATGTTGGTATGTGGGACGTATCCATGCACGGAGAAGGCCAAGACCGTAATGATCCACACTGTGCTTTCAGAGAGTTCCCATGGAACTGGTGCCTTGGAACCTGCAGCTGGCGTGCTTATCAAGCTCTTTTGTGTGCACACTAAGTGAGTGCCAGGGAGGCCTGCATGTCCTGTCTTTGGTCCTCCTACCCTACTGGCCGTTTTGAGCATTCTGTTCTCCCCTCTGTTGTTCTTTAGGGCACTGCAAGATGTGCAGATCCGCTTCCAGCCACAGCTGAACCCTGATGTGGTCGCCCCACTCTCTACCCACACTGCTCATGAGGACTTCAGTGAGTAAGGGAACAGGAGGGAGACGGGGTCCACTGACGTGACTTTTGAGACCTCACTCAGCAGCTTTCCCAACAGCATTTGGAGAGTCTCGGCCTGAGCTAGGCTCTGAGGGGCTAGCTTCAGCTGCTCATGGTTCCCAGCCTGACCTCCGGCGCATTGTAGAACTGCCTGCACCTGCAGACTTCCTCAGTCTGAGCAGTGAGACCAAGCCTAAGTTGATGACACCTGATGCTTTCATGACACCCACCGCCTCCCTACAGCAGGTACTTACTCCCTCAATGGAGAGAGGTCTGGTAATGTCCCAGTAGCTGACCTTAGTGCTCATTCTCTGGATCTTCCCAGATCTCTGCATCCCCTAGTAGCAGCAGCAGCAGCAGCAGCAGCAGCAGCAGCAGCTCGCTAACAGCTGTGTCTGCTGTGAGCAGCTCCTCAGCCATGGACCCCTCCTTGCCCAGGTAAGGTAAAAATCAGAATTGGGCCTAGTGCCAGACTGTGACAAATTACAGTTGCTAATGCCTTACCTTTCTGCCAGTAGGCCACCCGAGGAGCTGACCTTGAGCCCCAAGCTGCAGCTAGATGGCAGCCTGACTCTAAACAGTAACAACAGCCTGCAGGCAAGCCCTCGAAGCCTCCTTCCCAGCCTGCTCCCAGCTGACAAAGTGATTCCCAAAGGACCTGGTCAGGTAGGGGGTGTGTGTGTGAGAGAGAGAGAGAGAGTGAGTGTGTGTGTGTGAGAGAGAGAGGCGGGGGGGGGATATGCTTGAGTATAAAGTACTGGGTAGCAGCCTGTGGAGAGCAATGGAAAAGACTGGAGCACTCTATTCCTACATATTTTTCTGCTGACCTTGCTTGGCCTTGGAAGTGTCACATTTCAACAGTTAGAGCCCTTTCATGTTCTCTGGAGGGCATCTCGTCAAGCCTCCTATCCGCACCTCTTGTGTGCTGTGGCCCAGCTTTCCACGTGCATCTCTCTCTCTTTCCTGATATATTATGGCCCATCACTACAGATCCCAGTACCTTATTTTTGTGCCCCTTAGCCCTTGTTACTTAAGCCTCTATCTTTGGCCCTTCTCAGGTGTCTTCGGCTGCCTCTGCACTATCCTTGGATTTGCAGGAAGTGGAACCGTTAGGGCTACCCCAAGCCTCCCCGAGTCGCACACGTTCTCCTGATGTGATCTCCTCAGCATCCACTGCCCTGTCCCAGGACATTCCTGAAATCGCATCTGAGGCCCTATCCCGTGGCTTTGGCGCCTCTGTTCCTGAGGGCCTCATTGAGCCAGACAGCATGGCCTCGGCTGCCTCAGCACTACACTTACTGTCTCCTCGGCCCAGGCAAGGCCCCGAGCTTGGCTCCCAGCTTGGTCTGGAAGGAGGCCCTGGGGATGGGGAGAGGCATAGTACCCCTTCTCTACTGGAAGCAGCCTTGACCCAGGAAGTTGCAACCCCTGACAGTCAAGTCTGGCCTACAGCACCTGACATTACTCGTGAGACCTGCAGCACACTGACAGAAAGGTGAGAGAGAGGCTTAGAAGGGGAAAAGTATGCTTGGGGTAGGGGTACATTAGAATTAGTCACTACTGAGTCAGTGTGTTTCCTTAGCCCCAGGAATGGCCTCCAGGAAAAGCACAAAAGCCTGGCTTTCCACAGGCCGCCTTATCACCTGCTGCAGCAGCATGACAGTCAGGACACAAGTGCTGAGCAAAGGTGAGCCACCTCTTTCGTCTCGTCCTCTACTGAAGGAGAGCAGCCAGTGGGCGGGCAGCGGGTGAGCAGGCGCTTCCCTCCACAGTGACCACGATGATGAGGTTGCCAGCCTTGCCTCTGCCTCAGGAGGTTTTGGCAGCAAAATTCCTACTCCACGGCTGCCTGCCAAGGATTGGAAGACCAAGGGAT
Source organism: Tokudaia tokunoshimensis (assembly GCA_036184795.1). Taxonomy (NCBI): domain Eukaryota; kingdom Metazoa; phylum Chordata; class Mammalia; order Rodentia; family Muridae; genus Tokudaia; species Tokudaia tokunoshimensis. The sequence goes on from BTHU01000020.1 coordinate 32,936,546, forward strand.
CCCCTCGGACTTCACCTAAGCTCAAGAGGAAAAGCAAGAAGGATGATGGGTAGGAGGACTCTGGGACCAGGGCCAGGGGTGGTCTCCTAAGCTGCCTGATGTGACCTGCAATGCTTTTTTGCCTATGTAGGGATTCAGCTGTGGGATCCCGGCTCACAGAGCACCAGGTACCCATGGGGCCCCATCCCACAAGGGTGGGAAGGACTCTGCGCTAAGAAGGACAGACATTGTGTAAGTTGTCAGTGCTTCTGGCAGGTGGCAGAGCCCCCTGAAGACTGGCCAGCACTGCTTTGGCAGCAGCAAAGAGAGCTGGCAGAGCTGTGGCATAACCAAGAAGAGCTGCTACAGCGTCTCTGTGCCCAACTTGAAGGTCTTCAGAGTACTGTCACAGACCATGTAGAACGTGCCCTGGAGACCCGGCATGAGCAAGAGCGTATCCTTGGGGTAGTGGCCCAGCATGGCAGTTGGCTGTGGTAGCATTTTTGCCTACAAAAGGCATAGGTCCTGTTGTAGGCCTGTTCCTTAGCTCCACCACAGAACGGCGGCTGGAGCGGGCACTGGCCGAGGGGCAGCAACGGGGTGGACAGCTGCAGGAGCAGCTGACACAGCAGCTATCCCAGGCATTGTCTTCAGCTGTGGCTGGGCGGCTAGAGCGCAGCATAAGGGATGAGATCAAGAAAACAGTTCCTCCATGTGAGTTTTCCATGAGGTTTCTTTTGAGTGGGCCAGGTGGGTGTAGGGCACGTTCAAACTTCTGGTTCCATCTGCCTGCCTCTCCTAGGTATCTCCAGAAGTCTGGAGCCTGTGGCAGGCCAACTAAGCAACTCAGTGGCTACCAAGCTTACAGCTGTGGAAGGCAGCATGAAAGAAAATATCTCTAAGCTACTCAAGTCCAAGGTGATGTAGGGTCCAAGATGGGGGAAGTGTGGCTAGACAGGTCAGATTGGACTCGAGCTTTCAACTTGACCCCTCCCTATATTTTAGAACTTAACAGATGCCATTGCCCGAGCAGCTGCAGACACGTTACAGGGACCAATGCAGGCTGCCTACCGAGAAGCCTTCCAGAGTGTGGTATTGCCAGCTTTTGAGAAGAGTTGCCAGGCTATGTTCCAGCAAATCAATGACAGCTTTAGGCTGGGCACGCAGGAATGTGAGTGGTGTCATAAAACCCAAAGTAGTAGGAGTGGTTGTACTCTGGTGTTACCCCTTTTATCATCCCATTGTTACCCTGCAGATTTGCAGCAGCTTGAGAGTCACATGAAGAGCCGGAAGGCACGTGAACAAGAAGCTAGGGAGCCTGTGCTAGCTCAGCTTCGGGGCCTGGTCAGCACCCTGCAAAGTGCCACCGAGCAGATGGCGGCCACTGTATCTAGCAGTGTTCGGGCCGAGGTGCAACACCAGCTGCATGTGGCTGTGGGCAGGTGTGTGGGCTGAGCGCTGGATGAGGCGGTAGGTTAGGAAGGGCCAGGACGGGCTACCTGTCCACCTCACATGCTCACTTCCTTTTGCAGCTTGCAGGAGTCCATCTTAGCACAAGTGCAACGCATTGTCAAGGGTGAAGTGAGTGTGGCACTTAAGGAGCAGCAGGCCACCGTCACCTCCAGCATCATGCAGGCTATGCGTTCAGCTGCGGGCACGCCTGTCCCCTCTGCCCACCTTGACTGCCAGGCCCAACAAGCCCATATCTTGCAGTTACTGCAGCAGGGCCACCTCAATCAGGCCTTCCAGCAGGTATGATAGTGTTAGGCCTTAATAATTGAGTAGCGCTTGACAAAGATGTGTCCTGACAAGGTGTACATACCATATACCCACTTCCCCAGCAGTCTCTGGGCTGTCTGTCAGACTCATTAACTCTTTTTTGGCTCTCCAGTCAGTTGCCACTGTTGCTCCTTCATGCTAGACCACTTTCCTTCTACCTTATCCACCTTTTCTGAGGAAAACTTTGTAATCTGATTTTCTCAAGTAGCCTTACAGCCCTATCAGAGTTTCTGAACTTCCCTTCTGGAACTCTTCTGGCCATCGGCCATACACCTCAGATAAGAAGCTTCCATCCTGGCATCAGGGATGAATTAGCGTGCCATCTTGTTTTACTCCAGGCGCTGACTGCTGCTGATCTCAACCTGGTGCTGTACGTGTGTGAAACTGTGGACCCAGCCCAGGTTTTTGGGCAGCCGCCCTGTCCACTGTCCCAGCCTGTTCTCCTTTCCCTAATCCAGCAGCTAGCCTCTGACCTTGGGACTAGAAGTGACCTCAAGCTCAGGTGAGTGGGGCAGTCAGGAACCAGAAGGTGAGCTAGAGAACAGTTTATAGCAGACACCCACTCTTCCCTGACTCCCATCCCTAATTTTTCTACCTATATTCTCCACCCATTCCCATATGAGGCTTAGACAGTTTCTTTTTCATTATTCCTCTGGGCTTCCGTGCCACCAGGGGGCACTCCTTTCTGCTGCATCCAGCTATAGCCTGCCTTTTGCCCTTATCCCCAGCTATTTGGAAGAGGCTGTGATGCACCTGGACCACAGCGATCCCATCACTCGAGACCACATGGGCTCTGTCATGGCTCAGGTGCGCCAGAAGCTCTTCCAGTTCCTGCAGGCTGATCCACACAACTCACTTGGCAAAGCTGCCCGCCGCCTCAGCCTAATGTTACACGGCCTTGTGACCCCTAGCCTCCCTTAGCCATTTAAACAGGGATGGGGTGACACTGAAGGCCACCTGACAGGTTTAGGTCAAGGCAGGGCCATGTCTGCTGCTTTCCTGCTCAGGCCTTCGTCTCTGGTGTTTGGAGTGAGGTAAGCAGCAGGGCACACTGGCAGTGGCTTCCTGATTGTGGTAACCAGCAGGGTTAGGCTGGGCCCAAGGCACGTATTGTGCCTTCTTGGGTCCTGCCATGCCTGAAGCATGACCCCAAGATCGTGACATCACTTGAGTTGAATTTTCCATGTTCCTTTTTACCTCTAATTTGGATCTTTTTGTTTTTGAAAAACATTGAGAAATTCAATTAAAGGCTTTTGGAATAAAACTATGTGTGTGGTTTTAGTTTGTCTTTGATGTGACTGTTCTTTCCTCCCTTTGGGGAAGTCTGCCCAAACCAACCCACCCTGGGGTCCCCTGGCACCCATTCTCATCTGGTAAACTGCCTTCTCACACCTCCCCTGTCTAATTCAAGCAAAGCAAAGCGCCTAGAGCATCAACTTGCCTCCTCTCCAGGCAGTTTTTTGCCCTCTGGGGTCCTTCCTTGCTCCTCTGCCTATCTGGATGTCGGAGGTGGGGCTGTCAGCTGGGATGATGCTCCGCCTCCAGCTCCCATCCAATCAGAATCCCTTCCTCTGTGGGCTTGGTCCACAGGCAGCTCTCCAAGCCTCTAGCTCCGGCACTAGGCTTCCAGCCAGGGATGATGAGCTACTGCTGCCTCTGGCGCCGCCGCCGTCAGGGGCTACCCTGTGCTCTGACGCTGTTACTGCTACTGCCACTCGGTGAGTGTGAGCGTCCTGGGCGCAGGCTGCAAACCCTCTCAGAGGTCCTAGCCAGACTGGGTATAGGGTATGGGAGCAAAGGAATTCGAGATGAGCAGTGAGGGCTCTAGGAAGTTGTGATAGTGGCTTCAGGATGGAAAGTACTGTGTAAACAGCTCAGTCGCTGGGGAAGAACCTTTGAAATTCAGTAGCCCCTCTTCTCACAAAGGGAGTGTGTGGCCCCTAGTAGAGCTCAGGCCGTGGACCCCGAGCTTAGAGTGACTGACTTTGAACCCTACCCTGCCTGCTCGGCTTCAGCAGACACACTTATCTTTAGCGAGGCAATGAAAGTGCCTCGCTAAAGCTCAGGAAGACTACAGGAAACCGCCTTCTGCCCATGACCTCATCTTCCAGACCCCACACCCCTGAACCCCTGTCTTTGACCTGGACTTCCAGGAACCAGAGAATGAACTAAGCTCTGGGACCCAACACCCCCTTTTTCGTCCCACATCTCACACCTCCATGTACTTCACAGTCCAAATCCCACATTGAGAGTTAAGACAAGTGATCTCCACATACCCTGAAGTTCCCTGGGGGCACCTCTTCACGCTGAGTCACGTCCCAAGAGCAGTATCAGGTAAACAAGGTCCTAACAAATGGACTCTAGCTATTAGCTATTAACCATTCTCCATTCCCAACCCACTCCTAATCTGTACCCCACCTAGCAGTGGCCTCTGAGGGCCCAAACCGCTGCGATACCATATACCAAGGCTTTGCTGAATGTCTCATCCGCCTGGGGGATGGCATGGGCCGCGGAGGCGAGCTACAGACTGTCTGCAGGTACCAGCAGGTGGGAGGCAATGGGTTGGTGGGAGGCATCAACCCAATCTGTGCAACTGTGCCACCACCTCAGGGCCCTGTGTCTCTCTCTTCCTAGTCCAAATCTTTGTGCTCTAACTCCCCTAACCCCATTCTGTAACAGATCCTGGAATGACTTCCATGCCTGTGCCTCTCGAGTCCTGTCAGGCTGCCCAGAGGAGGCTGCTGCAGTGTGGGAGTCATTGCAGCAAGAAGCTCGCCGTGCCCCACACCCAGATAACTTGCACATCCTTTGTGGCGCTCCTGTGAGCGTTCGGGAGCGAATTGCTGGCCCAGAGACCAACCAGGAGACACTACGGGCCACAGCTCCCGCGCTGGCTCCAGCCCCAGTGCCTGCCTTGCTCGCCGCTGCTCTGGCGCTTGCATGCCTCCTGGGACCTTTGGCCTAAACAGTCTGGCTGGCCAGCCAACAGTGCCCTCCACTCCCACCACTGGCCAGCCAACAGTGCCCTCCACTCCCATCACTGCCTGCAGTGGCTGCCATGTGAGCTCTGCAGTGTGCACACTTTTCATTAAAGGTATTTATATTTGCACCACACTGGTTCCTTTTTCCTGGCTGTAGCTCTCTCGGCTAAAGCAGGGACCCCTAGAAATTATCTCAGCATGGAATGTGCATGCCTCAGAACCTCCACAAGGGATTCAATCATCCTTACAAACATTCATTTTGTGATGGCACTATTGAGGTTTCTTTCCATTATGCTATAGGTCTCAAGAGCATCCTGGGTCCCAAGAGCTCTGGTAGAGACCCAAGATCTGCCAGAATGCACAGCCTTCTCTGCCTTTCCCAACCTGGCAGAAATGTGGTGGTGGTGGTGGTGGTGGTGGTGGTGGTGGTGGTGGACTATAATGGGGTCCCCGGGTAAGAGTTCTCCACCTCAGACTTCTATCCTCAACTACTCACACCTGGTGGCCAGTCGAGGTCTCAGGTTCCTTGCAGCCTCCTGATGTGTCACCTGCTTCTCCCTCTACTAAACCTCCGCCTTCAGCACATGCTCAGACTCAGTGCTCAGTCTTCTGAGGTCTGGACTGTCCAAAGAGAAACCCATCCCGAAGTCCCTGTCTAAGTGTAAACTCGAACCCCTGACAGGATCAGAAGTTACAGAAGCTGAGGTCATAAAGAGGGGTGCTCTGGCTTCTGCTCTCCACAAGTTTGCACTTTGGGGTCTGCAGTAAGGAAATAACATGATTCAAGAGGGTATTGTGGAAGCAACAGTGCTCCACAAAGAGTGTGAGGTGTGGGCAGAGCCCCTGTTCATTGCACTGGGGCCAGAAAAAAAAGGTTAATACTATGTCTTCTTTTTTTAAACTTTTTCTCCTCCTCCTCCTCCTCTCTCCTTTTCTTTTTTAAGATAGGCACTTCCTATATAGTTCTGGCTAGCCTAGAACAGGCTGACCTCAAGTGATCCTTAGAGTGATCCTTCTGCCTCTTCTTCCTAGGTGCTAGAATTACAATATGTTGCCATTCCTAACCTTAAAAATTAGAACTTTTGTGAACGTTGTAATGGCTTGCGTTAAGTCCCGTCCCTTTTACTTACCAGGTTCTGCATAAGTCAGCTCTGCCTTCCTGTAGAACCAGCTCTGCCTGCCCAGTCCTTGTGGATGGGAAGTCTCAGAGGTGAGGTAGTACACGGGAGGTGATAGCACATATGAAGGGCAGCCTTATAAGTGCCTCAGAATAGCTGGGAACTTGCTCAGCAAAGTGCTTGTCCCACAAGTGTGAAGACCTCAGTTTGGCCCCTAGGACCTATGTAAAACAGAATGGTGGCATGCACTTGTAGTCCCAGCCCTTGGAAGGCAGAAACAAGTGGATCTCTGGAACTTGCTGGATAGTTAGCCTAGCCTAATCAGTAAGCTCCAGGCCACTGAGAGACAGAGATATCTCAAAAAACAAGGTAGATAGCACCTGAAGAATGATGTCCATGGTTGACCTTGGTATGCACACTCCCACTTCATACATATTTTCTCTCTCTCTCTCTCTCTCTCTCTCTCTCTCTCTCTCTCTCTCTCTCTCACACACACACACACACACACACACACACACACACAGAGAGAGAGAGAGAGAGAGAGCGAGAGAGAGAACAGGCCAATGAGATGACCCAGCACTCAGTGAGTAAAGGTACTTGCAAGGAAGTCTTATAGTAGGAGACATCTGACTCCCACAAGTTATCCTCCACATAGGAATTGTTATATGTGTGCACATGTACTTATACTTAAAGAAATAATTAATAAAAATTAAAATTTGTCATAAAAAAGTGGCACCAGAAATCTTTGCTGATATGAAGATGGATTTATAAGAGAGGCTGTTAGCTGTCAGCTGGGAAGAAGCTTGACAGGCCAGGCTTGTAACATTCATGATAGGAGACTGTTTACACACATGCACAGACAAGAAAGACAGACAGACAGAGAACAGGTGTGATGAAATCTGCTTAGACTCTGAGGTGACAGGTGTCTCTAGAGACCTCCACTCAAGTGTTCAGGAGAAATACTATCTCCCCCAGTTTCTTAAACATTTCCCACTATGCCTGGCTCCCATGAGCCATTTTTCTTTCTCTGACTCTACCTTTGCCCCCATATTTTACTGACCTAGATATTTTTCAGAAATTTATTTTTATTTAGATGAATTTATTTTATATGCATGATTTTTGCCTGCATTTATTTATGAACACCACATGCCTGATGTCCCCAGCTCAGAGAATTGCCACATCTCCTAGAATTGGAGTTATGGACCTTTGTGAGGTATCACATGGATGCTGGGAACTGAACCTGGGTTTCTATAAGAGAAACAAGTGCTCTTAGCCTCTGAGCCATCTCTCTAGCCCCCCCTTTTTTAGATTGATTGATTGATTGATTGATTGTAAGTGAGTACACTGTCGCTCCCTTCAAACATACAAGAAGAGGGCATCAGATCCCATTATAGATGGTTGTGAGTCACCATTTGGTTGCTGGGAATTGAACTCAGGACCTCTGGAAGAGCAGTCAGTGCTCTTAACTTCTGAGCCATCTCCAGCCCTCCAGCCCCTCACTGACCTAGACTTTTATCTCCACATCTGTCAACAAGAAACATGCTCACCACATGTTTCTAAAGGAGAAATTCCAGAGAAGAACAAAATCCTGACTCTGCTGCCTTTGACCACCAGAAACTTTTCAAAAGAACAATGGAGTCTCCATTCTTTGAGGTGTATCTTTTTTGTGGGGAGTCTCTCTGTGTACTCCTGGCTGTACTGGAATTCACTACATAGACCAAGCTGACCTCAAATACATAAAGATCTTCCTATTTCCACCTCCTAAATACTGGAACTAAAGTTATGTAGCACCTTGCCAGGCCTGTATATCTGTTTTATAAAATACATCTATTGTGTGTAGGTATGAGCGAGGGTGCTTGTGGATGTGCCACAGTACACAGGTGGAGGTCAGGTGGAGATCAGGAGAAAATTAACAGAAATCAATTCTCTCCTTCCACTATACTTGATTGACTCAGGTCACCATCTTGCAGGCAGTGTGTGTGTGTGTGTGTGTGTGTGTGTGTGTGTGTAGGTAGGTAGCCCTAGCTGTCCTGGAACTTTATTTGTAGACCAGGCTGGCTTCAAGCTCACAGAGATTTGCCTACTGTTGCCTCTTGAGTGTTGGAATTAAAGGCATGAACCACCACGCCCAGCTTACATCTAATTTTTTTATTAGAATATTCTTTCCTAGTTATTCTTGGTCAACAAGAAACAGATGTTTCTTGGTTGGTCTCCCCTCTTCTAGGAAGTACTCTGTAACTGAATATAAGCTGAATGAAAAGTATCTCTAGATAGACGCAGAGCTGGGGCTTTTCCCTGTCTCAATATAACACTGGATTGTGACTGCCTACATCCCAGTGAAAATTCCCTAATGTGGACTTCTTAAAGGTAAAGAGTGCTTTTTGTGTCTCCAGCACCTAATCTAAGAATAAAGAGTGCAGCGTAGAGAATAAGGAATGAAAGAATCTTTAACTCCAACATCGGCATTTTTATAGTCAATGTGAGCTTGTACTAAAATGATTCCAGGGCATGTCATTCTGGGACACGTCCCTCAGCATGGGCGTATGGCTGGGAGGGATATGCTGGGGCTTGATAGTTTTCTAGACCTAGTAAATGGCCAGGAACAGCATGCTTCTAAGAACAGGGATGGCTGCTCTGGCCAGCCATGGGGCAGGGGTGGGGTGGGGTGGGGTGGCAGATTACAGTCCTCCTACAGTGACCTACTTTTACTCTGATGCTTTGCTCCCTAAGTCCCTACTCTTCCATGGGCTGGGATGGAAGGATGAGTGGGGGAAGAATTTGCTCTCTGGCCAGGGGCTTAAAGGCTTTATGGGTTTTATCTCAGAGCTAGAGCAGAGGATTGGGATGATAGCCAAGATGCTGTGGCCTGGCCTGGGCACAGCCGCCTAGGTCTAAGCATGGTCACAGTGTTCTACCACTGTAGATCTAGAGACAAGGTGTAGTTGACTGTTCAGATGTCCTGGGGCCAGTTGCCATCATACCAGAACACTTTCCTACCAGGCCTGTGCTTTCCTAAATCAGTACCTGAATATAGGGTACAGTAAAGACTTGTTAATTTATTGGCCAAATACCTTGACAAATGAAAGCATATAGATTTCTGAGTGTTATCATCTCTGAACTTCTATTATTTTTCTATTATTCTATTATTTTTATTGTGAGGTTAAAAATTATGATTATAATATGTTTATAATCATTATAAGGATAGGAAATTCATATGGAAAGTCTTGAGGGTGACATCTTCCCCAGGAATTCTGTGGAAATGTCAGAGCTGAGATTGGATCCCAGATTTGGCCCCAAAGTCAATGCTCCTTTTTTTGTTGTTATTAAAATTATTTATTTATTCACTTTACAACACAATATCAACCTATCAGCCCTTCCTCTCCTCCAGTACCCCATCACACAAGTCTTCCCCCCATTCCACCTTCTGTCTCTTTTAAGAAGGGGAAGTCCTACTCTGGGTATCACCTCTCCTTGTGCTGTTTTTTTAGGCAGGGTCTCCCTGTGCAGAAGCCCTGGGTATCCTGTTTCTATAGACAGACCATGCTGGCCTTGAACTCAGAAGTCCACCTGCCTCTGCTTCCCACAACACACAATGCAGGGTTCAAGTCCATGTTTTTAGTAATTCCATTACCTTTTGGGAAACAAATTTCATTGTTGCTGTTTTGAGATAAGGTCTTAATCTGTATCCCAAAAAGACCTAGAACTACTATAACCTGCCTATTTTTGACCTCTCACTGCAATATATCCCCTCAGATTCCTGAGTGCCAGGATTACAGAAATGTGGGAACACACTGATAAATAAATTGGTTTTTTTGTTTGTTTGTTTTTTGGGTTTTTTTTTTTTGGTTTTTCAAGACAGGGTTTCTCTGCGTAGCCCTGGCTATCCTGGAACTCACTTTGTAGACCAGGCTGGCCTCAAACTCAGAAATCCACCTGCCTCTGCCTCCCAAGTGCTGGGATTAAAGGTGTGCGCCACCACTGCCCGGCTGATAAATTGTTTATTGAGATAGGACCTAAATATATACAACAGGCTAGCCTGGAACTAAAGTCTTTCTTGCTACTACTTCCAAAGTACTAGGATTCCAGGCTACAAGAATTAACACACTAGATTTTGAAACAACTTTTACTTTTTTTAAAAAGACAAACTATTCTACATAGAGAAACCCTGTCTCGAAAAAAAACAAACAAACAAAAAAAAAAAACCAGAAAAAAAAAGACAAAATAGTTAAAGCTTTATCATGCAAAACAGACAAATAATTTTTTTTCTTTTTTTAAAAGAATCTTTGTTTATTTTTGAGACGGGTTTCTCTGTATAGTCCTGACTGTTCTGGAACTAGCTCTGTAGACCACACTGGCCTGGAACTCAGAGATCCTCCTGCCAGAGTGCTGAGATTAAAGGCATATGCCATCAAGCCCAGCTTTGTAACAATATGTTTTTGTTTGTCTGTTTGTTTCAGTCTGGTGATTAACTTAAATCTGTTTTTGCATCGATAAATTAAAAACAAATTAGCTCGGGCGTGATGACGCACCTTCAAGAACCCCTTCATCTCTAGAATCTTGACTTTTTTTTCCATTTCCCTCAGTCATCACATTTCCCAGAACTTTTTCCTCCCTGGCGGTGAGGAGCCACAAAGAAACCCACCCCTCAAGAAGAGCCCGTCTCCGCCCCGAAGTTGTTGATTGGCAGGCACTCAGAGGCCGCCCACCGCGTCCGCGTCTGGAGGCTCCGCCTCTGTTTCTCCCCGTAGCCGCCCAAGTTTGTTTTGGCGTCAGGCGCGCGCAGTAATGACGCCACCATGCTGACGCGGGAGGATGGCGGCGGCGCCCGTGGCCTGGGCTGGGAGACGGTGGGCTGAGCCGCCGAGACTCGGGAGAGCCCGCCGCCCGCGCGAGGTGAGGGGCTTCGGCCTGACCGGCGTGAGGGACCGGCGAGTTCGGCGGCGGCCAGGGCCTGGCGCGACTCCGAGCCCTCGGCCCCTGTGCACTGGGGCCTGTGGGCTGGGAAGCAGGCCGGGCCGTGGCTATCCGCGGTCTCCGGGCTTGGCCTCGAAAGCTCCTGCCGCGTTAGGCCCGATGGACTTGGTCAGCAGCTTGTCTGATGCCCAGCAGGTTGATCTAACCTTGTGTGCGGCGCCTACTCCACACCCTTCCCTTGAGACTGAATGCCAGGGTCCTGCGGGGGCCATCGATAACTTCCACGTACTGGCTGGAAAAAGGGCCAGAGAGTCCAGCTGGGTCGCTTGCAAGGCAAACATGTCATACTTACAAAGAGAGCCCCGCTCAGTCCTCTGAAGTTGCTGCATGTATATAATTCGCACCAGAAAAATCACTAGTTAAAATCGCCTCCTTAGTCACTGTAGGGAAAAACTAAACCTTGTAGCCTGCAGCATTCAAAGCTCTTCATAGGATGTGGCTTACTTAGCCCTACAGTGAACTTCTGTGCTGCATTTATGTAGTAATATTGTTGAGGCATGTGAGCCTCTGTGGTTTCATACCCTCGAGGTTCAAATAGCTGCTTTCTCGGTTTGTGAAACTTCAGTTCATTTCCACCCTCACATTTTCCACAGGAAATTTACCTGTCTCCTTTTAAATCTACCACCGATGTCTTTTCCTTCGAAAACTCCTGCATTCACACAGCAGTAGTGTTTAGTTAAAGCTATTGGGACACTGACTTTTGAATGGATACAAATTAAGCCTAAGGAAACATCTGTCATGGCCAGCATCTTGAGATAGTCACAACAAACAGTGACATCTCAGAGTAATTTTTCAAGATACAAATTAAAGAGTTTTTTTTACTCTTAGATAGATGTGGTGTACTAAACTTCTGATCAGTGAAGGCCAGTTTAGGCTACATAGTATATTTAGGACAGACCTTGGATATATGAGACCCTGTCTCAAAAAACAAAGTACCCCAAAGCCCTTGTATGATGGTGCATACGTGTGATCACTGCACTCCTGAGACAGAAGCAGGAGGATGCCCAAAAGTTAAAGGACAATCTGATATAGTGAGTTCCAGAGGCTGTCTTGGGGGAAAAAGTTTTCACTTTATTTTTCTGCTGTCGTTATTGATAGATATTGAACCCAGGGCCTGAACCCTTTTTACTTAGCTACATGGTCAGCTTATGATTTGATTTCAGAAGTTGTATGATAGCTTAAATGCTGTAACCCCAGCATTTGGGAAGCAGAAGGAGCAGGATTACCATGAATTTGAGATGATCCCAGACTGCATATCAAGTACCAAGTCAGCCAGAGTGAGATCTTGTCTCATGAAGCAAAACAAAAATAAGAAACAAAATATGAGCTAGAAACCTGTGCTTTTTTTTTTTTCCAGAGCTGAGGACCGAACCCCCAGGCCAAGCCCTCTACCACTGAGCTAAATCCCCAACCCCGAAACCTGTGCTTTTTAAAGTTGTCTTTAAGTCTCCTTCCTCCCCAGGTACAGTGATTGATCCTGGGCATTTTGCATTCTAACAACTGAACTGTGTCCCCTTTTCAGAAAATTGTGATAAGTGTGCTGGGGCAGTGGTGGCGCACGCCTTTAATCCCAGCACCTGGGAGGCAGAGGCAGGCGGATTTCTGAGTTTGAGACCAGCCTGGTCTACAGAGTGAGGTCCAGGACAGCCAGGGCTATACAGAGAAACCCTGTCTCGAAAAACCAAAAAAAAAAAAAAAAAAATTGTGATAAGTGATGAAGTCAGGGTTGTGCACACCTGAAATTCCAGCATTTAAAAGGCTGCGACAGAAGGATTGCTCTAAGTTTGAGGTCAGTCCTGCTTCTATAGTGAGCTTACCAGTCAGTCTAGCCTGAGCTACAGAGTGAGACCCTGTCTTGGAAATGAGAAAGAAAAGCTAATGACATTACTGTACTTCTTGGATGAAGAGTTATGTTGTCCTAGGAAGCTACTGGCCTTGTAGACTGTTATGGTTTGTTGCCCATACCTTGGACTTTGAAAGATCTAAATATATACTATATATAGTATATAATAGTATATATGCTTTCACCCACTGAGCTCCTTCTCCAGCCACATCGTGGTTGGTGTTTTTGTTTCAGACCTAATCAAGAACTAACTCTACCACTGAGGTAGAACCCCAGCCATCTCTTTCACTTTTGATTTTGAAATGGGGGTTTTTACCTCGTTGCCCAAGCTAGTCTTGAACTCATTCTGTAGCTAAGACAGGTCTTAGGATTTTCCTGCCTCAGTTTCCTGGGTAGCTTGGATTATGGGCCCTTCCCACCAGTCCCAGCTAGAAAATGTCATCATTTTCCCCCTTTGGTTTTTCTTTTTTTTCTTTCTCCTCCCTACCCCCTTTGGTTTTTTGAGGCAGGGTTCTTTGTGTAGTTCTGGCTGCCCTAGAACTCACTCTGTAGACCAGGCTGACCTTGAACTCACAAAGCTTGCCTGTCTCTGCCTCTTAGGTGCTGGGATCAAAGGCACACACCACTATTGCCTGCAAAATGTCTTTTAAAGTTGTTCTTCATATTGAGCTGTGTGTAGGATGATGCCCTATGTTTTGTGTTTTCTTCAAGGTCACTTGTAGGTATCTGAGAGCTCTGATAACACCATTTCTCATCCGACAGATGCAGTTGACCACTCCCGTAAAGGTCTTTAGGATGCTAATTTATTAGGGGATGAGTAGTAAAACCCCCATCTCAAAATCAAAAGTAAAAAAGATGGCTGGGGCTCTACCTCAGTGGTAGAGTTAGTTCTTGATTAGGTCCGAAACAAAAACACCAACTCAGGCTCTTATGCGTGAAGGGCAGATGGTTTATGATTATGAGCCTTCCCCATGCTCTAATTTTCTAACTTAAAAAAAGTTTACTTTTGTTGTGCTGGTTTTGAACCCAGAGCCTCACGCATGCATGCTAGGTAAGAACTTGGGTACAAGTTGTATTTACAGCCCCTAATTTTTCATTGTGTTGATGAATGTACCATGAGTTTTCTCATACGAATATCTGTTCCCTTGTGAATATGGTTTTTCAGTGTTGTTTCTAGAAATGGAATTGCTGGGTCAGTCTCCACGTTGTAGAAAGACAGAGTTCTCCAGCTCTGTCTGCAGCTGCTGCTGTTCAAGAGATTTATCTAAGAGGACAAGAATTTTTGTCTGGTGTGTGTTTGCCTTGTGATGATGAGAAGTTCAGTTTAGCAATCACCTATGCCTGAGATCACTGCCTTCCAAAACACAGTCTCGGGATCTTCTGGTTATTTATATCTGTGTGTGGCCCTAGCTGTCTTCAAACTCAGATCCATCTGCCTCTGACTCCCAAATGCTGGGATTAAAGGCATGCGCAACTATGCCCAGCTTGGTTCAGGATCATAAGAAGTTTAAAGGTTATCTTGCTTTACTGTGGGAGAAATTGTTGGTGGGTAATATTGGAGAGGGACAAATGCCTGTTTTCTACCATTGGGAGATTCACAAACCAGGACTCTGTTGCTAGCTCTTTTCTCTTGGCCTTCCCCATAAATAGAGTTAGATCTGGAAACTTGTGGACAGACTTCTTTGGGATTCAAGTAACCTTTAAAACCCAAATAAAACCTTTAAAACCATTGTTGTCAAGGCTGTTGAGCCACCATTGTGGCTTCTTTCTAAGTCTTGAAAGTACCTCAGAACCTTTCATTGTTGACTCACAGCAAATAGGAAACCAAGTGTCTACCATGTTTCTCTCATTGTTGACAGACTGAATGCTTCCTGAGCTTGGCCCTGTGTCAGGTTCCAAAGGAGGCGGGGAGAGCTAAGCAACAGGCCTTCATCAAGGAGCTGACTGTGGTGCAGCCAGACTGAGGGCTCATACCTACAATCCCAGCACGCAGGAGCTTAGGCAGGATGCTGCAAATTAGAGGCCAGCCGTGGCTACATAGTGAGTTCAAGGTCAATTAGGGATACATAACAAGACTCTTGTTAAAAAAATAAAGTTGTGAGCTGCATGATAGACTATAGTTAGCCTTTGGGTTTCTGAACATAGGCTCTTGAGAAAAGGGCTCAGCAGAGGTGTGTTTACTTACCACCTTAGTGATGTGAGGAAACAGCTCAGATACTTCTGAAACCTTTACTGTCCAATGGAAAGATCCTTGCATGGAGAACCAGGAAATCGGAGTCCATGATTGGCCACCTCTATTTGAGTAGCTTTGGATAAGTTCCCCCATGGGGATAGTGTCAGGGAATTTGGATAGTGTCAGGGAGGACAGTGGTGCCTAGTGCTCACTCCCTCTGTCACTGTCCAGCATACTTGGGCTTCCCCCGAGGAGTGGCTTGTATCAGTACAGGATCTGAAGGTGTAGAGCAGACACTGGAGAATCAGATCATTTCTGTGTTAGCTTTGTCACCTGGATAACTGATGTAATGTGACCTCAGGGGAGTCTTCTCTGAGGCTTCCACTCATCCCATCTACTCCAGTACCCGTGCTGGCTACTAAATTGGGCACATACACAAGAAATCTGGAGGAATAGGTTCTTCCCAAGCATTTGTCAGCCACCATTTTCCCCATGTCTTCATTTCCACTTCATCAATGTGGGAAAAGAAGTTAGCAGATGAGATGGTTTGTATATGCTTGGCCCAGGGAGTGGCTCTATTAGAAGGTGTGGCCTTGTAGGTATGCACTGTGGGTATAGGCGTTAAGACCTACACCATAGCTGCCTAGAAGCCAGTCTTCTCGTTTGCCCTTGGAACAAGATTAGAACTCTCAGCTCCTACTATGTGTTGCCTGCCTGGATGCTGCCATGTTCCCACCTTGATGATAATAGAATGAATCTCTGAACCTGTAAGCCAGCCCCAATTAAATGCTGTCCTTTATGAGTTACCTTGGTCATGGTGTCTCTTCACAGAAGTAAAACCCTAACTAATACCGCATATATGATTGGAACTGAGTATGCAAAAGGAATTTCTATGGGTTTGAAGCTTGCCTTGTATGCATAGTGAGTTCTAGGCTAGTCAGGGCTATCTAGAGAGACCCTGTCTCAACAAAACAAAACAGATGTGATTGGAATGTGGAACAGTCTTGATCATCTGGAGGATCTTACGTGTGTCCCCTAGCTTTCAGAACTGGTACCACTTCTCTTCCAGTTTCAATTTGTATTTGTGTTGGTAGAACATTGATAGCATCCTTCTAATTGGAATAAACAAATAAGTAAATAAAAAATTGGTGCCTTACTGCTAACTTTATTTAAAGGGAAAATTCAGGGCTTTTTCTTTATAAACCTTAGTTTTTCTCATCAAGTGTGTTTGGCTAAATATAGCTAATTATTGATTGGTAAGTCTAGAGTTACTCTTTCTCACTGGGTAGAAGTGACTTCTACCTGGCCCATGCTAGATATCTGTGCAGTTTGTATGCCCTCCTACCCTCTCAGCAGTGGTAGATATTGCTTGAGGATCAGGCCTCAAGGAATGCTGACCCAAGAACGGTCTTCTTCCTGGATTTCAATATATTTGTTTTCCTGAAGGAAGTGATGAGTCTGCAGAATTTTGGTTCACAGTTCTAATCTTTGGCCTCTATCAGAAGGAATCTACTTTCTAAGTGTCTTTGTTTAAATGAGATGTTCTGAATTAGGAGGACTGGTCCAGTGACCTGAGTTCAACTCATAGGACCCACATGGTAGCAGGAGATACTTGTCTCCTGTAAAATTACTCTGATCTATTTACACACACACACACACACACACACACACACACACACACAAATAAATAAGTAAATAAATGTAATACAAATTTAAAAATTTGAAGACTACATACATGTAAGTCCATGTGGACCCACCTTTGTAGTTTGGTAGTTCTATACCCTGAAGATGAATTGTTTCCTTTCATGTAAGGAATGATAAACTTTATTCTGCTGAGTACCATATTGGCATACTAAGTAAAATCTGAACTCTTAGTCTGTGCTCATCAAAGTCTTCCTTTATATCTGACAGATTTCGTTTTTCCTTTTCTGTATATCTCTCTGTGTGTGCACGCACAGGTGTGAGTGTGTGCACACATGCAGGCACTTTTACCTTATTTTTTAAATTCTCTCATACAATACATCCTGACAGGTTTCCCCTACCTCAACTCCTCCCAGCCCACACACTACTCTAAACCTTCCCAACACTAGATCCACTCCTCTGTTTCCCTTCAGAAAAGAGCAGGCCTCCCAGGGATATCAGCCAAACACAGCATAGCAAGATGCGCTAAGACCAAGTACAAACCCTCATATAAGGGCTGGGCAAGGCAACAGGTAGGAGAACAAGGGTCCCAAGAGCAGGCAAAAGGGTCAGAGACACCTCCATGCCCACTCTTAGGCGTCTCCCAGAAACACAAAGCTAACAACCATAGAATACATGCTGAAGACCTAGTACAGACCCATGCAGGCTGTGATTGCCTCTTAGTCTCTGTGAACCCCCATGAGCCCTGCTTATTAGTTGATTCTGTGGGAGCTTTCTGAGTTGTTATGGGTGATGATTCTGGAAGAGGTTTTTAACACTCTGCACCAGAAGAGATGACCCAGAATAATAAGGAGTGATATTAACATTTAGGAAATGTGAAACTTCAACTAGAAGGGCCCAGGAAGACTAGGAGGGAAATAAACGGTGGTGTCTGGTGAACATGCTTACTCCTGTTAGGCTTGGAAAACAACATGAGACTTGATGCAGTGAGATCAGACCTAATTTTTCTAGACCCTCAATTGAGATTGAAGTTGCTTTTATTTTGTTTTGAGATAGGGTCTCTGTAACCTAAGCTGTCTCGGAACTCACTCTAACCCTGCCTGATTCTGAACCTATGATAATCCTCCTGCCTCAACCTCCTAAAATTTGAAATTATAGGTGTGAGCTATTACTATGCCTGGCTTCTGTACTCTAAGGTCTTTGTTTTTATTTGTTTTAAATTTTTGTTTGTTTGTTTTTCTGGACAGGGTTTCTCTGTGTGGCCCTGGCTGTCCTGGAACTCACTCTGTAGACCAGGCTGGCCTCGAACTCAGAGATCTACTTGCCTCTGCCTCCTGAGTGCTGGGATTAAAGGCGTGGGCCACCACTGCCCGGCTTTGTTTTTATTTTTATTTCACTTGAAAATTTTATGTATGTGGATGTGTTGCCTATATGTAAATCTGTGCACTACGTGTGTGCCTGGTGCCATGGGAGGCTAGAAGAGGGCCTCAGATCCCCTGGAACTGAAATTACAGACAATTGTTAGCTGCCATATGTATGCTAGGATTCAGACTTGGGTCCTCTGGAAGAGCAGCCAGTGCTCTTAAACTGCTGAGCCATCTTCCTATCCCCTACTGTAACATCTTGAGAGGTGAAAGGTATCCCTTTGGACAGAGCCTCATTATGTAGCCTTGGATGGCCTACAAGTTGCTATGTGGATCAAACTGGCCTCAAACTTGCATGATCTTCGTGTCTCTGCCTCCAGAGTGCTAGGATTTCAGATATGCACCACCATGCCTGACTTTATTCTTTGTTGTCATTGTCGTCGTTTTTTACTCTTTAATTGATTCTTTGTGAGTTTCTCATCATGCACCCCATTCTCATGCATCTCCCTGAGGAGAGAGTGACTTCATTCTCAATTAGACTGCATTTATCAAGAAAACAGGAAAGGGACAAGGACTGTTGTCCTTCAGGGATGTCCCTGGCTATTCTGACTTTCCGTCTTCTCTGTTTGCATAGGTGTAGACGGGGCACTGCCTACAGAGCAGGTCCTGCCAACCTCGCTGGAGAGGATGCCCCCGTGTCAGTGATGGGCTGTGGGACAAGCAAGGTCCTTCCTGAGCCACCCAAGGATGTCCAGCTGGATCTGGTCAAGAAAGTGGAGTCCGTCAGTGGCACTAAGAATGATGTATACAAGCACTTCATCACAGAGGTGGACAGTGTTGGCCCTCTCAAAGCTGGGTTCCCAGCTACCAGTCAATATGCACCTCCCTGCCCTGGTGTTCCCACTACTGGCCACACAGAGCCTCCCTCAGAACCACCACGCAGGGCCAGGGTGGCAAAGTACAGGGCCAAATTTGACCCACGAGTGACAGCAAAGTATGATATAAAGGCCCTAATTGGACGAGGCAGCTTTAGTCGCGTGGTACGTGTGGAGCATCGGGCAACCCGACAGCCATATGCTATTAAGATGATTGAGACCAAGTACCGAGAAGGGCGGGAGGTGTGTGAGTCCGAGCTCCGAGTACTGCGCCGGGTGCGCCATGCCAACATCATCCAGCTGGTAGAAGTGTTTGAGACACAGGAGCGTGTATATATGGTAATGGAGCTGGCTACTGGTGGTGAGCTCTTTGACAGGATTATTGCCAAAGGTTCTTTCACTGAGCGGGATGCCACAAGAGTGCTGCAAATGGTACTAGATGGTGTCCGGTATCTTCATGCCCTTGGCATTACACACCGAGACCTCAAGCCTGAGAATCTCCTTTACTACCACCCAGGCACTGACTCCAAGATCATCATCACTGACTTTGGCTTGGCCAGTGCCCGAAAGAAAGGCGATGACTGCCTGATGAAGACCACTTGTGGCACACCTGAGTACATTGCTCCTGAGGTTCTAGTTCGAAAACCCTACACCAATTCCGTGGATATGTGGGCACTGGGTGTCATTGCCTACATCCTGCTCAGTGGCACCATGCCCTTTGAGGATGACAACCGCACCCGGCTATACCGGCAGATCCTCAGGGGTAAATACAGTTATTTGGGAGAGGTGAGTTTATCTTGCCCTTGTTCCAGGGATGGTAGGAAGACCCCTCAGAGGGAAGGTATAACCTGAAGCTCCTGGTCAGAGGGGCCAGGCAGATAGGATAGGAGGTGACAGACCATCAAAGTGTCTCAGTTTGCATCCTCCTAAATGTCAGCCCTGAGGTGGGGACCTGGGAGCAGAAATCTTATGTGGGAGGTGGTTAAGTAGAGGAAGGGGGGGGTGACCCATAAAGAGGTAAATCTAATGAACAAGTACATCAAGAGATGGGCTGGCCAGCCTGGGCTACATAGCAAGTGCCAGGCCAGTTAGTGCTTGTCTTAGTTAGGGTTTTACTGCTGTGAACAGACATACTCTCTCTCTCTTTTTTTTTTTAATTTTTTTTTTTAAGATTTCTTGCTGGGCAGTGGTAGTACATGCCTTTAATCCCTCCCAGCATTTGGGATGCAGGCAGATTTCTGAGTTCGAGGCCAGCCTGGTCTACAGAGTGAGTTCCAGGACAGCCAGGGCTATACAGAGAAACCCTGTCTCAAAAACCAAAAAAATGGGCGGTGGTGGCGCACGCCTTTAATCCTAGCACTTGGGAGGCAGAGGCAGGCGGATTTCTGAGTTCGAGGCCAGCCTGGTCTACAGAGTGAGTTCCAGGACAGCCAGGGCTACACAGAAAAACCCTGTCTCGAAAAACCAAAAAAAAAAAAAAGAAAATCTTTTGATTCAGTGCACCTTTGCTTTGTTTTTTGGAGAGCATCTCATGTAGCCCAGACTGACCTGAAGCTCTATATGGTCAAGGATGGCCTTGAACTCCTTCTGCCTCCACCTCCTGAATTCTGAGTTTACAGGTGTGCGTCACCACTGTCTGCTGCCATTTCTGCCTGTTTTGCAACCTACACAGAAGGGAAGGAGCTCTGTGAGTTTGAGCAACTGTCTTCTGTGACCTGGTTTCTTCCCAGGGTTTCGGGCCAGGCTCTCTCTCATCTCCATAATCTGGCCCAGAGCCATGTCCCCTGTAAGTGTCACCCAAGGGCCTCAGATTGCTCGGAATCTCATGTCATATCATCCTCCCTGTTAGCTTGCAGATGAAGTTGTGTGGTTAGTCAAAGACATCCTTTCTCGGGAACGGGATTGCTCTTTTCTAAGAGGGTCCTCAGGTCATATATTTCAAAGGTGGCAATGATTTAAGGACAGAAGCCTTCTTCTAGGCATCTCAGTCACAGGCACTGGGGTGGTAACTTTGGCACCATTTATGAGATGATAACTTGACATTGACTCCTTTGCTATATGGGTTCTGAAGTAAAAGGCTACTACAGAACCTGATCCATTCCACAGGGTGATCAACACCCTGAAAGCTCATGCTTGGCCTCTTGTCTCTTTTGTATATTTAAGTTATTGATTATGTGATACAAAAAAGTTGACTCTCACATATCTGTGGTAGGTTAGTACTAAACAAGAGTGTAGGATGCCACAGGTCAGCCCGAGACTCCTGTCCTGTGGTCTGGAGAGGAGACTCAGGGACTATGTTAGGTTATAGCTGAAACTGATACTTTAAATAGAGTATGCATGTCTGAAAGTTGGAAGACTGTTTATATTCCGAGCTTTGTACAGTGCCAAGCTGTTGAGGGTTCCTCCAGATGACAGTGCAGTATGGAGCTCAACTAGAGGATGGTGGGAGAGAGAGAATGTGTTTCCCAAGTGGAAAGACTTGAAAAATCTATAAGTACACCCAAGAATTTCTGATTTTGGCAATTGTTGATCAAGCAGTTTATCTAATTGGAGCTTGCAGTCTTTCTTAACTGGCTGTTGATATCTGAGCATGGGGAGAATAACAAATGAGTGGAATTGGGAATGGACTCAGGCTCCTGTTTCTATTGGAATCAAAGACTAGCTAGAGATTCTGTGCTCTGTTCTGCTGGAGTCATGGACCATAGTCTGGGCCCTCGGTGTGAGTGTAGGAGCTGGGCATTACCCAGTCTTTGCCTCCACTAACCTCTAGTTGGAATGCATCAGTTCCCAGTTCAGAGTTAAATCCCTGGCAGAACCTGGTCATATTTCTCTGCATGTGGGTGCTGGGAATTAAATTCTGGTCCTCTGGAAGAATAGGCAGTGCTCTAACCACTGGGCAATCTCTCCAGCTCCCCTTAAGCTGTACTTTTAAAGGTACTTTTACGACAATAATAGGTCACCTAAAAATGATTTATCTGGGTGTTGCCTGGGGCAAGTGGCTTCCTTACTAGATTTGGTCCTCTGTGCTAGAGGCTTGTAATTTCCCCCCACCCCCATGTAGCCCTGGCTGTCCTGACCTGGAACCTACTCTGTAGACCAGGCTGGCCTCAAATTCAGAGTTCTGCCAGGCGACCAGTTATTTTTTTTTTATCCTACTGGTCACTGCTTACCCATAAACATATCTGGGAAAATATAAGAGAGATGAAAGTCTGTTCCTGTTTCCTGAATACCAGGCCCTGTGTGGTACCCTTGTTCCTTGCAGGATTTTTCCACACAGCCTCTGAGAGGCTTATGGACTTGAGCAGAAGGTTCCTGCAGGAAGTAGACTCAGAAAAGGGAACCCAGCTGACTGTGTTCCAGGGCAAATAGAACATTATTTGAGAGAATAGAGAAGAAGTGAAAGAGGCTAAGGGCTTGTTTTTGGGAACGCTGTGCTGCTAAGGAGATCCCCAGGTTCCAGACAGGACAAATGCAGCAGAAAGTGTTAGAGGAGATGGCTAATTAATTGGGTGGTGTTAAAAGAGCCAGCTTGGCTCATGAGCTTATTTGAAACAGATAATGGATTCTAGGTACTGGTACCACATGGTTAGGAAAGTGGTGCTAATCCTAGCTCTCTGCAGGAGGAGCATTGGCTTTGAGGGCAGATCTAGAAAGGCTTCTGAACCATCCTCTATGACCCAGAGAATATGGAAGCTTCTGCCCTCACATACCTGCTTGGGCCCTGTGGTGGTAGTGTTCCACAGTTCTGACATTTTGATACTTCAGTTCAAAGTCCAAGCTCAGGCTGCACCCCGCTTGTATGTATGACAAGTTCCAGATATTTGCTACAGTTACTCAGCATAGTAAGGTTTTGCTCAAAAAAAAAAAAAAAACCAAACAAAAAACCAAAACAACAACAACAAAAAAAACCTGTTCCATTTATTCTTGATGTTGACTTTAGAAATTTATCAGCTATGAAAGCTCCAATTCAAAGGTTGATTTTTCTTTAGAAATAATGTTGACCACTGCCATTGTGTGGAGCCTGCCAGATACAAGGCATTGAATTGGATGTGCTACATCTAGCATCTCCAGTCTCCATCCATTCTATACATGGGGAAACTGAGACTAGTGTGGTTCAGTAGCTTGCCAATGGTTTCACAGCTAAAGGACAGCAGACCTAGGATTGGCTTCAGGCACTATAGTCTGCTCTTCCAACATATGCCTCAGCATGTTGCTAAAGTGTTTCAGTGCTTCCTTGTGTGTGGACACACATCTCCTTGCTGATCTGTATGATTCTACAGGACTCTGTGTGTGTGTGTGTGTGTGTGTGTGTGTGTGTGTGTGTGTGTGTGTGTGTGTGAACCCATAGACTTCCTACAGTCCTGTCTTAACCTATCTCAACATTTGTTGGGTTGAACTGGAGTATTGTGATGACTAGAAGGAACATTCTTCTGGTTTCTCCTAAGGGTCACTGGTGATGCCCTGGGAAAGGGCCCACATGCAACTACTTCCAGGCAAGGTGAAGCGGAGGGCTTAGTGGTTGTGTGCTTAAGAGACTAAGATCAGAGCTGCCTGTGGGCACAGACAGGTTTCATGGAATGCCAAGAGCAAATCTGCTCTTCACACAGAACAAATACAGGACATTGGAAGAAGAGGAAATGCAGGGGGGAGATAATATTGCAAAGAGAAATCTGAAATTTAGTCTGGAGTAGAAGGCAGTTTGGAAGTGATGGGGAACACGTTACTAAGGGGCAAGGTAGGTTTGTATGAGGGCGAGAAAAGATGAGACATAATGCACCCCCAGAAATGAGCTTCCTGTTACAGAAGACCTTTAGAGGCTGGAGGAGCTGCTCTCAAAGGAGTGAGCACAGGACGTGAGTCATCTATCTGTAGATTCATGCTGAAGTGCTGAAGTACTGTTGGGTGTTTCACTTGACAAGAAATGTGACAATTATGGCCTGATGTCATTGCTTTTGTCAAGGGCTCTATTCCTAGAGGCATAATGTATAAGAAGCCTCTTGGATTGATGGCAGAAGGATAGTGCCATCGTGGCTCTGCTGTCATTTGAATGTAGAAGACTGACTTGCCATCCTCCTCCACTAGGGCTTTCTGAGCCAAGGCTGAACCTAGGTGACAACACCAGGAAGAGGTGGGCTTGGGCAGAGGCTCACTCATAAAGCCTCTGAGCAGGTGACAGAGCTCGTGGGAGAAGAAATCCACCCTGCTTCTGCCTGGGAAATATGGGATGGTGGGAGGTGGCCTTCCAGGGATGGGCCTCTGGGCTGCAGGCCAGCCAGCTATCCACCTGGGCCAAGAGTTGTTGAGGTGCCATGAGTTGCACTAGAACCATTTAGCTGCTCTAATCACCTTGTAGGAAGATGAGTTCCCAGAGTCAGACTTGGCTGGACACCCCTTACCTCACTCTTTCTTCCTTGCTTCTTTTTCTCTTAGCTCTTGCACTCAGGGTTATATTGGTTTCCCCAAATCTCTAGCTGCCATTACAAGCAGATATAAATCAGTTACACCAGAACTTGGAGAGCTTGGGATGGCAGAATGAATGAAGAGATGAATGTGACTCAGTCTTCTCTTCCAAGTACATTCTCAGGTACATTGATCTGTACCTCAGTTTTGGGTACCATGAATATACTAGACATAAACAAACAAGAATGTCACCCTCAGACAGGCCTTCCTTAATACCTAGCAACATGTGTCACTGATGGGCCGTGGATTCTCAGTGGCTGGAGACCTATCCTTGGTTGGAATCTTCTTTTAGGGGAGATAGGGACTGTTCTTTCTGTGATGGGACAGGAAGCCGGCTCCAGAGGAAGAGCAGAGCCCCATCCTGTGCTATCTCATGGGCTGTTGGCTCTCAGAATCTAGTCCTTTAGGCATTCTGTTGCTACTGCCCTGGTTACACACTCTCCAGAGAGTGGTACCTTCCCTGTGGTGCTAGAAGCAGCTGCCGTTCCTAAGGCTGCTGCATTTAGCTGTTCCTATGGAAAGACATTGCTCCAGACATTTTCAACAGCCTGTCACCTTGGCCAGTCTTACTTTCCATCTCTGCCATTTTCCACTTTCAGCCCTTAGAGGCCCTCCAACAAAAGAGGACAGTATGGTTGTGCTCAGAGTCATTCCCTGTGCACAAATGGTCCCTTCCCTCTTCTCTTTCCTCTCTGATGTCACCTGGATAGTTCCTCCTTGTCAAAGGCTCAGTTGCTTCCAGGATCCCTAGTTGTGGGAGCTGCCAGGCTGTTATCTCTCCCACATTCTGACTTCTTGAGATCACACATGGTCTCGCACCCTCCCTTTGTCTCAACTAAGATAGGTGCCAGTTCTCTATGGAATGGATGGTTTGGTGACCAACCCCACTCAGTTTCTCCATCTCACAGGGCCACTTTTCTTTTTCTTTTCTTTTTTCTTTTTTCTTTTTTTTTTGGTTTTTCGAGGCAGGGTTTCTCTGTGTAGCCCTGGCTGTCCTGGAACTCACTCTGTAGACCAGGCTAGCCTCAAACTCAGAAATCCGCCTGCCTCTGCCTCCCAAGCGCTGGGATTAAAGGCATGCGCCACCACCGCCCGGCTTTTTTTTTTTTTTTTTTGGTTGCCACTTTTCTATTTGCCTGGAATGCCTTGTTTCCTCAGTGTCCTAGGACATGCATGGTACACCAGATGGGACTCTGGTCCAATGGGGTCCACCTCACTTGAGCAGAAAGTTGAGTTACCATCATTTATTAACTTACCATGCTATTCAGTGTTGACTAAGTACTGGCCCTAACTAAAGACTGCTATGCCTAGGGCTCTAGGGACATGGACCTCTGAAGACAGAGAGCACATCTGTGAATAGCCACTGAGACACCATACCACTTCAAAGTTAAAATGGGAGACTGGGAGCTTCCCTAGCACAACCTGAGGCCCTGGGTTTGATCCTGAGCACTGCATACCTCAGGAATTCTGTATGCCTTGAGAGGGAGCAAGCAGGAAGATCAGGAGTTCAAGGTCATCCTTAGCTACATAGTGAGTTTGAAGCCAGTGTAGGATGCATCTAAAAGTTTGTTTTAGATGTGAAAATATTGTTTGTTTAAAGAAATAAGGGAAAGAAAGCTAGCTCAGGCTCTGAATACTGCTTGACTTTGACAGAATCCTTGAATGGATATAAAAGAGATAATTTTATAGCATTCATCTGGATCCAGAACCCTCTGGGGCTGCTCCAGGACATTGTTAAAATAGGTAGTGCTTGGTCAGCTGGCATAGGTTGCCATCCTTCTGGGCACTTAGGTTATACCCTTTTCTGTCTCTATCTTCTTTCCTGTCTCCCTTCGCTTCATGAACTCTTAGAAGGAATATGTGAGAGCACAAGATTGTGTTTTATTCTCATGAGTCATTCTCTCCTTCTTCCCTCACTCTCTTCTCCCCCCTTTCTCACCCTCTCTATTTTGATGCTCAGAATTGAATTCTGGGCCTTGTACAGTGATAAGCAAGAACTGTATCACTAGGCAACATGCTTACCCTTTTACCCCTATTTAATTAAATTTAGTTTTTAGAAATAAATTTTGAGCCAGGCAGTGGTGGTGCATGCCTTTAATCCCAGCACTTGGGAGGCAGAGGCAGGAGGATTTCCGAGTTTGAGGCCAGCCTGGTCTACAAAGTGTGTTCCAGGACAGCCAGAGCTACACAGAGAAACCCTGTCTCGAAAAACAAACAAACAAAAAAATCTGAGACATTTGTCTTTATGTTGCCAGGCTAATCCAAACTCCTGGGGCCAGTCATCTGGGTAGCTGAGATCTATCTTTTTTAAACTCCAATTGTTTCTTGACCTTTTAGCCAAGAAGTGGTTCTCAGTACTGATTCCTGGTGCTGTGATACTTTAGTACAGTTCCTCATGTTGTGGTGACCCCCCCCCACCATAAAATTATTTATTGCTACTTTGTAACTGTGATTTCACTAGTTATAAATCATAATGTAAATGTCTGATATTCAGGATATCTGATATATGACACCCCTGCCACCCACTACCCACCACCCACACAAGGGTAGTGACCCACAAGTTAAGAACCACTGGACTAAGATCAAATGCAAACTTCAGGACTGGAGATATACCACTTGCCCAGTATGCTTGAAGTTCTATTTTCTGCTGAATCCGGCTGAAGTTGGTCAAGTGGTGGGGTCACTTGAGCCTAGGAGGTTTGAGTTGGACCTGGGAAGCACATAAAGAGCCATGTCTCAAAACAAAAGCAAAGACCATCAGGGCATGATGGTCCACTCTTAGAGTCCCAACACTCACAAAGCTGAGGCTAGCCTTATGAGACTTTGCCTCAACAAACTACTTAAAATCCTCTGTTCTCATCTTCTGTCTTCAGACTGTCCTTTCAAATCCTCTTCAGTGTTCCTTACTCCTTCTCTAGCCTCTGAGGATTCTCAGTGTGGGAGGGATCAGAGGCTTTGCTGGGCCCACCAGTATCCAATTGCTATATTTTGCTATATACTTTTAAAATCATAACCTTGGGGTAGCTTCTAAGTCTGTTGTCCTTACTGTTACAATGAGAGTTCTGCTTTCCTGAGTGAACCAAAGCTCTATTTCCCAGAATTTCTTATGTGCCCTTTTCTACTGCTTTCATTCGGGCCCACGTAAGTACAGAAAGGAGGCCTTTGAGGGTGGGAATACTGGGTCTGAAAATATAAAAATACATCTTGAGAGAAAGCTAAAGGAAGAACTGAGTCATGGTAGCAAGCCCAGGTTTGTTCTTCCTCCTGCTGACTGCTCTATAGAGGAACTACCTCTTTAACCCAAAGACATGGGCTGTGTAAGGCGCTCTTGGGTCAGGTCAGCTAGAATATTCCATCCTAGGCTCCATGCCTTGCATGGAGTCAAGAAGTTAAAAAAGATGGGAAGCATGTTCTTAAAATCCAGAACTCTCAAAATGATGAGAGACTTAGAATTGTGATGTGTTCAGTCTCTTCATTTTGAAAGTAAGGAAACTGAGTTCTCTTAGGTCATACACAGAGGGGTTGGTCACCTGGCTTATAGCCCTGCACTTTAACCTGTCACCCCACTGTCATCTAGAAGAGACTTCAGTCTTTTATTCTCTTCTAGTCTTACTTGAGAGTGGTCAGCCTGCTGCCAAAAGAAGTCTGAGGCAGCAGATGAGCAGGGTTTGCTGCTTCCTTATCCCTGTGCCTCATTTCTCACTCCCTTCGGGACTTTCAGGCGCAAAGGCAGACTAGTAGCCTTTGGAACTGTTCTTGCCATCTTCTCCCACTCAAGTAGAAGAGTCAGAGAGAAAAGGGAGACAAGTCCTCCCATCAGGAACAGAATGCCTTTCTATATTGGTGCCTTGCCCTCTAAACGATAGTCGGGGTTCACAGAGGAATGCTTTGGCCCAGGAGAAAAGTAGGAGTTAAAGAGGAGAAATTGGTTAGGGAGTGGTCCCTCCCCACTCCTTGCATTTGTCCTCTCTGCCAGGAAACAAGGTCTCTGGAGCCTGTGTACTAAGGAAAAAGGCAACCCTCACCCTGTCCTGTGTTTCAGTCCAGATGCAGGTAGAAACCTCTGGGAGACTAACCAGCTGCTACTGGGACCTGTCCTATCTGTCAGCCACCTGAAGCCACAAATGTCCCTGTCTGATCCCAATGATATATACTGATGTCAGAGTTATGTCCTTCTGCCAGAAAAAGCAGTTAAAACTTTGGAAACTGAAGCACATGGCTGTTAAGTAATTTTTCTTTTTCTCATGTCCAAAATACCTCCTGACCAGTCAGTCATAGCCTGACAGACACACTTAGCCTCCAGAGGAGCAGGAGGGATGGGCTGCAAGTACTGAGCACTTTCTGGCGAGATGCTGGATTGGACTTGAGGCCGAAAGTGGGACTGTGGAAGATGTGGGGGGCCGCTCAGCTGCAAGTCAGCCCAAGCCCCTGCCTCACTGTCTGCAAGCTGGATGCCACCCACCTCCTTGTGCTCAGCCTGCTTGACTTCCACTGCAGTCTTTTCTAACACACCACAGTATGGCTTGGGAACCACTACCAGCATAGCTTGCTCCCAGCTCTTCAAACATGGGGAGCGCTGGGGGCCTTCCAGAGAGCTGTGCTGGCCCTCAGACAAATGAGTTCATTGGCATTCTGTACACAATGGCACGAACACAGTAATTGATAAGGCGAGAGCCTGTGGGGGTAGGAAGGGTGGATCAATCTGGCTTGGTTTAGCACTAACAGGCTGACTGCCTGACAAGCAGCAGGGGTCTGTGCCTGGTGCTCGTCTCTGCTGCTCTGGAGATGGAGATGTTTACGATCACTGTAAGGTCTGGTGAGAGGCCTGTCTGAGACTGTATCAGACAGGTTCCAGACTGCAGGAGTCCATGGTTTAACTGAGCGAGGAAGCCTCCAGTTTGTCCATGTTCAGGTTTCTAGCTTGTGAAGCCAGCTTTATCACTGCTCCATCTGCAGAGAAACTGCTACTCTTTTGCTTGGAGGAAGGTGTTTGAGCTAGAGTCTCAAGCTGACTCAATTTGACTTTAAATTGTCTATGAAGTACAAGGTGGCTTTGAACTCTTGATCCTTCTGCCTCCACCTACCAAGTATTGTAATCTTTTGTTATCATTATTATTATTGTTAATTTTTCAAGACAGGTTTCTCTGTATAGTCCTGGCTGTCCTGAAACTCTTCTGTAGAGCAAGCTGACCTCAAACTCAGAGATTCATTTGCCTCTGCCTCCTGATGCTGGGATTGAAGGAATTCAACACCACACTCGACTGAAGCACTAGGATCTAATGTATATCAAAATGCCTGACTTAGGACTTGCTATTCTGTCCAGAATCAAATAAGGGACAGAGTCAGAATCATGCAGCCAGTATTTGGAGTCCCCTGATCTGCCTTGGAGCTGTTCTTCCAAGAAGCTGTCTGTAGTATGTTTCTTAGTTGCCATAGAAGCCCAGCAGGGCAGCACAACACAGGTATTCTGATCCAGCCTATTCAACACCAGGCTTGCCATCAGATGCTCTGATAGACCTGCTGCTTCCATCTTGTAGGTGAGAAGCAGAGGTTTGTGCTCAGGTGGCAGCAGCAGCAGAAATCCATGGGGCTTTCTTTAAAAAAAATTTTTTAATGTAAATGGGTGTGTTTCTTGTCTATATGTCTGTGCAGCATGTGCATGCCCACAGAAGCCAGAAAAGGGTGTCAGACGCCCTGGAACTTGAGTTACAGACAATTGTGTACAGCCAGGTGTGTGCTAGGCATCAAACCCAGGTCCTCTGGAGAGTAGCCAGTCCTCTTAACCTCTGAGCCTTCCCTCCACCCCTGCATAGACCCTTCTTACTTTGTGAACTAAAAGCTTTTCTGGCAGGTATCACTCATCCTCCTCAGTCTCAGCACTAGAACCCGAGCTGCACAGACCCACAGGTTGCAGGCCCTGCTTGTCTGATGGGAGGGCAGTGGCTCTTACCTAGTAGCACAGTGCTTCAGTCAGCAAGGCTTCTCTGGACCACCATGACTACATGTCCTCAGCCTTGACTTTTTCCTCCTGAGTGCTAGAATCACTAGGTGCTGGCCTAATGGCAAGTGTGGCCCTGTCACACGCCTGATCCTTGTTACTTCTAGCTAAGCTCAGTAAAATCTAAGATTTTCTTTCTAAAAGGCAGGAGAGGATAGTGACTACAAGACAAGCTCCCCACCCCCTTCCTTAGTAATCCAGATGTGTCTTCTCTTTGCATCACTTCTGTCAAGCAGTTGGGAAGGGGGTGACCTCTTGTCTAGCAAGAGGTCAAGGGAACCCTCCTAGGGTAATGGGAATCAGCAGGTGTGTGCATTTGCTAAATGGCGGGAATGTGGACTCTTGTAACATGTGCCTGAGCACCCTGGAGAGCATTTTAGAGGCTCCCTAAGATGAAGGATACCACAGAGTAAAGAACATAGTGGTGCCCCTGGCAACATAGAGCCTATGTAGCAGAATAGGGAATTATCTAGCTGCCTATTCTAAACACCAGAGCCATTTCTAGAAGTTCTCTTAGGAGATTCATGGCCCCAGAACCAGTAAGTAAGGCATCTTAAAGATCCACAGCATTTAGCCCCACCAGGCTGAGTTCCATTAGACAGCACCCACTGGTACTTAACTCACTTTACCTATACCTATTGAGTACCTCTTACATGTGCTGTACTAGGGCTCAGTACTAGACTGGAAGAATTGTAAGCATTAGAGGGCTGGGAAATCATTTAAGTTCAGCCAGGTAAAGACAAGCTAGGGAGGGTGAAACCAGGAGTTGACAGCTACTTGGTCAGTGGCTTAAGACAAGGCAGTATTGCCTACCTGAAGCAGAACAGGCTGCTCTGTAGGGATTGGGACATAAACTAGAAGGAGGCTTGGACATGGTAATTGATTGTTTGTTTTTTATTTATTTTTGGGTTTTTTTTTTAAGATTTATTCATTTATTATATGTAAATACTCAGATACTCCAGAAGAGGGCGTCAGATCTTGTTACAGATGATTGTGAGTCACCATGTGGTTGCTGGGATTTGAACTCAGGACTTTCGGAAGAGCAGTCAGAGCTTTTAACCACTGAGCCATCTCTCCAGCCCCGTTTTGGTTTCTCTGTGTAGCCCTAGCTGACCTGGAACTAGCTCTGTAGACCAGACTGGCCTGGAACTCACAGAGATCCACCTACCTCTGACCCCTGAATACTGGGATTAAAGGTATGTACCACCACTGCCCAGTTTGTTTGTTTATTTTGAGAGAGAGAGAGAGTCTCACTACACAGACCACACTGGCCTTAAACTCACAGACATCTGCCTGCCTATGTTCCCCAAATGCTGAGATTAAATGCATGTACCACTACACTTGGCTAATCATGGGAACTTTTGTGACAAACAAACTGGATCATACAAACTGGATTGAGCCTCTGAAAAGAGTTGTTATCTCTATCTGGCCCTAGAAGTCTCTACCTGTCTTAGTCAGGGTTCTCTAGAGTCACAGAACTTATGGAATGTCTCTCTATATTGAGGAGATTTATTGTGGTGACTTACAGTCTGTAGTCCAGCTCCCCAACAATGGTCAGCTGTGAATGGGAAGTCCAAGAATCTAGTAGTTGCTCAGTCCCACGAGGCTCGTTGTTTCAGCTGGTCTTCTATAGAAGGAGATTTCAACAGATATGCTGGTAAGTAAATACAAGCAGGCAAGGAAGAGCAAATCTTCCTTCTTCCAGTGTCCTTATGTAGGTCTCCAGCAGAAGGTATAGCTCAGATTAAAGGTGTGTATCACCATGTCTGGATCTGGGGCTTGTTGTGTCCCAGGCTGACTTTGAACTCAGAGATCTCCTTGCCTTAGTCTCCTGGGATTAAAGGCATGTACTACCTTGCCTGGGCCTAAGCTTTTAGTAACCACTATGCCTTAAGATCTCCATGCCAAGATCCAGGTTAGAAACTTGTGTCTTCCAACCTTAAGATCTGGATCACAGGTAAGCCCTCCAATTCTGGATTGTAGTTTATTCCAGATATAGTCAGGTTGACAACCAGGAATAGCCATTATACTACCCCATCACCAGACTGAAAAATATAGATGCATTAAATATTATTTTCTCTTGGTGGCCAGGAGACGCAGGCTGAGGTCAGGATTTCTTGTAAGTTTGAAGGTGAAACCCTCTCAGTAAGGCTAAAACGTTCCCCTTCACTTGGCCTGGTACAGACAGATGTTTGTTAGAGCTTAGATATGGTGAGAAACTTGGGAACACTCTCCAAAAATTGGGGTGAGCAGTTAAGAACTGTTTTTTTTTTTTTTTAGAACTGTTCTTACAAAGTACCTAGGTTCAGTTTCCAGTACTTACATAAGAGCTCACAGCTGCCTGTAACTCCAGTTCCATCTGTCTTCCATTGGTTGGCACATGTATATATGTGGTACACACTCATGTACTCAGGTACAAACACATAAGTGTTCTGTTTTTTAAAAAAACTCC
Organism: Tokudaia tokunoshimensis; assembly: GCA_036184795.1. Classification (NCBI taxonomy): domain Eukaryota; kingdom Metazoa; phylum Chordata; class Mammalia; order Rodentia; family Muridae; genus Tokudaia; species Tokudaia tokunoshimensis. The sequence goes on from BTHU01000020.1 coordinate 32,969,183, forward strand.
TATCTAGGTGTGGTGGTACATGCCTTTTGTTCCAGCACTCAGAAAAAGGTGGCAAGTGGATGGATCTCTATAAGTTACAGTCTAGCCTGATCTACATATTAAGTTCTAGGCCAGGCAGGGCTCTATACAAAGAGACCCTGTTTCAAAAATTAAAACAATAAAAGCAAACAAACAAAAAGCTCCCTAGGGTAGGTTTGGGTTTGGTGAGGGGCCATTTTCTTTAGCCAGGCTTTGGGCATGGAACACTTAAATTTCCTCCCTAGGATAGACGACAGGTTCTTTTCCTCCTTACCAAGCTTCAAGCATTGCCTGCTCAGTAACCTGAGTCAGCATTGACGGGAAGGGAAAGGAGTTTCAGGATGCTGCACGAGAGGAGAGGTGCTGCCTCTCTCCACAGCGCACAGATGCTGGGTAGATCCTTATTCTGTGGTGTGGGCATCATCCAGAGGGGAGGGTAGTGTTGGATCCTCTCACACTAATGCTTGTCCTTGGTTTTTAGCCCTGGCCTAGTGTATCTAATCTGGCCAAGGACTTCATTGACCGCCTGCTGACCGTGGACCCTGGAGCCCGGATGACTGCACTGCAGGCCCTCAGACACCCATGGGTAGTAAGCATGGCAGCCTCTTCATCCATGAAGAATCTGCACCGATCCATCTCCCAGAATCTTCTCAAGCGTGCTTCCTCTCGTTGCCAGAGCACCAAATCTTCCCAGTCCACACGTTCAAGCCGCTCCACACGCTCTAACAAGTCTCGCCGAGTTCGGGAGCGTGAACTGCGGGAGCTTAACCTGCGCTATCAACAGCAGTATAACGGCTGAGCCACCAGCTATGACATGGACACACTGTTGTCTCATCCGGACACTTTCTGCCATGTCACCTGGGCCTGATGCCTTCTCTGTAGCTAGACCTCATGCCCAGCAGTATGTAGAGCGTGTCTGGACCCAGCTTCTCTCTATACCTTTAGTAGCCCCTACCTCCTATCGTGGACCTGGGCCTGGTATGCTAGAATGGTGGCCCAGGGCCATGTGAACTGGGAGCCTGGTAGGCAGCTGCTCTGTTTGAGTTGGAAAAGGGTTCAGGACTGAGTCTCCACTGATCTCCTTAATTTTTGCCACTTTCTTGGACCAAGGGAGGCTACTGTGTTGGGTAGAGATGGTCTTAGGGCTCAGGACTCTTAATCCATTACTTTTATAACCCCCTTTCCTCCACAAAGCATCGTCTAGCTCCCACATTCTCTGCCATGCTAATCCTTAAGAGTATGCTCCAGTGGGAGGTCTGGCTTGTGCCATAGCTAAATTTCCTCTTAGTCCTTGAGCTACAGTTAGTTTCCAGCAACTCTGTTTCCCCTAGCCAATATCTTTCTTCATGGTGCCACCGGGGACCCCTTCTAGTCTCCAGACTTTCCAGGACCTCTGGCTGTAGAGATTGTGGCATGGACCTTAACCTCAGGCTCCAGCCTCTCTCTGAGAGGGATCCTGTCTACCACCCTCAGTGCCTTTGCAGAGCACACTGTTGTCTGTCTCTTCTACTTGGATGCCATTTCATTTCCCAGCTGCCTCCTTCCCAACAGTGAGGGGTTGAAGGGAGCTCCACTGCTGCTACCTGGGGGATGGATGTGCCTGAAGAAGGTTCTCCTCAGAACTTCATCATCAACCTTTCTTCTGTCCTTTGGTGTATTGCCTTTCACTGCTTCCCTTCTGGAGCTGCCAGGCACTCCTTTATAGCTCCATTGTGCCACCTAGTGTCTGGTTTATGTATAGGTGGCCAGGGGAGGGGGTGGCGATTGGTGCACAACCTTGCAAACCCACAGCCCTCCAAACCGGAAGAGGAAAGAAAGGAGTTGCTGAATTGGGGGAAGAGTCCTGGGCTGCTCATCTCCCCTTCTGCTCAGTGTCTACAAACCTCACCCTGGAACTTAGCCGTACTGTGTTACCTGCCTCTGAACCCTGGGTGCCTTGGGTGCTGACCTTGCTGTAAGAGCTGGCCTTGCCCTGTTTGCCCTGTGCCCGTTTCTTTTCATAGCATTAACTTTCCAGGCTGGCCCCACTGAGTCTCAGGCTGGAGGGAGCCTGTCTGGGAGGTAGGGTAGGGTTGCAGGGGCTGCTTCCCCAGAGGACTGAGCCACAACAGTCCCTATGGCCACCATGTTCCACCTACCACTACCATGTTAGGCTGGAATACAACTTCCCTCCCTCTGTAGCTGCTTTCAGTGGGTAGGACAGGGCCAGACAGAGCCTCGCTTGGGCCTTGGCTAGATTAAGACCCTGTCAGCAGGAAGAGTCTAGCTGCACTCAGCTCCTCTCAGGAGGTAGCCTCAGGAGAGGCACTCTTTTCTACATATGCCACCTCCACTGGGAAACCAGAGACCACTGTGTGCCAAGTCAGCTGTGCCCTGTATATGCTTTCTGCACACACTCCTTCCCTGGGTAGGAGGCGGTGAGAGCCAAAGCCTCACGGCCTCAGAGTCCTCCACCTACCAGTCCCCAGGAATCTCTGGGGTGTGAACCACTGGGGATTTATTTTCTCTCTTGCCCAAAGTAGGTCTGGTTGTGAGGATAAGACAGAGGGAGTTTAGTGTCTTGGGCCTTTGATAGGTCCACCAGGCCTTCGTGCCATGGATCATGGATGGAGAATGTGCAGTTATTTATTTTGTGTACTCTGTAAAAGTATCTTCTGTATCCAATAAACAGGCTGCCCTCCCTCGGGGAAGGCTGCCATTTTTTCTGACCACACTGACTGTGCCATGGGACTAGTGGAGTATTCCAAAAGAAGAGTAAGGGCCACTGTCTGGGCTGATTAGTGTAGGAAGATCTTAGCTCCACAGCTTGTGCTATATCAGAAGATAAAGTCCAAGTCAAGGGTAGAACCCTCAAGAGCCTCTCTTTTCCCACTAAGCCAGGATAAAAGATGAGGGTACCCAAGAGAAACTGAGGCTGGTGTGTTTATTGGATTGAGATGGGGAAAGGATCTGTGGACAGTTTAGTTGTAGGCCATGACTTGGTTGATCCAGGTGTTGAACTTGCTGACCCGAGTGTACATGGCTGGTGCTTGTACATTGCAGTTCTCAGTGCCCCAGGAGACAATACCAATAAGCACCCAGGTGTTTCCCTTCTGGCAGACCAGAGGGCCCCCTGAGTCACCCTGCAAGGGAAGAAAAGGGGAGAAGTCAGCATAGCAGTTTGGGGAAAGTGTACCACGGGGCAGTGCAGAGGACAGGGTGCTTACCTGACATGAGGAGGCGCCTGAGCCACCAGCACATATCATGGAATCAGTAATGCGTGAACCCCAATACTGCCGACACTGATTCACAGTGACCAGGGGTAGAACTACTTGCTGCAGGCGTGCTGGTGTCACGTTGCCTGTGGGCCGAGAGAGGTGGTCAGGCTGGCCCAGGATGCTTTCCTGGTCTCCCCTCACTTACCCAAGTTCTTACCCACACCACTGATTCGGCCCCAGCCAGTGGTAACGCATGTGAGGCCCTCAGGCAGTGCCTCGTTTGTAGAAGCCAGGCAGACTGGTGAGACTTGTGCTGTGTACTGGGCTGGCGAGGCAAGTTTCAGGAGAGTCAGGTCATTGTTCAGAGTGTTGGGGTTCCAGTTAGGGTGTGTGATGGCCTGTGGAGGCAGTCAGGTCAGGGCACGCCTGGATTTCTGTGTCCAAAGCAGAACACCTGCAGTCCGTTTTCCCTTTCTACATGTGCAGCCAGTACTCACTTTTGAGACAGAGAGCACCTGCACGGGTTCAGCATTGGAAGATAGGTCATATTCTCCCAAAATGACAAAGTGGCGTCCAGGCCTGCAAGGTTAATGGGGATGGGTAGCTGCTAAGTGGTTTCAGAGCGGGCATCCAAGGGAGGGAAAGTGGGAAGAGATGAACTGGGCAGGGCAAGTGGAATACACTCACGTGACTTGGCAGTGGGCAGCTGTGACCACCCAGTTTGGGCTGATGAGAGAACCACCACAGAAGTGGAAGCCGGTGCTATCCTAGGGTCAAAAGTCAGAGACATGCGTGGGCTTAAGTTACCCATAGGCCTAAAGCACCCAGGATCCTGACCTACCCCTAGGGTGTGTACCTGTAGAGACACTTGCCAGGGCCAGGAGCCTGGCACTGCATTCTCCCCGTTGACAATCCTCTGGTTGTAGCTCAGTGCAGGTGTGATGGCAGGGACACCACAGCCTGAATATATAGGGCTGGTGAAGATCCATTCCCGGCCTACCTCTCCTTAACATCTTCCTCAAGGTGCCCCCAAGCTACAGGGTTCCAAGAGGATTATTCACTAGCCCTTCCCTTGAGTGCCTTTTAGGCGTACACAGCTATCTTGGTTACCCCACCCTACCAGCCTTCACGTCCTATGCATGCTGTCACATCTACTAATGTTATTCAGGCCACTTTTCTAATTCCTGGTATCATTCCTTGTCCTCTAGTTTTCTAGGCCTGGGCAGTCATGCAGCCAGAAGGCTTTGTTAGTCTATACACATCTTAACATATGAGAAGGCTCATTTTCCTGAGCCTTCTCAGGTCTGGCTCAAGCTTCCGTCTCATTTGTGAGACTAGTCCCTGGTTCTTCCCTTACTCTTAGTCCTGAAGGTTCCTGCCTTTGCTTACACTGTCGGTTCCCTTCTAGCCAGGCTGGCCCCTTGTCTGGGCCCCTGAACAGGAGCTGGGAGCTATGTTGTGCTAGGTTATTCAGTCAAGATCGGTCCCAGCCCACTTACCCCAAGAGGAGCCAAGGAGGACCAGGCTAAGGGTTAGGCTGAGCAGTAGCATTGTGAAAAATAAGGGATGATGTTGAGATGGCCTGGCTTTATTTATGGGTATCCTTGTCCTTGGGGCAGAAGTCTTGGGCCTGAGACTATACCAGCTGTGTGGTCTTGGCATAGCCCCACACCTGCTTTTAGAAGAGGATTTCTCAGGCCACAGTCCTTGGAATTATCAAGTACCCAGGTGTGAGGTTCTCACCTCCACCTTCCCAAGCCTTGGCTTCCTATTACTTTCTCAATTACCCAAGTGTTGACCACCGGGTACCAAGGACGTTCGGCTGAACTAGGTCTAAAGTGTCAACCTGGTAGGTGGTTGGGACCTATGAAATTTCCCAGGGCTATCAGGAATACTGGACTTCCAGAGAAGCCTGTTCAGAACATAGGGGTGCTATGACTGGTGGAGGGACTGGCCAGATGTGGTCAACCTCTGCCAGAAAGGCCAGGGATGAAAGTTCTGGCAGGTTGTGAATCCTAACAGACATCATCTTGGGTTTCTCATCAGTATGGAAAGGGAGTCAGAGGTTTGCCCAGAGAGGCCAATGATCCTCTTACCAGCACAAGGCAAACCTTATGCATCTGGCTCTCTGAGACCTATGTTACTGGTAAGTGTGTGCTCTCAGTGACTGAGAGACCCTGGGTTCAAGTTGGTAATAGAAGTCTGTTTCTAGACCTTAGATTGCCACAGGCGAGATCTGTACACGGCGCATTTGTTATTGAGCTCCAGGCTGAGCTTGAACCGATGGAGAAAAGGTGCTTCTGTATGCAGAGTTACAGAGGTGAGTTGGCTTGAATTTTTCTAGGGTATTAAAGGTTTTGATGGGCTCAAAAATACCTCAGTCTAAAATGTGAAACAAGTGAATGGGTGAATAAAGAATGGAGAGACACAAGATCAGCTATGATATGAATTATAAAGGCTGGTGGACATATGGATGTTTACTGAACAAGTCCTTTAGCTTTACTCGCGTATATACGATTTTTCATAATAAAGTCTTAGAGGTAACACACAACCAGGGGCCAAGGATGTCCAGCCTGGAAAAGAACCTCTCTAGAGAATGTGCCTTTTCAGTTCTGAAGCCCCAGGGGGCAGGATGTTCCTCCCAGCACCCAGAGGGCCTGGCACTCTGTGAAGAAACTTTGCTCTGAAACATTAGCAAAGGTCTCGTTAGCTGTGTCATCTTTCCCTATGAGTCCACAACCCTTTTCCGCCCAGAGAACAGAGTCCATCTCTCCCTACTCACAGTCCCACGTGTGCGGTAGGGCTCTTCACATGCTCAGTCATCTGAGGGCTGTCATAAGTAGAGGGACTGTAGGGGTGAAGGGCGCTTGGTGAGAACTTGCCCTTAAGAATCAGGAAGCAGTTGCTCTATCAGCATTTTAGCCTCCTAAGGACCCAGGGTAGCTGGTGGGAAAGGTGGTTACTGATAAGACAGGGAAAGGCTAACGGGGTGTCCATCGGGCTCTTGCAAGACCGGGTATTGGTGGGGTAAGGTTCTACCTTATGGAACTATGGTTTGGGGATGACAGGATATAGCTTTCCATCCCAAAGCTTAGAGTGCTGGGACTCAGCGTGGATAGATCCCTGGGGTGACGATGAAGAGGACCTCAGGCCAGGAACTGGGTCTGTAGTCCTCAGCCACAAAGCTCATATAGCCCCTTGGCCCACTCTTCTCAAGAAAGCCACAATCTTCTGTTTAAGTGTTAGTGTTTCCTGAATTTATTCACCCTTGTTCCAAACTCTACATCTTAGGCCACTTTATTCCACCTCCATGGCCTGCACAGTTTCCTCGAGAAGTTCCAGGGTCAGGGGTCTCACTTCCTGGGTCAGGACAGGTGTGGTTCCAGGAGCAAAGTGGTACCGACCAGCTCTAGAAGGGAGGAGGGCCAGCCTTTTAGAATGTAGCCATCCCATTCTGGCAGACCCTCCCTTCCCTTGCTCCTACCTCTGCACAGGCTCTGTGGGTGAGCTCAATGCTCTCTGCAGCTTGGCGCCCCCTGCAGTGATCACACAGGCATCCACACTGCCTCCAGAGCCCAGGTCACCCAGGATCCCTGCTGTGATGGCTTCCACCAACAGCTCTAGAGCAGCCTCCAGCTGTGGTCGTGGGAATAAGGTTAAATGGGCCTAGGGTTACCTCACTCTAACCTGGGGCCTCTGTTAATCTTGAAGTCTAGACAATTGCTGTTTATGTAAGCTCAACCTCCTTTCCCTCCCTCCATTCAAAATTCCAGTCCCTTGGCTTCTGACCCAGTCTCCCCCAAAACTGTGTGCCCTCCACCCACTGTCCTCTACCCAAACATCTCAGTGTTGCTTACACGTACAGTCCCCCTTCCAGCTGTCTTCCCACACACTCCGTCACGACTTTCTCTCTGGGCCTTAGTTATCTCTGAAGCACAGTCATTTACTTCTATTCCGCTCCAAAGTCCAGATCTCAAACCGCATACAGAACCCCTGGGCTTTACCTCTTCCTTCAGTTGTGAGCTTCCTTTCTCTCTGTGGTCTAAGCTTGGCTACTGAGTGGCCCTCACCTCAACTTAACTCAGTCCCTACTCAGTAGTCACCTTCACACCTACGAGCCTTCCTTGTTTCTATACTTGGTGAGGGTTTTTCCAGCACTCCCCGCCTGTGAGCATGAAGTAAGTCGCTCACCGTCATGTTTGGCTGGAACCGGTCCTCCAACAGTGCCACGGCTGCATCCTGACCAGAGCCTGCAGGTGGGAAGGGGCATCTGAAGTCAGTTGTTAGCTGCTGAGGTACAAACCTTGAAGGTAGGGTTGTAGGAGCAGGATTCGTGTGAAAAGGGTGGAAGCGCTCACCAAGGGCAGTAAAGGGCAGACGGCTGTAGGAACCGTGTGGGTGCACGCTGTAGAGCTGCGGTCCGTTCAAATCAACTCCGCCCACAATCAATGATGCTCCCACGTGGCCTTGGTACCTGTGGAGGAGCTGGCACTGTTACTACCAGCAGGAGACAGGCCCCGCCCATTACACTGCTTTTTGGTCTGAGTCCCACCCCTTCCTTTGTCCTGGCGTCCTACAATTGACGTTGCCTCTTCCGGAACTCAGCTTGGTCTGTCTTCTTCCGGTCTCCCTGCTGGTCGTAGCCCCGCTTTTTTTTCGGCCCCACCTCCTGTCAACTCCACCCACACGCAGATACCCCCTCTAGGGGTCATCTTAGCCCCACTTCCTCACCGGAAGAGCGTCTGGCGCAGCATACGGGTGACCGTGGCCACCCGAGGCTCACGGCCGGTGGACAGTGCATGTAGTTCCATTTTGGAAGCTGCCATCCGCGTGGTCATCTCAGTGTCCGCAGCTACTCCAGCCCCACAGCAGCTAAGGGAAAAAGGGATGATGGATGTGGACAGGGACGTGCAGGAACAAAGTAGGGCGTGAGCGACAGTGCAGCTTATGTTTGAATATGGGGACTGGCCCGGGGCATACTGACTAGATTTTAGGGGCGATGAAGTGAATCTTCTCGCAGCTTTTATCCGCCACAACCGAATCGTTAGTGGCCCGCGTGTCCGCGCCCAGGATGACTCCATCCTGCAGAGGAAGAGCCCATCCAGCCTTAATGCCCACCTGACCTCCGCAGTGATTACCCTTCTAGCCCTCCAGCCCTATCACCCCGCTTACTCGGAACACAAGCCCCGCGATAGTAGTCCCGGTCTTGCGTGCATGAGGGACCCGAAGGCCCGAAAGGACTTGTTCCAAGGACGCATTCCTGGAAACATTGGGGTGAATCGCGTTTCAGTTATGCATCTAGGGAGGGTCCTTGAACCGGTTCCCAAACCCATCTCTACTTTCCTCATCTCTTGGGTTAAGCCCCTACTTGGTCACCCAACATAGGGATCCCCAACTCCACCAATAAAACATGGCACCAGCAGCTCTAGACTAGAACTCCACCCCTCCCTCACCTCTGGCAGTTCTCGAAAGAGAAGCCTCCTCGGTGTTCCACTGCCTGCTTCAGCATCTCGGGGCAAAAAGGCTGAGATGCGGGGGTCCCGATGGGTGGATCAGCCAGGGGAGCAGAGGCGGCTGTCGTGGCTTCTGTGGAGCTTTTCAGGACGCTTCCTACTTTCGCTTTCACCCCCACCCTAGAGGCTTCTTTGTGCATCTTCTCTTTCACTTTCGCCTTTGCTTCTAATCCCAGGTAGCTTGAGGAAGGGCCTTGCCAGGCCTTCCATGGTGCATGAGCCTTAGTTCCTCCATTCCCATCTCATCTGACAGCCCCCCTGTGCACGGCAAGCACATATGTGTGTGTGTGTGTGTGTGTGTGTGTGTGTGTGTGTGTGTATATACATATGCATACATACAGGTTAAACACTCACACACTTAACTCCTTAAAAATAAGTAAGCCTTTGTAGGCTTAATTATGTGTATGAGTGAATGTGGCATGTGTGTGCCAGGTGCCCACCAAGGTCAGAAGAGGGCATCTGATTTCCTGGAACTGAAGTTAGAGATGGTCGAGAGTTACCATATGGGCATTGGGAATCAAACACAAGTGCAAGAAATGCTCTTAACTTCTGAGCTCTCAATCTCTCTCTAAAGTCCCAAATTAAACCTTCTTTAGATGAACCATCATTCCTTCAGATCCTAAACTTTTTGGGGGTGTGTGGGAGGGGGTTGATAAACGTTTTTTTCAGTGTATGACTTATTTTTATGTGCATTAGTGTTTTGCCTGCATGTCTGTGTGAGGGTGTCAGATCCCCTAAAACGGGAGTTACATAGTTTTGAGCGGCCATGTGGGTGCTGGGAATTGAACCATGGTCCTCTGGAAAAACAGCTTCTTTCAACAGATGCTGAGCCACCTCTCCAGCCCCTTTTATTTTTAATGCTGGATATAGAATCCAAGCTCTTACATTAACAGTCCCCAGTCCCAGCCACCATATTTTAAATTCTATTTATTTGTCTGTTTTTGAGACAGGATCTCTGTGTCTTAGCTGTCCTGGAACTGTATCAGGGTGGCCTACACAAGAGATCTGCCTGCCTTTGCCTCCCAAGTGTTGAGTTAAAGGCATGTACCACCATGCTCTATTGTAAATTTCTGTATCCAACCAGAACTCAAAAGTCAGTTTCAAATCCTATCTCTCTGTGTCCCCATTCCAACAACTATATCCAGATCTGAATATTGGCACGGGCCCTGAGAAGGAAGGCACAGAGGAAGCTTTCTTAGCAGCTCAGCCAGGACAATGAAAATCTATTCACACAACTCAAAGTCAGTCCAATCTGAGACTTTACCAAAGCCTATTGTACCTCGTGTTCCCCTAAGTCCTGGACCAGATGAAGCTTCAATCAGCCAGGTGATACATGAATCTAGGGATCCTAGAAGTGCCTTCCCCTTAATCCGTAACACACTGGACTTATTTATAACAGCTAGGTCTTTATTCAGGGGGTGGGGGACCTAGGCTGGCAGCTGGGGACTTAGGAGTGCCATGGCGGTAGGCACCCAGTAGGATGGCATTGATATGTTCCAGTGTCTTATTACTGAAGACCATGTTGAGATGATCTGTCCCATTCATGGGCAGCAAGTACACAGGCTGTGATTGGCGGCCCTGCCACTGGCCACAGAGCTCAGTGCTACGTGTGGCTACGGTGTCATCACCATCTTCATAGAGTGTAGCCACTGGGTCTTTGTAGGGGAAGTTGTGGTCATAGATGTAGGTGTGGGGTGTGGGTCTGCCCACACCATAGAGACAATATACTTCTACACCAGGGGCTGGGAGGCCTGCCAGTAGGTCACGAGACTGCAGAAACATGTGCCAGCCTTCTTCAAAATGCAGATCTGCAAAAAAACGCTCAAAGTCTTGGCCCGTGTAGTTGAAGTTTGGTGTGGAGATGAACACATGGTCTTCAGGCCACACCTGGTGGACTGGAAACATCCAGGGGGACGTCGTGGTTATGCGCTGCTCCTCTCTCAGCTTTATGTTGGACATGATCGGGATGCCCTGGTTGTCACCTGTAGGACAGGGTAGGACAAGGTGGGACAGGGAGCTGGGCCCGGTCCACGGTTTACCTCAGTGAAGCACTCGACCTTGTTTCTGCTGCAACCTGACCTTGATTCCAAGACACAGATGAGAGCAGGCCTGGTGTTCAGTAAAGTGCTTAATATGCTTATTTAATAAAAGAGGCTATGTTGGTAAGACAGAGCTCAAACAGGTAAGACAAGGCCTCAGAATGTATGGGAAGAGGCACAGTTAAAGATAATAAGGTGTGTGTGTGTGTGTGTGTGCGTGCGTGCGTGTGCATGCACATTGGCTATTCTTCCTTAGGCCCCCTGCCTATGCTGCACAGTGGTCACAGGACTGAATTTTTGGAGGTTTTAGATGCTATCTGTTTTATACTCAGTCACACAGTTTGGTGGATCACTCACCAGATTGTAAACTTCACAGTGAAGGCTAACCCTCGCTGCGCCCAGTATACAGTGGTGTTCAGTGGTAGCTGTATTAGCACTGGGTTCCTGGGGCTACTGCTCAAAAAAGGAGCAAGAAGGATCCCTAGGTTTGGCCCTGCTATGGTTAGATCATGTCCTCGATGAAACAGATTCCCAGGCACAGGGGCTCTGGGAGGTAAAATGTAGCTAAAAACCATCGTGTACAGGACTTGGGGCTACAAGGAGCAAATCTGGGGTTGACAGACGACTGGGATTGGCTTCTTCCATCAGCACTCAAAGACTCTGGAAGGAGATGTCCAAATGGTGCTGCTCTCAAGGAGCTAATGGACAGCAGCTGTGCCCGCACAGACAATAGCCCCGGGCAACACTGGGCAGAGGCTAGGGTGACAGTGATCAAGAGGCTCCTCACCTGAGGCCAGGACCCGCATGGGCTTGACGGAACCACCCCATGGAGCCCCGAGAGAGATAAAACCATCAATGAAGTGGTCCTTCCAGGACTGAGACTGACGCAGTAAGAAATGAAGCACATGTAGGCAGCCAAGGCTATGCCCAATAAGGAAGACAGGCTTCCCATAAGCAGCATACATCTCCTCTACCAGTCCAGCCAGCTTCTGGTAGTATTCATCCTGCTGGCCTGAAGATGGGTAGATAGAGGTCAGGGTAGTTAGGGTCTGGGACCACCTGTCATGGCCCCAGCCCATCACCTACAAACACTTACTGGGTGCCAGACGCCAGTCATAGGGTGCGGCCCTCACTGTCTCATCCCGCACATATCCATTGTTAACCAGATTCTGCACCAGTGTGTGCAGGTAGCCTGTGGGGAGATAGAAATAAAGGGGACTCTGTCCATTATGCCTGCAGGCCAAGAAGAGCCCCGGCCTTTCCCAGGTACACACACCTGCTAGCTTGCTGTCATCCAAGTACTCAACAGGATAGGTCTTGCCAAAGCCAGGGACTCGGATCTGCACACCAGGGGCATTGGACACGCGCCCAGAGCTGCGGTTGTAGACAACCCTGGGGACGGTGGGACATTTAGCAGCCAGCAGCCAACATGTAGGGTCAACGTGTAGGGGCTGGGTAGACCACATGGGACATACCTGGTATTATCAATCCAGCAATCCACCCCGAGGGGGAGAAACATGTTGAGATCCAGCCAGATGGTGAAGAAGTCCTCTGTCTTACGGTAGCACAGCCAATTCACCACATCGGGTTTATCCAGCTTGGCTTCTAGCCGATTCCCCATGCAGCCAGGCACTGTGGGTACCAGCTTTTGTTCTGAACTTCTTGGCTTCTTTCCAATCCCCCGACCCTACCACCAAAAAAAGCCCACCCCTCCCTCTCCTACACCACCAAGGTTCTAATGACATGTATCCTCTCTCGGTGTCCATTCTTACTGTTCCAACGGTACCGCAGATTCCTGACTCCCTTCAGGCACGGAAGGTTCCAGGAACCAAGGCCACTGCCCCCTGCCCCCACAAAACAAACATCCAGCCTGGCTTTCAATTATTATCAAAGTCCAAGGGGAGAACAAATAGGTAAGGGGGGCCAGGGGCCGGGCCTTGAACAGGGGGCGGCCTTTCTGAACCTCTGCTGCTACCCTGTTTTCCTGCCTGGGTATCTTGTTCTTGGTAAGATAGAGGCCAAGGAACTAGTGGGGCTTAACCCAGTATCCAGTGTATCTAGTGCTGGTCATGGCTTGTAGTGCCCTGGCCAAGGCCTCAGGCAAATCTATTCCCATTCGCTGACCACCACCCCAACCCCAAAGCCCCGGAGAAGACAACTTGGAGACAGAATAGTGTGAAGGAAAAAGAAGCAATGTCTCTGGAGAACAAGCCTTTGGTCCTTCCCCACACCAAGTCAGGCATGAGGGCTCATGGTGGGCCAGGAGAACCTTGACAGCATCCACTGCTGTCCGGCTTATGACCCAGGTTCCCCAGGGTCTCGCTTGATGTATCAGGGGCCTAGTGGGGGCTTACCGAGGATGACAGGCCGTGTGTGGTTACTGAATTCAGCCCTGGGCGTGGTATGCGGGGGGAAGAGCACATTGAGGAGCCAGAAGGAGGTGGCAGGAGGGAGCAGTAGCCCCAACAGCAGCAGCATCCACTGCCATGGAGAGCCAGGCAGCCCCATTACAGCCCAGTGCCTACTGCCAGATGAGGCAGGCTTGGGCTGGCCTTATCTGGACTGGGGATGGGAGGGGCCCCAGGGCCAGTGGGAGGGACAGACCGCCAATGGGGGTGGCCAGGAAGGGGCATAGCCTTTGGGACCTGGCTCTGGACTTGGGTTCAGTTCTGTCTTTCTTCCCTTGGCGCCAGGGGAAAAAGAGCCGGGGTAGAGGAGGCCCAGAAGTACACAATGTTTTATTGAAAAAAGTCAGGCTCAGCTTGGCCAGCTCCATTCCACTTGGCTTGATGAGGGCCTCTGCCCACAGCAGCCTGAGCCAGGTCTTCCTGCAGACAGGCTCAGCTCAGCTCCCCCTCTTACTGACCCTCCCCTCTTTTCTGAAATGATGACATCCAAACAATAAATATACAATAAATAGCACTCATGGGCCAGTTTGGGACTTCAACCCTCACCAGTCTTCTCTAGTCAGGATAGGCCTCCATTGGAGTATGGGAGGGGAAAGTCCCTAAATCCTCCAGGGTCCCGTGGGCCCTCGGATCCATTTCCATTGCAAGGTCCAAGTTTGGTTTCCATGGAGACCTAGCAAAGCTGGTCCAAAGCAAGGCTGGGCAAAGCAGAACTGGCAAGTAGGTGCAAGGCTGGGCACTGTTGTCCTAGACACCCCAACTCCAGGCCACAAGATTCCATCAGGCTCAGGAATAGATGGTGATGACTTCCCGGCCACCGCCACGCACCAACAACACCCGTTCAAGGCCCTCCGTTAGGACTTCAAGGAATTCCATGTCTGCAGGGTTGTCAGGTCAAGGAGGCAGCCATAGGACCAAGGCCATTTTCTACTCAAGGGGAAGACAGCTCCCCACTGTCAGCCTTCACACAAAAGGATACAGTTCTCATCGCCCTCACTGTTCTTAGGGGGGCCAGGCATGTTCAGTAGGACCAGGCGGGCATCGTGGGAGCGTGTGACAATGACTTCGTTGAGCTTCACAGCAGTGTGCATACGCCGCACATTGGACTGGTCCCTGCAGCAGACCAAGTGGCTGGTCACAGGTCAGAGAACTATCTACCTAGCAAAGAAGTCTCTGTTCCTGGCCCATCTGCAGAGCATGCCTGTCCCCGCTCTCCCTCCATTCCAGACCTCAGCATGGTTTGTACTCACGGCTTAATGTGCACCAGCTCCCGGAAGTTGTCAGGGGTGTGGCTGGGGTCCCAGGGCTCAGCCATGTACTTGTCTCTGGTCCATGTCATCTGGATCTTGTCAGCCCCTGCTGCAGACTCATCCTCCTCGTCGGAGTAAAGGCTCTCCAGCCTCAGAGCTGAGTGCCTGTCCTTCACCAGCTGGGCCTGAGGACAACCAGAGGAGGCATCTTTGGTACCCTGGGAAAATGGGGGCCCGGCTGGCCCAATATCACTACTCTGTCTCTAAGACCTTTCTGGTTCAGGCAGAACAGATGCAGTTCTTTGTTAAAGACAGGCTGGCCTCTTGCCTCAGCCTTCTAAGCAATGGAATTACAGGCATGGACTACCATGCCTACCTTTTTGTTTGTTTGGTTTTGTTTTTGAGACAAGTTCCTTGACTGGCCTGGAACTCACTCTGTCGGCCAGGCTAGCCTCAAACTCATAGGCATCCACCTGCCTCAGCCTACTGAGTATGGGGATTATAGATATGAGCCACCAAACTTAGTTCTGAATCATTCTGTTATATCCACCGGATAGGATCTTCCAAAGGCGTGATCTGGCTCTTGCCCAAACCCGAACCAAGATGGCCATTTACCTCTCGATCCCGCTCGGTTTTGGTCAGCCTCATCTGCCGCAGCATCTGAGACCGCTGTTCCATCATCAGTGTTCGCTCGTAGGTATATGCAGAGATGTCACTGTTGTGCTGGAGAGAGGGGGAAGCGATGAGTACTAGGCTGCGTGATCCCAGGGGGACCTCAGGGACAGAGCAGGGCAGGCAGCTCACCATCTCTACCACCTCCACTTCAGCTTCCAGGCGGAGGTGATACAGGAAGATGGCCAGATCCTTCTTCATCTGGATGCTGTTGTCGTCCATCTGGGCCACGGTGAAAATGCGCATCCGGCACTTCTTCCAAACCTGCGGCAGGGGATCACGTGAGTGGTCCGGCCACACCTGGCTTCCCGGGAGTCCAGCTGCCCTCGCCCATGCCCAGCCAGGTGGCACACCTTATGCTGGCGCAGCAGGAAGGGCAAAAGCATGAGCATGCCTCCATCATGCACGATCCACCACACATCAATGTGGCCCTCCAGGTAGCGCTCGTGGTTGCTGGGGTAGAAAGCTATGTTCTTTGGCACCAGCAGGGCCAGGTGGGCAGCTGTGGTGCAGCGCACAGTGTCTAGGGAGGAGGGGCACTGCTGACTGCCAGCCTGTGACCCTCTGGTCTCTGCCACCTCACTTTAACCCTGGCCCTTGGCCCCTGGCCCAGCTTAGATGTCAGACCCTCACACACCAATAAAGGTCTTCCAGGCACGTGGGTCCTCACTCTGTCGCCAGCCGTAGGGCCAGCCCAGCACCACGGAGTTATGTCTCATGCCACCCAGGCCGCAAGACTGGATGAGGTGGGCCAGTCCCTCTCGAACCTTGCTGGCCACCACTACCTGGCAGAAGCCTTTTACTTTCTCAATGTCCATCATGTTCTTGATTGTCTGCGGGGAATACAAGAGCATCAAAAAGCAAGGCCTACCAGTTTCCACCCAAACTGGGATCCCTTCAGAACACTGGGGTTCACAGGGGAGACCCAGAAGCAAGCTGCCCTAGTATGTGTGTGTAAATGTGTATGCAGTGCAAGCATACTACATCATATGGAAGTCAAAAGACAACTCTTGGGAGTGGATCTCGTCCTCATCTCTTTGTAGAATTTGGGAATCAAACTTAAGTCATTAGGTCTAAACATGAGAGCCTCCACCCACTGAGAGATTTTGCCAGTCCAAGGGCCATGTGGGACAACCATACTTATTCAAGCTTCAAGATGGCGACAGTGTTGTCCATCTGGTCGACCAAGAATGGCGAAGCCCTCCCCTATATGTCTGCTGTACCCCAGAAACCACCAATTTGGCCAAGTTCTCTTTCCACACCTCGCCATTACCTGCTCAGCAGCCTGAGCTTCACCATAGCTCTCCAAAAAGCTGCCCTGAATGACAGCGCCGACGATGGTCAGGCCCTTCCCAGCCTTGAGCTGGGAGGCGAAGGTGAGGAGCCGGGGGTACTTCACATGAAGATCTTCGTCTAACTTCAGCAGCACCAGGAGCTGAGGCCTACAGTAGTCAGACAGTTAGGCGGCCTGAGGGCCTGGCCTTTCCCAAGAGTCCTCTTCTTTCCTTCTCAGAATGTGGACTCCCACAATTTTGGGTAGCCCAGAAGCAAGGGCCTGACAGCAAGAGGCTCCTCCTACAATCTCCTGGGGGGACTGCAGAACCCACCCTCAGTGCTCTCTAAGAACCCTGAGAGGACCTGTCAGTCTGGGCGAGAGCTTACCGCCAGTTCTTGGTGTGAGGAGGCCCTTCCTCTAGTCTCAGCAGTGCATAGCGCGCAGCACTCAGGGACAGGCCTCGGATCCCGTCGCCCCACTCCTTCTCAGCCCTGTGCATGTCACCACAAGCCACTGAGACCCTGGTTCACCCCGAGATCTCCCGGTCTCTCTCCCTCTCTTCCTTTTTTCTCCTTCCTTCCCTCTTTTTCTAAGTGAGTACTTTAGTACTGAGCTACACTCTTAGCCCTTTACCCAGGGATTTCTATGTGCATATGGGCTGCAGGAAGGCCAGGCCTTAAGTCACAGCCCCCAACCACAGACCAAGCATCCACTGCAGAAGGAAAGCTGGCCCAGCCTGCCACCGCCAACCCAACACTCAGACCATCCCAACTCTTCAGCTAGATACCTGTAGTGTTATACAAGCTATCAATAGGCCTGACGGTGGCCCCTCACTTACCCTTGGTACTCAATGTACTTGTAGATCATGCCCGCAATGAGCATGGCCACTAGGGCATAGTACCAGGAGGAGACAAACATGAGAGCCAGGCAGAGACTCATGCCTAGGAAAGACAATGTCCTGGGACAGGGAGGAGAGGAGAGGAATCAGGAATGCAAGTCTAAGTCCGTCCCACACCCTGGTGACCCTTGCAGGTCCCAAGTCACAAGCTGGATGTGTGAAGTAGGTCAAGTCTCCATTCAAAGAATCTCCCTCCTCGTACTGTTTCAAAGGCTGCCTCGGAAACTCAGACCTCCTCCAGAATGGGGCTTGTGGCTTCCCCAATACTACTATCAGAGGACTTGCCCCAGGCATCCAACAGGCAACTTACCAGTGATAGTACTTGAACCGGGGCCGCCAGTTGGGGGTCCTCAGAAGTGTCTGCACAGCACAGGCCAAGTTTACAAAGAGGTAACACATCAGAAAGAACCTACAGGAGGCAGTTGGTGCAGAAAAGCTTCCTTGGTCCCTCAGGCTACAGACACCATGGCTCCTAACTCCAGGAACCCACTCCTATAGCCTGATGCAGACAGATGGCAGTACTAAGAACATGTCCTCAGAGCCAAGTGGCAGAGGATGGGTAAGTAGTCCCCAGAAGAGGGGGGTGAGAAAGAGACTGAGTCCAGGGCTGGAATGTAGGGGAAGGCTAGGGAATGCTCGGTGTGACAGATGACAAGACTCTATATAAGCCCGTGGCCCAGACAATCAGTTGAATGGGGGCTATCAAGCATTTGGAGGCCAGGGAGTAAGTCAGGAAAACATGACAAGGGACAAGAACCATGTGGTTTTGTTCTGAGGGGAAGAGAAAGGATGCTGTGCTGCGTGTGGGAGTTGGGATATGGGCAAGGCAGGCTCTGTGAGTCCTTCTGAGGACTGAGGGGACGGCATCAAACTCCATCCTCAGTGATGAAGAGAAAGGACAAAGAAGGAAGAGAGAGATCAGGGGGCAGGAACTCCATGGGGGAGTAAGTTCCAACAAGAGCCACCACTCAGGATGCCTATGGCAAGAATAGCTTGGGGTATGCACATCTATGGAGAAAGGTGAGCGCTAGGAAGACAAGAGCTCAGATGTGACAGCCCTGGCTATCGGGAGGGCTGGGGTCTGCTCAGGAGTAAGGCAGCACTGTCAGATCTATAAGCTGAGTGAGTGAAGTAGAGATGTTCATTACTGAACAAGTAAGGGCCATTGACCATGCAGCAGAATGGGCAAGGACCCCAACATGGGCAGAGGTGAATATAGAAACCAAACTATCTTGGGGACCCCTAGGAATCAGGTTGACCACCACCTGCAAGGCATTAGCACGCTCACTTCCTCAGCTTACAGAACATTTAAAATGAAGGATGGGGCAGCAATGGCTTTGATGGGGCAGCAGACCAGGTGCTTGCCCAGTTTGAAATGGGCACCTCTGGCCTTCTACTCTAGGGAGGCTCCTACCATGGGGCTTAGGATCTATCTGTGGGTTTCTTCAGTGCTGTGGATGTACCAGGCTGGCTTCTGAAATCAGGGTAAACAGCCCTACCAGCTTCCCACTGAGCCCAGCTGATCTCCCAGTGGCAACCTAGCTACCAGACAGGATCACTGGGAGGAGCTGGGGCACGCAGGGAGCTTTTCCCAGGACTACTCTTTGCTCTTGTCCCAGCTCACATGGACAGAATGGGGGCCACCATGTCAAGGGAGGCGATGAGGATGCCCAGCTCAGCGATGAGCGCCGTCAGGAGGAGAGCCCACGTTGGCTCACCGTTTGCTTTCCCGTGGCCAAACACCTGCAGGCACCAGAAAAGAAGTTGTCCCTACCATAGCCACTACCCACATCTGCAGTCCCAGGTCACAACCTGCTCTCCCATCGTCCCTCTGGTCCCAGTGCTATGCTTGTCCTTATGGAATCAAGTTTCTGACTCTCCTTCTCTGGATCTTTCTGCTTTGGACAAAGCATAGACAAGCCACAGGACTCGGGTTCTAAGCTAGTGCTAACAGCAAACAGGGCCAGAGACAATCTCAGCAGCTCCTGGGTGGCTGCCAAGGCCGGGGCCACTGTAGGCAAACCTTGCCGCATCTGAATCTGCCTCCCTGCCTTGCCAGGAAGTGGGCACAGAGCATCAGGGCTATGGGACATACGGGAGGGCTTACCCGGAGGAAGGGGATGATGTTATCCTTGGCAATGGCTTGCAACAAACGTGGGGCCCCAGTGAGGCTTTGGAGGCCAGCACCACATGTTGAGAAGAAGGAGCCGACCACAATGACCCAAGGTGAAGGCCAAGCCAAGGTGCCCACCACCAGGTTCCTGCTGACGCCATCACCGTACCTGCAGAGGCTAGGCTCAGACCATGGTCCTAGTTAAAAAGCCCTTCAAGTCTTGGGTTGAGCCACCCAAGAGTAAAGGGGTGTCAGAGGTCAGGAAAAATGGAGGAGAGAGAGGCTCTAGCTTTGAGTGGAGACCAGTTGCCAGCTCTTAGTCTTATATCTTTGCCCTTTATCTCATCCTTGATCTTTTTTTTTTGTTTTTGTTTTTTGTTGTTGTTGTTTGTTTTCGAGACAGGGTTTCTCTATGTAGCCCTGGCTGTCCTGGAACTCACTCTGTAGACCAGGCTGGCCTTGAACTCAAGAAATCCACCTGCCTCTGCCTCCCAAGTACCGGGATTAAAGGCGTGCACCACCACTGCCCAGCTCATCCTTGATCTTAATGTAACTGTCACCTCGGAAGCAAAAGTCATAGAGGGGCCTGACCTACCTGGTTGCACAGATTGTTACTGGGAGACAACTGTCTGAGATGTGTAGGACCCTGGGGGGTGTGGGGGGCTGGGGCTAGAGTGAGGGCAGAAAAAGCTGTCAGGGAGTGGCAGAGGTCACTCACTTGTCCCGGAGCACCACACCCTCGATGCAGGCACCAAAGAGAATCACACTGCTGAAGTCTGGACTGTGTTAAGGAAGCTAGAATCCCACCAGACCCCAATCCATTCCCCACACAGCACCCTAGTGATCATCACAGTCACATCCTTGACCTGCAGACCTCAGAGGGCCCCATGGTGAACACACGCATATTCTCAACTGTGTGTAGGTGCAAAGGGGGAACTGAGGTCTCCGTGCTGGCGTGTGTGTGGTATGCCAGCACACACTGTCTGGCAACTTCTATGACACATGCCCCACCATGCCTGGGAAAGGATACACACAAGTGAAGTGGTAACAATGGCCAGAATGGTCCCCACTGGGATAGACTTCTGGGCGTCACGGAGGTCCCCGGAGCGGTTTGAGCCAGCCATGATGCCTCCAAAAACAGACAAGATTCCCTCAGGAATTCTCCAGGATTTAGGGTAGGGCTAAGTGTGTGGGCATGGAGATCTTACCTGTTACAGAAGGGAAAAAGATGCCAACCAGCACGGTGAAGGATGTGGCAATGTCAGCCACCACATACAGGGACAGGCTCTCCTTCAGGCCAAGGGTATCTGTAGAGGACAGCCCATGCTTCTCCACAACCTCACCCTTCTCCAGGTAAGCACTCCATAGGTTTTCTGTAGAAGCAGGAGCATTACCACTACAGCACCACTGATGTCCCCAGGGAAGTCTGAGGCAGCCCAGCAAGAGCCTACTGATACACTGAATCTCTGGCAACTCTGGGGATAGCCAGGGCACAGTGACTATGGTGTCTGCCATAAGACTGCTTTGGCCAGAGAGGAAGCTGTCCTGGTAGAGCTATAACACATAAAGTGGACCGAACCCTCATCAGCCTGGACCTCACTACTGCATGACTCTCAGACAGAGGCCCTTTATGACTCCTGTGGGAACATCCCCCACAGCATCAGGGGCTAGTAGCCAGGGAAAGGGGAATGCCAGGACTTTATAGGGTTTGCTGCAGGCCTGGGATGTTGGCCAAACAGGCTCCGTTCACTTAAAATTCAGTTACAAGGAGGCAGGCTAAAAGGATACAGCTGAGTAGGGAAAGCAGCCAAACCTGACCTCCCTCTACCCCCTCGGTCTGGGCACACAAGGGCAGCTCTGTGATCTGCTTTCCTGTTGGGGCTGGGGCTGGGGCTGGGGCTGGGGCTGGGGCTGGGGCTGGGGCTGGGGCTGAGGCTGAGGCTGGGGCTGGGGCTGGGGCTAGGACTGAGGCTGGGGCTGGGACTGGGGCTGGGGCTGGGGCTGGGGCTGGGGCTGGGGCTGGGGCTGGGGCTGGGGCTGGGGCTGGGGCTGGGGCTGGGGCTGGGACTGGGGCTGGGACTGGGGCTGGGGCTGGGGCTGGGACTGGGGCTGGGGCTGAGGCTGAGGCTGGGGCTCGGGCTGGGACTGGGGCTGGGGCTAGGACTGGGGCTGGGGCTGGGGCTGGGACTGGGGCTAGGACGGGGGGGGGGGGTGTGTGTCAGGACACAGGAGGGAGGACCCACCCTGGAGCACACCAGCAGCTGCCCCAGGTATGCCAGGAATCTCTGTCACATTGTTGAGCAGGAAGTAGGGGTCACAGGAGTCAGCAGTAAGGTTGGGGCTGTGACAGAAGAAAGTCCACAGCTGGGTGGCCACTGTCTCATTGTCTACCACAACTGTCTTGGCACAGATGTCAAACTGGTCCCGGGATAGGGTCCTGTTGCCCAGCATGCACACCCTGCAGGGAGAGAAGAAGGACTAGTACCTGCTCGACTAAAGCCCTAGCCCTATTCCCACCCAAGCAATCTACGGGATCCGTGGCATCAAAGGCTTAGAAAGGATGTTGGTGTAATGGCTGGACAGAGGCCCCAGTTACTTACGGAAACACAGGAGGGTCAAAAATGGACTTGATGCCTCCCGCGTAAATGGAAAGGATGGAGATGATCACGCAGGCCAGGAAAAGCGAGGCAAACTTGTTCACATACTTGACACCAACAAACACCACCAAGGTCATGAAAGTCAAGAAGATGGTCCCATACACCCGCATATTATTCAAGGTGGCACTGGACATGTCATGGGTGCCGGATGGGTGAAAGATGGCAGCTGGCGGAGCAATGTAGGTCTGAAACAGGAAAACAGAGCTCTAGTTTCAACCTTCTATTTGGGGAGTGAAACCTGTCATTTTGGTTTTTCTTTTAAAAGCATGTCTACAAGAAGAAACCAGTCACAGGAGACCAGAAGTGCACGATTCCATGTCTATACAACATCTAGAAGAGCAAACCCACAGAGAGAATGCATATTAGTGTCTGTTAAGGGAGGGGGAAAGGAGAGTGATTACTAGTGAAGTTTCTCTTAGAGCAGTGAAGATGCTCTGAATTGATTCTGGCAATGTTTACATCCCTATAAATATACTAAAAACCAGTAACTTGTAAGCTTGCTTTTTTTTTTTTTCAGAGCTGAGGACCAAACCAAGGGTCTTGCGCTTGCTAGACAAGTGCTCTTGCGCTAAGCTAAATCCCCACCCCCCACCCTATTTTGTTTTTGTTTTGTGTGTGTGTGTGTGTGTGAGACAGTGTCACTTCGTGACCCTGGCTGGCCTTGGGAACTCACAGACATCCACCTTCCTCTGTCTCTGGTGGGATTAAAGGCATGCACCTCCACTGAGCCTGAGTTGTATGTTAATGAAGAAAACAAACGCTGATTTATTTAGGGTGGAGGATGACACGCAGGTGTGTAGGTCAGAGGACAATTTCGGGAGTCAGTTCTTGCCTTCCAGGTGGGTCCTAAGGATTGAGCTCAGGTCCTCAGGCGTGGTAGCAAGCGCCTGTGCCCACCGAGTCACTTCACTGGCCCCAGATTTCTGTACTTTCAAATGGATAGTGAACTGCTTGCCATGCATGTTGTGGCTCAACAAAACCACCATTGAAGGAAAAGAAGAGAAAAAGAAAAGAAGAGAAGATACAGACATGGGTGCCAACCTGTGGAAGGAACAGCCAAAAAGAAACAGTTTGCGCAACAAAATAATGATAGTATTGGATTATACCCAATAGTCCAGAGAACAAAATAGGCCTCCAGAAGCCCATAACTACATGGTTGAATAAATAAATACACTGGGAGGGGGGGGGGGGAGAGACATTTCCTTACATAATTCCAAATAACACAGAAGAAATGTGAGATAGAAAATAAAAACTCCCCAGGCAGTGGTGGCGCACGCCTTTAATCCCAGCACTTGGGAGGCAGAGGCAGGCGGATTTCTGAGTTCAAGACCAGCCTGGTCTACAGAGTGAGTTCCAGGACAGCCAGGGCTACACAGAGAAACCTTGTCTCAAAAACCAAAAAAAGAAAAAAAAAAAAAGAAAAGAAAAAAAAGAAAGAAAGAAAATAAAATCTTGGGCTGGAGAGATGGCTCAGAGGTTAAAGAGCACACTGACTGCTCTCCCAGAGGTCCTGAGTTCAAATCCCAGCAACCACATGGTGGCTCACAACCATCTGTAATGGGATCCAATGTCCTCTTCTGTGTGTCTGAAGACAGTGACAGTGTACTCATATACATAAAATAAATAAATAAATCTTTAAAAAAGAAAAGAAAAGAAAAACTCAAGATCTAGACAGAAAGGTTCCAGCTTCTGGTTTGTGGTACCACATGGTGTCTCTAAACATCTAGTCTCTGGGTCTTCAAGGAGGCCCCTGTCACCCTCTGCTACTCTCATGTCACTGTGCTCCTCCCCCACCAGGCTGCTCTCCCATTGGTCTGGGTCATTCATTGGTGAGTAGGGAGCTGGGCCTAAGGCAGCACCATGGGACTCAAGGACCTCTACATAGCAGTCATGGCTGTTCACTCCGACAAAGAGAAAATAGATCTAAAAGACCCTGGCAGGGGCTGTAGGGACTCAGAGCTTGTTAGGGTTCACAAATGACTAGGGACAATCTCGGCCATTATCAAGACTTGTCACTCAGCTCGACACTTGACAGACCCCCTGCCATGGGCCAGCAGTGCTCAGGTAGAAGAAACATCAAGGGTCAGATGAAGGCAACCAGGCCTCTTCCCTGCTTGGCCCAAACTATCAGAAGTGTAAGGGGGTGGGGGCAGGGACACAGATCTGAACAATGAGCCTTCTCCCTAGAGGCCTCCCGCTAGAAAACCCAAGACGCTGGCCAAGCATGATGGAAGTACTAGTGGCCTCTGGAGTCTACAAAGACTGGATGCAATTAGGGTTGACCGAGACTTAGCCCAACTCACCAGCAAGATCTCAATGGCCCCTAGGATATACATGGCTGCTGCAAATGTCGTCCCCAGGTAGAAGCACAGGCCCACAGCTCCTCCGAATTCTGGTCCCAAAGAGCGGGAAATCATGAAGTAGGAGCCACCAGCTATAATGAGGAAAGTGTATGCAGGTCAAGACTAACTCTTTAGTGAGATCTCCCTTGTAACAAACTTCCACAACCACCCGTAAGGGCAGACTGCTTTTCTCTCTAACAGACCAGCTCAGAATCTGTCCTGACTGGTTTCTTGTCCCTGTGGCTTAGTATAGACCTGCCTGAGTCTTTGCTGCTATTAGAACCGAGTGCTCCTAGAAAAGTACTCCTAGTCAGTACTGGCCCCAAAGTGGTAAGAATACGGAGACAAGACTGATCCAACACTGCTGTTAAGTTCTAATAGGCATCAAAAAATGCCAAAGGGGTCAATTTCTTGTATGTGGTAACTCCACCTCTAGGACTCCCCTAAAAGAAGCATCAAGGATGTTCCAGACTGTCCATGACAATAGTGGTGAGAAGAGGGGGGAAAAGAAGGCTGGTGTAGTGGCGGCACATGCCTGTAGTCCCAGCACTTAGGAAGCAGAAGCAAGATCGCTTCAAGTTCAGAGCCAGCCTGGTCTGGATAGTTTTAGGCCAGCCAGGGCTAAGTACTAGTGACACCATATCACAAAAAACTGGAAACAACAACAACAGCAAAACAAACAAAAATACAATGTTGAAAAAGAAGAACCCATATATAGGAGACTATCTCATAAATGGGTTATATCCTAGCATAGAGTAACCTACTTTAAAAAAAATTTCCAAACTGGGAAAATATATAAACATATATAAGTGCATATACATGGAAGATACCAATGTTATATATGCACACAGAGACTAATAGTTTGTATGCTCCTAAGACCATGCACCTTCAAAAGGCTAGCAGTAGTGCGCTCAGCCTGCTGAGGTGGTCAGCCTGCTGAGGTGGTCAGCCTGCTGAGGTGGTCAGCCTGCTGAGGTGGTCAGCCTGGTGAGGTGGGTACTTTCTGTCTTCCATTCTGTTTTCTGCCCTTCAAGCTCTCATGGTAAACATGCTCCACTCTTTCTTGTGCAGAGCTCACTACTCTGATATTAACAAAACACAACAGCAGTTTCAAAGTTTGTTGGGCAGGAATGCTCCTAGCAGGCACTGTCTTAAGAGTCGAGGACGGGGCCCGGCAGTGGTGGCGCACGCCTTTAATCCCAGAACTTGGGGAGGTAGAGGCAGGCGGATTTCTGAGTTCAAGGTCAGCCTGGTCTACAGAGTGAGTTCCAGGACAGCCAGGGCTACACAGAGAAACCCTGTCTTGAAAAACCAAAAAAAAAAAAAAGAGTCAAAGATCGGACTCTTACCAGATATTGCCTGAGCAGGAGGGACAATGGAGGTCAGCAGGCAGATGGGGGGGGGGGGCGGCGATTCTAAGCATGTTCCTTACAAGAGGCCCTCCCATGTTGGGGCTGGTTAAGAGCATTGACTGCTCTTCCGAAGGTCCTGAGTTCAAATCCCAGCAAGCAGCCACATGGTGGCTCACAACCATTCGTAATGAGATCTGACACCCTCTTCTGGTGTGTCTGAAGACAGCTACAGTGCACTTACATATAACAATAAATAAATCTTTGGGCCGGAGCGAGCGAATAGAGGTCCTGAGTTCAATTCCCAGATGGCTCACAACCTGTACAGCTACAGTGTACTCATATACATAAAATAGATAAATCCTAAAAAAAAACAAAGGCAGCATTCACTCACCGGGAACCACACCATTGGTGGCAATGGCACTCATGGAGATGGCTGTCAGCAGGGTCTGTAGGAGGGAAGGCCTGGATGAGCGGCTCAGCTGGGGGAGGGGCGCTCTGTAGAGCCACCTGCCCCACACCCAGCCCAGCTCCAGCACACAGGGACACTCACACAGCAGCAGCAGATGAGGACGATGAGGAGAGCCTGCAGCACACCAGCTGTGCCCACCATCCAGGTCAGCCGCAGGAAGAGGATGACCCCGAAGATATTCTGCAGGCAGGGCAGGTACACTCCCATGAGGGTGCCCATGCTGGGTGCCTATGTGGGCAGGAGGGGAGGGGGCACACAGCATCAGAGAGGTCTAGATATGCCACAGGGAGGAAGCCCTAGTCACACAGAAGCCTCTATACCTGGGGTCCAGTGCTGCACAGGAGGTAGGAGCAGATGCTAGTATCTCTCCCATAGGAAGCCAGCTCTCTTTTCAGTCATTATTATATGAGTGGCATGGACACACGCCCAGTGTCCATGTGGTGGTTAGAGGACAACGCTCAGCATCAGTTCTCTCAGGTCCCTAGGCTCATGCCTCAAGTTCTTCTACCCACTGAGCCATCTCGACGGACACGACCCTATTCTTGTCCCATGTGTAAACCTTATGCGCAATGTTTATGTATAAAGCTTAGTTCTTCCCCCACATCCAAGTATTGCCTCCTCCTCTTCTGCTGTTTTTGGTCATTTGCTTTTTAGATAAGGTCCTGTGTAGTTCTGGTTGGCCTGGAACTCTATGTAGACTAAGCAAGCCCCGAAGTTTTGGTGATCTCCCTGCCTCGGGCTTCTCTGTGTTAGGATAATAGGTGCCCATGGTTATGTCTGGTTCTTCTCTTCTTAGAGAGAGTCTCACTCTTTAGTCAGTCTATCCTAAGATTCACTATATAAACCATGTTGGTCTCAAATTAGTGGCAATCCTCCTGTCTCAGTCTCTTGGGTACTGAGATTACAGGAGTGCACTGTAATACCTAGCTTATCATTTCTTTTCAACTTCTGGAAAATAGAGCCTGTCTCAGATCTCCCTTTTCTCATCTGGCAGGCCTCATTACTCAAGCCAAAGCTCAAAACGTTGTTCCTGTCCCTCCCTCTCTCTAGCCCCCACCTCCAGCTCAAGTAGACAGATTCCTGCCTCCCTGCTGCCCTGACACAAGCCTGCTTCTTACCAAACTTTTCTGGGGACACCAGATGTCTGACAACCTCTCTACACTGAAAACCAAGTCCAATCCCATGATTCCTGCTGAAGATCCTCTGCACTGCCCTCTAATGAAGTGGCTCAGACTCCTTGGCTCTGGCCTCTGGATGTACTTCACCTCTCCTGTCAGCACCAGCTTTGAATTGTATTCCTCTGGACTACAGACCAATTTACTGGTATATACAGGACTATGTTTTGTAGACTTGACTTGAGTGAAGGCTATTCCTGGTTCTCAAGTAGACTACATCTGGAGTCAACTAAGACCAAAATGGCTGAGCACACCTATGAGAGATTTTTTCCCCCTTAATTAAAGCATCAGAAGTGGGAAGATCCTCCTCCTCCTCCTCTTCCTCTTCTTCTTCTTCTTCTTCTTCTTTTGGCTTTTTCGAGACAGGGTTTCTCTGTGTAGCTCTGGCTGTCCTCACTGGCTGAACTCACTCTGTAGACCAGGCTGGCCTCAAATTCAGAAATCCACCTACCTCTGCCTCCCAGGTGCTGGGATTAAAGGCGTGCGCCACCACTGCCCGGCGGAAGATCCACTTCTAATCCAGATCTTTGAGGTGAGAAGAACCACCTTAACCTGGGCCACACCTTCTGGGGGCAGCTTATATGAAGGACAGGGAAGAAGGAAGCTTGTTTCCTCTTTGCTTACTTGCCTTCCCTCTCACTAGCAAGTCCATTCCACCACTGGCATCAGAGCTTCCTTCTTCGGGAATCTGGCATATACTGAAGACCAACTGAGGCATCCAGCCTCATGGACTGAACAACTCCTGGATTCTTGGTAGACAGCCAGTGTTGAACTAGCGGTACCACACCTTGTAAGTCACTCTAGCAAGTCCCCTTTATATATACATATGTGTGTGTGCTTACTTATTTATAACTATATATTTATAATTATGCATACCATATGTATGATACATAATATACAATCATATTTATATGATTTATTTTATACATTTAATATTAAATGTATTGAATAAATATATTTATTATTATATTTATATTCTTTAGGTCCTATTCCTTTAGAGAACCCTGGCTAATATAGCTTCTTTTTTTGCTTGTTTGTTTATTTGTTTATTTTTTGAGACAGGGTTTCTCTGTGTATTCCTGGCTGTCCTGGAACTCACTCTGTAGACCAGGCTGGCCTCGAACTCAGAAATCCGCCTGCCTCTGTCTCCCAAGTGCTGGGATTAAAGGCGTGCGCCACCACTTCCTGGCTCTAAAATAGCTTAACATCAACAGACCAAACAAGGCCCCCAAAGTGCTCCTGAACCCAGTAAGTAGTGCCTTTTAAGTCCCTTCTGATTTAGGGGTCCCATGCACACAACAGAGATGCAGCTGTGAACAAGTGAGAAAGTTCTAACATACAGATTGGTAGTTTCTCAACTCTGTAAGGGCAAGTGAGGGGCTTCCCAGGAGGCCATGGCAGAGGTGTTGTGTACAGAGGCAACACTGATACAGCCCTGACCAGTGACCTCTTGAGAGCATCCACAGAACCCCAGCAAAGCCTCTTCTTCCCTGAAGCTGGGCCAGGGCTGGGGATCTTCAAGAGAGTCTGAGCAAGAACACATGCTCCCACACGCCATCCTGCACAAGGTTGTATAGGTGACAGATAGATAACCTTATTGGGGTTCTAGAGCCCTTCTCAGAGGACACCACCTACTGGACAGTGGTAGTAGCAAGAACTCCTACTCCTACCCCCATCCTAGGCTGAGTCACTCTAAGAAAAGGGCAGTGTGGGAAAGGGCTGGGCCGGAAATGCTTTTTGAATCCCTAAATAACCCCTGGCAGCCTGGGAAGGTCATTGGGTTAGAGCAGAAGTGTCTGCTGGGGAGAGGCTTACTTTCAGGCATGGTCTGATTGGAGACCCTCCTTCCCTGCTTCAAGCCTTCTTTTCTGAGGCCCACGGCTCCCTAGCTTGCTATTAGATTTGGCTAGACTCTTCCTCCACAGATCAGCCAGTAGTGCTAGGGCTGTTAGCTACCCTCTTACAGCATCATACTAGGAACAAGTAAACTGGGTGGCTGATATTCACAGGGTCCTGATTAAGCTATATGTTAACTCGGGTTTCTCTCCCACAGACGGTTCTTGAGGGATTTTTCATTCCTAGCCATGGGCTCCCCAGCATTGTCCAAGGATCTTACCAGCACTAAGGAAAACTCTTCAGAAGTTGAGAACTCTCCTACAGGGCTGGATAGGGATGGCTAGAGACTGACAGAGTTCTTGCTATCTTTAGTTCAGAACATGCCAACAAAATCCCAACCAGGTCTAGCCCACTCCAAAGATATCAGCTGCCCTCTCTGAAGAGTGGGCAGATAGCTATAAGCAGAAGGGAAAGGATACACGTTCCCTTCCAGCCACACCTGTATCTCATAAGCAGGTCTGAAGCTGCTGATAACCTGGCTTATTTCAACCAGGAATTACTTGGGTTTGCGCTTACCGCCAATGAGAACGGCACAGCTAATATCAGACCCCAGCTCCTTTGAAGCACAGCTATTTGCCCAAGATAGCCTCTGGGACAGTCGATCTGTCTTCTTTAGCCCCTTTAAAATTAGTTAGGACTCCAGGTGTGTAACTACCAAGCCAGGTTTCTGTCTCAAAGCTGTGTGTGTGTGTGTGTGTGTGTGTGTGTCTAAATAATATTCAAGATCTTAAAACAGTGTCTCGTTTGCTGACAGCGAAGTACAAGGAGCTACTGTTCTGTTGTTTTGAGGCTCCTCTGCCCTCAGGAGCTCTTCCAAACCACTTAGTTCAGCCTTTGACAGCTCCTTCAGCTTAAGGCACTTATTTCGGGGGGCTGGAGAGATGGCTCAGCAGTTAAGAGCACTGACTGCTCTCCCAGAGGTCATGAGTTCAAATCCCAGCAACCACATAGTGGCTCACAACCATCTGTAATGAGATCGGATGCCCTCTTCTGGTGTGTCTGAAGCCAGCTATAGTGTACTTATATATAAATATAATAATTATATATAATAATAAATATATATAATAAATAAATAAAAATCCTTTTTAAAAAAAGGCACTAATTTTTCACCCTCCATGCCTACTACCTACTGGTTCATATATGTTCAACACCACACAGGAAAACATCTATTTCCAACATCTACTATCTGCCTGTCTTCCCAGATGTGGTCCCTCAGCTGACCCTGACTTGCTCACCTTGGCAGCTCTCCGACGGCCACCTTCTCCACTCTCAGCTTCCTCGTGTTCCTTGACTCCTTGGGTGAGGTTGGTATAGCTGACAAGTTTGCCCAGGAGAGATGACACCTTTGGGCGAATGTCCAGCTCCTCCTGTAAACAGAGCCACGGGGCAAGATGGCAATGGGCCAAGCTAGGCCAGTGTCGGGCTACCTGTGTGGAGCCAGCAGCTTGGCTGCTGGCCCTGTGCCAAGCCCTGAGGCAGGCCTGGACTTGATCCCAGCTCTTGCCTGGGGAAACCCAAGCCAGCTAACTGGGCAGGTATGGGCACCACACCCCAGAAGGCAGCATTCAAAAAGGCCCAGCCCAGTGGCTTGGTCTCTCTGCCCAACCCTGGGTGTAATCACTGCCAGCCCATTTGTGAAAATCACCTGCCTCAGGGGAGAAAGAAGGGCAGGTTCTGCTGGCAGGCAGACAGATTGCACACTTCATTCTGCCTGCCTGGCCACCACTTGAAGCTATGGCTGGGTTTCTAGGATTCACATGAACACACACACACACACACACACACACTCTCACACATCTTCAGGTGGGGACAGAGCACAAGACTTCCAGCACTCAAAGGAGTCCAAGGGTTCCCTGCCCCTGTGGCCTACGTGACTCTGCCATCTGCCCACTGACTTAAGCTTTTGTCAGGTCCTTTCTGACCCTATACACAGAAAGCCAGGGTAGGAGTGACGAGTGAAGATGTAGGCCCTTTGGGTGTTTGGAGACTGAGAAGCCAACATTACTTGGCCGTGAGGTTGATGAATGTACAGGTTCAGAGTTTAGGAATCTGAGCCATGTTTTAAATCCAGATCTTACTTCTCAGCTTGGGCCTAGAAAGGGAAATTTCCAGTTGGAAGGCACAAACATGGGAATCTTTCCAGAGACACGCTCACTGCAGTCGTAGCTATGGAAGGCAGAGTGGGACAGAGGCTGGAGGAAAAGCAGGCCTCAGTAACTAGAGGGTAACAGTTGGAAGAGTCAATAGGAAAGAAAAGAAAGAAAGATTCTATCTGCAGCAGGGACCAGAGCCATGGGCTGGGAGAAGCCCTAGGAATGGAAGGGAGGAGGAGGTAGTCACCTTGGTGAGGAGCCCAAGGAAGGCAAAGGAGAACGGCCCTGGAGAACCGAGGTAAGGTTGCAAGGGGGTCTGGGAAGACGAAGTGTATTGAAAGGGCCATGAGCCTAGATGGCTGCAAAGAAGGGAGGGCAGATGGGACCAGAAGAGAAGCCAGCCTGATGCTTAGCTGAGAGGCCCAGAGAAGCCCCTGCCAGCCTACCACACCTGAATGGCTCCTTAGGTACCTCAAACAGTGCCAGGTTCCGGTCATAGTAGTCATTTCCTCTGGAGGCGTCCAAAGGGCAAAGGAAAGGGCTGTTCTCTCTGTGGTTACCCTGTCCTGTAGAAAGAGAGGGAAAGAATTCCAGTGAGTTGCCACCTCCCGGGGCCCCAGCCTATACCCCAACCCAGAAAGCAAACCCACAAAACAGCTGTGCACTTCATCTTAGCTGAGAGGCTGAGAAGCAGCAAACCATCTCTCTAAAAACGCTTTTGGAAGCCGCAGCATTTGTATGTTTGGCCTCTGTTTTCCCATCACTTGTCAGCCTTCTTGAAGGACTGTAAAGGAAGCACCCAGGAATCAAATCCTGGGTCGTCATTTCAAGTAGCAGAAAGCTCCAAATCTCCACATTAGTGCCACCTGGGTGTAAACGAAGGGCGGAGTATGACGAGGAGGCGGGGCCTGGCCATGACCAATCCTGAAGCCCCACCTTCCTTCCTCCCAAGGATCTGGAGCTCCTAGAGTGCAAGGCACCATTTTGCCCTCCAGGAAAATGAAACCACACAGACCACCTTCCTCTGCCAGTGGCGTGGCCTACAAGGGGTCAGCTAACTACCGCACCATGCACTGCATCAGGAGGGCAACCCAGAGCATGCTGGGAGATGGAGCCAATCTCGCATGGGTACAAGGAACCAGAAAAAAGCCATTGGGAAGGCCAGGGCACCAGAAAGATCTCGAGTTAAGCATAGGAAATGCAGGAGTACGGACTGCTGTCGAGATTACCCATTAGTCCTTTGGTTCCCAGATCAAGCTAGTTTGCTCCAGAACAGATTAAGAGGCTGGCCCCTACGCAAATCTCAGACTGGTGAAAATGTGCCTCCGAAACTAGAAAACCTTCTAGCCAGGAAGAAGCCTGTGCATCTGTTTTTGCCGCGTGTTGGGAAAAAACCCACAGACTCACGCTCTACCACTGGGCCACAAACACATTCTTTATCCCCTCTTTTTCCTCCTCTGAGACAGGTTCTAAATGGAGCCACGCTGGCTTCAAACTTGCGCCAATGCTTCTGCCCCAGCTTCCCAAGGCACACGCCCACTTTCCTTTTTGTATATGTACACGTGGTGGGTGTATGCATACATGATGTGTGCATACATGTCTACCTATGGGGGTCAAGGTCAACATCAGGTGCATTCGTTTCTCGCTCTCCACCTTATGTTTTCAGACAGGGTTTCTCACCAAACCTGGAGCTCACCAATTCAGTTGGACTGGCTGACCAGTTTTCCCAATGCTAGAATCATAGGAGGTCCATGTGCCTGGCTTTGTACACCTGGCTCTCTGTTTCACATCAGATGATTGTGAAGATCAAGGTCAATGAAGGTCAATGCCAAAGCCAGCAGTCATTTCAACCCAAGTCATGTTAAAGACTCATGGGTCGGGTAGCTCCTCTGGCATTTGTGCTAACTATCTTCCATGCTCATTCAGGATAAGGAATCACAAGGAAAACCACAAAATCCAGCCATGGCTGCCATTTACACTGAAAGCTCTTTACCGAGAAGCACCACAACATGGAGGGGATAACAGAAATGAAAATGGTGTCTCCAAAGCTCATCTTACTTCTCTTACTGCCTCGCCTGCTAGGAGTCTCCATAAATGTAGACTCCTAGATGCAGCCGGCACTGTTCTTGCCCTCTCCCTCTGTATCCTTCCACGAAGCTGGAAATAAACATCAATTATTCTAAATGCATACACTGTAGGCTGTCCCACCACCAATACTAATTGTTTCTAAGAAGAATCTACTATTATCTAGAAACTGTAGAGCAGTAATTCTCAACCTTATGCTGCAACCCTCTAATACAGTTCCTCATACTGTGGTGACCCCTCCATCATAAAATTATTTCTTTTTCTTTTTTTTTTCTTTTTCGAGACAGGGTTTCTCTGTGTAGCCCTGGCTATCCTGGAACTCACTCTGTAGACCAGGCTGGCCTCAAACTCAGAAATCCGCCTGCCTCTGCCTCCCAAGTGCTGGGATTAAAGGCGTGTGCCACCACTGCCCGGCACATAAAATTATTTCATTGGTACTTCACAACTGTAATTTTACTATTCTTATGAATTGTAATGTAGATATCAGTGTTTTCCAATGGTCTTAGGCGACCCCTGTAAAAAAGCGGGTAGACCCTCCCAAAGGGGTTGTGACTCGCAAGTTGGGAAACACAACTGTAGACCTAGGTATGGTGGTACAAACCTGTAAACCTTGCCCCAGGGAGGCTATGGAAGGAAGAGCCAGAGTTCAAGGTCAATTCAGGCTACACAGCAGTTCCAGGGCAGTCTGGGCTGCATAAAGAAAGCAAAGAAGCCAGAGGACTGGGAATGTAGCCTAGGTGATAGAGTGTTTGCCTAGGATGCACAAAGCCCTGGATTTGATCCCCAGTACCTCAAGAAACCGAGCCTGGCGGCACAGGTGTGGAATGCCAGGAGGTGGCGACAAGAGAGTCAGAAGTTCAAAATCATCTTTAGTTCCATATCAAGTCCAAGGCTAGCCGGACTACATGAGACCTTGTGTTTAAAAAGAAACCAAAGGGAAAAAATCCTACCAACTACTGAGCTGAGCACAAAACAGTGTCCCCCTCAGTGACTTATCTGATCCTTTGTCTCTACAAGCATCACTCCCAGATGGCTCTAAACTCTTCTAAATCTATCTCCAGCCCTTACCTTTCGGTACATGTCAATTACCCCTGTCAGGAACAAGACGAGGCTGTCTAGTGAGGAGGGCCAGGCCTGCGTCTGTCACAGCAATGGGAACTGGGCTGTGGGTTCTCTTTTCACACTCTAGAGCCCAGTCCACTTAGGGAGCACTCTGGGGTACAGCATGACACCTCAACATAGAAAAGACCTCTGGCATCAGGCAGCGGTGGCGCACGCCTTCAATCCCAGCACTTGGGAGGTGGTGGATTTCTGAGTTCGAGGCCAGCCTAGTCTATAGAGTGAGTTCCAGGACAGCCAGGGCTACACAGAGAAACCCTGTCTCGGAAAAGAAAAAAAGAAAGAAAAGACCTCTGGCATATGTAGTTTGGCCACTGTGTACATACCCCAGCCTCTGGGTTTTCAGAGGTCCGGCAGGATGGCTTGAATTCCTGCCCCTTTCCCTGTGTGACCCACAGAAAACTGCTTAGTCTCTCTGCACGACTACGTCATCTATGAAGTAGAGACAATAAATCTGTCCTCCAACTTCCCTGATGCATCAGAAAAGGTAGTGTCTGGCCTCAGACGTAGACAGGGCACTCCGCAAAGCCTCACTTAAGGACCCCTCCCATAAGATTGTGGGGATATGAAAGGGTCTAAGCAGAGCCTCAGGTCTCTACACCCCTGAACTTCAAGCTACCCGCCATAGCCTCAGCTATTCCAAAAATTCCAGGGCAGGCTTAGGCATGCCTGCCTGCCTGCCTGCCAGGAGCAAACTTTTCAGACATTACCCGAGACCCCCAGAGAACCGGAGCACAGCTCAGGCCTGGGGTTCCCTATGAAGTACACAGGTGTGTTCCTACCAGCAACTGTGAAAGCCCCAATGGTAGGGAGTGACCTAGGTGAACATTTTGGTCCCTATGTACATGGAATCTACCTATAATGTCCTTCCATGACCTTCCTACTCTGGCCACAGGCCATCTAGATGAGTAGGCCTATGTAAGCCCCTCAGAGCAGAGGTGCTCACAAGCGTGTGTGTGTGTGTGTGTGTGTGTCTGTGTACACACGCATGTGTTTGTGTTGGGGGGGATCCTAACAGAGCTAGGCCTAAGATACCTCTGTGCTCTCTGATCCTTTGCTATATCTACAAAGAAGCAAAATCACTCACCCGGGTGCAGGGTGTCCCCCATGCTGCAGAAACACCACAATCTAGATGAAAAGAAGTAAAAAGGAAGAGAAGAAGGGGGTGGGCTGGGAGGAGTTGGCCTAGCCTGGAGGGATCTGGCAGGACCCAGCCAGCATAGCTCCAGGTTACTCCTGTCAGCCTGTGAGGGACCAAGGCGGAGCCAAAGAAAAGGCTCAGTACTGCCCATTGGTCCAGGCTAATCTTAAGGATGCAGTTCAGCACATCCTCTGGGGACAAACATCCTTCCAGTCCCAGGGAAGGAGGTTCTGACCCCTTGAACCAGGCCAGGGGCAGCCAGGGATGTTGGACCTAGGGTTACTGACACATAGCTGTGAAACCTGACAAATCTCTGTGACATCTGCAGTCCATGCCCCGGCCTACATCTCCACATGGCAGACTGGTGATACAGTCATCATTCACATCAAGCACAGACTACCCCTCAACCATTCCAGACCTATCAGATAGCCTCTGATACCATCACCAGACACAACACACATTTCCTACATGTTTCTATCACGCTCAGTCCCACACATCACAGGCATCTGTTATCAGTCATAGCACCACGCTCATCACTGGCAGCCTTGCTGGAAACAATAGCCATGAGGACGTCCTGACCTGACCCTGCCTTCACCCTGTGGTATTCAGCTACACACGTGTATTTACACATTCCTGTACAGACACACAGACATACAGACAGACACATATTCCCAGTATTGTTCCCATTCCAAGTGTGAGTAGCCTCCGTGGATGGCAGATGGAGAAAGAGGCACTGGAAGGGGAAAGGGTTCAAATCTATGACCAGCCCTAATACCTAGGTTAAGTTAAGGCACTACACTCTCATATCCGGGTTTGAATCCCACTGGAACAAGTTACATAACTCTTCCCCACCTCCCTTCACTCCTTCCTAAGTGAGAGTAACAGAACCTGTCCCTTGGGGGAGGTTGGGAGGATTGAAACGAGTTGCTTCATGTACAGTGCCTAGACAAGCCTGGCCCCGTGTGACTGCTCCCTAGAAGTACACGGTACGCACAGATCAACACCAAGGCCAACACAGACCCTTCAGCAAGCACACCCTTTGCTCCTACCGGGCCAGTGTGCAAGGAAGCAGGGGTAAGGACAGGACAAGAGAGGGGCGGTGAGTCATAGGGGAAGAGAGGGTGACACTCAAGAGGATGGGGGCGATTCACAGAAAGTGAGGGAGCTGCAATCCAGGCTTCCATTGGACCCGGACCCGAGGCGCGTTCGGCACAAGCCTGAGTGAGGCAGCCTGCTAGCCGGCCTCCCTAGGCGGCCACGTCTGCAGCCCCCGCCCGCGGCCCTCGGGGGAGGAGCTGGGGGTGGGTGGAGGACAACTTAGCCCGGGAGTCCCGGACCAAAAAGACTCGTCGGTCTGTCTGAGCGCGCAAGGAACAAGAAAAGTGGAGTCCCGCATGGACGTCTGCGCGCGCGGTGCGAAGGCGCGAGTCCCGTGTAGACGCCCCCCGTCCCGGCCACAGTCCCCGCCGGGCGCACCCTCACCGTCCGAGTCTTCCCGCTCGGCGCGCTCCCCGTAGTCCACCCAACTGAGCCCCTCGAGGTTGTCATAGTCGCCGCGTCGCGGCCCGTCCACCGGCACCACGGTGAAGTGAGGCATCGCGCGCGCTTGGCCCGCTGTCCCAGCCTCCAGCCGGCTGTCCCCGGCGCCCCAGGCTGGCCCGCCCCGCCCGCTCGCATTCCACCCCGCTGCGCTCACTTCCTCCACCCGCCCCCCCCGGGCCGCCCCTCGGGGGCGGGGAGCAGGAGGGGCTCGGGTCGGCTCCTCCCCGAGGGGGGGTTGACGAGGTGGCGAGAGCACCCCGGGAACGAAATACTCTAGCTGCCTGAGGGTTGGGTTCCTGTATGACTTTGGCTAAGGGGTCGCACTCTCTGAACCCCAGATGCGATATTTAATACAATGAGGGAAAGTCGTTTTAACTTTTAGGGGTTTTATGATAGTGAGACGGGGCGCAGGGTGCACTGGCTCTGTTCCCTGAATCTAATTAGTTCTCAATCACTTTCTGTTATTTAGCCGGAAAGCTTAGCAGGGTCTGCCGGCTGTCTCAGTGGCTACCCCAAACCTCCTAAAGTCTTTCATCACCCCTACATACACGCTCCTCCATTTCCATTATTTCTCTCTGACGTTTCTCCAGGACTTTGGTAGCCAAGTCCCCTCAAACCTACACTCTTTGCCCTCAGTCCTGCTCGCTGCAGCCTCTCCCGTAGCAGGTGGTTGAAGACTGTAGGCCCTTCCTGGAGGAGTCCGCTGCCTCCTCGCCAGAGGCAACACCCGCCCATCCCTCATCCACACTTTGGGATAGCCCAGCTATCTCACTTGAACTTGCTCCTTCATAACCTCACCTCCTGGTGGTTCCAGCACCCAAGTCCTTTCCTTTCTTGGCGCTAACTTCTTTCACACTCAGATAACTTATCTAGTCGCCTTTACTTGAAGAATTTTTATCTTTCTGAGCTTTCTTTTGGCCTCCCTT
This sequence comes from Tokudaia tokunoshimensis, assembly GCA_036184795.1. Classification (NCBI taxonomy): domain Eukaryota; kingdom Metazoa; phylum Chordata; class Mammalia; order Rodentia; family Muridae; genus Tokudaia; species Tokudaia tokunoshimensis. Next base: position 33,007,364 of record BTHU01000020.1, read on the forward strand.
CCCCCCACCCCCGCTCCCTTTTCCTTCCTATCAGAAAGCTCCAGGGCTCATCCTTCTGGTCTATTTCCATTCTTTTCCCCTTTCTGGCGTAGCCTTTAGAACTTGGGCTGACTCTAGGATCCGCGCCCTCTGTTACCACCTCCCAGCTCCAACTGCCTGGGTGGGCCGTTCTGCTAGGACCTCCCTGGAGCTGCTCAACATCTAACCCTTCCCAGTCAGCTCTTCCGGGCTGCGGGCTGCTACCGGGCCTCTCTCTCCTCCTGGCACCTTTAACTGCTTTCCAGCTGCATCTCTTATCCTGCGCTCTCCTCTGTATAGAAGGCTCACTGGTTATAAGCTTTTGTTGTTCTTGCAGCAGACCCAAGTTCAGTTCCCAGCATCCACATCAAGTAGCTCATGACTGCATGTAACTCCAGCTCTAGGGGATCTGATGTCCTCCGGCCTCCTAAGACCATACCAGAGTGCACACACACACACACACACACACACACACACACACACACACAAAACAACAAAAATTTAAATTTACCTTTAAATTTAAAAAATAAACTGAGCAAGCAGAAATATAAGAAATACAAGTTATGAGCAATAAATGTTACAAAAAATAAATAAATAAATAAATACAAGTTATAACTAATAACATTTCCCCAGTCAAACCAAAAACCAAAACCAAACAAGCAAACAAACAAAAAACAGGTGGGAGTCTACAGAGGAACAACACTTGAAGTTGATCTTGGCCTACACACACACACACACACACACACACACACACACACACACACACACAGACCCCAGGCATGATGACTCCCATCTTCTCTTTCTTTTCTTTCTTTTTTTTAAAGTTATTTTCTTTTTTTTCTTTCTTTCTTTCTTTTCCCTAGACAGTCTCACTATGTAGCCCTGGCTGACCTTGATATCTATATAAACAAGGCTGGCTTCACAGTGCAGTGAAGGTTCACAGTGAACCTCCAGCCCCTGCCTCTCTGGTGCTGGAATAAAAGATGTGTGCCACAATGCTCTGATGTTTTCTTTTTAATTATATGTTTCCATGTGTGTCTGTGTGTACTTATGTGTACTTGAGTGCAGATGCCCTGGAAGGTCAAAGGTGTCAATTCCCCTAGAGCTGTAGTTACAGGTAGTTGTGAGTTATCTGATGTACATTGGGAGCTGAACTTCAGTGCTCTGAAAGTGTCTGCAAGGGCTCTAAGCATCCAGCCATTTCTCCAGCACTAGAGAGGCAGAGGCAGGCCAGGTCTATATATAGTAAGTTCCAGGGCAGCCAGGCAAGGGAAAAAGAGAGATACAAAAGATTGCAACAGAAATCCTAACATCTGACCATTAAAAATCCCAGAAAATGAAATTAAAAAAGAGAAAAGTTTGGGCATTGTGGGCTATTTGCACTCCTGGAACTCAGCAGAGATAAGAGGCTGAGTTTGAGGACAGCCTGGGATATGTATAATCCCTGTCCCAAAAGAACAAAAACAGAGGCTCACTTAAGATGTAGCTCAGTTAGTAGAGTGCTTTTCTAGTGTGTGTTACAGAAAATGGGATGTAATAAGAGTGCATACCTGTAATCTCAGCACTTAGGTTAGAGGTAGTCACAGGAGGCTCAGAAGTTCAAAGTTAGCCTTTGCCACATAAGGAGTTTGAAGCTGGCCTGGGATATATGAGACCTTGTCTCAAAACCAAAACAAACAACCCCCCAAGGAAAAGTCCAATAGGGATGAAGGTCACAAATGTGATGCTAAAAAAGCCAGACATGAGTCACAGAACATAAGCTTCCAACTGTAAGGAACAGGAGACTCGGCAGAGACAAAAATCAGATTGGAAGGAAATAGAGAGTAACTGTGTAATGGTAGGTTTCCTTCTACTGTGACTAAAATATTACAGAACTAAATGCTACTTATCTCAGTTCTAAGGTGCTTGTTTCATTTGATGTTTAGGATCTAGAATCACTTTGGAAGCAAGCCTCTGGGCACACTGAGAGATTATCTATGCTGGAATAGCCTCTAGTCTTGCTGTAAGAAGCTAGTCTGGGGCAATCGCAATGAAGAGGCCCACGGTAACTGTGGGTGCTGCCATCCGCTGAGCTTTGGTCCTGGGCCGCGTAAAAAGAATGCGAGCTGAAAACCAGCGTTCATTTTCTGTTTCCAGACTACAGAAGCATTGTGACCAGCTGCCTCAAGCCCCGAGCCCCGTGGCTTTCTTGCCATGATGGACTGAACCCTGAAACTGTGACCCAAAGTAAACTCCTCTTTCCTTGAAGGTTTCATCACAGTATGGAGGAAATCAATAAATACACCTTGCAAACCTGAGAACCCGAGTTTTTTTTTTTTTTTTTTTTTTTTTTTTTTTTTAAAATATTTATTTATTTATTTATTTATTTATTATGAGTACACTGTAGCTGTCTTCAGACACACCAGAAGAGGGCATCGGATCCCATTACAGATGGTTGTGAGCCACCATGTGGTTGCTGGGAATTGAACTCAGGACCCCTGGAAGAGCAGTCAGTGCTCTTAACCGCTGAGCCATTTCTCCAGTCCCTGAGAACCCGAGTTTAACCCCAAGAATCCAAACAAAAAACAAAAAAACTAGGGGCAGGAGACACAGCTCCACAGTTAAGAGTTCTTCTTGCAGAGGACCTGGCTTGTGTTCCCAGAAGCACATAGTGGCTCACAGCTCTCTGTAACTCCAGTTCCAGAGGGAGAGATACCCTCTTCTGGCCTCTGTGGCTTCTGGCACACATGTGGTGCACATAAACTAAGTATGCAAAGATAGACATGCCCATTCAAAAAAATAAATAAGCTGGAACACGTAATCGTAATCTCAGTGATAGGGTGTCAAACAGAGAACTCTGAGACTTACTGGTCAACCCATCTCAATGTTTCTTCCTTTGTGCTGTGATTACATCCCTATAGGTATAGCTATAGGTGGCAAAAGATGGTATGGCAGGGAATCCAAATGTTTAAATAGGAATAGAAGACAGTCACCATTTCTACCGGGTTTCTTTCTTTCTTCCTTCCTTCCTTTCTTTCTTTCTTTCTTTCTTTCCTTTTTAAGATTTATGTATTTATTTTATGTATATAAATACACTGTAGTGATTTTCAAACACGCCAGAAGAAGGCATTGGATCCCATTACAGATGGTTGTGAGCCACGATGTAGTTGCTGGGAATTGAACTCAGGACTTCTGGAAGAGCAGTCAGTGCTCATAACTACTGAGCCATCTCTCCAGTTCCCTTTCCTGGGTTTCTTTCATTCATTCATTCTTTCTTTCTTTCTTTTTTAAAGATTTATTTATTATTTATTTATGGTTGGTACTCTCTCTCTGGACCCCACCCCCACAGTTACCTGGCAATAACCAGGTAGGCCTGGGCCACTATAAGAGGGGATGCTTGGCCCCTCCCCTTTTTCTTGCTTCTGGGCTCTTTTGCTCTCTTATTTTTTCTTGCCCACTTGGGTTCTTCCCTTCCCCATCCCCTTCCCCCCTCCCTCCACTTGGTCATGGCTTCTCTGCTCTCTCCTTCTCTTTGCCTTTACCACCCTTTAACTCCCCTCCCCATGCCCTGAATAAACTCTATTCTGATCCCTCAGGGGGAAGGGATGCCTCAGCATGGGCCCGCTGAGACACCTCCTTGCTCCATACTTCCCTCACACTTCTTCTCTTTTTATAATCACAACAAGGCCGGGTGGTGGTGGCGCATGCCTTTAATCCTAGCACTTGGGAGGCAGAGGCAGGCGGATTTCTGAGTTCGAGGCCAGCCTGGTCTACAGAGCGAGTTCCAGGACAGCCAGGGCTATACAGAGAAACCCTGTCTCGAAAAACAAAAATAAATAAATAAATAAATAAAAATAATCACAACATATTATATGTAAGTACACTGTAGTTGTCCTCAGACACCCCAGAAGCAGGCATCAGATCTCATTATGGATGGTTGTTAGCCACCATGTGGTTGCTGGGATTTGAACTCAGGACCTTTGGAAGAGCAGTCAGTGCTCATAACCACTGAGCCATCTCTTAATTGCACATGTGACCAGGGCCCTTCCTAGCGGCCTTGGTTGTTAGTTCTTGAGTTGCTTCTGTTCCCCTTTCAATTTTACTCAAAAGTCTTGTCTTCCTCATCCATCTCGAATTAGCCTGCTTCTTGGACGGTTTCAGGGGTCTCTTCCCTTTGTGGCCCGATATGTCACCTGTGGTCCCTTCCCCAGTCCCTGATCCAGGTTTTGTTGTTTGTTTGTTTTTAAGACTCTGTCTCTCCTTGAACCTGAAGCTCTCTGATTCAGCTAGACATTTTACTCACTGAGCCATCTCCCCAGCTCCGAATTAGCTTTTTACATAGTTAACTTTATAGTATATAGAGTTCACCTCAATGAAGAATTTGCTATAGCTATAGGGAAAACCTGAAAATTTATGTAAGGAGGTATGGAACGCACCAATAAGGCTGGGATCTTCAGGAAGTAGGGGAGCTACTGCAACCTCTCCTTGAAAACAGTGACAAAAATTCAAATGGGCCAGCAGGCCAAGCACACTTGCTCCTTCCGTGGCCAGACCATGGCAACTGGCACTTTGGTTCCTGCGTGAGAACAGTGGCTGACAGGGCCTGCAGCCACTCCTGCTGTCACAGCCAAGTTGTCGAGCCAAAGACAGAAGGAATCAAAAGACCAGAGGAATCCAGATTGTTTGAGACATCCCTGGCTTGCATTAAGTGGGTTAATTTATGTTAACAAAAGCAAAGACATAAAGGGGTCTTGGTTCTGCTTTTTTGTTTTGTTTGTTTGTTTGAGACCAGGTTTTCCTGTGTACATTGTAACTCTTTCTGTACATCAGGCTGACCTTGAGCTCACAGAGATCTGCCTGCTTCTGCCTCCAGAGTGCTGGGGAGACAGAGCGCCTCCTAAGTGCTGCCACCACCCAGTCTGATTTTAATGTTTTAGAGTCTAGGCATCTTCAATATGAGGGCTTGATAGTTTAGGAATAGACGTTTATTAAGAAAGGAAAGGCTCTCTGCAGGTGGAAGTGAGTAAGTTAGTGAGCTGAATAAGGAAGCCCCAAGGTGTGCTGTGAATGAGAATGGCCCCCATAGGCTCATATATTTGAATGCTAAGTCACCAGGGAGTTTATTTTTATATCTAAGTACAGTGTGGTCAGATCTCTTTTATGGATGGTTGTGAGCCACCATGTTGTTGCTGGGATTTGAACTCAGGACCGTCGGAAGAGCAGTCAGTGCTCTTAACTACTGAGCCATCTCTCCAGTCCCTAAAATGTGTAGCCCAGACTGGCCTGGAACTCATGATTCTCTTGCTTCCTTCAGCAAGTCCTACCAGCTGTGCACCACCAAGGGAGAGAGAGATGGCTCAGTGGTTAAGAACACTGACTGCACTTCCAGAGGTCTTGAGCTCAATTCCCAACAACTACATGGTGGCTCATAACCAACTGTAATGGGATCCGATGCCCTCTTCTGGTGTGTCTGAAGAGAGTGACAGTGTACTCAAATACATAAAAATATGAATAAATCTTCAAACAAACAAAAATCCCCTGAGCCTACTAAAAATGATTTAAAAAAAAATGTCTTCCTGGCTGGGGCCTGTTTTCTCACTCTTTTGGTAGTACTTGATAATAATGCATAGAAGTTACTAATTTAGTTTTCTGCTCTTTATGTCCATATATTCAGGTCATAACTATTTTCCTGTAACATCTTGTACAAGTTTCTTGTTTGTTTGTTTTTTTTCAGAAAGAGTCTCACTGTGTTTACTCCTAGCTGGCCTGGAACTCACTATATAGACAGGCCTGGCCTTGAATTTGTGGATGATCTTTTTGTCTGTAAGATATGAGACTTGAGTCAGCACACCTAGACTAGGACTGACATTTATCCATTTATTTACTTCAGCTGGCCTAGAACTCTCAAACCTCCAGGTCATAGGAATCTCCCAGTCTCTGTTTCCTGAGTGCTGCCAAACGGATTCTTATACGGTGCAAGGAAAACCAGAAAGCCACCACATGCTTGAAATTCTAGTCCTTGGATGGCAGAGGCAGGAGGATCATTTGAATCCAGGAGTTCCAGATCAGCCTAGACAACATAGACTCCGGTTTCCAAAACAAGATAAAAACTTGTAAACCAAACAAAAAAAATATAGCCCACGCCGTTCACTAGGAACATGTTCACTGTCATGGTGAGTTCTGCTGTGCTGTTCTGTGGGCTCCAGCTTCAGGATCCCTCACTAAAAACCCTTCCAACCCAAATCTCAACAATAAAGGTGGCTGAGGACGCAAACTCTTGACTTGGTGTTTCAGGTATTTATTCTTGACATAAGCTGGAGCCTGGGCAATGAGGAGGGGAACTTTGTGGGTTTTGCTAAACTGGTCTGTGGCCAGAGCAACATGGCCAAAGGATGAGGACCAGGGAGGTGACCGCAGCCATGAAGCCTGGGAAGGGGCACGGAGGGGCTTTTGAGGCCCTCTGGAGGACCTGGCTGTTTGGCAGTTTCGTCACCTTCAAGTGTGTGTCCTGGTGTTTGTCCTCCTGAGGCTGAGGCAGCAGGTGCGAGTGGCAGATGCTGCTCTGCTGCCTTTCTGGAAACTTGACCTCCACAGGGCTCTGCCCAAGGCTTTTCTCTCTCACCTGGGGAAGGGAGTCAACAAGACACCCCAACAACCATCAGTGAGCCACCCATCTGTGAGAGGCAATCTTGAGTGTTAGCTCGACCACACCTGTAATCAACTGGCCATGCCTGTGAGCGATTTTTTTCTTTCTTATTTTCTTTCTCTCTTTTTTGTTTCTTTTTTCTAGACGTTGTCTGTGTACTTCTCGTTCTCTCTCTCTCTCTCTCTCTCTCTCTCTCTCTCTCTCTCTCTCTCTCTCTCGACAGAATTTCTCTGTGTTGTCCTAGCTGTCCTGAAATTCACTCTCTTCCTGGAACTGAGAAATCCACCTGCTTCTGCCTCCTGAGTGCCAAGGGGTGTGGATTAATGTGTCAGCACTGCCCAGGCTGGCCTCAAATTCATAGAGATCCACTGCTTCCACCTCCCAAGGGCTGGGATTTAAGGCGTGTGTCAGGACGACCAACTATTTTTTTTTTGACTGCAACATTTGAGGTAGCACAATCCACAATAAATCTTGGCCACACCTTCTGGTAGCTGCCCAAATAAAAGGACATGGAAGAAGGAAGCGTCTGCTTTTTGCCTGCTTGCCCTCTTTCTAGAAGGAAGTCTCATTTATCCTGTCTCCGGGGTATTTTTAAATAGTATTAGAAGCTACTTTGGGATTCTGATGGATACTGAAGACCAGCAGCTCTCCAGGAATCCCCTAGGACTCCAGCACTGGTTTGGGACTGAGAAGGCATCCAGCCATGTGGACTGAACATGACTCCACTCCTGGCCTTCCCTCAGGAGACAGCCATTGTTGGATTACCCGGAGCACTGGCTGTTAGCACTCCATATATTCATTCTCTTCCTTTAGAGAGGCCTGACTAACACACTAGCCTCCTCCATAACCTGTGTACCTGTTCCACTTGTCTGAAGACCCGAAGCAGGTTTCCTCGAAGAACACCTTGAAGCTCTTGTTCATCCCAGCCACGACTCAGCAACTCCTCAATCAGCACTGGGTAGCTAGACACATCCTCCAGCCCCTGCGGGAATCTGTGCAGATCGCCACCCTGAGATCTTGGCCCTGAGATTTGGTCTAGAGCCTGCTGTCCCACCAGCTCAGGCATATATGACTAAAATAAGGGCCAAGTTCTTTAGATTAGTGAACACAACAACATTAGAAAGGATGGATTTAGCATGTGGCTATACCCACACAGCTCTTCTGGGCCAGGGAGCGGTACATGAATGGAATTCCTTTAACCTGGGAATGTGGGGAGAAGACAGGGGGGGGGCTGGAAGACCAGAACTTGTGGTTGAGGTCTGAAGGATGGTCAAACTTTTGGATGGGGAAACTGAGGCTAAGAGGTTTGCTGCTGCAGCCCAGACCAAGATAAGCCCAGGGGAAGTACCTTCCAGACCCATCATAGTTGCCACCGATCCCAATGAACTCAGATCCAATGACTGTCCTGATGTGGTCGAAATGATCTAGGAAGTAGAGGTTGGTTGGTAGAAGAAATTAGCAATTGGGAGCATTTTTAATCCGAGGAAGTTTGGTCCTGACCAGTTACCCTGCTCTCCTGGCTGTGGCAGCTGCCTGTACAACTGGTTGCTGTGGCAACAACCAGGACAAGGCTCTATTAGACCTTTCCTCTCCTCTAGGGCCTTGTGGGGGCTCTGCCTATCCTGTCTTTGGTGTGGGAATTAAGGGTAGCTCAAGGGCTGAGGGCAGAAATGGAACTTAGAGGCATCAAAGCCATTAGCACTGAGTAGTCTCACATCCGGGTGGCAGTGCCAGCTGAGCTCACGGTCCCTGGAAGGTCTGCCATTGCCCAGCATGTGCTAGGCCATTATAGCTGTCTGAGAGCCCTGGTGGCCACAGTTCAAGCTGGAATTGCGAAGAGTTGAGGTGTGGGTGTGACGGGCTGGAGAGATGGCTCAGTGAGTGGTTAAGAGAATTGGCTGCCCTGCCAGAGGACCCAGGTTCAATTCCCAGCACCCACTTAGTGGCTCACAACTGTCTGTAATTCTAATTGTAGGGTACGTGACATCTTCTGTCCTGGAGACCTCCATAGGGCACGGGGAATGCACATGAAACACAGACATACACGCAGGGAAAATACCCACAAACAAGACCTTTTTTTTTTAATTAAGAAAAGCTGAGACGGGACGTACCTGCTACAGTGGACACGTTAGCAAACAGATTGCACTGTAGCACCCCCATAGACAGTGTCACCATCACGATGCCACCATTCTTTTTCTACAGTGACAGACAAAGGGGCAGTTAGTCCAGACCCTCTGAACTGCCAGTGAGCTTGCTTCCCTTGCTGTGGGGATCCTCACAGGACAGCAATCCAGCAGGCGCTGGGTTTCAGAGATGGAGGGGGGCTAACCAGCCTGATATTCAGGGTCAACAATCTCCTCCCAGAAATGGTGGCATCACATGCCTGTAAGCCCAGTCCTAGGGAGGCTGAGAAAGAAGTATTACAAAATTCAGGTCAGGCCAATTTATGCAAGATGCTCTATCTCAGAAAAACAAACAGGAATCTTCCTCTTTGCATCCCTTGTGGAATTTTGAGACAGGACCTTGCCAAGTAGCCCAGGCTAGCTTCATGAAGCAGGAACAGGATCTTCCTGCCTTAACCTTGGATTACAGGCATGTGCCAGTCTTTAAGATAAATCCTAATCCTAGCACTTGAGAGGTAGAAGCAGGCAGACATCTTTGAGTTCAAGGCCATCGTGGTCCATCAAGTTTCAGGACACCCTGGGCTTCGTGGAGAAACCCTGTCTGGGTGGGAAGGGGGATAGACACTTTAGATCAGTTGTTCTTAACCTTCCTAATGCTTTTCGACCCTTTAATACAGTTCCTCATATTGCTGCCCCCCACCATAAAATTATTTTCATTACTACTTCATGCAATAGCAGGAAGTAGCATAATTTTGCTACTGTTATAAACCATAATGTAAATATTTTTGGAGACAGATTTGCCAAGAGGGTCTCGACCTCCTGCTCTAGATAAAGTGTATTTAGTCCTGGGTTTGAGGGTCCCGGGGGTGGCTACTCCACTTACCAGAAGCTGCAGTAGTTCATCAGGAACATTCAGCAAATTGTCACACACTGACCTAGCCGCTGAGTGTGAGAAGATCACAGGAGCCCGAGACAGCTCCAGGAGCCGCTTCACTAAGGTGTCTGAGGCGTGGGACAGGTCTATCATCATGCCCAGGCGGTTCATTTCTTCCACTACTTTCTGTGGGGACAATTGGGTTTGGGAGGGAGCAGAGTGTGTCAGGGAGCAAAGGTGTGTTCACGTATCTCTAGGAAAGCCTGGCAGTGGTGGCAGACACCTTTAATCCCAGCACTTGGGAGGCAGAGGCAGGCAGATTTCTGAGTTCAAGGCCAGCCTGGTCTACAGAGTGAGTTCCAGAACAGCCAGGGCTACACAGAGAAACCTTGTCTCGAAAAACAAAAAAACAAACAAACAAACAAAAAAAGTATTTCTAGGAAACACATAGGATAGAGGATATGGTACATACACAAGTTCTCACCTCACCAAAGCTTGTCAACCCACTGACGTTGGTGTAGAAATGGTGTCTGAATTTTGTGGCACTTTCTGCCCTGCAAGACAGATAAGAGAAAGCAAATCTTAGCTGGCTATAGCTTGGCTATCAGTGACTGGGGCATCTGTTTTTCCTATATCTAGAACAGATAAAGACTAGGTCCAGGTACTTTCTGGAAGTGTGAGGGACCTTTGATGAGTCCAGCCTCCCCCAGTGGGTTATTTTAACTTCGCTGGGAAGGGCCTCATGCCATCCCCTCGTCACAGGTGTCACAGGCCCCGGCCAGGCGCTGTGCTCACCAGGGTGTGCTGCAGGTGAAAGTGAGAGTCAGGTAGCGCACTCCTAGCTCATAGAAACTGCGCAACACAGCGAGGCTGGCGTCCAGTGAGTGACCGCCCTCTACGCCAATGAGGCAGGCCAGCTTCCGAGTGTTATTCAGACCTAGAAAAGGGGAAGAGGTGTGTAAGTCAAATGATCGTATCCCAAGGAAAGAACCAATGGCTTCAATCCCAAGCTCTTTCCCAGCTCACCATCAGCTGTAGTCACGAGCTCCAGCTCAGGGTAAGCAGAACACATGCGGCGGATAAGGTCAATCTGCTCCAGGGCTAGGCGCACAGCATCCCGATCCTGGGTTTGGCATGGGATGTAGGCTGACCAGAACTAGGAGTAAGTCCAGAGGTCCACAGTGAGACCTGTACAGTCTTCAAAGCCTTAGGCCTGCCATTCCTGCCTCAGCCCCTACAGCAGCCATTTAGATCAGTGGCTCTCTGCAGCACTCTCATGTTAACTAAGTCTGGGAGCCGGTGAACATGCTGGGGATGAATGACACATAGCTGCTGTTTGTCCGTGGTCCTGTGTGACTGTCCCAGGCAATGTTACCACATCCTTTGTGAATCCAGCAACTCCCACAAGCACAAGAGATTTTCTGATTATTTTATATGTATTTCCACTAAACGTGAGCATCTAAGTAGCTCTTCTGTGTTGGCCATCAAAGTCGTTATATACTCTTGTATGATGGTGTACCACATGCTCCAAACACCTAGTTATTGAGAGCCTGGCCTACTCAGGTTTCTGTGGCCCCGACATTCCCATCATTCTGGCACTGCATTACCTGGGCACCCACATGGCCGTCTCTGAGCCTATCCAGGTTGGTCTGGCCACGGGTGAAATTGCGCAGATTCACATCCTCAAGCTTGTTCTGGAAAAGTTCTCTCAGGAGCAGAGGCAGGTCGTTGTGGCTGGAGATGTTGTGGTCAGTGTGAGATCATGACCTCCAGACCAGGACAGTTCCATAGGCCATGGGGTCAAAGAGTGAGGGGGTGCCCGTGTATGGCAAAAGGGAAGGTGTGAGGGGGGTGCTCACTGATAGTATAACTTAGCCCCCAATGCCTCACACCCGCACATACGCACCCATCCACAAGTGGGAAGTCTCGCATCAGGGCCAGTGCTTGCGCTCGAAGGCGAGGGCCACTGGTCACACCTGACGAGGCTGTGTTATTTGGAGAGCCTGGAGCAATCATGGCACTGGAGGCTCCTGATGTGGTCAGAGCACTGGAGGGGCTCGGGGTAGTCTGGATGCAGGTTACCCACAGAGATGGAACCAGAAGTAGCAGCCCCAGCAGGGACAGCCGGTGCCCCAGAGGCCACAGGCCGAGCGCACGTGGACCCTCAAGACCTGCGGGCTGCATGTTGCTCAATCTTGGGCACAAGAGCCTGAAAAGGGCAGAGGGCGGCAACGGGTTCGGACCTTCCATTCAGGGTACCTAGTAGTGTCCTCGCTCGGAAGGGCTTCCAGTCACCCTGCTGCGCAACGGACGCTCTGGAACTTTCCACTCCTACAAACGCAGTCGCTAGAGGGCACCACTGCCCTTCCGCTCCCCTAAGTAGAAGGGCGCCCCCTTGGGCCTGGCGGGTCTCTGCTTGCAGCGTGCACAAACCACCTAGTTGTTTGTGGCTGACTTGAAGGAGTCGATTAGTGGGGGATCAACAGCCAGGGACCCAGAAATCTAACTGATCTCACCCCTTGGCCAGACCTATGTGTGTCAGTGCCTGAAAGTGCCGGTGCCATCAGCGGGGTCAAATATTCCGCGATATGCTAAGTTCCGCTTAGAGGAGTGAATTAGATCTGTGTGGGTTTTTTTTAGGTTTTAGTCTTATTTTTGTGGTGAGGTCTTGTTATGCTGCCTGGTAGCCTGGAACTCCTGAGTTCAAGCTATTAGCAGTACTACTGTCATCTAGGGACAACACTACCACTAACAGAAAAAAGACTGCCCAGCCAGGTGTATAGTACTAGTAGTCAGAAGACAAAGGCAGGGCGGTTGAGTTTGTAGCCAACTTGGGCTACACAGCAATACCCTACATCAAAACAAACAAACAAACAAAAAACCCACCACCAACAAAAACAACAAAACCCCACCAAGTCATGCGTAGTAACTCACACGCATAATTCCAGTACTTGGAAGACTGAAGCAGGAGGATTTCAAAACATTCAGGATCTTTTTGTTTCTGTTGCTATGCTGTTCTAGCCGGCCCAAGTGCTTCCCAGAGACTCTGATTCTGCCTCCCATCTTCCTGCAAGGGCACTGGGATTACAGATACATGCCATTGCATGTTTTTTTTTTTAAATGAGATCTGGGTCTGAGTAGTTGAGGCACACACCTTTAATCCCAGCACTCAGGAGGCAGCAGCAGGTGGAGCTCTGAGTCTGAGGCCAGTTGGGGTCTATAGAGGAAGTTCATGCTACCTAGGACTACATAGTGAGACCCTGTTTTTCCCCCTTTCTCTCTCTCTCTCTCTTCCCCCCTTTCTTTCTTGATTATTTATTATATGTAAGTAAACTGTAACTGTCTTCAGACACCTTTTCTTCTCTCTTGGGCCCCGTTCACTTCTGCCCAAAGATCGTTTATTTAAGTACACTGTAGCTCTCTTCAGAAACACCAGAAGAGGGCATCAGATCTCATTATTGATGGTTGTGAATCACCATGTGGTTGCTGGAATTTGAACTCAGGACCTTCAGAAGTCAGTGCTCTTAACCACTGAACCATCTCTCTAGCCCAAAACCCTGTTTTTTCAAGACAGATTTTCTCTGTCTAGTCCTGGCTGATCTGAACTCCTGAAATCATATTGCTTGGACTCTTTGCCAAAGTATCACTCACACCAGACAGACAGACACCACATCGGGGGGAGGGTGGGATGTCTTTCCAATATTCCAGACCTCTTTTCATATTGTCTTGAGTGGCAGTTGGTTCTGCTTGTCAGTGTTTTTGGCTGTCACAGAATGCCTTGGCATTCAGAGCATTTTTACTTGCAGGGCAGACTTAGAGCCCCATAGCATGGACATGCTGGTGTGTGCCTATAATCCCAGCACTAGGAGGCTGAGGTAAAAGGATTGTCTCAAGCTTGAGGATAGCCTGGGTTACATAGCAAGATTGTCTCAAAACAAAAATTCAGTCCCAGCACCATAAAGCCCTTTAAGTATTTAGTTGCCGCCAGCACCGCACCCTTTGTCTCTACAGTATAGGGAAGTGCACACAACTTTTGGAAAGGTACAGTGCCACCTCCGTTCCTTTCCAGCAACCACACAACCACACAGTAAGTAGTTCATACCTATAATCATAGCAATGGGAAGGCTGGGGCTGGAAAAGTGACTTGCACTAGGGGACGAACATTCTGTACTATACAATAAGTTTAGGCCAACCCAGGCTATAGACCTTGTTTCAAAACAAACAAAACCCAAACAATAAAGAAACCAAAATTTAAAAATAAAGATAACACTATTAGAACTTTTACTGAATGACAAGCCAGAACAAAGCCAAAATGGAGTCTGGCGCAAAAGGAAAAACTTTGTTCCAGTAGGATGCACAGGCTGTTACATGAGTGTGGCTTGTCTATTAGCTGTTACTTTTTGATTAAGAGTTTATTGAAACCCTTGTATGCCAGTCAGTGAGCCTCGAGTCTTGCAGAAACTAAGAGATGAGACAGAGGGATAAGATGGAGTGCATCTGTAATGTCAGACCTCTGGATTCAGAAGCAAGATGGCCAGCAAGTTTGAAGCCAGCCTACCAGCCTAGTCTATAAGCTGAACTCTACATTATCCCAGGATACATAGCAAGACTCTGCCTTTAAAAAATTGTATATAACTAGGGATAGGGGCTCACCGAGACCAAACAGACAATTAGGAATCTTGTTTGGGTCTGACTTAGGTCCTCAGTATATATTATATAGCTTGGTGTTCTTGTGGGACTCCTAAGAGCAGGAACAGGGCCTGTCTCTGACGTTTTTTGCCTGCTTTTGGGACCCCTTTCCTCCTACTGGGTTGCCTTGTCCAACCTTAATATAAGGGGAGGTGCCTAGTCTGATTACAACCTGGTATGCCATATTTGGTTGATATCTCTGGGATGCTTGCCCTTTTCTGAAGGGAACTGACGAGTGGATCTGGAGAGGGAGACCGGGAGGAGAGGAGGTAGGGGAAGCTGTGGTCAGAACATATTATATCAGAGAAGAATAACTATAAAGGAAAAATAGGGGCTGGAGAGATGGCTCAGCGGTTAAGAGCACTGACCGATTTTCCAAAGGTCCTGAGTTCAAATCTTACAACAACATGGTGGCTCACAACCATCTGTAATGAGATCTGACACCCTCTTCTGGGGTGTCTCAAGACAGCTACAGTTCACTTACATATAATAAATAAATAAATCTTTAAAAAAAGAAAAAAAATAGGGTGATCAAAATAAGTAATAGAATATTCAGGTATCCACGATTGGAATTGTAGCTTAGTAATAAAGTATTTAAGTGGCTTATGAAAGGCTCTGAGTTTAACCCTCAAGAACAGCAACAACACAGACACATATGCTACAATTTCAGATAATTATAATTACATTGTAGGATGTAGTTGGTATGTGGAAAGTGGGGCAGGTAGAGAGGATCTGAGAGTTGGGGGAGGAGAAACTGTGATGTGTCATGGAAATTTGAACACAGTAGTTTAGGATAATAAAGATGTTTTATGAAACCTGGCATAGTGACACACACCTGTAATCCCAGCACTTGAGAGGCAGATGCAGGTGGATCTCTGTGAGTTTGAGGTAAGCCTGGTCTACATAGTGAGTTCCAGGACAGCCAGGGCTACATACGGAGACCCTGCCTCAAAACCAAATAACGAACAACACAAAAGTATTGTTAAGTTTTTTAGATACTTTAGTAATGTGACACATTTTTTGTTGTTTTTAAGGTCCCCGACCTTTTTTGATACATGCTTAAATATGGATGAAATGAATGTCTGTGATTTGCTTTAACCTTTTGTTTTTCTGAGCTGCTGCTCAAATCCAAGGCTCTGGACAAGTGTCCTACCACTGAGCTAAATGCTAGCCCTGTGATTGACTTTGGTGATTGAGAAGGCTCAGCCGGTAAGGGTTCTCACTGCTAAACTTGACTACTTGAGTTTGATCTCTGGAGCCCACGTGGTGGAAGGAGAGCGTTCCATTAGTTACTTTTGGACCTTAACATGTGCTTACACAAGCATATTCACAGAAAACAAAAACAAATATGTAAATAACAAATTTAGGACCTGAAGAGATGGCACACACACACACACACGCCAGTCACAAACAAACCCCTTATCTGTGCTCTCTTGGGTAAGCCTGGGCCTCTGTGTTGCTTTGATTTGGCAGTAGTGTTATGTGTGGGAATAGAGGATAGTTGGTTTTGGTTGTTTGTTCAGTTTTGTTTTAAGGGTTTTTAAATTACATTTTAATTTTTTATTGTTTATTTATTTGTGTGGGGGCAGGAAGGAAGATGGAGAGAGACATACGTGCCACCACATGCTCCAATGTGGAGGTCAGAGGACAACTTGCAGAGGTGGTTCTCTCCTTCCACCACGTGGATCTCAGGATTGAACTCAGATCTTCAGGCTTGGCAGCAAGCTCCTTATCCCACTGAACCATCTCATAGGCCCCTTGTTACTTTTGGCTTTGTTTTTTAAGTGTGTGTGTGTGTGTGTGTGTGTGTGTGTGTGTGTGTGTGTGTGTGAGACAATGTGCAGAGGTCAGAGGACAACTGTCTCCATCATGTGAGTCCCAGGGATTACAAATCAGGCTTTGGCAAGGAGTGCCTTTGTCCACTGGGACAGTTTTTCAGTCCCTGGGTTTTTTTCTTCTTTTCTTCAAAGAGTATTAACTATATAAACCCTCAACTCTTGGTCCATCTTCCTTAGCTTTTAATTATTTAATTTTGTGTGAGAGAGGAGGTACATGTATATGTCCCAAAATACTTGTGGAGGTCAAAGTATAACTTATAGAATTAATTGATTCTTTCCTTCTGCCATGCCTATCCTGGGGTCTAAACTCAGGTCCTCATGCTTGGTAGCAAGCACCTTAATTTACTGAGTTATCCCACCAGGTTCAGATTATAGCTGTGTGCCACCTGACCTGGAACCGCTTGCTTTTTTTTTTTTTTTGAGACAGGGTGTCATGTAGCACAGGCTAGACTCATATTCAGTATGTAGCCAAAGCTGATCTTGAATTTATGATCTTCTCAATTCCACCTCCCAAATAAAATAATTTGAAGGATGTTCCTTCCCCATCCATGTGCAATGTTGAAGAAGGAATCTGGCTTTGTGCAGGCTCCGTAAACCCTAAAACCTGAGCCACATCTGCAGCCCACTTCTAAGAATCTCTTGAGACTTCAGTAGTAAAAAAGATGAAAGTTCTATCAATTTATTCTTGGGACAGAATAAAGTCAAGAAAAGTCTGTCTGACCAGGAATGGTGGGTCATGCCCTTAATCTCAGTATTTGGGAGGCAGGCAGATCTCTATGTTCAAGGTCACCAGGATCTAAATAGTTTCAAACCTACTAAGGACTATGTAGTGAGATCCAATCTCAAAAAAAATGCCTGTCCCCAGTGACACAACTCCTTTGACAAGCCCACACCTTCCATTCCTTCCCAAACAGTTCCCATAAACGGGGACCAAGCAGGCAGATGTATGAGCCTGGCGGGTGGGTGTAGTTTTGGAATTGTTTTTTGTTATTTTGTTTTTACTACAGCCAGTCTAAGGAGGCCAGTCTTATTCAGACCACTACAGCTTGGTCCTACTCAAGGACCAGTTATTCATGTTCAATACTGAGGGCAAATACATTCCATCTCTAGGCAAGTGTTCATTTGGAAAGCTCCTAATCTTCATTGATTTAGCCTTTCTTTCCTATGTAAAGTGATTCAATTGGGTTTTTTTTGTTTGTTTTGTTTTTTTAATTTTTGAGGCAGGGACCTTATGTGTCCCAGGTAACCTACATCCGAGTGTAGATAAGGCTGGCTCCAAACTTGTGGTGATTGTCCTGCCTTCTTCCCCTCAACCCCCATGGACTGGGATTAGAGGTATGCACCCCATGTCTGGCCAGACCCCTCCTTGGTTAGACTCAACAAGCACAGATGTACCTTATCGTCCAGTGATGAGTGGACTAGTTTGAGGAAGAGCTGTTGAGGGCCTCTGATAAACCTTTAGGCAGTTTACCATATTCACTCTCTGAGGCCTACAAGTCTAAGCTGCTGGGCATTGGAGGAAAGGGTGGTATCATACAAATGGGAAGAATAGAGGAGTTAGGGGTCATGGAAGGGAGAGGAAAGTTGAGATCTAAGGAAATGATGTCTCAGGAAGTTGGAATATAAGAAGTCACCTTTGAGGTGGGCCATGGTGGCACATGCCTTTAATCCTCCCCGCCTTCCCCAAAAGGCTCTTCAAGAATGGACTTGGTGCCTAGTGCTTGTCTCTTGTCCACGCTATCCTACCATGTGGACTTTCAAATGTGTTAGAGCTGGACACTTGAGCCCAGGTGGTGGAGAGCAGTCTGAACAACATAGACTTTTTTTTTTCTGGTCTCAAAAGGGCTGAGGGGGCTGGAGACAGTGCTCAGTGTTTGGGAGCACTGACTGTTCTTACAGAGCATCCAAGTTCATTTCCAGAACCCATATCAGCAGCTGACAACTGCCTACAACTCCAAGGGAATTGATGCCACTGATAGCTGGAGCCACCTGTTCCTGCCAAGTACACACACTTGTAAGGGCACAGGGGTACTCACTTTCAATCCCAGCACTCAGAAGGCAGAAGCAGGAGGATCTCTGAGTTTGAGGACAGCCTGGTCTGCAGGGTGAGTTCCAGGACAGCCAGGGTTCCAAAGAGAAACCCTGTAATGAAAAATTGAAAAACAAACAAACAAACAACCCCTTTTTTTTTGAAGGGGGTTGGGGCAAAGTGGTGGCTCCAGGCATAAGCAAGTGTGTTGCCCAGCTCAGAAGAGTCAGGTAACAAGCTAGGTATGGCCTCAAGACCATCTGTAAGCCCAGTGATACTGAGGGAGGACAGAAGGATTGTTGCCAGCCCAGCTGTAGGTTCAAGCTGTTGAAACCACACCTTGGAGGAATAAGGTAGAGAAGGAAAGGGTAGAACAGTGGTTGTTGTCTTCTGCCATTTGCCTCAGCACTCACCTGCACAAGTACATGTACAGAAATCCAAACCTATACAATACAAAATATACATTACACTCACACACACACACACACACACACACACACAGAGAGAGAGAGAGAGAGAGAGAGAGAGAGAGAGAGAGAGAGAATGAGAGAGAAGTTCAAGGCCACTTTCAGCTATGTCCTTTACCATATTAGGACAATGTCTCAAAAAATGGGGGGAAAAAAGGAAAAAGAAAAAGCGTTTAAGATCTAGCTTAAGTAAGGTTACACTTGAGTGTAGTTGAAACAGACAGTTTGAATGAACAGGTCTTCAGAGGATCTGCTAGCTAGGGTGGGACCAGTTCTTAACAAATTTATCTTACACTGCATTTCCAAACATACTCATTAAAGCTTAGGAATGGCAGACCTTTAAAAACCCATCTCATTTGTGGGAGGAGAAAATGAGGGGTCTCTACTGCAGCTAGCTCGAGGTTCTGCCATTCTTATGGACATGGGCCACACATACTGGCCTCCCACGACTCCCACTGGCTCCCCAGAAGCCAAGTGCTTTGACAGAGGCAGCCCTTCAAGGGGACCCAGAGCAGTGACAGGGCAAGGCTGTGTCTGGCAGGCCAAGCAGAGAGGAGGGCTTCAGCCAGAAACAGGAAGGGATGAGAGGAAGGGCTCTGTAGCACAGAGGGGAAAGCGGAAGTGACTGATCAATTCTGGTTTTCCCTGCAGCGCCTGGGCCGCCCACAACTCCTTCTTCCCCCCGGATACTACCACGTCCTCTACAGAAGGCATGCGCAAGCCCAGTTGGCCTGGCATGGAGAGACATTCTGCCTGATCGGAGGCTACCGTGTCTATGGGGATGCTCCGCTTCCCACACCTGAAAAGGCTGAGGCAGAGAAGCTAGCACCCAGGCGGGTTCTCAAGAGACAGTGAGTTCAGGACGAGTCAGACCAAGATCTAGGGTGTCCCAGCGCAAAAATTCCTCGCCTGAAACTGAAGCCTGGTAGCTGTGGGTAGCCCCACAGAAGATGCTGCCCAGGCATCTCCGAAGAGAAGAAAGGCTTGCAGCTGCCTCAGAAGGCTGAGCCCTCTTCAGCAATGCCCTGCACTGACCTCCAATGTACCCAGAACCACAGCGACTCTGCCTGCACCCTCTGCACCACCACCACCTGGTGCTGCCAGTGTTCCTAACCACTGAGCCATCTCTAGTTCCTGGGCTTTTTAAACTTTGAGTTTGGAGGATTGAACTCGGGTCCTCGTGCCTGCATGCCAAGCGCCTCACTGACTGAGCGAGCTACCGCCCCAGCTCTTCTGTTTTTCTTTAGAGTCACGAGCCCATGTATCACAAGCTGGTTACACCTTGAAAGGCTGTTCTTCCTGACTCTACCTCTCAAGTGCTGGAGAGACAGGCGTGAATCTCCAAGACTGGTTTTATGTAGTGTTGGGGGCAGGGGGATCAAATCCAGGACTTCCTGTATGCTGGGTAAGCACTCTACCAACTGCGCTACATCAGCAGCCCAGTGTTAGCTTGTAATATTACCTATGATTATTGCAGTTGTTATTAATTTCCACTCAGGACCCCAGAGCAGGATAGAATGGATGCCTAAGTAGTTCGTACCTGGTAGAGAGAACTTCCTGGAGTCTGGAGATCACATATAAGGCAGTTCAACCATTGGAGGCCCATGACCTATTATAGGTCCTGGCAGTCTGGGCTTTGTCCAAATGAGAATGAAAGTTATTTGTGATCCTGGAATTCTTTGAGGGATCATAAGGTGGAAGTCAGTGGTTCAGTTTATAGATTGAGATAAAATACTAAGAAGAACTCCAAAATTCAAGACCTACTTTCCTGAAGCCAGACCCACCACAATGGCACTTTGGTTTCATCTTGTGCTGGGCCCAACCATCTGGGTTGGACAAGTCACTTCCAACTTCCTTGGGCAAATAATGACTAAAATGCCTAGTTCTACCAACCACCAGCGCAGGAAGCCTGTGTTAATCTATTCTATTGCAGAGAAGAATGCTCACATCTGTTTCTATGTCCAAAACATTTACTTCCAGGAAACACTCCTGCACAAGGGGAGGGGTTTTCAGGGTACCAGATTGATACCAGAGAGGACTGGGTATCCTCTACAAGTCATAAGGTAAGGATTAAAAAGGCCATTACAATGGTGAGGCTTGGGACTATGTGGGGAGAGGATTTTGAGTGTGACAACTTGGGTGATAACTTGAGTGTTTGATATTTCGGAGTCTCTGGTCGGTTCTTTTCTGGATACTGTTTCTGATGTCGCCGATGTGGCAAGGCTGAGTGGCAAGCACTGTCCAGCTGTTCCTCTGGAATCATGTCCTCCAGGGGACTTTGCCATTTGTTTTTCTCTCGTACCTGGAGGTGACAGTTGGTGGTGACAGCGGCTCTCCCAGGTCTCCTAAAGCCCATCAGGTATGTGAGCACCTGTTCAGGTCCCTCACACCTCTCTCTTACCCCCATCTCGGCATACCTGTTCCACCTGTCCAAAGACCCGAAGCAGGTTTCCTCGAAGGACACCATGTAGTTCCTGTTCTTTCCAGCCCCGTCTCAGCAACTCCTCTATGAGCACTGGGTATGTAGACACGTCCTCCAAGCCCTGTGGGAACCTGAGTAGTCACCAGCAGGTTAACCTCAGACCTGGTATCTGAATCCCAACTCCATACCTCATCTCAGCCTGGTGGTGGCACATGCTTTTAATCCCAGCACTTGGGAGGCAGAGGCAAGTGGATCTCTGAGTTGCAGGCCAGCCCTGTCTACAGGCCAGCCCAGGCTACACAGAGAAAACTTGTCTTAAAAAACAAAACCAGCCAGGTAGTGGTGGTGCATGCCTTTAATCCCAGCACTTGAAAGGCAGAGGCAGGTGGATTTCTGAGTTCGAAGCCAGTCCTGGTCTACAGGGTGAGTTCCAGGACAGCCAGGGCTACACAGAGAAACCCTGTCTCAAAAAACCAAACCAAACAAAACCAGAAACAAACAAGCAAAAACGAACATGACAAAAAAAGAACTTGCAGAGAAGAAGGTCATCCTACACCCGCCCTTGCCAACAGCTCAGAGGGAATGGATCAGCTGGGGCTGGATACAGATGTTATGTGCTAGGAGCTTTTTCACTTAGGGGGGCCTTGAGCTGAAGACATACAAGAGAGCACAGGAAGGAGACCCTGGGGATGAAGAGAGGTTGAATGGGCAAAGCCTAAAGGCTACGAGGACCCTGATGTGGTGAGAACAGCTTCAGACAAGCTGCAGAGAGGTAAATACTCACTGCTTGGTACCGTCATAATCTCCACCAATCCCGATGAATTCGGATCCAATGACTGACCTGATGTGGTCAAAGTGATCTGGGGAGGTACAGTCAGCAGTTTGGGGCTTTTAGGGACAACGTGGCCCAGGAAGTTGACTTGGCTGGTCCCACTCCTCCTTTGTTCACAGTCTAGTCTAGTTTACTTTATTTCTTCTTGCACATTAAAGCATGAATTCACGGGGAATGGGCTCCAGCAGCTGGGGCTCCTTCCTGATTAGCTCACATGAGGTGTGCATCTCTGGGTGGAGTAATGCTCCTGTTGACCTTTCTCTTTGGCTTCCTTTCCTCCCTCTCCCTGTCCTCCCTCTCCCTCTCCCTCCCTTTCCCCTCTTCCTCCCTCCCTTCCTCCCCACCCACCTCTCTCTCTTCTTTGCCCAGTTCAGGAAGCCCTCTTAGCTCTTAGAATGCTTCAAATGCTCAATCTGAACATTTTCTTTTTCTTTTTTCCCCTTCCCTTTCTCCTTTTTGCTCTGGCCCCACTCCCTCCAGCCCATGGAGTCTTTATTTGTTTCTTGTTGAGGAAGGTTGTGAGCCAAGAGCAGTCGGTGATCTTAACCACTGAGCCATCTCACCAGCCCCCTGAACATTTTCTTGGCAAGAAACCTGCTTGTTTACAACAATGCCATCTGGATGCTGAATGGTACTTAGACAGTTTTAGGTGTTCCTGTTTGAACACTCACTGCCTATCTCCTTGATACTTGATGTGTACAGTATCATTCTTCTTATTGATGTGTGTGTGGAGAGCTGGAGAGATGGCTCAGAGGTTAGAAGCATTGTCTGCTTTTCCAGAAGACCTGAGCTGGGTTCAATTTTTATCACCCACACTGTCATCTATATTTCCAGTTTCCAGTTCCAGGGGATCTGATGACCTTTTCTAGCCTCTGTGGGCACCAGGCATGTATGGGGTACACAGACATACATGCAAGGAAAACACCCACTCACATAAAATAAATTAATAAAAACCAGACCAAATAAAAAAATTTCTGGAGAAATTACAGAGGGTGACCCCCCTTCCTTTTATGTTTCTCATTTTGGTGAGTTACTGGAAGATGGATTCCATGGCCCAAACAGATCACCCCCTTTTTAAATTCAAGATAGGGTTTATCTGGCTGTCCTGAAGTGGTTTTGTAGACCAGGCTGGCCTCAAACTCACAGAGATCCGCCTGCCTCTGCCTCCTGAGTGCTGGGATTAAAGTTGTGTGTCACACACCCAGTGTTAGATTCTCCTTCTTGTAGCTGGTACTCCATATGCCTGACACCTGAACTAACACAAGCAAGTCCTAGACTGGACTTCAAGTTGGAATGAAAGCATTTGAAAAGCCACTGATTTGGGTCATATCCAACCCAATTCATAATAGATTCCAGCATGGAAAACCAGATGGGTCCTCCTTTGGACAAGAGTAGAGTTGACAGGGATTGAGGCAGGGGCAGGATCAATAGGGTGCTTTGGTAATCCACAACAAATAGTTGGGACGCTGCTCTAGAACTAATGGCCTTACAAGTCAGTTTGGATTCTACTCTGTTTCAAGGTAACATTAGGTGCTCCAAGCACTGTCCAGATGGGAACTCTTTGGGGAGGGGGGGCGGCTTTGGGGGGTGGGGGTGGGACAGGGTTTTTCTGCATAGCCCTGGCGATTCTGGAATTCATTCTGTATTATCTGCTCCACTGTTCTGTATCACCACCCTCCACACCAATGAGGCAAGCCAGTTTTCTGGGTGCTGTTCAGAGCTGTAGGCATAGGTCAGGTGATTATTTTCAGGAGCTAGAGTAGTAGCTTCATCCATTCCCCAATACTCTGAATAAGTCCACTTAACTTTAACTGAGGTCAGCTCAGATCAAATCCAGGCCTTCCTAGGAGGCAAGCACTCTACCAACTGAACCACATCCTGAGCTCCCATCATGGCATTTTTGGCTAAACTGTTAAAACTGTGCTGTTACCCCCAAGGCTTCAGGTCAGACAGTGCTATTCAGAAAGCCTAGGAGGAACTTGTTTATTATTCTCTCAAATGACAATAAAATTGTCCTTGAGGCTAAAAAAAGAAAGAAAGGAGAAAAAAGATATAAAGGGGGGGCTCACCTGCCACAGTGGATACATTGGCTAGGGGGTTGCACGGCAACACTCCTACAGAAAAGGTCACCATCACGATGCCACCGTTCTTCTTCTGCAGGGATGGTCACAAAGGGCACTCAGCTTGGCTCCCCAGCACAATTATGTGCCACCTAGAACCCTTGTAAGAAACCTTTGGGGGACAAAGGAGATTTTACCTCCCTGACTTTGTGTCAATGAGGAAAGCTCGACCTTGATTTAGGTAATGTCTTGACCCTGAATTCGAGAGATGTAAGAATTTTATCTTCAACAATCTCCCTACCCTAGGTTCAAAGCCATGGTTTACGGTTTTGTGGGGCAGAGAATGCTCACTCTTAGGGATAAGGGAATGAAGAGACATGGGTTCAAGTCTTGATTTAGGTTCCAGGGCTAGGAAGTTTCTCACCAGAAGCTGCAGGAGGTCATCAGGAAGATTCCGAGCATTTGGGCACACAGCCCTGGCAGCAGAGTGAGAGAAGATCACCGGTGCTTGTGATGCTTCCAGGGCCCACCGGGCTGCAGCATCCGAGACATGGGACAAATCAATCATCATACCCAAGCGGTTCATTTCTGCCACCACCTTCTGCAGGGACAGGTTAGGAGGAGGGCGTTGGAGTTTCACATATGCACACATTTATCATTCAGAAAAGAATGTGTTTGTATGGAGTATCGCTCGGTGTCCTTACCTTACCGAAGCTGGTCAGTCCTTCAACATTGCTGTAGAATGAGTGGACACCCTTAGACGAGCTTTCTGCCCTGCAGGACAGGCATGAGGCAATCTAATTGATGGTCATGCCCCTCCGAACTCTCTACCCTGGCAATCCCACAGAGCTCATTCACAGACCCAGGTTTGCAAAAGGAGGAATCCCAGTCTGGCTCTTATAAAACCAAAATACCAGCCCCTGTGTGTGTCTCAGAATACAAGGGCAAATCTTGGTCTTTGTCCACAAGGACAGATTTCTGCTTCAGGGGCTCTGTGCTCACCAGGGTGTGTTGCAGGTGTGTGTGAGCGTCAGGTAGCGCACCCCCAGCAGGTAGAAACTTCGAAGCACAGCAAGGCTGTTGTCTAGCGAATGGCCACCCTCCACACCAATGAGGCAAGCCAGTTTCCGGGTGCTGTTCAGAGCTGTAGGCATAGGTCAGGTGATTATTTTCGGGAGCTAGAGTAGTAGCTTCATCCATTCCCCAGTACCCTGAATAAGTCCACTTAACTTGAACTGAGGTCACAAGTTCCAGCTCAGCATAAGAGGCACACATACTGTGAATGAGGTCAATCTGTTCCAGTGTGAGGCGCAGGGCATCCCGGTCCTGCGTCTGGCATGGTACGTAAGCAGACCAGAACTGGAGGCAAAGCCAGGGGTTGGTTTGTGTAGGAGAGCTACCTTGACCTTTACAACTGACAGACTTGTGGGTTCAAAGGCCACATGTAATGAATGCCCTGCTTGTTCTTATTAACCTCTCTAGCCACAGGCTCACATTAGGGCTATTTCTTTCCTTGTCACTATGGTAACTGAGTTCCTATCTGACTGACTTGTCATTTCAGGGACTCCAAGTTCTTCAACCTTCTCTCTCTCTCTCTCTCTCTCTCTCTCTCTCTCTCTCTCTGTGTGTGTGTGTGTGTGTGTGTGTGTGTGTGTGTTGTACCTGGGCTCCCACAAAGCCATCTTTAAGCCTATCCAGGCTGGTCTGGCCATGGGTGAAGTTTCTCAGGTTAGCATCTTGTAGCCCATACTGGTAAAATTGTCTCAGGACAAGAGGCAGGTCATTATGGCTGTAGAAGAGTCAAAAAAGAGGTTAGGTTAAACAAAATGGGCTGAGTATTTCTGCCTGTGATCCCAGCACTCAGAAGGCTAAGGTAGGAGGATCATTTAAAGTTTCAGGCCAATCTAGTCTAGGCTACTTCTGGTGAGTTCTGAACTAATCTGGGCACACACACACACACACACACACACACACTCAACAAATAGCTGTGCCTCTTTGGCTTCCAAGTCTAGCAGAACATAATTCTGACAGCTACTCTCTTCTTACATTGTTACCCAGACCATATTGAGATCCCCTAAAACCTGGACTGGGCTGGGCTGGCCTGGGACTCCCCACTAGAGAAGTGATAGAGAAATGTCATCCACTGATGAGGAGAAGACAGCATCTAGGGGTGGGTAGTAGGAGAGGACCTTTATTAGTCCAGCAGGCTCAGAACCCTCTGTACCCCAGGTGTATGTTTAACCACATTTCATTCTGACCCAAGCCATTCTTACGCACCCGTCTATAAGCGGGAACTTCTGCATCAGGGCTCTTGCGCGATCTCGCAGGTCTGGGAAATTGGGGTTGCCAGGAGTGGTTGGAATGCTGGAGATGCCGGGATT
Source organism: Tokudaia tokunoshimensis (assembly GCA_036184795.1). Classification (NCBI taxonomy): domain Eukaryota; kingdom Metazoa; phylum Chordata; class Mammalia; order Rodentia; family Muridae; genus Tokudaia; species Tokudaia tokunoshimensis. The sequence goes on from BTHU01000020.1 coordinate 33,033,722, forward strand.
GGTGAGTGCTCTGGGGATGCTTGGTGTAGTGGAAGCATCAGAGATGCCTGGTTTTGTCTGGGTCCATATTAGAGGCTGTGAAGGCCCTAAGAGCAGCAGCACCAACAGGAACATTGAAGGCACTTGGCTAAGCAACCAATAACCCTCGAGGCCTGTGAGCGACATCTTGTTCAGGACGGAGCAAGCGCGCACGGATGAGGGTAGCAAAAGCCTGAGAAGGACAGAAGGCAATGATATAATCCTGACCCTCAATTTAAGCCACGCAGAGACCAGGTCTGGTGAGAAGAGATTTGAAGTCACCGAATTCGAAATAGCGACTTGGTGTATAGGAAAGAGACGCAGTATGGCCGCCAGGGGGAGTTACAGCCCTACTATCCCAGTCTCGAAGGGCACTTCCGTGGCCTGGGCAAACCGAGGCCTGCAACACCCAGTCAGTTCTTGGGCTTCCTTTGTCCCATGTCCCCCTGTTTACTGTTCCCAGGGGACCAACCCAGGTGATTCCTGGCTGCTTCTAGGGATTGTTCTCCAAGAAAGTAGGCCCGTGGTGTTTTTTTCACAGTGAAAGGGCCTCCAACCCTTTGCAGCCCACATCATGTCCCTACCTGCAGCTTTCCCTGACCTCTTCAAGGGACACAAGCCCTGAGACACTAACCTACCTTATCTACCATCCTTTGAAGACTCCAGCCAGCAACTAGGAACTATTACGAGCACACACCTGCATGCCCCAACCCTATTCAAGGTGAGGACTGTGCTCCTTCCTCAGCAGATGCTGTACCTGCCCAGGACTCTCATACTGACCATCTGAGGTGAGAACAGACTGAGCAACTGAGTGCTTCAGGGAATACTTAGTAGCACAGGAACAAAAGCCTGTCAGCTAGAGAGATAGAAGGAAATGAAATACTTTCCAGGGCAGCAGAGTCCCCCCTATCCCAGCACCTTTCTCCCAGGGCTGCAGGCTGACCTCCTACCTCAGTGTGGAAGCCAGGTCAGATGTATGAGTCCTCAGGCCTGGCACTTGCATCCAGTGGCTCCACACCCCACCGTGTATCTGAGACTCTTGTGGCCTGAGCTCTCCCAGAAACCTCAGGGACTTAGTTCCTGTCCTCGCAGGCCCCACCCTCTCTGCTTTCTCCAGGAACAGTCTCAGCTTCACACATGCACACACACACAGCGCAGACACCACATGCACATATAATACAGACACATGCACACACACACAGCGCAGACACCACATGCACATATAATACAGACACATGCACACACACACAGCGCAGACACCACATGCACATATAATACAGACATATGCACACCACACATAAAACACACACACACACATAACACACACCACACATATACATATAATGCCCCTCACCCCCCACATACTGGCCATGTATGTTTTTATAGAAGTCCCATCCCTTAAAGCAGCTTCAGGGTCTGTGCTTATACTCCATTAGAAAACTTTTTCTGTTCTGATCCCTGGCCGCACTGGAGAGGATCTAGTTTTTGCAACCTTCCTCAGGGGGCATGAGAACTTGGAGATGTTGAGAAGCCCTCTTTTAAAAGGAAATGAAGTCTGGACATTATAACAAATGTTCCAGAACTTGAAAGGCATAGGCAAGTGGATCTCTGTGAGTTCAAGGCTAGCTTGGTCTACATAATGAGTCGGTCAGATAGAGTTACAAAGTGAGCCCTGTCCCAAATGAATAAGTATATTTAAGTTCACAAAGGAAATGAGCAAACTCTTTGAAAAGGAGACAGAAATCTTGGACTACCCAGGACTGATGTATTTGTGTTTTGGGACTATACATTAGTGCGTGCCGTCTACAATAGTGCTGTGCTAGAAGCTGCTGACTCCTTGCCTGCTCCAGCTGGTCAGTAGGACTCACTTGTAGGCCCACTATAGAATGTATCTGCTTTTGGGGCTGTGCTTTAGACCAAGATGTACTTTGCCAGGTTCAGACCTGGCTTCTTTCCTTCCCCTCCCCCACTGCCACTTTGCAAGACCAAGTCAACAAAAGGGAAGAGAAAGTCTCAGGTAATCTCAAGTATCATGCTTGCTCTGTTCCTAATAAGCCCCAGGGAGTTGAGGGGTATAAAGAATACAAGTTAAGACAGCTTGAAGAGAGAGCTTGGAGCTTAAGACACCGGCTGCTCTTCCAGAGTGCCTGGGTTTGATTCCCAGACAAAATACCCATAACACATAAACAGAATAAAATCTTAAGAAAGAAAAGGATGTGATAACTCAAGTGTCTTCTTCATTGTTCCTTATCACTTCTTTGAGGCAGAGTTTCACTGAACCTGAAGCTCTCACTTCAGCTACCCTGACTGACCAGCAAATCCAGGGTGTGCCTGACGTTTTACCCGTGTACTACGGATTCAAACTCAGGTCCACATGCTCACACACCAAGCAATTTACCAAAATAACTACGTCTCCTGCCTCTGCTACAGATTATGACATTTGATTACTTGTTTCTCTGTATGTCTACAGGTGTTGAGGTCAGAGGAGAACTGGAAGGATTTGGGTCTCTCCTCTCACCAATCGTGTCTCAGAGATTAACCTCAGAGTGACAAATCTGGCGGCGAGCACCTTTACCTGCTGAGCTGTTGAGCATTTTGTTTCTAGTTTTTCTTTTTTCTTTTTAATTATTTTATGCATATGAGTTTTAGTTACATGTTTGTTTGTCTACCCCGTGAATGCCTGGTGCTCTCAGACATCAGCAGAGGGAATCAGATCCTCTGGGACTGGAGTTATAGATGGTTTTGAGTCACCAGGTGGGTGCTGAGAATCTAACCCTGATCTTCCAGAAGAGCAGCAAGTGCTATTGACCTCTGAGCCATCTCTCCAGCCCTGGCCCTATTTTGAAGCAATTCACAAGGCTGGGATCTAATTCAGTAGTAGAGGATTTACCTAGAATGTGCAAAGCTCTGAGCTTGAATAATAGCTCCAGAGGTAAGAAGAAATTAAAAGGTAAAGCAAATCATAGACATGTACTCCATTTATATGTAAGCATTTTTTTTTAAGGTCGGGACTCTTAAAAAGCAAATCACTATAAAGGCATCTTTAAAAGCTCATAGTACATTTTCTGTTTTTTTGTATGTGTATGTCTGTATATGTGTATGCACATGTTGCTGTACATGTGCTGTGGGATGAACGTGGAGGTCAGAGGACACCTCGTGGGCATTAGTTCTCTTCTCTCCCATATGTGATCTGGGGATCAAACTCAGGCTCGGTGGCAGGTGCCTTTATCTGCCCTCCCTAAAGAAATTTTTTTTTGAGACAGATTCTCACTGTGTAGCCCAGGCTGGCATGGAAGTTACTATACAGCCCAGGCAGCTCTCAAACCCATTTCATTTATCTTGCCTCAGTCTCCCAAATGTTGAGATTACAGGTGTGTGTCACTATACCAGATGTCACAAACCATCTTTATTGTCCTAAACTGTCATGTTCAAATCTCCACAACTGTCCCCTTTCTATAACTATTTTTTAGTGTCAAAATGATGTACAAGGATGAATAGTGGTTTAGTTTGTAATTCTGAAAATAATTGATTCTTTGCAATTGACTTGTTGAAAAGAATTACTAGTTTTCCCCTTGGCATTTTCCATGGATTTGAGTTTACTAGTGATGTTCTATGGCATCTGATGTATTCCTCAGTTCCTCGTTTCTCCTATAAACAGGCGTATTGGGAAACTTTTATTTACTTGTTTATTTAGAAGTGTGTAGATTGTGTTACTCATCCTGTCCTTAACTTGTAGCTTAAGGAATCCTCCTTTGTTAGTCCCCTGACTAGCTAGGGCTACCTATACGCACGAACCAATGTGGCAGTTATAGGAAGGGGTTTTTGTTTTGAGACAGAATCTAACTATATATCCCTGGCTATCCTGGAACTCACAGAGACTTATCTGCTTCTGCTTCTCAAGGGCTGGAATTAAAGGTATGTGCCATGATGCCCACACTATAGGAAGCTCTTAAAACTGTATTTTCAGGCCTTTACCTTAAAAGCTTTTGTTGAGTTGGTCTGGGTGTTTAAATCTCTCATTCTCAAAAGTAGAATTCAGAAAGAAGGTACACCCAAGGGTTCCTTGTAGGTACGTGACTTTAGAAACTTAAGAGTTTCTCTGTGAAGGAATTTACTTTTGGGGAACAGGAAGGCTTGACTTGGTCTTTGGCTTCAAGTCAAAGATTGCTACAGAAAATCATTCTGTTGGGCAGAAGGGACCTCCTCTGCTCCCAGCACCAGAAGGAGCTGAAGTTCAGGAACTTGGAGGCCTTGGGTATGGGGTTGGGGACAGGTTTGATGGACTTTGTCCACATGTTCTTGCTCCAGCTAGCGCGACTCCCTCGGGCTCTTTATTCTGTCTCCTGAGACCATAGGCAGGAATCTCCTCGATTAACTACTACTCATTTCTTCTAGTTTTAGGAAGTCCAGCTACTACTAGCTTGTGCTGCTGGCTGCTGGCATGATTCAGAGCCGAGTCTACTCATGGGGACAGCCCTGGTTTGTCCCTCTGTATTTTTTCTCTGCACTTGTCTCCTCAACTCAGAGCAGACTGCTCCTTTCTGCTGCCCAAGAGGAGACTCTAGAGGACTGAGAAGAGCACAGGATGTTCAGTGCAGCTCCCACTCTGAGTCTCCTTGCTCTTGGCTAGTTGGCATGCAGGTGTGTTCTAGACCGCAGAGGGTGCAGGCAGAGTCGCTGTGGTTCTGGGTACATTGGAGGTCAGTGCAGGGCATTGCTGAAGAGGGCTCAGCCTTCTGAGGCAGCTGCAAGCCTTCTCTTCGGAGATGCCTGGGCAGCATCTTCTGTGGGGCTACCCACTGCTACCAGGCTTCAGTTTCAGGCGAGGAATTTTTGCGCTGGGACACCCTAGATCTTGGTCTGACTCGTCCTGAACTCGCTGTCTCTTGAGAACCCGCCTGGGTGCTAGCTTCTCTGCCTCAGCCTTTTCAGGTGTGGGAAGCGGAGCATCCCCATAGACACGGTAGCCTCCGATCAGGCAGAATGTCTCTCCATGCCAGGCCAACTGGGCTTGCGCATGCCTTCTGTAGAGGACGTGGTAGTATCCGGGGGAAGAAGGAGTTGTGGGCGGCCCAGGCGCTGCAGGGAAAACCAGAACTGATCAGTCACTTCCGCTTTCCCCTCTGTGCTACAGAGCCCTTCCTCTCATCCCTTCCTGTTTCTGGCTGAAGCCCTCCTCTCTGCTTGGCCTGCCAGACACAGCCTTGCCCTGTCACTGCTCTGGGTCCCCTTGAAGGGCTGCCTCTGTCAAAGCACTTGGCTTCTGGGGAGCCAGTGGGAGTCGTGGGAGGCCAGCATGTGTGGCCCATGTCCATAAGAATGGCAGAACTTCGAGCTAGCTGCAGTAGAGACCCCTCATTTTCTCCTCCCACAATGAGATGGGTTTTTAAAGGTCTGCCATTGCTAAGCTTTAATGTGTATGTTTGAAAAAGCGGTGTAAGATAAATTTGTTAAGAACTGGTCCCACCCTGTTTGGCAAATCCTTTTAGGACCTGTTCATTAGAACTTCCTGTTTCGGGCTAGAGAGATGGCTCAGAGGCTGACTGCTCTGTCCTGAGTTCAATTCCCAGCAACCACATGGTGGCTCACAACTGTCTATAATGGGATCTGATGCCCTCTTCTGGTATGTCTAAAGATAGCTACAGTGTACCTCATATAGATAAAATAAATAAATAAATATTTTAAAAAAGAAAAGAAAAAAAAAGACAAACACACACAGAAAAAAGAACTTCCTGTTTCAACCACTCTTGACTCTAGCCTGATCTTGATTTTGTTTTTTTTAAGATACTGTCCAAATGAAGTAAAGGCCATAGCTGCAAGTGGCCTTGTACTAATTCTCTCTCTCTCTCTCTCTCTCTCTCTCTCTCTCTCTCTCTCTCTCTCTCTCTCTCTCTCTCTCTCTCTCTCTGTGTGTGTTGTGTGTGTGTGTGTGTGTGTGTGTGTGTGTGTGTGTGTGTGTGTGTGCGGGCTCACAGACCAGAGGAATGTGTCCACTGTCCTTTCCTGTCATTTTTCTTCATGTCTTTGAGGTAGAGAATTTGCTTGAACCTGGGACTTGCTCCCTTCCGCCAGACTAGGAATCAGCAAGGCCCATAAATTCTCCTTCTTTCTCTCACCCCACATACCTTGCATGACAGGTATTCATGAGACCATACCCAGCTTGTTACCTGTGATGTAAACTCAGGTCCTCACAAATGCACAACAAGCGTTCTTAACCATCAAGACATCTCTGCAGCATCTCCACCTGCTTCCCGAGGCCATCTATGTTGTCATGACTAGTCTGCAACTCTTGGGCTCAAGCTGTCTTCCTGCCACGTCTCCCGAGGAGTCTCTCAAGTGTGGGGTCTATAGGCTTGACCCACTGCCCTGCTCTAACCCCAAATGCTAAGAGCAGACAAGAGGTTCAGAGCCAAACTCCAGGGCCAAGTTTACTCTCAAAGACACTTTTCCTATTGACCCAGCTTCTGGGAGACCCTTTCCTTATCCCCCACTCGGTGCTCAGAAGCACCTGCAGGTCCTCTATTCTTCCCATTTGTGTGACATCCTCCTCTCCTCTGGTACTCACCAGCTCAGACTGGTGTGTGTTTGATGATGGCCAATGCATGTGTTTTCTATGATGGCGTGATAGAAGTACCTGGATCTGAACGTGAGGTTTTATCAGACACCTTCCACAGCTCTTCATGGTGCTTTATTTATCATTTGACAAGTAAGCAAGCACACTTGGTTTTAAAAGTTTTTGTTTGTTTTTTTAAAGACAGGGTTTCTCTGTGTAGTCTTGGCTGTCCTTGAACTCTTGTAGATCAGGCTGTTCTCAAACTCAGAGATCTGTCTGCCTCTGCTACTGCCAAACCACTGCCCAACTAACTAATCTTTAACTTTTTATTTATTTATTTTTTTATGTATTCACCATTGCTGTCTTCAGACACACTAGAAGAGGGCATCAGACCCCATTGCAGATGGTTGTGAGCCACCATGTGGTTGCTGGGAATTGAGCTCAGAATCTCTGGAAGAGCAGTTAGTGGTCTTAACTACTGAGCCACCTCTCCTGTCTGCCTGCCTTTCTATGCCCTCTCTTCTGTTCCCAAATACCCAATCTGCTGCCACTCCTTCCTGCCACACTTCCCCTACTCCTTCCTACCACACTTCCCCCCCCCCACTCCCCTGCTGCTGTACCCCTGCCTCCACTTGAAAGTGGATATCTGCTGCTCAGGTATAGACCAGGCTAGTCAGAAGAACAGGTAAGAGGCCTACCTGCCCTTGGAACCCTCCCCCATCCCACAGACCCTCCCCACTGCCTCCTCTTCTTGCCCCCACTTCCATGCCCCACCCCTAGTCCAGTGGGTGACTGCTCACTTAGATACAGGCCACTCCACTCAGAAGAACAGTTTTCAGGCCACACCAGTTAGAAGAACTCCAGCCCCAAACTCAGGCAGAGACTTCCTGCTGGAGTAGAGACTATACCAAAGACTATGCTACAATTCCAGCTAGGTGGGCCACCCAGGATCTCCTCCACTGTCTCAGTGCCCCTCCCCCACAATACCAATCCCCACTTCCCTTCTCATCATTATGTCCCACCCCACCCCCAACATCCAGTTTGGGCAGAGATACCCTGGTGGACTGAAAACCACACTAACCACCAGAAGTTCAGCCTCCAACTCAAACAGAGATTCCCTGCTGGACCAAAGGTCATGCTGGCTGCCAGAAATCTAGGTCACAAAGATCAGAAGACCAAAGAGGAAACAGAAAGCAAGGAACAAAACACCCAAGCAACAAAGACAAACTCAGAGTTTGGCACCTAGATCTATAATCACTCCAAACCCAAATGCCTAGACACCATTGTAAGAGCAAAATTAACAACAGCCAGGGCAATATGTCACCACCAGAGCCCAACTGTCCTACTACAGCAACCCCTAAATATTCCAACACAGATGAAGCACAAGAAAATGAACTTAAAACAAACTTTATGATGATTGTGATGCAAGGTATTTCCTATCCATTCACTTTGAGGCAGTGAGACTGGAGGAGAGAGGAGGAGGAGCTAAGAGGAGGGGCGGAGAGAAAGGGAGCCTGGGAGCTGGACAAGGGATCACAGGAGAAGACGTCCAGATGGCGTCAGATGTGTTTCTGGTGTGCTGAGAGGTTAGAAATATTGGGATAAAACTTCATCATTGTAAATTGGCATTATGTAATTGTGAGTTTCATATACATAAATATATTTGGTTAACTATTTAAGGTGGCGCACGCCTTTAATCCCAGCACTTGGGAGGCAGAGGCAGGAGGATTTCTGAGTTCGAGGCCAGCCTGGTCTACAAAGTGAGTTCCAGGACAGCCAGGGCTACACAGAGAAACCCTGTCTCAAAAAAACAAAAAAACAAAAACAAACAAAAAAAAAAAGGTCATGCTTTGCAGGATACTTGGAAGGACTGGGTACTGGGCAGGAGAGAGACTTGGAGCAGAGACGTGGCAGGACGGTATTGTATTTTAACCATTCCCTCAACATAATTGATGTCTTTAAAGAGGACATGAATAAATCCCTTAAAGAAATCCAGGAAAACAGAAACAAACAATTGGAGGAAATGAATAAATCTTAAAGAAATCCAAGAAGAAACAAACAGTTGAAGGAAAGAAATAAAACTGTACAAGACCTGAAAATGGAAGCAGAAGCAATAAAGAAAACCCAACCTGAGGGAATCCTGGAGATGGAAAGTCCAGGTAAATGAACAGGAACTACAGACACAAGCATCAGAATAGAATACAAGTGATGCAAGAGAGGATCTCAGGCACTGAAGATACAATATAAGAATTAGATACATCTGTCAAAGAAAATGCTAAATATAAAAACATCCCTGACACAAAATATCCAGGAAATCTGGAACAGTATGAAAAGACCAAACCTAAAGATAATAGGAATAGAAGGAGAAAAATCCCAGCTCAAAGGCACAAAATATTTGTAACAAAATCATAAAAGAAAAATTTCCCTAAGCTAAAGAAGGACATGCCTATAAAGGTACAAAAAACTCACAGAACATCAAATAGACTGGACCAGAAATGAAAGCCCCCCACCACATAATAATCAAAGCACTAAACATAAACAAAGAAAGAATATTAAAAGCTATAAGGGAAGATGGCAAAATCACGTATACAAGCAGACATACTAGAAGTCATACCTGACTTTTCAACAGGGACTCTGAATGCCAGAAAGGCCTGGACAGATGCCCCGCAGACTTTAAGAGACCACAGATACCAATCCAGACTGCTCAGCAAAGCTTTTAGTCTCTATAGATGGAGAAAACAAGATATTCCAAGACAAAGTCAAATTTAAATAACATCTATCCACAAATCCAGCCCTATAGAAGTTACTAAAAAGAAACCTCCAACACAAGGAAGTTAACTATACCCATGAAAAAACAGGAAATTTATATTACACCAATAAAACCAAAGGAAGGGAAGTGTGCACACAAACACACACCACCACCAAAATAACAGGAACTAGCAATCATTGGTTATTAAAATCTAACAATGGACCCAATTCCTAAATAAAAAGATGCAGATTGGCTAGGAAAATAGGACCAAGCTCCCTGTTGCCTTCAAGAAACAACTCAACATCAAAGATAGACATTTTATCAGAGTGAAGGGTTGGAAAAGATTTTCCAAGCAAATAAATTCAAAAAGCAAGCTGGTGTAACTATTCTAATATCTAACAAAATAAACTTCAAACAAAAATTAGACAAAAGAGGTGGGGAAGGACACTTCATACTCTTTAAAGTAAAAATGCACCAAGGTGATGTTGCAGTTTTTGATGATGTTGCTGAGACGGGGTTTCAATGTGTAGCCCTGACTGTCCTGGAACTCGCTCTGTAGACCAGGTTGGTCTTAAGTTCATAGAGATTCACCTGCCTCTGCCTCCGGAGTGCTGGGATTAAAGGTGTGCGCCACCACTACTCAACATTATTTATTTATTTATTGACAAGGCATTTTTGTGTAGCCTTGGCTGTCTTGAAACTCACTCTGTAGACCAGGCTGGCCTTGAACTCACAGAAATTTGCCTGCCTCTGCCTCCAGAGTGCTGAGATTAGTGGCATGTGTCACCATGCCTGGCTGGCAACGCTTCAATTCTTCACCTTACACATTGATAGCAGGAGACTTCAATCCCCACTCTCACCAATGAACAGATCATGGAGACAAAAACTAAACAGAGAAATATTGGACCTAACAGATCTACAGAACATTTCACCTGATCACAAAATAATGTATTTTCTTTTCAGCACCTCATGGAACTTTCTCCAAATTTAACCACATATTCCGTCACAAAAGAGAGTTTCAACAAATACAAGAAAATTGAAACAAAACAAAACAAAACAAAAAACCCTGTATCCTATCTGCTGGGGTAACCTCTACTTCACTGTGTGAAGGCCTGCCTCTGTATATTTGATTGTTAATTCTGTACCCACAGAGAGATAAGAACTGGTAGAATCTTGGTATCGCCATTTTTATGTCTCATTACCAGCTTTTCTATATTGTAAATATTTTTCTTTCCTCACTAGCCTAGAGGCAATCTTGAATTATTTCTGATTGGCTGTATTAAAGAACTGATGGCCAATAGCTGGGTGGGAAGTGGAGTGCAAAACTTGAGAGGGGGGAGGGGGAACATGCTGGGAGAAGAAATTAGAAAGGCAAGATTCACCAGTGTGGACACAGAGGTGAGCAGATGGACCAGAGCAGAGCAGAGAGGTCGAGCTAGCCACATGGTAGGACATGGTGCCAGGATTAGTCAGGTTAAGCTAGATAACTAGTTAGAAGACTTCCCTAGTTAAAAGACCTAAGAAAATATTAAAAAGCTTCTGTGTCATTATTTATACCACTGGCAGGTCCAAAAGTCCTGCTATACTATCAGACTAGCACAGACTAAAGCTGGGTTTCAACTACAGAAACAACAGAAGGCCTACAAACTCATGGAAACTGAACAACTCTCTACTGAATGAGTACTGGGGTAAGGCAAAAAGTCAAGAAATGAAAGACTTCCTAGAATTGAATGAAGATGAATGCACAGCACACCCAAACTTATGGGACACAATGAAGGCGGTGCTAAGAGGAAGTTCATATCACTCAGTGCCATAATAAAGAAATTAGAGAGATCTCACTCCAGCAACTAAACAGTACACCTGAAAGCTCTAGAAAAAAAAGAAGCAAACAAACCCAAGAGAAGTAGAAGGCGGGAAATAACCAAATTCAGGGCTGAAATCAATCAATTAGAAATGAGGAGAACAATACAAAGAATCACTGGAACAAAGAGCTGGTTCTTTGAGAAAAATCAACAAGATTGACAAACACGTATCCAAACTAACTACAAGACAGAGAGAATATCCAGATTAACAAAATCAGAAACTAAAGGGGGAACATAACTGACACTGAGGAAATCTAAAGAATCATTAGGTTACACTTAAAAGCCTGTACTCTATAAAATTGGAAAATAAAAAGGAAATGGACAATTTTCTAAGTAGATAACATTTATCAAGATCAGATAAACAATTTTAAATAGACCTATAGTCCCTAAGGAAATAGAAGCAGTCATTAAAAGTCTCCCAACCAAAAAAGCTCAGGGCCAGGCAGTTTTAATTTAGTATTCTACCAGATTTTCAAAGAACAGCTAATACCAATACTGTTCAAAGTATTCCACAAAATAGAAACAGAAGGAACATTGCCAAATTCATTTTACAAGGCCACAGTCACCTTGATACCCAAACCACACAAAGATTCGACAAAGAGAAGCCCAGACCAATTTCCCTTATGCAAAAAAAAAAAAAAAATCAATAAAATGCTTGCAAACTGAATACAAGAACACATCAAAAATAATCTTCCACCATGGTCAGGTAAGCTTCTTCCCAGAGATGCAGAGGTGGTACAACATACAAAAATCTGCCAACGTAATCCACCATATAAATACAGGAAAGAAAAACAAACACAGGATCATCTCATTAGATGCTGAAAAAGTCTTGACAAAATCCAAATAAAGATCAGGGAGAGATCAGGGATACAATGGATAAAATTAAAAGTAATAAAGACAATGCATCACAATCCAATACCAATGTCAAATTAAATGGAGAGAAACTCAAAGCAATTTTACTAAAATCAGGAACAAGACAAGGTTCTCCCCTCTCTCCCTATCGATTCAATATAGTACTTGATGTTCTAGTTAGAGTAATAAAACAGCTAAAGGAGACCAAGGGGATGCAAATTGGAAAAGAAGTCAAAGTATTGCTATTCACAGATGATATGATAGTATACATAATCGATCCCATAAATTCTACCAGGGAACTCCTACAGCTAATAAACGCCTTCAGCAAAACCTTCAGCAAAGTGGCTAAATACAAGATTAACTTAAAAATATTTATCAATAGTGCTCCTATATACAAACTACAATCAGGCTGAGAAAGAAATCAGGGAAACAACACCCTTCACAATAGCAACAAATAATATAAAATATCTTGGGGGTAATTCTATTTACAAATGAAATGCCTGTGTGACAAGAACTTCAAATCTTTGAAGAAGATAGCAGAAGATGGAAAGATCTCCCAAGCTTGTGGATTGGTTGGATTAGCTTAGTAAAAATGGCCATCCTACTAAAAACAATCTAAAGACTCAACACAATTACTATCAAGATTCCAGTACAATTTTTTACAGACCTTGAAATAATATTCAACCTCATATGGAAAACAAAAATCCCTGAATAGCTAAAACAGTCCTTAAAGTAAAAACTTATGGAGTTGTCACCATCTGTGACTTCAAGGTTAAAAGCTATATTTAGTATTAAAAACTTCATGGTGTTGGCATAAAAACAGACAGGTTGATCAATGGAATCAAATCAAAGACCCAGATATAAATCCACTCACCTATGGACACCTGATTTTTTTTAATAAAGAAGTCAGAAATATACAATGGAAAATGGAAAGCATCTTCAACAAATGATCTAACTGAATGTCCCATGTAGAAGAATGCAAATACAGCCATAACTATTGCCCAACACATAATGCAAGTGTAAGTGTATCAAAGACCTCAATAAAACCTGAATAAAACCAGTTACACCAGACCTAATGGAAGTGGGGAATAGCCTTGAACTTACTGGCACAGGAGACAACTTCCTGAACAAAGCACCAGTAACACAAACACTAAAGTCGACAATAAATGAAACTGAAAAGCTTCTGTAAAGAAAAGGACATTGTCAGTAGGACAAAACAGAAGCCTATAGAATGGAAAAATATTTTCATCAATACCTCATCTGACAAAGGGCTAATATCCAAAATACACAAAGAACTCAAGAAACTAGACATCAACAAACCAAATAATCTAATTAAAAAACGGGGTACATGGACTGGAAAGATGGCTCAGCGGTTAAAAGCACTGACTGCTCTTCTGAAGGTCCTGAGTTCAAATTCCAGCAACCACATGGTGACTCACAACCATCTGTAATGAGATGAGATGCCCTCTTCTGGAGTGTCTGAAAACAGCTACAGTGTACTTACATATAATAAATAAATAAATCTTTAAAAAAAAACAATAAAAAACGGGGTACAGATCTAAACAGAGAATTCTCAACAGAGGGGTCTCAAAAGGCTGAGAAACACATTTTAAAAATGTTCAACATCCTTAGCCATCAGAGAAGTGCAAATCAGAACCATCTTGAGATTCCATTTTATATCAGTTAGAATGGCTAAGATCAAAACTACCAAAAAAAAAAAAAAAGACAAAAATCTTCACCATGCTGGAGAGGGTGTGAAGCAATGGGATCACACCTTCATCACTGATGAAAATACAAACTTGTATAGTCACTTTGTAAATTAATATGGCAGTTTTTATGAAAATTGGGAATCGATTTACCTCACGACCCAGGTATCTTACTCATGGGCATTATCCCAAGGACGCTCCATCCTACCAAAAGATAGATTGCTCAGCTGTGCTCATTCATAATAGCTGGAAACTGGAATAACCCAAAAGTCCATCAACCAAAGAATGGATAAAGAAAATGTGATACGGGCTGGAGAGATGGCTCAGCGACTAAGAGCACTGACTGCTCTTCCAGAGGTTCTGAGTTCAATTCCCAGCAACCACATGGTGGCTCACAACCATCTGTAATGAAATCAGATATCCTCTTCTGGTGTGTCTGACGACAGCTACAGTGTACTCATATACATGAAGTAAATAAAATAAATCTTTTTAAAAAAGAAAATGTGATACATTTACACAATATACTATTACTCAGATGTTAAAAAATGACACCATGAAGTTTGCAGGCAAATGGATGGAACTAGAAAAAAATAATCCTGAATGAGGTAACCCAGACCCAGAAAGACAGACATGGTGTGAACTCATAAATGAATATTAGCTGTTCAGTAAAGGATAATTATCACAGACCTAGGGAGTCTAAGTTACAAGAAGGGATCAAGTGGGGTTGCGTGGATCTCCCTCGGAAGAAAAAGGAGACTAGATTTCACTGGTAGACTGGGAGTGGGTGGGGATGGGAACAGGAAGGATCAGGTCAGGGAAGGGATGGAGGGAGACAGTCTTGGGAGAAACAACTGGAATTAGAGGTGGGCATTTACTTCTATTAAACTTCGTGTAATAGACACTCCCTGGTGAAGACTCTTCTAATCATGACTAGAGAAATTCTGAGGGGTTACAGACAAGTCTAAGAGGAATATACAGTCCCCAGTGAAGTTACGTGCACCCCAAAGACTCTTTGTGCAGATAGATACTTGGTATAGACTTACTTGAACAGCAGCCTTCACAGGGAACGGAGGACAAGTTAGAGTTAATATAAAATATTCGATCAGTCATTCTCAGACAGACACACTTGTATGTGGTATAGAAACAATAGGAATGTTTCCTAAAGGATCCAAGTTGCTGCAGTTATATTGCCATGGAAACTAAGGGGTGTGATGTCATAACTACCTACTGAGGTCACATATGGAACCTGTGACTTGACTTGAGGGATAGTCTTCCAGGCCTTGATGTTTTAGGGAAAGAGGGCAGAGGCAGAAAGGAACCCTGTCAGGGCTTTTCCACCTAGCCTACTTAAGCACCGCTGGGTGAGCACAGCCCCAGTTGCCCCTGGAGGGTACAAGAAACACAAACTCTGATGTTGGTCAGAGTGAAGTTTAACCTAACATAGTAAAACTGTACTTCCTTGCCCCTAAGCAATAGAAAGGCAGACATTTGGGTGGATTAGAGAGCCAGAGAGAGTGGATATAGTAGTGCATATCTTCGATCCCATCTCTTGAGTTTGAGGCAAGCCAAGGCAACATAATGAGACCCTGTCTCAAAAGGGGAAAAAGTCAAATCTGAACAAGTATAAAAGATATACAAGTTAGAAAAAATAAAAATCTGGGACTAGAGAAATGGCTCAGCAGACAAGAGCACTTACTGCCTGTCTATAGGACCCGGGTTCAATTCCCAGCATCTACATGAAGACTAACAACAGCCTGAAACTCCAGTTCCAAGGGGACCCAGCACCTTCTTCTGACCTGAGAGGGCACTGCGTGATTATAGTCCTCATACATATATGCAGGCAAAACATAAACATAAAATAAATCTAAAAACTGTACAAACAAAAACAGGCAGACAGGCTTCAGTTGACTTTGTTCTGCCCAAAGAATGCATTCCTAGAGCCTTTATTTATTTATTTATTTAATAATTGAGTACTCAAGAAAATCTAAGGAGAGGGCTGTGAATGTAGAGCTACATTCAGAGTGCCCACCTGGCCTGCATGAAGCCCTTGGTTCCATCCCCAGCACTACACAAACCAGAATGGATACTCTTGTACGCACTTGGGAATGGATTCAGGGAGATCAGGAATTCAAGCTCATCAGAGTTGTTAGAGCCTGAGATTAGCTCCACAAACCACACAGACACTGATCTTAGTCACACTGACTGATCTTAGTCAGACAGGGGTGGTTTATTGAACACACACCCTAATACTGATCAGGGTCAGGTCAGAGACTTAGCTCAGAGTTATCTGAACTACTACATCAAACATTTCTCAAGGCAGGTTTATAAAGGAAAAAAAACCCCACAAAACCCACAATGAGCTCATATGCAGGTGCAGGAAGGGTTGCCCGATGGTCAGGTCTGACTCAAGTCATTTTAGACATAACAGTTCATATTGACTTTTAATCTGATGGGCCTTAATGTAAAGTTTTGTGGAATTTCTTAAGACTAACAAACCTCAGAACATACAGAACATAATGAGAATATGGTCAGCATGACCCCACTCTGAGTCGTTATTTATTACTGTGTTAATGACTGGCAGGTATGTTACAGCAACTGTATGAAATAGCTGGCAGGTGTGGAACAAAATGGCTACAGCTATTCTGGGGGTGGGGCGGGAGCAGACCTCGGCAGAGTGTTTTCACATCAACAAATAAATGCAATTTTTAAGAAAGGGGAAGCACTCATGGGCTCCCTCCGATAAACGTAGGAGTAATAATAAGAGGCAGAGGTAGGAGGATCAGGAAGAGTTCAAGGTTAGCCTGGATTACAGAGTAAGACCCTTTCAAACTACTAACCCTGAAGCTGGGTGTGATGGCCATATGTGAGGCTTATATTTGCTATCATACCCAGCTTTAATCTCAGCATTTGTGAGGCAGAGGCAGGAAGAGCTAAGTTTGAGACCAGTCAGGTCTACAGAGCAAGTTTTATGCATCAGGGCTACATGATGAAACTTGTATCAAAAAAACAAAATCCTAAAACTTAAAAAACTAAACCCAAACATAGGCTCCTTCTACCCCTGCCAAATTTAAACAATGAAATCTCTGGGCTTATCCAAAGTCATACAATACAGATAACATATTTGCTTTTAGAAAAAATCTTTTTCACATTTTTTTTGTTTGTATATCTGTGTGTGTACCCATATTGCACAGAATGGTGTTGAGGTCGGAGGACAACTTGAGGTAGTCAGTTATCTCCTACCCCCATGTGAATCCAGGGAAGGAACTTGAGTTGTCAGACTTGATGCCAGGTACCATAATCCATTTAGTCATTTTACGGGCCCGTGAATCAGTGTTTTGTTTTTTTTCCCAACACTATGGCTTCATATTATTCATGACAGGATTTCAGATTTATAGCTGACAGAAACATGATGAGCTCATCATATTTACAAGTGTCGGAGGTCATTTTATTTAAAGTGGAGGATGTTAAAAGGTGCTGGAAGAGCTGCTGGGGCAGACTCCTAGCTAGTCTGCTCCCTTGAAGACACAATATCCTGACCCATCCCAGAGGACCTACTGCACCCAGAGCAGTTGAGGACCTGCTGAATTCAGAGCAGTTGGTAAGAACCCTCTCAGCCCCCCTCTGGAGTCTACCAATCTAGCTCTACAGAGGATCTTAGAAGGAAAATTCCAACACAAGGAAGGTACCTGCACCAAGGAAAGGATAAGATATTAAGCATCTCACAACAAAGTCAAAAGGAGAGGACCCCAAGCACAAAAAGCCACCTACAAAAACAAACATATCAGGAACCAACAGTCATTTCTCTTTAATATTTCTGAGTATTAATGAACTCAACTCACCTGTAAAAAGACATAAGCTAACAGACTGGATACACAAACAAGATCCAGTATTTTGCGGCATACAAGAAACACACCTCCATAAC
Organism: Tokudaia tokunoshimensis; assembly: GCA_036184795.1. NCBI lineage: Eukaryota > Metazoa > Chordata > Mammalia > Rodentia > Muridae > Tokudaia > Tokudaia tokunoshimensis. Next base: position 33,051,384 of record BTHU01000020.1, read on the forward strand.
AAAAACAGATACTATCTCAGAGTAAAAGGATGCAAAAAGGTCTTCCAAGCAAGTTGTCCCAGGAAACAAGCAGGAGTTGCCATCTTAATATCCAATAAAATAGACTTTCAACCTAAAGTTATCAAGCGTGATGAAGAAGGACACTTCATATTTATCAAGGGGAAAATCCACCAAGATGAACTCTCAATTCTGAACATCTATGCCCTACATGGAAGAGCACCCACCCACATTCATAAAAGAAATTTTACTAAAGCTCAAAACACACATTGAACTCCACACGATAACAGTGGGAGACTTCAACACCCCACTCTCACCAGTGGACATGTCATTGAAACAGAATCTAAACAGAGATACAGTGAAACTAAGAGAGGTTATGAATCAAATAGATTTCACAGATATCTACTGAACATTTCACCCTAAAACAAAAGAAAACAACTTTTTCTCAGCACCTCATGGTACCTTTTCCAAAATTGACCATATAATTGGTCACAAAACAACCCTCAACTGATACAAGAAAGAAATAAATGGGAAAGAAAGAAATAGGAAAGGAAGAAATAAAGAAAAAAATGAAAGATTTCTTGGAACTTAATGAAAATATTGACACATCATACCCAAACTTACGGTACACAATGAAAGCAGTGCTAAGAGGAATGTTCATATCACTAAGTGCCCTGGTAAAGAAACTGGAGAGATCTTATACTAACAACTTAACAGCACACCTGAAAGCTCTAGAACAAAAAGAAGCAAACTCACCCAAGAGGAGTAGAAGGCAGGAAATAGTCAAAATCAGGGCCAAAATCAACCAAATAGAAACAAAGAAAACAATACAAAGAATCAATAAAACCAGAGGCTGGTTCTTTGAGAGAATAAACAAGATAGATAAACCCTTAGCCAAATTAACTAAAGGGCGAGAGAGGCAGTATCCAAATTAACAAAATCAGAAATGAAAGGGAGACATAACAATAGAAACAGAGGAAATTCAAAAAAATCATCAGATCCTACTATAAAAGCCTATACTCAACAAAACTGGAAAATCTAGAAGAATGGATGATTTTCTAGACAGATGCCACATACCAAAGTTAAATCAAGAACGTTAAACTGCTGGGCAGTGGTGGCACATGCCTTTAATCCCAGTACTTGGGAGGCAGAGGCAGGTAGATTTCTGAGTTTGAGGCCAGCCTGGTCTACAGAGTGAGTTCCAGGACAGCCAGGGCTACACAGAGAAACCCTGTCTCGAAAAACCAAAAAAAACCAACAAAACAAAACAAACAAAAAAGAGCAGGTAAACTATTTAAAAAGGCCTATATAGCACAAGGAAATAGAAGAAGTCATTAAAAACCTCCCAACCAAAAAAGCCCAGGGCCAGATGGATTTAGTGCAGAATTCTACCAGACCTTCAAAGAAGACCTGATACCAATATTCCTCAAACTATTCCATAAAATAGAATGAGAAGGAGCACTACGTAATTCGTTCTATGAAGCCACAATTACTCTGATACCTAAAGCACACAAGGACTCAATCAAAAAAGAGAACTTCAGATCAATCTCGCTTGTGAATATCGATGCAAAAATACTCAATAAAATTCTTGCAAACCGAATCCAAGACACATCAAAACCATCATTTACCATGATCAAGTAGGCTTCATTCCAGGGATGCAGGGTTGATTTAATATATGAAAACCCATTAATGTAATCCACTATACAAACAAACTCAAAGAAAAAAATCACATGAACATCTCCTTAGATGCAGAAAAAGCATTTGACAAAATACAACACCCCTTCATGTTAAAAGTATTGGAGAGATCAGGAATTCAAGGCTCATACCTAAACATAATAAAAGCAATTTACTGCAAATCAAGAGTCAATATCAAATTAAATGGAGACATAACTTGAAACAATCCCACTGAAATCGGGACAAGACAAGGATGCCCTCTCCCCATATCTATTCAATATAGTATTCGAAGTGCTAGCTAGAACAATAACACAACAAAAAGAGATCAAGGGGATACAAATTGGCAAAGAAGAAATAAAGGTATCACCATTTGCAGATGATATGATAGTATATATAAGTGACCCCAAAAATTCTACCAGAGAACTTCTCCAGCTGAAAAACAACTTCAGCAAGGTGGCTGGATATAAAATTAACACAAATAAATCAATAGCCTTCCTTTATACAAATGACAAACAGGGTGAGGAGAAATTAGGGAAACAACTTCCTTCACAATATCTTGGGGTAACTCTAACCAAACAAGTGAAAGATCTGTATGACAATAACTTCAAGTCTCTCAAGAAAGAAATTGAAGAAGATCTCAGAAAATGGAGAGATCTCCCTTGTTCATAGATTGGCAGAATTAACATAGTAAAAATGGCCATTTTACCAAAGGTAATCTATAGATTCAATGCAATTCCCATCAAAATCCCAACACAATTCTTCATAGACATGGAAAGAGCAATTCGCAAATTCATCTGGAAAGGCAAAAAACCCAGAATGGTGAAAACAATTCTTAACAATAAAAGAGTGACTGGGGGAAATCACCATCCCTGACCTCAAGCTTTACTACAGAGCAATAGTGATAAAAACTGTATGGAATTGGTACAGAAACAGACATATTGATCAGTGGAATAGAATTGAAGACCCAGAAATAAAACCACACACTTATGGACACTTGATCTTTGACAAAGAAGCCAAAAATATACAACGGAAAAAAGAAAACATCTTCTATAAATGTGCTGGTCTAACTGGTTGTCTGTATGTAGAAAAATGAAAATTGACCCATATTTGTCACCTTGCAAAAGCTCAAGTCCCAGGGGATCAAGGACCTCAACAAAAAAACCAGATACACTGAATCTATTGGAAGAGAAAGTGGGAAAGAGCCTTGAACTCATTGGCACAGGGGAAACTTCCTAAACAGAACTCCAATGGCTCATGCTCTGTGATCAAGAATTGATAAATTGGATCTCATGAAACTGGAAAGCTTCTGTAAGGCAAAGGACACTGTCAATAGGACAAAATGGCAACCAACAAATTGGGAAAAGATCTTTACCAACCCTACATCCGACAGAGGGCTAATATCCAATATATACAAAGAACTCAAGAAGTTAGACTCCAGAGATCAAATAATCCTATTATAAAATGGGGTACAGAGCTAAACAAAGAATTTTCACCTGAGGAATATCAAATGGCTGAGAAGCACCTAAAGAAACGTTCAACATCCTTAGTCATCAGGGAAATGCAAATCAAAACAACCCTGAGATTTCACCTCACACCAGTCAGAATGGCTAAGATCAAAAACTCAGGAGACAGCAGGTGCTGGCGAGGATGTGGAGAAAAAGAACACTCCTCCACTGCTGGTAGAATTGCAAGCTGGTACAACCACTCTGGAAATCAATTTGGCGGTTCCTCAGAAAACTGGGTATAATAATACCAGAGGACCCTGTTATATCACTCCTGGGCATATACCCAGAGGATTCTCCAGTATGTAATAAGGACACATGGTCCACTATGTTCATAGCAGTCCTATTTATAATAGCCAGAAGCTGGAAAGAACCCAGATGTCCCTCAACAGAGGAATGGATACAGAAAATGTGGTATATTTACACAATGGAATACTACATAGCTATTAAAAACAATGAATTCATGAAATTCTTAGACAAATGGATAGAACTGGAAAATATCATCCTGAGTGAGGTAACCCAATCACATAAGAACACATATGGTATGCACTCACTGATAAGTGGATATTAGCCCAGAAGCTTGGAATACCCAAGACACATTTCATATATCAAATGATGCCCAAGAAGGAGGAAGAACAAAGTATGAATACTCTGGTCCTTCATAGAAGGGGAACAAAATACCCACAGAAGGAGATACAGAGACAAAGAGTGGACCTGATGTGAGGAAAGACCATCCAGAGACTATCCCACCTAGGGATCCATCCCATATACAGTTACAAAACCCAGACACTATTATTGATGCCCACAAGTGCTTGCTAACCAGAACCAGATATAGCTGTCACCTGGAGGCTCTGCTAGTGCATGAGAAATACAGAGGGGGACACTTTCGCCCAGCCATTGAACTGAGCACAGGGTCCCCAATGGAGAAGTTAGAGAAAGGACCCAAGGAGCTGAAGGGGTTTGCAGCGCCATAGGAGGAACAACATTATGAGTCACCCAGTACTCCCAGAGCTCCCAGGGACAAAAACCATCAACCAAAGGGTATATACGGAGTTACCCATGGCTCCAGACGCATAGGTAGCAGAGGATGGTCTTGTTAGACACCAAAGGGAGGAGAGGCCCTTGGTCCTGGAAAGGCTCAATGCTTCAGTGTAGAGGAATACCAGGACAGGGAAGGGGGAGAGGGTTGATTGGGGAACACGGGGAGAGGCTTATGGGATTTTGGGGGGGGAACCAGGAAAGGGGACAACCTTTGAAATGTAAATAAAGAATATATCTAAAAAAAAAAAGACAAACTGGCAACTTACAGAATGCGAAAAAATCTTCACTAACCCCACATCCAATAGAGGGCTAATATCCAAAATTTATAAAAAACTCAAGAAGCTAATTACCAAAAAACCCAAGGAACTGAGGAATCTCGAATGGCTGAGAAGCACCTAAAAAAAATGTTCAAAGTTCTCAGTGATCAGAGAAATGCAAGTCAAAAGGACCCTGAGATTCCACCTTACACCAATCAGAATGGCTAAGATCAAAACCTCAGGTGACAACACATGTTAGAGAGGATGTGGGAAAAGAGGAACACTCCTCCATTGCTGGTTGGATTGCAAACGGTACAACCACTCTGGAAATAAATCAGGAGGTTACTCAGAAAATTGGAAATAGATCTTCCTGAAGACCCAACTATACCACTCTTGGGAATATACCCAAAAGATGCCCCACCATGCCACAGGGGCATGTGTTCCACTATGTTCATAGAAGCCTTATTTTTAATAGTCAGAAGCTGGAAACAACCTAGATGTCCCATGACAGAAGACTGGATACAGAAAATGTGGTTCATTTACACAATGGAATACTACTCAGCTATTAAGAAAGAGGACATCCTGAGGTTTGCAGGCAAATGGATGAAACTAGAAAATACCATCCTAAGTGAGGTAACTCAGACCCAAAAGGACATGCATGGTACATACTCACTAATAAGTGGATATTAGCCAAAAAAAAAAAAAAGTACAGAATACCTGAGATACAGTCCACAGAACTCAAAAAAAAGTCAACAAGCTGAAGTGCCCAAGTGAGGACACCTCAGTCCCACTTAGGAGGGAGAAGAAAACAATTACAAGTGAGGAGGGAGGGAAGAACCTGGGAGGGAAAGTAGATAGGGCTGGGGAGAGGGGGAAGAGGGAGGAAAGAGGAACCTGATCTGACACTGGGGGAGGGAAAAGGACTGAAGCCCTGAGGGCCAGCAGAAAGAATGGAAACAGGCAACCTCAGGAGGTAGGAGGTTGGGGGAGAGGGACCATCCAGAATGCACCAGAGACCTGGGAGGTGAGAGACTCACAGGACTAAAAGGGAAGGACCTTAGATGAAATGCCGGACAGTAAGGAGAGGGAACTTATAGAGCCCACCTCCAGCAGGAAGACGGGGCATCAAATGAGGGAGGGGGGCATCCCGCAGTCATAACTCTGACCCATAATTGTTCCTGTCTGAAAGGATTACAGGGATGGAAATGGAGAGGAGCCCGAGGAAAAGAAGGTCCAGCAACAGGCTCAAAGTGGGATCCAGCGAAAGGGGAGGTCCCAAGGCCTGACACTATTACTGAAGCTATGGAGCGCTCACAAAAAAGGACCTAACATGACAGCATTCAGAACGACCCAACAAGCTGCTGAGTCAGATGCAGATATTTGCACCCAACCAATGGACAGAAGCAGCTGATCCCTGCTGCTGAATTAGGGAAGGCTGAATGAAGCTGAGGGCAACCCTGTAGGAGGACCAGCAGTCTCAATTAATCTGGACCCCCAGGATCTCTCAAACACTGGACCACCAAACAGGCAACATCCACCAGCTGATATGAGGCCCCTAGCACACATACAGTAGAGGACTGCCAGGTCTGTGTTCATTCAGAGATGATGCACTTAACCCTCAAGAGACTGGAGGCACCAGGGAGTTTAGAGGTCAGGTGGGATGGGGGGGGGTAGGGACATTCACGTGGAGACGGGGGAGGAGAGGAGGTATGGGATGTGGAACAGTCGGAGGGTGGACAGGGGTTGGCGGGGTGGGGAATAAAATATGGAGTGTATAAAAATAATTAATTAAAAATTGTTTAGAAAAGGTGCTGGAAGGGAAAAGTTCTTGCCAGTAACATTACACAGTGGGATTAGCAGAATATTTTTGTAGAAATAGTGTTTTGTAGAAAACACTCATGGCAGGGGCTGGAGAGATGGCTCAGTGGTTAAGAGCACTGACTGTTCGCTCTTCCGAAGGTCCTGAGTTCAATTTCCAGCAACCACATAGTGGCTCACAACCATCTGTAACAAGATCTGACTCCCCCTTCTGGAATGTCTGAAGATAGCTCCAGTGTACTTACATATAATAAATAAATAAATCATAAAAAAAGAATCTTACAAATCTAACCACCTCCAATTTAAATAACTAAATAAATAAATCTTTTAAAAAAAGAAAAAGAAAACACTCATTGCACAGTGACATAATACCAATGGGCAACTCTTTCCCTTCCCTTCCCTTTTCTTTTTTCTTTTTTTGGTTTTTTTCGAGACAGCGTTTCTCTATGTAGCCCTGGCCCTGGAACTCACTCTGTAGACCAGGCTGGCCTCAAACTCAGAAATCCAACTGCCTCTGTCTCCCAAGTGCTGGGATTAAAGGCATGTGCCACCACTGCCCGGCTCTTTTTATTTTTTATTTATTTTATTTTTTTAGGATTTATTTATTCATTTATTTATTTATCTATCTATTTATATGCGTACACTGTAGCTGTCTTCAGATACACACCAGAAGAGGGCATCGGATTCCATTACAGATGGTTGCGAGTCACCATGTGGTTGCTGGGAATTAAACTCAGGACCTCTGGAAGAGCAGTCAGTGCTTTTAACCACTGAGCCATCTCTCCAGCCTTCCCTTCCCTTTTCAAAACAAATCAGGTTGAAGATGCAGCCATAGAGCACTTGACCAACAAGCTTGAGGTCATGGGTCAAACTGCCAGTGTGTTAAACCCTAACAAAAAGAAACAACAGCAGCAACAACAAAAAACCAAACCAGGGCTTAGATGGATGGCTTAGAAGGTAAGAGTGCATACTTGCACGGGACCAGAGTTTGGTTTCCAGCACCTGCATGGGGACAGTCACAATTGCATGTTAACTACAGCTTCAGGGGATCTCACTCTCTAAGTTCTGAAAGTGCCTGCTTCATGTACATACACACACACACACACACACACACACTTCAAAATCAATCTAAAAAAAAAAAAAAGAAGAAAATCAAAGCAACCCAACCCAAGCCAACAAAATCCTATATACGGTAGAGTGTAAATCATCAAAAATCTACTGAACTCTGTTCAAATGGTGGTTACTATTAGGAGTGTCCCCACAAAACCATTGTTAGCTAAGTGAACTCAGAGAACCTGTGTTTGCCCGAGTACTGGATTAATGGCATGTGCCACCACCACCAGGAAAGGGACCTTGTCTTTAATAAAGAAAGGAAGATTACTAGATACCAAGTCCATTGTGTGATATATAGTGCCAACTTGTTTCAAAACACACAAACAAATCACTTATTAGAACTCATGATAAGAGGTTCACTGAGATAGCACAGTGGGTAAAGGTACTTGTCAAGTGAGCCGGATGATCTCAGTAAGATCCCCGGAACATACAGAAAGGTGGAAAGAGAGTACTGACTACACAAAGTTGTCCTCTGACACACACACACACAATTAGAAGAAAAAGAAATCATGACATTATGTAAAGTCAAAATCCACTTTATTTTCTGAACGTTACTCTCCAATCCTGTCCAGTAGTTTACTTTTCAAATCTCCAAGCAATTCATTTCAGAAGCAAGGGCTGGTGTGACCCAATGTCACCCACTGACAAGTGTTCAACTTTCCTGGACCCCCAGAAAATCTCTGCTCTAGCACTAGATTCAAGCCAGCCAAAAATCAGGCTTATTGAGGCAAAGAGTCTCTCACTGAAGATGTTAGTCCTGGAAGGCTTCTCCTTCGACGAGCTGCTAGTTCAATTTTCTGAACCAGGCTCACATCCCAGGGGTGAGTCACAAAACTGATTACAGACCCTGGTACTTCGCTGCCCACACGACCCACCCTTCCTGCTCTGTGGATGTAATCCTGCAGAGTAGGGGGGAAGTCATAATTGATAACCACTTCCACATGGATGCTGTCTAGGCCTCGTGAGGCAATGTCTGTGCAGACAAGTATGTTTTGGGAGCCCTTCTGGAAATTCTGGAAGATACCTGCCCTCATTGAGGCTGGCATTTGCCCTTGCAGCCTTAGATGTTGAATTTTGTGGTCATCCAGAATGTACCCAAGCCAGTTCACGGTGCTGGCGCTGTTGCAGAATACCAGGACAGTTCCTGAGGGTTCTGTCTTATTTGCTTTGTCATGTTGTTTGAGGATCTGAACCAGTTCTGTCACCTTCTCTGCTCCCTTTAGTCTCATAAATGTCTGTCTGACATGCGGCATGATGCAGTGCAGCTTGGAGCTGGTGATAGTGGTCAGACTGTCTGGGCTGGCGACTTTATTCAGCAATTGGTTTAGGCCTTCTGGAAACGTGGCTCCCACCATGACTAACTGAGCTTTGGGATTAAAGGAGTCTGCTAACTCGGCTGGACTTTCTGCTATAGGGCTCTTTTCCACGATGTAGTCCACCCGTTCTAGGAAGCTTTCATCAAGCAGTGTGTCTACCTCATCCAGCACTATGAAGTTAAGACGATGTAAGCTGATCAGTTGACTTTTCAGAGCCTTCCACAGCGCCCCTGGAGTAGCCACTAGCACATCTGCTGAGGGTCGTTTACTCAGCTGAAGTTTGAGTCTACTCATTCCGAGGCCTCCGCCAAGTTCTATCACCTGCAGGTCCAAGTACCTACCCAATGACTGGGCCACTGCCTGCACCTGTTCGGCTAATTCTCGGGAAGGTACCAGAACCAAGCCTCGAGGAGCGGTGGAACTGCGGGAGTCCAGGTCTGGCCCTCTCAGGAGCCGTTGAAATAGGGGCAGTAGGTAGCTAAGCGTCTTGCCACTACCGGTTTCGGCGGCGCAAAGGATGTGGCGGCCGCGAAGCAGTGGGGGTATGGTTTTCGACTGCACTGAGGTTGGCTGAACAACTTCGGGGACAGCCTCCTGAAGCGCGAGCAGCACTCGGGGTTCCAGACCCAGGTCCACAAAGCTGCCCCGCGACGAGAGGTTCCTCAGGGCGGGCGCCTCTTGTTGCACTCGCTCTATGGAAAAATGGTCCCGACGCGATCGTCGATGCTTCCAGCCACGCGAAGCCAGTGGCGCCTGCTCCCAACGACCCAGCGTGAGGCGTGAGGGCTGATTCAACTCTGGCCGCCGTGCGGAGACCAGCAATGGACCAGGTTGCACTAGCACGGGCCGTTGGAAACTCCCACGGCCGCTCCGTCGCTGTTCCTGCCGTCGCTGCAGAGCCCGCGGAATGCGCACCACTGGCAAGGACTGGTCGGTGTCGCGCACCATTATGTTCCGTCGAGGCTCCAGAAGCAACCGAACTGCTAATGACAACAGCCGTGTAGGCCTGGATAAAGCCATATTTCCCTGGATGCCGAAGAGGCGCATGCTAGTGACGTCAAGTATGCGTCCGTAGTCTGGAGTACGGTGGCTGGCGCGGATTAGTGTGGCGTGTGGCGCTGCTGCACCGTCAGGAAGGAGGGAGGATCCTTAAGAATTCAGTAGCTGCGAGGTCTGTAGGTTTCCTCCCCGCGTGGCGGTGTCCAGATTGGGCTCATCTTTGGGGAAGGGTACTCGGTGGAGGCAGGAGTGAGAGTCCGCAATAGGACGGGGCCATGGGTCTCAAGGACTCGAGTGAGGATGGCCTCTGACAACTGAGTGCTTAATTTCTGAGATTCTTACTTGCTTCATTGCCTCGGTCAGTCATCCCATAGAACTCCAAGGGTACAAAGTTCGACGATGTTTTCGTAGATATGTGCTCCGCTCAAAGCCTGGGTGTTGCAAGTTTCCTGAGAGTCTGAATGAATGGTGGGCCTGGGGACTGAGGCAAAGTTGGAAGTCTGGGTCTAGGCTCAACCCTGTTCTCTAGTTTAGAACCCAGAGTGCATGCTGGTGGCCTTGAGTTTATTTCGTGAGAGAGATGGTCTCAGTTCTTTCAGGTGTAGTTTCTCGTTTTTTTTACACGTTTGTCCCTTCCTTTCCAGGCAAACTTCACCCTTCACCCTCCGTTCCTTGTCACCCCTTCATGTTTCTCAGACTGGACTGCTAGCGGTCTGTTCATATCCACTGGCTTCTCAGGCAGATTCTAAATTGCCTGACTAGAAGTAGAAAGAAGGGTCCCATTACCCTTATGGAGTGATGAAACTTATCTCACATAGCACTGGTTAGGCAGGCTACTTGACGTGAATTTAGTGGTTCAGGTTATTAAACGCTTAATTTTTTTTTTTACTTCATACTTTTTGAACATATCTGGAAAAAAAAATGGGCGTCAAGTGCCTGGAGTGGGAGATAAGGTCAATGTTTGTATATTGATTACCTGGGAGGTTGCTAACATCTGGAGAAACTGTTTTAATTTCATTCACGAGAGCTGGCCCTCTATATTTATAGGTGGACATCTGTGGATTTTTCCACTGTAGAGTGAAAATATTTATGATAAAATTGTGTCTGTATTAAATATATTTAGAGATTTTTCCTTAATGTGACTCCCTAACAATACAGTATAGCAAGCATTTACATCGTGTTTATATTATATTAGTCATAAGCAATTTACAGATGATTTAAAGCATGTGGGAGAGGGTTGGGATATAGCTTGGTGATACAGTGCTTGCCTATTAGCGCTTATGAAGTCCTGAATTCAATTCCCCCTAAAATCAAAAGCATGTTTTAGTATGTGTAGGAATTTTATATAAGGGGCTTGAGCATCCTCAGATTTTGTTATCTTTGAGGATCCTAGAACTAGTCTCCTAAAGTTATCTATTGATGGCAGTACCATTAGAAAGATTAAAATTTCTCTGAGCATGCTGGCAAAGGCCGTTAATTCCAGCATTTGAAAGATGGAGGCAGGTAGATCTCTGAGTTGGAGGCTGGCCTGGTCTACATAGCATGTTCAGTCAACCTGGACTGTAATGGTGAGACCCTGCCTTTAAAAAAAAATAAGTAGGACATAGGTTATTAATTTTATTCTTCTTCTTTATGGGAGTGAGAATGCAGGCCAGGACCTGTGCGTTCATAATAGGCAAGTGCCTGACTAGGAAGCTACAGTTCTGATGCTTGATTGTTCTCCCCAACCCTGTGCTTTCTTTCTTCACCTACCCCTGACTAGCTTAGAGCTCACCGTGCCCAGCCCCAGCCCTAGACTTTCTTTTGGTTCCGAATGTCTTTCCCTTCACAGTGTCTCTAGAATGTGACCACTGCTTACCAACCTCGCTGAATCCCTGTCATCTCTCACGTTGATTTACTGAATTGCCTTTGAGTTGATCTCCCTGCCGATCGGCGGGGTGCAAGTCTTTTCATGACCACTTCCCCTGTTTTTTATTAATACAACAGTCAGTGTGATCCTGTGAAAACATGAGTGAGCTCCTGCTGCATCCCCACTTGCAACTCTTGACTGGGCTGTCTTTTTGAGAGGCTAACAGAGTCTTGAGAATGTCCCACAAAGACCTACATGATCTGAGTACTGCCCCATACCATCTAACTGCCGCTCCTAAAACATTGGACTTCCATGATTTTCCCTGTTATGTAGTCCATGCTATCCTCCTTAGAACTCCTCCAACATACCAGATAGACTTCTGCCTTGGTCCTTCGCACTGGCTGTTGCCTCTGTTGAGCGTTTTCTAGATCCCAACTTGGCTAATCCACATCTCTGTTTAAGTCTCGTCTTTTTTATTGAAGCATACTTCAGCTTCTCTATTGAAATCTGATCCTAACACTTTCAGTCTTGCTTCACCTGCTTTTTTCTTTTAATTCCTGCATGCTACAAATTTCCCAGCACACTATATAATTGTTTATTTATTTATATGCTTACTGGTTTTTGCCTGTACTCCCCCACCTGGGCTGAACACTCTGTGAGGCAGAAGACCTCCTAGTCTTGCCAGTCCATTTTGTTTTCTGAGACTATGACAGCTTTGTTCCCAAGAGACTATGACAGTGACTGGCACTTAATGAATAGTTGTTATGACTGAACGTGAATCAGAGATAAATATCCGAAGGATGGGGGAAGCCTGCCCTGCATGACAGGAGGGATTTATTTCCACTTATGTTTCTTTTTCTTGTTGTTTTTATATAGATAAGGGTTTTTGCATGTGTGTTTTTGTATCACATGTGTGTCTGGTGCCTGTGGAGGCCAGAAGAGGGCATCAGAACCCCTGGAACCAGAGTTGCAGAAGGTTGTAAGCTGCCATGTAGGTCCTGGGCATCAAACTCAAGTTCTCTGCAAGAGCACCAAGTGCTCCTAACCACTGAGATTTCTCTCCAACTCTGCACTTTTTTTTTTAATTTAAAAATTATTTTTTAATTGTGTGCTTGGTAGGGTATGGGTATGCATGGAGATCTGAGGACAATGTTCAGGAGTCAGTTCCCTCCTTCCACTGCCCATTCCAGGTGTTGAACTCAAGGTGATCAGGCTGATGTTGCTTTTCCCCACTGAGCCATCTCACCTGCCCACCACTATATTTCTAAGCTATATTTTCGCTTTCTTCAGGCATAGCAGAGGAGAAATGATTGTGAACAACCTTTCCCTGTGCTATCACAATAAACTCATCTTAGCCCCGATGGTTCGAGTGGGGACTCTGCCTATGCGCCTCCTAGCCCTGGATTATGGAGCAGACATTGTTTACTGTGAGGTAAGGTATTCTTTTCTTTCTGGGAGTCGCAGGGGAGCAGGGACAGGTTTCATTTTGGGTATGGCCATGTGTAGGAGGCTGAGGAGGCAGAATGGGACTCCCACTCATGGTCTCTCACTAAAGTCAGAAGAGATCCACACACATACTGATGAGTTCTGTTGGTCCTGATGCCCTTAGGACTGAGGCAATAGAAGGCTGTGGGTGAGATGGGCAGATGGACCATCTGTCATGTCACTCCCAGGCCCCCATTCAGTACACCAGTGAACTAATTGAAGTTTGGAAGAAGAGGAAGAGCCAGATTCCGAGTAATGAAGTAGGACGAAGTTGGTGTCAGTAGTCATAGGATTTTTGGGGCAGTAGGTCAGTAAGTGTATCCATTGGCTGACCCAGAGATATTAGGGCTTTAGAGTCAGGTTCAGAAAGATCTGATAGGAAAATGGAATTGCCAGAGTAAGCTGATACTGGATAGTGAGGGGTATTCTCAGTTGAGCATTTATCAGAAATATCTGCAGATAGTTCTGCTATCCATAACTGTTGAGATGTATGGTAGGAAGCTTCACACCTTGTATCAGGAAGAGGCAGTGAAAACAAAGCAGGATACGTCCTCCAACTGGGCCACATCTCTGCAAGTTTCTGACACCTCCCAGTAATATCTGTAGATTGACTTGCCAATGAAACTCAAAGCCACTTTTGGAAATGTTGCATTAGAGATTAATCCTTTAACAAATGTGGTTTGGGTTCTTTTTTGGAGATAGCATCTTAATAGCCCAGCCTAGCCCAGAGTCTATACTGTTGCCTCAGTTTCCCAAGTGCTAATTTTAGAGGGGAGAGCTACCACACTTAGATCCAGCTACACGAGGCCCATCTCAAAACAAACATAAAACCAAAAAAGCTCTAACCAATCAACCAAATAGCTGGCCAACCTAATAAATAAATGAACTACGAGAAGAAAGCCAGAAGGTATATGGTAAGAGAACGAGTCAGCTGGGAACAGCTGTGGTCTATTTGAGAGCTCAGGGCTGAGGAGTGAATAGTCAGCCAGGAAGTAGAAATAGGGCTTTCAACCACACTCTCAGGTATTTAAGGGTAAGTTGGGCAGGGAGAGTTCCGGCAAGTATAGGAAGTTTGAGGTGTGAAAGAAGAAGGGTAAAGGAAGTTGTTTGTAGATGTCTTGCATATTTCTAGAATAAGAGGAAGGAAGGCATTCAATATCGGGTGGGGTAGGGAGATAAGCAAGGTCAGGTCTTGGAAGACAGGTCAGGTTTTTGTTTTCAATGCTGGAGATGGAATATAGGGCTTTGCAGATCTTAGACCTTCAACCATGAGTTATGTTCTAGTTTAAAGTTCTTTTAACAAAATGTGCATGTGTGTGGAGCTGGAGGTGCATGTGAAAGTCACATGACAGTTTGGGAAGTCGATTCTCTAATACCCTCTTGGGTTCTGCAGATCAAGGCTTGTGAAGGTCTTTTGCTTTCCGAGCCACCTTACTGGCTCCAGGATTCTTTTTTTTTTTTGAGACGGAATCTTACTTTGGTCAACCAGACTGTTCTGTCTCTAGTGTTAGTTCAGCAGTCTGCTGTTTTGCGTGACCTTTTTTCTGGAGAGATGAGAATCAACATGTACTCAGTTTAGATGTGGTACCAGTGACAGAGCAAAGTACAGACCCCAACTTGGTGAACCAGTGAGGTTCTTTTTGTTTGTTTGTTTAGATTATCATATAATGATCCAATGAATTTTATTGGAGTTACTTACTTCAGGAGTGTGGGTGAGGAGTTACATACAGGAACAGAAATGACTCAAAGCTCACCCCAGCATTGGTGACAACTCTCAAAAGACAGACATATAGAGTACACTGTACAACTTTCAGGCAGCTAGATAGATTGGAGACTGTCTCTATTCCGTGGGTCAGTTGGTCTAAGCCTCTTCTAGACAGCTTAGCCAGTCTCTGTCTGTCCCAGGTGGCTTAACTAATCTGAGAGAGGATTTTTTAGAAGTCCATGCCACTTACGTATGCTTGGGGTAGAAGTAGCCTGGTATATCTGATCAGTTTCAGGAACTTCCTGAAGCCTTCCTGAATTGTTTACTTAAGGAGTCTAAGGCCTTCCCTTTAGGAAGGAATATTTCATCTGCCCTAAAAACATCCAATGTTGGTGGCTAAAGAGATGGCTCAGCAGTTAAGAACGCTGGCTGCACCGGGCGATGGTGGCGCACGCCTTTAATCCCAGCACTTGGGAGGCAGAGGCAGGCAGATTTCTGAGTTCGAGGCCAGCCTGGTCTACAGAATGAGTTCCAGGACAGCCAGGGCTACACAGAGAAACCCTGTCTCAAAAAACAAAACAACACAACAACAACAACAACAACAAAACCCAGTCATCAGCTCACCTGGGCTCAAGCTTGTTCTGGGGTGAGCTTCTCAGTGTTGCAGTGATGCCTCCATTTATATATTGGCTCCTTTTATTCTGACCTTCATTTTTCCTGAGAGCCCAGAGAGCCAGAACATGGGCATGTTTTCACCGAGAGAGATGTAGAATATAATATGAGGGTGGGGGGAGGAATGGCCTCCATGGTACAGTACTTGTCCTAACGTTGTTTGATGACAGCCTAAGTCATCTGCACTAATGGGGCTTATGGAAGCTGTGCAGAGGGAAGAGTCTGTCTGCTGGATTCCACTGTCAGCTAGTTCTGTGGGGATTCTTGGGGTTCAAGCCATTTAGAAACCCAGGTTCATGTGCTTATTTTAGTATGGCCTCCTTTTCTCACTTTTCCTTCTCTTTCTTCCTTTCTCCCCTTCTTTCTTCCCTCCTCTCTTTTCTTGAGATATGGTGGCTGAGGCTAGCTTTAGACTTACTATATGGCTAAGAATGACTTTGACTCTCCTGTCTCCGCCTCTCGAGTGTTGGTATTGTATTAGTCAGGGTTCTCTAGAGGAGCTGAACTGAGTGTGTGTGTGTGTGTGTGTGTGTGTGTGTGTGTGTGTGTTATTAGAGTTACACTTACAGGCTGAGCATCTGAAATGAGGTTTTCATACTTATCTGTCAGGCACTTTACCAATTGGGCCATTTACCCAGCCACCACACTCAGTTTGTTTGTTTGTTTGTTCATTTGTTTGTCTGTTTTATTTTAGTATGGGTGTTGGTGATTGAACTGGGTCATCAAGCTTGCACACCAAGCACTTTACTGAATGAGCTATTGCCCCAACTTGAAAAGCATGTTTTACTAGTAAACGTGACTAATTCTTTCCTTCAGGGTCCTCAAATTTGGAGTGGAAATTCCACTGTTTGATGTGCTCTAAGCTGAGAGAGTTGGTATGAGGAACAAAGAGGTTTTTGCTAGGAGTCAGTCTTAAGCCCCAGCTCTGAGGACGCAGGGAGAGAAGCAGGTGTATCTTTTGCTGACTTGGGACCAGAGTCTGAATATTGGACATGGTATAGTGTGGTAACCAGTGACCCCTGGTGGAGCCAGAGTGGTTGTACAGGCATCAATTCAAACTGCCTGGATGTTCTTTCTGGGTGAAACACATAGTTGATCTGTGAGATTAGAGTCAAGTCAGTTTACCCACCTTGTATGGAGGTACTCCAATAGTCCAAACTTTAAGGAGACACCTGACTTATTTTCTTTGTGTATGTATTGGCTTTTTGAGGCAGGGTCTTATGATATTGTAGCTGTGTTAGACCTGCAACTTACTATGTTGGCCAAGTTGGCCTGGATTCCCAGGGATCTGCCTGCCTCTTTCCTGATGCTGAGATTAAAGGCAAGCACCACCACATCTGATAAGATTAATTTTTCATTTTTATTTTATATATAATGGGTATTTCCCCTGTGCGTGTATCAGTTGTGTGACACTATTCCTGAGGAGATGTGAGCAGATGTCTCTCCAGTCTAGATATGGAAGCAACAACAGATCAAGAAGTCCATCTTGGTGAGCCAGAGCTTTAATGAGGTTATTTATAGGAAGAGGGATGAGGAGTTACTTATAAAAGTAGAAATGACTCAAAAAAGCAAGATCTGCTCAAGCATGGGTGAAAACTCACAGAAGCTGGAAACGTGGAGCTCACTGCACAGTCTGCAGGGACGCTCACCGTTGGAGGGAGCACGTTGCAGGGGCTCAGTTGGTCTGAATCTCTTCAGGCAGCTCAGCTGCTCTTTGTTTCTTCTAAGCAGTTCTGGTTTCTAATTTCAGGTTGCTTGGCTGATGTGCTTCTTCCTGGCCGCTGTATCTGAGCCTCTTCCAAGTGGTTGAGCTGGTCTGAGAGTGTCTCTTAGTGGTCCTTACTGCTTACATATGTTCCAGTGTGTCTATATAGCCCTTTGCCTATTCATATGTGCATCAGTGGACATTGGGTTGTTTCTGTCTCTTAAGATTGAGAGAAATGCTGCAAGCATTTCTTTGAGATCTTACTTTCAATTAGATTATATGCTCAAAAGTGAGGTTTCTGGACCTTTCCCCTCCCCCCTGGTACTGGGTATTGAATCTAAGGCCTCATACATGTAGGCAGACTTTTTAAAAGAAAAATTGGGCTGGTGTGATGGCTCAGTGGGTAGAGGTACTGGGTGCTAAGCCTGATAACCCAAGTTCTATCTCTGAGTCTCACGTTGTAGAATGGACTCTCAAGTTGTTTTTGATATCCACATGTGCTATAACACACACACACACACACACACACACACACACACATTGGTATATGTATAACAAATCACATGTGCACCATATACATACAGTATATGTATAACAAGCCGGGCAGTGGTGGTGCATGCCTTTAATCCCAGCACTTGGGAGGCAGAGGCCAGCCTGGTCTCCAGAGTGAGTTCCAGGTCAGCCAGGGCTATACAGAGAAACCCTGTCTTGAAAAAAACAAAAACCAAAAAAAAAAGAGGTATATGTGTAACAAATAGATGTAATAAAACAATTTTTAAAATAAGGTGGGGAGCAGTTGAGGAAAACAATTCACATCAATCTCTGGCCTTGACACACAACTTCATGGACTAATGCTTCTGCACACACATGCACATTCACTCATACAGCTTATATACACACTGAATGCTTTCCCACATGCCCACTGCCTTTCTGCCTATTGGATATTGCCCACCCCTTGGGGTACCACAGGATTACCCAAACTTGATTGTGGTTGTTTGTCCAGGACTGAACATTAGACTTTTGCTGATTTGAATGTTATAAAGAAAGAATAGACACAAAAATACATAGAAGAAAGCTGGATAGCGGGGGTGCACGCCTTTAATCCCAGCACTCTGGGGGAAGTGGGGAGGGGGAGGCAGAGGCAGGCAGATCTCTGAGTGCAAGGCCAGCCTGTTCTACAGAGTGACAGCCAGAGTGACACAGGGAAATTCTGTCTTAAAAAATAAAACAAGGAAGCCGGGCGGTGGTGGCGCACGCCTTTAATCCCAGCACTTGGGAGGCAGAGGCAGGTGGATTTCTTAGTTTGAGGCCAGCCTGGTCTACAGAGTGAGCTCCAGGACAACCAGGGCTACACAGAGAAACCCTGCCTCAAAAAAAACCAAAAAAAAAAAAAAAAAAAAAAAAAAAACAAGGAGGAAGAAAGAAAGACGTGACAGACAGATATAGAACATGCTTACGTACATGTTGATTATATTGAGAGAAGCCACATGGAGGCCATCAGGTCCTTTCTTTGGACATTCCTCAGCACTCCTATGCATGTAATGGTACCCACAAGGCTGAGGGTGTGACTTGTGAAGCTCATAAGAAGAGAGTGTGGGTATGAGTATCTTGTATGATAGTCTTTTACTTTTTTCTTTTGGATACCAGAGTCCATGGCTATGAGCTTCAGACTTGTTTTCAACATCTGCTTAAATACTCACTGAACAAAGCAGAACAGTGTTGGATCCAACCAAGAATTACTGATCAGTAGACATCACATTTCCCTGCATTTATAATGTCGAGTTTGAAGAAATCTCTTTTTTCTCTCTGTCCTGAATCTGCTGGAATATCTTACCCAGGTGGGAGGCTCACCACTTTGTTTACATACAGTGAGCTGTGTAGATTTTTCTTTCCTGTGTTTGTCTCAGATCTTCCTCTCTGGGCTTTTACTGTCTAGTTCTAATTTTGCCCTGTCTGTTCCCTGGAGCCCTTCACTGCCTGTCCTTTGTGTAGTAATTGCTGTGGGAGGCTCTTTGAAGTGCTGGAGTTTGAACTGAGTCTAGTCCTAAGGACATTGTCTCAGTGTCTGTATCCTGGATCATTCTCTTCCCAGCACCCTGTGTGACTTATCCTCTGACAGCACCAAGTACCTCCAGGGTCCTGAAGAGAACAGCAGGTTCATGGCAAGTTCTCAGTAGTTCACCCAGGGCCTTGCTTGCCGTGCTTAGTTGTAGGGGATGGCACAAGGCGTCCCAAAGCCATGATCTGTCGTCAGTAGTGTGCTTACTGGCTAAACAGTGGTCATCGGGAATGTAATGAAGACCTTTTATCTGTGTACAAGACTGACAAGTGTCTTCCAATTCCTCCTCAGGAGCTGATTGACCTTAAGATGCTCCAGTGCAAGCGAGTTGTTAATGGTGAGTGCAGCCCTGGCCTTGGGATTCTGTGCGTGCCCAGCTGGCTCAAGCAGGTCTGTCGCCACCCCTGCCCAGGATCCTTCCCTATTGTATTATGTAATGGAGATCACATGCTCCTTTACAAGAGGTTCAGAGGTGAAGTTCATTGGTACAGTGCTCGCCTAACATGTTTGAAAGGTTTGGTCCTCAGCATCACATAAATAAATAAACTAATAATAAATCAGTTGTAAAACAGGCTACAGATGCCTCTCTCTGATAGACTTGAAAGCAAAGAAATGTCTATATTTCATAGTATAGGTAGGACTTTAGGGGCCCAGGGGTAAGGATTACTTTAGTACTGGACACACCTCAGACATGTAGTAGTTTCTTAATAGTGAAATGAGACTCATAAGCCTAGTTTTAAATTTAATTCATAGAGTTAGATTGTGGCTCAACAGAGATAAAGTACCAGTAAATATTTTGTACACCTTCAGCTCTGTGGGATGGAAGTAGCTATGATGCATTGAGAGTCCCTTTTGCTTCATTGATGGGATGGATTATGCTTTGATAAGCATTGGAATCATTAAGGGAATAGAGATTTTGTTTGTTTTCTTAGGCTGTCATTGAACCTCATCCTTAGTGGAGGATGACTTTGCATTCCTGATACTACCTTTCTAAAAAAAAAATAAAAGATTTATTTATTTATGTATATATGAGTACACTTTAGTTTTACAGATAGTTGTAAGCCATCATGTGGTTACTGGGAATTGAACCCAGGCCCCATTCGCTCCGACCCAAAGATTTATTTTTTGTTATATGTAAGTACACTGTAGCTGTTTTCAGACACCAGAAGCGGGTGTCAGATCTCATTACGGATGGTTGTGAGCCACCATGTGGTTGCTGGGATTTGAACTCAGGACCTTTGGAACAGCAGTCAGTGCTCTTAACTGCTGAGCCACTTCACCAGCCCCCTGCCTGTACCTTTTAAGAGCTAGGATTACAGTTGTGTAGTACTGTTTATTTTAAATTTATATTTTGTGTTATGAAAACTCAGAGTTGGGTATGGTGGTGCATACTTTTAATCCCAGCACTTGGGAACAGGTGGATCTCTGTGAGTTCTAGGCCAGCCTGGTCTGCATTCTAAATTCCAGGCCAGCCAGACCTACACAGTGAGTGAAACTCTGTCTTAAGCAAGTAGAGCTGCAGAGATGGCTCAGTAGTTAAGAGCATTGACTGCTCTTCTACAGGGCCCGAGTTCAATTCCCAGCACCCACATGCTGTCGTCTATAACTCATTCACATAGACATACATTCAGCAAAATACTAATGCACATAAAATAGAAATAAAGTATAAAAAAATCAAACAAGTAATAAATTTCAGTATTATTGGGCCAGAAGTAGTAATGTATGCCTGTAACTTCATCATTTTGACAGGGGATTAGGAATCCAAGACCTGTTTTTGAGACCTTGTCCAAAATAAATTTGAGTATTACAGATCCGATAGGCTAGGAAACAAAAATGCTCCGGAATCATACACCTAACGTGGAAATCAGGAAAGGGGAGAGTGTTTATATTCCTGCGCACACAGTAAGCATGTGTGTCTGTAAGCGTGACTTGTTTATGTCTGTCTCACCCCGGGCATTCCACCTCACATGCTGCCTTGCCACTTGCTCTTCTGCCAGGACATTTTTTCTGTGTCAGAAACTAGTTGACAGGCTGGAGAGATAGCTCAGTGGGTAAGAGCACCTGACTGCTCTTCCAAAGGTCCTGAGTTCAAATCCCAGCACCCACATGGTGGCTCACAACCATCTATAAAGTGATCTGACGCCCTCTTCTGGTGCGTCTGAAGACAGCTACAGTGTCCTTCCATAAAATAAATAATAAAAAAAAAAAAAGAAAAAAGAAACTAGTTGACTTTATCAGAATGGGTGTCATTGACTCTTTAATGGGCTTCTCTAATATTTTGCTGTTATAATGATGCATTATACACATGCCAGTTTTGTATGATTCTTCTCTTGGACCTCTTCTCACCATCTTCAGCTACCAGGTCATCTCTTTACCCTGCCTTTTAGAACTGTTGTAGGGGTATTCACCAGAGAAGACCTCCAGATAGGAATTTAAGTCAATAGAAAGTCTTTATTAGCCAGCGACTACACTTGATGGTTGGGATCCCAGTGTAGCCCTGAGCCTCTCAGGTTGAGCTTTTAAGCATAAAACCCATTTTTTCAGTTGACACACTTCTGTTGACAAGAACAGTTAGCCAGAAGCAGAGCTATAGAAGCCAAAGAGCAAGGTTCGTACATTTGGACACTTTCCCTGAGCTATGGACTTTGACGGATTAGACCTTCATTTTGACAGGTGTACTGTCTAAGTGCTGATGTTAACTGCTTGTCTGTTCAGTCTGGGATGTTTATGTATATGAATACACCATTGCTCTCTTCAGACACACCAGAAGAGGGCATCAGATCTCATAACAGATGGTTGTGAGCCACCATGTGGTTGCTGGGAACTGAACTCAGGACCTCTGGAGGAGCAGTCAGTGCCCTTAACCCCTGAGCCATCTCTCTAGCCCCACAGTCTGGGATATTAATAATAGCTTTAATTGTGCATGTGCTATACATGCTTTAAACATCTCCAGTATTCCTAAGTTAGCCTTTGTCATAGGCGTATTTAGTCACCTGCCACATTGGATCTTTCTCATGTAGTAATCTATTTTGAAAGTTAATAGTACTTTCTAAAGAGTAAATGAGAAATTTACAAAAGAAGATTAAATGGGACATAAGAACTTGTGTTTAACAAAACAACAACAAACAACAAAATATTTAAGAATATTTAAAAATAATTAAGACTAGATGAGCCAGGTATGGTGGTGCACACCTTAATCCCAGCACTTGGGAGGTAGAGGCAGGAGTAACTGTAAATTTGAGTCCAGTTTATCTGTATAGCTAGCTCTAAGATATACAAGGCTACATAGAGAAAACACACACACACACACACACACCACATAAACACACACACACATACAGTAGGCAAGATATGATCAACTTATTTGTAGTTATGTTCTAATGCTCTATAAAGTTGTTACCGAGAGCACTAATTATGCAGTCGTGGAAGGAGATACAAAATGAGACTTAGTACCAGGTTTAGGATTGCACTTCTGTAGTCTCTGCCTTGGGAGGTGAAAGTCAGAAGACTAGGAGTTCAAGGCAAGTTTAAGGCCAGCGTGGACTATTTGAGACCTTGTCTTTAAAAAAAAAAAAACTAAACCGCCAGGCAGTGGTGGCGCATGCCTTTAATCCCAGCACTTGGGAGGCAGAGGCAAGAGGATTTCTGAGTTTGAGGCCAGCCTGGTCTCCAAAGTGAGTTCCAAGACAGCCAGGGCTACACAGAGAAACCCTGTCTTGAAAAACTAAAAAAAAAAAAACCTAAACCAAGGGCCTATAGAGATGGGACTCTCTTAGTACCCACATGGTGGATAACAGCAGTATGACACCCTCTTTTGGTCCCTGAGGGTACTGCATGCACATGGTACGTAGGCATGCATACAGACAAAACACCACCTGTACATATTAAAAAAAATATTAAAAGACTCAGATCACACAGAATTAGATTTCTTTAGGCCTCTCATCACATTTTCATCAGTTGATCAGCATAACTTGTTTTATGTATGTTACTATTCAAAGTCATGATATTTAATGTATACCACAGCATATATATGTACACATATACATCATAGCCAATAGCAGTATATTTAATTTCATGCCTGAAAAAGGGTTATCTAGAGCTAGGGATGCAGTTCAGTGGTAGAATATTCACCTAGCATGTGGGCTGTCATTGGGAAAGAAAAGAAAGCTGCAGGTATGATATACACCTATAATTCTACCATTTGGAAGGCAGAGGCAGGAGGATCCAGGCTTCGAGACTTGGGCTACATAATTTCTAATACATGTGTTTTGTCCATTAAGCTCCCCTCAGCCTGTTTTTGATTAGAAATAGTATTCAAGATGTAGACAAATGAGTTAGAGGTTAAGAGCACTGGCTGCTCTTTTAGGGGACCTGGTTCAGTTTTCAGTATCTTCATGGCAGCTCACAAACCATTTCTAACTCCAGTCCCGGGTGATCCAATGTTCTCTCTGGCCTTTGAGAACAGCAGGCACACAAGTGGTGCACAGATAAACATGTAGGCAAGAAACCCAGACGCATAAAATAAAATGACATTTTTTAAAATGATAAAGAAACACTGTTAGAAATACTACTTTGAGCCATTCATTCATTCACTTATCATTAAGGTTTCTCTGTGTAGCCCTGGCTGTCTTGGAACTCACTCTGGAGACCAGCTGTCCTCAAACTCAGAGATCCACCTGCCTCTGCCTCCCAAGTACTGGGATTAAAGGCATGCACCACTTAGGGTCTAGTTAAACAATGAGAATACCAACATAAAACAAATCAAAACCAAACTGAAATATGACTTTTTTTTTTTTTGAGCCAGGGGTATGAAGCCTTGTCTGGCATTGAACTCATTGTGTAGGTGAAGATTAGTCTGACCTCCTGATCCTCCTTCCAAGGGGTGGGCTTACCAGTGTGCACCATCATGCCTGGCTCTGACAGATACGACACTATGAAAACAAACAAGAGTTTGACCTCAGCTGGGAAAGTGACTCAACTTTTTTTTTCCATATTCCATCCTTCTATGAATAACTTGATTTGCATGTCATAAATGAATTTCAATAGATAAGTGAATTACAAATATTGCAAGTTCAGGTAACGAGGAAGGTTGTATGAAGAGCAGTCAGCTTCCACTCATGCTGCCCAGGCACTACATATAGCTAAGATATAACGGCTTTGCCGAAACCTTAGAGCACCACTTTCTAGAGCAGTTTGGGCTCAAGTTTCATATATGTCCCTTTCTCATAGCTAAAATGTCAACAGCGTTTTAAAAATTGAAGAACACTAACTATAAACATGTCATTTACCAAATAATTGTAAAGTGAACCACATCACTCTGAAAATAGACCATCATTAGTAACCCAGAAGCTTCCCGGGGGCATATTTATGTCTTTAAGAAGAATATATATCTAGAATCTACTCTCTTCCCTCTCCAGGCTGTAGTCTTGTTGTGGCCTCCAGGGCTCAGGCTGGCTGGAAATTGCATCTTAATGGTGTGGTCCATGTGCTTGTGTTTCTGTGTAGAGGTGCTCAGCACAGTGGACTTTGTGGCTCCTGATGACCGTGTAGTCTTCCGTACGTGTGAAAGAGAACAGAGCAGGGTGGTCTTCCAAATGGTAAGAGACACCTCTCACTCCAGGGTTTAGTGTCCTCCCTGTTCCCTGGAAGTTCCTAATTCCTGCTATGTCTGCCAGTATTGAATGCTTGTACCATGCTGTACAATGGTGGTGTCCTATGATTAGCTTGAATGTTTTTCAGAGATCCGTTCTTGATTAGGTACCCTGTTGGGGACTGTGGAAATTAAATTATTGCAGTCTGTTCCATGCCCGCAGTTGTTTAATTATGAATTGTCTGTTTGACATGACTTCTATTTTTTTTTTAGTCATTAGAATTGATTATTCTGACCAAAGTGTTTTTATAAGGTACATATCAAAAGACTTAGGTTTTCTTTTTCTTTCTTTCTTTGTTTTAAATTTTTTTATTTAATTATTTTTTATTATTTATTTGTTTATTGTTTTTTTTCGAGACAGGGTTTCTCTGTATAGCCCTGGCTGTCCTGGAACTCACTCTGCAGACCAGGCTAACCTTGAACTCAGAGATCCACTTGCCTCAGCCTCCCAAGTCTTGGGATTAAAAGCATGTGCTACCATGCATGGCTGGACTTAGGTTTTCTAAAGAGTAGTTGAAGATTTTTGTTACATATGTAATTATACGATTTTTTTTCTCTTTGTTTTTTTCTTTTTCTTCCCTTTTCTTCTTTTGTGGGTTTTTTTTTTTTTTAGCAGAGTTTCTCTGTGTAGCCCTAACTATCCTGGAACCTAATCACCTAATCTGTACACCAAGATGGCCTTGAATTCAGAGATCCACCTGCTTCTGCCTCAAAAATGTTGGGATTAAATGCATTCAGCACCACCCAGCTAGCTTTTCTGTCTTTCTTTAGGCATAGCTTGGTGTTTTTTAGGAATAGCTCCTGAATGATGTTTAGATCTTTTTAAAAGTTGGTAACAATGGATAGACAAAATACATAGGATAATGTTAATTGTAGAATTTGAATGATGGGTATCTGAATATGTGCTATATATTTTTTTACTTTTTTTTTTTTTTGATATGTGTATGTGTGTCAGTCAGAAGTTGTTGTTTGGTATCTTCCTTGACTGTTCTCCATACTGCTGACTGAGGCAGGGTCTCTGGCTGGTCTGACTGGTCAGCTTGCTCCAGAGATCCTCTGCTTCTGTCCCATGAGCACTGAGATGACAGACAGACTGCCACTTCTGCCATTTTTTTAAATACAATTTTGTTACGTGTGTGTGTGTGTGTGTGTGTGTGTGTGTGTGTGTGTGTGTACGTACACTTGTGCTATAGTGCATATGTAGAGGTAAGGGGATAAATTGCAAGAATCAATTCTGCCTTCTGTGTCCCAGCGACTGATCTCAAGTTGACATTCTTGGTAGTAAGAGCCTTTTCCCACTGAGCTACCTTGCTGGCCCCCACCTGGTTTTTATGTGGGCACCAGTGCTCTGAACTCTGACCTTCATGCTTGCATAGCAAGTACTTTATTTACCAAGCCACCTCTCTAGCCCCTGTATTGTTTTTCAATGTTTGAAAGTAACCATGACATTAATGAAATTGTCTAGGCCTTCCAAGCCCATCTTTTTCCTTTGTTGGTGAGTAAGTCTAGTGTACTGGTCTCTTAAAAAACAAACAAGCGGGGCTGGAGAGATGGCTCAGCGGTTAAGAGCACTGACTGCTATTCCAGAGGTCCTGAGTTCAAATCCCAGCAACCACAGGGTGGCTCACAATCCTCTGTAATAAGATCTGATGCCCTCTTCTGGGGTGTCTGAAGACAGCTACAGTGTACTATATAATAAATAAATAAATCTTTAAAAAAAAAAAAAAAGCCGGGCGGTGGTGGCGCAAGCCTTTAATCCCAGCACTTGGGAGGCAGAGGCAGGCAGATTTCTGAGTTCGAGGCCAGCCTGGTCTACAGAGCGAGTTCCAGGACAGAGCGAGTTCCAGGACAGCCAAGGCTACACAGAGAAACCCTGTCTCGAAAAAACAAAGAACAAAAAAACAAACAAACAAACACTGCTGAGTTACTGCTCCAGCCCCAAGTGGGCCTGACTCTTATACTTGCTGGCATGTGTATATGTCTGCATGCGTGTGTGTGTGTGTGTGTGTGTGTGTGTGTGTGTATGTCTGCATGCGTGTGTGTGTGTAAGATACCAATAGGTGTGTTTGTCTACATGTGTGCACTTGTGTCAAGACAGGTTGATGTAGCTTCTTGTGTTCCCAGGGGACTTCAGACGCAGAGCGAGCCCTTGCTGTGGCCAGGCTTGTGTAAGTTCTTCCCTCCTTGGGGATGCCTTGTCTCTTCTGTAAGCTGTGAGACCTTCATATCACTAGCAACCCATCTTTTGCTTCTTAGGCCCTTACTTTCTTTTTCAGGAGAAGGGCATTGGGTTTCTTTCTCTGTGGTATCTGAGACCTGGGACTCCTGTATACCCACTATGGTTATATCCCAGAGATCCTCTATATGGTTATATCCCAGAGATCTTCTATATGGTTATATCCCAGAGATTCTCTATATGGTTATATCCCAGAGGTCCTCTATATGGTTATATCCCAGAGATTCTCTATATGGTTATATCCCAGAGATCCTCTATATGGTTATATCCCAGAGATCCTCTATATGGTTATATCCCAGGGATCCTCTATATGGTTATATCCCAGGGATCCTCTATATGGTTATATCCCAGAGATTCTCTATATGGTTATATCCCAGAGATTCTCTATATGGTTATATCCCAGAGATTCTCTATATGGAGCCCTTCTTTTAATGTTTATTCATGGGTTTCCCTTTCCAGGGATTCTTCTGGGAGTCCTGCAGCTTTAACCCTCGTGAAATATCGATAAGATACATTCCTTCCAGAGTTAGCAGTCAGGAGGATCCAGGGTTGAGGTGGTGGCCTTTGGAGTTAAAGCAGAGCTCAGTTGGAATTCAGACTTTGTTATTTGGTAACTGTGAACTTAACTTAGGTAACTGTCTTAGTTAGGGTTTCCATTGCTGTGAAGAAACACTATGACCAACGAAACTCTTACAAAGGTAAACATTTAACTGGGGCTGGCTTACAGTTTCAGAGGTTCCATCCAGTATCATCATGGCAGGGAGCATGACAGCATCCAGGCAGACATGGTGATCTAGAAGGAATTGAGTGTTCTACATGGTGATCCAAAGGCAGCCAGAAGGAGACTGATTCTTCTGCACTGTGTGGAGCTTAAGCATAGGACCTCAAAGCCCACCCCTATAGCGACTCACTTCACCCAACAAGTCTGTACCTACTCCAACAAGGCCATACCTCCTAATAGTGTCACTTCCCATGGGCCAAGCAAATTCAATACACCACATTAACTTACCTAAAATATCATTGATAGCTTGGTTCTCTTCCTTATAAAATGATGTCAATCAATCTCTGGCATTATAGGAAACAGCAAATGAAATCATGCCATGTCTTTGCCACATGTGGCATGTTATAAGTGCTTCATATTAGTTTTTGTTATTGATGACAGTGAGAGTAAGAAAGAACTCAAACCTTAACTGCTGCAAACCACAGACCACTATAAACCAGTAGATGAGGTGAAGATCTCTTCTGTATCATAGAATTCTTTGGAGTAAACCAGTTGTGCAGCTCAGCAAATGACAGCCTAATACAATTACTAGCTGCTACTGCTCCTCCTCCTTCCTCCTTTTTGTCCTCCTCCTCTTCTTCTTCCTTTTCTTTTTCTATCTTATATGTAACCGAGGCTGGCCTCAAACATGTGATCTTTCTGCCTCCATTTTCTGAGTTCTGGGATTATTACACATGTCCCACTACACCTGGCTCAGTTTAGTAACCTTTGCAGAAGATATGCTCTGCAATGGGTTCTGTGCTTACACCACCTTTCTACATTGACAAATGGCTTCCACTACCCCAGTCAAAACGATACCTCTAGGATAGAGTCTGGGTCACTCAGTATTTGAAATACCTGTCATGACACACAGCATGGTAAAGTCCCATACATCCAGCTCCTCATAGATGTGAATTCGTTATGTCTTTCTTCTGGAGCTCTGCTCAGCAGAGACAGTTGCAGTTGGGGGAGGGCTCTGTTTCTGATTGTCACCTTTTGTCATTGAGAATTAGTGTGTTTCACAGGCCCAGGAGTCTGAGGACATTCAGGAGCCCAGAACCCTTTACCTTCATCTACTTTCTTCCCTCAGAGTGTTTACCTCCTTTTCTCTTTCATGCTTTTCCAGAGAAAATGATGTAGCTGGTATTGATGTCAACATGGGCTGTCCAAAAGAGTATTCCACTAAGGTAAAAGATGTATTTATATTCCTTGAATTATTCTGTGCAGATTAAATAAGGTTAACTATTATCGTGCCTGGCTCTGGGTGAGGTCCTGTGCTGGATTAGGAAGATGCTCAAAGGGATGCTATTAGGCTAGATATGATGGCACACATCTGTAATCTAAACTTGCAAAGGCTGATGCAGGAGGATGATGAGTTGGAGGCTAGCCTGAGCTACAGGATGACTTTGAACTTCTGGTCCACTGGTATTTCCCAAGTTCTGGTATTCCAGATGTTGTCCCCACATTTAGTTTTATGAGATGCTAGGGATTGAGCCCAGGACTTGATGTACACTAAGCAAGTTGAGTTACATATGAGTTGCATTTACTTTATTCCTAATGAACTCAGACTTTTGCAGATCCTATGGGTCAGCAAATTGGCTTACTGCTTGCCACACATGCCTAATGATGTGAAATCAATCTCTGAATCCCACTGTGGAAGGACACGATCAACTCCTAAAAGTTGTCCTCTGACCTCTGCCCATGCTCTGTGGGATGTGTGTGCCCTCTCCCACATACTTTACATATACACAGTAGCAGCAAATAAAATTGAATTATGCTCCTCTCTCTAGGGCTAAAGAAATGACTCAACAGTTAAGAGTGCTTGCTGTTCTCTTAGAGGGCCTGGCTTCAGTTCTCAGAATCCAAAACAAGCTCTAAGAGACCTGAACCCTCTGGGCTCTGAGGGCATGCCCACACATGTGGCATACATGTGCACAAACACATACATGTTTGAGAAAAATTCCCCTCTCTATTATAACTGTAATGTCAGCACTCCTCCAGGGTTATATAACATGATCTTGTATCAACAAAACCAACACAAAGTCATTCATAACATTGTCTAATACTTCAGAAATGTAGACAGTTATGATATTATTGGTAAGTAAGCCTATCCTCAAGAGACAACCATTGGCAGGAGTGATGGCTCAGCAGGTAAGGGTGCTTGTCACCAAGCCTGATTACTTGAGTTTAAAACCTAGAACCCACACGCAGAAGGAGAGAACTGACTCCCACAAGTTGTCCTCTGATCTGCACACATGTACACACAAAATAAATAAATGTTAAAAAGTTTGAAAACATGGCTGGAGAGATGGCTCAGTGGTTTAGAGCACTGGCTGCTCTTCCAGAGGTCCTGAGTTCAATTCTCAGCAACCACATGGTGGTTCACAACCATCTGTAATGGGATCCGATGCCCTCTTCTGGTGTGTGTGAAGATGGCTACACCGTACTCATACATGAAATATATAAATAATTCTTTTAGAAAAAAGTTTAAAGTTAAAACAGAATCATTGCCATCATTGAGCTTTAAGTTGTTCTGTGACTTGGTGGGCTGTCATTTGCTGCATTTTTTTTTTTGACACAGGATATATCTATGAAGTGTAAGCTAGCTATGAACTCCACTATGCAGTGGAGTCTAGCCTCGAACTTCTGATCCTCCTGACTTAGTCTCTTGAGTATGTGTGCCACTCTGCTCAGGTGGATTCCTTGTTCTAAGGGCACAGTAGATAGTGGGCATGACTCTAAGATTTTTATGAGGATATGAAGTTCTGAAAAATAGCATCTGTAGTGCCCATTTCTAGGTGGATACGTGGTTTTGCAAAAATGGTCAAAATGATGGTTGTTAGGATCCTTGTATTCTGGGGTTTTTTTTTTTTTTTGGTTTTTCGAGACAGGGTTTCTAGCCCTGGCTGTCCTGGAACTCACTCTGTAGACCAGGCTGGCCTCAGAAATCCGCCTGCCTCTGCCTCCCAAGTGCTGGGATTAAAGGCGTGCGCCACCACTGCCCGGTGATCCATTGTATTCTGTTTCCTGATGGGGTGTGTGGTGTGCACAGACAATTGCTACCTTCCTGCGTGGTTAGGGTGATGCCAGTTCCAGTGGGCCATAGCTACCTTGTTGCTATACTCTTCCCATACTGTGGTTGGGTCACCTTCTTCAATTGTAAGGCCTTCTGTGTGCTTCTCCTTAGGGAGGAATGGGTGCCGCTCTGCTGTCAGACCCTGACAAGATTGAGAAGGTGAGTGATGGTAGGGTCTCAAAACGTGCTGTGACATAGAGTTTTCTAAAATGTCTCTCCCCCTTAGTTCAGACTTGCTGAAGTCTGCCTAGATTCTCTAGTTTGTGCCCAGAGAAAATGTCTTTAAATTTATTTATTCTTATGTATTATGGATGGTTTGCCTGCCTACATGTCTATACCGTGTACATGCAATGGCTCAAGAGATCATTGGATATCTTGGAGATGGAGGTATAGGCGGACGTGAGCTACCTGCTGTGGGTGCTGGGAACCGAACCCCAGTCCTACCTACTGTGGGTGCTGGGAACCGAACCCCAGTCCTACCTGCTGTGGGTGCTGGGAACCGAACCCCAGTCCTACCTGCTGTGGGTGCTGGGAACCGAACCCCAGTCCTACCTGCTGTGGGTGCTGGGAACCGAACCCCAGTCCTACCTGCTGTGGGTGCTGGGAACCGAACCCCAGTCCTACCTGCTGTGGTGCTGGGAACCGAACCCCAGTCCTACCTGCTGTGGGTGCTGGGAACCGAACCCCAGTCCTACCTGCTGTGGTGCTGGGAACCGAACCCCAGTCCTACCTGCTGTGGTGCTGGGAACCGAACCCCAGTCCTACCTGCTGTGGTGCTGGGAACCGAATCCCAGTCCTCTGTGTAGACCATGCTCTTGCATCTCTCCAGCCCTGACCTGGAAATTTTAAAAAAGTAATTTTGATATGCAGCTAGATTTGGGGACTCTTCAGTCAGCCTTCAGTGCTTTTGAGTTCTGTAAAAGTATATAGATAGGGACATGTCACCTACGAGCCATAGGGCCTGAGGACTCAGATATGGCCTCCTGGATATGACTACTTTCCCTTCCAGGATGATCTAAGAGCAGAGGGCAAGTCACTCTAGGTCAGGGCAGGCTCAGAAGTCTGTGCGTAGATGGACAGGCCTTTCCTAGGGGGCTGGATAAGAGTTGCAGGGTATCCCCTGAATTTGGGTCATGTGGATAGTGTATACCACAGGTCACTTTCCATCCCTTGCTCCCCAACCTTTCTTTTTGAGATGGGGTCTTGCTATATAATTTTGACTAGACTGGCACTTGATATGTAGTCTAGATTGGCCTTGGACAATTAGCAATCCTCCTGCCTCAGCCTCTTGAGTGCTGAGATTCTAGTCATGTACCATAATGCCCTTTGAGAGCAGCCCAGGCCAGAGTTACTTGAGGCCAGCTGAGTTAGCCTCCCCTTGTTTTCCTCCTTTGGAGAGTATACAAATGGGCTTAAATGAGGATTAGGAGATAGGCAGGCATTTGATACCTAGTACTAAGGGATGCTTGGGGGTGTGCTGGTAACCGCTGGCCATAGCACGACTTTTCCCTCCTAATTACCAGCTCTCACCTTCTTGCTCTTCTGTCTCTTTTCTTGTCCCAGAAGCTGCTATGATTCCCTCTCCACCATTGGCTCTGTCCCACATTCCAATAACCAAATAGAACCGCCAACCTTGCGGTTATATATCATAATACCCAATAACCCCGTAAAATCAAGACTCTTAAAGCTTAATTAACCAATCAGATTTATGTATCAATAATAGCACAATTTACAAGATGCCAACACAATAATTTCAGAGCCAATTGATAATGATAAAAGCTTTATCCCAATTAATCTAACCTTGCTCCCTCTAATCTATTATTATATAATGTGTCCTTTATGTTTATAGAATAGTTTCTTTCAATGCACATTACAGTCTGTGTTTCATTCATTTGTTCTCAGAATCTCTTGAAATAGACATAGCAGGCATTTGCGCGCGCTCTCTCTCTCTCTCTCTCACTCTCTCTGTCTATCTCATGCTAGTCTCAGATTCCTGAGCCCAAATACTCCTCCCATATTAGCACTATGTTTTACTTCAGTTTCTGTTGCTCTGATAAACTACTGTGACCAAGGCAACTTAAAAATGGAGGAGTTTAATGGGCTTATAATTCCAGAGGGATGAGAGTCCATCACGGCAGGAGGCATGGCGGCAACCGGGCAGGAGCAGGAAGCGGAGAGATCACATCTTTGACTACAAACCTACATCAGAGACAATGAACTGGAAGTGTTGTAAGGCTTTTAACTTTCAAAGCCTGTCTCCCAGGGGTATACTTTCTACAGCAGGGCTGTTCCTCCCCATAACCTCTTCAAACAGCACCACCAACTGGGGAACAAGAAGCCAAACACCCAAACAAGTATGGGGGGGCATTTCTTATTTTAAACTACCACATGCCACCAGACCACTGTTACCTTTTTGATAAATAAATAAATACTAAGCTAAAAACTCAAACTAGGGGCTGGAGAGATGGCTCAGTGTTTAAGAGCACTAACTGCTCTTCCAGAGGTCCTGAGTTCAATTCCCAGCAACCACATGGTGGTTCAAAACCATCTGTAATGGGATCTGGTGCCCTCTTCTGGCATGCAGGTATACATGCAGATAGAGCATTCATATAAATAAAATAAATAAATCTTTGAAAAAAAAATAAACTAAATAGAGAGGTTAAAAACAGGAACCTAGAAATGAATTTAACAGACAAAAATAGAAGAGTTTATTGAAACTGAATTGGATGTGGTCCACATACATTTGAAATCCCAGCAGTTGGGAGGAGAAGGCAGGAACCTTAGGGATTGACATCAGGTTGGACTAAGACCTTGTCTCAAAAGACCAAAGCCAAACAAAGCACAGAGAGAAAAGAGGAAGTTGCTTAAGGCCCTCTTTCAAATGTGTAGCAGACAAAGTCAACTTCAGAAGCTATAGCTCTGTGTCCTAACCTCAGCATTAGTGTCCCTTCTCAATGACACCTCATGCTACAGGAGTTCTTGAGATCCTCACTACAGTTCACTAACCGCCTGGGCTTTAGAACCTGCAGACAGAGGCCCTGTGCAGAATGGAGGGTGCAACTGTGGATCTCAGAATGGTTTCTACTTGACTAGGGGATGCCTCGATGGAGGCTCTGATTCATGTGTGTACACAGGTGGTTTCCCTCTCCTCCATCCTCTGACTTCTTAGGCCAGTGATGTTGGCTCTGCCCCTGCCCCTGCCCCTGCCCCTGCCCCACATTGATGAGCGTGTTTGGTAAGAAGCAGCAACTGTGGTGCACTCCCTCTCAGAAGCGTGCTTTATTCTGTTACAGCCACGTGTGGAAGCTTAGTCTAGTAAAGGGTTCACCTCATGAGAGGGAGGCTTCAGGCTTCCACCAAGTTAGATGTGACTTAGGCATATGGGGCAGGATTCAATTCAGGTCCACACTGTACCGGCAAGCTGGCAACTGGCTGAGAGCTTTGTGAGTACTTTGAAAGTTTTCTCAAGAAAAGTTGCTCATGGGGAGTCAGGAAAAAACTATGGAAATACATAGTGATAGTGGCTTAACTATATTGTGAATGTAAAAGTGTTTAGGCCAAGTATGGTAACATGCGACTTTAATCCCAGAATGTGGGGAGTAGGGCAGAGACAGGTGGATCCATGAGTTTGAGACCAGCCTGGTCTACAGAGTGAGTCCCAAGACAGCCAGGGCTACACAGAGAAACCCTGTCTTGAAAAAAAAGATAGCAGACACTTACAGTGTCAGTCAGTACTGAAGAGGCTGAAGCAGGAGGGTTCTGAGTTCGAGGGCATCCTACACTGTGTGGCAGAGTCCAGGACAGTCTGGGATATGCAATGAAACTCATCTCCAAAGCCAAGAAGAGTGGGGCAGAACTAACAATGCAAATTTCATTCCTTTTTTTTTTTTTTGAGAGAGAGAGAAAGAGACAGAAACAGAGAGAGAGAGAGAGAGAGAGAGAGAAGCAGAGAAACAGAGAGAGGAAGGGAGGGAAGGGATCTTACATATTTTAGGCCATTCAGTAGATCTGGTGAGGCAAGCTTGCCCATGGTTGGATATTCTGTTTCTCACTCAGATGTGAATTTCATCCCTGTCCTTTCACTCCTCTAACAGGGACTTGCGGCATGATTTAGATCTGGATGGCGGGGCGTCTACACCCCTGGCAGTAAGACAGCCTCAAGTTGTCTGTTCTTCCCTTGTGTGGTCCTAGCAAGTGACTGGATCTTTCACTTCCCTAATCTTCTTCCTGATTTTTAATGTGAATGTGAACAGAAATACCTAGTACCTAGAACTACTTAGAATAAATCAAAAGGAAGTTCTCTAAGGCTGAAAACTGTATCAAATCACTTGGTATTTTGTTATTACATTTCAAAGATTCAAAGTCACCACTTGCAAGGGAACCTTCTAGATATGTTGCTGTGAACCAGAGTTATTAAACTAATATGGGATTTATTGATTGCTTGATTGGTTTGTATGTTTTGAGATAAGGTCTCATGTACTCTGGACTGGCCTTCTTTTCCTTATGATTCAAGAACGACCTTGGCCGGGCAGTGGTGGTGCACGCCTTTAATCCCAGCACTTGGGAGGCAGAGGCAGGCGGATTTCTGAGTTCGAGGCCAGCCTGGTCTACAAAGTGAGTTCCAGGACAGCCAGGGCTACACAGAGAAACCCTGTCTCGAAAAACCAAAAAAAAAAAAAAAAAAAGAACGACCTTGAACTCCTAGTCCTCCTGCCTCTGCCTCCCAAGTGCTGAGGCAGTGTCACCATGCCTAGCTAGAGTGAGGGGTTTCTGGTGGATCCTTATGGGCCTGGCAGGGTCCCTCTCCTTTTTTTTTTAATTTTTTTAAAAGATTTATTCATTTATTTATTTTATGTATATGAGTACACCACCATTGCTCTCTTCAGACACACCAGAACAGGGCACCAGACCCCATTACAGATTGTTGTAAGCCACCATGTGGTTGCTGGGAATTGAACTCAGGACCTCTAGAAGAGCAGTCAGTGCTCTTAACTGCTGAGCCATCTCTCCAGCACCAGTCCCCTTCCTTAAAGTACAAATGTCCCTTTAAGGCTTGCCAGGATGACTCTGGCAGTCAGGTCTAGTCTGCTGCTGAGGCAGCACCTAGAGAGTGTTCCTGCCTTCCTGGCCAGCAGTTGGTCAACTGTTGGTGAACAGCTTCTTATCCTTAGCTCTTAGATAAGGCCTGTTTTACTATGACTGGCTCTCTGCTGCCCTCATCTGTCTAGAATTATGGTAAATGAAAGTCCTTATGCCTATCTAGTAGTTGTTACCTAGGAGGCACCTCTGCAGGTTAGAAAGGAGTACAGTGTTTGAGATCACCTTCCCCACACTCCTGCCTGGCCTGAGATTTTTGATGTAGGAAGAAGGTAGCAATGCCACAGACATCCAGGCCATTGTGTCTCTCTTGATCTGATTCTCATGTTGCCATGCTACCTCCTTGACCACTTTCCCGTGTTATATCTTGATCTTTCTTTGCAACATTTCCTAATTGTTATGTAAGAAGCATTTAAAAACATGTTGAATGTGTTATATTTTCCTTTTCCAGTTTATGTATTTGTATATCTGACTTATCAAATAAGAGGATTCATGAGGACAGGGCCTAGGTCCCTAGATACCTTTCTTTCTCATTTTAGTTCTTGGGCTGGCACCCAGGGACTATTCCTTTTACTCAGAAAAGAAGCCGTCAGCTGCTGGGCAGTGGTGGTGCATGCCTTTGTTCCCAGCACTTGAGAGGCAGAGGCAGAGGCAGAGGCAGATGAATCTTAGAATTCAAGGCTAGACTGGTCTACAGAGTGAGTTCTAGGGCAGTCAGGGCTACACAGAGAAACCCCATCTTTAAAAAAAAAGAAAAGAAAAGAGCTGTTAGTCATGTGTTCATAAACAGGACTAGGCCCCAGAATTATATTGAGTGTTGGGCAATGCTTTTGAAAACACAGGTTTCTAAACTCTGTCCCTAGAAACTAACTCAGGACCTAATGTGGTAAGTAAGATCTAAGAGTTTGTGTTACTGATTCTGCAAAGAATCACTGTGTTCCACACAGGCAGGTTCATTCACTTACTTCTTCATTCAGTGTATTTAACACACACACACAGAGACACAGACACACCAGGCAAGGACTTGCTAGTGTTGAAATTTTAGCACAGAACAGAGACTGAATCCTTGCCTCGTAGAATTTACATGTAAATGCATATGCCAGATAATAGCAAGTTCTGTTGTTCTTCTCGTGTGTACGGGTCTTGTAGGTGTGTTAACTATTGCAAGCAGTGTGGTGATTCCAGACAGATGTTCCCATTTACTCTTCTTTGCAGATCCTCAGCACTCTTGTTAAAGGAACACACAGACCTGTGACCTGTAAAATCCGAATCCTGCCCTCGGTAAGACCGTAGCATTTGAAGGTCTACTCTTCAGATGGTGTTGGGTCTGGTGGTGGAACTGAGCAGATTTTAGGAGTCAGAAGCTCCTTCCTTGGGTCCTTAATGACCACCTTGTGCCATAATCTTTCTTACCCAGCTAGAAGATACCCTGAACCTTGTGAAGCGGATAGAGAGGACTGGCATTTCAGCCATTGCAGTTCATGGGAGGTGAGTGACTGACTGACAGGGAGATTCCTCACGATCACTCAATAGAGCCTATGTGACAAACAGCTTCTCTGTGTATTTAGCCTAGGTCTCTGATAGCCTATGAATCCAGAGAACATTTAATCTCTGCATGGGTCTGCATTTGTTCATTCATTGAGTACTTTCTGATGGTAGACTCCAGGCATTAGAAACACAAGAGAAGGAGAAGGAGCCTGCCTGTAAGATGCGTAAGTGTACAAGACATGGAGTGCGCTTAACAGTCTGTCAGATAGCCAGGAAGTGGTGGGGTTACAAAATTTAAATCTTAGGGTTTTCTTTTTGCACCCTCCCTTCCTCCTTCCCTCCCTCCTTCCGTCCTTTCCTCTTTCCCTCCTTCCCTCCCTCCCTCTCTTCCTTCCTTCCTTCCTTCCACCTTCCTTTCCTTCCTTCTTTCATTCCTATTTCTAAAGTGCTGGAGATTATATCCAGTGTCTTCTACATGCCAGGCAAGTGCTTTACCATTGAATGTCTTTGGTTTTGTTTTGTTGTTACTATAAAGTCTCATAGAGCCCAGAATGGCTTCAAACTTGACACATGGCTGAGGCTGACCTTGAACCTCTGATGCTCTTGACTTCACCTCCTAAATGTTGGGCCTATAGGTGTTCACCCCATAGCTTTCTCTATTTTTGGAGACAGGTTCACTATACAACCTAAGCTGTCCTGAGCGTTCAGTCCTTCTGCCTTGGCCTACTAATGCTGGGATTACAGGATGAGCCACCACACCTGGCGAATCTCTCTCTCTCTTCTCTTCATTGAGCACTGGCTTCTCCCTTGAATGACCCCAAGCAGATGGCTTTTCTTTTAAAGGCACTGCCTTTCTTTCCTGCCCTTGTTGAACTGCAGCTGCCCCAGTGTCTGCTTTAAACAGTTCATGTGTCTGTAGTTCCTCTGTTCTCTACTGGGAACTGAGTCTTTTTTTTTTTTAAAGATTTGTTTTATTTTTAAGTGTGTGTGTGTGTGTGTGTGTGTGTGTGTGTGTGTGTGCGTGCGTGTGTGTCTCACTTTTGGCTCTCACTCCGTAGCCCAAGCTGACCTTGAATTCATGGCAATCCCTTGTCTGTCTTCCAAGTGCTGGGATTACAGGCACAGGCACTAGAGCCTGCTGGCTCAAGGCGTTTCTGAAGGTTGCTGTCTCCCGGTTAGATTTGCTTCCTGTGCCAAGCATGTCCTTTTTTTTTACCTAATTCTGATTAATACACTTTGGCTGATGTTCCGTTTTGGGGGAACTCAGGTTTTATAGGACTAGCCCAGGTTACTGCTTATGCCTGTTACTAAATTTTGGGAGTATATTCTGAACAGCATATGGAACAGTAAAGTGGAGCTGCCTAGATCAAAGCTAGGAGGGTTTGGAAGTGACAGATGCGCATGTATACACCTACTGAGTGCCTTGCTGAGGCAGTGGGCTTTAGCCTCAGTAGCCTGATTTGAAATCCCAGATCTGTATCTTTCTACCTGTGCATCCTTAGGGAAATCACTTAACCTCTCTGATCGACACATTCTTCATTGGGTAATTAGTATAATTTCTGCTTCATAGTTATTTTGAAGCTTTTATGAGATTGTAAATATACAGCTTTGCTGTATTTTAAGGAAATCCTTGCTGTAAATTAAGGAAACTTATTTTCCCAGAAGTTGGAGGCAGTTAGAAGACTGACTTGGAGAGTTTAGGGAAGGACTTCCTGACCATCAGAAATTCAGCAAATGCAGCTATTTAGTTTGGTGTAAAATTGGCTGCTGGGGATGTAAGTTGTCAGAGGTAGAAGCTGGGTGTTGGGCTTTTCTGAGAAATCAAAGAATATATAGCACAGGAGCTTCACTCAGGCAAGAACTGACTCATCAGCCCTCCTGCTTGTCTTCACACATAGCTTGGCCCGGCCATCACTGTAGCATGTCTAAGATTTGCTTACTCATGCACAGGAACTTTTACTGTTGACCTTGGTAGGAAGGGGCCCTGGCTTGTGTCCTGCTTCTCCTGTGGCTTCTCGTGAGGGTCATGATCTGTGGTGGCCCCTGGAACAGGGCCTACCCCATGTCAGGTGCTTCTCCCAAAGATCAGCTGTGCAACTTGGCCTCAGCACAGGCAGCTGTGTGGGAGTGGCCAGTCTGAGCAGGGGCAGCTGTTCCAGGTCCCTGGGGACAGGCAAGGCTGGAACTGTAGGGGCAGCATTTTTGAGACACTGTCTCTTATTTCTGGCAGAGGCAAGGGGAAGCCAGGGAAAAGCAATGTGACCTTGGGAAGCAGGCCACCCACATTGGTCCTCTGCAGCTGTGCCCAGTCTTCAGACTCCTGAGAGCTAGACTAACCTTCTCACTCTCTTGCTCCTTCAGATAGAGTTCATCTCCATAGATCAGGCTGTTCCCAGCAACCTGTCCTAGAAAACCACATAGCTGTCTGATCTGCTTGAGGTTCAGTAGGAAGGGACAGTAGGACTAAAGGAATGATCTGACCTTGGGCCCTCGGCCCCCAGGCCCCATCTCTTTTCTTTATCTTTAAGGAATCGTGAGGAGCGACCTCAGCACCCTGTCAGCTGTGAAGTTATAAGAGCCATTGCTGAAACCCTTTCCATTCCTGTCATAGCCAAGTAAGCCTCCGTTCTTCCTCATTTACTTTATGCTCCGCTCATTCAGAAAATACTTGTGCTAGGTTAGAAAACTGGAATGGCAGAACATGAAGAAACTGCAACAGCGCTGTGGAGTTAGAGGCAGGTGGATCTCAGTGAGTTTTAGGTTAGCCTGTTCTACATAGGAGATCCAGAACTGACAGGAGAGACCCTGTCTCAAAAGAAACAAACAAGCGAACAAACTCAGCCCAAACCAAAACAAACACAGGCTGGCAAGTTTGCTTAGCAGTTAAGGGCATCTGATACCAAGCCTGACAGTCTAAGTTCAGTCCCTCAGAACTGAATCCTGCAACCTGTCCCCTGACTTCCACTTGGACCATGTCATATATTGCCCCCATCCCCAACCAACCAAATAAATGTAAAAAAGAAATCCTCAAAAACTGAAAATAAAGGAAAGGGGGAAATGCAGCAAAAATGTAAAGGTAGGAGTGAGGTCAGCACTGACATTTGGAGCTAGAGCTCAGGGCATTCTGATGGTGCCCTGGGCTATGGGGACAAATAAGAATAGTAGTAGATGGTTGCAGAATCAGGCCTAAGACAAGATAATGTCTCAGCTAGAGTTAGGAATGCAAGCTGCAGAGATCGGTGTGAGGAGTCCCAAGTTAGAGCTTTTAGAAACAAGACTCAAGGAATATAAATCAGCTAGAAGAAATCCAGACAGTGGCCAGGTAGTACACATCTTTAATCCAGCCCTTGGGAGGCGGGCAGGTGGATCTCTATGAATCTGAGGTTAGATGGGTCTATATGGAAGGGTTTCAGGGCAGCCAAGAAAATATGATGGGATGCTGTCTTAGAAAAAGGAAGGAAGGAAAGAAAAGAAAGAAAGATGAAAGGATAGATGGATGGATGCCAGGACAGTGGAACACACCTTTAATTTCAGCACTTGGGAAGCAGAGGCAGGCAGATCTCTATGAGTTTGAGGCCAGCCTGGTCTACATATTGAATTCCAGGACAGCCAGAGCTATGTAGAGAGACCCTGTCTCACAAAAGGAAAAAGAGGGAGGGAGGGAAGGAAGGAGAAAAGGAGGGAGGGAAAAAGAGAGAGAAAGAGAAAAAGAAGGAGGAGGAAGAGGAAGAAGAAGGAGGAAAGGAAGGAAGGATGGGTGGAAGGAAGAAAGAAATAAAGATCCAAACAAGCATATTCTGGGTGCTACAGACACTTGTGCTAGCAAGTGTGAGGTCTTGATGAGCACCCCAAGGACTTAATAGTAAGACTCAGGGAGCTTGGACATTAGAAACAAAAGTCCTGAGAAAAGCTACCTCTGACTGGTGGGATGAAGGAGTAATGGATGGGTCGGGGGCGGTGCTAGATCCTATGTTTTCAGAGAAAGAAAACGTAGAGGTGGCTTGCAAGACTCATAACTCAGTTTTAGTCATACATCTTCAAATATTGTCTACCTTTGGATAGAAGAGAAGAAAAGTCAAACTTCTAAAAAAAAAAAAAACAAAATCTCTTGTATGCTGAACACAGTTCAGGCTGTTTTATGTATGGCTTTGTGTTCCTCACTTAACAGTAGGTTGTGCTTCATCATCAGCTAGAGTCCTGATGGGAAGGGACTCGGCCAAAGCTTACTAATAATGAATGGCAGATGGGTTCTGGAAACACTGGTAGGCTCCATCACGGGATTCTTCCAACGCCCTCTTGCTTTTTAGCGGAGGATCTCACGACCACATCCAGCAACATTTGGACATAGAAGACTTTCGACAAGCCACAGCTGCCTCCTCCGTGATGGTGGCTCGAGCAGCCATGTGGAACCCCTCCATCTTCCTCAAGGATGGCCTTCGTCCCCTGGAGGAAGTCATGCAGAAGTACATCAGATATGTAAGTCTCTGCACTTTACTTTTACTTCTTAGTTTTAACATAGAGGCTCATGGCCCAGGCTGGCCTCCAGGCCCTTATTCTCCTGCCTCTACTCCCTAAGTGTTGGGATTACAGCCATGTGCCACCACACCCAATTTGAGAATAGCTTATTCTCCTCACTGTGAGTGTGGTAGTTATGCTAAAGGGCTTTTTACATTTACTTATTTATTTATTTATTTATTTGAGTTTATTGGGTACAGCCCTGGAATGCTGGGGTTCTATACTGGGCTGCGCATGTACAGGGTGGAAACTGTGAGCTGTCTTCCAGCTCCACAGTGAGGTGAATTTGAGCAGAAATTCCAGCCCTTCCCCAGGGCAGTTTTCCACCTTCCTTTTCAGTTCCAAATCTCACTCATGCCTGGGGTTTTCTATGTTCTCCTCAAGCTGTGGCATTTGGTTGGTTTTCTGATCGCTAATTAAGCTGGACTGGTAGGATGAGACATGTGTCCAGTTCTGGGCAGCTTCTGTCCTAAAGCCTCCTTTCCCCAGTGCCACAGCCCTTATACTCTTGGTTCTGGGTGTCCTAGTGGCCAGGGAAGGGCTGGAACTTATGCTCAAATCCAACTAACTGAAGAGCTTGAAGACAACTCACTGTTTCCACCCATGGACACGCACAGCCTAGTATAGAATCCCAGAGTCCCAGGGCTGTACCCAATGAACTCATAATAAACAAAACAAAACCAAACAAAAACCAAACAAACAAACAAAAAAAACCCTTTAGCACAACTAGCACATTCGTAGTAACTAAGTGAGCTATGGACAAAGGGCTTTAGCTCAGCCCAGGCCAGCCGTCCAGCACTTCTGGCCATCTGGCAAGTGTGCGTCCAAGAAGACATGTTCAGTGCTGAGCCTGCTTACTAGGTGAAAGGTGATGCTATCCCTGTTGCTCAGCCATCCTTCGGCAGCTTCCAAGAGAGTATGTTGTCACGGAGAAAGGGAATACCCTCAAGCATCAACGTGGATGCTTCTAGTCTGATCAGGTACTTTCTGGGCTAGACAAGCTGAATCATGGTCCTGCCCCTGGCTGGGACTTACCCACTTATTCCATACTTTCTCCTGAGCATGCCGTGGCACTTTTCTAGGTACTGAAAGCAGGCCTAAAGGAGATGCTGCAACAGTGTGTGGGGAGGTGGTGGTGGTGAGTGCTTGAGGTGGTCCTATAGGCCTGTCTATAAAGCCTTTACCTACTGCTGCTGTCCTTCCCTGCCCTGAGCTGGGTGAACAGCCATAGCATTATTTCTGGGAAGTCATCTGGCTTCCCTGGGCCTCACGTTTCAGACTGTAGAGTAAGGTAACCGCTCTACCTATCTTTTTATAGACATTCAAGTTGATAAATAATGTGTATGAGCATGCTTAGTAGATGGGGTTGTGCTCCACCCACGTAGGGGAAGTTGAAGAGAGGTGTGTCAAGATAAGGTTTATCCTGGTCCTAAGGACTAGAAGTCTTACCCCAGTCCTAGGGCTAGATTTCCCCTACCACAATTTCCTGTGTTCCTCTCCCTGCCCTGGAAGATACTCAGCATTATTTCTCTGTGGTAGCCTGTGGTGCCTGAAGCATGGGTTGGTTTCGTATAATTTTATCTCTCTGTCGGGTTGTTTGAGTGGGCATGCTGTTCAACACTAGCCTTAGTTTGACCCTTAAACTTTGTATGACAGCAGGAGGAACAGATAGCAGGATGGGGGCAGTTCTCAGGTGGGGGCGGGTCACACAGGCTTCCCTTTAAGCACACTTCTAACAACCTCTTAGAGCCCCTTTCCTTCCCCTGGGAAGCCACCTCAGCATTCGCTGGTGGCCGGTAGGCTCATGTTAGTTCTCCTCTCAGGCGGTGCAGTATGATAACCACTACACCAACACCAAGTACTGCTTGTGTCAAATGCTGCGGGAACAGTTGGAGTCGCCCCAGGGAAGGCTGCTTCATGCTGCTCAGTCTTCCCAGGAAATTTGGTAAGATTACAGTGGTCTATCTAGCTATTCCTGCAGATTTGACCCAGATTTGACCTTGGTCCCTAATATTTTGTTGAGGGATCAGGGATGTGTATGTGTGGGAGTTGGGTGGTAGTACTGCTTTGCTTTGTAGAAGAGACACAAAGAGACAAAGGTGTGAGAAGATTTCACAGCTTTGAAACCTTCCATTCTTGGACTATTTTAGTAGCAGTTTGGTAACTAGGGTACTGTTAGATTAGGACAATGTCAGCTTAGGGACCACAGGTCTCTTTAAGTATGAGTACTTGTTCTCAGTTTTCAGCTTCCCAAGAAGGTGGTTTTTGTTAATGTTTTTGTTTTGTTTTTTATTTGTTTGTTTTAAGACAGGGTATCTCTAGATTGTTCAGGCTGTCCTGAACTCCTGGAGGAAGGCAAGAGATAGGCCTGGGAATTCCTGAGGAAGATATGTTTCTATTAATGGGCCTTTTGTGTGCCAGGCTAAAAAACAACAACAACAACAAAAACCAAACAAACAAAAAACAAAACAGTGGTCAATAGAAACGAGGCTTTCTGGGCAGTGGTGGCGCACGCCTTTAGTCCCAGCACTTGGGAGGCAGAGACAGGTGGATCTCTTAGTTCAAGGACAGCCTGGTCTACAGAGTGAGTTCCAGGACAGCCAGGGCTACATAGAGAAACCCTGTCTCAAAAAACAACAACAACAACAAAAAACCAAAACCAAAGGGGGGGGTCAGAGATAGGATGGGGGTGCTTTAGAATGAAAACCAGAAAAAGAAAGAGAGAGAGAGAGAGAGATGGCTGGGGGGAGCTTTAGAGCTCTTGGCAAATGCCTACTTCCATT
This sequence comes from Tokudaia tokunoshimensis, assembly GCA_036184795.1. Taxonomy (NCBI): domain Eukaryota; kingdom Metazoa; phylum Chordata; class Mammalia; order Rodentia; family Muridae; genus Tokudaia; species Tokudaia tokunoshimensis. The sequence goes on from BTHU01000020.1 coordinate 33,096,181, forward strand.
ATACTAGTCAGGGAGGCTGTGTCTTGGTCCTTCAGATCTACGATCTACTGCAGCTATAAATCGTGAGGTTAACACTTGGAGGTTTGAGCCCTCTGTCTTAAAGGCCTTTTCTCCTAACATTGGCTGTATGTACCCTTCTTCCTCTAAGGCTTTCTGGATCATACTTGCCTTCAGCGATCCATGTCATGTAGAAGCATGGGTTTAGAGGGGAAAGCTCTTCTAGAAGCCTTCTATCCTCCTATCCTCGGCTTGCACTGCTGCTTCTGCCCCTGTCCCATAAAGGTCAAGCAGCTCAACGTCAGTGCTTTGTGACTTCCAGCAGAGAATGTGACTCTGGAGCCTTGTGTGGGGTTCAGACTAGGTTCATGGTAACCATGGGCAGCGAGGAATCAATCAGTCCTCAGCCTTTGTCTTTTCCTCCCTTAGACCCACATGAAGATGATAGTATGTACATCCCAGTATAGGTCAGCTCTGCTATGATGACTTGTTGGAGACATCTGTCTGTGTGGTCATCACTGAGAAAGAGCTGAGAATGATGGTGGTGGGGTAACCTCTGGAATCTATTTTTCCCTAGCCCAACCTCCCTCTAGTGTTCACACTCAAAGGTTCAAATTCATCCTCTACTTTGCAGTTTAGGCAGATGCCAGGGTGTGTAAACAGTATCTTCTGATGCTCAGACCCTGGCGGAGTTTTGAGATATGTGGTATAGAAGTTTCTTGGGCTCCTGCAGTACCCTGGATTCTGTTCTACTAAGGTTTCTATCCTGCTCCACCTCTTTCTCTATAGTGAGGCCTTTGGCCTTGGTGCCTTCTATGAGGAGACCATTCGGGAGCTCAATGCTCGGCGAGCTGACCTCTTGGCCAAGACTCCAGAGGCATTTGAGGAGCCAGCTGAAGATACCTCTGGCATCATTAAAATGGCTATCAGGTTTGACCGGTAGGTTTCCAGTATATTCCAGGGCAAGTTGTTTTGGGGTTTTAGTGGCTGTTATATGTGAATAATGTCAAGCTTAGAGACCATAGGTCTCCTTAGTATGGACACTTGGTCTTAGTTTTCAGTTTTCCAAGAAGGTGCTTTTAATTAGTGTTTTTTTTTGTTTGTTTGTTTGTTTCATTTTGAGACAAGGTCTCTCTACATACCCATGCTGTCCTGGAACTCATTATGTAGACCAGGGTGACTTTGAACTCACAGAGATCCACTTGCCTCAGACTCCAGAGTCCTGGGATTCAAGGCATGTGCCATCTCAAGGATTGTATTTAAGGCAGGTTCTCATGTAGCCTAGACAGATCTTGAACTTACCATGTAGCTATTGGTGACCTGAACTCCTTGCCCTCAAAGAGAAGGTGTTTTCAGGGAAGAAGACAGTTCCTAAAGCTCAGGCAGCACTGGTGGGGGCATAGTTTCCTAAGACGGACAGAATAGAACTCTACTTTTTTCCTGACCCACTTCCTTCTACAACTTGGGACAAGGAGATGGGTCTTCTGTTCTTCCAAATCTGTGCTTTTCCCCCTGAAGCTCTTCAGTGGCTACAGGAGCCTTGCCTTTACTTGTCTCTGTATCCCTGCTCATACCCTGCCCCTCACCAGGCCAGTGGGCCCTCTCTCGGCAGAAGTAGCTCCGGTCTAATTCTTCCTCACATTGTGACTCAGCTTAGAGTGGAGCCCTCATGCTTGTTCTCTGCCATCTGGGTCTGAGCCTCTCTAGTCTCCAATACCCAGACCAGGAGCCAGTCTTATCTGGCAAGGGCTTGAGGTGGGGTTAAGTGGACAGCTGTTGGGCAGTCATGTGCCAAAGGGAGCTCCCAGTGGAAGCTAGAATATGTCCCTCTCTCCCTGACACCAGACAGACTCTGAAGCCAGAGTTTATTGTGTCTGTAGCAGAGCAAATAACCCCGACACTCAGCAGATGGAATCATAGTGGGCACTAAGCTAGAGCTCTAAGCCCACTGTGTGGTCACCTCCCTTCCTACCTTCACCCATTCCCTCAGATATGGCTTTGAAAGGCCAAGTAAACCTTCTTTCCTGGCTGTTGAAGACTGTTGTCCAGCTTGCCACTCAGAGAACTGGGAATCCTCACATACATGCACTCATTATTATGCTAAGCATGGAGAAGCCCATCTTCCCTTTAGATTAAAACCTAGGATGCACCTGCAGGTGGAATAGGAAGGGAGTAGGCTCAAGAGCCTTGGGCAGCAGCTTGATATCTCAGTTTCTCCAGTTCCTATAGCACCTACCTGTGGCTGATTGGTGGCTCTTGCTAAGACATAGGGTAGAAATGGCAAATGGGCCCTAACTGTTTCTCCTCCTTTTCCTAGGAGAGCATACCCACCCCAGATTACCCCCAAGATGTGCCTGCTGGAATGGTGTCGGAGAGAGAAGTTGCCACAACCTGTGTATGAAACAGTGAGTTTTTCTGGCTGTTGCCTGTCTGGCATCCAACCCCAGTGCCTCCTACACTGCTATCATCCCTGTAGTACATTCACAGTGTATCCTCAGCACCAGGCTGCCTGGGTAGCATCCGAGCTTGCTTTCCATAGATGTGCATAAGTTGTTAGTAGTAGGGTCAATTACTGATAGCCCCTTACCTCCAACCTTAGGCTTGTTGTCCAATTCTGGCACATATATCTTTGGGTTAGGCTTCAGCCAGTGGGCCACAGAATTATGCCCACATATAGGGACCCTGGGGTGGAAACCTTGAGATACTCTTGCTTTACTTCCTTTGATCCCCATGGCTATTCTGTCTTTCCTACTGGTCTTCTGGCCTCCAGACTTATACTTTCTGGGCCTTGTGTCCCTTCTACCAGAGTGACTTTTGGAAAACAAATCTAACCTCTGTCTCTTTTGTTCAAGTTACCAGCTCCCCAGAACACAAGACCCCCCCCACATACTTCCTAGTTTCATCTCTTCCACTCAGCTCTCTGCTCCGGCCACACTGCCTGATCCCTCTGCCAGATGTACCTTTTGCCCCCACACTTGTTCCTTCTCAATCCTTTGCCATCTGGTGAACTCCTTTTTGTTGGGAACTGGCCCACAAAGAAGTCAGTAGGCAGAGGCCCCATAGTCAGGTGCAGATAATGGCCTTCTGTTTAGTTCAGTCACAGAACTCTGACACACTTGATATCATTGTCAATTTGCATAACTGCCTTTTTCCCCTGAAATATGCAGCAGGTACTTTCCCATGGGCAGAGCATGTGATCAGGGAGCCTCCATTTGACTTAAGTTAGAAGTTCTAGCCCAGCAGTTGTGGTGCACACATTTAGTTCCAGCACTCAGGAGGAAGCAGGTGAAGCTCCAACTCTGAGGCCAGCCTAGTCTACAAAACAAATTCCTGAACAGCCAGGGCTACACAGTAAAACCCTGTCTCGAAATATCCAAGGTGGGGTGGGGATGGGAGAAGTCTTCTTTCCTTTATGTGTTCAGCATGTAACGACACAGGTGAGCAGTCTTCTGTTTCCTTTGCTCTTTGCCCCAGGTTCAGCGACCTATAGATCGAATGTTCTGCTCTGTTGTCACTGTTGCGGAACAAAAGTACCAGTCCACCTTGTGGTAAGTTCTCATCAGAGGGTATGAGACTGTTAGTGTGGGGATCCAAGTCTACTTTGGATCTGTGAGACTTGGGTATTGTGTGTGAGAGCACTCAGTGATGACCCCTCTTAGCAGTTTTATCAGAATCTCTTCAAAGTATTTGTAGGCTCAGGGCTTCAAGGCTATAGTCCTTTTGTTTACTTGCTTCATTAATCGTTTCTTCATTTACTCAGGGACAAGTCCAAGAAACTGGCGGAGCAGACTGCAGCAATCGTGTGTCTGAGGAGCCAGGGCCTCTCTGAGGGTCGGCTGGGTGAGGAGAGCCCCTCCTTGAACAAGCGTAAGCGAGAGGCCCCTGACCAAGACCCTGGGGGCCCAAGAGTTCAGGAGCCAGCACTACCTGGGGAGATATGCAAGAAGCCATTTGTAACCTTGGAAAGTAGTGAAGAGAACCTGCTGGAAGGCTGCTGACACCTGCTCTGGTTAACAGTGTGTGGGACTGAGGTGAAGGGGTTATGGGTGCCTAAACCAACTGCCCTTGGACAGTTTGCTGGCCCTTGACATGGGAAGTTAGAGGTCTTGGCCCAGGCCATCAGTCTGAAACAAGTGCCAAGAAATGTCCAAGGGAAATACTATCTCTGTGTGCCTGATGGCCAAGCCAAGTTCCCAGTGACCTGAATGTTTCTTTGAAAATGAGGTTTTTGGGTCTCACTTCCAACTTGACATTGGTATTGTGCAATAAAGACAACGTTGACTCTCACCCAACACCAACTGCTTCAACCTTACATCCTGACATAATTTTTCTACTTATATCTTCTGTGCAGAGCTGGAGCTTCCCAAAGTATATCTCTTCATGTAGGGAATGAGTGGACTTTTGGGGTCCACTGGATTTTGGTGAAAGCAGGAAAGGACCAAGAAAACCATTTTAATGAGGTTTTAATCTTCAGTTGACTTTCCTGATGAGAGGTCTGTGTAATCTCAGAAAAGAGTATCTGATACCCCATAAAGGGCCAATGCTAACCTAGTAGACTTGGGGGGTAATGGGCCAGGAGTCTCCTTTATACCTTACAGCTAATTTGAACTCAGACCAGATGAAGTGCCTGCTCAGGGCAGGGAACACCTGAGGGCTGCTGATGGTGGCAATTTGTCTTTTGTCAAATGCAGCAGTCACAGCTCACTCCCCCACCCCCACCTCCCAGTCCCACTTGAGGTGAAAGGAAGTGGTAGATTCTCTTTAATTTCCTCCTGGCAGTGAGAAGCAAACAAATAGCTCCCACACATTTACTGGGGCCTCCCTACTCCCCTACTGGGGAGTGGCCTGACCAAAGATCCCTGTCCTGCACCCCACCTCCCTCCCCCTCCCCCCCCCCAGTTTCCTCTGCTGTAAACAGAGTATGTGACCTTCCTTTTGCCAGGATAGGGGGAGGATTCCCCTCCAGACTGAACCTTTCTTTCCAACAAGTCCCCTGAGGACAGCCTCATGGCTTTGTGGCAACTTGCAGCCCCTGGCCCTGCATGTCTCTGAATCAAAGGCTTAGTGGTTTAGGCTTTGCCTATTCCATTGCCACTCATACTAGCTCTTCTCTGTTCAGATAAATTTACCATTCTCCCAGAAGCCTCTCAAAGCTCCTTGTCTTTTGACCTTGGGTAACTCACTTCTAGTCATCTGTCTCTTAGTGGAATCAGTTGTCTTCTGCATGTGTGAGGCTGGCCTGTCATAGGGTACTGTGTGGCTGTGTGTTTCTGCTTGCTGAGAGACTGCCTTAACCTTTTATTCTACTGCTGTCAGAGTTGGGGGTCCCACTAAGAAAGAAGATAGTCTTAGTCCGATCTCAGCCATTATGATTTAGAAAGCTCATATCTAGATTTGTTTCTACGAAACTTGTCTTAAAAATTCCCCCTTTACCTCTTGTACTTGGAATGGAAGTAGGAAGACCAAGGCCCCCAGAGGACCCCTTTCTCCCAGGCACGCTGGAACAGGGTTTGGGGAACAGAGCATCAAGTGCAGTCTAAGAGGCCATGGGCATTGATATCAAGCCTCTTTTTTTCACTAGTGTGGTTTTCCTGGAGCAACTCCTGGCAAGGTCAGATTCATTTTCCCGATTCAGGAAGCAGAGAAAAAGTGCTGCTAAGATTCAGGTGTCACTGAAGTGGGTGGGAGGAGCTCTGAGGACCCTGGGGAGAGACTTGTAGCCAGCTGAGGAGGGGCTGGTTAGTATGTGCCCAGTAGTGGGGAATAGCTGGCAAAGATCCTGGGTGAATGTGTTGGTCCTAGTCCTTGAACAACTTGCTCATTAGCATAGCTCCATGTTGTCTGCTTTGGACTCAGTGACCTGCCCAAGATCTGGGACTGACTGAAAGGCCTAGCCAAGCTTGAAGGCATTGTCTCTCCATATCTACCCTCAGAATAAGAGTTCCCAACCCCTTCCTGAGAGAGAAGTAGTAGTACCCACCCATTCACGTCCGCAATTGAAGCACTCTCCTTAGCTTGTCTTATGGGGGTCTTTTTGTTCTCTTTTGTCTTGAGACAGTGTCTTGTGCATTCTGAGCTAGTCTTGAAGTATATGTATTTATTGCTTATCTATTACTCAGTTGGGGGATGCATCTGGATATCAGAGGATGAATTTGGAAAATCATTCCTCTCCTTCCATCTTTATGTGGTTTCCAGGATTCAAACTCAGCTTGTCAGGCTTGTGTGGCAACTGCAATCTTGTTAGCCCCTTTAACAAAATTTTTTTTTAAAACTTATTTTTACTTACGGTTTTATGTTGTGTTGGGGATTGAATCCAGAGGTTGGTGAATGCCAGACAAGCACTCTTGTAACCGACCTACATCCCCAGTGACAATTTTTGTTGTTGTTGTTGTTTTTATTCTGTGGTGGAGTTTTGTTATGTAGCCCTGGCTGGTCTGAAACTTGCTTGCTATGTAGACCAGGCTAGCTTCCAACGTGCAGCTGCCTCCATGTACTATGCTTACAAATGTGTACCATCACATTTTGCCTAGAATAAATGGTTTTATATTCCATTAGAAGGAGAATGAGTAACGTTGGAGAAGTTGGTGGGGATTACAAAGTTACAGAAAGAAGCTTGATTTGGGGAAATAGAAGCGGGGATCTTAGACCATAACTCCCACAGGCTTAAGTGTTCCCGGTGCTTCTCTGTTCAGAACTGTAGTCTTGGACCAAGTCCAAACCCGTAGTCCAGCCGGAAAAGATAGAGTGATGGCCTGGGTTCTCAGTACTCTCTGCTGACTTTAGCAACTGGCATTTTGAGGTTATAGTTGGCTGGTTTTAACTTAGCCATCCAAACTGGAGCTGCTCCAGCACTGGCATGGATGTAGAGAGCAGGCACAGCAAACTAAGAGTTTGGAGGGTGTGTGTATGTGTGTATATGTATGTGTCGTGGGTGGGGAGAGGGTATATGGCACAGAGAGAATTTCTAAACTTGAAGGTTTCTGGTTTTCCCTAATATGAAACAAGGGACAGGGCTGGGCTAAGCTGTATCACTCTACAGTTCTGAGGCATAGAAGCCTCAGCAGTAGAGGCCCAAGGCTAGGCCTATGGCAACATTTGAAAAAAGTGTCTCTTGATTACTCAAGCCTGGGCCATAATTTACACAGGAGGAGAAAAGGGTCTGTAGAGACCCCAATGGTCTCTGTCTACTCTGAGGTTCTATATGCTGTACCTCCCACTAGGCCCCCGAGAGATCTGCAGTTGGTGTAGATGGAGAGCAAGAGCTTTGGGGGGAAAAAAATCTCGGGGAAGCAGTGAAACGAGAATGCATATTGGAGGAGGGGAGCCTGTGTGTGTGTTTGTGTGTGTGTGTGTGTGTGTGTGTGTGTATGTGTGTGTGTTGGGGGAACCTTCATGGCCTACAAGAGTCTACTTGCTGTGCTCTTCCCTCTCTCTCTCTTCCTTCCTCCTTCCCTCTCCCCTTCTCTTCCTCTTGCCCAACACAGTTCATGCTGCCTTTCTTACAAAAATAGTAACTCATTTCCTACAATTGGTCCTTCTGCTGAGCCTTTAACACTCTGTGTTACCCTAAACCAGAAGCCTTTCCTGCAACCTGACCTTTTTCTACATAGTCTCTCGTACTCAATGTCTGGAGAAAAAAAGATGTTTTGCTGAGCATTTAATAAATGGGTGGATTTTTCTGTGATCCCTTATTTTTTAAGGATTTATTCTGACTTTATGTACATGAATGTTTTGCCTACTTGTATATATGTGTACTATATATGTGCCTTGTGCCTATAAAACCAGAAGAAGGCATCAGATACCCTGGAAGTTACAGATGGTTGTGAGTCACCATGTCAATGCTGGGAACCAAATCCAGATCCTCTGGAAGAACAGCAAGTGCTCTTTCTCTCTCTCTCTCTCCAGCTCTGTTGCCTCTACTTTAGCCTAAGTCACCTGGTTCAGGTGAAGTCATAACTGGGGTGGGGAGGGAAACTGGGTTCACACTCTCAATCTAAATTACAAGCTTGCATCTACAAATGGAGCTGAAGTTGCTTTAAGTTTTATGGGAGCGGGGAAGTAAGCTGACTAAATTTGGGGGACCTTATAGGATAGTGAGACCATGTGAACTAGTTGGTAAGCCTATAGTCTGTCTTGGCTGTAGACTGGATGTAGCCTTTGGTCTCCTAGTTCCATATTCAAGCTTTCTAGGTTAGCACCTCTGAAGACAGGATAGCTTGTTGTGAAGTGTATTTTTACCCACTTAATATGTTAAGTCCTTCACTTTTTGTTTGTTTTGAGAAAGGATCTCATGTACCTAAGCTGTCCTCAAACTCACTATATAATAGGATGATCTTGAGCTCCTGATCCTTTGCCTCCACCGTTTGAGTGCTGGGATTACAGGCTTTAAACCCTATAATGGTTCCCTACTGTCCTTAGGATAGAGTCTTAGCATCACACAGTGACCCTGTCCACTCATACAGAATCACCTTTGGCTTCTGCCCACTGGTCCCTCTATGGAACAAGCTTTGCTTGGATCCCCAGTTTCTACTAATCCTGTGGAAGCCCTGTAGTGTGTGGGTGGGTGTTCAATGTCCTCAGAGCTCCTATCACATCTCTAATCTCTGCCCAGTAATTATATATTTGCTATTCCTCTCTCTCTCAGCCCGGAAGGGAGACTATCTCTGTATCTCTATGTCTCTTGTAAGTACCGGTAAAGCTCTGAGCAGGAATAAACCAGTCCAAGATGAATAGCTCACGTGCTCAGAACATTCCTTGCTCTTTTGACCCTAGGCTCAGTTGGGCTCCCCCTGGGGCTCACTTAGTAGCCCAGGAATCACTGAGAATCTGAGATCATTGCAAGGAGCTTGTGTTTGCTCCATTCTCCCAGGGGCTTTTGTGAGTACTATGAGATTTGTTGGGGAGGTAGTCACTGACTTCTCCCACTTAATCATGCTCTAAGTAAACAAGACTGAGTCCCCACACTCCAAGGGATGGTGTCTTGGGCCATTTCATGTCTCACTGGGGAAGGCAGGCTCTTTGAGATGGAGCCAAGATTGAAAACGGGTTCTTTTTGACTGTGTCACTTCCTATATGTGGGCTTTCATTGCTCTGGTGTCACAATACCCTAGTCTCACGGTTGTGTACTAGGATGCCGAAGTCAAGAAAGGGACTTTTCTCTGTGTCTGCTCCACTTCCATCAAAGACCAGACCTGGCCCCTCTGATTTAGGTGAGGCCTAGCTAGAATGCACGGAATCCTCAAGATAACAGCTCTCTGTGCGGGCTAGAGGGGACAAAAGCACAGCCACTAAGGCGGGGCCCCACCCCATAGGGGTGGATCTGAATTGACTCCACACTTGTCTCGAAAGGTTTTCTTCAGCTCCACCCCAACCTACACAGAAGCTCGAACCAATCCCTGGCCCTCTCGAAGTTACGCCATTGAAGTTGGTATGGAGGGATGCGGGGGTGAGTGGTAACTTTTGAGGTGGTTTAACGCATCCACTCTAAACTAAGCCATAAGTGCAAAGTACTTCTGTGGGGCCAAATATCCGGACATCAATAACCCTGGCGCTCTGCTACCCACTTCCTCGACGTGAGCTCCGCCCAATGGGGGGGGTTGTAAAAGGATAGTTTCCAATTGGCCTACGTGGGTTCCCAATCTAATTAGACAGCACCATCGACCCTACATTGGTCTTGGTTTAGAAACTGCGGAAGAAATAGAAACTACAACTCCCGAGAGGGAGCAGGGCTCTGTAGCTCCTTGCTCACGTTACTTCCTCCTCGCAGAGGACTCACGCGATAGGCCGGCGAGGAGGCGGGGCCCATGACTGTTAGCGGAGCCAGCGGCCTATGGGCCGCCCCGTCGGACGGGAGCGCGGCGAGGGGCGGGGCTGGGTGCGCTGCAGGGCGCGGGAGCGCGCCGGCGGCGGTGGCGGCAGTGGCGGCAGTGGCGGCGACTGTGGGGGTGGGGGGCGGGGAGCCTTGGTTGAGGCGACCGTGGCTATTAGGCACCCTCGACTGGCGGCGGTGACGGCTTCTTAGTGCGGTGGGGCGCTCGGCCAGCTTTCTAGGTCGGAACGGAACGCTTGGCCTCGCGGGCCCCGCCCAGAAAGTTTGCAGTGGAGCCGCGACCTCCTGGCCGGCGCGGCCCAGCATGAAGCGGCGCTGAGGAGCCGCCGCGGCCGCCTGAGGAGGAGGCGCTGCACCCCGGGCCACGCCGATGACTACTGCAAACTGTGGCGCCCACGACGAGCTCGACTTCAAACTCGTCTTCGGCGAGGACGGGGCACCAGCGCCGGTGTCCCAGGTCTCGCGGCCTGCAGGTGGGTGCCGGGCCAGCCGGGACTGTGGAGCGTGCCCTCCCCGCGCTCCCGCCAGCTCGCCTTTCCCCTGGTCCCCCTGGGGCGTGCGTGTGGTGAGGAAAGCCTGATTTAATTTGAGGAGGGGGCGATGTGGAACTTGGCTGCAAGCGAACTAGTAGGGAACTCGACTCCGAGAGGCTAGTGGCGGGCGGACGCCCGGGGTTTGGAAGGCAGAGGTTGGGGCCAAAGCCTTAGAGGTTTCTGGTTGTCGTAGCTGTGCCAGCGTGGTGCAGAGGAAATGTCTCCGAGAAGTGTAAGCGCACTTAGCTGTTTTTAGGCTATTTGTGAAATTCTTTACTTGAAAGATGCGTGTTCTTGTAGTGTAGGACCCTTTTAAAATTCTACTTTTAAAAATCTACTTTGCTAGGAGAGCAACACGTTCGAGTTAGCGTCCAATGAGCAAATTTATATTCCACAATTAGTTTCAAGTGTACTTAACGAACTTTTCTGAAAACTGGGTTGTTTTGCTTGAGCAAAGTGTTTTTGGAGATTAAAAAAAAAAACAAGAAGATACGTTGCTTTTTAAAAATATAGTTTAGCTCCTAGAATGTTCTAGAAGTCAACTTTTGCTTTAAGAAAAAGCTCTTCTCAGAAGATATTTTAAAAGAGATCTTAGGTTGGGAAAGCTGGACACCATAATGCTTGCGGGTCAAACCAGTCAGGAAATAGAAACAGGATGATGACTGAGGGCTTAACTCTCTCCTGTGACCTGGTTTGAAATAGTGTGGTTCATTAAGTTCAGTTTCCCTATTACATATGCAAGAGAACTTAGAAAAAGAAGACGGATAAGAGTATCCCTATTTATTCTTTCCAGTATTAAGTGAGTTACTTACAGTTGTTCATAAGTATATTGAAGTCTAATAACATTGGTTTCTCAGAGTTGCATTGAATCTGTAGGTGGTACGATACCTTTTCAGCCTTCATATGCTGTTTTCAATGTGATAAATAATTGTAATAGTTAAGAGTTGACTATGTTTATTTCAGTTCCATTAGCATTATTTAAACCAGCTTTATACTGAAGGTATTAGTGGATACTTAGTTGGGTAGAGTTATACTGATTCAAAGTCTCAGCTCCTGGTGAAAGTTGGGAAACAGATGAGACACATAGCTCAAATAACTATTACTAGGCAAACTAATTGTCATAAATTTTATATATAAAACAAATAGAAAAAGTAGGGTTTGTGGAGAGGATGGCATTGAATTGCACTTAGGTTAAGGAAGTTGAAAAAAACTTGTTTGAGTGAATTTTTAGAAAAAAAGTTTGTAATTTGATTTGTAGTTGGAATTCCCAAAGGTAAACATGAACAGTTTTATTTTTACCAGAAGCCGACTTTAAACTGTTCTAGGAGGTTTTCTCCCTCCAACCCCTGCCTTTTTTTTTTCTCTCATTTCTTTCTTAGAGCCTAGTTCTGCGTGGCCTCCTGCTTCATCTTCCAAGCGCTGGTATTGGAGGCCGTGTGCCACCACATTCAGTGGTCATTTTCTTAAGAATATTTGTTTCCCATTATGGTGAAAATCATATGAAAAAGTAAAACATTGCTTTTGTATTTTATTGAGACAGTGTTTCACTATGTGTAACAAACCAGCTTAGAACTCACTATGTAGCCCAGGCAGGCCTCAGAATGGAGGTATTCCTCCTGCTTCAGCCTTTGAGACTACCGGGATTACTGATGTGAGACACCACATTCAGCTATTTTCTTTAACACAGTTGTGTTTTTATGAGTAAATACCACTTAAGTTTTGAATCACTACTCATTGTTTTTTCATGGTAGTTAGCATTGTTTTGGTTCTTTGGCTGATTGATCAGTTCCACAAAATAGGTAATTTTGGCCTATATTAGTTCTATGTTTCTCTGAAGGTTTGAGAGTAGTTAGAGCACATTGAGATTTCCATACATTGAAAATATTTTTGAAAACTTCTTTGTGAAAATTGAACTGAACATGGTGTCCCATACCTTGAATCCCAGTACTTGGGAAGCAGAGGTAGGTGGAGATCTCTGTGAGTTCAAGGCCAGATTGGTGGTCTACTAGGAGAGTTCCAGAATAGCCTGTCATTTTTTTTTTTAAATTAAACTATTTTGTTTTTCCTTAGAGTCTAACTTCAAAATGACCGTATACCCCAGTAAATAGAAAGTTTAGAAGCATTAATATAGTGCCAGGCAAAGTATTTACTGTAACTCAGTGTTTGTTTCTAATCTATATGTCAGAGGAAATAGAGGCAGGTGAACCACAAGTTTGAGGCCAATATGATTTATGTAGAACATTCCAAAACTATGTGGTGAGTCCATGCTCAAAAAAACAAACACAATAAACAATAAAACTCACCTATGTATAGTGCATTCCATTATTATAAAGAGCAGCTTCTAATGCTCCAGCATTCTGTTTACATCTCTCTTTTTAGTTTGTTGTTAAAATTATTGTAATCTGGCAATTCAGTTTCTGTGTGTGAACATGTAGCTTGTAAGTCGCAGCTCAGCCTCAGGTGTCTTCCTCAGTAAAGCTGCCCGCCTCTTTTAAGACAGGGTCTCTTCATTGGCCTGGAGCTTTCCATTTAGGCTAGACATCTATCTAGTGAGCCTCAGGGATCTCCCTGTCCCTGTCTCCCAGTGCTGCCATTACAAACCTGTATTGCCACATCCAGCATTTTTACATAGCCTCTGGGAATCAAACTCAGGTCCTAATACTTTACCTACTGAACTTTCTCCTTATCCTATTTATTTATTTAGACAAGATCTTCATATACTATGTATGCCTAGCTGTTGTGCTCTCACTGTGTACTAGAGGATGACCTTGGACTTTAGTTGGAATCATCGTGTGTGATCCTCCTTTTATGTCTCAAATGCTGCAATTATAGGCATGGCTTACGTATGCTGAGCTTTCAATTTCAATTTGTTTATTTAAGACAGTGTTCCATGAAACACAGGTTAGAATTCACTCACTTTGTGTGTGTCCATGTGTGTCCATGTGCATACACACAGGTCTGAGGAGGAAGTGCAGTGTTCTGCTTTATCATTCTCTGCCTTATTCCCTTGAAGACAAGATCTTTCACTGACCTCGAAGCTATGCTGGTGGCCAGCTAGCCGCAACAATCCTCCTGTCTCAACCTCCTGCCTCACTACACTTACAGAGAGTTGTGAGCTACCCATTGTGGGTCTTCATAATTGCTGAGCCAACCATCCCTCCAGCCTCAAAATTTGTTAAATGTTTTCTAGTTCACAATGAGAATCACCAGAAGAAATGCATGCAGCATTATATATAGTATCTTATCTACTGCTGTTTTTGAAGAGAGGAACTATTTTTGTTTTATAATGTATTTTTTGCAGTAAATTTACTTTATATATTCTCAGCAAATATTGAATATATGCTTTTTTGGTAAAGATAAAGTTTCCTACTCTCAAACTCATGGTAGTTTTTCTGCGTCAGTTACTCCTACTACTCAGGTTTTACATGTGTAAACTTGAGGATTTTTTTTTTCTAGCTATATTGTCTAGTGCTTAGTGTTGTTTAGTACTGATTATATGTTCAATATAATTTACTATCTTTTTGATAAATTATCATCTTATGTCCCAGTTTTTGTTTTTTATATTTGAGTCAGAGTCTTTTCTTTTTCCTAATAATTTACTTATTTTTAAGTTGGTGTTTTGCCTGCGTGTATGCATGTCTGTGTGAGGGTATCAGATATTGGAATTACAGAGAGTTGGGTCTTCTGGAAGAGTAGTTGGTGCTCTTAACTACCAGCTCTCTAGGTCCATCATGTGGATACTGGAAATTTAATCCAGGTCCTCTGGAAGAGCAGTCAGTGCTTTTTACTGAACCATCTTTCTAGCCCCAATTTCATTATCTTTTTTTATTATATTCAACATAATATATATTTTTATACCAATCATAAACATGATGAACATGTTATTAAATGAACATAAAAAGATAAAGTCTTTGTTTGTTTGTTTGGTTTGTTTTTAGTAGAGCTTAAAGTCTTGGCTCTTACTGTGGTACAAACCCAAAATAAGAACAATTTTTAGACATTGGAGTTCATTGTAATAAGGCTGTACTTCAATGTCCCTCACATGACCAAATGATTTTACCTCCATAGTAACTAAACTAAGAGTTTTCAGTTCTGCTGCGCCAAGGAATGAATTGTAGGCACAATTATTTGGATACAGATTTCCTGCTATGGTTAAAGCTATTTGACTTGAGTGATTGTCATCCTTCTCAGACCACAGAGAACAGGTTACATTCATTTAAGAAATGGTGTGTGTATTAAGATGGTCTATCCATGAAGTCACTCATCAACTGTTTCAATGAACAATGGTTCTGCTTGGAGGGTGGCACAGACATTAAGTGAGGGTAAGATTCTGGTTCATTGACTGTGATGATTTTGAAAAGCATTCATCTCAGAAAAAGAGTAACTTATGAGGTCATCTTCAAAATTGATACAATAATTATAAATATCAAGCAAAATATTCAGTCTTACTCTTTGTTGTTCTCTTACAAGCCACCTCCTAAATTAATTGTCTATGTTTCTTTTGGCTGTATAAATAGTTTTGAAATATGTAAACTGTTCTGAAAACCATAGTATAGTGTAAAAAAATCAAATAAACAATCCTACTAATAGGCTGAGATAGGAGGAGCATGATTTCAAGACCATTATGTGGAACACAGCAAGACACTGTCACATACAAACAAGCAGAAAGTTTATATGGATTGTACAATATTGGACATATTTCTCCAATTACCAAATTAGAGAAACCACTGGGTGAGAGCCAACAATTTTCTAATTCCTCATATTTTTGAATTTCAATCGATTAGGATATGTTGGTAATATTAATTTTCATATTAAGAGATATTAAGGAAAAGTGATTGTTACTTCCTGTTATTTTTGTTGTTAGAGGTGGAATTGTTTGTGTGGGTTTGTTGAAAGATTACTTTCTTGCTTTTTCTAGGATGTAGTTTCCCTTCTTGTGTTGGTGTTTTCCATCTCTTATCCTTTGTAGGGTTGGATTTGTGGAATGATATTGTGTAAATTTGGTTTTGTCATGGAATACCTTGTTTTCTTCATCTATGGTAATTGAGAGTTTTGCCTGGCATTTGTGTCTCTGTATAACATCTGCCCAGTTTTTGTTTTTGTTTTTTTGGAATGGTGGCCACGCTGTCGTGCATCCCAGTGTTTGGAAGGCAGAAGCAGGAGGAGCTCTGTGAGTTCAAAGCCAGCCTGTTCTCCATAGTGTAGTTCCAGGACAATTAGGGCTACATAAACCCTATCTACAAAAATAGTGTGAAAGAGAGAGAGAGAGAGAGAGAGAAATACACGTGGAGGTCAGAGGATAACTTGAGGGAAGGAATTAGTTATTTTCAGGCTCAGTAGCAATGTCTTAACCTGCTAAGCCTTCTGACCAGTCCTGTTTTGATTTAGTCCTTAACTCTTTTCTGTGTTCCTTACCTCTCTGTATAAATACATTGTTCTACTTTTACAGTTGCTGACTCAGTAAGGTTTGAAAGGAGATTGATTCAATAATCATATAAGTATGGTTTGACAATTTAGTTAGGATCAAAAGGGAAGTTGCTTATTAAGATTTCCTGTAATGCCGGGCGGTGGTGGCGCACGTCTTTAATCCCAGCACTTGGGAGGCAGAGGCAGGAGGATTTCTGAGTTTGAGGCCAGCCTGGTCTACAAAGTGAGTTCCAGGACAGCCCAGGCTACACAGAGAAACCCTGTCTCGAAAAACCAAAAAAAAAAAAAAAATTATATAAAGGAAAAAAAGATTTCCTGTAATGTTTGTACAGCTCACTTATTAGGTATAACTCACTTATTAGATATTGGAGAAGAGAATTAATAGCTGCTAATCTGTATTTTCATACCTAGACTTTTCTGTAGATTGTAGCTGTAGTAAAAGTATGCAATGAGTGATTGAGTCAATGATTAGCATTTCATTGTTTACTTGGAAGAATAGTTCACTATGTGTGTATTTGTTTTATTATTTTTTTTAAAGATTTATTATTATATGTAAATACACTCAGAAGAGGGTGTTTTCTCATTATGGTTGTGAGCCACCATGTGGTTGCTGGGATTTGAACTCAGGACCTTTGGAAGAGCAGTCAGTGCCCCTAACCACTGAGCCATCTCTCCAGCCGTTATTCGTTTTATTTTAAGGTAGGGTCTTATATATGCCAAGCTGGATTGTGTAGCCAAGACTGGTCTTGAACTTCTGACATGACATGCTGCCTCCACCTTCCAAGTACAGGAATTACAAGCATGCACCATTATGCTTGACTTTATTTGGTTAGGGTTTTTTGTTTGTTTTGTTTTGTTTTTTCTTTGTTTTGTTTTTTGAGGCATAAAGTCTTACTGTGTATCCATTTTTTTTTTTTTTGAGACCGGGTTTCTCTGTGTAGGCCTGTCCTGGAACTCACTTTGTAGACCAGGCTGGCCTTGAACTCAGAAATCCGCCTGCCTCTGCCTCCCAAGTGCTGGGATTAAAGGCATGCGCCACCACTGCCCGGCATTACTGTGTATCCCTGGCTGGCCTGGAACTCATCATGTAGACCAAGACAGCCTGAAACTCAGAGCTTCTTCTGCCTTTGCTCCTCAAGTGATTGGATTAAATGAGTATATATCATCACCAGGCTTAGCTAGCTTCTTTTTATTTATATTTTTATTTTATTTTTTGAGATAGGGTCTCGTGTAACCTAAACTGGCCTAGAACTCTTGGTATAGCTGAGGAGAACCTTAAATTCCTTATCCTTCTACCTCTACCTCCCTAGTGCTGAGATACAGGTATGGACCATTATGCACTGTCAATATTCTGTTGGTTTCACACTTTTCTTGGTATGGATTAAAGGGTGCTTCTAGGGATATTAGCAAAGTTGTGTGATAGAGACACAATAAGTGTATTTTAGTAAGTATGAGGAAAAAACCCAGTGGGAAAAAGTAAGAATGAAAATTGTTTTGTTAAAAACATTGATCTAGCTGGGCAATGGTGAAATGCTGCTTTAATCCCAACACTTAGGAGGCGAAGGCAGACGGATCTCTTGAGTTTGAGTTCAAGGCCAGCCTAGTCTACAGGACAGCTAGAACTACACAGAGAAATCCTGTCTCTAACTAACTAGCTAAGTAAAATTGATCTAATGTGAGGCATGATGATATATATATAAATAATCCTAGCACTTGAATAGTAGAGGCAGGAAGATCAGGAGTTCAAAGTTGTCCTGTAGTTACTAGATAAAACATTTGAGGCCATCCTGGGCTACCTGAGATTTTGTCTCCAGAAACCAGGATTGGCAAAATATCATAGCAGTCAGTATGCTTGCTATGAAGGCCTGGTGACCTGAACTTTGTGTAAAGATGTAAGGAAAGAACCAATTCCCTAAGTTATCTTCTGACCTTCATATGCATGCTGTAACATGCACATGCCTACATTGATGCATCATACATATATACATATGATAATTTTAAAAAGTTTAAAACAAAACAAAAACCTATGCTCATTTTTGGATTTTTTTTTCTTTTTTAATATTTATTTTGTGTGTGTGTGCACTGCCATGGCTTTCAAGTAGAAGTTTGAGGACAACTTGAAGGGGTCGGTGTTCTCCTTCCAACTCTGTGGGCTCCAGGGGTTGCCTGGGACTGTAGACTGGAGGCAGGCACCTTAACTTGCTACACTGGCCCCCATACATTTGCTTTCATCTGGCTGTTTTGGAACTGGGCCTTGGTTTTCTGTGTGATTTTTGTTTGTTTGATGATTTATTTGCCAATATTTTAGTCTTTTTTTTTTCTCTAATGGTACTGCTGCTGATTTTACTTCAGTCTGCCATACAATTTAAAATTGTTCCTGTCTTCAGAGAGCTTTCTTCTTTTAGCTGCAGCCCTCCAGAAAGAGATGAATATTGTACTGAAAAATATTTTACAACGAGAATAGTCAGGATCTCAGAAATAGTGACTTTGTTGGCAGTTATAAAGGTGAAAAGGCCCCACTTTGTGTTAATTTTAGAGCGTTCTACATTACTTGCTGCTTCTCTGTAGGAGTTAGAGCCTGCCCCAGCCTTGATTGTCTTGAGGCTTCTGGGTAAGTTCTTCCAGGTCAGGTGGTTGTGACAAGAATGTTCATTCCTTTCCCAAACATCCACAAGCAGTATCTCAAAAAATTGAAGCAGAGTTCTTCAGAATTCAGAGTTGCTGAGACTCTACTTCAAAGGAAATTTCTTCATTTTTGTGACCAAATAATCAAAAAGAATCCAATTTGAGGGAGGAGAATTTACTTTGGTTCATGGTTTGAGAGAATGCTATTCATTATGACAGGGAAGATTAACTGTGGTATCCTGAGGTGACTGCTGGTTATATTGTTTCACAGGAAACAAAGATGGATACTGGTTCTATTATTTTTCTTTATCTTTTGAGACAAATCTATGTAACCCAGACTGTCTTCCAATTCTTTTTTGTTCTGTTTTGGTTTGAAATAAGTTTTTTCTGTATGACTCTCCTGGAACTTGCTCTGTAGACCAGGCTAGCCTGGAACTCAGGGATCTGCTGGGATTAAAGGCCACCACATCCAGTTTTGTCCTTCAGGGATTTTTTTGTTTGTTTGTTTGTTGGTTGGTTGGTTCTTTTCAAGATAGGGTTTCTCTGTATTGCCTAGGCTGTCCTGAAACTCACTCTGTAGAACAGGCTGGCGTCGAACTCAGAAATCCACCTGCCTCTGCCTCCCAAGTGCTGGAATTAAAGGGGTGTGCACCACTGCCTGGCTCTGTCCTTCAGTCCTTTTTTTTTTAAAAGATTTATTTATTATTATATGTAAGTACACTGTAGCTGTCTTCAGACACACCAAAAGAGGGCATAGGATCTCATTATGAATCCACCATGTGAGCCCCCATATGGTTGCTGGGATTTGAACTCAGGACCTCCAGAAGAGTAGTCAGTTCTCTTAACCACTGAGCCATCTCACCAGCCCCTGTCCTCAGTTCTTAATCCTGCCTCAGCTTCCCAAATGCTGGTGTTAGAAGTAGGCATGCAAACCTAGAAACACAACTTTAAGAGCTTTGTTGTTTGTATACTTAGTAAGGTCTAACCATTTGGTAATACAGAAGAGATATTTGGGCAAGTATTCTGAAATACTAGTAGAGGTTATACTCTAGTGTTTTATAGAATAATACAAAAATTTAAACTTGTGTTACATATATGGTCAAGGGTGGCACGCAGAGTAGTGTACACTTGTTATTCCAGCACTTGGGAGACTGGAATCAAAAGTACAAGGCCAGTCTTAGCTACATATCAAATTCAAGGCTAGCCTAGGGTTTATCAGAACCAACTTTAATGTTTTTCATTTTGTTTTTCTTGAGACAAGATCTCATGTATTCTTGGGTGATCTTGAATTTGTATACTGAAGATGACCTTAAACTTCTGATTCTCCTTTGTAGAGTGTTGAGGTTACAGGTGTGTGCTACCACACTCAGTTTACTGGAGATAGAACCCAGAGCCTCTTATATGCAAGACAAGCATTCTCTACTAACTAAACTGTATCCCTAGTCTAGAATCTACTTACTGTTACGATTTACCTTTCAGCAGCATCCATAAAATATCCCTAAAATTATTGTTATTTTTTTGGCAGGCATAGTCCAAACTCTGCTTTTAAGGTTTGCTTTATTTTTCTTCAGTTTAGTCTAAGCATAAGGACATTTTTGGAGAGAAATTATACTGCTTGCTTTTCTTCAACTATAAAAGCTGATGTTATAGACTGGAATAGATTGGCTTAGTGATTTAGAGTGCTTGCTGCTTTTGCAGAAGACTGGAGTTTGGTCCCATCATGGACAGTTTTGTAGCCGCCTGTACCTTTAGCTCTGTGGGGATTCATCATCCTCTCTGGCCTTCAAGGGCACCTTCACACAAATGTATGCAAATATAATGAAAGCCCTCTTTAAAGAGTTAATTAGAGAGAGAGAGAGAGAG
Organism: Tokudaia tokunoshimensis; assembly: GCA_036184795.1. Taxonomy (NCBI): domain Eukaryota; kingdom Metazoa; phylum Chordata; class Mammalia; order Rodentia; family Muridae; genus Tokudaia; species Tokudaia tokunoshimensis. The sequence goes on from BTHU01000020.1 coordinate 33,116,455, forward strand.
AGAGAGAGAGAGAGAGAGAGAGAGAGAGATATGAGTAATGAGTATGGTTAATCCCAGGGCCTTGACAATCTAGGGAATGATATAATACCAGTCATAGCTCCATCTATGAAACACAAACTTTTTAAAAGAAGATAATGAGTTGTATTACCAGTTCCTTCTCATCACTTGTTGTTGAAAATATTTTATTTTAATTAAGGATGGGGCTGAGGAAGCTATAATGCAGCGAGGGCAATCACATTACTCCTAAGAGGTAGGAAACCTGAGGAGGTTGAGCCCTATTTGATAGTATGCTGTACTTTGGTCACAGCAGTAACATGAATAAGGAAGTTGTTTAAAGCTCTTGGTAGTTAAGGAGAATAGCCCCAGTAGACTTGGCAGTAAGCCTAGCTTCTAAAACTGCATCCAAGTCATCAAATTTGCCCAGACATGCCATATGAGGTTCAAGTAACAGAGGAGTAAATTTTATTTAGGAGACTTAAAAGAGATACAAACAAGAGCAAGCTTATTTTCTGTGTATATATTTATATTACACAACTTTCCTCCTTGCTTGTAGTTGGCAAGCTTTTGGCAAGAGAGACAACTGGCACTGTAAGATTTAAGTAAGATAGCCTATGAGTTGATAGCTGACGGTAACCTGAAATTCATTTGGAAAGTTTTAGTTGACACATTGGTATTTGTGTGTGAAAGCCTGAAAATCCCAGGCACACTTAAGTAGCTTAAAAAGTTTCATTTCTTATATGTCTTGCTTTTTGCAGCAGGTAAGAGCTCTGCATCTAAAATATATATCAGCCAAGTCTGGTTTGAGTCTGACCTTAGCTTCATGCTAGGTCAGCTTTTTTGTTCTGTTTTTTTGTTTTTTGAGACAGGGTTTCTCTGTATAGCCCTGGCTGTCCTGGAATTCACTTTGTAGACCAGACTGGCCTCAGAAATCCACCTGCCTCTGCTTCCCAAGTGCTGGGATTAAAGGCGTACACGACCACTGCCCTGCTGTCAGCTTGGTTTTTAATGTCAGATCCTTTGTCATACTTTTGTACCCCCTGCCTTTTTTTTTTGGTTAGTGCTTTAGACTTTTGTTTTTCTTAGCCGGTGGCATGTACCTGATCCCATCACTTGGGAGCCAGAGGCAGGTGGATTTCAGAATTTGGGGCCAGTCACTACGGCGTGAGTTCTCAGACAACCAGTACTACACAGAGAAACCCTGTCTGGAAAAATGAGGGAGGAGAGGAGGAGAGGGGGCAGAGGGGCGGGCAGGCAGGCAGACAGACTGTGTGTTTGTGTGTGTGTGTGTGTGTGTTTGGAGTGAAATCTTTATCAGCTTTATTTTTTATTTTCTTCTTTTAATTTTTATTTACTCTTTTTTCTTACAATCATCCAGATCCCAGCTTCTTCCACTTCTCCCAGTTAGTTTCCCTCCACCTCCCCTTCCCCCCAGGCTCACTCTCCCCCAAGAGCCCTGTTTATTTGGTTCTGCAGGCTTTGTTCTACCAGTGTCCTTGACCCCTCTGGCTCTCACAATTTTCTCCTCCCCTCTTCCATGGGGTTCCCTAAACTCCAAGGGGAAGGACCCAGTGGAGACCTGTAACTTAGGCTCTCAGCTTGTTTAACTGTGGGTCTCTGCATCCACTCCCATCAACTGGCAGAAGCAGCCTCTCTGATGACAACTGAACTAGGCACTGATCTGTGAGTATAGCAGAACATCATTATTGATTGGGGGTGGGGGTGGAGGGAGACAGCTGTGTTTGGTTCTACCCTAGGTCTCTGGGCTTTCTTCTTGTTCCTGGTCATCCAGGCAATGTCAGGCATGAGTTTAGTTATAATACCCTTTATCATAATTAAGAATGGGTAGAGTTGGGCTGGAGAGATGGTTCAGTGGTTAAGAGCACTGACTACTCTTCCAAAGGTCCTGAGTTCAATTCCCAGCAACCACATGGTGGCTCACTACCATCTGTAATGGGATCTGACGCCCTCTTCTGGTGTGTCTGAAGACAGCTACAGTGTACTCATATACTTTAAACAAACAAATAAGAATGAGCTCTGAAGTTGCATTAATTTTAGTTGTTTTTTGTTTTTTAACACTGGGTTTCTCTACAAAGCCCTTTAAGCTCTTTAAGATGACAAGATAGGGGATTTGTGAAGGGGTTGTGATCAAGATATAAAGTGAATAAAAAAATAAATTATTGAAAAAATGACAGGATAGGAAAAATGCTTATTTTAGAAAATAATATTGTATGGCCAGGCAGTGATGGTGCATGACTTTAATCCCATAGGGAGACCAGCTGGTCTATGGAGCTGGTTCTAGGACAGTCAAGACTACACAGAGAAACCCTGTCTCAAAAATCTATACCTATACCTATACCTAGCAAGGAGAGAGACTCATGATGAGACCTTACCTCTTCTTAAGGTAAAGTCACTACTGACCATGCTCCTTTAATACCTCATTTCTGCCTCTAGTAACACTAATTATATTAATTGATTAATCATTTTTTAAAAAGTGGAGGAGGAGCCGGGCAGTGGTGGCTCACTCCTTTAATCCCAGCACTTGGGAGGCAGAGGCAGGAGGATTTTTGAGTTCGAGGCCAGCCTGGTCTACAGAGTGAGTTCCAGGACAGCCTGGGAAACCCTGTCTCAAAGAAAAAAAAAAGGGTGGAGGAGGGGCAGAGAGATGGTTCAGTGTTTAAGAGCATTGACTGCTAATTCAGAGGTCCTGAGTTCACTTCCCAGCAACCACATGGTGATTCAGTACCATCTGTAATGGGATCTGATTTCCTCTTGTCTGATGTTTTCTTCTGTCATGCAGGCATACATTCTAACAGTGTTCATATACATAAAGAAATAACTCTAAAAAAAGGGGGAAAAAAAGGAAAATTAAGAGGGCAAAAAAGGGATTTGAGAGATGGTTCAGCATTTAAGACTACTTGTTATCCTTGAAGAGAACCCAGGTTTGGTTCCTAGCACCCACATAATGCTTCACAACCTCTGTAACTCCAGTTCCTTTTCTGACCCCCACAGACATCATTTAGTTATCTCCCTACCCCTGCCTAATTTCAAAAAAAATTTTTTTTTTCTTTCTTCCAAGACAGACTTTCTCTGTGCAGCCCTGGCTATCCTGGAACTCATTTGGTAGACCAGCTTGGCCTCAAACTCAGAGATCCACTTACCTCTGCTTTCCAGGTGCTGGGATTAAAGGTGTGTGCCTTTATATCCAGCTTGGTTTTGTGTTTTGTTTTGTTTTTTGAGGAAGAGTTTCAATCTGTATGCCCTAGCTGGCCTGCAACTTGTTATGTAATCCAGGCTGGTGGTTTTGAACTTGCTGTGATCCTTTTGTTTTGGCTTTGTCTCATGGGTGATGGGATTACAGGTGTATGCTGTCAAACCTGGCTGAATGCCTTATTTGAATTGTCTTTGCTTATTATGAAATTATGGGAATATATTACTTTACTTTTTGTTAACTTTCTATTGCAATATGTTTTCAGCTGTAATGTAATTTTCCGCAATTTTTTTATTTGTTTATTTATTTGTATATATTTGTGCATGCACAAGCCCAGAGATTAGAGGAGGAAATTGGGTGGTCTGTTTTACCCTTGAGACAGAATCTCTCACTGAACTTTATATCTCTTGCCTATTCTTCTTTATATATTCTTCTTTTTTATGTTCTTCTTTACTAGTATTACAGGCTTGTATTGCCACATGTGGTTGTTGTTTAATCTTAAATGAAGATCTGTTTGTTTGTTTTTTTTCTTTTTTGTCTTGAGTCATGGTTTTCCTCTGCTGGCTAGGCTGGCTTGAAGCTCACTATATCTTAAATTTGAGATCCTCTGCCTCCGCCTTGGGATAGCTGGGATTAGAGGCATGTGCCATCATGTCTGGCTTTTGGCTGTTTTAAGTTTTGAAGCTTTTCTCAGCTCTTTGGTGATTGTTGTTATCTGCTTATTACTTAAAATGGGGCACCAAAATTATATTGTTTTGTGATCACAGTGATGTTTGCTAACTGTAGGCCTCCTTGTAGGGGTTCTTACTAGGTTACCTTTGAGGTCATTATCTGTAGTTCTTTTTCCTTTGGTTAATTAGACTCCCAGGTGAAAATTCTGCCAGTCTATTGCCTAGAGTGTAAGTGTGATGCTGAGCCAAGGGAGTAGAAGAGCACTTAGGGTTTCAATATACACGTTTTAGAATGGCTTGGTTTCATCATCCTGTTTTCAGTGTGGTTGCCCAGGTTCTCAGTCTTCCTTCTTCTTCTTTGTCAGAAAATTTCACTTACTGCCTAAAGAAAAAGAATGGTAGGTGTGGAAATTCAGGAGCAGTGTTACTCATTCAAAAAGCTCTGTATCCAGCCAGATTTTTTAGTTTAACCTTCACTTCCTAATTCTGGATTTGCTTATTCTAGATATGTACTATAAAGGGCATAATATAATTGTGTGTGGCTTTGTGTCTGTGCCTTTTACTTAGAATGTTTTCAAGGTTCATTCAGGCTGTAGCATTTCCTTCCCTTTTTTTTTTTCCCTTGGTTTTTCGAGACAGGGTTTCTCTGTGTAGCCCTGGCTGTCCTGGAACTCACTCTGTAGAACAGGCTGGCCTCGAACTCAGAAATCCTCCTGCCTCTGCCTCCCAAGTGCTAGGATTAAAGGCGTGCGCCACCACTGCCTGTCAGCATTTCCTTTCTTAATGAGAGATTCTTGCTCATTGTGTGTCTTCAGCCTGCTAAGTAGCTTGGACTGCAGTTGTGTAGCACCACAATAAGTTTTATTTGTTCTTATCAGGTTTTTCATTACTCTATTGAGAATTATCTGATTTTTTTAACTCTTTGGCCATTTCAAATAATGCAATTATAAACATATGTGTATAAGTTTTTATATAGATATATTTTTATTCTCATGAATACATAACTGGGAAGAATTGCTTAGTCCATAGTCATCCTTTTCATTGTTTTTGCTTTTTGAAATAGTAGTCCAGACTGATCTGGAACTTACCATATAGCTCGGGCTGACCTTGGATTTGTGCCAATCCTCTTGCATTAGTCTGTTGAGTACTGGAATTTCAGATATGAGCCACTGTGCCTTGCTAAAGAATTGATGATCTAGATTTCTTAATTTAAGGATGATCTAGAATTCTTAATCTTTTGCCTCAATTTACCAGTGCTGGAATTATGAGCATGTACTACCATGTCCATTTTGCTTGATTATTAATTGATTGATTGGTTGATTATTGTTGTTGCTCTTAATTTGGTTTTGAGACAGGGTCTCTTCCCCCTCTCTCCCCTTCCCATTTTTGAGACAAAGTCTTGCTATGACAAACCCTTTCAGCAGTTCTCTTGCCTCAGCTATCCACATCCTGGGATTACTGGTGTTGAGTCATGAGGCAGAGGCAGGAGGATCACTGTAAGGTCATCACAAGGTTGGTATACATAGAGAGTTATAGGCCAGCTTTGTGTACATGGCAGTTTGCAGACCAGTCAGGGATACACGGTGAGACACTCCCTCCCCTACTTCTGTCTGAAAAACAAAAGGCGTTGGAGGACTTCTATAGAGTTTGGTGTAGTATGTTTGAAACACCCTAGGTTCAGTCCTGAGAAACACAAAACAACAAAACTATTACTGTGTCCCAAGCAGCAGTGTGGCAGAACTTGTTTTTTCAGTTACTCTTCTCTGTCTTTGTGGGAACGTGACCATGGACAGCACATAATTGAGTGTGGCCAAGTTCCAATAAAATTTTATTTAAAGACACCAGAATTTGAATCACATTATATTTCATAAAAGTTTCTTTTAAAAACCATTCTTAGCTTGTAGGCTGTCATTTAAAAATGAAAAACAAAAATAGGTTGTAGGACAGATTTGGCTCACAGGCTGTATTTTGCCAGACCCTAGTTTACTATTAGTAAAGACATGAACACGTTCTCTGTTTTCTCTAGATTACTGTCTGTTTTCCTAGGACCCTAGGGTGGCTGATAGAACATTTAGAAAAATTAAACGAATCCAAATGGTTCTGGAGCATCATGAAGTCTATAGTTGAAAATCTCAATGACTATCAAAATATGGTTGGAGTGAGTGACATTGTCTCAGAGTTAGGACTTCTGGACATGTGGGAAAAAAGATGAAACTTTTTATTGTGTGTGTGTTCTTGTCTTTGTATTACTTTTAGACACTGTGTGTGTACATCCATGCTCCTATGCATGAGGAGGAGGAGCATAGGGGAGGAGGTCTGGCGTTTTCCTCTATGGCTGTTACCTTATGGTTGTGAGACAGGGTCTCATTGAACCAGAAGCTAGAGTGCTGGGATAACGAAGATGCATACCACCAGGCCTAGTGAGGGAGTAAATTGAATATTCTAAATTTGTGAAGATTAATGATCAACTATAATTTAATATCCTCAGTCAGTTATTTTTTATTTAGGTAAAGAATCTAGTGGTGTCTGGTTGCTTTTTTTGTTTTAATTTATTTTATGTGTTGGATGTTTTGCCTGATAGTGTCTGTGTACCACGCACATGTCTTGTGCCCTCAAAAGAGGGCATTGGATCGGATCACCTGGGACTGGAGTTTCAGACACTTGTGAGCTTCTGTATGTGTGCTGGTAGTCAAATCAAACCCAGGTCCTCGAAAGAGCAGCCAGGGCTCTCTACTGATGGGCCACCTCTCCAGCACCATCTAGTGGCTTTTGTAACCTGGTCGGCTGTGTTCAGACATGAATTCTTTTTTTCTTTTCTTTTTTTTTTTTTTTTTTTTTTTGGTTTTTCGAGACAGGGTTTCTCTGTATAGCCCTGGCTGTCCTGGAACTCACTTTGTAGACCAGGCTGGCCTCGAACTCAGAAATCCAACTGCCTCTGCCTCCCAAGTGCTGGGATTAAAGGCGTGCGCCACCACCGCCCGGCTCAAACATGAATTCTTGATGATATGACTACTGAGGAAGAAGATGTCTGTGTTAATTATATACACTTCCTAAAAGAAAAGAGAAATCTTGAATTTTACTGCAACAAAAATACCTACAGAGAGTAAATGATGTGAATAAGAGGCAAGATTAATGTTAATGGTGGGGTAGTACAAATAACAACAAACCATACCTCTACCAGAAATTAATAAAAACCCACCTTTTTTTGTTTTTGGTTTTGAGAATATCATTGTCTATCCCAGATGGGTCTCAAACTCACAGCCTTACCTGGTCTGGTTTAGAACTGTCAATTCTTCTGCATCCTAGATTCTAGTATGAACCATCATCTCCTCCTAGCCCAAAGGTGTTTCTGTATGTCTCGTCTGTCTCTCCCCCATTTCCACCTTCCTCCCTCCCCGCTCTTGTTTTTTGAGATAAGGTTTCTCTTTGTAGTCCTGACTGCCTTGGAACTCACTCTGTAAACCAGGCTGGTCTCATGCTCATAGAGATTCACCTGCCTCTGCCTCCTGAGTGCTGGGATTATAGGCATGCACCAAAATCACCTGGCTCCCAAGGTGCTTTTCTTTCTTTTTTTTTTTAAAGATTTATTTATTGTCATATCTAAGTACACTGTAGCTGTCTTCAGATGTACCAGAAAAGGGCGTCAGATCTCATTACGGATGGTTGTGAGCCACCATGTGGTTGCTGGGATTTGAACTCAGGACCTTTGGAAGAGGAGTCAGTGCTCTTAACCGCTGAGCCATCTCACCAGCCGCCCCAAGGTGCTTTTCAAAGACTCTGCTTCACTCAGTCTTGGACTGCAATCGCCAAATACAGTACAATTTCTATCATTTTAAAAAAAATCCTTAGGGCTGGAGAAATGATTCCATGTTGAAAGCTCCTGCTGCTCTTGCAGAGGGTCTAGGTTCTGTTCTAGCATCCACAAAGTAACTTACAACCTTTTGTAACTACAGTTCTAGGAGACCTTATGCCACCTTCTGGCTTCCAAGGGCATTGTACACATGTGGTGTGTTAATATAAATGCAGGAAAATACACAAATTAAAATAATAAAATCTCTAAAGACTTTAATTAAATTCAGGTGTTACGGGTGGTGGGGGGAACGGTGGGGGGTGTGCCCAGATGGGAGTCATACAGCAGTGTGGTGTGCAGGAGTTGGCTCTCTCATGTGGGTCTCAAAAACTCAGATCTTTTGGTTGACAGTAAGAACCTTTATTCACTAAGCTATCTTGCTGGTCCAATTATCTTATAGTTCTATGACCTTTTTTTTTTTTGGGGGGGGGGGTTGGTTTTTTTTCAAGACAGGGTTTCTCTATATAGCCCTGGCTATCCTAGTATTCACTCTGTAGACCAGGCTGGCCTCGAACTCAGAAATCCACCTGCCTCTGCCTCCCAAGTGCTGGGATTAAAGGCGTGCACCACCACTGCCCAGCCTAATTTTATGGCTTTAATGTTTTTGTGTGCAAGAGAGTATACAGAAATATACCTTTTATAAAAACATTCACTATTCTCAGATTATAATTTTTGGAAATGTAGAAGTACTGAAAAAGAATGTCACATAATTACATATTTCCTTATGTAATATATATTCATATCTGCAAAAATGAATAAATGCATTTTTTAAAAGTTAACCTTTGTTGTTGTTGATCTATGATCTGATCAAATAGCTAAAGCTGGCTTAAAACTCACTGTGTAGCTAAAATAGGCAGTGAACTTTCAGTAATCCTTCTGCCTGTGTGTTGTTACATTTAACAGACAAAAAGAATCACTGTGCCCAGCCCTTTAATGAAGCTAATGACATGCATTTCGGTGTCCAATTTTTTTTCTCTCAGGATTGTTACTACTGTTTCATCTAATAATTTATACACTTGAATTTTCTAATTTCTTCTTTTATTGACCTTTTTGGTTGTGGGTTTTTTTTCTCTTTTTTTTCATAGATCTTGAACCAGATGATTGTGCATCCATTTACATCTTTAATGTAGATCCACCTCCATCTACTTTAAACTCATCCCTTGGCTTACCACATCATGAACTGCTACAGTCCCACTCTTCTGTTTTATCACCATCATTTCAGCTCCAAGGTTACAAAAATTATGAAGGAACTGGTGATATTTCTGAATCTAAATGTAGCCCATTAGGTGGTCCTAAACCCTTTGAGTGCCCAAGTATTCAAATTACATCCATCTCTCCTAACTGTCATCAAGGAACAGATGCTCATGAAGATGACCTACATATAAATGACCCAGAAAGGGAATATTTGGAAAGGCCTTCTAGAGATCATCTCTATCTTCCACTTGAGCCATCCTACCGGGAATCTTCTCTTAGTCCTAGTCCTGCCAGCAGCATTTCTTCTAGGAGCTGGTTCTCAGATGCATCTTCTTGTGAATCTCTCTCACACATTTATGATGATGTGGAATCAGAGTTGAATGAAGCTGCTGCACGATTTACTCTTGGCTCACCTCTGACCTCTCCAGGTGGCTCTCCAGGAGGCTGCCCTGGAGAAGAATCCTGGCATCAACAGTATGGATCTGGACACTCCTTGTCACCTAGGCAATCTCCTTGCCACTCTCCTAGATCCAGTATCACTGATGAGAATTGGCTGAGCCCCAGACCAGCCTCAGGACCCTCATCAAGGCCCACTTCTCCCTGTGGTAAACGCCGGCACTCCAGTGCTGAAGTATGTTATGCTGGTTCCTTGTCACCCCATCACTCACCTGTTCCATCCCCTGGTCACTCCCCTAGAGGAAGTGTAACGGAAGATACCTGGCTCACTGCTCCTGTCCACACTGGATCAGGCCTCAGCCCAGCACCGTTTCCATTTCAATACTGTGTAGAGACTGACATCCCTTTGAAAACAAGGAAGACTTCTGAAGATCAAGCTGCCATACTACCAGGAAAATTAGAGGTCTGTTCAGATGATCAAGGGAGCTTATCCCCATCCCGGGAGACGTCAGTAGATGATGGCCTTGGATCTCAGTATCCTTTGAAGAAAGATTCATCAGGTGACCAATTTCTTTCAGTTCCTTCACCCTTTACCTGGAGCAAACCAAAGCCTGGCCACACCCCTATATTTCGGTGAGTTGGTAGAAATGGCTGCTGATCATTCTTTTCATGCTTACAGGTCATTTGCATTGTATAACATTATCTGACCTCTTCCTCTCCTTTCTCTTCCTCCCTTTCATTTCTCTTCTTTTCTATCCTTCCTTCTCTCTCCCCTCTCCCTGCCCTCATCTTCCTTGTTATTCATTTTTTAAAAATTAAAATCCACTGGTCAAATAACTTAGAGGTGATTTTTCTTTTTCTTTAAGTCTTTAAATGTATTTTTAAATGGACTAAAGTTACATTTTAAAAGTTTATTAGTGAAGAAAAATATGGGATGGATTATAGATAACAGTAAATGACTAAGGGCTCCTTAAGAGAAATTTCGTTATCTAGGAAAGACTATTATTGTACAGGTGGGTTGTTATATTACTAATGAATTAACTGAATTTGCATATTTGAAGGACTGTGTGTGGGAGCATGTGTCTGTGTGTGTGTGTGTGTGTGTGTGTGTGTGTGTGTGTGTGTTCGTGTTCATGTTCATGTGGAAACCAGAAGACAGCCAGAGGAGTCATACATCTTGTTTTTTTGAGACAAATTTTCTTGTTGACTAGAGCTCACCAGGCTGTCAACTTTAGAAAAAAATTATGTGTATGCATACTCATGGATGATGTGTGTGAATGTGGGCATGTGTGTCATGGCATGGCAGGCACTTTACTGAGTTCTCCTCTTGCTTTGTTCTATTAATGGCAAGCATTTTCTCTCACAATGTATTTACTTTTAAATGTTTATTTAATTGAGATGGGATCTTGCTATATTGCCTGTATTGACCCTAAAATGTATATGATTCTACTATTCCAGCCTCCCAAAGTAGCTGGGACTATAGGTCCATGCTATTGTGCTTGACCTCCCCCTGCACACCCCAATTCCCAAATCTTTCAGCAGTCTTATTTTCTTTCTTTGAGACTGGGTCCTATGTATCTTAGACTGGCCTTAAGTTTACTACATAATTGACAATGACCTTGAAGTTCTAATAAAACTAGTTCACCTAGTTTTATGTAGTGTTAAGGTTTAAACTCAGGTTTTCTTGCATGCTGGCAAGACTTACTTACTAACTGAGCTTTGTATCCATTACTATTTGATCTATAGATATGTAAATAATTTTATAGTTCTTTATTTTGTGTGTGTGTGTGTGTGTGTGTGTGTGTGTGTGTGTGTGTGTGTGTAGAGATTCATGTAGAGGCCAGAGGTTGACATTGGATGTTTAATTCTTCATTTGTTTCTCCTCTTGTTTTTTGTTTACTTGTTTGGTTTGGTTTGGTTTTGGTTTTGATTTTTTGAGACAGAGTTTCTCTATGTAGCCCTGACTGTCCTGGAACTCTGTAGATCAGGCTGACCTCTAACTGAGAGAATGCCTGCTTCTGCCTTCTGAGTTCTAGGATCAAAGGTGTACACCACAACTGCCCAGCTAACACTTGGTTTTAAAAGATAGAATCTCTTGTTGAACCTGGTTGGCTGGAAAGCCCTAGGGATCTTCCTGTCTCCCTCTCCCCAGTGCTGGGATTACAGGCTTGGGCTTTTATGTGTGTGTTGTGGATTTGAATCAAGGTCCTCATTATAGAATGGAAAGCACTGTTAATACTGAACAATCTTCCAAGCCCCTGTAGTATTTTTAATATTAATAGATCTAAATTGCCGGGCGGTGGTGGCGCACGCCTTTAATCCCAGCACTTGGGAGGCAGAGACAGGAGGATTTCTGAGTTCGAGGCCAGCCTGGTCTACAAAGTGAGTTCCAGGACAGCCAGGGCTACACGGAGAAACCCTGTCTCAAAAAACCAAAAAAAAAAAAAAAATAGATCTAAATTAACCTTTAGGTCTTCATACTGTTTAAATTCTTATTAATCAAGGGAAATATTAACCTGTTAAAAACATACTAAAATGCTTTATGTTTATTTCAAGTAGTTATGTACTGAAACTAAACTTTTTGTCAATCATAGGATTGCTTGAGATAAGCAGTTCTTCAGAGAGAAGAGTGAAATGCTAGGAAGTGGGGGAGGCTACAGGCAGACTAGATTGATTTCTACAGAATCATACCATAGCAGGGAGAGATACATACTGAAAGAAGTAAAAGTGTGGATTTTGAAGGTACTTAGTCTTGGGGACTGGATAGATCGCTCAGTTTTTAAGAGTATCTGCTGGTCTTCCAGAAGACACAGACTCAATTCCTAGCACCCACATGGCAGTTGAAAACCATCTGTAACTCTAGCTCCAAGGGATACAATGCCCTCTTCTGGCCTCTGCAGCTATTAGGTATGCATATGGTACACAGACACACTGCAGGCAAAACACTCATACATGTAAAATAAAAATGAATAAAATGACTTATTCTTCAGAGTTACATATACATACACATATATATACACATACACACACACACACACACACACACACACAGATGAATACGTATCTTTGCTTCAACAAATTAAACTACTAGGGGGACTAGGGGGACAAACAACTTTAATCCCAGTACTTGGGAGGCAGAGGTAGGTGGATTTCTGTAAGTTCAAGCCCAGCCTGTCCTATAGAGCTAGTTCCAGGACAGCCAGTGCTACTTAAGTCTTTAGGTTAAAGAATTATTTTTTTCACTAAAAAGAATAGCCTGGTGATAGTAGTGCATGCTTTTAATCTCAGTACTCAGGAGCCAGAGGCAGGTGGATCTCTATGAATTCAAGGTCAGCCTGGTCTACAGATCAAGTTCCAGGATAGCCAAAGATACACAGAGAAACCCTGTCTCAGAAAAACCAAACCAGGGCTAGAGAGATGGCTCAGCGGTTAACAACACTGCTCTTCCAGAGGTCCTGAGTTCAAATTCCAGCAACCACATGATGACTCACAACCATCTGTAATGAGATCTGATGCTTCTGGTGTGTCTGAAGACAGCTACAGTGTACTTATATATAATAAATAAATCTTTTTAAAAAAAAAACACCACCAAACAAAAAAAGAATAGCCTATTAAATACTTTCCATGATTGGTACTATACCTTACAAGTGAAATAAGTTGATTTTGGAATGCTTCTATTTTTTAAACCACTGGAAAAAATATTGGAACTGGCAAAGAGATGCTTTGAGTCTTTGAAAATGCTTTGCAATAATAATATGATGAGATTGTTTGTGTGTTTTGTTTATAGCACATCTTCATTACCTCCATTAGACTGGCCTTTACCAACTCACTTTGGACAATGTGAATTGAAAATAGAAGTGCAGCCTAAAACTCACCATAGAGCCCACTATGAAACAGAAGGTAGCCGAGGGGCAGTGAAAGCCTCTACTGGTGGCCATCCTGTTGTGAAGGTATGAGACTTGGGAGATTTTCCCTATAGATATGCATGGTAATGATTGAGTAAGTATATTGATTTAGCTAGAAGAAAGAAAACTCAAATTCGGAGGCCTCTGTTTTGTGTGCTTGTTGATGTGGCTGTATTTTCTTTGCTAGTCCAAAGGAAACCTTCCTGACTTTTTATCTGGGGAAATAAGATGGTGGTCAAATTGCTGTTTTTCTGATTTTAAAAACTATATTGTGTCAGATGCTTGATGGCCCATGCCTTTAATCCCAGCACTCAGAAGGCAGAAGCAGACAAATCTGAGTTTGAGGCTAGCCTGGTCTATAAATTGAGTTCCAGGGCTGTACCAGAGAAAACCTGTCTTGGAAAACAAAAAACAAAACAAGACAAAAAATAGAATTTATTGTGTGTATAAATATAGTAGAATCGACTGAGTAGAGAAAGCATGTTCTGTAAGCATGAGAACTTGAGTTTGAATTTCTAATAATGACTTAAAAAGCCAGCCTTGACCGAATGTGCCTGTAACCCTCAGCACTAGGGCATAGAAACACGCTGATTTCAGGAGTTTTCTGACCAGTTGCCAGCCTTGTCAAGAAAGCTAGCTTCAGTTTCAGTGAGAGAGCTTGTCAGGGGGCAGTAAGGCAGGAAGTGATAAAGGAACTCCATGTGCATTCATGACATGCAACACCTGTATACAAACATACAAATTAAAGTTGTGCAGAAAGAGCCGGGCGATGGTGGCGCACGCCTTTAATCCCAGCACTTGGGAGGCAGAGGCAGGAGGATTTCTGAGTTCGAGGCCAGCCTGTTCTACAGAGTGAGTTCCAGGCCAGCCAGGGCTACACGGAGAAACCCTGTCTCGAAAAACCAAAAAAAAAAAAAGTTGTGCAGAAAGAAGAAAGAATTATACAATAGATTACCCAAGATTTGTCACCTTGAAAAATAAGCAATATTTGATAATATTTTAGTCTCTCTCTTTATCTTTCTCTTGAATATATTATATATTGGTGGAAGACTAGATAGTTGTCTGGAAAGATGAATTAATTTTGTAAAATTTATTTTACCTGTATTTGTGTGTGTCCGCTTATCTGGAATTATATGCAGTTGTGAGCCTCAGGATGTACATGCTGATAACTGAACCCAAGTCCTCTGCAAGAACAGCAAGTGCTCTTAACTGCTGAGACATCCTCCAGCCGCATTAATTTTTTTAAGGATGGTGGTTTAGTAAAAACTTTTCATCACTGTGACATCCTAATGAGGTAATCAACTTGTAACGAGAGAGGTTTGTTCTGGTTCAGCTTTGGAGGTTTCAGTCCTGTTGATTGGTTCTTCTGCATTAGGGCCTATGGTGAGCCATAGGATATTTGGTATATTTCAAGTATGTTTCATATTTTAAAGCTTTGAATTAGGATTTTTTTTAAATTTTAAATTCACATGAATGGCATATAACATTAAAAAAATAAATAAATAAAACTAAGAAATGCTTAGTTTTAAACCATTGGTGATGATTCTTGCTTGTAATCCCAGTCTTCAGAATATTGTGGTCTAGGGGATCACTGTGGATTTGAGGTCTGCCTGGGACATATCATGAGTTATAGTACAACATGGGCTACTAAAGACACTGTCTTTTAAGAAGGGGGGTGAGAGGGAAGGGGGCTTATGGGACTTTCGGGGAGGGAGGAAACGGGAAAGGGGAAGTGATTTGGAATGTAAATTAAAAAAATAAAATAAAAAAAAAAAAGGGGGTGAGGAGAAAAAAACAAACAAAAAAGTTTTTAAAAAATGCATAGTAATCTGAACACCAACTGTCAATAAGCACAAATTAGAAACAACTCAAGTGCATTAATAGGTTAAGCAATTGTAGTTTACTTATAGGCTACTACCACCCATCTGTAGGAAGGAACAAATAATTGATGTATGCAACAATTTTTGTAGTTTTCCATGGCGTTTTGGTCTGTCATAGGTATACCACTCCACCCAGTTCTCATGGCTCTCTATGGAAGTATGCTGATTGAAAAAAATCTGACAGGCTTACATAGAGTATAGTTCTATTTATACTGTATTTATATTTCAGCTTTCTCAAGTTGAATAAACTATAGAGACACAGATTAATAGTTTCTAGGAAATAGTTTAAGTGTCACAAATACAAGAAAATTTATTTGTAGTGATGGAATATGTCTGTATCTTTACCAGTGTAGTAATTACTTAAATCTCTGTCTCTAATAAAAATGCATACAAACAAACATATAAGAATGCATATAAAATATATGGAAAGTGTGGGACTATAGTCTGCAGTTATACTGGTGCCAGTTTCCTGGTGTCTTTTAATAGAGTTCAGTGCTGTAAATGCATGCTATGTTATGTTTGTGAAATAAAGGTACTGATACACGAGGACTTTCACTAAGGAACAAAAAAGAGCTTATACTATATTGTTTGGCTAACTTGGTGAGACCCTCTCTCAAAAGTAAATTAAAAGAGTATAGATTAGGGCTGGAAAGATGGCTCAGCGGTTAAGAGTACTGATTGCTCTTCCAGAGGTCCCAAGTTCAATTCCCAGCAACCACATGGTGGCTCACAACCTTTTGTAATAGGATCTGATGTACTCTTTTGGTATGTCTGAAGACAGCTACAGTGTACTCACACACAATAAAATAAATCTTTAAACAACAACAACCACAACAAGAAAAGTGTATAGATTAAACAGTGGTAAGTAAACTTTTTCTTTTCGATTTTGTTGCTATGCTGGGGGGCCAAACCCAGGGCCTCATACATGGAAGGCAAGTACTGTACAACTAAACTCTGTCCTTAGCATGATACAGAAATATTTCAAATCTTACCATAGAAATTATTGAAGTTTGAAAAACAAGGTTTATAATTTTGTTGTTGTTTTTAGACTTTGTACTTCATCATATGTAAAGATCCATTGCCTAGTGATGATTTGTTTTTGTTTTTGATTTTTTTTTTTTTTTACAAAGTCTCATGTAGTCCAGGTTGACCTAAAAGTCATTGTGTAGCTAAGGATGGCCATAAAGTACTGATTCTCCTGCCTGTATTTCAAGTGCTAGTGATAATTTTTTATATGACATTGTTATGTGTACATTAACACTTAGTTTTGTTTTGTCACATTTTTGCCTTTAAGCAATTTATAATACGAAATTTTGTGTTTTTCTTTTTTTAATCTCTGCAGTGTTTCAAATATGTTCATGTTTCTGATATAGTCACATCAGGGGTCCTTTACCAAGTGATCTTGCAGGACTGACAATGGAACTGCTGTTATTAAAGTTCCTGTAGTGTTGCTGTAGTGACCTTCAGGCTTTAACCCTCCAGCTGAAGTTAAGCAGGCACAGATCTTTACTATGAAAACGATATAGAAACATAGCAAACAATGACTTTCTTTTGTACAGCAAAGAGTGGCCTGATTAGCAGAGTACTGATAGTAGAAGAGAGATTTTAGAGGATACAGTGGTCATTTATTGATAGCATAGAACATAAATGTTCCTTCTGCGATTGGATAAGGCAGTAGTGTAGCTAGTTTATTCTTTTTTAAAATCACTGAGATACAGAGGAGCAGTCCTATTTTTCTTATCCTGTATTATATGTACTTAAGCAGATGTTGGCAGAAATATATTTATATATATTCCCTTTGAAATCTTATATGCATGATTACCTTCCACAGCAGTTAGTTTTATCAAAGTGAAAAGGACAGGTGGCTTATATCTTTGACAAGCTGGTATAAATATGAGTCATGTAATATGACTAAGGACACTTTGGTATATGATGCTTATCCCCTTTGTAATACTTATAGTAACATTTAAAATGTTTATTTTCAATTTTAGACTTAACTACTTCATTTTGGCCAGGTACTTAGTAATTATTACTATTCAAATATTATATTTACCAACTTTGAGTTATTTTGTATTATGAAATTGTCTCTGTTATTCCAAAATTTATTTATTCAACAGTGATGTAGAGAGTCTTTAATGTGCTAAACATATGTATAGACTCTGATAGCAAAGTAAGAGTCTATGTTGTCTTCACACATTTACTGGATGAACTACAGTTTGAACATGAAAGAGCAATAAGTGCAGCAGAAGGAAGTATTTGTTAGCATTGAATTTTGGAAAGTTCTCAATTTTCTTTTAGTCTTACATTCTTCATCTGTAGACTGGAAAATGAAAATGACATACACTCTACAGGAGTTTTAGGATTAAATGGACTAATTAAAACAGAGTATAGCCGGGCAGTGGCAGCACATGCCTTTAATCCCAACACTTGGGAGGCAGAGGCAGGTGGATTTCTGAGTTTGAAGTCAGTCTGGTCTACAGAGTGAGTTCCAGGACAACCAGGGCTACACAGAGAAACCCTGTCTCAGAAAAAACAAAAACAAACAAAACAAAAAAAAGCAGAGTATATAACCATTCTCTACCTTGACCTTTTCATCTCTATAAGCATAGAAGAGGTGGTAGTTGGTGTGTCATTATCATCTAACTCATTTGCTGCTCAAGAATTAGAAGAAAAATTTTAAATTTCTACACATATACATTTGTACGTGTGTGTTTTTCCACTTTCTTTTTTAGTTATTTAGGCTTTTTTTTACTGTGTTCATATTGAACATTTTATGTTTTATTAACTAGTTTCCATTTGATTAAATCTCAATTTAGTTAAATTGTTAATGACAAAACAATTTAAAAGAATTATAAATGAAAATATTAGCAGATTTCTTTATTTAAGTATTAAAATATTTACAGAAAGCTGCAAATTCTGCTTGAGTCTAGTAAATTGCACATTGCTGTTGTACTTCAAGAACCCAAGGTAATGTCAGGAATTGAGGCACTGATGGCTCTGGAAAGGGGTTGTGAGATGAGGGTGAAAACATTCAAATCTATAATAGCGAGTTAGGTTTCAGAGACAGACAGACAGTAAGAGAGAGAGGGTGTGTGTATGTGTGGGTGGGTGTGTGGATGGGTGTGTGGGTGTGTGTGTGTCTGTCTGTCTGTCTGTGTCTGTGTCTGTATTGATCCAGACCAAGTGGTAATTTTTGTCATGAAACAATGATAGTGATTTTTAGTAGATGATATAAAATCTTCATTAAGACATGAATTAAAGATTCTGAGGGCAGCACTGGTAGATCTGCTGAAAATGCAATTGAACAGTTTGCAGACTAAATAGTAAACCCTATGATGCCCTCTCTTAACTTCTAAAACACTTGAGATAGTTTTATACTCTGTTAGATGAGAGTCTGGAGGATTTATCAGAGGTGCACAACAGAAAAAAATTGCAGAATCTGAAAAATAAACTTTATTATTTTAAAATGTTTAACTTACAGTTACTTGAATTTTTCTATTATAAGTAGCTAAACATAATCTTAACATAAAAGGCATACATTAACTCTAGTTCAAACAGAAAGTTTAATACAAAGTGTAATTAAGACCTATACCATATAGGCATAGTGGCTCTTAATATTAAAAGGCATTATTTAACACTTAACTCAAACTAAGTTTTATGAAAATGTAATTAAAATCTACAAAGAAAGCTAGGCATAGTGTTCATACCTGTAAACCTAGCATTTGAGTAGCTTAGGAGGAAGATTGCCACAGACTCAAGGAAGGCCCATCTGAACTGCTGAGTGAGAGAGACTCTATCTCAGAAACTAAAACAAAGTTATATGTATGTATTTAAACATGGCTCATCTGTAACATACATGCTAGTATAGTGCAAACACAGAATGCTGGTTTAAATTCTTGTGTTGGGGCTGGTGAGCTGGCTCAGTGGTTAAGAACACTGACTGCTCTTCCGAAGGTCCTGAGTTCAAATCCCAGCAACCACATGGTGGCTTACAACCATTTGTAATGAGATCTGACTCCCTCTTCTGGAGTGTCTGAAGACAGCTACAGTGTACTTACATATAATAAATAAATAAATCTTTAAAAAATAAATAAATAAATTCTTGTGTTATTGTTGTTTTGTTTGTTTGGGTTTTTGTTTTTTGTTTTGTTTTGTCTGTGGCCATCGTTATCCTGGAATGACGACTCTGTAGATCAGAGTAGCCTTAAACTGAGATCAACTTGCCTCTGCTTCCCTAGTGCTAGGATTAAAGGCATACACTGCCACCAACCAGCTTAAATAAAAAATTTCAAAGTACAAATTTGTTAGTAAAGTAAGAATCGAAGATGTACATATGTTATTTAAAAGCCACCAGTCTCATTTTTTAATTTAATTTATTATTTTGTGTGTATGGGTGTTTTGGCTACAGGTATGTCTGCACTATTTGTGTATACAATGCCCCTGGACCAGAAGAAACATTGGGTCTTCCTAGAATTAGAGTTACAAGCAGATTATTAGCCTCCATATGGGTTTTTATCTTCCTAGATAGATGGTCAAAAGATATATATCTTTTAAAAAGATATACATCTACCTCCAGTTCCAAAGAATCCACTGCCCTCTTTCTTCAAGGGTATTACATACAAAGTTGGTATATAGTCATACATACAGGCAAAACACTCAACAAATAAAATAAAACAAACGAAAAAGCAAGTGGTATCTTTTGTTAATCAAAGATTTTTCCACTTATTTACTAGCCATTTGTTTTTTATTTGTGTATTCTATTTATATCCATGTGTCCTTTGAAAAAAAGGTGGTTGGAGTTATGGCCTATCATCCTTCTTGAATTAAGTTGTTTCTGAAACGTGAATTACACTCAAGAATCTTGGTTTTCATAAAATGGTGCCTTAAATCCTTGGTTGTATCCTTGGTTCTTTATGCCACATTAGTTGCAGGTTTTGTAGACCAATAGTTCTCAATTCTGTCTAAAACAACAATAAAATGGAAATTCAACAATAATGTAGATGAATTTGCCTGCAATATTAACAGTGTCAGTGTTGCAGGGTTAAAGGGAAGTATAGAAATTAAACTATAAAGCTAACAAAGTAATGAAAATAATGTTCTAAAATGAAGAGACTTGCTAATAATGACTTAAAGAAGACAGTGAAGTAGTCATTTAACACCTGAAATTCAATGTGAGTTTTGTAGGTACAAAGGCCATGTGTATTGATCAATAACCTAAATTCCATGAGTGGCATGGTTTTCTGAAATGATGAACTATTTACATGGTAATTAAGCTTATAAAAAACTTACAAATGTTAAAGCTTAAAAATGTTTTGTGTTTTTACATACCAAGAATTTGGCTTCTAGGTTTACAATCTTTTTCTATACTTGAATGTCTGATGGGGCATTCTAAAATACTGTTATGTTACATAGGCTAGTTAGTTACTTTGAAGAACTATAATTATTGAATGCATTGATGGGAATTTCTGTCTCTAACCCCTTCTCAATAATTGCCTATAGCCCATTTCTCTTGTTAGGTGAACAGGACAAAAACCATTTCTCATGTTGATAAGTAAAATTCAAAAAAGCTTTCTAACCCCCACTCCTTTCTAGAGGGCAGTACTGTCCATGTTAAGGATTATTCTGACCCACACCCATAAATCAGGTGAAGCTCAAGGAGTCTTGTAGAAGATTGAGCGGGGAGGGAGTTGAGGAAGCCGGAGAGGTCAAAGACACCACAAGAAGACCTACAGAGTCAACTAGCCTGGGCCTCTGGGGGCTCACAGAGGCTGGGCCACCAACTAGGGAGCATATAGGGTCTGGATGTAGCAAATGTGCAGCTGGGGCTGTCTAGATCTCTGTTCTCTGCCTTTGGATCCCTTTCCCCCTACCAGGGCTGCCCAATTGGTCCTCAGTGGGAGAAGTTGTGCCTAGTCCTGCTGAGACTAGATGTCCCAGGGTAGAGTGATACCCAAGGGGTGCTCCCTCCTCTGAAGAGGCGAGGAAACAATGGGGGAGGGATTTGTAAGGGTGGTTCTGGGAGGAAAGGAAGTGGAAGCTGTGATTGGGATGTAAAGTGATTAAAAAAAAATATTGGAGAAAAAAATAGAAACTTAAAAGGAAAAAAAAGGGGGTGGGGAGGGACTGGAGAGATGGTTCAGCAGTTAAGAGCACTAACTCTTCTAAAGGTCCTGAGTTCAAATCCCAGCAACCACATGGTGGCTTAAAATATAATGGGATCTGATGCCCTCTTCTGGTGTGTCTGAAGACAGCTACAGTGTGTACATACATACATACATACACACACACACACATACATACATACATACATACATACATACATACATACATATATATGATCTTTAAAAGGGGTGGGGGTGGGGGCAGGAGAGATGGCTCAGCAGTTAAGAGCACTGGCTGCTTTTCCAGAAGTCCTGAGTTCAATTTCCAGCAACCACATGGTGGCTCACAACCATCTATAATGGGATCTGATGCCCTCTTCTGGTGTGTCTGAAGATAATGACAGTATACTCATGTGCATAAAATAAATAAGTAATTAAAAAAAAAAGAAGCCGGGCGGTGGTGGCGCATGCCTTTAATCCCAGCACTTGGGAGGCAGAGGCAGGAGGATTTCTGAGATCGAGGCCAGCCTGGTCTACAAAGTGAGTTCCAGGACAGCCAGGGCTACACAGAGAAACCCTGTCTCGAAAAACCAAAAAAAAAAAAAAAAAAAAAAAGAAGTGCTATTCTGGAGCTGAACATGGTGGCATATACCTTTAATCCCAGTATTTAGGAGCCAGAAGCTAGCAGATCTCTTTCAGTTTGAAGCCATCCTTGTCTACATAGTGTTCTGGGTTAGCCAAGGCTACGTAGTGATATCTTGTTTCAAAACAAGAATACAAAACAAAAAGTACTGCTGTTCTGAACCTGGGTCAGCAAACAATAGACTTTATGAGCCCAGACTGGCCCTTCATCTTTCTTTGTACAGCTAGTAAGCTAGGAATGGTTTTATGATTGGAGGAAAATAGCAAGAGAACACTAGGAATGGTTTTATGATTAGAGGAAAATAGCAAGAGAACACTATTTGAAACATGTTAAATTCAAATTTAAGCACTCCTAAAGTTGTGCAGAATCATTATTGTAAGGAGCCAAGGAAGCTCTAAGTAAGTGAAGTCCTTAGTGTGTGTGTGCTCTTGACATAAGCACAGACCATGTAAAGGCTTCAGAGAGAAATGAGAAAGCTTTCCCTTCTGATCCATGTGTGAATATTGACAATCTGTGCAAAGTATGTCCACCAGAGTTTTCTCTTCCCTGGATATTTATGACCTTCCCTATAGAGACCCAAAAAGAACACCAGAAAGTACAAATATTATGTTATCATTCATAACAGTAGCAACATTTACAGTTATGAGGTAGCAATAAAAATCATTTTAGGGTTGGGGTCAGCACAGCATGAGGAGGGTGGTGGCATTAGGAAGGTTTAAGAACTGGTGTTTCAGCCAGGTGATGGTGGCGACTGCCTTCAATCCCAGCACTTGGGAGGATATCTGTGAGCTTGAGGCCAGCCTCACCTACAGATCAGGTTCTAGAACAGCCAAGCTACACAGAGAAATCCGTTTTGGGAAGAAAAAATAAAAGAGCCACTGCCTTGTCCAGGTGTGGTGGTACTTGCCTATAATCCCAGCAGTCAGTCTGGAGATGCAGACAGATGAGAATCTTACTGGGTTTGAAATCAGCTTCTGTTACAAGATATCAAAGCTTGTCATGGTGACGCATAACCTGTAATCCTAGCATTCAAGAGGCAGAGCCAGGAGTTCAAAGCGAACTGTTGCTCCATAATGAGTTTGAAATCAGTCTGAACTACCCAAGACCCTGTTTTAAAGAAAACAAAAACCAGGGATGAACAGATGGTTAAACTGTTAAAGAATAAGGTTCACAGGGCTGGAGAGATGGCTCAGAGGTTAAGAGCACTAACTGTTCTTCCAGAGGTTCTGAGTTCAATTCCCAGCAGCCCTATGATGGTTCTTAACCATTTGTAATGGGATCCAGTGTCCTCTTCTGGTGTATTTGAAGACAGCAACAGTATACTCACATACATAAAAATAAATCTTTTTTTTTTTTTTTTAAAGAACAAGGTTCACAACCAAAACCAAAAACAATCTGTTTGCCATCTTAGGATCTGTTGGAATGTCCTGGTCTCTGCTTAGGAAGTCCCAAAAGATGCTGCTGTAGCCTCAGTTTACCCTTTGACACCTTGCAAGGGAAAAAAAAACATATGGAGGATGCTGCATACCTTGGAAGCTGGGAATGGCTTCAGTATTTTTTGAGAATGTTGCTGTGGATTTCAGCTGACAGGAATGACAGTATGGATGATCCTCAGAGGACCTTCTATAGGTTTGTGATGCTTAGAGAGCTACAAGTCTGGGTGTTCAAACCTGAGTTGACCTTTAAGTTGGAGTCTAGACTTGGGCCATGGGGTACAGCAGAAGCCTTGGTTTTCTCTGTCATCATCTGACTTTTCTGTCATCTCTATTAGAACATGACAGTATGGTACCGAGGATGAAATATTACACAGGAGAAAATTATGAAACTCCTTTTGACAGCCAGCTCATCCTCTGAAGCTGATCTGCTTTGTCAGCCATCAAAAGTACCCATACCAGAAAGAGCTCAGCTGATTCCAGCCTCAATTACTGACCAAATCATGCATTTATAAATATAGAGTAGTAGCTTGCTATCTAGGGTTAGATAATGATTTCATTTTCCTCTTGTTGAAGTTGCATTTCTTCTTAGATATTGTGTTATATGTTAAATATGTAGATATAGATTTACATGATTTCTGTTTAAACTTGTACTCAAGCACACACCACAGAAGGAAACAGGTATCTACAGCTTGATCATTAAGCCAGAGACATTAGTAAACCAGATTGTCTGGTGGAGATTGGGCTCAATAGAGCATAGGTCAGTGATTTGCATTTGAAATTTTTCTGGTCGTGGCCCCTTGAGCACACACAAGCTCACTCTTTCTTGGATGTAATTTTATTAGAATAGTTAATAGAATAGTTAATCATGCCCTAACACAGCTAGAAGTAAGAGCATGGCAAGGTCTTTGAAATAAATAGCTCTCCTCTATCACCCACATCATCATCATCACCAACACCAAGGCAATAGATTTCCTCTCCTTGCGTCTTGGAAGGAATATCGTTAAGAATTATCTTTCCCCACATCTGTCATATCATACCTTTCTGTTTACTATAGCTAAGTCATACTTTATTTGCTAATGATAATATCCTTTTGGGAGGGGGTATTGAAACTTAGAATTTCCAGCTTGTTATGCTATATGAAGTCAAACATGTAGTCAATCACAAATATCTCTTTAGGATTTCATAGATAAGATTTATTGCATTTATTACTTTCTTTTCATTGTTTCTGTTATGTTCCTGCCTTCACTGTAATTTAAAAATTTAAAACCTTGCTTGATTTTAGTGTTTTCAAATTTTTAGCTGGTTTCCATGATTCTATCTACACACACCTCCACCCTACACCTCCTGGTTTTTCAAGATACAGTTTCTCTCTGTAGCCTTGGCTGTCCTAGAACTCACTCTGTAGACCAGGCTGACCTCCAACTCAGAATCTGCCTGCCTCTGCCTCCCAAGTGGTGAGATTGAAAACTTGAACCACCACCTCCTGGCTCCTCCTCCTCTTCTCCTTTTAGTTAAGCCTTGAGTGATTTTTTTTCATGAGCTTACCTATATCTTATATTTTTAAGAATAAATTTATTCTTAAAAAATGAAGTTCTTTCAAGAACTTCATTTAATTCCTTAAAATTTACCAGGCATTTTTAAAGGATTAACTTATTTGTTTTATGTGTATGTATATGGGCCTGAGTATATGTATGTATATATACTGCATATATGTAGTGCCCACAGAGACTAGAAGAGAACATGGGATTCACTGGAAATGGAGTTACAGATGGCTGTGAGCCTACTGATGTGTGTGCTGGGTATTGAACCTGGGTCCTCTGCAAGAGAAATAAGTGCTCTTAACTACTGAGCCATCTCCAGTCCCCCCCCCTTTAAATGTCATAATATATTTATGGAATACTGGTTGAATTTATAACATTTCAATAAAAAAAAGACTGCTTCCATAATAGGTTCTCAGTAAACGGCAGACAGGATAATGAATAAAATAGTTTCTGCTTTTTGTAGCTTGTATGGTTCCCAGGAGAGTAGATAATAAAATTTAAAATAGTGTTGATAGTAGTCAATACTATGAAAATAAAGTAGTAGAAGAAATGTAAATAAGGATGCAGGCTTTTCTGAGGGTACTGTTCTTTGGGAACAAAGTTAAATAAAATGAAGGTAGAAGATAATAGGAAGATCAGAAAGAACATTCCAGAGGGTCAAAATACTAAGTAGTCCTGATAATAATAAAGATAGGCATAGTGGTACACACCTTTAATCCCAGTACCTAAGAGGTAGAGGTAGAGGCAAGCAATATCTGTGAGTTCAAGGCCAGCCTGATCTACAAAAAGAATTCCAGAATAGCCAGTACTACACAGAGAAACTTTGTATCAAAAACCTCAAAATAAATAAACAAATAAACAAACAAATAAGTCAGTCCTGAGGTTTGGAATGGAATGGGCAATCGTTCAAGTAATAATGTTTAGGCTGGCTGTGGGAACATAGGATAAGATAAGACCAGCAAAGGTTCAAATCTCATAGGCCTGTATGTAAATCATCATGGGGATTTGAATTAGCTCTGAATGAAGGGAAACAGAGTTTTCAGTGAGAGTAAGGAATGATTTGGGGGACTATGGGTTTTTAAAAATTGTTAGATTTATGTAGTGTGTGTGCATATGTGTATAGACATGGACATGCCATAGTATGCACATGGAGGTGAGAAGACAAATTAGGGGGTTAGTTCTCTCCCACCATACAGGTCTGGAGATTAAACTCAGAATATTAGGCTTAGAAGCAAGTGCTTTTACCATCTCATTTGCCTATGTTTTTTTAAATTAGTAATAGCAATAACAGTAATAATAATAATTCAAATGTGGCTCATGCACTAGGAGTGGAAGACTCCACTCCAGAAAGCTTACAGGTTTCAGTCCAGCCTGGCCTACATAGCAAGACTCTGTTCTGAAAAATAAATACATAAATAAATGTCAAAAACATGCTGATGAGGACAAAGGTATAAGATGGGTAAAAATATTTGTCTTCATGATTATAGATGAGAATAGACTCAATAGTGACAAACTGAATCTGACAGAATATTAAAAGGATTGAATATCAAATGATATTTATTCTAGAAATACAAGCATAATTTAGCATATAAAAATAAGTTAATGTAATATGTCACAGTAATGTCAAAGGGAAAAACACATGCTCGTGCAGATTGATTTTAAAAGTACATTTTCAGGGGCTAAGGGGTACAGCTAGGTAGTAAAATATATGCTTAATCTATACAAAACTCTGGGTTCATTTTCCTGCACCAGAAGAATGTATCCTTGCTTTTAATTACATTAATACATGTAGTCTTTTGTCTCTTTATATTTTCATGTGTATAACTTGTTTGTGAAGGCCAGAAGACAACCTTGGGTGTTGTTACTCATCTGCCATATATCTTGATTTTACGACAGATCGAGTTGCCTCTGTTTTGAGTGCTGGAATTAAAGGCATGGACCGTGATACTGGCAGTTGCAGGCTTTGGAGCAAAAAAATTTGAGGCAGGGTCTCTCAGTTAATATAGGCTAGTTTTGAATTTAATATGTGGATCAAATGGTTTATATCAACCTTAGTTTGGGAGCTGGAAAGATGGCTCAGCAGTTAAGAGCACTAGTTGCTCTTTCAGAAGACCCCGGTTTGATTCCCAGCACCCACATGGTGGCTAACAGCTGTCTGTTAATTTCAGTTCTAGAGAATACAGTGCCCTCTTGCTCTCTCAGGGCACTAGGCACACATATCATGCACAGACATACATTCAGACCAAACACTCATGTAAACAGAAGAAAATTTTTAAAAAAATTGGAGTGCTTTTTATGGGTTATTTTTTTTTTCCAACATAATATCTTTATTGAGGACTAGAGAGAGAGCTCAGTGGTTAAGAGCACTGACTGCTCTTACAGAGGTCCTGAGTTCAGTTCCCAGCAACCACATGGTGACTCACAGCCATCTGTAATGGGATTTGACGCCCTCTTCTGGTGTGCCTGAAGACAGCTACAGTGTACTCATATACACAAAATAAATATAATATCTTTATCGATTATTTGAACATTTCACATCATATACCCTGATCATGCTCACTTCCCAGTCCTCCATGTCCACTCCCCACCCCTTTTGACAACCCCCCCACCCCACCCCCAAAAAGGAAGGAAAAAACAAATCCATTTTTTATCATCCATATACTCAGTGGAGCATGGTCAAACTCTCATGGGTTACTTTTAATGTCTTGTTTTGTGATAATACTTTTATGTACAATAGAATGTAATACAAATATACTAGACTTATAAGATCTTAAAATGCCTGGATAATGAGGTGTACTTTCTTGTGTTTCTTCTTTTCATTTAGCTCCTGGGCTATAGTGAAAAGCCAATAAATCTACAGATGTTTATTGGAACAGCTGATGATAGGTATTTACGACCTCATGCATTTTACCAGGTGCATCGAATTACTGGAAAGACAGTTGCTACTGCAAGTCAAGAGATAATAATCGCCAGCACAAAAGTTCTAGAAATCCCACTTCTACCTGAAAATAACATGTCAGCGAGGTATACTTTTTGGTTTTGGTTGTTTTGCTTTGTTTTGTTTTTTTGAGATGGGGTCTCATTATGTAGCTCTGGCTGTCCTACAACTACTATACAGACCCTGCTGGCCTCAAACTCACAGATCCACCTGTGTCTGCCTCCAGCAGGTAACCTAAAACCTTTGTGAAAATGAGCAAGCTCAGTGGCTAAAATCCTGTATTCTTCTTGCAGAGGACTAGAGTTTGGTTCTCAGTACCCAGATCAGGTACCTGGCAATGCCTGTGATTCCAGGTTCCAGGATCTCTGGTACCCATAGCCGTCACAGGCACCTGCACTCCTGTGCATGAACACGCTCACACAATTAAAAATAATATTTTTTAAAAATCTAAATTTAAAAAAATCAGGTTTTTTTCCTTGACACAAAACTACAGGGTTGGTTTGCCTTGGGGTTTAGCTAACTACAAAATATAAAATTGTTTAAAGCTGACTGTCTAATATATAAGTAATTCTGAAAATTTTGCTCAGCAGAAAAGTAGGTTTCCTATTTCCAGAAAGACAGTTGGTGACTTGTAACTGTAATCCGAGAAGGCAGGAAGAACAGGAGTTCAAGGTAATCCTCAACTACATGGTAAATTAGAGGACAGCCTGAGTTTTATAAGATCCTGTCTCAAAAAACCAGGAACAGTGGATGGGTAGTGGCTCATGCCTTTAAAAAGTCTTAGCATTTCAGAGGCAGAGGTAGATGGATCTCTTTGAGGCCTGCCTAACTATATTTTCAATTCTAGACCAGTCAAGGTTATAATGAGATATTGTCTAGGAACAAAAAAACCCAAAAATACAGAACACAATACTTTATCTACTCAAAGCTTCTTCGTGTCTTAAAAATAGGGTGAATGTGTCAGTGTTATACCCTGATTGAAAATAAAAGTTAATTTGTTTGTATATACCTGTAATTCTAACACTTAAAAGTCTAAAGTCAGGACAACTTTTTTTAAAAAAGATTTATTTATTTATTTTATGTATATGAGTACACTGTAGCTGTACAGATGGTTGTGAGCCATCGGGTGGTTGCTGAGAATTGAACCCAGGACCTCTGCTCACTCCAACCCTACTCGCTCTGGTCCAAAAATTTATTTATTGTTATGTGTAAGTACACTGTAGCTGTCTTCAGACACACCAGAAGAGGGCATCAGATCTCACTATGTTTGTGAGCCACCATGCGGTTGCTGGGAATTGAACTCAGGACCTCTGGAAGAGCAGTCAGTGTTCTTAACCACTGAGTCATCTTAAGAACCTGACAACTTTTGAGTTTGAAGTTATTTGGGCCACAAAGTTAGACCCTATTTCAAAAAACAAGAACAAGGTTTTTTTCAAACCAATTTTAAAAAAACAATTTTTTTTAAAGATTTATTTATTTTATATATATGAGTACACTGTCACTGACTTCAGACATACCAGAAGAGAGCATCAGATTCTATTATAGAAAGTTGTGAGCCATCATGTGCTTGCTGGGAATTGAACTCGGAACCTCTGGAAGAGCAGCCAGTGCTCTTAACTACTGAGCAATCTCTCCAGCCCTTCAAAAAAAAATCTAATATGTATTTTCATTGCTGAATATGAGTGTTTTTGTAGGTATATATGGTTTATGTTTGTTTGTTTGTTTTGCATTTCTTAGTTTTAAGAATCATGCATGTTTTTATTCTGTCTGTCTGTCTGCATATATGCATCATGTGCACGGCTGGTGCCCAAAGAGGATAGAAGAAGGGCTCCAATCCCCTGTATGTAGCTAGAGTTACAGATGGTTGTTAGCTGCCATGTGGTTATTGGGAATTGAACCTGGGTCCCTTGAAAGAGTAGTCAGTACTCTTAACTGCTGAGCCATTTCTCCAGCCTAATTATTTTTTTAAAAAATCCTTTTTTTTTTAATTTATCTATTTTATGTGTATGAGTGTTCTGCTCAGTTCATATGATGTATATCTATCATATGTGTTCTGGAACTAGAGTTACGGACAGCTGTGAGCTACCTTGTAGAAGCTGAGAATCAAAGTTGAGTCTTCTGCAAGAACAAATGCTCATAACTGCTAAACCATCTGTCTGTCTGTCTTTATTCTTATCTTCCTTATGTATATTTAGTTTTTATATGTATATATGTGTGTGCTGAGTGTATGTATGTGTACCATGTGCATACAGTGCCCAAGAACATCAGAAGACGGTGTCAAATCTCCTGGAACACGTGTTATAAGCAAATTGTAAACTGCCTGGTGGGAGCATTAGGACCCAAACTTGGCTGTTCTGCATGATCAGTGTACCCCTTCTGCATGAAC
The DNA here is from genome assembly GCA_036184795.1 of Tokudaia tokunoshimensis. NCBI lineage: Eukaryota > Metazoa > Chordata > Mammalia > Rodentia > Muridae > Tokudaia > Tokudaia tokunoshimensis. The sequence goes on from BTHU01000020.1 coordinate 33,146,604, forward strand.
AGTATACCCCTTCTGCATGAACAGTGAACCCCTTCTGCATGAACAGTGTACCCCTTCTGCATGAACAGTGTACCCCTTCTGCATGAACAGTGTACCCCTTCTGCATGAACAGTGAACCCCTTCTGCATGAACAGTGTACCCCTTCTGCATGAACAGTGTACCCCTTCTGCATGAACAGTGTACCCCTTCTGCATGAACAGTGAACCCCTTCTGCATGAACAGTGTACCCCTTCTGCATGAACAGTGTACCCCTTCTGCATGAACAGTGAACCCCTTCTGCATGAACAGTGTACCCCTTCTGCATGAACAGTGTACCCCTTCTGCATGAACAGTGTACCCCTTCTGCATGAACAGTGTACCCCTTCTGCATGAACAGTGTACCCCTTCTGCATGAACAGTGAACCCCTTCTGCATGAACAGTGTACCCCTTCTGCATGAACAGTGTACCCCTTCTGCATGAACAGTGTACCCCTTCTGCATGAACAGTGAACCCCTTCTGCATGAACAGTGTACCCCTTCTGCATGAACAGTGTACCCCTTCTGCATGAACAGTGCACCCCTTCTGCATGAACAGTGTACCCCTTCTGCATGAACAGTGCACCCCTTCTGCATGAACAGTGTACCCCTTCTGCATGAACAGTGAACCCCTTCTGCATGAACAGTGTACCCCTTCTGCATGAACAGTGAACCCCTTAAGCACTGAGCCATCTTTACAGCTCCTTATTTTTGTCTATAGACCCAGGTTGGCCTTAATTAAGCAATCTCAAGTATTTTCCAAGTATTGGGATTATTAGAATATGCTATCACACCCACCCCAATTTTTTCACCTAATTTGGGGTACAGAGTTCATTCTGAAAATCTTTTGTTTTGAGATAAGAGTCTCTTATAACCCATTTTGTCTTTGAACTCGCTATATAACTGAGGCTGACCTATAACTCCTGATCCTCCTGCCTCTCTTCAGGTTCTGGGATTATAGGTGTACATGACCTGGCAAATTGACAAGTTTCTGAATAATGAAATTAAAAATGTATTTTTTTTCTAGTATTGACTGTGCAGGTATTTTGAAGCTCCGCAACTCAGATATAGAACTTCGAAAAGGAGAAACTGATATTGGCAGAAAAAATACTAGAGTCCGACTTGTATTTCGTGTGCACATCCCACAGCCCAGTGGAAAAGTCCTTTCTCTACAGATAGCATCTATTCCTGTTGAGTGCTGTAAGTGAGCTTGTAATATGCATTAAGGTTTCGCTGTAAGTTTTGTATTTATTTTTTATTAGAATGGGATATATATTAAAAATATAGACTGAGCTATTGAGTCTGAGTTGCTGGCTTGTTTTTCTGACATGAAAATAAGTTAACAAGGTGAAAAGCGTGCTAATATTAGGTGAGAGAGAGAGGAGAGGGAGAGAGAGAGAGAGAGAGAGAAACTATATTATTACAGTTAAGAACAGAAAGTAGTAGGAAATAAAACCTAAGTAACAGGGGCTGTAGAGATGGCTCAGCGGTTAAGGGCACTGACTGCTCCTCCAGAGGTCCTGAGTTCAATTCCCAGCAACCACATGATAGCTCACAATCATCTGTAATGGGGTCAGATGCACTCTTCTGGTGTGTATCTGAAAACAGTTACAATGTACTCACATAAAAATAAATCTTTTAAAAAAAAAAGAAATAGTAAAATTTGTGTCCTATTATGTTTTAGTTATTTATTTTAAAAATTATCCTCCATAGAAGTCTAATGTTGTGATGATCTGAGAAAGAGTTGCTTGTTCTATAGGAGTTACTTAGATACTTGTCTTCTCTGAATTGCTCATAGTGTAATTACATATTTTGGACTTGATTTTTGTAATTATATTTGTAAATTGTAACAGTTCTGTGAATAGCATTCTTGACTTAAATTAAAAACAAAATATTATTAAGTAAATTTATGGGAGCCAATGCATTAGTTAAAAAACATTCATTTCTCTTTTTCAGATTTTTTTGCAGTTGTACTCTAAATTAATTTCATATCAATTCAATATAACTCTCTTGTTTGTAAACATATTAGCTCTTTTAATAAGAATTATTACCAGTGTCTTGATTTTTAAAAACCTAAATAAATTAATTCCAATGTTTATTTTATAGTTTGGGCATTTTGTTTTTCTTAACTCTTTTAACAGCTCAGCGATCTGCTCAAGAACTCCCTCATATTGAGAAGTACAGTATCAACAGTTGCTCTGTCAATGGAGGCCACGAAATGATTGTGACTGGATCTAATTTTCTTCCAGAATCTAAAATCATTTTTCTTGAAAAAGGACAAGGTAAGTAATATAAAATACAAATCAATTCAGTCTAAGTGAAAATTTTTTTTGGGGGGCGGGGCATTGAGACAGGGTTTCTCTGTCTAGCCCTGGCTGTCCTGGAATTCACTCTGTAGACCAGGCTGGCCTCGAACTCAGAAATCTGCCTGCCTCTGCCTCCCAAGTGCTGGGATTAAAGGCATGTGCCACCACTGCCTGGCAAGAAGGAAATAAATTAAGTAGATATTTCAGTTATATTAATCACAAATAGTCTCCATAAAGTTATAGGCATCATCTAAGCACTGGGTTTTATTGAAAACTTAGTTACTAAATTTATACGTAAATGTTAAATTCTCTTTAATGACATATTAAAAATGATTCATTCAGCATTTCTACTACTTGATGTTCACTCAGGAAACCTTGGAACATAATAAAGGCTGAGATACAGGTGTCTGTGGCAGCATTGTTCATAACAGCTCCAAAACAGAATGAGCAAAATCCTTACCGACTGATGAGCAGATAAAAACCATATGTTGTGTCCACACTACCCTAGTTTCATATCTCTTGCTTTGATAAAATACCCAGACATTTAGGTAACAAAGGGAGTTTGGTTTATAATCCCAGGTTACAGCTCTTGTGGGAAGTAAAGGCAGGAGTTCAAGCAGCTAGTCACACCCACAGTTCAAGACAATCCCTCATAGAGCATGCCATGGGCCAGCTTGATCTAGACAGTCTCTCTCTGGACTCTCCCCAGGTGAGTCCAGGTTGTGTCAGATTGACAATTAAAACTCATCATTATACATAAGTGGGACAGTTAGTTCTAAAAAAGGGAAGTAGTACTAATATATGTTGCAGCATGGATAAATATTGGAGACATTAAAAGAAGGCATAACAATACATAGAATAAGTAACTCATAGAAGCAGGAAATAGATTTAGAGCTTTGCCATTATGCAAGAAGTGATGAGGGATGGTAAAAATGGTCTGGAATTAGCAGTTGGTTGTACAACTCTGTGAATATCCTAGCTAAATTGCATAGGGATGAAATTAGCAAGGTGTGGTCTAAATACTTTTGGTTGGTTGGTTTTGTTTGTTTTTCAAGACAGAATTTTTCTGTGTAGCCCTGTTGTCTTGGAACTCACTCTGTAGACCAAGCTGACCTTGAACTCAGAGACTCCCCCCTGCTTCTGCCTTCCAAGTGCTGGGACTAAAGGTGCACACCACCACTGCTACCACCACCACTGCTGACTTGGTCTTAAATTTAACCCTGAAACTGATCCCCCTACTTTCAAGGCTGGAATTTCAGCCATCTGCCCCCCACATTGGGCCCCTTGCTTTTCTTTAGTTTTATTTAAGTTTATTTTTCTTTTCATGTTTGATGCGTATGTTTTGAGGGTATATGTGTTTTGTTTTTTGTGCATGTTTTGGAGGCCAGAAATCAATGTCAGTTGTTTTCTTTAATTGGTTTCTAATTTTGGGAGAGAGGAAAGAGAAAAATTTCTCACTAACTAGCTGTTACCCTGGGCAGCCTAATGTAATTCTTTCATTATTTTTTAATACTACATTTTCTTTTGTTAGTTGGAACTCTGTGAGAAAAAACATTCTCTCTGCCAATATTTTGTGATACTACATAGATTAGATTTTCTACGTTTTCATACTTTAATTGCTTTTAACTGTAAATTTTTTCTTTTAATAGATGGAAGACCTCATTGGGAGGCTGAAGGAAAAATAATCAGAGAAAAATGTCAAGGGGTAAGAAATTTAATTATTTAGTTAGTAAGAAGTATTTAAAAGGGGCTGGAGAAATGAGTCAATGATTAAAGAGCACTTATTCCTCTTGCAGAGGACTGGGGTTCAGTTCTTAGTGCTCACATGATGTTCACAACCATCTGTAACTGCAGATCCAGGGTTCTGATCTCCTCAGAAACCAGGCACACACTTATGGTACATAATACATATATGCAGGCAAACATTTATTCACATAAAATTTTAAAAATATATAATTCTTAAAGAAATATTTTATTAAAAGAAAAGTAGTATTTAAGGACAAGCATGGTGACATAGCCTTTAATCCTAGAACATGGGAGGTAGAGGTAGGCACTTGTCTGTGAGTTGAAGGCCAGTCTACTCTTGATAGTGAGACTCTTATCTCTCCCCACCCCACCCACTCCCCTCAAAAAAAAGTATTTAAAAAAACGTAGGAGAAAACTGAATAATGCAGCTTTATAGTATGGGAAAGAACAGTGATAAAAAAGAAAAATAAATTAGAATTTTTATTTGTTTTGAAGTGTGATACTTTTCTGGTATTCAAATTAAAGTTTAAGAAAAATAAACAAGCCAGGCCATGGTAGGGTATGCCTTTAATCCCAGCATCCTGGAGGCAGAAGCAGACCTAATCTCCTGGTGTACACAGTGAGTTCTAGAATAGTGAGGAGCTACCCTGTCAAAATCCTGTCTTGAAGAAAATAAAAAATTTATATCCTCTCTTCTATGTGAAAAAAGAACAAAAAAATGGAAATGAGAAATTAGAAATGGAAGAACTTACATAATAAAAATGTCATAATAAGCTTAGAATGGAGCCCCACCTTTAATCCCAATAGAAGCAGCAGAATCTCTGATTTAGAGGCCAGCTTGGTCTTCATGGGGAAATCTAGGCCAGCCAAGGCTGCATAGTGAGACTTTGTCTCAAAAAAGCAAAGAATATGTATAGTATGCTAGCTTGTAACTATAGCACTCAAGGGGCAGAAGATAGGTAATAAGTTCCTCCTAGCCCCTCAAAGCAACTATGCTGTCTAGTTTTAAGTCAATTTATACAAGAACTTTATACAAAAGGGAGCTTCAATGTAAAAAATGAGAAAAAATATATATATATTATAGCCTCAACTGAGAGTATAGAGAATGCTTCAAGCTATGGGCAAGCCTGTAGGGCATTTCCTTACTGATTGATGTGGGAGAGTCCTACTCATTGTGGGTGGAACCACCCCTGGGCAGATGGTCCAGGATTCTGTAAGAAAGCAGACTGAGCAAGCTATGGGGAGCAAGCCAGTAAGCAGTGCCTGCCCATGGCCTGCATTGGCTCCTGCTTCCAGGTTCTTGCCCCTTTTTGAGTTTCTGTCCTGACTTTCTTCCATGATGATAGTAATACAGAAGTATAATCCAAATAAATCATTTCTTTCCTGAGTTACTTTTGTCATGGTGGGGGTTTTGTTTGTTTGGTTGGTTTTTGTCATGGTGTTTTAGTATAACAATATTAATCCTAACTAGGACAGTAACTGTACTTCTTTTTGAGTAGGCACGGCCCTTTTCTTAATAAATACCAACTTTGCTTGAAGTGGGACAAGCCCCTAGTGATTTGTCATTAAATACACTTCCTAACACCACAGCTACTCTAAGCCATTAAGCTTTCTGGAACCCTTACTAGAAGAGACCCTAGAAGAGACTCAGTGTTTGCCTTTTTTTTTTTTTTAATTTGTTTCTCATTACAGATGGTTGCAAGCCACTATGTGGTTGCTGGGATTTGAACTCATGACCTCCAGAAGAACAGTCAGTGCTCTTAACCGCTGAGCCATCTCACCAGCCCCGACACAGTGTTTTCTAGACTAGGAATTAGCACTTTCCACAATGCTTCCTAAAGACTTGGAACAGTCAGATTGTTGATTAGATTTGATTTCAGATAATGATTTTCATTTTGTATGTGCATATAGGTTTTATATACTTCCAACTTAGATGTTTTGAATATAAAACTCAGCCTATGAAATCTAAACTAGGGCCTAGAGAGATGGGTCAGCAGTTAAGAGCTCTTGTTACTCTTCCAGAGGACTTGAGTTTGGCCCCTAGTACTCATGAGGTAGCTAACCTTCTCTTAACCCCAGTTCCAAAGGATACAACATCTTCTGACCTCCTTGTGTACTACACACATGTGGTGCACTAACATATTTGTAGGCAAATGCTTATTTAAATTTTTAAAAAAGAAAACTATATATAATACAACTTGAGAATTGTTAATCATGATCATATATTCAAGTGGGCCTCCTGCTAAGATATATATAGTAGGAGCTGGAGTGAGGGCTCAGTGAATAAGAGCACTGACTGCTCCTCCAGAGGTCCTGAGTTCAATTCCCAGCAACCGCATGGTGGCTCACAGCCATCTGTAATGGGATCTGATGCCCTCTTCTGGTGTGTCTGAAGACAGCTACAGTGTACTCAGACATAAATCTAACTGGGCAGTGGTGGCGCACACCTTTAATCCCAGCACTTGGGAGGCAGAGGCAGGTGGATTTCTAAATTCAAGGACAGCTAGGGCTATGCAGAGAAACTGTCTCGAAAAAAACAAAATAAAAAAGCCAAAAAAACAAAAAATAAATCGAAAACACACACACATATTAACCCTAGTGTTCAGTAGAGCCATGTATTTCAGTACATAGTATGTAATAAACCTTTATTTTAAAAAGTATAAAATTTTTACTCAGGCTGGCCTTGAATTTGTGATCTACCTGCTTCTACCTCAAGAGTACTGTGGTTACAAATATGCATCACCATGCCTACTAGAAACACAATGGGTGGGTAAAAAATCAGTTTCTTTAATGATTAAAGATTTTGTCTTTGTCAACAAGATATTCGTGTAAATAAATTTCCAAATGACTTGTTTGACTACTTTATGTGCATAGTTTTCTGTGATGGGAAAACCCTTGCATTAAGGGTTAAGTTTCATGAGTTGCTCTGTATTTGGCAGGTGCATTTCATTTTTAGTTCTTAGTATAACACAATCTTCCTTTCCTTGTTCTTTAGGCTCACATTGTCCTTGAGGTTCCTCCCTACCATAACCCAGCAGTTACATCTGCCGTGCAGGTGCACTTTTATCTTTGCAATGGCAAGAGGAAAAAAAGCCAGTCTCAACGTTTTACTTACACACCAGGTACAAGGAGTTGTGTTGACTTAGAGTTTTCTTTTATAATAAGAATCTTGCATTAAAATGTTTATGTTATGCCAACATATTCTTTTGTTGTTTTGTTATTGTTCTCTCTGTAGCCTTAGCAGTCCTAGAGCTTGCTCTGTAGACCAGGCTGTTCTGGGTCTCAGAGGTCGGCCTGCCTCTGCCTCCCAAGTGCTGGGATTAAAGGCGTGCACCATCATTCCCTAGCTTTTGTTGCATTTTCATTTGACAAGTCACAATTGTACCAGCCTGTGATCTATGGAGGATATTAAAGTCAATGTCAAGAGTCCTTGTTTTTGCTGGGCAGTGGTTGTGCACGCCTTTAATTCCAGCAGAGGCAGAGGCTGGTGGATTTCTGAGTTCAGGGCCAGCCTGATCTACAGAGTGAGTTCCAGGACAGCCAGGGCTATACAGACAAACCCTGTTTTGAACCCCCCCCCAAAAAAAAAGAGTCCTTGTTTTTGTGTTACCTACTAACCAAAAATGTATCCAGATCTCTTTTTGCAAGTTAAAGTTATTTAATTTTCCAGTTTTTTTTATTATGACTTAAGTATTACATTAAGTAGTTAAAGAACAAATATTTATGCAGGTCTTCTCTGTGGTAGGCACTGTGCTTGTCACCAAAGCATATAATGGTGGTGGTGATGATGTTGATGTTGTAATGAACCTTTCTCTCCAAGAGGAACCTTTTAAAATTTAATTTTTTTATCTTTTATATATGGGTGTTTTGGCTGCATGGATGTCTGTGTACCACTTGCATACTGGTGTTGGTGGAGACCAGAAGAGGGCTTCAGATCCCCTGGAACTTGAGTAACAGATAGTCGAGCCCCATGTAGGTGTTGGGGATTGGACCTCAGTTTCTCTGCAAAAGCAACCTGTTCTCTTAACCACAACCATCTCTCCAGCCCCTCCTGTAAAAACATTTACCTTGTATACTAAGAGTCAGCATTTTATTTGATTATTGATATAGAAGTTTTTGGTTGTTGTTTTGGTTTTTGTTTTAAGATAGGGAAGGTCTCACTCTGTAGTTGGCCTGGGATTCACTCTGTAGTTCAGGCTGACCTGAGACTGTTGATTATCCTCCATCTCAGCCTCTTCAGTGCTAAAATAATAGGTATATGCTACCATGTAATACTGGTGATTATTAAGGGTTATTCATTTGTCATATATTTCATCTATAGTCTATAAAGACTTTATATTTTCAAATCACTTTTGTTGTTTGTTTGAAACAGGGTCTCTCTGTGTAGTCCCAGCTGTCCTGGAATTCACTTGGTAGACCAGGCTGGCATTGAATTCACAGAGATCCTCCTGCCTCTGCCTCCTATAAGGCATGCATCACCAGGCATGGCTTGATTTCAAATCTTAGTCATACATAAATAGCTCTTGTGGTTAATGGCATCATAGAATTTTATGAGTCCTGAAGGACACAGTGTATTAACAGGGAGGCGACATCATATTCAGGGCTTGGGATCTACCTTGTTTACTTTTAGGTTGTGGTTTTTTGTTGGTAGTGGCTGGTTGGCTGGTTTTTGTTGGTGGTGGTGGTGGTGTGTGTGTGTGGTTTTGTTTGTTTTCTTTTGTTGTTGCTGCTGTTGTTTTTACTAGTATGTTCTAGCCCTGGGTTCAATCCCCAGAACCACCTGGGATTCCCTATAATTAATCCAAGCACTTTGGAGGCAGAGACAGGAAGGTAATTAGTTTCAAGCATGCTTGTGGTACATAGCAAGTTCTATGGCATTCTCTGTCAAAAGAAGTCTAGTGGTTTGTTTTTGTTTTAAATTCATAACTGTGGGGCTAGATTTATGTATCAGGAGCTTACAGAAGTGTTTTAAATATTCAAGAATGGGAGTATCAGTGATGGTTAAAAATATCAAATTTCGGGCTGGAGAGATGGTTTAGTGATTAAGAGCACTGGCTGCTCTTCCAGAGGTTCTAAATTCAATTCCCAGCACCTACATGGTGGCTCACAACCATCTGTAACGGAATCTGATTTCCTCTACCCTTGTGTGTGAAGACAGCGTGTGTGTGTGTGTGTGTGTGTGTGTACATTTATATGTATGTATATGTGTATATAATAAAAATAATAAAGAATATCTAATTTCTGCCTAGTAGAGGTAGGCAGATGTCTTCAACTGAGGCCAACCTGGTCTACATAGTGAATTCCAGGACAGCAAGAGCTACATAGTGAGAACTTTTCTCAAAACAAAACAAAAAAGGAATATCAGATTTCTAAAGAAAGTGAAAAGAAATAAGATTTTAAAATATAGAGGTCGAAGCCAGGCATAATGGCACATGTATGTAATCACAATACTCAGAAAGTAAGACAGATAAGAATATCATGATGTTTATCCTGGCCTATGTAATAAGACCATAGTTCTAGCAAACTATACATTGGAGTAGAATGAAGAGGATAACAACTCTGATTCCCATACTCATGAGTTTGTAGATCCTAGCTCTCCTGGTTATGTTTACTTTTAGGTTGTGGGGTTTTGTTGTTGTTGCTGTTGCTGTTTGTTTTTGTTGTTCTTGGATGTTTGTTTTTTGTTTGGTTTGGCTGTTGTTTGTTTTTTTGTGATGGTCTCATTTCATATTCCTGACTGGCTTAGAACTCCTGGAGTTCTAAGAAGCCTGTCTCTGCTTCTGCTTCCTGAGTGCTGAGATTAAAGGCGTGCACCACCACGCCCATTTGTGTAATTTTCTGTTGCTATACTCAGAAGTTAAAGTACTACTGTGAAGATACTCATCTCTGTCCTGAAAAAGGAAGAATGCTTCTGTAATTGCAAAAAAATAAGCACTATGATCAACAAATTAGAGGTGTTGATTACTTCCTAATAGTGGTAGTAATTACAAAGCAAACAGGAGAGGCTATGCTGCTTTGATGTTACCATCTCATGAATTGGGAGGATACTATAAAGATATAATTCTATTGGCATTACATACCAAAATGAGAATCAGTAGAGTCCCAGGATGGAGAAGAACATTGGATTGACCTAGAACTACCACCAAGTCTTATCCTTGAACTTACTGTGTATCAAAGTATGGCCTTAAATTTCCAGATTCTCCTTTCTTTATAAATCCTGGGGTTAGAGACATATGCCACCACATTCAGCTACTTTGTCTCCTTTTTAGTTCACAGTAAGGAACCAGTTACATAATCAAGGTCTCCACTTATCAGAGTTAAGGGATGAAAGTAGTCAGCCACCATGCCTTCCTCTCCCTTCCCATCCCCTTTCCTCCTTTTCTTTTCCTAGCTTTCCCTTTTTTTCTTCCTTTAAGATAGGGCCTAACTTGGAAATCAGAGATCCATGTGCCTCTGCCCCCTGAGTGCTGGGGTTAAAGGCAAGTGTCACCCAGCCTGGCCTTATGTATTGGTTTTGTGTATTGCAGTATTAATTTGTTTATTGGTTTCTTACAGATTTTGGAATTTTTTTTTTTGTTTTTACATTTTTTTTCCTGTTTTTTTGTTTTGTTTTGTTGTTGTTTTGTTTTTCTTTAGATAGGGACTAGATAGCCCAGGCTGTTCTCTTATCTTTGTTCCAATGAGTGCTGGGATTACAGGTGTGTTCTACCTCATCTGTTTTTCAGTTTTTCTCTTGATAGTCATACAGTGGTAGAAGATCAGACCTACTACATGAGAGGTAGGTTTCAGATTGGGAATCCTAGATTCAGTGCTTTATAGGCCATAGGATTATTTTTGGTGGTTTTTCTTATTATTTTTTATTTAGCAATCATCCTCTTACTATTTTTTCCCCCTCTTTTGAGACAGGGTTTCTCTGAGAAATCTTGGGTATTCTGGGACTCACTCTATAGATACAGGCTGGCCTCGAACTCAACAGAGATCTGCCTGCCTTTGGATACCAAGCACTTAGATTAAAGGCGTGTGCCACTACTGCCCAGCCATTCATCTCTTTTTAAATTATGTTGTAAACATGTATATGTGCACATCCGAAAATTAATTTTTGAGTGATAAGCACTGTGCTTGCTTTGGAGGTCAGAGGATAACCTCAGGTCTCAGGTATCAGTCCTTGCCTTCCATCTTGTTTAAGAGAGGGTCTCTGTTTAGTTTTGGGGCACTGCTTGTGTCAAACTAGCTGGTTTATGAACTTCTAGAATTCTCTGGTCTACCATCTCTCAATTTGCTGAAGCAGGACTAGAATTACAAAGGGCCTGACTTTCTTTGTTTGTTTTGCATGGGTTCTGGGGATTCAGACTTAGGCCCTCACTGCTATGCAACAAGCGCTTTTGAGACAGGTTCTCACTAAATATAAGTACCCTTGATTGGCCTAGAATTTGTCATGTATACCAGGTTGACCCCAAACTCCAAGATCTGCTTGCCTCTGTCTCAGGAGTGTTAGGATTAAAGCTGTGTGCCATTATGCTTAAGTCTGGTTTTGTTTGTTTGCTTGGGTTTTTTTTTTTGAATGATAATATTCACATAATGAAAATGTGCAAAAACCAAAAAACAACTACTGAGCTGGCTCGGTAGGTAAAGACACTTACTGCTAAGCCTGATGACCTACCTGAGTTGGATCCTTAGGTCCTGAATGATAAAAGGAGAAGCCAACTCCCACAAGCTGTCCTCTGAGCTTCATGCATGCATCTGTCATGTATCTGCACTCACACAAACTGAATGAAGGAATGATTTTTTTGTTTGCTTTTTTTTTTTTTTGGTTTTTCAAGACAGGGTTTCTCTGTGTAGTCCTTCTGACTGTCCTAGAACTCACTCTGTAGACCAGGCTGGCCTTGAACTCAGAAATCCACCTGCCTCTGCCTCCCAAATGCTGAGATTAAAGGCGTGTACCACCACTGCCCAGCTGAATGTAATTTTTTTAAACCAAAAATATTTGTGTGTGTGTGTGTGCGCGTGTGCGCGCACGAGTGTACGTGAGTGTATGCATGCATGTATGTTTACAACAAATAAGACATTTTATGTAAATTTCCTTCTCTAAAGACATTGAGTTCATCCCCATTGTGTAATGGTTCCATACCCTAGAATTACAGAACTAGGTTATGTAATAATGATTTGGTAAGCTACATAATAACATATGTTTTAAACTTTTATTTTTCAGTTTTGATGAAGCAAGAACAAAGAGAAGATAATGATTTGTCTTCAATTCCATCTTTGCCTGTGCCTCATTCTGCGCAGACGCAGAGGCCTTCCTCAGATACAGGGCACCCCCATGATAGTGCATTGTCAGCACCGAGAAGCTTGGTTTGTCCAATGCAGCCAGCATACGCATCTATGATCACCTCCACCCATTTGCCACAGTTGCAATGTAGAGATGAGGGTGCTGGCAAAGAACAGCACATAATACCATCTTCAGTCATGCACCAGCCTTGTCAAATTACACCAACATCTCCTATGAGGTCTTCCTATCAGTCTATGCAGACTAATATGTATAATGGTCCAACTTGTCTTCCTATGAATCCTGCCTCTAGTCAAGAATTTGATCCAGTTTTGTTTCAGCAGGATGCAGCTCTTTCTAGTTTAGTAAATCTTGACTGTCAACCACTATCACCAATACCATTTCATTCTTTAAATTCAGATGCAACAGGACATCTCTTGGCACATTCACCTCATTCTATGCAAACCCCACCTCATCTGCAGTCAATGGGATACCATTGTTCACATGCAGGACAAAGATCTCTTTCTTCTCCAGTGGCAGACCAGGTCACAGGTCAGCCTTCTTCTCATTTACAGCCTATTACATATTGTCCTTCACATCCAGGATCTGCTACAGCAGCTTCCCCAGCAGCCTCTCATCCCCTGGCTAGTTCACCGATTTCTGGACCATCATCCCCTCAGCTGCAGCCTATGCCTTATCAATCTCCTAGCTCAGGAACTGCCTCGTCACCATCTCCAGCTACCAGAATGCATTCTGGACAGCACTCAACTCAAGCACAAAGTACAGGCCAAGGAGGTCTTTCTGTACCTTCATCCTTAGTATGTCACAGTTTGTGTGACCCAGCATCATTTCAACCTGGTGGTGCAGTTGTGAGCATTAAACCTGAACCTGAAGATCAAGAACCTAACTTTGCAACTATTGGTCTACAGGATATCACTTTAGATGATGGTAAGTCCCATCTCCTCCCTACCTCTCCCTACTTACCCTACCTTGTGAATGTGTGTGCTTATGTGTGTTAGACTGGCCTTGAACTTATTGTATCATAAAGAGTAACTAAATTTCTGATCCTCCCAAGTGTTAAGATTACAAGTATGTACCACCAGACCCATATAGTATTAGAGATTGAACCCTAGGACTGGTGTGGGGCAGGAGTTCAGTTCTTGGAGGACTGAAACTCAGTGTCAGCTCAGACTGACTTCAACTATATGGTGATCTTTCTACCTCAGCCTGCTAAATGCTGGAATGACAAAAGTGAGACACCACATATGTTACCTGTAACACCATATATAGTTATCTGTAACCATCATCTAGTGAAAATCCTAAAGATTCTAGAACTGGATATATAATTTTAGTTTTCTCTCTAATTCTATATTAATCTGTCTTAGGAAAATAATTCTAGAGCAGCTGTCTAGAACAGGAACTGACCTAGACCTAGCTTATCTCCTGTTACAGGTTTGTAGATGTACCAGATCCATTCCATAATGAAGAAACTGTCATTAAATGTCAGGTCATAGGGCTGAAGTGTTGTCTCTCCAACTAGCTCATAATTTAATTAACCCATTTATTCTAGTCTAAGTCTACCACATGGCTATTACCAATTCTCAGTTTCATACGTCTCACTGTATCCCAGAGTTCCTCTCTTCCTATGAGAACTCTCACCTCCTATTCCCTACCTCAGCTCCTTGGCCAATCAGCTTTTTATTGGCAGGTGATGTTTCCATAACAGTACACAAAAGAATCTCTACACACACCCCTGACAGTTTATAACTTGACACTCCAGACCCAAAGGATCCAGTGCCTTCGCTTTTGTAGGTACTGTATGTAGTGCACAGACATACACACAAGCAAAATACTCATATACATAAAATTAAAAAAAAATTAAATGTAAAATCGTAAGTACAAAGGGCAAAGAAGACAATATGTAACCTGTAAGTTTCGGGGGCCTTCTGTTCACACCTAATATCTGATTATAGGCAGTAGGAATTACTCTAACTGTATTAGTTAGGGTTTTACTGCTGTGAACAGACACCATGACCAATGCAAGTTTTATAAAAGACAACATTTAATTGAGGCTGGCTTACAGGTTCAGAGGTTCAGTCCATTGTCATCAAGGCAGAAACATGGCAGTATCCAGGCAGGCATGGTGCAGAGGAGCTGAGGATTCTATATCTTTATCCAAAGGAAGCCAGGAACAGACTGGGCATCCTCAGGCATCCAGGAAGAAGATCTCTAAGCCCAACCCCACAGTGACACACTTCCTTCAACAAGGCCACACCTTCTAATAGTGCCACTCCCTGGGATGAACATATACAAACCACCACACTAACCAAAGTATAAAAGATCCATATTACAGCCGGGCAGTGGTGGTGCATGCCTTTAATCCCAGCACTTGGGAAGCAGAGGCAGGTGGATTTCTGAGTTCAAGGTCAGCCTGGTCTACAGAGTGAGTTCCAGGACAGCCAGGGCTACACAGAGAAACCCTGCCTTGAAAAACCAAAAAAACAAAACAAAATCCATATTAGAAGGTTAGCAGAGATGTGTATGACAGATTTTATAGGAAGGATTTCACAAGGTTTCCATATTTGAAGATGAATGTATATTTTTAGTAAATTTGAATCAATGGGCAACTCACATAATAAAAGCAGATTTGCTAGGGAGAGTAACTTTTTGGCAAGGAAACAAATAATACAGTAGGAGATAGTTTTCAAAGACATGAGGGAGATATCCCATGTCCTTGCTGTAAACATAAAATGTGTATGTTAACTAGAGGAATTTGAAGTAGCATCTTTCTATTGTCTATTTCCTGTTATCTGATTCATTCCTTAACATTTCTGCTACTTCTGAGTAGTGTACAGAGTGTCACACTAGTTGTAGTTATTGCAGTAGAGCCCAGGCTAGATTCAGATTTGTTTATTCTAGACTTAACTCTTGTACCACTACAGCTGTGGCTCAGTATGATATGGATGGTAAGAGCTCTTTGCTAAAGGTAAGGTATGTATAGAATGCCTTGGGTTTTTGTTTGTTAATTTGTTTTAAGAAGAGGTCTCACTATGTAGCCCAACCTGGACTTCCTCAGCTTCATAGAGGATGGCTAGTTTGGGCTACATTTTGAAACTGTATCAAACAAGCAATAACAACAAAAAAACACAATCTAAAAAACTAACAAAGAAAACATTCCCAGATCGAAGCATCATAGAAGACAGACTGGCTATTGAATTTTCTCATTGCCACCTATTGGAGAACTTGATAAAAGTTGACTGATGTCAAGCTATAACTGGTGGGGGAAAAGTAAACAGTACTCTGGGCACCTCAGATAATAAACTGTAAACTCTTCAAGTGAATTTCTTTTCAGATGCACATTCTAGGCTAGTGTATTACTGTAGAGCCAAATTCCCAGCCATTTGTCACTTGACTTGTTTGGATTTTCTGTTGTTTTTTAAGACAGGATTTTACTATACAAAGAGTGCTGGCCTTGTTGAGATCCACCTGCCTTTGCATCCCAAGTACTAGGTAGGATGAAAGATGTGTACTTCTACACTTGGCCCATTTGTCTGCTCTGAGCCTTTCTATGATTTTAAGGCCTGCCTGGTCTACAGGGTGAATTCCAGGATAGTCAGGGCTGCACAGAGAAACCCTGTCTTGAAAGAAAAAAAAAATACTTGGGGAAAAAACCCTGTGCTCCAGATTTTGGACCAATTGATATAATTAAAACATGATTTTTATAACATATAGAAATACAGTTAAGGCCGGGCGGTGGTGGCGCACGCCTTTAATCCCAGCACTTGGGAGGCAGAGGCAGGAGGATTTCTGAGTTCGAGGCCAGCCTGGTCTACAAAGTGAGTTCCAGGACAGCCAGGGCTACACAGAGAAACCCTGTCTTGAAAACCCAAAAAAGAAAAAAAAAATACAGTTAAGGTTTAAACTTTTTTTTTGTTTTGTTTTGTTTGTTTTTTTTTCAAGACAGGATTTCTCTGTGTAGCCCTGGCTGTCCTGGAGCTCACTCTGTAGACCAGGCTGGGTTCGAACTCAGAAATCCGCCTGCCTCTGCCTCCCAAGTGCTGGGATTAAAGGCATGCGCCACCACTGCCCGGCTTAAGGTTTAAACTTTTAAATTAAGATTATTTTATTGTATAAAAGTATCTTTTACTCATCTGAAGTAATTATTGTCTTGGAGGCTTACTGCTGAATAAGCTCACCCTTTCTAGCTCTTTCTGATGGTTCAAACTAATTTCTCCCAGCTTTCTGACTGAATTGCTCTGCTTGACCTTAGACTAACTCTAGCAGCCTATCTAATCTTCTGGCTCCTTCCCATTCTCTGTAAAATGGCCCCGTAAACTTGCCGCCTCTGCACCATCTGAATTAAACTCAATAACAAACTCAACTCCTGCACTGCACTGACTCCCAGCTCAGCTTTGCAGAGTACCAAACTTAACTGACTGAACTTACAGAACTGCCCTCCAATTAGCAGTCACCTTCAAACATCACTGCTTCCTTCTACAAACTAACCTTACTTCCATTGTTTGGGGTTAAAGGTGTGCACTAAGGGCATGTTTGTATTCCAGCCAGAGGGATTAAAGGTGTGTGGTCCCTTGCCAGAGCAGCCATGTTACTGGATTAAAATTCCTCTGTGGTATTGTAAAACTGGACTAGTGGTTCTTTGCTTTAATTTGTGATTGAGCTAACTAAATTCTGTTAAAACTGTCCTTTAGTTTTTTCCTCCTATTGTCTTCCTTTCTTCTTAGACTAACAGAAGCACAGCTGCAGCTCTTCCATCAGAGAAGAGGCTGCACATTTCATGTAGTTCAAACTGCTGTTGTGGTGAGACGGCTGCTGCTGGCCCTGAATGTAGGGCAGGTGAGGATTTGACAGTTAACACTCTAGATACCACTCAGCTGCTTCAGGCCTCTATAAGTGTTGCTTATAGCCCAGATTCATCTTGAATTCATAACTACCCTACCTCTGGCTTTCAAATGCTGAAATTATAGATGTCTGCAACAATGCCTGGGTTAACAAATATCTTTTAAAAGCAAAGGAGTAATAAACACAAGATTCACATGGCTACTTGACAGGGATGTAGAACTGTTGTGGAGGATGAGCAGAAAGATGATATGTCAGTGTTTTGGTGCATTTATTGGATAGTGGTTTCGCTGGTGCTTATTATTTTTATATAAATATTTTATTTATTACATCGTTGTGTATTTGTGTATATGTATATGGTCAGGACAGTCCCTGGAAATGATTGTAGAAGTCAGAAAAGTGGAGTCAGTTCTCTTTCAACCATATGGGTTTCAGGAATCAAACTCAGTACCCAAGTTTGGTGGCCACTACCTTCTAAGCCATCTTGCTGGCCCTAGATAATTATTTAATATTTATTTAATATTCATTTAATTTATTATTTAATAATGTTCTTATTTAATTAATATTTAAGTTATAAAGGAATGGTTTATGTTTATATAATAAATAATAAAGGAAGTCATATGTAGCTAATAGGGAGAGGATATCATCAATGATATAGATAATTATTCCATTTATGGGTCCTAGGAGTTCTAGGAAGGTAGATAATACTGAACATTTCCTTTAACTGAAATACTAGGACCTCTTGTTGGCTATGTACATGTATCATTAGCCTTCAAACATATTTATGATGAAGACTTTTAAAGGTTGAAAGAACTAATAAAGATGCTAACTAACTAATGCTGTGTAGACTGGGAATATATAGTAAAGGATTCAAAACCTTAAGATTCTACCACCCTGGAATATGCAGTAAAAAAATAGTTTCAGCTAGGTGTGAAACTATTATACCTTTAATCCCAGTGTTTGGGAGGAAGAAGCAGAAGGATCTCTGCCATAGTGAGTTGCAGGACAGCCAGGAATATAAAATAAAGAGACCTTGTCTAAAAAGAAGAAACAAAGGAAGCAAGCAAGCAAGGAGGAAAAAATAGAAGAAAAAGAATGCAAAATTAATTTCTAGATCCAGTGAAGAAATATTTGATGTTATATCAAGTGAGTTTATGTATCTCCAGAAAAACAATTCAGTTTATAGCCTTTCTTATTAAAAAAAAATGCTGCATATGGTGGCATGCACATTTTTAATCCCAGTGCTGGAGAGGCAGAGGTATGCAGATCTCTGAGTTTGAAGCACACCTGGGTTACATAGTGCGTTCTAGGACACCAGAGCTACATATTGAGACTCTGTCTCAAAAAACAAAACAAACCCAAAAATTAATTTTTGTGTGTGTGCATTGTTTTGTCTGTATGTGTGTCTGTGTACCACAGTGTGTTCCTGGTACCCTCACATTCCTTACAACTGAGGATATAGATAGTTGTGAGCTGCCATGTGTGTGCTTGGAAATGAACCCCAGTTCATTCTATTCTATTTTACAGTTTGTATCCTCTTTTCAAGTTACTTAGATGGATTTTTTTAAATTTGTTTGTTGTGGTTGTTTAGATTTATTTATTTATTTATTTATTTATTTGTTTATTTATTTATTTAATATACACAGTGCCCTGTTTTTATGCACACTGGAAAAAGGCATCAGATTCCATCACAGACGGTTGTGAGCCACCATGTGGTTGCTGGGAATTAAACTCAGGACCTCTGAAAGAGCAGTCAGTGCTCTTAACCTCTGAGCCATCTCTTCAGCCCCTCATTTGTTTATTTTTTTTAACACAGGGTTTCTCTGTGTAGCCCTGGCTGTCCTGGAACTCACTCTGTAGACCAGGCTGGTCTCAAACTCACAAAAGATCCTCTTGTCTTTGCCTCCCAAGTGCTGGGATTAAAGGCATGCGCCAGTACCACCTGGCTTGAAGATGGATTATTACTAGGGTAAAACGTTTTGTTTTGGGAGCTGGTTCTTTTATTCTTATGCCTTTGGTAATATTCCTTGTGTTGTGGAAGTGATGGTAAACATATCTCATTTAGAGGACTGGAGAGATTCCTTAGAGGATAAAAGCTTCAGTACCCACAATAGCTGACAACCACCTGTACCTCCAGGTGGAGAGGATCTGATGCCCTCTTCTGGGCTCCTGGGGCACTGCATGCATGGGATGCACAAACAAAATCTCAAGAAAAGATGCCTCATTTAAACCTGAGCATTCAACAGTAACTTATTCTTCAACTCATTAATGAGTTATGCCCCACCCCCGAGAAATCCCAAAAGAATATTTTAACAAGCAGAAGGAATTTTGCAATATTAGCAAGATAAACCAATCTGATCATAAGCCTTTTGCTTTTCTAGGAAATGCCAACGTAATTGGCCACACCTACGCTAACATTACAGTGAATCCAAGTATGGATTAGGTAAATCCCAACTAATTCTCAGTTATCTCATTTTCAGGGTTGTAGCCCATCCAGAGTAGTTGAACTGAACTCATTGGGACTTCAGGTGGTTCGAACAATACCTTCAGAAACGGAGAGACTCATTATAAACAGGTTCAAGAGGATGTAACTAAGTTATTGGATGAAAAGGCATAGGATCAGTCAACTCCTCTCCACTTAGCATAAATACCAGACACAAAACAGGTAGCATTTAAAGCCATCAAGATTCTTTTCCCATTGACTACATGGCTCTTCCATCTGTGCTTTCCCTCTCCCTGCTCTTGGCTACCTTCCTTATCCTCCAGCCACTGTTGTGCTGAGGTCGCCTCCAGGCTCTGGAGATTTCGGCCATTGAAAGGTCAATGTGTGTAGCCCACACAGCCACCCACAAGTCCACCCCACAACTCCTCCGCTGCCTGTTTGTACCTGCAGTGCTGCTTGTTTTTTTGTTTTTGTTTGTTTTTTCCTTAATGTAAAGCAGCTAAACCTAAAGCAAGAATGGGAACATTCTCTTACTCCTCAACCCTTCTCATCACTTTCTGAAGTAGCCAAACACTGTCTTTTTTCTTCAGGAAACCAAGGACATGTCTCTTGAACATAGTCTAAGAATTGGTGAAGCTACAGTGCTTCCATTCTACTTCTAAGGTTTCCCAAAATCTTCCAATGTACCAACATATAACTCCCTAGCTCTAGATTCTACTTGGTAACAAATCACTGCCTGTCTCTAAATTCTACTTGTCCCAGTGTTTTATACCTAATTGAAATGTGTTCCCTTCTATTACCTGTGTCTTTATCCTTAGTTCTTCCCTTTATTTATTTCATTACCTGTGTAAGCATGCTTCTTACAGCAGCATTCTTTTGGGTGGTCAATAAGAGTTCCCTGTAAAAACCAAAAAAAAAGAGTTCCCTGTAGTTGTGTGTCCATGTTCACGTCCCTGATCAGGACCCCATCCAGGTACCACTTTACTTGGTCCTTGCACAACTCTAGGGACTTGGCCTGACTGGGGCAGTAGAGGAATGAAGAAACAGCAGATATGAACACACAGGAAAGCTGGGGTTGGGTGGACTTGGGTTCTCTGATAAAGAAACCTCAGTACTCCAGAAACTCACCATGTTTATTATAGACTGATGAGCAAAGAAGCAGGGTTCTTGTACACAGCTGAATTGACAAGATGGGTTTAGCTAATCTCAGTAGGAACAGTTTCTTTAGGGGAACAGTCTGGATGGAGAAAGCTATGGTGAATATTTTCCTGTTGGTGCCAGTGGAAATCAGAAGAGGGTTTCAGATCCTTTCAACCTGGAGTTACAGATGTTCGTCTATAAGAGTGACAAGTACTCTTTACCACAGAGCTATCTCTCTAGCCTAATACTCTTTTTTTTTTTGAAACACAATCTCATGCAGTTTAGAGTGTCCTTGAACTAGCTGTATAGCTGGGGCTGGCCTTGAACTGATCTTTCTGCCTTCACTTAGTAAGTGTTGGGATTGTAGGCTTATACTGTTGGGACAACTTTTTTTCTTTGTTGAGACAGGGTTTCTTTGTGTAGCTCTTGGAACTAGCTCTGTACACCAGGCTGTCCTAGGACTAAGAAAGAGATCTGCCTCCAAGTGCTGGGACTAAAAGTGTACACCACCCAACTTGCATCTACATTTTTAAAGGAGATTCTATGGTTTTCTTATGTGTTTGTTTTGTTTTGTAGCACTGTAGATGGATCCCAAGGCTTTGTGTATGCTAGGCAGTTATCTACCACTGAGTCATACCCCCAACCTTCTTATAGCATCTGTCTGATTTTGATACTGGGTAGTACCTTAAAGTGAGGAGTTATTCTGCGCTCGGTCGCGCTCTCTCTCTCTCTCTCTCTCTCTCTCTCTCTCACTCACTCACTCAGTAGGGAAGTTGAGTGAAAAAGATCACTCTTATTTTTTCAAGATTTATTTTTAATTATGTGTGGTGAGTGTGTGGGTGAGTATTTGTACATGAGCCTTTGGAGTCTAGAAAAGGTCCCTGGAGGTAGAGTTTCAGGCCTGATAGGATTCTGAGGATCAAATGCTTTCCACAAAACACCATCTTGAAGTACGACCAACTTACCCAAGTCCCAAAAGGCCTCAGTGTCTGCTGGCCTCTTCTCTTGTTCCTATATTTACTTCTAATATATATGTTGATTTACCCAAAGTCACACATCATCTCACCTACACTTCGAAGTTTGTTTTGGGGGATTACTTTTACAAGATTGGGCGCTCTCAGAAAGGATAATTTTAATTGATCTCTTGAAAAAAAAAACCAGCAACTTGAGGCAGTAAAATAAATTACATGACAGAGTTTTTGAGTTTGTTTTGTTTTTAACTCCCTTATGAGAGTACATTTACTACAAATTTGCTCATCTTATGCTTGCTTAAAATAATGGTATTAAGGGCTGGAGAGATGGCTCAGCAGTTAATAGCACTGACTGCTCTTCCAAAGGTCCTGAGTTCAAATCTCAGCAACCACATGGTAGCTCACAGCCATCCGTAATGAGATCTGATACCCTCTTCTGGTGTGTCTGAAGACAGCTACAGTGTACTTACATATAATAATAAATCATTATAATAAATAAATCTTTGGGAGCAAGCAGGGCCAGAGCGAGCAGGGCTGAAAAGAGAAGAAAAAGTGTCTGAAAACAGCTATATTATACTTGTATATAATAAATAAATCTTTTTTAAAAAGATAAGGGTATTAATTAATGTTTATGGTTGCTGCATACAAATTCTTTCCTTCAAAAGTTGAATTCTTATGTTTGAAGTTGTACAATAAAGGCCCAGAATAGTTCTTATAGGCCAGAGGAACTTCTTTTTTTATCTACTGTGATAACTTAAAACTGAATTTACCTTCTTAAAGCCATTAAAAACATTACCTTTTTTTTTTTTTTTTTTTTTTTTTTTTTTGGTTTTTTCGAGACAGGGTTTCTCTGTGTAGCCCTGGCTGGCCTGGAACTCACTCTGTAGACCAGGCTGGCCTCGAACTCAGAAATCCGCCTGCCTCTGCCTCCCAAAACATTACCTTTTTAATTAAAAATCATCTATAATGCCTGGCAGATATTTATGGTGGCAAATTCCTTTAATCCCAGCACTCAAGAGGCAGAGGCAGGTGGATCTCCAAGTTCCAGGCCAGCTTGGTCTACAAAGTGAATTCTAGAACAGCCAGGGCTATACAGAGAAAGCCTGTCTAAAAAAAAGAGAACAACAAAGAATTCATCCATTACCTAAACTATCTGGACTCCAGTATTAGATTGTCTAGTAAAATATGGTGAGCCATTATATGTAACAGAAATTGATAAGTAAAGGAGAGTTTAATTCCTTTTACTCAGAAAACAAAATAGAAAACAATACTGGGGCAGTTAGGGGATTAAGTTCACCCTCTGGTTTGTTCCATTCAGTAGTGATGTTGTCTTCTTTGACACAGACCAGTTTATATCTGACTTGGAACACCAGCCATCAGGTTCAACAGAGAAATGGCCTAATCACAGTGAGTTCTCATATCCAGTTCCTTTCTGGAGAATCTAGAGGGTGAGTGTTGATTGAAATGTATCATTGTTCTTGTACACTAGTCTGGTATTTGCATGCCATGGCTGGATTTGCATGTACTACAAAGGAGGGGTGTGCACAGGCATCTTCATGGTAGGCCCCTTCGTTGTCTTTGTAGGTACACTTTCACTTTTACACTAAGGCTCTTACACCTGATCTGCAAATTTTAGTTCTAGATTTTTTTGCTTTTGTTTTGTTTTGACAAGGTTTCTCTCTGCCCTGGCTGTTCTACGACTACTCTCTGTACACCAAGCTGACCTGGAACTCAGAAATCTACCTGCCTCTGTCTCCTGAATGCTGGGATTAAAGGCACGTACTGATACTACCTGGCTTAAGAGTTTAGTCTAGTTTTAATAAGAGGCGAGTGTTTAACTAGATTTGTTAGAACAAAGGAGACAAACCGGGAGGTGGTGGCGCACGCCTTTAATCCCAGCACTTGGGAGGCAGAGGCAGGAGGATTTCTGAGTTCGAGGCCAGCCTGGTCTACAAAGTGAGTTCCAGGACAGCCAGGGCTACACAGAGAAACCCTGTCTCGAAAAACCAAAAAAAATAAAAGAACAAAGGAGATGTCTTAGTGTATATAAACTTTATGGCTTGAGTACTTAGTAAGTTTGTTTGCTAAGCTGGTGAAATAACTCAGTGGGTAAAGGTCCCTGCCTCTGGCCTAGTCTGAGTTTAACCCCTAAGATCATGTGGAAGAAGAAAACTAGCTCCCTCGAGTTCTTCACTAACCTCCATGAATGCACTGTGGCATGTGCTGTGGGCAAGCGCACGCACGCGCATACACACACACACACACACACACACACACACACTCTGAATACAGTTTTTTAAAAAATAAAGTTTAGTTGCTGAGTGTTAAGTCTATACAGTTCAGATCAAATACTCCTAAGTATTCCACAAGACTGTGTGGAATAGAAGTAAAGCAGAAAATTGTGTCCACTTTTTAGAGATAACCTAGAATATTCATCCTTGGTCTGCCTTTAGACCCATATTTGTGCTCCTGTCGTTCATCTGTGGCTCTACTTGGGTTTTTTTTTTTTTTTTTTTTTTTGTTTTTTTTTGTTTTTTTCGAGACACGGTTTCTCTATGTAGCCCTGGCTGTCCTGGAACTCACTTTGTAGACCAGGCTGGCCTTGAACTCAGAAATCCTCCTGCCTCTGCCTTCCAAGTGCTGGGATTAAAGGCGTGCGCCACCACCGCCCTGCCCTGTGGCTCTACTTGGAAGAACGCCAAAGCCATAGTAACAGCATAGGTTCTGTGAAGTAGGGACGAGGTCTTTGGCCTCAGTCTCAATGCTGTCCACAGTCCTCACTATTAGAGCAGCTCCTTTTTCAGGTTCTTTTTTTTTTTTTTTGGTTTTTCGAGACAGGGTTTCTCTGTGTAGCCCTGGCTGTCCTGGAACTCACTTTGTAGACCAGGCTGGCCTCGAACTCAGAAATCCTCCTGCCTCTGCCTTCCAAGTGCTGGGATTAAAGGCGTGCGCCACCACCGCCCGGCCTTTTTCAGGTTCTTTTAGAGACACTTAAAGTTTGTAGGTGAGCATTCAAGGACCAACTGGAAAAGGTAGTGAGAGTGTCTCGGAATTGGACTTTGTTTGTTGTCATCTCCTCCACTCTTTCTTCTTCTAGGATAATCTCCCTATGTAGCCCTGGCTGGCCTAGTACTTGCTATTTAGATCAAGCTGTCCTTGAACTCAGAGAGCTGCTTCTGCCTCTGCCTCCACCTCCAAATACTAGGATTAAAGATATATGCCACTAAGCTCCACCCATAAAAGAAAATTATAACAGTGCTTGTCTAGCATGTAGAGAAGTCCAGGGTTCAGTCCTCAGTGCTGGGGAGAAGGGAAGCATGTGATAGAAATTAAAAATATGAGCCAGGCGGTGGTGGCGCACGCCTTTAATCCCAGCACTTGGGAGGCAGAGGCAGGAGGATTTCTGAGTTCGAGGCCAGCCTGGTCTACAGAGTGAGTTCCAGGACAGCCAGGGCTACACAGAGAAACCCTGTCTCGAAAAACCAAAAAAAAAAAAGAAATTAAAAATATGTAGATTCCAATTACTTAAATGGCATTTGATTTTAAGATTGTTCTCTTATGCATATGGGTAGTTTGCTTACTTATATTTCTGTGTACCACATGTTTGCCATGTGTGCCCTTGAAGGCCAGAAAACTGCACTCCTTCTTCTGGAACTAGAATTATAGATACTGTCAGTTGCTATTAACTTACATTTAGAAAAGGCTTTAGGTGGCATGATTAATATTCAGGATTTTAAGATTTTTATAAAATTCTATTTTTGGATCTTGCTGTATGTACACTACATGTGTATGGTATCTTTAGAAAACAAAAGAGCATTGGACCCCTGGAATTGGAGTTACATATGACTTTGCACTACCACATGGGTACTGGAAATGGAACCTATCGCCTTTTTTTTTTTTTTTTTAGTTTTTTTGAGACAGGGTTTCTCTGTATGGCCCTGGCTGTCCTGGAACTCACTCTGTAGACCAGGCTGGCCTCGAACTCAGAAATCCGCCTGCCTCTGGGATGGGGATTAAAGGCATGTGCCACCACTGCCTGGCTGGAACCTATTGCCTTTGCAAGAACAGCCTACACTCCTGAGCCATCTCTCCAGCCCCAGTATTCTAGGAGTCTGAGATCTCTTGATTATCAGATAAAACCTTAGAACCCTGGATTTCTAGCTTCTTTCAAAAGCTGGGACTACTCTGCTATCACATAATTCCTGTCTAACTGTGGTAGAAACAGAAGTGTTAATTAGAGGAGGATGTATGTCTTAATTAGAGTTACTATTGCTATGATGAAACACCATGACCAAATGCAGACTGGGGAAGAAACAGTCTTTTCACTCACAGAAACAGTTCATCATCAAAAGCAGTTAGAACCAGCAGGATCTGAAGCAGGGACAGACGGAACCTGGAGGCAGGAGCTGATGTAGAGGCCATGGAGGAATTCTGCTTGCTGGTTTGCTCCCTGTGGCTTTCTCAGCCTGTTCTCTATAGAATCCAGGACTACCAGCCCAGGGGTGGCTCTACCCACGATTGACTGGGCCCTTCCACTTCAATCACTAATTATGAAAATGCCCTACATGTTTGCCTGTACCCTGAATTTTGGAAGCATTTTCTCAATTGAGAAAATATACTCATCTCTCAAATAATTCTAGCTTGTGTCAAGTTAACAGAAAATTAACACAGTATGGAAAACTCTACAGAATTATAGCTAAAAGACTTTAAATAATTTAGTGCTGGGAGTGGTTGGTGTGTATCTTTAGTTCCAGCCTGCACTTGGCAGGCAGAGTTATACTTATGGATCTCTGTGAGTTCAAGGTCTGCTCGGTCTCCGTAGTGAGTTCTAGTTCTAGTGTTTAACCCCATGTTCTTCCCATATGTAGATCACCAATTTGTCAATAATGGTGTTCATCACTATTTATGCTAGTTT
This sequence comes from Tokudaia tokunoshimensis, assembly GCA_036184795.1. NCBI lineage: Eukaryota > Metazoa > Chordata > Mammalia > Rodentia > Muridae > Tokudaia > Tokudaia tokunoshimensis. The sequence goes on from BTHU01000020.1 coordinate 33,173,263, forward strand.
TTAAAAAAAGTATGTGTGTATAGCTAGTATATACAGTGCTCAGTGGTTATGAGCTCTTCCAGGGAACCTCATACCCTTTTCTGACTTCTTCAGGCACTGTTTACCACACATGTGCTAAACAGACAGATGTGGGAAAACACAGATGATAATGACTTTTTAAAAATATGTTAAGCTGTGAAAGAATTAGATATAGAAGGGGATGTGAGATCTAATTTTTATTTGTTTGCTTGTTGTTTGAGATGCTGACTTATTCAGATTAAGTAAACAGAAGATCCAGGAGTAGAACTGATAGTGACTAATGGAAAGTAGATTGATAGAGAGGGGTCTTGCTACGAATCTGGCAAAGGAGTACATGTAGAAGAATGAATCACATGATTTATAACTTTAGAGCACAAGTTTAGTCCCAAGAGTAGCTTTTTTGGGCTATCAATAAATGAGATTTGTTAAAGATAAACTGCCTCTTCTGCGGGGCTAGGGATGTAACTTAGTCATAGAGCTCATGGAGCATGCAGGAGGCTCTGTGTATGCTCCATGGCAAGAGTTGGGGGAAGCTTCTGAGTTTCGGATCTTAACCCAAATTGAAAAAAAGTATTTTTCAAATGTCAGCTTTCACGATAGGCAAAGGTACAGACTACTACTTGAATGCTATTTCAAGTACCATGTAGTGTAGTCTCAACTTCAGATTTACTGTTTGTAGAATGGGTGGTTAATTGGTTGGTTGTTTAGTTTGGTTTTCAAGACAAGGTTTCTCTGTGTAGCCCTGACTGTCATAGAACTCTGTAGACCATGCTGGCCTTGAACTCACAGAGATCCATCTGCCTCTGCTTGTATAGTCCAAACTGACAGTTTTTGGTTTTTTTGTTTTTGTTTTTGAGACAAGATTTCTCTGGATAGCTTTGACTGGTCTGGAACTCACTCTGTAGACCAGACTGGCCAGGGATCTACCTGCCTCTGCTTACCAAGGGCTGGAATTAAAGGTGTGCACCACCACTCCTGGCTCTGACTTTCAACTCTCAGTCTTCCTACCTTTGCCTCCTAAGAACAGAATGGCATCTTTTTGGGGGGATAGGGTTTTACCATGTAGCTTTAGCTTGCTATATAGACCAAGCTGGCCTCTGACTTAAGAGATCTACGTGCCTCTGCCTCCTGTGAGCTGGGATTACCAGGCCAGGTCAGAATGAAATCTTAACTATTAATATTACATCTCCCTTAATTGGTCGTGGAAAAAAAATGTAGCACTTTTTCTTTACCTAGTGTTAGAACCCTTAGTGTAAAAAGTGAAGGTTATCTTCTGGTTATCTTCTATATTTTCAATATATTCTATAGTTGGAAGCCTTATAGAGTTCAGGATTATATAGTACTTTTAAGATTGTATTTATTTATTTCTATGTATATGAGTACTCTTGTCTGCATGTATGCCTGCATGCCAGAAAGGCATCAGATTCCCAGTACAGATGGTTGTAAGCCACCCACCATATGGTTGCTGGGAATTGAACTCAGGGCCTCTAGAAGAGCAGCCAGTACTCTTAACTACTGGGCTATCTCTCTAGCCTATCAGGGTAAATTTTAAATTATATTAAGACTGGGGACATGGCTCAAATATGAACATGAACTTGAGTGTCTAGTGGTAAGAACAGAATTAACCAACTATGGGTCTAGGAATAGGCTTACTCTACAGTTCTAGCTGGTTGAGGGGATGAAGCAGGAAGATCATCTAAACTAAAGAATTAGAGACTAAACAACATGGCAAAACTATGTCTCAAAAAATTTTTTTGAAAGGCACTTGGAAAATAGGAGCAGGAGGGTCAGTTGCATGCATAGCAAGCTTGAGACTGCCAGGGAAGTAGGGGACACTGTCTCAAACAACATAAAAGTAAGAACAAAAAAGAAAGGATGAAAATTAAAATGTTGAAAAAGCTTAGGCTGATTGTCTGCTTAAGATACCTGGTATCACACACCTTTGAGGAAGTGGATATCTGAATTCAAGGCCAGTGTGATCTACAAAGTGAGACCCTGTCTCAATAAATAAATTAATACAAAAAGGAGCTGGGCATGGTAGCACACACCTTTAATTCTAGCATTCAAGAGTCAGGAGGATCCCTGAGTTCACGCCAGAACTAAGACATGGAGGGACGCATAGAGAACCTGTCTCAGAATACCAAAAACAAAGAAGAAAATGGCACAGTAGGGATATAAATATCTCTTTTACCATCTGAAAATGGTAGAAACATGTAAAGCATCTTGTATAATTTATGAACTATGATACAGATAAGTGAATGGATATAAACATTCAAAATGAAGTGAAAATTGAAGTTGCATCTGGGCATGATGGCACATGCTTGTAATCCCAGGAGGGAAGGGGTAGAGAGAAGAGAAGAGGGAGGGACAGAGAGTTATGAATGAGCATATGAATAGGCAAAAGGAGAGGGAGAGAGGGAAGGAGAGAGAGAAAAAGAGAGAGAGAGAATGAGAATGTATGAATATGTGTGTGTATGTTTCACTCCTCACTCTCCACCTTATTATTTTAAGACAAGCTAAAATATTCAAGCTAGGCAGACAGCTAACAAGCCCCAGAGATCATCCTGTGGCTGAAATCAGATCAGCTTGCTCTCTAGTCAGAAATAGTTAATTTTTTTCTTTTTCTTTGATTTTTATTTTATTTTATGTACATTGGTGTTGTGTCTGCCTGTATGTCTGTGTGACATACAACCAGGGAATGCCAGATCCCCTGGAACTGGAGTTACAACCAGTTGTGAGCTGCCATGTTTGTGTTGGGAATTGAACTTAGTTCCTTTGGAAGAGCAACCCAAACTGGGGATCCTTCTGTTCCAGTCTCGAGACTGCTCAGAGTGCTCTTAACTACTGCGCCATCTCTCCAACCCCAGAAATAGTGATCTTAAAAAGGAAAATTATATGGACTTACTTTTTTAATCCATTTGTGCATATACATATACATATACATATATATATGTGTGGAATCTCTAAAATTTTTAAATGACTTCTTTTGTATAAGTGTTTTGCCTGCATGTATGTATGCACATTACGTGCACACCTGGGGAAGCTGGAAGAGGGCATTGGATCCCCTAGAACTGGAGTTACAGATGGCTGTGAGCTGCCATGTGGGTGCTGGGAACTAAACTAGGGTCTTCTGTAAAAGCAGTAAGTGCTCTTTACTACTAAGTCATCTCTTCTGCCTCCAGGAATGGAATCGTGGGAGCACGGTCTGTCTGTCTGTCTGTCTAGATCGGCTTCCTGAGTACTGGGGATTACATGTGTGAACCACCACACCCAGCTTTCTTTTTTTCTTTCAAATGGAAATTTATGGCATTTGTCTCACAGACATTGTGCTTTCTGAGGTATTGGGCACATTAGAGAAAGCAAGAGCCTGTATTTAGAAGGGACTGCATATATACAAATGCTCCCACATAATAAAGGGTCCATGTATAATAATAGTAATAATAATAATAACAATCGCCGTCTCTGTGGCGCAATCGGTTAGCGCGTTCGGCTGTTAACCGAAAGGTTGGTGGTTCGAGCCCACCCAGGGACGACAGACAGCCAGGCTTTGCCGGGCGGTGGTGGCGCACGCCTTTAATCCCAGCACTTGGGAGGCAGAGGCAGGAGGATTTCTGAGTTCGAGGCCAGCCTGGTCTACAAAGTGAGTTCCAGGACAGCCAGGGCTACACAGAGAAACCCTGTCTCGAAAAACAAAACAAAAAAATAATAATAATAATAACAGTAGTAATAATAATAATAATAATAATAATAGAGGGACAAGACAACAAAGCTCCCCCCAAAGCTTGGTGGTTCACTCTGGCTAAAACATTTCTTTCACTTTATATTCTTAGGTGGCACTGTGGGAAACCAAAAGGGAAAACTTTCCCAGAGGAATTCAAAGTAGGAAAAGTTAGAATAAGGTGAATATTTACTTTTTAAAGATTTTGAAAATATTTTATGTGTATGGGTTTTGCCTGCATGTATGCCTTGTACTACATCCATGCCTCAGAAGAGGCAAGGCATTGGATCAGAAGTTACCCCTGAACGTTTATTTTTTACAGTACCTATCAGCTCTGCTTGTAGCATGAGCTTTTGGAGTGAGGTTAAGAATGTTTCTGTGGGAGCTAAGGAGATGACTCAGCAGTAAAGAGCACTTGCTAGGCAGTAGGGCCACATGTCTTTAAAGATTTATTTATTTTATGTGAGTGCTCTATCTACATGTATACACATACATGTACATATACCAGAAAAGGGCATAAAATCCCAGTTAGATGGTTGTGAGCCACCATGTGGTTGCTGGGAATTGAACTCAGGACCTCTGGAAGAGCAGACAGTGCTCTTAACCACTGAGCCATCTCTCCAGCTCCCCACCACCACCACCACTACACACGCACGTACGTATGCACGCACGCATGCACCTCTCTCTAATCCCAGCACTTGAGAGGCAAAGGCAGACGGATCTCTGAGTTCAAGGCCAGCCTAACCTACAGAGCAAGTTCCAGGAGACTTGGATTTGATTACTAGCACCCACATTGTGGTTCACAGCCATCTGTAACTCCATATTTCTAAAGGATCTCTTCTGACCTCCACCAGCACCAGGCATAAAGTGCATGGTGTGCAGACATTCATACACATAAAATATATTTTAACAAAAGGTTGCCAGTTCTCAGCCATTACTTTTAAAGTCCAAACTGAAATCAGCAGGAAGAAAGGGGCACCTTCAGCCTCATGCTTTCATCTTAGTGTTGGTCAGCTCTGGAACAAGCAACTGTCAAGTGCTGCCTTTACCTTTACTCAAAGCCATCAGAAGGAAATTGTCTAAGAGAGGAAAAGAAAACCTCATAAGATATTCCTTTGAAGTTGCTAATCACTCTTCTTTTTCTTTTTTAGTGAACGAGATTATTGGGAGAGACATGTCCCAGATTTCTGTTTCCCAAGCCCCAGAGGTGATCAGAGACACTCCTTCCAGGTCCGGCGTCCCCAGATCTGATGAGCTCTAACAGTGCTCAGTGAAGCTTTGTGCCCACCACCAACTGCTTAGCTTGCTTCTCTCCCGGAACTTAAGTTTCCAACCAGACTTCAGAATCTGTTGCAGGAGTTGGACTCACTGTGGGAAAAGCAGCATTCCTTCACCTTAAGCCTTGGGCAGATTTTGTAAAACAGGAACAGCATCAACTGTTTAAGCTATGGGAAAATGAGCTTTGCTTTTATATATATATATATATATATATATATTTAAATAGGATACTTTTATATGATGGGTGCTTTGAGTGTGACTGCAGCAGGCTCTATTTCAGAGGTTCTGCTCTTGCAGATGACCTGGTTGCATAGCTAGGATTAGTAATTTGTACTGCTTTCTGGTCATTTGAAGAGCTCTTTAGTTTTGATGATATTTTTAAAATAGAACTTTTGATAAAAACCTTCCAGATACAGACAAAAAAATTATCCTAAGCCCACACTTTCACCTCAGAAATTTAGCATGCATCCTGAAGCCTTTCATAGAATCATAGGAAATAAAGCCAAATGTAGCTCATACTCTATAAAATAAGTGCTAGGTAAATTGAGACCATTCCATCGTTGAAGTGTTGGGATACGAATACATTCCAGGGCACAGCCTCTGTAACTTCAGGCAGTTATCAAGCAGTCTCTCCTCCAGCTCCATGGTCAAGCTTTTTCCTCCCCTCAGGACCTTGGGTCAAATGGTCATTTGTAAGGTGAATTTCAAAGGTAGGGTTTTAGCTTAGGTTGTTATTTTCTACCTAACTTTTCAAGTGAGAGCCTCTGCCTTTAGTCTGTAGTCCTTGAAGCAAGTATCCTGATAGTTTAAGGCTTTGCAGTTTTAACTCCTTGAGGCCAGGCCAGAAGTGTTAGAAGCTAAGTATGAATGAACTGTGTAATAGGAGAGACAGAGAAAATGCAGGACTCCAGTTGAGAAGGCTTTAAGATTCACATGGCATGGAAGGCTTAATCTCCTGCTTATAGCCTGCAATGATTCTGTCCCATGGTGTCCTGGCTGTATGATTTAAAAACCAGCCTTTCCTCTACAAAGCATTGAGACACATCCAGAAATGAGGTGGTATCAGACCTGTCCTTCCACACCAAAGACACCATGGTGCTGCTTGTGAGGTCTGTGTCCAAGGCAGGGCCAGCAGAGACTCCAGCCTGCTGTCTACCAAAGGACTGTTCCCAGACCCTGCCTTTACCCTTCCCTTTTAATGTCCCTGAATTTTACAGTCTGTTTTCAAATGAAATATTATACTTTCATTCATTCAGGAAGCATATTGAGTGCCTATAAGTGAGACACTGTGCTGCACTGGCTGAAGACTTAATGCTGTTACTCTAGTTAATTGTGTCCCTTGATAGTAGGGGCTTCTTTACTAAGGCTATATCAGGCCTCAGGAGCTGACCTGTTGTCTACCACTCTAGTAAGCAGGGTAGGAGGTACTGATTCGAGATGAGAGAAGTATGTGTTTGTTTTTAACACGATGCTTTTACATTTTTCCCCTAAAACTAGTTAGAGAACAGTCTTATCAGCAAATTGCTCTGGCCACTCTTGGAGCTAGATATTTTCCAAATTTCTCTGAAGGTGAGTTTTATATCAGTGAGTATGAATAGTGAGATTTGCTTTAGGGCCCCATGGTTGGTAGTCCACAGCTTCCTCTAAAGGGCATTGGCCTCTCAGGTGAACTTGCAGAGACTTGGCCAAATTTGCTTCCTCTTTCCCCTGGGCCAGTTGCCTCATATGGGGTTATTGCAAGACCCCTTGGGGGTGCTGCTTTGCTGCCTTCAAGAATAAAAGCCTCTATGATCCAGAGTTGCTATGCACCAAATTTTGATGCCTTTTAAATACCTTGATGCCTGTAGCATTAGAAATGCTTTCCTATTTAAAACTGGTTAGTTTTTAAAGTAGAGCTTTGTATTCTGTGTAATGGTTTTATATTAGCTTTGTATAAGCTTTCATGGAAGAGTCATATTTTTTGGCTTTGTAGATAAAGACTTAAATTTTTGTGCAAAATAGTGGTGGTAAAGCACACATCCATTGGACTATGCAAAATGATTTCTAGTAGCAGCACTGAGCAGCTGGCCATTTGCTAGCACACGCCCTTTCCTCTCACCTGTGCTAGAGCTTGGGCCAAGGAATGAAGGAGCAGCCTTCTGCTTACTAGAAAAATGTTTGGGTTCACATGTGGTGCTGCTGCCCTAGGTACTACCCACCAACACCCAGGGCCAGCCAGTATCACCAGACCTCTGCTGGGCCTAGCCAAGAAGCCCAGTTTTTAACATGTAGAACACATGTGTAGAACGGATGTGTAGGTGAAGAAATTGGTTCTTGGTTATGTTTACAGCACTTGGGATTGTGTTTTCTTGTACATTTTGTATTTTAAAATCTTTTATGGGAGTGCAGTGCTCCTTATACACATACAAAGGGAAGATGAGCCAGCAGTTCAGGCTCCTCCTCAGTTACAGTGCTGAAAAATAAACAGTGACAGAGCCACAGTCTCCTTGAAATCTGAATTTTTCTCCATCTGGGGCTGGTGTGGAGCCCTCTGGGCCAAAGGCTCTGTGACTTTTTAAAAGTCCACTTGACCAGGAACTTTCATTTGCTTTACAAGATAAGAGTTCAAAATTCCTTCTAAGGCTTGAGTTCTGCACCCTTTAATCAGTGCAAAGGACATGTCATGGTGTTTGCTGGTTTCTGGACAACTGGTCTTCCAAGTATTGCAAGAAAAGTTGGCACAGTCCCCTTTAACCTGAGTTTACATGTGCTACCTGCCCTCTGGTATTCACTGGCAGCACAATCTAGAATAGCTTGGGGTTTTGTTTATGGTAGGGTGCTATACAGCCTTGGCTAGACTAGAATTTTCTATGTAGAGCAGACTGGATTTGAACTTGAGGCAGTCCTCCTGTCTCTGCCTCCTGAGTGCTGGGGTTACAGGCATGAACTGTTCAGCTAGTGGTTGGTCATCCCAAACTCCTTGGGCCTGGTTGGAACAGGGTCAGGATACTTATTGTGAAGCCATCCCTGGCACTTCTGAATCCAGGTATCCCGAGGGTGCGTGCTGACTTGATGCCTTCCTGCCTCCTGGTGGGGCCCCTAGATAGGCTCAGGTGAACTCCTCAGTCGCCCAGGAGTCATAAATATTAAAGGTACCAGGCCTGCTGTGCATCCTTCTAACCCAGTATTTGAGGGCCAAAGACAAATGGAAGGTTTTCTGGTTGTCACACCATCAGGAATGGAGCCTCCCCATCACATCCAGCCCTGCCTGTAAGGTAGCCATCATCATAAGCAGGCAGAAAAACAGGGGATATGGGAGGAAGGAGAGTGGTGCTGAGCTTGGTCTTTTCCAGGTGCCTTTTAGAGCTTTGACAAGCCAGAAAGAAGCAGCTGGATTGAGGGCGCTCTGGACTCAGGAGAGGCTTGTTAGCTGGGGACATCAGCTCATTCTGCTTCCTGGTTTCCTCTTCTACAAACACACCCACTCCTTAGGGGCTTGTAACACAGTGCGAGGTGGGTCACCAACAGGCAACAGAGTGGTGTAGTCATCAGGAGCCAGCTGCAGAAATAACATGTATTTAGGGGTTGGAGCTCCAGGCTCAGCCAGGCCCTCGAGCCCTCCCTACAACACAACCTCACCTGGTAGGCCTGAAAGACACTGAGCAGGTCCTTCATGCCAGCTGTGTATGGGACCCCCTGCATTCGGACCAGGGCTCCTGGCTGTGACAACATTGTGGTGGGTGTAGAGGCCAAGGCAGTAGGAGGTGTGGTGAGGTAGCCCACAGTAGTGGGAGAGACTGGGGGGCTAGGGTGGGAGAGACAGGAACTTAGTTACATATCCCATCTATAGCCTAGACCAAGACCATCCTCTCCCATACCTGTGCCTTTTGTTTGATCCTTTGTACTTTCTGAACACTCTGCCTCTACCGTGATATCCTTGGTCTGTTAGCCCACACCCAGTTAACTCCCTTCCCATCTCAAAATGAATTCTGATTTTTAACAGATCTTGGATTATTTCAACCAGAAATGAGTCAGGATCTTTCCCCAAGTGGTTACAGGAGGTCTGAGGCTGTCTAAGCAGCAAGATACCTGGGGTAGTAGGCTGTGTAGTTCATGTAGAGTTGAGTGGCTGGCCCTGGGTAGTAGGCAAGAGTTGTGGCGGCAGCGGGTACCCTGGCAGCTGGAAGCAGCGCAGAAGAGGGATATAGTGCTGTCGTCTCTGTGGGAATGAGGGCTGGGGTGGCCTGGAAGGTGGCGTAGGTAGGTGGTGAGAGGCCTAGAGACAAGTGAAGAGCACATTTATAGAGAGCCCACAGCTACCCTGGATAGGGTAACTGGAAATGGAATAGAAAGTGGTAGCTTAGGACAACCTGACTCCCCACATGCTTCTTCCTCTAGCCCAAGAAGCACTCACAGGGCAGTTTGCAGGGTGGAGGGGACATGCCACTGCGGCTCAGGGAACCCCCCATCAGCACACGGCTCATCTCCTCTGTGGAACAAGGGACTACTTCCACGTAACGTTCTTTCATCATCTTCTTGTGGCACCGCTGGGCAGCAGCCAGAGCGCGCTCCACTGACATCATCTGGATGAAGGCATCACCAGATGGCCGACCCTGTGCATACCACCTTGTAAGCAGTTTGTCACATATAAAAGTGCCTTCTAAAAACATCCATGTAGGTGCCCTTCCTAACGGTAGTCTCACCTGTTGGTTGAGCACCATATGTACACCGTGAGGCCGTATGTCAGCTGCAGCCTCTCCTAGAAAACTCAGAATGTCTTCAATAGTGGCTGTGTAAGGCAGGCCTCGAAGGCGTACACAGTCCCTTCCGGTTCCTCCTGCCAGTGGAAAGGGAATGGGCAGCAGCGGAGCAGTCAGTGTGGGAAGGAGTGGACTGGATGCATAGCGGTTAAGGACCTAGTAAGAAAAGCAGTAAGTTTAGCATGCTAAGTAGGGGACCCAAGGCACATGCTGAAGAATCAGCACATCGGGCCACGAGGAGCCTTGAGTGCTTACCTGCTGCACCTCAGCTGCGGTGCTCCTGAAGAGTTCAATGTATCGCTTACCCAGCATGCCTTTGTGCCTGCGCAGAGCAGCCTGTGCCAGTTCCTCACAGGCAAAGAGAGCAAAGGCATCTCCAGTAGGCCTGCCATCAGGGTGGCGCACAAAGAGCAGCCCATCAGCACCCCCAGTCACTGGGCATTCGGGCCCCAGGAAGCCTAGAACATCTGTTGGCCCGGCTGAAAAGGGTAGTCCCCGTAGCCTCAGGATCACTTGATCTTCCCGTGATAGGAAGCGGGCCACCTCTAGTGATGTGCCTAGGTTGGAAGGACAGGAGTCCCTTGCTGATTTAATCCTTGTAGCACGCACCCACAGGGGACCAAGAGACAATGAGTGTGGGGAATGGGATACAGATCAAGACAAAAGAGAACTAGGGCCTTCGATGGGCAGGGCACACTCACCCCCTGCGATCTTTACAAATTCCTCCCCTGTGGCTTTATATACCTGCAGGTAGAGAAAGTAGCCTATAGGTCTCAGTCCTTACTCAGCTTTACCCTGCTCCACTTCTAGCCAAAAGCCCCACCTCAATATAGCGGACACCCATGTGGTGTTTGTGTCTCTGCAGCGCTAGGTCCCTCTGCTCGCTGTCCACGAATCGGATGAGGGCCTCGCCATTTCTGCGGCCCTGGGCGTTGAGACAGAGGGCCACACCACCCCTGTGGAGCCGGTGTCATTAGTGCCTCCTGGGTAGGCTTTGCCTCCTTACCCCTCCCATCCTGCCACACCCACCTGGCAATGTTGAGCCCTTTGAAGAATCGAGCCACATCCTGGTCTGATGACTGCCAGGGCAACCCACGGGCCCGTACTACAGTCTCATTGTCCACCACATCAGCTTTGCTGCTATGGGGGCAGGGCGCAGGGTCAGAACTGTCCAGACACTGTCACCCCCATCCCTGCTCCCACACTCACCAAGGCCCCGTCTCATATTTCTGCTTTACCACCTCTGGCTTCGAGAACAACTGACCTGAGAGGAGATGGCATGGGGGTCAGCAGGGTCTGGTGGAGGAAGTCTCCCCACCAAGCTCTGCAAAAATAGGACAGGTGAGGGGATTGAGGAGGTGACAGAGGGGTTTCCACCTTGTGTTCTCTTAGAAGGTCACAAGTCTGCAAGAGGACTTGGAGGAAGTAATGGGCATTCACCCAACCCTGAAAGTAGCTGACAAGCAGGGCAAGAATCTTACCATTGGGCCCTTCAAGTAGGTGGAGAATAACAGCTACCATAGTCTTCACTTCCCAGACCCCAAAGTCATCTTCGGTAGCATCTGTTTCTAGTCCCAAGTCTATAGGCAGAGAAGTGACAACTGAGGTCCACGTCCATACATTCCACATCACACCCAAACACCCACAGAATCCTGGCAAAGACTACTTATGGCCCAGTTCATACATGTACCTACAGGTCCTCAGACCAAACACAGACATGTCCACATTCCAAATGTATCCCAGCATAGATGCAGATATGGGTATCCTAAAGAATGAGGCCAAAACATAGACTTGCCTACATTAATACAACCCATACAGCATCGTGCATATGCTCTATAGTCACCCCTCCACCTTAATTCTGATGGGTCACAGATACCCTGTGCCATGGTGCCCACTGTGAGGTCTCTGGCGGAGCAGGTGCTTGGGTGCTGCATATGGAATTCTCTGCGGAGGTCGTAGAAGGAGAAGAAGGTGTCGGGGAGCACCAGGTTCTGGGAGCACATGGGGGAGTGGGGATGAATAGGTAACCTAAGGTGTTTAGGGGCCTTGGGAACCCAACCGTACCCGTGTGCGCTCTCTCAATGACATACCTTCCTGGAAGCCTCAGGATGCAGAACCTGTCGCAGCAGCAGCTGCCCATCAGTGCAGAGCACATAGGGGCCCCCGCCCAGCAGAGCCACATCCCGGCTCACCAGCTGTGAGAACTGGGGACAGGGAGTGGAGATTCAGACATAGATTCACAGCTAGGCAGCTGAAACTGGGGGTAGGAGGAGGGAGGGACTCAGGCTGCAAAGCTGGTTCATCAGGATGTTCAACCCTACCCTGCCTGGGAAGTAGAAGGCCTTGCCCTAAATCCCAGGCTCCTAATCCCCACCCCTGCCCTAGTCCACTGTCACCTCCTCTAGGCCAAATGAGACCAGTCGCACATAAACCAAGCCCCCATCAAACACACTCCAGGAGTCTGGAGTCGGGCCAGAGCAAACACCTGGTGGAGTGAGGCAAGCAGGTGGGGAGGGGAGGGGCAGAGCAGGTTAAACCTGTCCTGGACCAGGCGCCACCCTCAGACAGGCGGGGGAGGTTCGCACCTGCCCGAGGGCCAAAAGGCCCATGGTCAATGGCAGCCCCGCCCCTTGGTCTGACCAACCCAGGAACAGAGAAACACCAAGGACAGAGCTTCATCTTGGACACTAGCAGCAGCCTGAGCTTTGACCCACACCCAATCGACCGACTGGCACTGAACTGTTTGCTCATAGAGGGGGTGGCACTCTGAAGGCTATCCAGCACGATCCTGTCCTTTCCCTGGCAATTCTGTGACATTTTTCAATCTAAGGCCGACAGAACAAGGCACCCAGATTTTCTCCAACACTCTCCCAGGTGAGCAGTAGGCCTGGAGCCCTCCTGTCACAAGGCTCAGATTCAGCATCTGTAGGTTTCCTCTTTCAGAACCAGAGTTGAAAGAGGAAAGAATCTAAGCTTATAAACGACTTACACTCATTACAATTCAGTCATGGGGTGAGTGAGCAGTGCAGACAGGGAGTCTTGGCCAGGGCGGGGAGTGGGTGGGAGGGGGCATGCCCCTAGGCCTTTGCGCTCAGCGGGCAGGTAGCCCCTAGATACTGTACGGACAGCACCCACCCACGCCTGGCCAGTCGGCTGGGACAGGCCTAAACCAGTCGCCCTCACCTAGAGGCGTCTGCCCCTGAGGCAGACACCGCCCGACGCCCTCGCTTCAGCGGTTCCCAGGAGAGACCAAGTGATCTAACGCCAAACCTGAGCCCCTCGACCCTATTTCTGAGGCGTCCTCTGCTAGGGGAGTGGGAGGGAGAGGAGGGGACCTCGGGGGTGGATCCCTCAGCCGCTATTGTCAACTCCCTCAGCAGGAGTGGATGCCTGTAAAGGTTGGAAGGTAAGGTGTCTCTGGGAATGGCCTAGCCCGCGTCCACGCGGTAGTCGCTCAAAAGTTTCAAACAAAATCCTGTCCTACTGTCCGTGGCAGTGGGTCGCGTCGCTCCGGGCCTCCCCTCCTGCCCTCCCCCTCCCACGGTGGGGGTAGTGTCCCCGCCACCTCGCAGTTCCACCACCCACGCGGGCCCCCACGCTCACCTGCTGCAACACCTTGTCCAGGGACTCCGCCCGCGCTAGGCTGTCTGCGCTGAGTCCGCTCGCCTCGCGGCACTGTGGACTCAGGGCAGCCGCCTCGGCGCGAACTAGCGATTTGTGCAGCGTCCCCACCTAAAAGCACCAGGGGTAACCCAATGAACCGCTGTGCCTCAAAAGGCCCTGAAGAGTCCTGAGGTTCCCCCCTTTCCACCCTACCTGTCGGCTGCGCAGCTCCACCACTTGCCAAACTAGAAGGATTAAGTCGGTCTCGTCCGAGCCTAGGTCCGGCCCCAGCGCACCAGCAGTGGCCCCGAACAAAACAACCAGCGACTGGGGTTCGGGACAGGGGTCTGTGGCGGAGTCTATTGCGGGATCTGGGCCCGGGGGTGGGGGCGGCGGCGGCGGCGGCGGAGTCATGGCCACAGAGGAAGGGGGCGCTCGGCCACACACACGCGGACCGACGAGGCGCACGCACGTACCGACCGACAGCAGACAGTCGAGCTTGGGCGGGATCCGGTGTGTTGGGGGCGGCACCTGCGGCGGGGCGTAGTGGGAGCTGCAGAGACCCGCCCGCAGTGCCCTTTGGGGCTGGGCGGCGCGGCTGCCGATCCCAGCCTACACCGGCGAGTTACCTGCGACCCGGAGAGGCCACGTGATCAGGGCGGCCCAGGAACCTCGCGGGAGGGCCAGAACCCTGCCCAGGAGGCAAGAGCTCACTTCTGCAGGGGCGTGCGCTCGGCGGCTGGAGTCCCACCTCTTAGAGCTGTCCTGCGAGACTCCTGGGACGGATTCATTCTTCCTCCTACTTCCTCTCCAGCAGGCACTATGAGTCCTCCGCGAAAGAATGTCCAGGATCATTGGCCTTTTTCCATTCCGCAAGGGTCATGCGAGACCCGTGGAAGTCAAGAGGAGGCCATCTAGGGACTGTAAGGGTCGCGACGTCTGGCTTGAGGTTAATGGAAGTTACAAAGGGTCAAAAGCCGACAGTGTGCGCTACCAGGTATCCACTGGAAGGTGGTGGGAGAGATCCGTTGGGGAAAGGGAGGGCATGCGGTAAAGATCAAGGGTTCTTAGAACTGTGGGCGGTCACTAGAGATCACAGAGAAGGACGTGCCCATACAGGTGTTAGAGTCGGGTCGGCGTAGTGCTGGCAATGCAAAGCGCAAGTTACTGTGGACCTGAAGGCTCAGGCCTTGATGCCAGGGTAGGAGAACCTCTCCTCAAACCCTAGAGAGCTGTATCCTAAATGAGGCTGTGTCAGCTGGAAGGGGTCTGGAGGCTCAGCCTAACAACCCCACTTGGGGTTTGCCTGCTTGTTTTTCTCTTTCTTGGATGTTAGAAGTGTTGTCTAAGCCAGGCGGTGGTGGCGCACGCCTTTAATCCCAGCACTTGGGAGGCAGAGGCAGGAGGATTTCTGAGTTCGAGGCCAGCCTGGTCTACAAAGTGAGTTCCAGGACAGCCAGGGCTACACAGAGAAACCCTGTCTCGAAAGAGAAAAAAAAAAAAAAAGAAGTGTTGTCTAAGCCGGGCGGTGGTGGCGCTCGCCTTTAATGCCAGCACTTGGGAGGCAGAGGCAGGAGGATTTCTGAGTTCGAGGCTAGCCTGGTCTACAGAGTGAGTTCCAGGACAGCCAGGGCTACACAGAGAAACCCTGTCTCGAAAAACCAAAAAAAAAAAAAAAAAAAAAAAAGAAGTGTTGTCTGGCTATTGAAAACACTCCGGTAGGAGTTGAGCTATGTACGGGAGTCTGCATCCCAACCCAGTTCAGACTAGTCTCATTCGCCCATGAAGTTTATTGTTGTTTCCAGGCCGCCCTGTAGGCTCAGGATAGTTTTCCATCTACTCAACTGTAATCAGTAATCTGGCGAGAGTAAAGACCTAGAGCCTGGCGTGGGATTTAGAATACAGGATGCTGCCGGGCAGTGGTGGCACATGCCTTTAATCCCAGCACTTGGGAGGCAGAGGCAGGTGGATTTCTGAGTTCGAGACCAGCATGGTCTATAGAGTGAGTTCCAGGACCGCCAGGGCTACACAGAGAAACCCTGTCTCAAAAACAAACAAACAAACAAAACGAATACAGGATGCCAAGGCTGTTTGGAAAAGCGAGGTGCTTCCTATCAGTCTTGGATAAAAGGCAGCCCAGAAGCCGGGCGGTGGTGGCGCACGCCTTTAATCCTAGCACTTGGGAGGCAGAGGCAGGCGGATTTCTGAGTTCGAGGCCAGCCTGGTCTACAGAGCGAGTTCCAGGACAGCCAGGGCTATACAGAGAAACCCTGTCTCGAAAAACAAACAAACAAAAAGGAGAAAAAGGCAGCCCAGAACCCGGGTGCATCCCCGACCAAGGAAGGTCGTGCGGAGCCAGAGGACCTAGAACGGATAGTGTGCCTCCGTGATTTTCCCATACTATAGCGCAGGAACACAGTGACCTGATATAGTGGAAAGTGGCCGCTGCGCGCCCTTCTCGCGGCAGCCCACCTGGAGCACGCCTACTCAGTCTCGCTACCACGATAAGCCTGGAATGTCAAATATTTGCTCTAGGAACCCAGCGAAACCATGCGGTAAGGCCCCTCCCCTACTCCCTCCCATTCCGGAGCGCGCCTGCGTCAGTGCAGGCTTTCCGGTAGGACATTCCCTTCCAACTAGTTCCTTCTACCGGCCACCCTCCACCCTCGCCCTGGTCATTTAAACTTCAAGGTCTCCGCTACAGGTTCCGGTTCAGTGAAGCAAAGCCTTGGCCTCCCAAGGAGCTATCCTTGTGCTACCGGTACCGGTTTCTACCCACAACCTCACGGCAAGGCCCCCCCATTCGTTCAACTTGTAGACCTCACCTCCCAATTCTGTGGGATCTCCTTCGACTGTGGGATCCCTTGCTGTCCTGAACGCCCTGGCAAGAAGGCAGTGCCCAGGTTTCTGCAAGGTAAGGAACCTGAAGACTGACAGAACTGGGCGGCTCCATTCAACTCTGGTGCACTCATCCCCATATTAAAACACAATTCCAGAACTTCAAAGTCTTTGGTGTTTTATCACATTTGTTTTCCTGTTGGCCTTTACAAGCCACAGTGCGTGTGTGGAAGTCAGAGAACAGCTTGTGGGAGTTGGTCCTCTCCTTCCACAAAATGGATCCTGGGCACAGAACTCAATCAATCCCTCTAACACCCCCATTTTGTTTTTTATACCTGGCTGTCGTGTACCTATGTACTCCCTAAATAGTAGGACATGACCTTGAAAATCTGATTTTCTTGCCTTCACCTCCCAAGTGCTTAGGAACTCAGCTAGAAGTACCTCTGCATCCAAAAGGCAGAGGCCAGAGGATGGCTACAAGATCCAAGATAGCTTGATCTAAGTTTTGAAAGTTCCAGGCCCTAAATCAACAAAGCCAATAAGATTAGTAGTTGAGCATGGGCTTGTAATCACCACAGGAATACCAGGCCACCTGGAGTTGCTAGTTAAGCAAAAGTAAGTAAATTTTAAAAATTAATTATTTAGCTAGAGGGTGGTGGCTCCTGCCTTTAGTCCCAGGAGTGGGGAAGCAGAGGCAGGCAGATCTCTTAGTTTGAGGCCAACCAGAGCTACAGAGACAGAGAAACCCTGTCTGGAAAAACAAAAGACAAAACTGTTTAAAGTGTGGTAATACATGCCTTTAATTCCAGTAGAGACCAGTGGATTTCTGTGAGATCAAGGCTTGCCTAGTCTAGGACAGCCTGCATGCAGAGACCCTGCCTGTCCTAGATCACACTATCATTTTTTTTTAAATTTTAAAGATGTATTTATTATATGTGAGTACACTGTTTTCAGGCACTCCAGAAGTTTGATCTCTCGTTACAGATGGTTGTGAGCCACCATGTGGTTACTGGGATTTGAACTCAGGACCTTCAGAAAAGCAGTCAGTGCTCTTAACCACTGAGCCATCTCACCAGCCCACACTATCATTTAATAGACAACCTTGTACTCCTTACTCTACCCTATGAAGCAAACTTATAACACTTTCTTCAAGACCCTGTCTGTGTACTAAGTTTTGTTTACTTATTTATTTACTTAGTGATTTTTGACAGTACTGGAACATATTTTGTAGACCAGGCTGGTCTCAAACTCTTAAAAGATCTATTTCTGGCCAGGCGGTGGTGGTGCACACCTTTAATCCTAGCACTTGGGAGGCAGAGGCAGGCGGATTTCTTTTTTTTTTTGGTTTTTCGAGACAGGGTTTTTCTGTGTAGCCCTGGCTGGCCTGGAACTCACTCTGTAGACCAGGCCAGCCTCGAACTCAGAAATCCTCCTGCCTCTGCCTCCCAAGTGCTGGGATTAAAGGCGTGCGCCACCACCGCCCGGCTTTTTTTTTTCATAATTTATTTTTTTTTAAAGATTTATTTATTTATTATATGTAAATACACTGTAGCTGTCTT
Organism: Tokudaia tokunoshimensis; assembly: GCA_036184795.1. Classification (NCBI taxonomy): domain Eukaryota; kingdom Metazoa; phylum Chordata; class Mammalia; order Rodentia; family Muridae; genus Tokudaia; species Tokudaia tokunoshimensis. The sequence continues at coordinate 33,191,016 of BTHU01000020.1, forward strand.
CAGACACTCCAGAAGAGGGCGTCAGATCTCTTTACAGATGGTTGTGAGCCACCATGTGGTTTCTGGGATTTGAACTCAGGACCTTCGGAAGAGCAGTCAATACTGTTAACCGCTGAGCCATCTCTCCAGCCCGGCAGGTGGATTTCTGAGTTCGAGGCCAGCCTGGTCTACAGAGCGAGTTCCAGGACAGCCAGGGCTATACAGAGAAACCCTGTCTTGAAAAATGAAAAAAAAAAAAGAGAGAGAGATATCTATTTCTACCACTCCAGTGCTGGGATTAAAGGCTTGAGACACCATGCCCAACAACTTTCTTTTTGTTGTTATTTAATGTATTTATTTTTAAATTTAACTTGTGTTTTAGTCAGGATTTGTATTTCTGCACAAAACGTCATGACCAAAAAGCAAGTTGGGGAGGAAAGGGTTTATTCAGCTTACACTTCCACATTGCTGTTCATCACCAAAGGAAGTCAGGACAGGGATTCACATAGGGCAGGAACTTAGAGGCAGGAGCTGATGCAGAGACCATAGAGGGTGCTACTTACTGGCTTGCTTCCCCTGGCTTTCTCAGCTTGCTTTCTTATAGAACTAGGATCACCTGCCCAGGGATGGCCCCACCACAAGATAACTACAGCTTGTGCCAAATTGACACACAAAACCAGCCAGTACAAACACGTATGAATATTTTGCCTGCAAGTATATGTTGTGTACCATATGCATGCATGCCTGGTGTTCACAACGATCAGAAGGTGTTAGACCCCCCTGGAACTGAGAGTCACTTGTGGGTGCTGGGAAATGAATCAGGGTCCTCAGTGAGAGCAGTGATGTTCTAACTTTGAAGCCATTTCTTCAGCTGTGCTTCTGCGTTCTATGCCAGCAATAGTAAACTTTCCTGGCTTTTCCTCCCAGCCTGCCTCTACTCTTCAGAGATATTTTTACCTATTAAAGTACCCACTACTATAGCAGGGATTCTCTGTGCAGTCTGAGATTTCTGTACCGATGAGGGTCCCAGTCACAGTCACTGAACAGAGTAAATGAGTCTTATCCCAAACTGCACTCTGGGAAGAAGGGGCCATGCTTCAAGGGAGTGCACAAAGTTCTGTGAAAAATACAGTTGGTCCACTGTCACTCACATGGGTGGGTTGGGAGATGTTGGTATTACTTTTATATTGATTGGAGTGGTGGAAAACTGTCCCCTTCCTTTTTGACCAGAAAATGTCCTGCAAGAGAACAAGATTCGACTAGAGGATTGTTGTTCTTCCTCAGCCGCTTCCAGCTAACCCCTCTTCCAAGAGTCTTCTTGGGTAATTAGAAATAGCCAGCCTGTCCAAGTATTTTTATCTCCGAGTCCTTGCATAAACGCTTAATACCACCAGAGGGCGCTCTGACTCTGTTGCTTTAAGCTGTTTGCGCGAAGAGGGCATTAGAAGGGTGAGGGTAATGTGTTAGAGCTTAAGTCCCTCAGTGGGCAATAACCAAGGATCGAAAGGGAGTGCCTTGATGCTACCAGCCAAGCGGTTCCCTCTGTCTTCAGAATCTACATGTGACTCCTGAGACACAGGATTTAATCTGCTAATCGACAATCTCATACACTCATATAACACATGCTGCTTATACTCAGCCCTGCACCGATTCCTTCCCTCCTCCCACCAAATTCTATTCCACTTCCATGTTTGTTTTGTGTTTTTATAACCCGTTATGATTAACCAGGACCGCCATCATGGACATGGGTATGAAGCTATTCGCTGGAATATTAGAAACACATCAGTGGCTACATTACTGAAGACTATGACTTCTCTCCTAAAGGCCCTGCCCTGGACCAGGTGTGGACCTGTGAGCCCTTCCCCACTATGATTGAATGTTGAAAGGGTCTGTCTTTTTATAGGCTTTATGTAAGCAACTGTAGCTGATATAGGTACCACAGCTGGGACCTGGAGAGATTGCTCAGTGGTTAAGAGTACATTCAATTCCCAGCAACCACTGGTGGCTCACAACCATCTGTAATGGGATCTGATGTCCTCTTCTGGTATGTCTGAAGACAGCTAGAGTGTACTCATACATGAATAAATCTTTAAAAAAAAACAAAAAACAAACAAACAGCTATGTCATGCCCATAAGTCAAAGCTTTTCAGTTTTGGTTTGGTTTTTCAAGACAGGGTTTGTGTTTGGAACTCACTTTGTAGACAAGACCAGGCTGGCCTCGAACTCAGAAATCTGCCTGCCTCTCTGCCTCCCAAGTGCTGGGATTAAAGGCCACCACTGCCTGGTGCCTCCTATGTTCTGAGCTGAATGGCTACTTGGATCAGAGTTTGGCCCCTCATTGACTCCAGGAACATTTGACTTGCTGAGTCTAGAGTGTAAGGAGAACTGATTGACATCCACATGGGCTCGGTGTGGACCACTAAATAGCTCTTGAAATTCTAGTTTTAGTTTGGTACTCTAAACCCAAACATCCATTTGGTCTCTGTAGGGGACCTAGAAGCATAGGTCTATGTGAGGAAGTGGTGGGAACGGTCGGCTATATTCTCACCTGAGGAAGAGAACAAAACTGGACTGGAATCTGGCTTCTAAGTTTATTCCTACTTCCAGGCTTTGCACAGAGTGTGCCTCTCCGTACAGACAGGAACCAGATCCCTTTCTTGGAAATTTGGGAGCTGTGGAGAGGGCACATCACTGGTACATTAATGTGTTAAACATCCGTCATGTGCTAGGAACAGGGCACGCAGATAGCTTGCTCTCCCTGTGATTGTGGCCTAGCGGGAGGCAGGCGAAGGTGCTTCTGCTGAAGTGGGGCGTTTCTGAAGCCTAATGGAAGAGTCCAGCAGGGACACCCTAACTATGGGTGTTGCTGCAGCAAGCTCAGAAGTCCCATAGGATCCTGTTCCAGTCAGCAAGGAAGTCAGAGGCTGAGGGCTGAGTAGGTTTGAGAGAAGGTGAGATTAACAAGGGAAAGGGCCTCATTGGGAATGGACGGGACATCACAGAAGGGTTGTGAGTTAAAGGGTGTATTAATCAGGGTTCGATAGAGTCGCAGAACTTATGGAATGTCTCTATATTGAGAGGATTTATTGGAATGACTTGGAGTCTGCAGTCCAACTAACTCAACAATGGGCAGCTGTGACTGGGAACTCCAAGAATCTAGGAGTTACTCAGTCCCACAAGGCCGGGTGTTTCAGCTGGTCTTCTGTATAAGCTAGAATCCTGAAGAAGTGGGTTCCAACAGATGTGCTGGCAAGTAAGTGCAAGCAGGTGAAGAAGGCCTTCCTTCTATTGTCCTTATGTAGGCCTCCAGCAGAAGGTATGGCCCAGATTAAAGGTGTGTACTACCACGCCTTGATTCAGAACTTGCTCTGTCCCAGACTGACCTTGAATTTAGAGATCTGCTTGCCTCTGTCTCCAGGGATTAAAGGTGTGTACTACCTAGCCTGGGCCTAAGATTTTCATAACCACTACACCTCAAGAACTTGATCAAAGGCCTGTGTTATCCCATGTCAAGATCCAGGTCAGAAGCCTAGGTCTTCCAGCCTCAATATCTGGATCACAAAGTGGGCCTTCCATTTCTGGATTGTAGTTCATTCCAGATGTAGTCAAGTGGACAAACAGGAATAACCACCACAGAGGGGGGAGGAGGAGTGGTGGAGCCCGACTTAAGGATTTATGGTGTCCATGGGCATATGGAGTGCATTCCTCCAGAATAAGGGTGGACACAGGAACACCAGCAGCAGAGAGAGGTATTGTGGGAGAAAGGCAGTAAAGCAGGCAAGACTCATTGACTACCAGATGGTCAGCACCTACTACTCTTTCAAAGGTCCTGAGTTCAAATCCTAGCAACCACATGGTGGCTCACAACCATCTGTAACAAGATTTGACTCTTCTGGAGTGTCTGAAGACAGCTACAGTGTACTTACATATAATAAATAAATCTTTAAAGAAAAACAACAAAAAAACACACACGGGCTGGAGAGATGGCTCAGCGGTTAAGAGTGCTCTTCCAGAGGTCCTGAATTCAATGCCTAGCAACCACGTGGTAGCTCACAACCATCTGTAATGGACTCTGAAGCTCTCTTCTTGTATGTCTAAAGACAGCTATAGTGAACTCATATAAATAAAATAAATAGCCGGGCGGTGGTGGCGCACGCCTTTAATCCCAGCACTTGGGAGGCAGAGGCAGGTGGATTTCTGAGTTCGAGGCCAGCCTGGTCTACAGAGTGAGTTCCAGGATAGCCAGGGCTACACAGAGAAACCCTCTCTCGAAAAACCAAAAAAAAAAAAATAAATAAATAAAATAAAATAAATAAAAACTCTTTAAAATAGCAACAGTGTGTTCATATACAGAAAATAAATAAATAAATCTTTTAAAAAGTCTTAAACACACTCATCTGTATATACCATATATGTATTTATCATATATGCATTATCATATAGATGTGTAGAGTTCAAGATAGTGTCAAGTCTGTGGACAAAGACTGAAGAGATGGCAGGGTCCCTTTGAAAGGTCCCAGCTGCCCATACTATCCCAACCCTGGAGTTATAAAGTTGAAGAATAAATCAGTTGGAGGCCACCCTGGATGTCTTAGTTACTTTTCTATTGCTGTGAAGAAACATCATGACCAAAAGAATCTTGGGAAGAGGGCTGGAGAGACGGCTCAGCAGTTAGAGCACTGACTGCTTTGCCAAGGTCCCAAGTTCAACTCCCAGCAACCACATGGTGGCTCACGACCATCTGTTATGGGATCCGATGCCCTCTTCTAATGTATCTAAAGACAGCTGCAGTGTACTCATATACATAAAATAAACAAATCTTTAAAAAAGAAAAAGAAACTTGGGGAGAAAAGGGTTTATTTGGCTTACATATTAACTACAGCTCACTGAAGGAAGCTAAGGCAGGAACCTGGAGGCAGGAGCTGAATCAGAAACCATGGAGGGGTGCTACTTACTGGCTTATTCCTCATGGCTTCCTCTGTCTGCTCTCTTATAGAACTCAGGACCGCCAGCCCAGGGAGGGACCACCCTCAGTGAGCTGGACTTCCAGTGATCACTAAGAAAATATCCTACAGGCTTAATGGCTCACAGTCTGGTCTTAACTTTTTGTTTCCTTTTTCCTTTCCTTCCCTCCTTTTCTTTCTTTCTTTCTTTCTTTCTTTCTTTCTTTCTTTCTTTCTTTCTTTCTTTCTTTCTTTTTCTTTTTTCCCTCTGCCTCTCAAATGCTGGGATTAAAGGCGTGTGACACCACTGCCCGGCTTCACAGTTTGGTCTTATGGAAGCATTTTTTGAACTGAGGTTCCCTCTTCTCAGAGGGAACTTTTTTTTTGCCAAGTTGACAGAAAACTAGCCAAGACTTCGGGGCCATGTAGTAAGCCTTTGTCTTTAAAAAGAGGGAGGGAGCCCATCTTCTGAGGGAGCACAGTTCCATCAAAGGTCACTGTTAACCATTCCCCTAGTAATCCTGACTCCTAATACTTTGGTGCTTGTGGAGGTAGTGCACCATTAAATCCCAGTTGAAAACAGTGCCACCCTCCCAGGGGCCTGTCATCATCTGAGGCTGCTAGTTTGGCAAGATGTTCATGCAGGCCAATGCCCAGGCTGTCTAAGCAGCTGGCCTCTCCCCACTTCTGACTTCTGACTGTCCCTAGTCTTGGCAGAGTGTCTCTAGGATTCTCTACTGGCCTTCACCAGAACAGTCTACAGCAACCTCCTATGGGTGCTAGAGATTAGAGTGGGGGGCAGTGGGGCCTAAGGTATTGGTTAGTGTGCTTTAAAATGTCCTGTTTTCTGGGGCTAGAGAGATGGCTCAGTAATTATGAGCACTTTGCTCTTCCAGAAGACTACAGTTTGATTCCCAGTACCTATATGGTGCCTCACAACTGCCTGTAACTCTATTCCAGTAGATTGAAGTCCTCTTTCTGACTTCTGCAGGCATCAGGCATGTATGTGATGCACATACATTCATGTGGGCAGAAATATTCATACACCTAAAATAAAACAAATAAATCGCTTAAAAAACTTCCTTTGTTTGTTTGGCTTTTTGGTTTTTTTTTTTTTTTTTGGTTTTTCGAGACAGGGTTTCTCTGTATAGCCCTGGCTATCCTGGAACCCACTCTATAGACCAGGCTGGCCTCAAACTCAGAAATCCTCCTGCCTCTGCCTCCTGAGTGCTGGGATTAAAGGTGTGCGCCACCACTGCCTGGCTTAAAAAACTTCCTAAGCTGTGAGGTGATGGTGCATACCTTTAGTTCCAGCTCTAGGGAGGCAGAGGCAGGTGGATCTCTGTAAGGTTGAGGCCCAGCTTGGTGAGTGCCTGGATAATCAGTTCTTCAGAGAGAAATCCTGTCTCAAGAAACCAAAATAAAATTTAATAAATAAATAACTTCCTATTTTGCTACGGAAACTAAGAATTATTGGCATTAACATGGGTCAGCTGTTTACCAAGAAGAGGGAAAAAGATGTGAAGGGTGGAACAGAAGTCTTGGGACCAAGCAGTGTCCCAGAAGCACAGTTGGCCTTCAGAAGGAAGTATGTGGAAGGTTATTTCTCAGAAGCATTGGTCAATTCACCCCCACAGTGTTGGCACATTACCGGGTGTTGACCCTTTTGCCTAGTCTGCCTGGGCCCCAGCTCCTGGCTCCAGTCTTATGCCCTGCCTGAGTCCCCAGGCACTCGCATGGACAGGGGCTAAAGTGCCAACATGAACTCTTGAGCCCTGTTCTTTGCAGGGGAATCTTATAAATAAATGGTTCAGATTTTCATATCCAAACCACTTCCAACTCTACTCCACATGCCGCACTTATAAATAGAGTGACAGACCATTTGAAACAGGTTGATCTAGCTGCTTCTCCCAGACCTGTTTCTTGGGTCCTACCTGCATTTCTACTGGCAAGGCAGACAGTTTCCTGGGCATAGGCGGCTGTCATAGTCAGGGTTTCTATTTCTGCACAAAAATCATGACCAAGAAACAAGTTGGGAGGGGGCAGAGAAGGGTTTATTCAGCTTACACTTCTATGTTGCTGTTCATCACCAAAGGAAGTCAGGACTGGAACTCAAGCAGGTCAGGAAGCAGGAGCTGATGCAGAGGCCATGGAGGGATGTTTCTTATTGACTTGCTTCCCCTGGATTGCTCAGCTTGCTTGCTTGCTTGCTTGTTTTCTTTCTTTCGATTTATACTGTAGCTATCTTCAGACACACCAGAAGAGGGCATTAGACCCCATTACAGATGGTTGTGAGCCACCATGTGGTTGCTGGGATTTGAACTCAGGACCCCTGGAAGTGCAGTCAGGGCTCTTAACCTCTGAGCCATCTCTCCAGCCCTTTAGCTTTCTTTCTTTCTTTTTTTTTTTTTTGTTTTTTTTTTTGTTTGTTTTTTGAGACAGGGTTTCTCTGTATAGCTCTGGCTGTCCTGGAACTCACTCCGTAGACCAGGCTGGCCTCAAACTCAGAAATCCGCCTGCCTCTGCCTCACAAGTGCAGAGATTAAAGGCGTGCGCCACCACTGCCTGGCCAGCTTGCTTTCTTATAAAACCCAACGTAGGAAGTATTTTAGCCGGGCAGTGGTGGCGCACACCTTTAATCCCAGCACTTGGGAGGCAGAAGTAGGCAGATTTCTGAGTTCGAGGAGGGCCTGGTCTACAGGTCTACAGAGTGAGTTCCAGAACAGCCAGGGCTATACAGTGAAACCCCGTCTCAGAAAAAACAAAAACAAAGCAAACAAACAAAAAACCCCAAGACTACCAGCCCAAAGATGGCATCCCCCACAAGGGGCCCTCCCTGGCCTTGATCACTAATTTAGAATATGCCTTACAGCTGGATCTCATGGAGGCATTTCCTCAAGGGAGACCCCTTTCTCTGTGATAACTCCACGATAACTCCAGCTTGTGTCAAATTGACACAAAACCAGCCAGTACAGCGGCCAAACCTAGGTGCCCCTGAGGATGCCAGTGTAAAGGTTGTATAAGGATCCTGGACAGCTGCTGGTCACCAAAAAACAAATGATCTATATAGGACTAACTTCCTCTTTTCTTGTTTAGAGAGAGGTTGTTCAACCACAGCAAATGATGGACATGTTTTCGGTCCTTCTGGTGTGGAAAGGCTAGGAATTAGGAATGAGAACTACTTGAGTGCACTTTGAGAACTGTATTGTACTGGAATCACGATGAGATGGGATTGTCTAGTAGCAGGACGATAGCTGGGAGACAGGCAGCGTCCATCGGTCGATCGATGTGTTCGGCGTGCAGCCCAGTCCCGGAGGTGGGCATGGGCGGGTGGTGAGCTTCGGTGGGAGGGACGCTCCTGGCGGAGAGTTGCAATTGGTAGAGCCTTAGCAAGAGGCGGGTCCTAATTGACTAGAAGCTGCGAGCAGTGGGGTTGAGCGCGACGCTACGTCCCGTCCTAGGCTCGATCCCGAAGCTCTATAGCAGCCCCTTGGACCTGCGGCCACAGACTCACGCCATGGATCGCCATTTCTGCACTTATCACAAGACCCAGCTCCGGAGTGGCCTCCTGTTCCCCCTGTTTCTACTAATGATGCTGGCAGACCTGGCTCTCCCGGCCCAACGTCACCCCCCGGTGGTGCTGGGTGAGACTTGTGTCTGGTGGGGTGGTGGGTGGATCCTGCAGGATCTAGTGCAGCCTGGGTTTGCTGGGCCGACTACTCTGTTGTGCATCTGCTTTAAGCACGCAACCCAGAGCATTTGGTTCCTAACCTTGATCAGTTCGGTAAGCCCACCTCCCGCCATACTGGGCACGGGTGTGGTCTGGCACCCTCTAAAACATGAGAGCAAAGGGAATTGATAATGCCCGCCTTTCCACTCTACCTAATGTCATCAGCTCCAAACCTTGCCTCGCCATGCCCCCATTTCTTAGCTGGAAAGACTGAAGCAATTCAACCCTACTTCAGCGGGTTCCTAGGTAGTCTCAGAATTGGTCTTAGTCTACTTAGGAGTCATTACCCTCCTACCCTCTGTATTTCACAGGGAATGAGTGGTAGCAAGTTCTCTCCACGCTGTCTCCCAAAATCATTTCTCTTTGCTCTCAGCTTATGGAATTGATGGCATTGACTTTCGAGGAGATGGTTTAAGGGAAACAGGACGGCTAAGGGAAGAGAGGACAGAGGAAAGGGTTGGGACAACAGTCATGAACTGGCGTTAAGAGAGTCAGAGAGCATTTCCCCTACCAGACCTAATTACTCCAGGCTGTACTGAGGCCAGGTGACATTCCCTGCCCACTTGCTCTTCCCTCGCCAATGGCTGTCGGTTTGAGCTGGTGTTTCAGTGGCTAACGTAAATTCCTGTGCTGCTGCTGCTCCTTCTCCTCCTCCTCCCTCCTCTTTTTTTTTTTTTTTTTTTGGTCTTTGACAGGGTTTCTTGTGTAGCTCTGGCTGTCCTCGAACTCTCTATAAACCAGGCTGGCCTTGAACTCGATACCCACCTGCCTCTGTCTCTCAAGGACTAGGATAAAAGGTGTAGGCCACCACACCTAGCTAAGAAACACTCTTTTGAAAAACAAACAAAATTTAGGCATTCTAGGTCAGAAAAGGGTATGGGGGAATTCTGAACCTAGGTTCACTTTGAGATTTGGATCCAGTTGACCTGGCCTTCCTCCAGCTTCCTGGATGGTAGTAACAGTGGCTGTCAGTGACTCTGCAGTCCCAGACTGCACTGGATCTGAGTGAGCGGAGGAGAGCCTTCCTAGAGTAGCGGGAAGTAAGGTTGGTTGGAAGAGAACGGGGAAGGAGGGAGCGGAGGGTGGTGTAGAACTTGTGACTTACTGGGTCATCTGGACTTTACCCTGGGGACCAGCGTGAAGAAGTCACGTGTGAGTGTAAGGAGTTTAAGAATAAGGGCCTTAGCTGGGCGGTGGTGGTGCACGCCTTTAATCCCAGCACTTGGGAGGCAGAGGCAGGAGGATTTCTGAGTTCGAGGCCAGCCTGGTCTACAGAGTGAGTTCCAGGCCAGCCAGGGCTACACAGAGAAACCCTGTCTCGAAAAACCAAAAAAAAAAAAAAAAAAAACAAAGGGCCTTGGCATTGAGATGTGTGCATTCTCTGACCACATACGTGTTTGCGCCTTGAACTCAGAGATCTGCCTGCCTCTCCCTCCCTAGCAGTGGGATTAGAGTGCACTATCACACCTGACTTGTTTGCAACATATTTTTGCTTGGACAGATTGGCACTAACTGCATTCGTTAATCTATCTAGACTTTGCTTATCCTAAATCATAGCAGCGAAGCCTTAGACTCCGAAAGGATCTGGGCATCTGCGCTCTTGGGCATCTTTTCAAGGACTGGGACCGATGCTGTTAACTCAAACCAAAGAGAGCTGTTTCTAGGCACAAAGTGCAGGTCCTGAGTTAGTGGGAGAGGTGGCAGAAAATTGATCTTGGAGCAGTGGGTGGCAAACTGTTTGTATCCCTCTCAGCCTCAGTCTTCTTACCTGTTAAGTGAACAAAGAGGGCCTGCAAGAAGGTTCAAAGGGGATTGGCACCAAGCCTGAAGACCCACGTTCTATCCCCAGATGAAACTGATTCTGGCAAGTTGTCCTCCAGTCTCTGCTTATGTGCTGTGTTGTGTTCTCTTCTTACCCTACACATCCATATAGACGAAGTAAACATAGCTTCACAATGTATATGAAGATAAAGATGACTCTTCCCAGGGTTATTTGAAGTAAAGAATTTGTGTCTGGCTCTTGTCTATGTCTCAGGCACCAAGTAATTAGGAAGGGGCCATTGCTATTTTTAGAGGCCTCAGAGCCTGACCGGAACAAGGGATATCTGCTAGCTTCCTCTTTCACCCATTTCCTCCTCAGTGTATGGAGACATTGCCCAGTCCTCGTGCCCAGTTCACAGGCAGGTCATGTAGAGGCTCCCATGGTGGGAATTTCCTGCTTTGGCACCCACATCATGAGGGGAGTAGAAGGCGTGTGTCTTCCCACGACACTCTGAAGATGCCGGGATAACTGCTCAGACAAGGACATGTGCTATGCTGTGTTCAAAGACACTGTTGAGAAAAGTCAAGGGGCTCTTTATACTGACTGTGGATATTGAAAGGATGTTTTGTCCTCAGGTGATGGTAGCACACCCCTTTGATCCTAGCACTCAGGAGGCAGAAGTAGCCAGATCTGAGTTCTAGGACAGCCAGGGCTACACAGAGAAACCTTTCTAGGAAAAAATGTTGGGGGTGGGGGAGAAGTTGTCCTTTTAAAGTGTTCAGGACGTAGCCCGAAGGAGGTAGGTGGTGACCTGTAAGGTTAACGGGCTTTAAATACTGGAAGTTTAGGGATGGATGTGAGCTTGGGTGTTACCAAGGCCCTAGGGTTTGTGTGGCCCAAAGAGATTGACAAGGGTGGTATCCAGTCATCCTTGGAACTTGGTCACACACCCTGCTCTGTGACTGGTGTGGCATGTTATTGCAAATTAACCATCTGCAGCACACCTAGACCGTGTTAAGGCTTTCCACAGGACCTACCCTCTGGAATGTTCCTGGCCTTCAGCAATGCCTACAGGTCTTGGTAGGCCTGCTGGTACGATTCTCTCACTTGTGTTTTTTATCATGGCCTCCTTCCCACAAGCCTGTGATCCCAGAGTTTGGCAGGTTGGAGGCAGGAAAAGCAGACTTTGGTGTCAGCAAGACCCTGTCTCAGACAAAAACAAACTAAATATAAGAATACTGCCTCTAGATTTAATTTTTCGCTTACCACTCTATCTTGTGTCCCACTGCTTGGGAGTAAAGACCTTGCTTTTCTTTTTGCTTGGTTTAAGCCTGGAGGGTGGTACATATCTAATGTCAGGGCTATAGCATTGGCCGAATCTTGGAGGTTCTCAAAAACTCCCATGAGCCTCAAAATCTCTTCTAAGTTAGAGTATGATCTGGGCCCATTATTAACCTTGGAAGCCATCAGTAGCTGAGATCTCAGAGGGATCCAGAGCCTCCCTCTCGGGAAGTGACTTTGGTTTTTGAATTCCCTTCTGAATGGCCATCGAGGACGTTCCATTGGAGATCTAGAGAAGTTATTTTCATCCCATAACAATATAGTCCCCTGCCCCCCAAGCTTGTCAGGCCCCTCTTTAAACCTCCACCACCTGCTGGCAGATTCTTTCCCTTTAATGTGACTTTTGTTCTTGTTTGTTTTGAAACAGGATCTCATTGTGTAGGCCGGGTTGAGTTAGCACTAACTTGATCCTTTTGCTTCACCCTCCCAAGTACTAGATTTACAGGTATCCACCATCATGCCTCAATAGTAGCGGTTTTTCTATATGAAGATGGTGTCCTGGTCTTTTCTGATTTTTTTCCAACCCTGGCATTATGCTTCGACTTGAGAGTGGGATTGCAAAGGCATGCCATGCTGTTCATCATTCTGGGTGGCTCAGGGCCTGGGACCATGCCTGTCTTTTTCTTCTGCAGTGCCTGGTGATTTGGGTAACCAACTGGAAGCAAAGCTGGATAAGCCGAAGGTTGTACACTACCTTTGCTCCAAGAGGACGGACAGCTACTTTACGCTCTGGCTGAATCTTGAGCTGCTTCTGCCTGTTATCATTGACTGCTGGATCGACAATATCAGGTGAGGGCTGGTGCATACAAGATGAGGGATCACTCATCCAAGGGGCCTAGAGAGGCCTTCAGAGTCCTTGTCCTCATTCCTCAATAGACAGAAAAATGGCCTCTCTCCTAGGTTCTGTAGCCCTTGATCTGGTCTGATCTGATCAACACTAGCTTACACTCTCAGAAGCGTGAATTTCTTTTTCTTCCTACTGTTCCCAGTTCTCCTTCATCCAGTGCAACTATCAGGTCTTAAGCTCAGGTTTTGTTTTATTTTTTGCCGAGCCCCTATTCACAGACTCGGTGTGGTTCCCCGTTTTCTTTTGCCTGGGTCCTGGCTAAGCCTGTCTCTCTAGCTGCTTCTTCCTTTGCTGTGAGCCTTCATGTGGTTGCTGGGATTTGAACTTAGGATCTCCAGAAGAGCAGTCAGTGCTCTTAACTGCTGGGTCATCTCTCCAGCTGTTCCTTTGCGGTATGTCTACATCTTTGCACATTAATGTGCAGACGCGGGGAGTCTGATTTTATGGCCTTTACTGATAAATCCCCTCCCACTCACTCTTTAAAACCTTGCTTTGGATCTGACTCAGTGATTAAGGGCAGTGGCCGCTCTTACTGAGACCCTAGAGCAGTGTCCCCAACCTCCCTAAAGCCGAGACCCTCTAACACAGGTTCTCATGTCATGGTGACCCCCTCAACCACAAAATTATTTCATTGTTACTTCATAACTGTAATTTTGCTACTGTTGTGAATCATTGTAAATAGCTAATATGTAGGATATCTGACATGCAACTCCAAAGTGGTTGTGACCCAGATTGAGAACCATTGTCCTAGAAGACTGGTTTGGCACCCACAGGGTAGTTCGCAACTGTTTGTAACTTCAGTCCCAGGAGATCTGTTGCCCTTTTTTGGCTTCTTTGGGCACCGCACACATAAATACTCATACACATAAAATAAAGTATATAAAAATCTCTAAATAAATAAATAAATAAAAACAAAGCCAAAAAACTGGCCTTTGCTGGAACCTCACCATTACCAAATTTTATTAGCAAGGAACCGCGTTTTACCAAATTCAGTGTAGGAGATATATATGTGTGTGTGTGTATACACACATATATATATTTCCTGTTATAAAGTGAATTTTATTGCCAGCAGAGTGTGTTAGATCACAAACTCCCGTTCTTACTTTGCCTGTCATCTCTCTTTTAAAAAACATGTACGTGTATATATGTATGTAATGCATAGGGGTGTGAGTGTGAAAGTTAGAGAACAACTTGTAGAAACCAGTTCTCTCCTTCCACAGTGTGGGTCCCAGAGACTGAACATAGGTTCTCAGACTTGGTAACAGATATCTTTACCTGCAGCACCATCTTGATTTTCATGTTATGGTATAATCAACCCAAACCTCATCAGTTACTAACCATAAATATTTTTGTAAACTAGAAACAAGGTGGGTGTGGGTATATATATACACACATACATACTGTATGTATGACTGCAGAGGGCAGAAGAAGGCATCAGTTTACAGGAACTGAAGTTGTAGATGGTTAGGAGCTACCATGTTGATGCTGGGAATTGAACTGGGTACTCTGCAAGAGAGCCATCTCTCTAGTCCTTTTTGACATTTTTTTCCTTTTTATGTTTATGGGTGTTGAACCTGCATGTGTATCTGTGCACCACATGTGTGTAGTGCCCACAGAAGCCAGAAGAGGGGCGTCAGATCCTACAGGACTGGAATTACGCTACAATGTTATGTTTTTGTTTGCTTGTTTTTCTTTCTCAAAACAAGAGTCTCACTACATATCTCTGGCTGTTCAGGAACTCACCATGTAGAACAGGGTGGCCTCCAACTCACAGAGATGCCTCTATGCCTACTTCCCAAGTGCTGGGGCTAAAAGCCTGCTCCACTACACCCAGCTTATACACTGTATCTTGATCATATCCAGCTCCTTCCAAAGACATTCATTTCCCTCCTTCATGGTCTCTTCTTCCTTCTCCTCCTCCTCTTCTTTTTCTTCTCTGTCTCCTTTTTCTTCTTTTAAAGTTTTGTTTATTTTTATTTTATGTATTTGGGTGTTTTGCCTTTATGTATGTCTATGTATCACATGCATACATTGCCCAAGAAAACCAGAAGGAGGTGTTGGATCCCTTGGAATTGGAGTTACAGATGAATGTTAGCTGCCGTGGATGGGCACGAGGGACTGAAGCAGGGCGCTCTGCGACAGCAGCAGTGGTGGCAATCTTCTTTTCCCTTAGAATTATTTTATTAATTTATTTTATGTATATGTGTGTTTTGCTTCAATATACATGCCTGGTGCCTGCAAAGGCTGGGGGGGGGGTGGCATGGTCTTAGATCTCCTGGAACTATAGTTACTAGTTATTATGATTGGACACATGAGTACTGGGAATTGAACCTGGGTCCTTTGGAAGAGCAGCCAGTGCTCTTAACCAATGAGCAGTCTCTCCAGCCCATGTTTTCTACTTTAAAAAAAAATTTAGAAAATGACATCTATTATTTAGCAGTGAATGCACATGCTATAGCATGAATATATACATCATGGGACAACCTGAGGTATTAGTTCTCTACCTCCACCATGTTGTTCCCAGGGACTGAACGCAGGTCTTCAGGTTTGGCAGCAAGTCCCTTTGTCCACTGAGCCAACTCACTGGCCCCATCATTCTTTTCTTGCTCATTTATTATGATACACACACACACACACACACACACACACACACACACACACACACATCTCCTACTCAGTTCATTTAGTTCTGCCTGCTGGAATGAATCAGAATTCAAACTTAAAAATTGTATTATTCTTTTTGTGTGTGTGTTTTGTTTTTTTGAGACAGGGTTTCTCTGTATAGCCCTGGCTATCCTAGAACTCACTCTTTAGACCAGGCTGGCCTTGAACTCAGAAATCCACCTGCTTCTGTCTCCCAAGTGCTGGGATTAAAGGCGTGCGCCACCACTGCCCGGCTATCTGCTTGTTTGTTTTTGTTTTTCAAGACAGGATTTCTTTGGCCATCCTAGAACATTTTCTGTGGACCAGGCTGGCCTCAAACTCAGAGAAAGATCCTCCTGCCTCTACCTCCTGAGTGTGGCATTCTAAGGTTCTGGACAGTGGTGGCACACACCTTTAATCTCAGCACTTGGGAGGCAGAGGCAGAGGCAGAGGCAGGCGAAGGTTCCCCTTGCAGACAGAAGTCTCTAAAGGCAGAGACTGTTTCTATTTGTTTCTAGATTTATTTTATAATTTTATGTGTGCTGGGTGCCAGTGAAATTCAGAAGAGGATATCAGATCCCCTAGGACTGGGAGTTACAGATGGTTGTGAGCCACCGAATGGGTGCTGGGAATTGAACCTGGGTCTTCTGCAAAAGCAACAAGTGCTTTAATTAATTAATTAATAGCTAAGTCAAATTGAAGATCACAGTTGGTGCTAGCAAATGTTTGAGCTGATTAGAGCTTCATCAATTAAAAGCTTTTCCCAGAGACCTGCTAGCTGATCCTCTGGGCACCCAGTCGGTCCCGTTGTGTATGCTGCCCTCTTTGTTGACTCTGTTTGGTGTGTGGTTGCAGCTATTTCTGGGCTGTTGATCTATATTTCTATTTTTGTCATGGAGACACATGGCCTCAGGTGCTGCCAGTGGAGGCACAGGCCGATGCCGACAGGAGCCTTTGTCTTCATTGCTCCTCTGACCTGTTTAGATTTTCATTTTCATTTTCAAAACTACCTTGGCTTTTTACAGCTGTTTTCTGCACTTCAATGGTATCTACTGAGAGTGGCCTCGGGCCATATTGCATATTGCATATTAGGGTTTATGGCTGAGTTTTATTTGTTTTTTGAGATAGGGTTTCCTTTGTGTAGTCCAGGCTGTCCTGGACATGTATTGGATACAAGGCTAGCTTTGAACTCACAGAGATCCTATGCCTATGCCTCCTGAGTGCTGGAATTAAGAGCATGCACCACCATTTAATATATATGGATTTTCTGCCTTCCTGTATACTTGTGTGCCAGATGTGTACAGTGCCTGTGGAGGCCAAAAGAGGTGGAAGAATCCTCTAGAACTGGGGTTATAGATGGTGTGAACCACCATGTGGGTACTGGGACTTGAACTCTGGATCCCCCGAAACAGCATCTTAACCACTCTTAGCCACTGAGCCCTCTTTCCAGGCCTCTTAATAATTGATTTTTAATGGTGGTAGGATTCAAGGGTAAACTCAGCTTTTCTTGGGCATATTTGCCTCTGGTGTTTCCTATTGCTTCTGCAGGCCTTGCAGACACCTGAGGATGGAGAGCAGAGCAGCCCATATATTGATTGCTCTGAGCTGGATTCTGCTTTTTTTTTTTTAAATTTATATTTTTAAAAATTTATTATTATATCTAGGTACACACTGTAGCTGTCTTCAGAAGCATCCAGAAGAGGGCATCAGATCTCTTTACAGATGGTTGTGAGCTACTGTGCGGTTGCTGGGATTTGAATTCAGGACCTCTGGAAGAGCAGTCAGTGCATTTAACCACTGAGCCATCTCTCCAGCCCTGTTTCTGTTTTTTATGGCAACCACAGAAGCTATGCGATAATAAAATCTTGAGGTAGGAGCTGCTAAATCTGTGGTAGTGTACTGCACAGCCCCAGAACAGGAGCAAAGGAAGGCTAAGAAGAGGGCAGCCCCATCACTGCACTCAGGAACTGGTGGCCACACCCTGGATGTGTGGCTGCTCACAGGTCATCTCTTCCTGGAGTTCTGAGCAGGGCATGTGGTGTGGTCCATTCCCTTTCTCTCTGAATGGCAGGACTTGGGGAAGTGCCCAGTGCCCAGAGCAAGTGGGATCCATCTGGACCAGTCTGTGTCTACAGTACAGGTTTTCTCCTGTCTCTCTCCACCTGCTCCCATCATTCCTCTGGGCCTTGTCCACCCATCTGCATAGGGGCCATAGCTGTTCAGGTGCCATGTCCACTGTGTGCTTTCCTCACCGTCTTCTTTGCTCGGTGATGTGTTAGGATGGATGGAAGGCACCAACAGGAGTAGCCTGCCTCTTGAGATCAAGAATGATATTGGAGATGTGGTGGCTATAACTGGCGTTTCCTTCTGCCTAGTCCAAGGTCCTCATTCTAGGTGAGGGGACACCTGGAGAAGGGAATTTGCTTTGGGGGCCCGCCACCCCCACCCCGTTAGTCTCTGGGGTAAGCCTTCATGGAGTTCTCATATGGATTTTGTTATTCTAATCCTCTGTACTGTTGGGGTTTTTGTTTGCTTGTTTGTTTGAGACAGGGTTTCTTATAGCCTAGGCTAGCTTCAAACTTTGTAAACGAGGATATCCTTGACTGTCTGATCTTCCCAACTCTATCTCCCAAGTCCATGTCTGGCATTGATTTGTGTTTTATAAGCCTGCTTTGTTCCTTTTTTTCTTTTTCTTAAATCTCCTTTAGACCTCAGACCAAATCAGGGCGTGAGACTGGAGCACGGCTGAGGTCACAGGGCAGTATTGAGACATATGAGCTTAGCTGTACCAGTGAGTTACTAACTCACTGTCTTCTCCTGACAGGTTGGTTTACAACAGAACATCTCGGGCCACCCAGTTTCCCGATGGTGTAGATGTACGGGTCCCTGGCTTTGGGGAAACATTTTCTATGGAATTCCTAGACCCCAGCAAAAGGAATGTGGGTATGTAGCTCTTGCCTCGGGGCTCCAGGCTCTGATGGGCCTCTAGAATATGGCAAGTACTACCTTGCTTTGAAGGGGTAGCCTGTGAGCTTTCTTTGATTAGTGGACACAAATTCCTTTTCCACTTTTTCAGGGAGACAGATGTCATTGTCGCTGTGGGTGTGGTGTGGGTAGCTAACACTGGTTATATTTTATATAGTTCTATGCATTCTATCCGTAGGTTCCTATTTCTACACTATGGTGGAGAGCCTTGTGGGCTGGGGCTACACACGGGGTGAAGATGTCCGGGGCGCTCCCTATGATTGGCGCCGCGCCCCAAGTAAGAAATCACCCCACCCTGTTCCGTTCCTTAGGGACTGGGAGGCAGGCCTGATTAAGTCTTGCCTTGTCTTTCCCTGTGGTTCATTTCTAGGATTTCTGGACCTCTGAGTCTTGGCAGGGGCAGAGGCTAAACCGAGGGGCGGTGGGGCGGTGGGGGAAGGCTCACTTTGTCCCCTCTTTATGAACCTTTGGGGGGAACTAGTCTGCTCCTACTTAGTTTCCAATACCCTCTGCACCCCCCAGGCCTGGGTCTGCTCAGTAGATTGGTTAGTGGCTCAGGTCCCAGGACACTTCCTGCCTGATCCCTGCTTGGCTCTGGCCTGCAGATGAAAACGGGCCCTACTTCTTGGCCCTGCGAGAGATGATCGAGGAGATGTACCAGATGTACGGGGGCCCCGTGGTGCTGGTTGCCCACAGCATGGGCAACATGTACGTACTCTACTTCCTGCAGCGGCAGCCACAAGCCTGGAAGGACAAGTATATCCAAGCCTTCATCTCCCTGGGTGCGCCCTGGGGGGGAGTGGCCAAGACCCTCCGTGTCCTGGCCTCAGGTAAGACCTCTCTGGCCCCTCACACCCTTCATGGATGCCCGTTTCCTGAATGCTTTCTCCCCTCTTCTGTAGTCTCATTACTAGGCCAACATCCTTCATGTCTCCTTCCTGGACTAACAGGAAGAAGCTTTCTATTTTAAATATCCATTTCTGGGGGCCCAGTAAGATGACTCAGGAGTAAAGGAACTTGCTGTGCAAGCCCAAGAGCTTGAGTTCAATCCCCAGAACCAGTATAAAGGTGAAAGGAGAGAACCAGCTCTACAAAGTTCTCCTCTGGCCTCAATGACATGTGTGCTCATATACATAGCATAGACACACAATAATTAGTTAAAGAGAAAACCAAATAGCTATTTTTTTTCTCTCTCTCCAAAGAAAATCTAATGCTGTGGCTGGTGAGCTGGGTCAGCAGGTCAAGGTATTTGTTGCCAAGTCTTAGGATCTGATTTCAATCCCCAGAACCCACATGGTAGAGGGAAGGAACCAGCTCTCACATATTGCCTTCTGAGCTCCACATGCTGCACACTGTAGCACTCACATAAGTGGACACACAGGCACACACACACACACACACACACACACACACACACACACACAGGCAATACAAAGAAAATCTAATACTACCCCTGGTTTCTCTTCTCTACTTATAGCCCATGTGATTTGTCTAATCTGTTGTAATCTTATGCACTGCTCATTGCTTATGTGTACATAACACGAACAAACACGCAGCCTTGTATACCTAACTGGCAGAACTTAATTTGACCCACAGTTGTGTGGAGTCCTTTCTCAAAACTTTCTCAGCTATCCCCACTTTGCCTCACAGGAGGAAGGCCAACTACCTACCCTGTTTAGGAGCTTCACCTGCCTCTGTGGGCAGTTCAGGGAGGCAGTAGATCTGGCTGGATCTGTTTGCTTGGTAGTTGGGAAAGTCAATCCTCTCCGGCCTTCTCCAATTGACTTGTTTTTTTTTTTTTTTTTTTGGTTTTTCGAGACAGGGTTTCTCTGTGTAGCCTTGGCTGTCCTGGAACTCACTTTGTAGACCAGGCTGACCTCGAACTCAGAAATCCTCCTGCCTCTGCCTCCCAAGTGCTGGGATTAAAGGCGTGCGCCACCACCGCCCGGCTTTGACTTGTGTTTTTATGACTGTAGGACCCACCATCTGTGTAATGAGGCAGGGCCTCCTGGTGCAGAAAGAAACTACCCTATCCTCCTCCACCATGACTGTGTGGTTGCCCTGGGGAACCCCTCACTTGGGGACTGTTAACCAGGACCATCTCTAGAATCCCTGGACTGTCTTTCTGCCCTCATGGGCACTGCCTGACCTGCTTGCTTATCTGATTGTATTGATCAGGTCAAGTTCATAATCTCTCCCAGTGATCCTGAGTCGGGGGGACGGTAACTTCATGGCCCAGGGGCTCTGATGTTTAGAGACAGGGAGAATTCATCACAGCCTTATGCTTTGCCATTCCTGGGCTTACAGGAAGAGAACACCTTCAGAATGTGACAGGGAGACATGATTCAGGCATTGGTCGTCTCAAAGCTTCCTTGTGAAACCCCATAAGCCTTTACCTCAGATATAGGAAACCGCATTCAGCTCTAGAAATCCAGGGGTGGAAGAGATGGAAATCCATGCACTCCTAGGAGTTTCCTTTTCCCCAAGGATTCTAGTGATAGCAGGCAAAGCTGAGGCCCTGGGGTCAGTAAATAATGCCTCCGTGCTTTGAGATGGTGTTGGATAATGGGCAATGATAATACTTTTTTTTTAAAGATTTATTCATATGAGTACACTGTAGCTGTCTTCAGATACACCAGAAGAGTGCATCAGACCCCATTACAGATGGTTGTGAGCCACCATGTGGTTGCTGGGAATTGAACTCAGGACCTCTGGAAGAGCAGTCAGTGCTCTTAACTGCTGAGCCATTTCTCCAGCCAAGCAATGATAATACTTGAACTAGTGAGTAGCCCCTCTCTATGTTGCCTCAGCTCCTGAAAGTCTCACGGTCATGGGAAGAGCTGACTCCTGCAGTAGCTCCCCACCCCATTGCCTTGCTTGCAGCAAGTCTGGCCTCCTGGGTCTGAGAAAGGCACGTATATTGTTCATTGAGATGAAACAGAAACTAAAACAGCTGGCCTATTGACTTGCAGCTTCACAGAAGACAAAACTTGTGCCCCTGGACAGAGTGATATACGCTTAGAAGATGAGCAAACATCATAAACAATTTGAGGGGGGAGGCGGGAGTGCTCTCTGAATCTCTCATGAGGAAATACATAAGAATGTATGTTTTCCACATACAGAAAGAGAGAAAGAAAAGAAAAAGAAACAAGGGGGTGGAGAGATGGCTCAGCGGTTAAGAGCACTGACTGCTCTGCCAGAGGTCCTGAGTTCAATTCCCAGCCACCACATGGTGGCTCACAACCATCTGTAATAGGATCTGATGCCTTCTTCTGGTGTCTGAAGACAGTGACAGTGTTCTCACATACATAAAATAAATAAATGAGTCTTTGAAAAGAGAAAGAAACAAAAGCCAGTAGTACATAGATGGGAATAGGATGATGGCTAACCTTCTAAGGTGATGGAGTATTCACTGAGCCACTGGTTGGGTTGGTGAGCTTCCTTCCTGAGTGCAGGCTGATAGAGCTTTGTCCTTCCAGGAGACAACAATCGCATCCCTGTCATTGGGCCACTGAAGATCCGGGAACAGCAGCGATCTGCTGTCTCCACCAGCTGGCTACTGCCATACAACCACACGTGGTCACATGACAAGATATTTGTGCGCACACCCACAACTAACTACACGCTCCGGGACTATCACCGGTTTTTCCAGGACATTGGCTTTGAAGATGGCTGGTTCATGAGGCAGGACACAGAAGGGCTAGTGGAAGCCATGACGCCACCTGGTGTGGAGCTGCACTGCCTGTACGGGACCGGGGTTCCCACGCCAAACTCTTTCTACTATGAGAGCTTTCCTGATCGGGACCCCAAAATCTGCTTTGGCGATGGTGATGGCACAGTGAACCTGGAGAGTGTCCTGCAGTGCCAAGCCTGGCAGAACCTCCAGGAGCACAGAGTGTCCTTTCAGGAGCTCCCAGGAAGTGAACACATTGAGATGCTAGCCAATGCCACTACCTTGGCTTATCTGAAACGTGTGCTTCTGGATCCTTGATTTCCTACGCCAGGCAGGGCTGCTGGATGGCTGGACCACGGAGCTTCTCTTGGCCTCTGACTCTTTCATGGTCTACAACTTTGGTAGAGTTTGTGACCATCATTCAAGATCCTAAGTCTTAGGAGGCATCTGCCTCAGAGGAATGCTATTTCTCAACCTTCCTATTTAGAATGGCCCTGAAGAAGGAAGAAGCTGTGGACTCCCGAGGACATTTGATGGAAAGAACGCTGCTGCTGCTGGTGAATTGTGACCTCACATTGGCTCTGGAGGCTGGATTGTTTGGCTCCTCACCCCAGTCCCTAACTTGGGCCATGCAATCCTCTTAGCTCTCTGGTCTTTCTACTCTAGCTCACCGGGCCCTACCCTTCCCGAGAGGGATGTTAGTTACTGAGCTGATGTCCTGCCACAAAAGGTTCCACAGAGATTCCCTGGGTGACCTTCCCACACGCTGGCCTCAGGTAGCCTACTACACTGGCCATAGGTGGCTAGAGCTTGCCTGTGACCTCACTGGTAAACATTCTGAGTGTGGGGTCTCCTGGAGGTGGTCAGGTAAGCCCCTGCAGGCAGGGCAGTTGGTTGTGCTCTCCATGACTCCTCCAGGTTGGATTCTTTATAGTCCGCTCCTACCTCTCATTTAGCAGCATCCTAGTTCTGGACTGGACAGCAGAGGACCTCTCAATTCTGGGGTCCATGTCCTAGGATTCCTGATCTCCCTGCTTGTGACATAGGTCCCAGTACTGAAGCTGGTTCTGTTGGTTTTGAGACTGTAGTTTAAGGGGAGGGGGCGGGGCCTAATGTCATGCCTTCTCTTAAGACTTCTAGGAAGAAAGTAAGCTCAAGGGAGCAACCATGGTTGCTTAGAGCTTCCCATGAGCCACCTTCTTGAGAACTCCACCACCAGGGTGCACCCGGCTGCAGGGTCTTTCTACCATCCACTTGGGCTGGCACAGGATTGAGAGGTGATAGAGTTCCTGCCCAACAATTGCTGCCACCAGGCAGCTGAATGGGTTTTTAGGAAACAGTCCAGAGCTTTGAAAGAGCTCCCAAGAGAGCTAGGAACTTATAGTTCCAGCTAGGGGGGCTTTGTTTGTTTGCCCCAGGGGTGCCACATGGTCTCTGCAGGGAGGGGGAATCTGGGCCTGCCTTAGGGACAGTGGACCTGACTATGAGCTTGGGTCAGCTTTTAAGTTGGGGTCTCAAAACCACTTGGAGGCTGGACCACACTGCCTTCTCATATCGTTTCTGGCACTGGACTTCCCTTGTTAAGCACATTCCTATCATCTGTCCCACACCTGAGTGGTGGGACCCCCACTTGGGGCCCTAAGCAAGCTGTACCTCGATTTTGGCAATAAAAGTATTCTGGATGCTGTAAGGTGTCTTGTCCTGCCCTGAGCATGTGAGGAGGAAGCCATTATGTATGAAGGTGCTGTAGAGGTGGGTGCTTGGTCTGTAACTTTACTAGGGCCTCAACATTATCCCTCTGCCTTTGCTTTACCCTTTGTCCTCTTCTCTGGAATCACTAGAATTGATTTCTCCACTGGGACCAAGAAACAGACCCAGGATTGTGTCTCTTGGAGTTGGGCTCCTGTCCTCATTCTGCTTCAGCAGTATGATGCCCAAAGGCTGACGGTGGAGATAAAGGATAAGCCTGCAAGTGACCCTGACTGGATCCTCTGGGCTCTTCCTCCCTCAGCCTCTGGTCTCAGCATCCTTTGGTGAGGTGGTGATTCCCCTGCAGGCTGTATAGCAGGCAGGGAAAGCTGACCAGGGGGAAGGAAGAGGGAAACTTGACTCAGCCTGATTTAAGAGTCTGGCCCAAATAATTTTACTTTAGCTATATTTAAGCACAGCATAATTTTGGGGAAAAATATTCAGATGACAATTAACTCAGTCCCAACAGTTTAAGACATATTTGCATTGAAGCTCTTTGCAAAGTACAATGACTTCATCCATAAGATGGTTTCTTATTGCCTTAGAAATAATGCTCAAGATAAGGGAGAATGACTGAGTTAAATATGTTTGTGGGAGCCTTGGGATTGACTTGGCCTTAAGATAACATAAAAGTCAGGCTATTGTTAAGTACAAGTGACATCACTCATAAGAATGGGTTTTATGGCCTAAAAGCAATGTTCAAGATTTAGGGGGAAAGGGTCTGGGATAAGTAAATTCTGGGAGATGTGGGCCGAGCCTGTCTCATCAGACAGCAAAGGATCACCAAGATGTAGAACTCCATCACTCCTGGTGTCCCAGGAAGAGCAGCTGGGCACCTCAGTCTACTGAAGAGGGCAGCTGTGTGTTTAACCTGCCTGGCTTCTCCAGTGCCTATCTGTGTGCATGAGGCCCTTTTGCCTCTTCTACATTTGGAATTTAAAGTTCATTTTAGGAGGCCACCTTTCTCAGATCCAACGTCTCATCTGCCTACCGTCTGAGTCTAAACAGGAAGCCATACAAAGAGATCAGATGCAGGCCTGAGTCTGAACAGGAAGCTGTACAAAGAGATCAGACGCAGGCCTGCTACAACTTCACCAGAAGGCCTTTGCTCATGATACTGGGAAACGTACCAGTCCTGAAAACCCAGGAGTGGAAGAGAGAGAGGTCCAGTCTCCTGTGAGCTTTCCTATTTTCAAGGATTCTAGCAGGAGGGAGAGAGACTAGCTTAGAGAGGGATGAGTATGGATGATGACTAAGACATAGGAGCACATGGAGATAGACAAAGGGAAGGTCTGAAATAGGGAAGCATGCAGAGGGATTGGGCCCCAGCCTGAACTTTGTGGTGTAGAAACCATTCAATACCAGTTTCCATTGAGTTTTACAGATTAGACTCCAGATGTCGCTATACTCCGTGGGCCACTAGAGGGCGATCTAAGCCTCACTGTACCAAGTGTATGGAAGTAGGGGGTGGTCAAGAAGGTGAATGAGGTGTAGATACAAAAGCCCCACTGTGGCACCAGCCCAAGTGAAAGGTTGATAACATGAAAAGTCTCACTCACAGGTTCTACCCAGCTTGACAATTACCTACCCACCATGCCATCTTTTGTGATGACCTTGTAGGTATCCGTTCATTCCAAATCTTGTTTTTAATTATTTTTATTTCATGTCCATTAGTGGTTTCATTGCATATGTTTGTACGAGGGATCTATTGAATATTGAATCTATTGTCAGATCACCCGGCACAGGAGATTGAGTTGTGAGCTGCCATATGGGTGCTGGAAATTGAGCCCAGCTCTTCAGGTAGAGCAGGCAGTGCTGAGCCGTCTCTCTGCACCCCCCAACCCCCATTCCAGCTCTTTCTGAGCCCTACGGGTTCCTCAGTTTCATAGCTGCAGAGCAGGCATTCTGCCAGCGTCAGCCCATTTGCTTGGGTGGCCTTTTGACTTCCCTGAGCCTCAGCTTCCTTACCTGATTGATAGGGATAAATAACTATATCCTGCAGAATGCACCCATAGAACAGGAATGCTGATGTTGGAAAGCCTCTGATCCGGTGTCTTGTACATAGTGAACTTTGGGCTGAACAGCTTCTCTGTATGGATGTGAGACAGCAAAGCCAGAGGTCTCGATGGAAGCCAGATTTCTTTTTTTCTTTTTTTTTTTTTTGGTTTTTCGAGACAGGGTTTCTCTGTGTAGCCCTGGCTGTCCTGGAACTCACTCTGTAGACCAGGCTGGCCTCGAACTCAGAAATCCGCCTGCCTCTGCCTCCCAAGTGCTGGGATTAAAGGCGTGCGCCACCACCGCCCGGCTCCGGAAGCCAGATTTCTATATATAGCTATTGCAAGGACAAATGGGTAGCTCTCACAGAATGGAGAGAGATGCTGGAGGGACTGATTCTAGAAGTGAAGGATCAGGCTCAACTGACCTAATATTCTTCCAGAAGGTGTGTAAGGATGTAAGGGCATCAGCTGCTGCCCAGGCTGCAATACCTATAGCAGTTTCCCTCCCCCAAATACTAACAGTCACTGCCTGACTCATTGTCTGTGATCTGTAGGTAACAGGGTTTCTCAGGCAGGGTAGGCGTTTACATCAAAGAAGTATTGGTGTTCCCATATCCTACTCCCACCCCTTACACCCCCTACCCTTCCTCTTGCCAAGGAATCAGAGTCTGGCTGCAGGCTTGTGCAGGGAAACCTCCTTCATCCTCAGAAGATCTATTGAATTCCTGTCTTTAGACTCTACCACGCTCCTTCTTTGGAGTTGGAGCCTGAACTCAGGACCCTTTTGAGCTGCATCAGAGACTCTTCAAGGGTTCTGAGAATCCAAGGACTGGAGAGATGGCTCAGCGGTTAAGAGCACTTGACTACTCTTCCGAAGGTCCTGAGTTCAAATCAACCACATGGTGACTCACAGCCATCCATAACGGCCCTCTTCTGGAGTGTCTGAAGACAGCTACAGTGTACTTATATATAATAAATAAATAAATCTTTTTTTAAAAAAGGAGAGAGAATCCAAAAGGGAGCAGCACCAACAAGGGGTCCTCAAGGACTGCATCCTACACCTATAGGTTGTCAACTTCCAAAGAAACCGGGGACAAAGGCTGTGGTTCCTATTAACATATTAAGGCGGATTCGGCTGCCAGGCTCTGTCACCACCCAATCAAGAATCAGTATTTCTCACTAGCTCCCAAACCTCTCCGGCCTCTGAGATTGCTTCCCTTTCCCCAGCTTCTCTTTCCAGAATGCACTCTGCCATTTTGGCTATGTTTTCTCTTGGCTCTTCTCTTGGACTCTTGGTCCTTGCCCCCTCTTTTCATTCATTTGCCCTCTCTTCTCTTCCTTCTCTCTCCTTTCCTGCTTTCCCCCACCCCCTCACCTCACATGGCCTGGCCTATTCTGTTGGCCATGTTCAGCCTGGACTCTTCTCAGTGCCACCAGCTGTGCTCTCCCTCATATTTACAATAAAAACCTTCTCTTTGGCCTTACTTAGGAGTGGTCATGCCCCTGTACTTTTCATTCACCAGGAGGAAGGAAAGCACTTTGGGAGAGGTTTAATAAATTATTTGGGTTTTCCAGACAGAGTTTCTCTGTGTAGCCCTGGCTGTCCTGGAACTCACTCTGTAGATCCCCTGCCTCTGCCTCTGGAGTGCTGGGATTAAAGGTGAGTGATAGGTTATTTCTCTGCCTGTGAAATGAGCCAATTCAAGCCTAATTAGATTATATTCGATTATTGGGAAGCTGCTCTTTGGTGGGAGAGTTCACTGTCACCAAGGAAAGAGGCCAGGGAAGTCACCTTGGGAAGAGAGGGGGTGGGAGGGGGAAGAGAAAGAGAAAAGGATGCAGAGAGAGGAGGAGGAGGAGGGAGCGAGCAAGAGACCAAGATGGCTGGATTATGTAGGGAAGAGCCTCTGGGAGAGGGGCAGTGACTGAGGAATGTGCAGAGAAGCTGGAGGCCAAGTTCGCTTTGCTGTGTAAAATATGCACCTTAGGCCTTTGTTAGGGGTCCTAAACCAAACAGTGAGAGCCTTCGTTGCTTGGTTGAGAGGTCTTTGTTTTTTAAGATCTTTTTATTTTTAATTGTGTGTGTATGTGGGTATGTGCAGATGCCCCCAGAGGCCCTCTCACCCGATGAGCCATCTCTTTAGCCCCTTTAAGGGAGAGTTGAAGCAATTTCAATTTGTATTTTAACATATCTCCTACCCCTAACCTGCTTGTTAGGTTCACAGGTGTATACAATTTTGTTATTTCAACACGACTCTGATGTTACAAAATTTGCACTTAGTAGGACTACCCAATCAAGTTACAGAAGTTCACACTTTGTAGAATTTCACAAGAACAAAACAAACATTTAAAAAAACCAATTTCATAATATTTTAAGTAGTTTTGGGTAGGCATGGGGCAGGTGCAGCTGCGGGCTGGACTGAGGCAGCTGGCCTCGACCAACTGGCAGATGGTGAGAGAGTTCGGCTGTTTTCAGCTGTTTCTCAAACTGCTTCCCAGTCACTCAAACCCTTTTGTGTTACCAGACTCCCCATGGAGTGGGTGGGAAGGGTTTGATTGACTGGGAAGCAGTTTGGGTGTGGTGAATTGTGGACAAAATGATTTGGGGTTGCCGGGCAGTGGTGTCACACACCTTTAGTCCCAGCACTTGGGAGGCAGAGGCAGGAGGATTTCTGATTTCGAGGCCAACCTGGTCTACAGAGTGAGTTCCAGGACAGCCAGGGCTACACAGAGAAACCCTGTCTCGAAAAACAAAAAACAAAACAAAACAAAAAAAAAATTGGGGGTTACAGCCTGTTTGTTTCTCAACAAACTAGGTTTAGCCATACATCCTTAATAAACTGATAAAGGGAGCCACATTAATGAAAAGCAGAAAAAGATTTATTCAATATGGGTACATCGATTGGGAAGGACAAATAGCCAGTGACTCCCCCGTGTCTTTGGGGGTTCCTGATGTGAGAATAGAGTTTATATTTTACCTTATTTTCCTGTTTCCATTTTTTTTTTTAATTTTTCAAGACAAGAGTTCTCTGTACTAGCACCTGCAGTCCCAGAACCAGTACAGAGCGGTTCAGGTTGTCCAGGAACTCGGAGATCTGCCTGTCTCTGCCTTCTGAGTGATGGGATTAAAGGCCTGTGCCACTAGCACCCTGGAGGGTTTAAAAAAATTTTGTTTGTTTTGAAACAGGATCTAACACTGTAACCTTGGCTGAACTTGAACTAACCCAGATCCACCTCCCTCTGCCCCACCCCTCAGATTAAAGGCGGTGTCACTAAACTCTGCTAATTTTAAAAATCTTGTCTTTTGTGTATGTTTGCCTGTATACATAGTGTACAACGTGTGTGCCTGTTGGGTCCGGGAAAACTGGGGCTACAGGTGGTTGTGAGCCACCATGGAGGTGCTGGGAATAGAATCCCTTTCCTCTGCAAGTGCTCTCAACTACTCAACTACTTACTTCCGTCCGGGCCCTGCCTCCAACAGGGTCTCTTTGTGTAACAAAACCCTGGCTGCCCTGGACTGGCTTTGTAGACCAGGCTGGCCTCGAATTCACAGAGACTGACTTCCCTCTGCCTCCTGAGTGCTGAGATTAAAGGTATGAGCCACCACGCCTGGCACTATTTAACTCTCAGTAAAGTTTAGATCTTAAGCGAGAAATGCAGAAAGAGTGCTGTCCCTTGCAAACAAACTCCAAGTTTGTCTCTTTCAAGGTCATCAGATAAGTTGTAAATTTTTCGCCAGGAGATAAGTTCCTCTTTTGGATGCTTTAGCCACTTCCTCTCTAGCAGGCTATTCCTGGAGGAAATACAGATTTCTTGGGGGTTTTTTTTTTCTTTTAAAGTCTGATAACCTAAGAACCTAAGAGAAAAGCACAACTGTCTCTTTAGACTATTTATTCCTGCCAGACTGGTCGGTTAGACGGTCCCGTGGGCTATAAAAGGCAGGAGGTCTTAGACTGAACGCCAGCGCCACTAGAGAAAAGATAACCTAAAAGGAGATAGAGGAGCAACCAGCGGGAGAAAAAAAGGACAGGATGTCACAGCTTCCCCAAGAGGGGTGTCAGCAGGAGCGGGGAAGACCAGGACAAAGCTAAGAGAGCAAGAAGTGGCAGCCTTCCAGGGTCGAATTGGGTCTGAACTGAAAGTCAGAGCAGAGTACCGGCTCCGGGAGTGGACTTCTTCCTGGGTTCCCCAGGCTCAAGGGAGGCAGTTATCTAGATAGGGAGGCGGTCCACAGCGCTTTGTGCCAACTGTCTGGGGTCCCACTGGGCGTGCGGTCCCCAAAGGCCAAGAAGGCAAAGGAGTGTGTGGGCCCTTTAGAGCTCTGAGCAGCAGCATCCTCACGTGGAGCCCCAGAGGCTTCAAGAGACTGAGTGGGGAGCCCGGGAGTGTCCATCGCAGGTGAGGGTGGCCGCACCCCAGTCACGGTCCGCGGGGAGGGCCCCGGCGCGGCCTGCGGGAGGCTGCTCGGTAACGGTGCTCTAGTGCCCGGAAGCAACGCCGCCTGGGGCCCCCGCTCCGAGCCGGGTCCCCAGGCGGCGCGCGTCGTCGCGATCCGGTGCGAGTGACGTGGCGTGGGCGGGGCTTGCGGCCGGGGCGACGGCGCGACCGAGCATCCTGGCAGCTCCGGTCCACGAGGAGCTACTGGCGGGGCCGAGGAGGTGAGGGGCTGGCTCCGGTTCGGCCCGGGCCGTCTAGTGTGCGGCCGAACTCTCTGCGTGGCCTCCGTCGCCGCGTGCTGGATGCCGGCCGGAAACCGCGTGGGGTGGAGGACTCGGGAGAGACGCCGCGACTGAGAGGAGGACGCCGGGAGCGTGGGTCCCGGAGTGGACGGTGGTGTGAGGAAGACGCGGGCGCGTGTGTGAGAGACCCTGAGTGGCCTTGTGAGTGTGCAAGATCCCGAGTGTGAGGGGAACTCTGTATGTGAAAAGCCGGGAGATGGTGAGTGTAGGAGTGTGTGTGTGTGTGTGTGTGTGTGCGCGTGTGTGCGTGCGTGACGGAAAAACCCAGAGTGTGAGGAGAAAGACCGTGGGCGTGAGGGTGACCCTGCAGTGTGTGCGACCCTGAGAGAGACGGAGCCTGTGAAGGAGGTTTGAGAGTGAGAGAAGCGAAGGGCGTAAAGACCGAAGGACCGAGCGAGCCTGAGTGATCCTCCCTGGAGCACTGAGAGGGGGCTGAGGAAGAGGCAGCCGTTGTGCGAGGGACCGTGAGTGAGGAGAGGGCAGAGACTGTAGGGCGGGTGTGTGAATGCAGGAATGCAGCTTCTGGGGGCTGTTGAAACCTCTGACTCGTGTTGGGACTTACGAGTGCTGAGGTATTGGCGCTTGGGAACACGGTGCTCCTGTGCCTCGTTTTGAGTGTCTCCGTATTTTGTCATCTCATGTCACAAATGTCGGGAAATATTTGGGAAATATTCTGAAAATTCTGCACTGAGCCAAAAGGCTGGTCACGGTGTTGTGTAATGGGTCAGTATAAATAGAAAACATCTAATTTAACAAGTCTTGGGGAACCAATCGAGAACACTGGGTTATGTGTTGGAAAGAATTCAAATTCCTCCGGGGGGGGGAGGAACGACCCCTCAGTTTTGGGCCTTTAATCTAACAGGCTATATGCTCAGCTCTTTGTCTCCTTATATCTGAGAGCCGATTCCGGATTTGAAGACTTAGCAGGAGCAGATTTAAAGCCTGCAACTGCTTCCTGGGGTCATTTTTACCTCTTTACCTGGAGAGGTCCTTCAGGAAGCTACCCAGGCTTCCTATTTTGTTAAAGTTCCATTGTGATTTCATACAGATGGCTTTTGCTTCCCGACTTGGATCTTAGGAAGTACTGTTGAAGTAAGAGTATCTTATCTATTGTGATTGGAAATAAATTATATCTAAATTACTTTACCATAGTCTTCATAAAAAGAGAAACAACTTTTGTTACTTAAAAAAAAGTGTCACTAAATATATTGACACTTTTTTGTTTGTTTGTTTGTTTGTTTTTTCGAGACAGGGTTTCTCTGTGTAGCCCTGGCTGTTCTGGAACTCACTTTGTAGACCAGGCTGGCCTCGAACTCAGAAATCCACCTGCCTCTGCCTCCCAAGTGCTGGGATTAAAGGTGAGTGCCACCACTGCTTGACTGACACTTTTTTTTGTAATTGAATTTTTATATTGATTTACTTTTTCCTTTAAAAATTGCATATGGTAGTTTCCTTATTAAATTTTCATGAGGAAATCGTAGGTGTCTGGGAAACTCATTTACAACCTGCTGTAAGAGCTGCTGAAAATAGGATGAAATCCTGCAAGAAACTGGTGTTTCCTCCTCCTCCTCCTCGTCCTCCTCCTCCTCCTATTTTTCTTTCCAGTGCTGGGGATTGAACCCAGCATCTCAAGCCTCATCCCTGCTAAATATGTACTCTACCTATTGAGTCACACTCTCATCCCCTGGGATGTGTCTTTACAAGTAGAATGTAACCTTGTTATTTCAAGAAAGGATCTTTTGAGGGGGTACATTGGATGATTCATGGAAAAAAATTTTTTTTGTAATGAGACTAGTAAATATGTATGATTGTTTTATACTGATTTATTTTAACTATTGTATAAAAATTGAAGTCAACTCAGGTGATTTGGTAGGATTTCTGATAACCCACTTTTTTTTTTTGTTTTTGTTTTTCTTGTTTTGTTTTTTGAGACAGGGTTTCTCTGTATAGCCCTGGCTGTCCTGGAACTCACTCTGTAGACCAGGCTGGTCTCGAACTCAGAAATCCACCTGCCTCTGCCTCCCAAGTGCTGAGATTAAAGGCGTGCGCCACCACTGCCCTGTGGATAACCCACTTCTAATACCAGATTTAATATTGGCTTAAAATGGGTCACTTATGTGAGCAGTTGTCATCCCATTGTTTCAGAGTCTGCAGATCTCTGTGGGGATGGGATAGACAATACCTTTCACATTACATAGGGAGTCCTTTTCTGGGTCTGTGTATACTGTGGGATTGATTAAATACAATTTATTTTTTTTATTTATTTTTTTTTAGACTGGTATCTTTATTTTTTTTTTAAAAGATTTATTTATTATTATATGTAAGTACACTGTAGCTGTCTTTAGACACACCAGAAGAGGGCATCAGATCTCATTATGGATGGTTGTGAGCCACCATGTGGTTACTGGGATTTGAACTCAGGACCTTTGGAAGAGCAGTCAGTGCTCTTAACCGCTGAGCCGTCTCACCAGCCCGATTAAATACAATTTAAATCACTACTGTAGTCATGGAAACTTTGTCATTATTATCTTCCTTCATTAGATTTTACCTGAAAAACAAGTATATACCAAAATGTCTGGTGCTTATACTGGTCTAAATACTGAGTTCTAGAACAGCTTGGCTTCTGATTGAGAGGGAGACATTGTGTCAAAAGGAACCCCCCTCCACATGCATATATACATGCTTACACACACATACACACATATATATGCACATATACACACAAACATGTGGGTTGGTTTTTTGTTTTGTTTTTTTTTAATTTAAGAAAAAAATGTTTTTAAATTGTGTTTGTGTTGTGTTCTTTCTCCATGGTGTCTAT
Source organism: Tokudaia tokunoshimensis (assembly GCA_036184795.1). NCBI lineage: Eukaryota > Metazoa > Chordata > Mammalia > Rodentia > Muridae > Tokudaia > Tokudaia tokunoshimensis. The sequence continues at coordinate 33,224,225 of BTHU01000020.1, forward strand.
TTGAGGATATCAGATCCCCTGGAAGAAACTGCAGTTACAGACAGTGGTGAACTGGGGTGTTGAGAGTGAACCCTGGTCCTTTGAAGAACAGCCAGTGCTCTTAACTGCAGAGCCATCTCTCCAGCCCCATAAGGTCTACATATATGTATGTGGCCTAGAACTCACAAGAGATCCACCTGCCTCCCCTTCCCAAGTGCTGGGATTAAAGGCATGCACCACCACTACCCTGACCTGTGTGTGGTTTTGTTTTTGTTTTTGTTTTTGTTTTTTTTTGAGACAGGGTTTCTCTGAGTAGCCCTCTCTGTCCTGGAACTCATTCTGTAGACCAGGCTGGCCTTGAATTCAGAAATCTGCCTGCCTCTGTCTCCTAAGTGCTGGGATTAAAGGTGTGTGCCACCACTACCCCAACCTGTGTATGTATTTTTTAAACAGCTTTAAACAAAAGCTGTTTGTTTTGTTTCATTTTTATTTGCTTTTAAAATTCTTTTATTTTTTGTGTGTATGTGAGTGGATATAGTAGAACCATGGAATGTGGAGGTCAAAGGACAACTTTTGGGAGTTGGTTCCCATCTTCCAACTTGTTTGGACAAAAATTTGTCTTTCTGATTGTTACAGTCCTCCAGGCTATCTGGTGACAAGCTTCCTGCTGGTTTTTCTATCTCAGCCTCCTATCTGGCCCTATTGCAGTGCTGAGATTACAGATGTACATCTAGCTTTTTTCTTGGGTTCTGGGAATTGAACTTGGGTCATAGGACTAGGCAAATGCTATTTATCTGCTGAGTCACTTTTCTGTCCTCTTTTTTTGACATGTTCTCTCTATGTAGTCAAGGGTACACTTTAGTTTGTTATCCTTCTACCTTAGTTTAATTTTCCCAGTTTTACCATTATAGGAATGTACCACCATGCTGGACTCCCAACTTCCTTTTGATTTATGTTTATTTTTTTTCTTTTTTTTAAGCACACTGTAGCCTAGGCTGGAGTATCATGTAACCTTGGCTGGCTTTGCATTCGATATTTAGTTGAGAATAAATGATTTTGATCCTTGACCTTCACTTTCTGAGTGCTGAGATTATAGGATGGGCATCTGTGTTGGGTTTATGCTGTACTGGAGAGCAAACCGAGGGCTTTGTGCATACTTGGCAAATACTCTACTGACTCAGCTATATACCCTACTTGTTTGGATTTTTTAAATTTTTCTCCTTTTCTCAGTAACTTATTTCCTATAGATTGTATATTGGGATTTGCTTTGTAGCCAAACTAACACTATTAATGATTTATCTTTTTTTTTTAAGATTTATTTTATGTGAGTACACGGTCACTGTCTTCAGACACACTGGAAAAGGGCATTGGATCCTATTACAGATGGTTGTGAGCCACCATGTGGTTGCTGGGAATTGAACTCAGGACTTCTGGAAGAGCAGTCAGTGCTCTTAACTGCTGAGCCATCTCTCCAGCCCCTATAAATAGTATCTTTAGCTGAATTAAAATCTGCTATTTCAGATAGACTTGATACACCCCTGCGGTCTCAGTGTTCAGTACTCAGGACTCCTGTAGAGGCAAGTGTGAGGTCAACCTCGTGAATACACATGTGTCATTACACCAGCTCTCTACTGTTGGCTTATTAGTTATTCCTGTTCTTTAATATTTTTTTAATTGTTGCTCTAATTTTACAGAGGTTTTGTGGTCAAGCAGGCCTAGATAGCCATCTGTCCTTAGGTGTTTACTGTAGTTATTTCACAATTTTGCTCTTGGGTTAAAAAAGATAGGGGTTTTAATTACTTTGGCCAAGGACAGGTTCTTTGTGATAATTGTGTTTAGTATTTGAATGAAGAAAAGAACTTCCTCCTTGGCTGAAGGAGGGAGGAGTCCTTAGTAAAGTGCTTATCCCTCATTCAGGTGCTGATCGTATGTACCACATCCTCGAAGAATAAGTCACTGAGGACTTTGTGTAGTGTATCAGATGCACCAGTGCCTGGTTGTTCATGTACAAGAATACCTGGTAACACTCTCAACTAAGTTTTGATGGACTTTAAGAGATTGGAATGGTTTCTAGGGTCAGGCTTTTCTGCCTGTCTGTGTATTGAGTTAGGTAGAAAAGGTACCCTGGCCGGGCTGTGGTGGCACACGCCTTTAATCCCAGCACTTGGGAGGCAGAGGCAGGAGGATTTCTGAGTTCGAGGCCAGTCTGGTCTACAAAGTGAGTTCCAGGACAGCCAGGGCTACACAGAGAAACCCTGTCTCGAAAAACCAAAAAAAGAAAAAAGAAAAAAAAAAAAAGAAAAGGTACCCTGAAGGACTCTCTGTACTTTACTCTTACACAGGAGTGTGCACTCCTAGCTATTTACTGGATTTGTTCCCATGGAAACCTGGACTCACTTGACAGACATGTGAAACAAATATGCTTCCACATGCTTGCATAGGGAACCTGCATAGCTTAGTGCCAAGAATGAACAGTGCTTTCTAGACTTTAATAAGTCTAGTCTTATTAAAATAGAGGTAGGCTTGGTTCACTCTTCTCATATCCCAGACGAGCTTTTTAATTTGAATCCATGTCCCAACTCTTGGAAGGGGATTAGGACAGTTAAGGCGAGGGTTTTGTGGTTCTGTGGAGACAGGATCCCTTGATTTACTCCCTTGAGAACTGACCTCGATTCCTTTGCTCTGAGGCATATGGAGCCAGGATCTGATATAGACATTTTGTTTTATTTTTTTTCTCTTCTGTCCTTCAGCCACCCTCCACCCCCAGGTTTTTAAAAAATGACAGGGTCTCACTATGCAGTTCACACTGACTTTGAACCTGAGATCTCCTTGCCTCAGCCTCCCAAGTGCTGGAATTACAGGTGTGTGCCAGTCTGCATAGCTTTACATCTTTGTTGAATAGAACAGATTACATTCCTAACTCCAAAAGTTATCCCTGTGACCTTTAAGGACTGACTCCTAGGTGGCAATTTATGGCCCACTACATTCCTCTTTCCAAAGGTGAGCTATGTTTGGTGCTTCTGACTCATGACCAGCCCAGGAATTGAGGAAGGGAGAAGGCCAGTCTGGGTAGAGTCAGGAGATTTGCTTATCTTTTGACAGAGCCTTCTTTGATAAGATAGAATACACTTTCTTTTGGGTGGTCTAACTCAAAGAGAGTGAGTGTGTTTATGTACATACACATGCCGTCTTTTCAAGATGATATCCAGTCAGTGCTGGTTCTGTAACCAGGAGGAGGCTATGGCTTTGGTTAGGCTGGGATTAAAGGTGACAAGACTCTGGGAATTATTTTGGGAGAATTGCTTTGTAGCCTCAAATGGTAGTGAGGAGCATGCAGAAGAGAAAAGCAAATAAGCCAATGGCAGGTCAGCCCCCAAAGAGGGTGCTCCTGGCTGTCCCTTTTCCCTTCTTTCTTAAAACCTTGTAAGCTCTTTTGGATACTTGAGAAAAGAAAGGTATTGAATCAGCAAGCTGTAATATATGAGGTAAGGTGGGTGTTGTATACATGCGTATATTTTCATGAAGATCTCTGCAACAAGATCATACTTTTCTTTTTTCTTTCTTCCTTTTTTTTTTTGGTTTTTCGAGACAGGGTTTCTCTATATAGCCTTGGCTGTCCTGAAACTCACTCTGTAGACCAGACTGGCCTGGAACTCAGAAATTCGCCTGCCTCTGCCTCCCAAGTGCTAGGATTAAAAAGGCTTGCGCCACCACTGCCCGGCTGTCTTTCTCTTTCTTGAGACAGGGTTTCTCTGTATTGTCTTGGTTGTTCAGGAACTCACTCTCTTCACTCTGTAGACCATGTTGGCTTTGAACTTAGAGATCTGACTGCCTCTGCCTCCGTGGTGCTGGGATTAAAGGTGTGTGCCAGCCATATTAGTGATAAAACATTCTTCTTGGCATATTCTTAAACCTTCCTTCCATGTAACTGCAGAGTTTTCCACATGTGCCTGAATTCCTGTAGAAGTCACTTAAATAGTACAAATCACTGTTTACAAAGAGCTAAGTGGCAGGATTTCCTGGAATGAACTTTCTGGTCTTTCACTGTGGTCTCACTTGTCTTTCAGGCTTGGGAGTGCTATGCGTCTGCTATAGGTAGGTACTCTGGTTTTCTCTGAAGGACAAGTTTGTGAGCTTTAACACCTTTAATTCTTCTAGCACTTGAGTTCGAGATCAGCTTGGTTTTAACAGTGAGTTCTAGGATAGCCAGGGCTACATAGGCTGGCTTTGTCTCAAACAATCAAACAAATATAATTGAGCAAAACTAGGGAGGATCTACTGTGGACAAATACAGTTTTGCTGGCCTCTTTGCTCAGTGAGGCAGATCTCTTGTTGGGAGTTATCATTAAGTTAGAACTGAGTGCTTACATTGTCTTACTTAGGAGCATTGAATACTGCCTACCTCCAGTTCCTGGAACTGGGACAATCCTGTTGTGTATGTGTTGCATGCTCTACCTAAGCAGGTGGTGGGCAGGGAAATCTGTCTGACTGGCAGGTGTAACTAAGCCAGAGTCACACTAGCTCCTACCCTAGACTTGACATACTTCTTTTCTTTGCCAGGCCACAGTAAACACAGGTGTACAGGAACCATTTACCATGGAAGCCAGGGAGCTTGGGAGCCCCACCCCCACCTACCATCTTCTCCCCAAGGCCAACCAGCACACTGTAAAAGAAGATGCCAGCTCACCATCTCAAGGGTCTCCAGAAACTATGCAGCTGAAGAAGGAGATCTCCTTGCTGAATGGGGTCAGCCTGGTGGTGGGCAACATGATTGGCTCAGGGATCTTTGTGTCACCCAAGGGTGTTCTGAAATATACTGCTTCCTATGGGTTGTCACTTGTAGTGTGGGCTATTGGTGGGCTCTTCTCTGTTGTGGGTGCCCTTTGTTATGCAGAACTGGGGACCACTATCACCAAGTCAGGGGCTAGCTATGCTTATATTCTAGAGGCCTTTGGGGGTTTCATTGCCTTTATCCGTCTGTGGGTCTCACTTCTAATTGTTGAGCCCACCAGTCAGGCCATCATCGCCATCACCTTCGCCAACTATATCATCAAGCCCTCCTTCCCCACCTGTGATCCTCCATATGTGGCCTGCCGTCTCCTCGCTGCTGCCTGCATATGTAAGTATGGACGGGGAGCAAGTGTGGAGGTGTGGGGTGCGATATTATTTGTCCGGGTACCTGTTAACTGAATGTTTTATTTTGCTCTTTGGGGATGAAGGAAGTTATGAGGCATCATACCTTTTGAAAAAATAATTTCATCACTTATTTGGTTCTGAGATAAGTAAAAAGAAAGGATGGGAATGGGAGAAGTTTGAGTCTGCTCATGGCTTTTGGGGCCTTAGGTTCCTCATATTCTTAGCTCTGCCATATTTCTGTTCCCTACTCTATGAGGCAGGTTGATACATGTCTTGTATTTGTCTTACCAAGTGATTTTTTTTCCCCCTCTTGGAGGGCCAGCAAGATATTTTGAACGATGTCAACATCACTATTTGTAACTTATCTCAGAGAGCAAGTCAGAGCAAGGATGTTTACTGTGACAGAGTGAAGTCCTGTGCTCCCAGCTTTTCATTAGAAACTAGTTTAAAGGCATCAAAGAGGAACTAGGCTTCTCTGGATGATGGGGGTCCCTATTTCCAGTCACTGCTGCTTTTTGTGACCTGTTCTAAGCAGCAGGCACCACACCAAATGGCCTTTTCCTGTTGGTGTTTCAGATTTCTTTACAGTGACTTTGTAAACAAGCTCTGTCTGCTGCCACTGACTTATGTTTTTTACAGTGGAGCGTGAGAGATTCCAGGGGATCCCCTTTTCTTTTCTTTCCGGGGCAGAGAAAAGGATATTTAGTGTGAAATTATGGAAATGAGAGAAGATTGCTATGAACTTAGCCAGCCTTGTAGAGCTAGTGATTTGGCTATTACCTAATCTTGTGTTTCTTAGCACTGTGCTTCCAGAAGTTCTTAATCATATTCTGTTCTTTTTTTCATCTCTGCTTGCAAAAACTTTGGTTGTAAATATAGTTTATTGACAATTTTAAAAATAGGTCAATAACAGATTGGATTTAGCAAAAAACAATTATAGTGTACCTTGAGTCCTGACTTTAAGGGCTTTGTTAAGGGCAAACAATAAAGGTAACCTCTTCATATTCCTTGAGACAGAAGAAATAGATAACCCTGGGAAGAGGAAGCAAGGCGGGACTCAGCTATATGTTCTTTTTTTTCTTGGATCTCTGTCTAATAGGGTTTCACCACACAGATTCCAGCCTTGCTGAGATCTTTGAAGACTGAATTTAGGCAGGTATAGTGGTGCACAGTTTTGGTTCCAGTACTTTGGAAGAAGAGGCAGTCATATTTCTGTGAGTTGAGGGTAGCTTATTCTACATAGTGAGTTCCAGGCCAGTCAGGCTACATAATGTGGATCCTGTCTCAAAGCAATCAGACAAACAAAAAATAAAATAAACTGGGTGGTGGTGTACTTGAAAGACAGAGGCAGGTAGATCTCTGAATTTAAGGCTAGCTTGCTTTATAGAGTGAGTTTTAGGACAGCTAGGACTACACACACAGTGAAACCCTGTCTTGAAAACCAAACCAAAACAAGAAAACATGACAGTAGTTTTATGAGCTGAGCCTACTGGCTCACACCTATAATCCGATTACTTGGGAAGCAGAGGCAAAAGGATTGCCAAGGCCAACTTGGGTTTCCTATCAAGTGCCAGACTAGCCAGGGCTACTTTGTGAAATCCTGTCTTAAACAAGCAAATAACCTGGTGAATATCTCAGTAGGTAAAGGCACTTAGCTGCCAAGGTTGACAACTTGAATTGATTTGTAGGATCACGTGGTAGAAAGAGAAAACCTACTCCCACAGGTGTACTCTGACTGACCTCCTTAAAGTGAGAGCACTCACAAACATACACACAATAAAGACAACATTTAAAGGTCATTTTAGAGCATCTGCATATTTCTTGGCACTGAGTTTTCCAAGGAAAATTCTTGTGTATAAGGTAATGGGTTTGACCAACCATAGGATTGTTCATGTATTATGCAGTTGCTCTTTAGAAGGCTTTATGCATTTGTGTGCCAATGTGAGCACCTGACAGTGCCTATGCATTGGTTTGACAGCAGTAGTATGATTCAGAGAGCAGCCAAGTCTAAGGGTATATATGATTTGGGTTTTTTTGAAAAAGAAAAAAAATTTTTTTGTAAATGTAATCATTTGTATGGGCATTTTGCCTGCATGTATGTCTATGTACCATATATTGCCTAGTGCCCTCAGAGACCAGAAAAGACATTAGGTAGGTGTACTGAAACTGCAGTTATTGATGGTTGTGAGCTGCCTTGTAAGTGCTGGATCCTCTAGAAGAACAGCCATTGCTCTTAACCACTGAGCATCTCTCCAGCCCCATGTTTTTGTTTTAAGATTTATTTATTTGCTGAGCTATCTCTGCAGCCCCTATAGTTTTTGATACATGGAAGATTATTATTTTCATTTGCTAATCCACTCCCTTATGATTCTTCCCATGTTATCTTGGGCACAGAAAGCCCATCCTCATACCAAGAATTTATCTTTTGATTGAAGGATTGGCATCACTTCCTAGAAATGTAACCATGGAGTTTCTGGTTCTCTTTCACTCACAGTATATTTTTACCCAGATTTCTTAGGATTACAATTCTGAGCACCCTTTCTCAGAAGCACAAGCATTTCCAGAATTCATATCTGAGGAAAAGAACTTGTCAGAAGTAAGATTAAGTTGTAAAATAAAACCATGTTGCATTCTAACCAATGAGGCTTTGGGATTCAGTTTATTTCCTTTTTTTTTTTTTTTTAAATTTAGGGCATAAGCTCAGACTTTAAACAGAGCTTAGATATGGTAGAAGGGAGACTGTTTGGGTAGGAATGACATTGAGAGTAATATGATCTCTGAGGTGAAAAAATGAAGGATCCTCACTGAGTCCTGCCTGAAGTTTTGATAGGTAGGAAATGACACTTTGAAATTAACACATAGAAAGGTCCACTTTGTTGGTGGAGAATGAGACATTAGAGGATTACACCTTGTTGACTGGGAGATTGCACAAAGATTTTGATTTTCTAGCCAGAGGTTGGAGAGATGGCTTAGTCATTAAGAACACTTACTGGCCAGGATAAAGTGATGGTGCACACCTTTAATCCCAGCACTTGGGAGGCAGAGGTATGTGGGTCTCTGAGTTCAGGGCCAGTCTGGTCTGCAGAGCAAGTTCCAGGACAGCCAGGGCTACACAGAGAAACCCTGTCCCAACAATTAGAGCTCTTTACTGTTTGTTCTTCCAGAAGTCTTGAGTTCAGTTCTAGGCACCTACATCAGGTGGCTTACTTCTGCCAGTAACTTCAACCCCAGGAATAGTCAATGCCTTTGGCCTCCACATTTACCCACAATCAAGTACACATAACCTACATGCAGGCACATACATACATATAATTAAAAACAATAAAAATAAGCATTAGGTTTTTTTTCACACAGTATCTCACTATGTAACTTATAGACCAGTGAGTCTTGAACTCAAAGATATCTGATTTCCTCTTGTCTCTCAAGTGTGGGGCTCAAAAGCATATGCCACTTACACTGGGCTTTAAGATCAAGTTTTGTTCTAGAATGTAGGATCCAGGAAGTGTCCATATGTTTAGTCCTGGGGCATAGGCTATGAGGCCTGTATGTAGGCCGGATTGGCCCACAGCCTGTACAATTGCACAGTTCTCTCTCTCTCTCTCTCCCCCTCCCTCTCTTCCTCTCCCCCCTCCCTCCTTCCCTTCCTCCCTCCCTCCTTTTCTTCTTCCTTCCTTCCTTCCTTCCTTCCTTCCTTTCTCTGTAGATCAGGGTGGCCTGGAACTTGCTAAATAATCCATGTCTGCCTCAGTCTACTGAGTATTGGTATGATCATATATTCCTATAATCTTAGCATTTGGGAAGATGAGACAGGACTCACGGCTTTGAATTAAAAGGTTGATCTGGGCTAGAAAGTGAGGACTGAGCCAGCCTGAGCAGCAAAGCAAGATCATGACTCTAAAACAAACAGACAAAATTAGAATATGGACTTTCTCTTGAGAAATCAAGAGTTCTGGCAGATTTGAACCTCGATTCCTATCCCTCAAGCATTCAGCTGTGTTTGAACAGCTGTTGTATCTGTTAAATGTAGTATGTGGTTCCCGTCTACAGCAGTTTTCTGCTTCCTCTCAAACTGTATATCCAGACTTCATTGCTTTTCCTATTTTTGCCGCTTTTTTTTTGTTTGTTTAAAATTTTGTTTTTGAGACAGAGTGGCCTGGAATTCACTCTGTAGATCAAGCTGGCCTGAACCTCACAGAGATCCGCCCACCTCTGTTTTCTTATTGCTTGGATTGCTGTTCTTTGCTGTGTAATTGCTTTTTTATCTTTTATAAATTGTTTGCTTTTTTATTTGTATGTGCTTGTGTGTGGTATTGTATGTGAGCATATGCCACATGTAAGCCAGTGCCCACAGAAGCCAGAAGAGAACATTGCATCCTTGGAGCTGGTGATACCCTGGAAGTTGTAAGCTGTTTAGTATGCATGCTGAGAACCAAACTCATGTCCTCTGGAAGGGCAGCAAGCCCTACCCTGCCATCTCTAGCCTTCCTGTTTGTACTGCTTTCTTGACCCCTGACAGTATTGCTGCTTTAGTCACTGTCTTCCCACTGCTTTCCCCACTCCATTCTCAGGTTACATTTAGCAGGGAAATCTAAGCAATTGGTAGTGGTTGTAGAATTTCAGGTTGTCTTACTCATTATCCTAAAGCAGTGATTCTCAGGGGGACCTTAGTTTGGCACAAAGGTGGTATTTGGCAGTATCGAGACTCTTGGGATGCAAGTACTGGGAAGCAGTGCTACTCTTATCTGCTGGGTCCAGACTAAGAGTAACTTTGAACAAATATCCTGCCAAACAGGATATATATAGTCTTACAGTGTCAAAATGTCAATAGTGCTGCAGATAGGAAAGTATCCTAAACATGTGCTCTGAGGTCTTGGAATTTTCAGGGATGGGTGTGTGTCAGTGTACTGGCTCAATCCAACAAATTTAGGGGCTCTTGACAACTTAAAGAGCTTTAGAAGAATAAAGACTTATTAATCTTTTGTTTCACTTGTTCGAGACCAGGTTTCATTGTATATGCCAGGCTTGCTTCAAACTGGATCCCCTCTTGCCTCGGCCTACAAAGTACTGAGATTACAGTTGTATACTAACACATTAGGCAAAATAATGTGTTTGTTTAACCTTTTTCTGAAAAAAATTTAAATTATTTTAAATTTTTTATTATTATTATTATTATTATTATTATCATTATCATCATTTTGGTTTTTCAAGATGGGTTTCTATGTGAAGCCTTTGCTGTCCTGGAACTTGATCTGTAGATCAGGTTGGCCTCTAACAGAGATCCACCTACCTCTGCCTCCCAAGTATTGGGACTAAAGGCATTCGCCACTACTTCTGGCTAAAAAATTTTTAATTACATAAATTTGTGTGTACATACATGTGTGCATGTTGTGGCATATGTGTAGAGATCAGAGGACAGCAGAATAGTAGGTTCTTTCTAATATGAGAGTCCTGGGGATGCTTGGCAGCAAGTGCCTTTATCCACTTTTTCTTTATCTACTCTTTACCTCCTCTTTTTCCTTCCTTCCTTCCTTCCTTCCTTTTTTCCTCTCTCAATCTTATGTATCTTCAGCTCACTATGTAGCTAATGATGACTTTGACCTTAGTTAATATTTTAAAGGTTTCATTGAATGAGAGAGGGAGGGGAGAGAGAGAGAGAGAGAGAGAGAGAGAGAGAGAGAGAGAGAGAGAAAGAGAGGTGCACAGGAACCTGCCCATCTGTGGAGGTCAAGAGATAACTTTTAGGAGTTTTCTCTTTCCACTCTGTGGGTCCTAGGGATCAAACTCAAGTTGTCAACCTAGATGGCAAGTACTTGCTGAACCATCTTACTTGCCTACCCTTGAGCTTCTATTCCTTCTACCTCTGCCTCCCAAATGCTAGGATGATAGACTAGTGCAGCCCCCAGGTCTGATTTGGATCTGTGCTGTTATATAGAATTGTACTTCCCTCTCAGTAAATGCTCCTTAGGAAAACACCCAGCCTGCTTTTGTGCAGATATGGAAGGTGTTCCCTAACCTCAGTACCCAGCCCCGCTCTGTGGGAATAGGGAACTGGGACTCAGTATAGATGGGATTGCAGTTTAGGTTGCCTGACTACCTCTTTGTCAAGGGAAGGAAGTATGAGAGGCTCAGTCCAGTCCAAACTTAGTTACATGTATAGTATCATTTGGGTTTCAACATATAACAGAAAATCTAAAACAGAATGGCTGAAGTACTGACCTTGTGAGGGTCTAAGGAAGTAATTTAAGGTCTTGAGATGTAAGTTGCGAGGGCCTAAAGAAGTGATTTAAGGTATGTGAGAAATGAGGCTACATTCTCACATGGAGTTCTGATAAGCTATTAATCTAGCTCTGATAAAGTTACTGGCTACTATTATCATAATCAGTGGCTCAAAATTTTAGATTTCCTTGGACCTGACAGACATTTATGTCTCTTGTTAAGTAAGGCCACAGGGTGGCCTGGTGGGCAGTTCTTTCCCTTCCTGTCTCAGTGTTCTGCCTTGTCCTCATTCTATAGTTTCTTACCATGGCCTAGGGAGACTCCTTAAGCTCCAACAGTTTGCATGTGGCTTACTAGAAGAACAAAGAAAGGCATGCTTTGCTTCAGAGATACTTTCTGAGGCCCGACCTGAAACATCTGTTCATGTCCTTAGGGAAAATCTAAGTAGGTAATCTACCTGTGAGGAACTCCGGGACGTGTCTGGGGTAGCCATGACTTCAACTGAAGTTTCTATTAAGAAGAAAGGAGGGAAAATATTGGAAGGTGACAAACACTCTGCTATAGAGTGACTTTGGGGAATTTGTAACAAGTTCCCAGAAGGGTTAGGCTAGGCTCAGTGGTAGAATATTAGGATAGCATGCAGAACATGTTGTGTTCAGTCCCTAGAGCCACCAGGACAAACTAAAAATAAGCTCTCAGAGAGCCTTGGAGACTATTGTATAGGTCCATGCTCACTGATGTTGGCTTGTCTAGCATGGAAATATGGTCAGAAGAGGAAGGCTTGGAGGTTTGAGTTGTAGCACCCGGCCTCCAGGCTCAGTATGGAATAAGCTGGATGGGGCTGGGAGATCTTGGAAGCACACGGGGTGTGGGCCTGTGGCGAAATTTTGTTTGAAGCAGGCAAGCAGTCAAGGGATTTGGCTTCTGCTTGGTAGACTGTGTTCTTTGGCAAGATTGAGAGCATGAGGCAAGTTAGGTGCCTGGAGCCAGCTCTGAGGATCTACTCACTCTGGGATTCCTCTGCTCGGTTCCCTGAGAGAGGGAGTGTTTCTTAGATTTTGTGCCTAGGTGTTTGACTCACTTCATCCTACTGGTCTGCTCTCTGGCAAATGTGTTGTGGCTCACTAACTACTTTTTGTTGAGAAAGAAGCATATGCTTGGTGAATAAATCAAAGTGTAAAAGAACACACTATAGAGAAAGGCTCCCTTCCTCTCTAGCACTTTAGTCTTTTTCTCAGAGTCAGTCTTACTGACCAGGTGCCTTTGGTGCCTATCCCGCTGGCCTTTGGCATGCCCTGCTGGGACTTCCTGAGGCCGTCATTGGCTCCACTGCAAGCTGTGCTTGCTTACTCGTGTGTAGAAATGCCACGTCTGCAGGGAATCTGTAGAAGAGTAGAGGGAGGGAGAGAGGAGCAAGCCTGAGAGACCAGTGCCTGCTTGCTCATGGGCTGAGGGTGTGACACATGCTCAGTGAACCCAGCTAGGCTTTTTGTCTCTTCTATGATGTCAGTTTTTGGTCTCTCTTTCTCTTGCCCCCTTTGTTCTGTCTCTACCTCGCCTTCGTCCTCCGTCTTCATCTTTTCTCTCCATTTCTGTACATTTCTTTGTATTTTACCCCCTCCCTCCACCCCCAAGTTCATGCCTTCTGTCTTCTGCTTCTTCTATGGTCTTGCTTTCTTTCTCTGCTTGCAGTTTTTGTTCTGCCATTAGTCAGGGTTTCTATGGGTTTTGACTTCGTGTAGTTCTAGACTGTAAGTGTTCCTTGTTGCTATAAGACAGACTCACTCTCTTGGTATTCTGGGAAAGAAAACTTACAGGTCCAGATTGAATTCGTTGTTTAGCTTGAGCAGGTCTGAGGGGAAAGAAAGCAAGTCCTAACAAAGAGATGGACAAGTACCTCAAAATGTGCTTACTGTATTATATTGGTGGCTGTTGTTTACTGGTGGTTGTTAACTATGTATGTTAGCTGAGTATCCAGGCTTTGCCAGAGAGAACTTTGATCACAGTTGATTCCTGTGAAGATTTTTCAGCAGCACACATTCCTTTGGTGTACCCTTTTCCCACCAACCTTCTTTTTTTTTTTTTTTTTGGTTTTTCGAGACAGGGTTTCTCTGTGTAGCCCTGGCTGTCCTGGAACTCACTTTGTAGACCAGGTTGGCCTCGAACTCAGAAATCCTCCTGCCTCTGCCTCCCAAGTGCTGGGATTAAAGGCGTGCGCCACCACCGCCCGGCCCCCACCAACCTTCTTAACCATTGTAACCCAACCCCATTTAATTGTTCATTATGTGTCTCTTACCCCCAACCCCCACCACCCTTGGAAGTAGATGTCAGTAATGGCTGTGACAAGAAGAGGGTGAAACTCTTTGTATGTGTGTCTGGCATAGGTAAGGGAGCATCTACCTAAAGGAGTAAATGTGTGCACGTGGCTGAGAGAATGGGCCCCGAGAGTTTGTAAAAGACAGCATTTAGGTCAGCGCTTGCATACAGTTTCAGAGGGCTAGTCCATTATCATCATGGCAGGGGCGTGAGAGGAGCATGGCTCGGGAGGAGTAGCACAAGCTTTTGAAACCTCAAGCCCACCTCCAGTGACACACTTTCCCCAACAAGGCCACACCTCCCAATCCTTCTAATCCTCAAACATCTCCACTCCCAGGTGGCTAAGCATCTAACTATATGAGCCTTATGGGGACTGTTTGCACTCAAAACACTGCAAGGTGTACGTTAAGGTTTTTTGGGTTTTTTTTTTCCCCTTTGGTTTTTTTGTTTTGTTTTGTTTTTGGAAGGTAGGGACAGCACTTAGAGGTGTCACTATGTACCTTATTGCTATAGAAGCTCTTGGATAATTGCTCTTATGTTCTCCCCTAGATCAAAGCTTTCCTTATTTTGATTTTGCAGGAACAGAGTTCTCTCTGTGGGTTAAGCCTCAATCAGCTAGCAGTTCACAGCTAGCAGTAATCTACAGGGCTCAGATGCTATTGAGGTACATGAATGTGTATCTCAGAGGTGGTAGGGCTGACACGGGTCTAAGAAGCTCTCAGGAAGGCTCATTCTCTATGAGATTTGATGAGAATTAGCAGTTTTGCATATGCATAGGGGTAGGGAGATCATTTGCACTTGGGGATGCAAGCTTGGGAATGATAGTCCCTCTCAGCCTTAGTTTCCTCATGTATAAGATGGGGAACAGACATTTATATTTGGGGGGTTGTGAGAATTAGTAGTCAAGGATGCCTGTGAAATTGTCAAGTATATAAAAGACACACACACACACACACACACACACACATAACTTTAGGTGTTTAGTCATCAGAGTTCAAATTTACCTCATTTGCTAATGGGTCCTTTTTGTGCCTACTGTATGTGAATAGGACAGGTCTTGTACCTTGTATTTGGCACCTTGGGAGTATGGTTGGGGAAGAGTGGGTGAAGTGAGACTAACCATTCTTAGTGCTAGGGAACATTTCCAAAAATTTTCTGGCAGTTTAGATCATGTATCTGTTCATACATGCCCTAGTAGCTTAGTGTACAGGATAGGGTATTCATCCGTCCTGGGCTAGCCTGTGTGCTGTTCCTGCTGGGTACCTGTTCCAGATCTCATTGTTCTATTGTCCCTTGGACTCAGCCAGGGAGGGCAGAAGAATCCTCTCTGTAAGAGTTTGGGGTCTTGTGTGTTCCACCTAAGCCTTGCAGTAATACTATGGTTTTCCTTCTAGGTCTGCTGACATTTGTGAACTGTGCCTATGTCAAGTGGGGTACACGCGTACAAGACACATTCACGTATGCCAAGGTCCTGGCACTCATTGCCATCATTATCATGGGCCTTGTTAAACTGTGCCAGGGTAAGAGGGGCTGAGGTGGGAAGAAGGGTCAGTGTCTCCAGAAGTCTCTTTGGCTTCTGGAGGAGGATATGGGGACTCAGTCAGCTCCATCTCTCAGCACGTTTTGAGTGTGTTCTAGAGTGTTGTCAGTGGACATGAGAGGTGGTTCTGAATCTCTCCCTGGGCTTTGTCAGCCAGGCTAGCTTGACCAACAAACTGCACATGTTAAATGTCAGGTTCTCCTTAGGGCTTCTGTGGAAATACAGAGCACTGCAGAAAGCAGGGAAGCCCCTAGGAGTTCTTGAAACTTAGAGTATAATTGGGTCTCTCGTAGTAGCCATCTAGGGGTATAGGTTACTGCCTTCTGATTGTGATCTGTCGTTGCCAAGCAGTGAGTGGGAAACCTGACTTTCTTGGAGAGGGGCAGTAGGGAAGGGGTGCATGGTCATTTTTCCATATTTATTGTTTATCTGGACTTGTGTTAAGCATTATATTGAGGAATCTCCCAAAAAAAAAAAAAGTCAGCTCTAAAAAAATGTCAGAATGTTTTAAAATGGGCATTGTCTTTCCTATATTGGCCTTTTTTTTCCCCTTTTTTTGTTTTGTTTTTTGAGACAGGGTTTCTCTGTGTAGCCCTGGCTGTCCTGGAACTCACTCTGTAGATCAGGCTGGCCTCGAACTCAGAAATCCACCCACCTCTGCCTCCCAAGAGCTGGGATGAAAGGCGTGCGCCACCACTGCCTGACTTTTTTTTTTTCCTATTTTTAACTTTTGCTAAGGATGGGACCAGAATCTTATGTGTGCTATGTTAGACTCTACCGCTCAGCCACGTCCCTAGTCCTTTTAATTTAAAAAAAAAAAAGAATTTTTTTTTAAAGATAATGTCTTGAACTATATTTTGGGCTGGTTTGTAATTTAACTTGTTGCCCAGTTGCTGGAATTAAAGGCATGTACCACCATATCCAGCTACCTATTGGCTCTTGAAAGGTTTTATTCTGGGGTCAGAGCAGACTGAGGCCAATGGGCTTTCCAGGTTATCCTGAAAAGTCTTTGGCAAAGGATATCTTCCTCATTTAACAGCCAGTTCTCTCTGTTACCAGTCTCCAAACATGGCTGTCTTCGTAGTCATCCAGGGAGCTGAGCCTTCATCTCAGACCTGATGGTTTGAATTGAAAATTAAAAGGTTCTTATGTGTGTGTTTGGTCCTAAGAACCTGGTATTCCAAGGACATCTAGATGTCTGGCTGTAGTCACTTAGTACTAGTGCACAGAGTTCCTGGGTACCTGCCTAAGGATTACCTAGTGCACGTCATAGAAGCACAGCTTTGGGCTGCAGAAGCAAGTGACTACAGCCAAGCATCTAGATGTCACTGGCGTCTCAGGAGCATCTTAGAGTAATCCTTCCTCTAAATATGTGCCTTAAGAGAACCTCTGCTGTGTACAGTTGCTGAGACCCCTGGAAGCTCTTGGTGCAAACCTTTTTGCCACATTGAGTCCTGGGTGTAATCTTTCTTTTTAATATTTTTTGTTTGTGCAAATATGCCACATGTGTGTGGGTCCTGTGAAGGCCAGAAGAAGGTATCAGATCTCCCTGGAGCTGGAGTCACAAGTAGTTGGCCATCGAGCTTTCTACTCCAAGTCTAGGCTTTCTGCAGGGGGTGATGACAAGCACCTTAGAAGGCTGACTCCTGTTAAAAACTCCATGCTGTCTGCATGTCTGTCTTGAGCAACTAGATAGGCTTTCTATTTGTGGTCCTTAGAGGCCCCCAGGAAAGGTGACAATCGCTTTGGCTTGGGTAGGTGCTCTGAAGGGTGGGGTTGGCCCACTAAGAGATAAGACCTCAGTTACTCTGTAGCCCTAGATTTCCTGCCCCAGACAACCACACCACACTCACTGCAAACATACTGATAGAACTACATGTCTAAATCATACAGTGATCTGAGCCAACACCTTCTGCTAGGTCTGATTGTTAGTGGAAATGACCAGTGACATCAAAATAGGAAGAACTGACTGAGGCCCCCTGCAGGAAGTGGACATTCCTTAGGGCGTTGGGGGAAGTGTTTCTTCAGAGAGCGGCAGGCATGCTTTTGTTTTCTTGATTACCTGGTTTTACTAAATAAAATAAAACTTCAGTTGAGGGAGGCAGTGAAATGTGGGGAGGTTTTGGTTATTGTTTTGATTTGGGTTATTGTTCCTTTGGTATTAAATGATGTTTTTTTTATTTCCCTTCTATTTTATTTTTTTCTTTCTCTCCTTTTTCTTTTGTTTCATCTTTTTAATTCTCCCTCTGTATCCTTTATCTTCTTCATATTCCTTCTATCCCTCTTCCTTCTCTTTTACCTGGTCTCCCACCCCTCTTTGCCCCACAGGACACACTGAGCACTTTCAGGACGCCTTTAAAGGTTCCTCGTGGAATGTGGGAGACCTCTCTCTTGCCCTGTACTCTGCCCTCTTCTCTTACTCAGGTTGGGACACCCTTAATTTTGTAACAGAAGAAATCAAAAACCCAGAAAGGTAAAGGCGAGATCACATTCTCCAACTTGGCTGGAACTCCTGCTGATGGTGGGCACAGTTGCCCTTTTCCCATAGCTCCTCTCTCTACCTCCCCTCCCCTCATCCTCTCCCTGCTCCCCTTCTCCAGTTAGGAGGGGTTGGGGGCTAGGATGGGAGTGAGTGAATGTGGGAAAACCCTGGCTCTCACCCTCATGTTCCACTGGAGAGAACCCAGGGTTCTTCTTAGAGGAGAGGTCTTTAGTGGGCAGCAGCAGACCCAGCTAGAGCTGAGGTGGCAGGACTTAGCCCTGTGGTGCTGACACTGTGGCCTGAGCTGCCCAATCTGTTTCTGGCCTACCAGATGACCAGGCTAGCTCAAGTTTCTGTAGGATATTGCTCCTTACATTTATCCTGAGGTCATAGATGCAAGGAGGTTAGAAAGCCACATGTGACTCGTTGGACCTAATGAAATTGATCAACTAATCTCGTCCCTTCTCGGAGAACATGCTCTTCTTTCTCAGTGGAAAATGCCCAGGAAAATGGGAAGCATACCCGCCCTGAGGCATACGGGGAAGAGGAGCTTATCTCAAAGACCTGGCAGCCAGTGAACTGTTAAATGTTAGGAATATTCTAGTGGGTGCTGGATGGCTTTTCATTCTCAGCAGAGGTTGGTTCTAGGTCGTCTTATTTCACTTGTCCTGACAGGAATTTGCCCTTGGCCATTGGGATTTCTATGCCAATTGTGACACTCATCTACATCCTGACAAATGTGGCCTATTACACAGTGCTGAACATTCAGGATGTCCATAAGAGTGATGCTGTGGCTGTGGTGAGTTTCTTGGGGGTGGGGTTGTCCTCATTTGCTCATGGTCCTTGTATCATGAGGATCACATGGTGATTAGCTCCTGAATGGTGTAGTATTTTCCTGCAGCTATCCTAGCTCTACAGAGTGAGGGATGGGTCTAGATAGGCCAGACGGTGGGCATTTTAGCAAGGATTGCCTTTGTTCAGAAATTATAGATATAGGAGGGTTACAAAACTGTCCTGGGTTGAGTATCCCTTCTTTGCTTTTCTTCAGACATTTGCTGACCAGACATTTGGCATGTTCAGTTGGACCATCCCCATTGCTGTAGCTCTGTCCTGCTTTGGGGGCCTAAATGCATCCATCTTTGCTTCATCAAGGTACCTTGGTTTCTGATAATAGACTGTTCTTAGCACCCACATGGCAGCTCACAGCCATTTGTAACTCTAGTTCAGGGGTACCTGAGCAAGAGTAGCACTTCCTCTTAGTTGCTGTTCTATCTCTGCAACCCCACATTGGCATTTAAAAGGAAGGGCTATGCAATCCCAGCTAAAACAGGAGGATGCCGAGCTTGAGTCCAGCCAGACCTACATAGGAGACCTTGTCTCTTTAAGAAAAAAAAAGGCCATTGTGGTAGCTGTAAATTTGTATGATGGTAGAATAAAGGTATCCCTGGTGGGATGGGGATGCCATTAGGTGATGGGAACACACAGCTTCTATGGGATGTTGAGAGGGATCTGGTTCAGAAGTATTAGCATTGGTAGGTGATAGTGATTTCATATCGGAAAGCTTGGAGTAGTTAATGGAAAATGGTAGGTGAGCGTTCCTGAGTAGTGGTAAGGTGCTAATAGTTATAGACATTTGTAGGTAGCATGAGTAACGGGCTGGGTGTAAGTAGAGTCTCTGATGGTGTCTTCCTGTCTGTTTTTTTTTTCTGGGCCTCCGAGCTTAGTTTGTCTGAGGAGTGTGATTGGATAAGAGACGGCTGACAAATTTCATTCCCTTCCAGGTTGTTTTTCGTGGGCTCTCGTGAGGGCCACCTCCCGAACCTTCTGTCCATGATCCACATTGAGCGCTTTACACCTGTGCCTGCGTTACTGTTCAATGTAAGCTCTGCAGGGAGAGTGTGGGCTTGGGCAGGTTTGTGCAGGATCCCTAAGTAACACTGTACTTTAGGCTTCGTTCCAAGAATTGAAGCTTAGTTCATTATCTTTTCTCTAGTGTTTGGGATGGAGCCCAGGGCCCCATATAAGTTAGACATTCTCCTGTCTCACACTCTTAGGCACTATTTATTCATTTTCCTCTGCCCCCAGACAAAGTCTTCTTACATAACAAGTTGGTCTTGAGCTTAGACCCTCTTGCCTCAGGCCTCCTGAAGGACTTTTTCTTTTCTTTCTCTCTCTCTCTTTTTTTTAAAGATTTATTTATTTATTATATGCAAGTACACTGTAGCTGTCTTCAGACACACCAGAAGAGGGCATCAGATCTCATTACAGTTGGTTGTGAGCCACCATGTGGTTGCTGGGATTTGAACTCAGAACCTTTGGGAGAGCAGTCGGTGTTCTTAACCACTGAGCCAACTCACCAGCCCCTCTCTCTTTTTTTTAAACCCTGTGTTGATACATCAGGGTGAAAAATATTTTTTAAGTTTAAGCAAGTCTTAGCTTATCTTAGAAAGCTAGTCTCTGAAACCCTATCTACTAGGATTCTTTCATACAAGAAGACAGGCAGTCATCCCTCTCTCAGAGTGGGTATGGATCCTTTTTGCTCATCTCCCTTTCAAAAGCTCCAGGTCACTATGATGGTTCTCTGGAGGCAGTTTATATAGCTGGGCCCCAAGCCTAACAAACTCTAGATCAACAGTGTAACTCCCATTGTGGTTGGTATGGTGAGGGCCTTCCTGTCAGCCATCAGAAAGGAAGCAGAATCTACCATGTTAACCACAGTACTTGCAACAAGGGGATGGACTAATTATGGGTAGAGGTGGAGATGCTGCCATGAAGGTTAATGTGGGTAATGGACCTCTCTGTCAAGTGAGAGTCACTGAAAACCAGAGCTAATCTGGTAAAGCTATTTCAGCTCTGACAGACTGCTGGATGGTGGCATATCTCGGTATGGCTGGAAGTAATGTTACTCATTCCTCCTCTCCACCACCTGTCTATCCCACAGTGCACCATGACACTTATCTACCTCGTGGTGAAGGACGTTTTCCTGCTCATCAACTACTTCAGCTTCAGTTACTGGTTCTTTGTGGGCTTGTCTGTTGTTGGACAGCTCTACCTTCGCTGGAAAGAGCCTGACTGGCCTCGACCTCTCAAGGTCAGCACCTCCTCCTCCAGCTCTTCCTCCTCCTTCTCCCTTCCTCTTTCTCCCCCCACCTCCTCCTTCTTCTTCTTTAAGATAGGGCCTCATGTAGTCCAGATTAGCTTGGAACTAACTATGTGTCCAAGAAGAGCTCAACATGCACAGCTCATGCATCTTAGCAGGAGGGGGTCCTCTTCTTTTTTAAAGATTTGTTTATTTTCATGTGCATTGGTGTTCTGCCTGCATGTCTGTGCAAGGATGGCAGATCCTCTGGAACTGGAGTTAGAGTTGTGAGCTGTTGTGGGTGCTGGGAATTGAACTAGAGAGATGGAAGAACCATCTCTCCAGCCCTGGGTCCTCTTCTTAAGGTGCCTTTTGATCAAGCTGTGTTCTATCATCCCACCCTACTAAATCTCACTCTCCTCTATTTCAGCTGAGTCTCTTTTTTCCCATCGTGTTTTGCGTCTGCTCCTTGTTTCTCGTGGCTGTACCCCTCTTCAGTGACACCATCAATTCCCTCATTGGCATTGGGATTGCCCTTTCTGGGGTCCCTGTCTACTTCATGGGTGTTTACCTGCCAGAGTCCCGGAGGCCACTGTTTATTAGGAATGTTCTGGGTGAGTGTCTCTTTGCTTCCATTGTTTGAGGCTCAGTGCTTATGTTTAGGGATATGCAGAGGCTACCAACTCTTCCACCTTCCTTATGGCCAAAGGATAAACCTGGTGTCCCATCACTCTTTTATGTGTTCTATTCAAGGGCTAAAGCACTGTCTGTTTTTTAGTGTTCTTGGGTTTGTTGTATTTTTTGAGACAGGTTTTTGGGTCTAACCTTGAACTTACTATACTATGTAGCTGAGGATGACTGACCCTGAACTCCTTATCCTCCTGCCTTTACCTCTCAAGTGCTAGGATTGCAGGTGTGTACCACATCTGTGAAGAAAAGGCTGGGTGTGGAATGGAGAGGTTTGTTGGTTGTAAAGGAAAAGACCAGGCTTTGTGTGCCTAAGGGACAGGTGGAAAGGAGTTTCAGCTTTCTGGTACTGAGATTGTAACTGTAGCAGAGTATGTTTGCTAAACCCTGTGCTTCTTATTTTCATTTAGCTACTGTCACCAGAGTAACCCAGAAGCTTTGCTTTTGCGTCTTGACTGAGCTAGATGTAGCTGAAGAGAAAAATGTTGAGAGGAAAACTGACTAGAAGCCAGAGATGTCATTCCCTGAAGCCCAGAAGGCTGTGACCACAGCCACCAAAGACCAGTTCCCTAAACCTTCTGAATTAAAGGAGCCTCTTGACCCACATTCTGTAAGGGGGCTCAGGGCCAATGTTCTCTCATTGGTAAGCTATGGGAAGATACCAGTCAGGCCAGCCTGAAGATGGGGACTTCAGTGGGAGGGGAGGTTGGGGTGGGACATTGATTTAGTTTTACTTCTGATGAGTAGATGCAGCCCTGAAGGAATATTAGATTGACAGCTCTGGCTCGTGATTGACAGCTCTTTGTAGTTTAAACCAGGAGTCTACGGTGGGGTTCCTTCATGGGAAGTTTTCCTCTGACCAAGTCCAAGCTACTTTTTAGAGGTCTGAAATGCTACCATTTCTTCCTGTAGCTCAAAATTCTTCCTTGAGGAGAGTGTTGTATTCCCTGTTTTGTTTGTTGGGTATCATGAACAGCAAATCTTTAACTGACATGGGATCAATGTGTGCCTCCTTTCCTGAATTCCACAAGAGAAACAACACTCCCTCCCTGGAACTTCATGCTTGCTGGGAAGAAGACTGTTGAGGATATAGGCATGAAAGTCCTCTAATTTGTGGGTCCGAATGTTGGGGTATCTGGGATCTCATTGTGTATATCCCATCTCCTTGAGGAGGTGCTGCCAGTCTGACTTTGCTCAGATGGTAGTAGCAGTGTGGTCAGGATCCTTAGGCAAGGAGGTGAGCTTCTGGCTCATAAAGGAATTTGCCTAGGCTACTTGATTGTGCCCTTCCTAGCTGAATCCATGGTGCTGTGGAGCCCTTGAAACAAGGGCCGAGAAAAACCTCAGGACTCCAGCTGAGGGGAGCATCTACTGCCTGGGCAAGCAACACTGTCACCAAATTTCAACTCCTATATCTCATTATTTATTGATATTTAATCTAGGACATCAGTTATAACAAACTATGAGTGATCATTTGTCTACAGGATGCAATAAGTGAATTGTGTTTGAAAATTGTGTTGGCCCGGTGGCACACATTTGTAAACTGAACACTTGTAAGGAGTTTGAATTTGAGGCTAACTTAGGCTACATAATTTCCAGGTAGCCACTCTGGAAAGATCAGACAAGATCTTGTCTCATTATATACCTGTTATACTTTAATATATAGATAAGTCACATGTTATTATCATCTGGCTCAGATCCAGCAAGGACAGATGAGCAACTTCATGAGTCGGAGGTCTGGTAATACTGCTATTTCAAAGGACAATCCTTTGTTCTACTTGATATAAAATAAATCTTTGGATTTCTGGTATGAACTGCAAGAGGCCTGGAATGTTCTACATAAGGTGTTATGCAAAATTCAGGTAGATAACCTGATCTGTCAGTTGTCATTGGATTCCTGTATTCAAGTCATCAAATCATTTGTTATCTTTAAGAGCCTGTGTGAGATTTGCTATGTATGAACTCATGAAAGTCCACTCTGCTGGAAGTGGTCATTAACTTTCTGAAAGCACCAAGCTTTGTTTACACTTTGAACCATCTTGGGTTGTGGGACAGTATACCTGCTTGCCTTCTCTTGTCCACGGGCTGGTGAAATTGAAGTCTCAGAAAACGCATGGTACTTGTGCATCTGCTGTTTTTTTTTCCCTGTGAAGATTGATGAAGACTGTGGGAGAAAACAGCTTCAACCTCAACCTGGCTCCTGGAAAAAGGGTAGAAACGGCTAATTCTGGTGATCGGATTAGGCCGCCAGTTAAAGCCAAAACAACAGGCTTGGATCTTTGTGAGCAGTATGTCTACACTAGATTGTACATCTATCTTGATGCCCTTAGACACTGCCATCTTGGACACAGAAGAACCTGCTGGGCTGTCTTGGCATCCCTCGTGGACATTTCATCTTTAAGTTTTAGAATTTGTGAACAATACAGATAATAACTATGTGGCAATCTCCTAGTACCAAACTGGCCCTAGATGCACAGGAGTAACCTTGGATATATGCTTGTTCAATAAAGACTTAGGGGAGTATGATCAAAGTTGCCATTGGTTCTGGGCATGTATCTGTGAGAGGGTGACATTCCTACTGTCATGGGTTGGAAATCCTGTCTGTTTTGTGCAAAGATTGACTTGCATAAACCATACAAACATGATTCATATCTGAGCTAAGGTGGCATCCATTTCAAGGCTCTGCTAGAGCAAAGCTTTTAAGCAAGTTATGACCTTGGTTTTAGTGGTCTTTGGCCCTTAACCAGCTAATCCCAGGAATTTGCTGCCCTCCAGTGGTTTCTGGAAGAAGCAGGGATCTAACACTAAAGGTGCTCTAATACTTGCTTAGTGAGCCATGTTCTCATCACTTGATTCATAGCATTTTTAGTTTCTGAGCTGAACACAGCTTCCCCCAGGAACTCTTTCTGTGGGAAGGAAGCCAGACTTCTATCTGGCTTCAAGCTTGATAGTGGAGTTCTTCCCACCAGGTCTTTTGTTTCTTTGAACCTCCTGGTGTACTAATCCCATTTATAGTGGTACAGTTTGTTCCCCTCTTATAATAGGTAGAGCCCGAGAAGTTGTCAGTCCTTTAATGTTAACATTAGCATAACCGTGAGCACACTGTGGCAAACAGTTTCAGTCCTGCTTGTATACTTACAGATCAAGATGACTAGTGTAAGATACATTACTGCCTATTGCTCAAAACGCTGAATTGTTTGTTGATACTCATAATATGGTGACTGGTTTGATTAGTTCCAATAACCACTTGAATATACAATTTAGTTCACTTTGACAAGTTTAGATATGTAGATAAGTGAAAGAATGTGTAGAGGTTATAGAGGCTTATGAACTTGTAAGTACTGGGAAGAAGACATGTGTTAACTTCCCATGAATCTACCACAGGAAAAGAGGGCATTTGCTGAATTGAATGTTGAGTGTTACTTCCCTACACCTAGTGTCTACTACAGTACCTAGTCACATGTAGTTAACATTAAAACCTAGATGGCTCAGCAGTTAGGAGCACTGACTGCTCCTCCAGAAGTCCTGAGTTCAAATCACAGCAACCACATGGTGGCTCACAACCATCTGTAATGGGATTTGATGTCCTCTTCTGGTGTATCTGAAGGACAGTTACAATGTACTCATATACATAGAATAAATAAGCCCTTAGTTTAAAAAAAAATGAAAATCTAGCCAATTATTTGTAAGTGTCCACATGTTACACTAGTACTTGGAAGATTATGGCAAGATTGCAGCTTACATTAAAACAAAAAACCCCTTTCAATGCTGGCTGTGGTGGCTCATGCCTTTAATTCCAGCACTAGAGAGGCAGAGGCAGGTAAACTCCTTTTAATTTGGGCCAGCCTCCCTCCCCAATCAAAAGTCCTTGAGGTTTCTCAGTTGTTCTAATATTTCAAGTGCTCAAAAAGCCAGAGTTGTACAGTGCATTCACAGAACATGCTATGGGAAGTTATTGGACAAAGGTTTATCTAGGGCTAAGGCAGCTGAGATTTTTAGAAAACAAGTAGGGGGAAATGAATGCTGAGTTCTGGTGGCAGTGTCCTACTGATGATACAGTAGGGCCTTCCATAATTGTAAAGAAATGTATTTTGGGGAAATGTGCCTATTCTAAACATGGACAGACTTAATCTCATCATTTCCCCAAAGAGTTGTGGTAAATAATTTAGTGTTTACATTAGATTTTTATAATCTGAAGATATAGGCATAGATTTTGTGGACATATCATGTCATCTTATGTAAGGGACTTGGACACATGGTGGTTTGGCAGTCCTGAAAGCATAGAATGAGGGTCAACTGGAATGCCTTGAGTGAGTGCTATAAACAGTTGGACGTAGCCCATAATGTATGAAGTTTAATCTGAAACATATATCTAACTTCTCTTCTTTTGCTATGAGGAAAATACCTAAAACAATCAGATTTACAAGAGAATTGCTTGCTTCTGTGTAAAAAGTTTTTATTAAAGAGTATCACATTCATAAATATGATTTCTTGGTACCACTGCCCAAAGGTGATAGCAGTCTTTATAACCATTATCAGAGTCTAAAGGGGTTTGGGGAACACAGGACCTCCCATTGCTCAAGGCAGGGGAGTAACTGTTGTCCTTGCAGAGATCATCTCCATCAAAGGGAACAGTCTTCAACTGGGAGGCAGACACTCCCTCCACCCACCAGCTTCTTTAGGCTTGAGCATAGAAATAAAATGACAGAAAAACCACCAGGGATGGAGGTTTTACATCATTTTATTTTCTAAATTGTAGAGATCACTTTCTTAAAAAAAAAAAAATAGAATGCCCAGGCTGGCCTAGAACTTATTGTGTAGTCTAAAGGCTGGCCTTGCATTTTCAGTGCTTTTCTAGGCTCCCAAACTCTCCAATGCTGGAATTACAGGCATGACCCAGCATGCTTGGCTTCACTTATCACTTATAAGTAGAAGTCCTCACTGTGCTGGGTTATTTTCTTTCCACATGTTCACTTAGGAATCCTAAGATGGTGACTCTGTAGTCAGAGGCTTAAAGTCCTGTGGAAGAATCTTACAAATACAGCAGGCCATCAATCTGAATCCACATCATGGGGGCTGTCATAGCCAAACTCCTTTTGTACATCCAAAGGGTATTTGCTCCACACCAGTCGCCTGTAGCTACTTTCCTCCTCACTGAGGCTGTTGTATTCATCAGAGCCTACAAGGAGATAAAAGATTGTATTTTCCATTATCAAGTACTTGCTCATAAAGAAAATTTATGATAAAGAACTTAGACAACTTCCAGGAGTAGTCAGTTCTATTATGTGGGTGTTGGGAGAATCAAACTTGGGTCATCAGGCTTAGCAGCCAAATGAACAGGAGTGATAAGCCTCTCTCTCTCTCTCTCTCTCTCTCTCTCTCTCTCTCTCTCTCCCTCTCTCCCTCCCTCCCTTCCTTCCTTCAAGACTTAGTTGTTTTAGGGGCTGGTGAGACGGCTCAGCAGGTAAAAGCTCTGACTGCTCTTCCAAACTTCCTGAGTTCAAATCCCAGCAACCAAATATATGGTGGCTCAAAACCATCCATAATGAGATCTGACACCCTCTTCTGGTGTGTCTGAAGACAGCCACAGTGTACTTACATATAATAATAAAGACCTTAAAAAAAAAGGATTCATTTGTTGTGTCGCTCTCTTCAGACACATCTAAGGAAGGCATTGGATTCCATTACAGATGGTTGTGAGTCACTATGTGGTTGCTGGGAATTGAACTTAGGACCTCAGATCAGTCAGTGCCATCTCTCCAGCCCAGGTTTTTTTTTTTAAATCATGTCCTCCCCGCCCCCCCCACACTTTCTTTCAAGATTTGTCTGGAGCTCACTGCTCTGCCACCTCAGTCATGTGCGTGCTGGGATGACAGGTATGTCCTACTTGAGCCATGTAAATACTTTATCCCTTTTTAAAAATTATATTTCTGTGTGTGTGTGTGTGTGTAGTGGTAAGATGACAACTTATAGATGCTGGTTTTCCTTTTACAGAGAGGATTATACCAAGTCATGTTGCCAGACTTGCTGGCTGATATGTTAATACCTTTTGTTTCTTGCTTTTTGAGAAAGGGTTTCTTTGTGTATCCCTGGGTGTTCTGGAACTCTCCTTTTAGACCAGGCTGTCCTTGAGCTTAGATACCCATCTCCCTCTGCTTCCCAAGTGCTGGGATTAAACCATATCCAGTTTTCTTATTTTTTTAAACGTATTAGTGTTTTTCCTGAATATATGTATGTGCTTATGCATACCTGGTGCCCACTGAGGTCAGAAGAGGTTCCCTGGATTTGAATGGAATTAAGGATGGGTGTGAGCTGTCATGTCAGTACTAGAAACAGAACCCCACATCTTTTGTAAGAATAGCCATTGAAGCATCTCTCCAACCCAGTTAAATACTTTCCCCAGCAGTCCCCCTATAAAGAGAGGGGAAGCCAGCCATATGCAAGCATACTCATCAATTAATTATACCTTCAGCCTCAGTTGTGACTCCTACCAGTCCCACTCAATCTGGGTTGCTACCCACCTCTGGAATTTTCATCTCCATCACTGCTTTCTTCATCCGGGTACTCATTGCGCCAATTATTTTCACTGTTTTCATCATCCTCATCTTCATAAATATCTTCTGGCTGTTCATCATCATTCACCTGAACATCTCAACATAAACAAGAGTTTAAGTTCAAATTCTAAGTTATGCTCCTTATGGGAAGCTATTGGCAATACCATCTTGGAGAGATTCAAGTAAAGGTACTATGTGAAAAAGGCAGACAAGGAAGAGTTTGCCTGACTCTGCTTTACTAGAAATTAGTAGAAATTAGGCCCAGACCCAATCAAGAGTCTAACTATAGATACCACATCCCAATGCCATTAGAAGGGAATGGCTGTAAAGTAGCAGTCATGGATGGCCAGGTAGGAGTAGGAGAGGGATTTTACAACTGTGGTAATGCCAACAGTTAAAGACCAAAAACTTCAGGTGGCAGAGGAAAAGAGGAAAGGTGGTGCTATCCACACTAGTAATAGTCGACCCCGAGGGCACCCACAGACACATGCACACCTACTTATGCAGACACATAGACTCACATATACACAGGGGAAAAAAAACCAACTCGACATTTTTAGAAAATGGAGTCAGGACGCTAAGGAAAATTTTCTTTTTTCATTTTTCTGAGATAGGGACTTACTATGTAGTCTTGGCTAGCAGGGAGCTTGCTATGTGTAGATCAGGATGGTCTCAGAGACCCACCTGCTTCTGCTTCTTAAGTGCTAGAATGAAAGTGTATGCCAGCATGCCTGGCTCTTAAAATTTAGAGTGTTTCCTCTCTTGGGCACTGGAGAGGTGACTTAGTAGTTAGAGTACTTAATATAAATGGTCCTGGGTTCAATTCCTAACACCTACATGTTGGCTTACAATTGTCTGTAAACTCCACTGCCAGAAGATGTAACACTCTTTGGTCCTCTTTTGGCACCAGCATGGAAGTGATGTGCAGATATTCATGTAGGCAAACATCCATAAAGTTTTTTGTTCTTACTCATGTCTGATTTTATTGTCTCAAGGTTGTGAACAAAACTTTTAAGTGTTTTAAGTAGTCCAACATATTTGCTGTATTGAACCAGGATTTCTACAAAGGATTTAGAATAGAATTTTCCTTCCAAGCAAAAACAAGAACTAGAACAATGTTTATCAAGAGAGGAGTCCACAGCTAGGTGCGATGCTGAGGCAATTCAGATTGCCACAAGTTAAAAGCTGGGGCAACATGCTAAGCACAAGGCCGGCCTGGACTACATTGTGATACCCTTTCGCAAAAATAAAAGGGGGATGTACAAGCTTGAGTACCAGAGCTCGGATATCCAGAACCCATGTAAAACCTGGGTGGTCTGGGTAGCCTGCCTGAGATCCCAGCAAATGAGAGGTAGAGACAGGAATCCGGGGGTAAGCTGTTGTTAGATTACTTGGGATTGGCAAGCTCTAGTTTCAGTGAGAGACCCTGCTGCATCAAGGAAGACACTCAATGGACTATGAGCTCAAATTCCTCACCCCTCAAAAAAAAAATGGATAGCAAGATTAGATAGAAAGTTAAAGGTGTTTGCCACCAAACCTGATGACCTAAATTGCATCCCAGGAGTCCATGTGGGACAAACAAATTGTCCTGGCTTCCACACATGTACCATGCATATGCACTAAATAAAATTTATTTTAAAATTTAAAAACAAAAGGAGTGGGGTCCAGTAAGTCAGAAATACCCTATTATGCCCTTCTCCTCTCAGACCTCCTTACCAGTTCCAATTCCTGGCTGTAGGGCTGCACAGACAGGATGTTCTCAATCCACCCTGGAGGGGCCATCTCCATATAGTAAATGTCATATACATAGTCGTCATTGTGCTTTGGTTCCTCCTGGTGTTCTACTTGGGATCCATCCTCAGATACAGTCAGCCTCTCACGGATCAACTCTACAGAATTGCAGAGGATCACATCTGGATCAGATGTCTACAAAGAAACCAGATGACAGAGATTAAGACTCAAATGAGGATTCTTTATAACAATTCTAAGGAATGGGTAAACGAAAGCCTGTATTTTTTTATGCCCTATTCAAGATGCCTTTTTGTTCTGAGATAGGATTTCTTTCTATATAGCCCTGGCTGGCCAGGAACTTGCTATATTGACCAGGCAGGTTTTGAACTCCCAGATTTCCCTCTGCCTCTACCTCCTAAACACTGGGACTGCAGGTAGTATTCAAGATTCCTATCCTCACACAGTTGTTTCCTTCTACCTGCTTCTACAGGTCGTTGAGTACTTTTTGCTATTACATTCTTCCTTTGGGATCCATATGCCCATATAGGTTTCCTGGTTAAACTGTTAAAATGTGTCATCTGGCTCAACTTGACTGACCATAATCCTACCTGTAATAATAATAAAATAGACTCACCTATAATCTCTCTGCTAGAAAGAAGAGCTTGAAAACAGGTTCCAGAAAAGAACTGGCCCAGGTTAAGATGTTTCCCAGGTTATATAGGTACTCAGGTAGCACAGGTGAGTGTGTAAATGCTCCAGATGGCCCCTCTCAAAGTTCATCACAAGAAAGCTACATAGGTGCAACCAGCAACTATACAAAAGTAGAAATGTTCCATGACTAACACACACGCACACACACACAGATTGGTGCTGTCACATACAAATCACGGGCAATTGTCTGTTGCTCTAAAGTCACAAAGGAATTAGTGAAACAAGTTTTTGTACAGGCTTTTGCTCCTTAAAGCTTTTTCTTTTTGCTTAATGTATATGAGTGTTTCGCTTATATGTATGGATACACATCATGTGTATGTGCTACCCTAGAGAAAGTGCTAGGTTCTCTGGGACCTAAGTCGCAGAAGGTATTGTAAGCTGCCATGTGGGTGCTAGGAATTGAACTCAGGTCGTCTGCAAAAAGAACTTGGTGCTTTTAAAGTGTAAGTAGACTCTCTAGTCCAGTAAGTTGAATAGCCATTAAGTTTTTAAGACTAACAAAAGTGCCAATCAGTTTTATATTCAGAGTATATTAACCAGCTTCAGTCTATTTACTTTTGGGTTGTAGGTAAATGGAGTGATTTTTTTTTCTCTCCAGTTCTGAGATTTGAATTGAGGGCCTATGCAAACTACATAAATAGAAAAAGCTTTATCACTGATCCTTAAACTCCTAGTTGTGTTTTTTTGTGAACAGACATTGTTCTTATGGCTTTTGTTACTAGCTTGGACTATGTATGTAGCCCAGACTTGCCTCAAACTCATGAACATCTTACCTTACTTTCCTCAGTGCTGAGATTATAGGCATTGAGTCACTATATAGAAGAATTAATTTTAAGAAGTTACAATTGTTTGTGTGTCCTAGTTAGTTGTAACTGTCAACTTGACATAGCCTAGAGTCACCAGTGAAGAGAATCAATAAGGAATTGAGTAGATAGGTCTGTACCATTTCCTGAGCACGTGGTCTAAGGCTACAAAAGAAACAAAACATAAGCTTGGAAGCATTTTTCAGCAGGGCATAGTGTCACATACCTAATCCTAGTACTCAAGTGGCAAAGGCAGGCAGATCTCTTGGAAGTTTAAGGCCAGCCTGGTCTACATAGTGAATTCCAGGACAGCCAGAATCACATATTGAGACCCTCTATCAAAAACCACAACAAAGGAAGCATTTCCCATGGTCTCTGCTTCGAGTTCCTACCTTTTCTAATCAGAAAGGAAACTAGACTAGTAGTACTACATGGTTTGCACAGCACAGTGCACATGGAAGTCCTAGGGGACTGAACTCAGGTTTTACCTTTACCTGAACAATCTTGCCAGCCCTCCGAAAAATTTTTAATATTTGCATATATGCTTACCCATAGTTTCAGTTATATTTTACAGATCATTTTCCATTGTTAACCACAAGTACTTCCCATGTTGCCAATCTTCATTGTTATCAAAAGTGTTGATTCTACTCCATTTGGAGTGGAGTAACAAGCAGTTTTAAGGTGCCGTAGGTGGGTGCTGGGAATCTTCATGATGAAGCAGCAAGTAAACTGCTGAGCCCCATGCATACCTAGCTCTTGAACTAATCATTAGCACTATCACAGTATTTCATTTCTGCAGTTAAAAAATGGTGGTAACCCTGGAGAAAATAAGCCCTTATTCAACTTCACCACAGTCATTCCATTTAAAACATAGATGACTCTGAAAAGCACCAACATTCAACATCATCTGAGGGCTCCATGTCAATCAACTAAGGGAAGGGAAGGAACTTGCTGTGGTCCACTGACTATAGGTTCAAATTATCTTTCCTAGGGGAAAAAAAATTCATGCATGGTACCCGAAATGCTAGATTTCTGTTTCCACACAGTAACGCTTAGTCACCTGTAATCTACAGAATGCAGAGACTGTAGCTTTACCATGCCTTCTTTCTTTCCTAGCTGTTTTGCCTCTAATTTAGCTGTTTTCAACCCCATGGGTTGTAATCCCTTTTGGGGGAGGGTTGTTGCAATATCAGATATCCTGCATATCAGATACTTATAATTCATAACAGTAGCAAAATTACAGTTATGAAGTAGCAAAATAACTTTATGGCTGGGCATCACCACAAGAGGAACTGTATCAAAGGGTCATAGCATTAGGAAGGTTCAGAGCCATTACTCTAAGTTTTTTCTAAAGTACTATGCTTGTTTTACATGGACCACCTCATAAGAAAACTCCAGTTTCATCAGTTTGTGAAATATTTAATTACCAACACAACTTTAAGCACACAAATCAGCTGGAGGTGTACTCGTGTAAGCCTTTAATCTCAGTACTTTAGGCAGAAGCAGGCAGATCTCTGTGGAGTTCAAGGTCAGCCTGGTCTACATAGTCTCACAAAAAACAAAACAAATAAATACAGGCATAGAAAAGCCCAGGTAACTAATACAGCTAGAGACTCCTCACCCACACTTTTCTATAAGCAATCTCAAGTAAATTAATGGGGTTATACACACTTAGAAGATCATAGTAATAAAAGTAAAATAATCAGGGTTCATTAGGAGTGACAGTATAGATGTACAAAATCTCCTAATAAAAACTATTACTTTGAATAACCAATGCCTGCTAATAAAAACTTTCTGAAAAAGTAAAAACAAAATGACGATAAAAGTATCTAATTCATAGCATTTATGAAGATTAAGTAAAGGAAAATACCAAGTTAGGAATATAGCTC
Source organism: Tokudaia tokunoshimensis (assembly GCA_036184795.1). Classification (NCBI taxonomy): domain Eukaryota; kingdom Metazoa; phylum Chordata; class Mammalia; order Rodentia; family Muridae; genus Tokudaia; species Tokudaia tokunoshimensis. The sequence continues at coordinate 33,257,348 of BTHU01000020.1, forward strand.
AATGGAAGAACACTTGGCCCAAGTTTGCTCCTTTGTAGTGACAATTCTGGAATTTTGGTTTCTTTAAAAAACACAGAAATATTATATGCTTTTGTTTTAATCCCAAGTGTGGGGATGTGGGGCTGCATTGAGCTGTCCATGCCCTAGTAGAGGTGGTTTTTGCCAGCTGCAGATAGTTTCTCTGATTGTGTGACATTTGGAATTCTGGGAACTTTTCAGAGGGTATATATAAATGCTAGGGCCCCATTTTCAGGGAGGTTGGTGGCAAATTGTTAGTAGTCCTGCTCAAAGCAGAAACAGAAAGAAAGAAATTAGATTCAGAGATCTCTCTCTCTCTTCCCCCCTCTATCTTCCCTCCTATCTAGGACTGCTTGCTATAGGAGGTGAATTGGGGGGTGAGGGGTAAAGGGTGGGGAAAAAAAACCCACAAGTAGCAAAAAACAGCTACAGGCAAAGAAGAAACAAGAAATTAGATTCAGAGATCCCTATCATCTGCTCCCCCTTTTTCCCCCTCTTATCAAGTGATATGTGTGAGAAAGGGGTGGGGAGAAGAACCCACAAAGTAGCAAAGCCCAGCCACACTCCCTAGGCACTGCAAAGCCCAAACAAATACTTAGCAAAGCATATAGCACAGTAACAGGAAAGCAACAGTAACTTTTGTTTCTGCCATAGCTGTTTACTTTTGTTGAATTGCTTACCTAGGTGAAGTCTTAAAAGTATGATTATTAGGAAAACAGAAAACTTTTAATTTTTTTTTAGCGTTGTTCTTATTTATCGCTTGCTGGCCACTGTAGGGTGACTACTCTATTACATACTCCTGTATTCTGCTACAATATAGATCCATAGTAATTAAGTAGGCCAACCACACACCGCATCAAAACCTCCAAAACTGTGAGCTAAAAATCCTTTCATATTTACATTTTTTGTAATAATGAAAGTTTAACATCATCTCTAAATACTGTTTATATTTTAAGTAGCCAAATATACTTTCAAAACACCTACATCAATTGTTTTCTTAATTACTTTGATACAGGTTCTCACTGTGTAGCTCTGGCTGGACTTGAAAGAAGAGATCTATCCATCCATGTCTCGTGAGTATTAAAGGCCTGATCAATTTCTATGTAGTCTCACTATGTAGTCTTTTTTGGCCTGGAACTGCCAAAAAGATCCACATGGCACTGCCTCCCAAATGTTGGGAAGGAAGGTATGTATTACGACACACCCAAAAAAGAAAGATAACCAATCATAAGGGGTGTGAGTGGCACATGCCAGTAATCCCAGCACTGGGGGACGACTGAAGCAGACTGTTGTGTGTCAGAGGCCTGCTTGGGCTACATAGCTGGTACTATATCAACCAGAGCTACACAGCGAAACCATCTCAACAGAACAAAAACAACAAAAATCAAACAGGTACAATGAGGTCAACCTTTAGAAAGGATCATCCATTCTTAAGCTTGCAGTGTGTATGCTCTTAATTACTGCCTTTGGGAGCAGAGCAGACATACTCACTTTGCGGCAGTCTGTGACAGCAGCCTCTGGGTTTTCCTCCTCGTGGACCAGGTCCAACAACTGGAAGCCTGCGTCCCTGACAGCTTCTGACACACACTGAGGCTCCAAACTGTTTGAGGTTCCTGAGGATCGGTGGCTGGAGACTACCCGGTAGCGGCCTTCTTTACGGACCTCGCGAACCGAAGCACGAAGATCGCGGCGGATACGCAGCTGGCTGCTCCGGGACGGGCGCAGGGCAGCCCGCACAAGCTGCTGGATTGGCTCCTCCTGAGGGGCGACAGGAAAAGGATGACTGCCTCTGCAGTTGTTCGTTCATGGGCAGTGTTCAAAGACCGCTTCCACAAAGAGTCCATCCCCCTTTCTCATACCTGGGACCGCACGGTAGCAACCAACTGGAAGACATTTCTCTCCGCCGCTGTCTCCTGACCCTCTGGCGTCTCCTGAACAGAGGACTCGACCTCGCCGCTCCGGAGGCGTTTACAGGCCAGCACGAGAGCCTCGGCGGGCTCCGCGTTGCGCTTCCGCTTCACGCGCAACACTGCAGTCCTGCCGGCCTCCATAGCCGCAATCGCGAAGTACTGTGGGAAGGCGCGGGGAGCGACGGGATATATATCCAGTTCCGCAGAGGACCGTGCCTCTTGGAACGTCACTCGACGCCCCGCCCCCCAGTGGGTGAGGCAAAATGGCCGCGGAATTGGCGGCGAGTGGAGTGTTTCCCACAGTGGGTGAGCTGTTGGGCATGCTGGGGAGGTGGGGCCGTGGCTGGTCCTGGGTGCAGTCAATCTTCGGGCCTCGTTTTTTAGGGCTTTGGCATAGGGCTCTGGCGTGGGATTCGGGTTTCCGGTATACTTATCTTCTGGACTTCTCCAGAGTCCACGTGGAGTTGTTCAAGCACTTTGAACAGGTCTGCCACAACAGTCCGCGTGGGTGATTGTCCTTTCTCACTGTCGCCAAGCGCAGAGCAAGGTCTGAGGCGCAGGACTTGTGCTAGAAGCCTCACCCCAGCCACTCAAACCTGGACCTCAGTTATATGCAGCTCCTCCAACCCAACCGGGAACGGTTCGGTCCCGGAACCGTTCAGGCGGTTCTGATTCGGGATGGCTTTCTCAGTCGGTATTCTGAGTAGTTGGAACCCATGCAGTTCACAACACTTGCCCGGAGCAGTGTCCTAAGTGTGTGTACCCTAGGTGAACGTGCTTTTGATTAAAACTCTGGATTGGACCTCAGTGCATTTTTAAGTGTATTCTTAGTTAAACCCGAGCGACATCACAGATAAGTGTGTCCTTAATATGTAGAGGAATAACCACTTTTGTGCTTTTACTGTCTAATGTTAGCTCATTGCTTGGCTTACCCTGCTTTCCCTCTTGCCTTCACTTGAGGGCTGGACCCCAATGCTGGAATTTAATTAATTATGCTGGAATTTCAGAAACGTGTTAAAACTTCCAAACAGCATTGTATATTTACTGTAGAATCCCACTCCCCATACTTTTTCTTAAGACAGAATCTCATTGTGTAGTTCTGACAGGCATGGAACTCATAGAGATCTTCCTGCCTCTGCTTTTCCAGTGCTAGAATCAAAGACATGCACCAACACGTTGTTGTATTTTGTTCTTGTTTTATGACAAGGTCTCACTCACAGCCTAACCCAGACTGGCATCAAACTTCAGATCCTTCTGCCTCGGTTTCCTAAGTGCTGAGATTGTAGACATGAGCTACCACAACTGGCTTTTGTTATAGTTTTTTTTTTTGGTTTTTGGTTTTTTTTTTTTCGAGACAGGGTTTCTCTGTGTAGCCCTGGCTGTCCTGGAACTCACTTTGTAGACCAGGCTGACCTTGAACTCAGAAATCCTCCTGCCTCTGTTTCCCAAGTGCTGGGATTAAAGGCGTGCGCCACTGCCGCCCGGCTTGTTATAGTTTTTGATGGTATATCCTGTATACAGAATGAAATTACTCTTGCTAAAAATATCAAAATACTGACTAATTTTCTTTTGAGATGGGCGGTCATGATGTAGTTCTTGCTGGCCCAGAATTTGCTGTGTAGACCATGTTGACTTTGAACTTAAACAGAGATCTACCTGTCTCCCTAGAGCTGAGATTGAAGGTCTATGTTATCGTTAATAAAATCTTGTAAGTAACGTTGACATTTTTGTCTGTTTCTTAATTTTTTTTTCTCTTTGTTTTCTTGTCCTTTGCCTCCATCCTAGGCATTATAATTGATTAGGTTTCTGGTATCAAGATCTATTCCTAAGAAGTAAATTGACAAGCCCACATTTCTGTGCAAACACTGAAGAGCCAGTTGGCGCCATGAAGGTCTTCTGTGGTCGTGCCAATCCAACCACGGGATCCCTGGAATGGCTGGAGGAGGATGAACACTATGACTACCACCAGGAAATTGCCAGGTACCCAGGGTTGCTTTTGAGCTGGCTACAGGTGTATAGGGCTCGCCGATGTTAATTTAGTTTTGAAGAAGATTCTGGAGATTGTTTCCTGAGCAGTTGAGACGTTAGGAGAACAGAACACTTGCTGAGAGCACTGGGAAAGTGGGTTGGAGGGAGGAACAGCGAGTGGTTTCTGCAGTCCTAATGTAGAAGCAGTGGAGGTGAGAGAGGAGGAGCAGCTTGGGTCACCCACTGCATGCAGCAAGAGGGGAAGTTCAAGAAGCACCAAGAGTTTCTCCTGGTTAGATGACAGGGTAGATGGGATGCCCTCCCGAGAGAAGACGGTGTTATGGTTTGGACATTCCTGTGATGCTAGAGGTAGAAAGAAGCATGAGTGGAGAATTTGCAGAGCTTGGTAAAGATGAAATTGAGAGAAGTTGCAGCATCTCAAGTGAAAAAGGTTATGGAATGTAAAAAACCAGGATTAGCTGAGGAGGCTGACGTAGAGCCAGAAGGAAAGTTAGGATGGAAAGAAAAAAGTTCAGAAAGGGGAGTAGCTGTTAGGTCAGGCTGCTAAGAAGTCCTGACTACTGATGCCCGTTAGCAACTGCAGTGCGCAGGCGGGAGGAGGGTGAGCTCTGCGACGTGCTAACGCCAGGCAGTGGTGAGTGGACCTAAGAGATGGTTCTGCACTTAAGACAGTGGGCAGCTCAACCTCTGGTAGCTTGGGCTAGAACACCTGACGCCCCTTCTGGGACGCTGGGCACTTGCACTCATACATGTATGATTAAAGATAAAGTATTTTTTGAGACAGAAGAGGGCGGCAGAACCTCTTGCTACTAGGATTAAACAGTTGTGAGCCACCATGTGGGTGCTCAGAATCAAACCCTGGTCCTCTGGAAGTACAGCCAATTCTCCTAACTGCTGAGCCATCTCTCTAGCACCTAAAATAAATCTTTTTTTTTTAAGTAGGTAGGGTGGATAGGGACACAGCTCAGTTGGTAAAAGGGTTGTATGACCTTAGTTCACTTTCTAGAATGTCCTGGGTTTGGTTTTGTTTTTTTGTTTTGTTGTTGTTTTGTTTTTTGATGGAGTCTCTTTAGCACTGCCTGTCATGGAAGTCACTATGTTGACCAGCCTGGCCTTGACCTCTGATCCACTTTGTTCTCCCTACCAAGTACTGGGATTAAAGGCTTGTGGTAGCATGCCCCGTACGGACCCCACCCCTTTAAATTTATTGATATGTGTGTGAGTGTTTTACCTGCATGTATGCCCGTGCCTGGTGTCCACCAAGGCCAGAGAGGTCATCAGATTTCCTGGAACCAGAATTACAGATGGTTGTAAACCACCATATGGGTGCTGGGCATCAAACCCAGGTCCTTTGCAAGAGCAGCAAGTACTCTTTAACTGCTGAGTCATCTCTCTAGCCCCTGGAATCAACATTAAAAAACAGAACAAGCCAGTTGTGGTGTCAAAAGCTGGTAGGAATAGCTAAAGGGGGTGGAGGGAGGAGAATCAAGAGTTCGAGGCCACCTGGGCTACACATTTTAAGCCAAGTGGTGGTAGTTTACACCTATGAGAATCAGAGGCAGGCAGATCTTAGAGTTTCAGGCTAGCTATAGAGTGAATTCCAGGACAGCCAGGGCTACACGAGAAGTCCTGTCTCCAAAAACTGAAGGAAAACAAAACAAAAGTGTGTGTGGTGACACCTGCTTGTCATCTGAGAGTCAGAAGGATCCCTGGGGCTTGCTGGTCAGCCAGTCTAGTCCAGTTGGTGAGCTCCAGGCCAGCAAGAGACCCTGACTCAGAGGAAATGATAGTACATAAGAGGATGACTGGAGGTTTCCCTCCACTCTTGACATGATTTTACAGATATGTACTTGTGCACCCAGGTCACACAACATACAAAATGGGTAGGGAGCACCATTTTCAACAGTGTGAATTTATCTTAGGTTGCAATCCTAATTAGCACCAAAAAAATATATATATATATTTTTCTTTATTCTTAGCTTGGTTGGTTTTAGTCTCATTCAGAAATATCAAAACATTGAAAATAAACATATATGTCCATCAACATTGTTAGGCAAACCTATGGTATATCTATGTAGGGGAATGCAGTGCAGCTGGGAAAACAGATATGTTCTTTATTTTCATTTCATTCTCCACTGGTGGAGTGATCTTCACAGTATATCACGTGAGAAAAAGCAAGTGTATAATTATACCACTGTGTCAGAAATAAGGCGAAACGTGTTGCTTATTTTTCCAAGAAGCAGCACTGGAAGGATACGCTGGAAACTTAGGAAAACTAGCTGTAGACTATTAGCTGCCAGTGGGGTGGCTGTGTGTGTTACAGTTGGCTAGTGCTGGTGCGTCACAGTTAGGATCACCTGATTGCCTTGGATGAGGTTGGAGGATGTTTTAGAAACTAGTGTCTTTGCTTGGCTCTTCCTCTTGCTAGTGAGTCGGTTTGCTTGGGTGCTGCTGCTCTCTTCTCTAACAACAGAACCAGTGTTTTCAAGCCTTCAAGTGGGAACGGGAACCAGCCACTCTACTAGAACTTACTGGGCTTCAGGTGTCAGACTGGGACTACTGAGGCACCCCACCTTGTGGACTAAGTAACTGCTGGTCATAGCCCCCCAGTGAGTGACAGCTGTTCTGTGACAACTAACTTTTTGAGACACCCAACCTCAAAGACCAGTAGTTCCTTCTGAAACACCCTTTTTCATCTGGCTGCTACCAGAAGATGCCACCCACAGTCAGGGTGCATTTTGTCACCTCATCCAAAGGCAATCAGGAAAATTCTTCAGGTGCAGCTACTCAGGTGATTCTAATTGTGGCAAGACCTGCCCTATAGACTACCCATAGGCCAGCCTAATCTAGATAATTCCTTGTTCAGACTGACTTCCTTTTCTTTTTTTTTTGGTTTTTTCGAGACAGGGTTTCTCTGTGTAGCCCTGGCTGTCCTGGAACTCACTTTGTAGACCAGGCTGGCCTCGAACTCAGAAATCCTCCTGCCTCTGCCTCCCAAGTGCTGGGATTAAAGGCGTGCGCCACCACCGCCCGGCATCTGACTTCCTTTTCAAGTGCTTCTAGGTTGTATCAAGTTGACAGTTAAAACTAAGCAGTCCAAGCTGGTGGTAGCATAATCTTTAATCCCAGCACTTGGGAGGCAGAGACAAATGGCTTTCCCTGTGTTCAAGGACAGCCTGGTCTATGTATCAAGTTCCAGGCCAGCTGGGGCTAGATAGTTGAGACCCTGTCTCAAAAATAAGACAGACAGAAAACTAATCAGTGCAGTGGAACATAGAGACTGAAGTGAGGATTCTAAGGATTGTATCCCCCTTCATTTAAAGCATGCTAGGCAGGTAAGTACTCTTATTAATCCCAGTCCCCTCCTAAGCTTGGGGGGAAGAAAGTAGCACAGGAAGAACTATAAGGTGATCCAAAGGAAATAGAAAATATGGATCTGCCTTCCCTCCCTTATACACTGTGTTTACTCATTCATTTTCCCTTGAAGTGATGTGAACTTCTGAGCATGGTGACCCTCACACATACACACCCTTTCCCAGTTCCTCTCACTGGTATGGATGTATGGGGTTGTTCTAAGGTATACATGTTACGTCTTGCATTAGGATTGTTGAGTTCAGGATGTCCATGGTTATAGGTGACTATTACAGGCTATCTGTGGTGGTCTAGTGAAGTAGGCCAGCAGGGTAAAGGTGTTTGCCACCAATACTCACAGCATGAGTTCAATTCCAAGGGTCCATGTAAATGTGGAAGGAAAGAACTGACTCCTGTATATGTCCTTTGACAGCCAGATGCACACACATAGGTAAATAGACACACATTTCATCTCTGGGGTCTGAGAAGAACATCTACTCTGAGATGATTTTTTGCAATGGCAGTAACCAACCATAATAAATAAAATTTGGGGACTGACAGCATGGGTCAGTGGGTACAGGTGCTTGCCTTAAGACTTGAGTTCACACATGGTAGAAGGAGAGCACCAACTTCCACAAAATTGGTGTTTGGACTGTCACACATATGCCGTGGTGAATGTTTTCCCTGCCCCAAATAAATAAGTACATTATTTATTTATTTATTTAAGACAAAGTCTCACTATGTAGACCATGTTGGTCTCAAACTCACAGAGATCCACCTGCTTCTGTCTTTCATGTCTGGGGAGTAAAGGTGAGTGATATTTAAAAACACCACAATTTTTTTTTTTAAAAGAGTTTTTTTTGATACTTTTTTGGTATATAATCTATACTGGCCTTAAACTTAATCTCTTTCCTCAGCTTGAACTAAGCTTGAACCAATTTCAAATGTCTTCAAATGCTTGTGATTACAGGCTTGAGCCATTATACCAGGCTATTAAAATATTTAAAAATGGATGACACACTTTTCCTATCCAATTGAGGACAGCGTTTATAGGGATGTACTCATGCATGTCTTTAATAGCAAAGGTTTCTGACTCACTGTATCTTTCTTATCTTTTAAGGTCATCTTATGCTGATATGCTACACGACAAAGACAGAGTAAGTGTAAAGTAGACCATATCGTAAGTAAGACCGCTTTTCCCTGTCTAGTCCTGGTTGGCCATGCTGACCTCCAGTTCAGACATGCCACCTTTCCCTGCCTCCTGAGCACTGGGGTTAAAGCTGCACCATCGTGACTGACAGAAACCATAATCCTGCTGTGGTATTTAGAATCTTGGATTATAAAGTCAGAAGCTCCCGCAGGAGTCAGGATGTTCAGTGATACTGAGAGATGTATGGTGTAAGAGAAAGTCTTTCAAGATGTTTCATTCTGCTTCTGCCTGTTGTTTTTCCTCTCAGCTTTATTAAGGTACAGCTGACAAGGGCTGGGTAGATGGCTCAGTGAATAAAACACTTGGTTCATAAGCCTGAGGACCTGACTTTGGATACCCAGTAGCCATGTAAAAGCTGGGCATGTCAAATGTCTCTAACCTCAGGGGTGGCAGAGGCAGGCAGGCTGTAAGGACTTGGTAGCCAGCTAGCCTACCTGAGCCAGTTGCTTGAGGCTCATTGAAAGCCTTGGTCTCAAATACTATGGAATTTGATAGAGGAAGACACCCAGTTTGTCTTCTGAATGGGCATATATGAAAGCAGGCACACGCACACCTATCCATGTATATAGTACAATTAACAGTTAAATGTCTTGTATATTTATTGGTACAATATAATGTTTTAACTGTGTGTGTGTGTGTGTGTGCGCATATACACACATTGTGAAGTGATTAAATCAAACTACTTATAATCTGTCATTTACATACTTACATTTTCCCTTTGGTGATAAGCTGAGAAATTTAAAATCTGTCCTCAAGAGAATATAGTACTATATTAATATTTGGCTGCAGTCACAGTGTTGAGAAGAATTGCTCGTCCTGTGTGACAGACGCTTTCTGCCCTTTGCCTAATGTCCCTTCAGCTTCTAGTAGTCATCACTCTACTTCCTTTGATTTGTGTAGATTCTGTACACCAGTTCCAATGTATAATATTTGTCTTTCTGTGTCTTACTTATTACTTGTTTCACTTGACAGGACTATCACTATTTTCAAAATGTGTCAAAAAGAAATTGCCAAAATTTCTTTCATTTTTAAGATTAAATGAATACTGTGTCATTTTGGAGGAATATATTTTCTTTGGATATTAGTTTGGTGATGATGCCTCTGCCATTGATCTGTGATCTGGAAAAAACATGTGCAGCCTCTGTCAACCTTCCTTGCTCAGTGTTGAAATGAGTCTGCTGTAGAGGGTAAAATCTGAGTTGCACATCACATTGTGGAGGGTCCTAAGGACACTGTTGTGAAGTACACTTAGCCATCATTGCCGAGTCACATTTCATGTTTCCTTTTTCTCATGTGCTGCTTTGTTTTTCTTTCCCCTTTATTTGAATTGTGGAGCCATCTAGTTCTAATTTTACAGTGAGTTGTTTGCTTGCAGGGTGCTGGCAGATGTGAGCAAGGTACACAGACATATATGTATGAAAATGTTTTAATGAACTTGCCACCCCTGTTGTAGAAGGTAATATCTTAACATACCCTAAGCTGGCCATGAACTCACTGTATAGCCTACCTGGCTGCATACTCACAGTAATTCTCTGATCTTGACTTCTCAGTGCTGGGATTACAAGTCTATACTATCACACTGTACTCTGAAACCCATTGTTTTGTATGCCAACTAAGTTGATAATAATGATGATAATATCTTAGTTACTTTTCCAGTCGTGATAAAATACTCTGATAAAAATCTACTTAAGGGAAAATGTTCACAGTTCAGTTATAGTGCAGCAAGCATGGGGTAGTCATGGCTCTGGGAGCTTGGTGCAGAGGATCCATAGTGAAGAAGCAAGATGGCTCACTGAGTAAAGACACCTGCAGCTAAGCCTTTCTCAGATAGTGTGCCAACGGTTGGGTAAAGGAAAGCCTCCTACAGTTTTCTGTTATATAGTCAAGATTCTTAGTTTTTATTTATTTCTAGACAGTCTCATTGTACTGAGTTGGCTGGCCTGGAACTCACTGTGTAGACTAGGTTGACCTTGAGTTCATATCCATCTGCCTCTGCCTCTTGAATGTTGAATTAAACTCATGCACCATCAACCCTAGAAATTTTATTTTGTTTTTATTAGTGCGTATGTTGTCTCTGCAGATATATATGTGTGCAGATGATTTTGGAGGCCAGAAGAGGGTGTTATATCTCTGGAGCTGGAGGTATATTGTAACTGCCCAGTGTGGTATCAGCAAGCACTCTTAACTGCTAGGCCATGTCTTTAGCCTTGAAAGATCATTCTTTTTTTTTTTGTTGTTTGTTTTTTTTGTTTTTCGAGACAGGGTTTCTCTGTGTAGCCTTGACTGTCCTGGAACTCACTCTGTAGACCAGGCTGGCCTGGAACTCAGAAATGTGCCTGCCTCTGCCTCCCAAGTGCTGGGATTAAAGGTGTGTGCCACCACTGCCTGCCTTTAAAAGGACATTCTTGAGCACTTTAATGTGTAGACTATACTAAAGGATCTGCTAATCTTTATCAAATATCTGATGTGTTTGCTGAGCTAATTGAGAAAAGGCAGTCTTGGTTTTTGACTAGACAAATGATGTAGCATACTCATCTTATTATTGAAGTATTGCGTCTATGAGATTTTCTGAGTTTAGTGTGACCCATATAGAAAGGGTCCTTCTTACTTTAGAGGGAAGTTGGCCAAATGACATTCCATACAGTCAGCCAAGCCAGAAATATAGCTCTCCCTTTTTGTGAGCCTGAAATCTGTCATCAACTTATACTGGTCTTCCGACTGTAAATCCTTGTTCAGCTTTTGTTGCGTTCCTCTTCACACTCCTCTACATAACAGCCCAGCAGTCAGTCTGTGCGCTGCCATGTGAACACTAGCAATGGGGCCTTCAACAAAAGTGACAAGTGCTCTTAATTGGCTGCCATGTGAATACTAGCAATTGGGCCTTCAACAAAAGTGACAAGTGCTCTTAATTGGCAAGCCATGGTTTTAGCCCCCAGTAAGTTATGCTTGACATTTTAAGGAATGTTGGAATTTTTTTAGGGTGGATATGTCATCTTATGTTTCCATTACTGATGTATGACATTTTTAGTTTCTTTACATTTTATCAACATTTGTTATTTTAGAGACTGGTATATAGCTCAGTAGAATATTGGCCTAGCATACGAGAGGTCCTGAGTGATACCCAGCACTAGAAAAAGAAAAGAAATCAACATGTAGTGTTTAAACTTAGAAACGCACAACCAGTAACAACAACAAAAACCCTACTCAAAACCAAAACCCCTTTTTATAAGTGGTTTGGTAGGATGGCTTATCAGGTAAGGCTGCTTGTCCTCAAACCTGACAACCTCAGTTTAGTCCCTAGAACCTACACAGTAGGAGGAGAGAACTGACTCCTACATATCGTTGTGTAATGTACATGTATGGCCTAATGTGTGCACATACATCCTCCACCCCACACAAATAAAGATAAAGAAATATGTGAAAACTATTTTTAAAATTATTTATTGGGGCTGCAGAGATGGCTAAGAGCACTCCAGAGTACTCAGATTTAGTGCAGTATTCAGTGAACACATAAAACAAACTTAATTGTGATTTGGGACTGACAGAAGCAGATGTTTAGGATTTCCAGAAGTTGACCGTGGGGGAGGAGGGGTGTTGTCTGTGGCCCCTGCTTTCTCCTCTCAGTGAATTAGTGCTTAGGCTTTGGTGCTGCTCTGAGGCACCAGAAGGCTGGGAGAACCTGATCAGAACTGCATTCCTACAGGAAGGACATACTTTCTTTCTCCCTGCTCCTACCTGCCATTTACCCTCTTTTTTTTTTTAATTATTTATTTATTTTAGGTATATGAGTACATGGTAGCTGTCTTCAGACACACCAGAAGAGGGCACCAAATCCCACTATAGGTTGTTATGAGCCACCATGTGGTTGCTGGGATTTGAACTCAGAACGTCTGGAAGAGCAGTCAGTGCTCTTAACCTCTGAGCCATCTCTCCAGCCCTTTTTAAATTATGTGTGTTTGTTTATTTGTTTTGTTTTGTTTTTGTTTTTGTTTTTTTTTTTTTTTGAGACAGGGTTTCTCTGTGTAGCCCTGGCTGTCCTGGAACTCACTTTGTAGACCAGGCTGGCCTCGAACTCAGAAATCCTCCTGCCTCTGCCTCCCAAGTGCTGGGATTAAAGGCGTGCGCCACCACCGCCCGGCTGCCATTTACCCTCTTAATTTCCCTGTTTCCTATACCTAACAGTTAAAAAGGACAGTGGTTTGTAGTCTCCCCAGCATTCCTAACAGAAATAGAAGATAGGGCGGAGAGAGAATCACTTAGTACAGGACAGGAGGCTGACTCAGTGATCTTGGAGTCTTGTCTAGCTCAGCTGACAATTGCTGACATCTAGAAACTACACAGGACATAGGGTCCACCTCTGTATAGCACATTTTCACTTACTTATGATAACGTGTGACATGACATTTTTCCTTTTTCGTAGAATATAAAGTACTACCAGGGTATCCGGGCAGCTGTGAGCAGGGTGAAAGACAAAGGACAGAAGGCCTTGGTTCTTGACATTGGCACTGGCACAGGCCTCTTGTCAATGATGGCAGTTACTGCAGGGGCTGATTTCTGCTATGCTATCGAGGTAAGCTATGCTCTTTGGGTATGTGTCATCTGTCTTACATAAGAAGGCCTTTAGGTCCTTGGGGTTTCCTGATCTGTTGACAAATGCGTGCCAAGCACATGACCAACTTCCCCACACATAGAGATGGGTCACATGGGTTCCTTTCTCCAGTTTTTTTTTTCTTCTCTGAAACTGTTTTTCAGACTTGGCTGTGTGAGAATCCCCGAGGAACTTTACAAAATAGTTATGGGGCTGGAAAGTAGGCTTAGTGGGAAATCAGGGTTCAGGTCATCCTGGGCCTCTGACAGATCTTGCCCAATCTGAGCTACCACAGACACTCTTAAAATGACATCAGTTTAATTTCTTTCTTTAATAAAATATTAGTCATATTATTCTTATGAAAATGTGAATAGTATACACTATAACAGGAAATGTGGTAAATGAATAATAACAGTAGCTTAAATAATATAAAAATTTTTGGTCACATAAAATCCTGAGGTGGTCAACAGTAAAATGTCTTCTACTTAGACTCCTTCTAGCTGTCTACCCAGTCATCCTACAGTATGGCCCTAATCTCAAAGTATTTGGGATGGTGTAATAGATGGATCAGTGGTTAGAGGTATGACTAGTCCTGAAAATCTGATGACCCAGGTTTGACCCCCGTGAATCTCACAATGAAAAAAGAGAATAGAGTCCCAAGGTTGTCCTCTGACCTCCACATGCACTCTTTGGCACATGTTCACTCACGCACACACCATTACACATGCACACAATAATAAACATAATATTTATTTATTCATTTATTTAATTTGTTTTTTTGAGACAAGTTCTCTACATAGTCTTGGTTGTCCTGGAACTCACTATATAGACCAGTCTGGCCTCAAACTCACAGAGCTCCACCTGCTTTTGGCCTGAACCTCAGTGTTAGGATTAAAGGTGTATGCCACCACACCCCGATTTTATCAATATCTTTGAAAGATGAGCATAGGCTGAAGAGATAGCTCATGGTTAAGGGCTTGCTCTGCTCTTGTAGAGCTAGCACACATGTCTGGCAGCCCCAGCCCCAGCTCCAGGGGCTGACATCCTTGGCTTCTGGTGTCCTGGTACATGTACATCACACACATACACACACACACACACACACACACAATAAAAGCATGTGCCACTATACCTGGCCTGGGACAGGAACAATCTATTCGTGACTAGATAGATGGCTCAGAAGTTAAGAGCATTTGTTCCTTCAGAGGACTTGGGTTCAATTTTCGGCACTCAGATGGTGGTTTACAACCATCCCGAATTTCAGTTCAGAGGATCCAGTGTCCTCTTTGACCTCCACAGGCACCAAGTATGCACATCATGCACATATATATAGGCAAAAAACCAAAATGAGTAGGCTAGTCGTGGTGGCACACACATTCAATCTCAGCTAGCATTTGGGAGGCACAGGTTGAATGTTCTCTGTAAGTTTGAAGCCAGCCTGGTCTACATATGGAGTTCCAGGACAGCCAAGATTAAATAAATCCTGTCCCAAAGAAATGAACAAACTATAGATTAAATGAGCAAAGCTAATTAAAAAAAAGGTGTTTAGGGGCTGGAGATACAAGCTGTTGTGGGGTACCTACCAGAGAAGGCTGCTCAGATGTGGATTTAAGCTAGTATAAAGTCTTTATTAGACAGCCAGAAACTATACTGTGTAGATTCCAGTGCAGCCCTGAGCCTTTCTTGAGGTGAGCCTGGAAGCACAAAAAACATGTCCTGGGTCTGTGTACTTCAGTTAGCAAGAACAGTTATCCGGAAGTAGAGCTTCAGAAGCCAAAAAGTGAGATTTAGAGACTTTCCCAGAACTATGGACTTTGGTGGATCCAGTCTATGTTTTTGTTTTAGCAGTTGGTATAGTCTATGTGCTGAGGTTTGTAGCTGAATGGTACTTTCATCATTGGGTCTATTGTGCACACACCCATACATATAATTAAAAAAGATCTATTTGAGATCTCCATGAGATCAAATCCTGAGAGTTGTTGTCTTGAATTTCATTTAAAAAAATATAATACTACATTATTCTTAATAGACAGAAATTGGAATCGGCGTAGATGTATGTAAGTAGATGATAGATAAGGAAAGGGCATCTACATGCACACAATGGAATGTCGCACAGCCATAAAGAAATGAAATAATGATATTTAAACTGGGCATAGTGGTGCTCACTTGTAATCCTAGTACTTGAGAGAGAGAAGCAGGACGATTTGGGAATTTAAGGCCACCCTGGGCTACATGATATTGTAATTCAAAATTCCAAAGTAAAGCCAACAACACCAACCAAAAACAAAACGTCACCAAGGTGTTGAGCAAATACAAAGAAGCTATGTTTTAGAAAGATTCCCTTGGTAACTTCAAAGTAAATTCTGTTATCCCTGTTACAGATGAAGGAGCCAGGACTCAGAATTATTAAGGACTTAGCAAAGTAAGCTGTGGAGATAGCAGCTCATTAGCATAGCACTTGCCTAGCATGCAAGAGTCTTGATTGGCAGCAAAAATGGTAAATAAGCAAATAGGAGCAAGGCACAAAGGCAGGACCCTGACTCTGTCCCCTAAACACACACAAAAGGCGGTATACAGGTAGACTTGGTACCCACTTGCCAACATATAACTGGTAAAGTTGGCAGTGAGATTGCTTAGGGAGGGAGGGGAGAAGAGCTAAACTTGGAAACTTGTTTCCATGGCTGAGGAAATGTGGCCAGTAAAGTCAAGTTCAGACACAAAATGACGCCAGAAGGTAGAGGACTGTGGAAGCCAACAGAGCAGATTCATGGAAACCTTGGAAAGGAGGTAGTACTCAACAGGTACAGCTAGGAGAAGACTGTCAATGGCGGTATTTGATACAGTGGACCCTAGTGACATATGGTTGTAATTTAGTCACCGTTGTGAAGAGACAGCATGACTAAAGCAACTCTTATACCAGAAAGCATGCATTTATTTACTTATGCAATGTATATGAATACACAGTATTGGATCCCTTTACAGATGGTTGTGAGCCACCTTGTGGTTGCTGGGAATTGAACTCAGGACCTCTGGAAGAGCAGTCAGTGCTCTTAACTGCTGAGCCATCATCTCTCTAGCCCAACAGAAAGCATTTAACTGGGGGCCTGCTTACAGTATCATCATGTCAAAGAGAATGGTGGCAGGTGGGTGTGGTACTGGAGAAGTAGCTAAGAGCTATAAAACCTCAAAGCCTACCCCCTCGTGATACACTTCCTCCAAGAAGGCCACACCTTCTAATCCTTTCAAATGATGTCACTCTCTGGTAATTAAGCATTCCAATATATAAACTTGTGGGAGCCATTCTTAGTCAAACCACCACAGTTATCAAGTACTCAAGGAATGAATTTTTTATTTCATCCCATTTTGATTAGCTATATGTAGCTAATACGTTAGATAGTATAGGTAGTTATAAAGGTTTGGCTGAGGGGCTGGAGAGATGGCTTAGTGGTTAAGAGCACTGGCTGCTCTTCCAGAGGTTCTTGAGTTCAATTCCCAGCACCTACATGGTGGTTCATGACCATCTATAACAGCATCTGATGCCCTCTTCTGGCATGCATGTCTACATGCAGCAGAGCACTCATATCCATAAAATAAATAAACTAAAGCAAACAAAAAAGAAAAATCTTAAAGGGAAAAAAAGGTTGGCTGGGTAAAGACTAACAGTTGTTGAGTTGGCAATAGGAAATCATTAATGACCTTTTTTTTGTTTTTGGAGATAGGGTTTCTCTATCTTCTTGGTCATGTGCACACACATATGAGTACAGGTTCCCATGGAGGCCAGAAGAGGGCATTAAATCCCCTAATATAGCATGTAAGCATGGGTCCTTGGAAGAACAGCATGTGCTTTTGAGCACTGAGTTATCTCATCAGCCCCTAATTTTTTTAAGAGTTTATTTTTATTTATGTGTGCATGTATGTGTGTGTGCATGTGCATGTACCCATGTTGGTGACCTCAGACTGAAAGAGGCATCCGGTCGAGTTATGCATGCTTCTGAGCTGACCAATGTGGGTACTCGGAACTGATGTCTGGTTTCCTGTGAAGCAGTAAGTACTCCTGAGCCATCTTATATCTGTATAAGTCTTTCATACTGTTCTGTGTTGCTAGACCACCTTCCTTTGAAGGCTTATACCTCTGCTGGCTGTAGCAGAGCTGCCAAAGAGCCACTGGGGATGTCAGACAGTAAAACATGATCCTGACTTATTTTCTCTTTTAAAAGCAGCAGGATTTTCGTAGACATTTCTGGCAAATCTCTCCTTGTATCTATAATTAGCCGAAATAATTGACAAAGGGGATTTAGTTCCCCTCAAGACAGATGGGGTCATCACTTTAAAGCAAGTCAGTTCCCATACTGCACCACTGCCCCTGTTCTGAGGGAGGGAATAGTAGGTGTGGGAATGTCTTCTTAATTGTTTATATCTGTTCATGTTTAGGGTGAGATGATAGTATGTTTGAGTGTGCATGTATGTGGAGGCCAGAGGCTGACATTGGTGTCTTCCTCAGTCCGTCTCCACCTTACATATTGATGTAGGGCCACTTGACTCAGAGCCAGCCGACCCCGCTCATCTAAGCCGAGCATCTTGTTCCCCGGGACAGGCTCCTGTGCTCTGGGATTACAGAGGGAGCACTCCACCTTCGCAGGATTTACATGATGGTGAATTCTGAGCCTAGTCCTCACACTTGCACTGCTGCCTTAGTTTCATTTTCGGTTTTGACAGAAGCAATCTAGGCGTAAAAGGGTTCCTTGTTCACAGTTCCAGGTTATCACTGGGGAGAAGTCAGGAACTTGGAGCAGCTAGTTGAATTATATTCCCAGTCAAGAGCTGAAAGTAATGAGTGATGCACGCAGGCTCGTGCTCAACTGACTTTCCCATTCAGTCCTGGACCTGGCTCATGACATGGGATGGGCAGACTGAGGTTTAGGGAAGGGCACTTGGCTTGTGATCATTTTAGAGGCTCAAAGTAATTGATGAGGACTGAGGGTTTGAGGCCAGAGACCACATGTGAAAAAAGCTACACTTTAGAAATGATTGTCCCCTTCACCCCTCAGCGGAGTACATACAGTCTTTTTTTTTTTTTTTTTTTTTGGTTTTTCGAGACAGGGTTTCTCTGTGTAGCCCTGGCTGGCCTGGAACTCACTCTATAGACCAGGCTGGCCTCGAACTCAGAAATCCGCCTGCCTCTGCCTCCCAAGTGCTGGGATTAAAGGCGTGCGCCACCATCGCCCGGCGTACATACAGTCTTTACAAAAAATAGGGCTTTTCTTGGTAGTATAAAGCCAGAATCATTTTCATAGTAGGAAATACAGAAAAAGATTTAGAAAAAAAATGAAAATATCCTGTTATTTATTTGTTTCCACTTTATAGTTTTGTGTTTTTATGGTTAGACATCCATAACCATAACCATTTGTGACATCCAGACTAGGCAGATTGAAAATCCAGGATTAGAAGGGCTAGAGAAGGGCTCAGGGGCTCGTCATGACTTCTAGAGGAAAAACTTGGTGCTTCCCTGTGGGTTGTGTTTGTGTGTTTGCTTTACACACTAGGCTCTGGTGTGGCCCAGGCTGGCCTCAGACTTACTATGTAGCTAGGCTGGCCTCCTCCTCCCTATACTTCCAAGTGCTGAGATTACAGGCATGGTTCATCATTCCCAGCCTCCAGTAGGATTTGATTGGGCAGATGAGGTGGGAAAGTTCAGACTTGCCTGTGAATGCTAGAGAGGACCACGTGGGTTACAAAACAGTATGGCTGAGAGAGGAAAGGGGTCTACATTGTGGAGGGTCCCAAGTACCATAGGGAATGCAGGCCGTGCTTTTGGACTGGGTCAATTCTGAACATGAAGGTGGAGGGCCACATTAACACAAAGCAGGTATTCCCGGGTTTGTGGGACACCAGTGTTATTATCTTTACCACAGCAGCGACACCTACTGCCCTTACCAGGTAGTGCAAGATTTCTTCATTTCCCTTAGTTGGCATGAAATGGGAAATTCTAAATAGTACCTTGGATTTGAACTTTTATCTTTTTGTCCAGGTGGAAAGTATTGAGATAGTTTCGCTTGTAGCTCGGGCTTGTCTCTAACTTATGATAATTTTCCTGCCTTACCCTCTTGAATTCTGGGTTAGCAGACATGATACCTGGTTGGATTTCATCTTTTTATGTTCATTTCCATAACATATTTGGAGAATAAAACACTTTTAGTGTCAAATCATGAGACCTGAGTCAGATACTATCTTGCTAGCTCTGAGTCCTTGAGTGGTAAGGTTTGTTTTTTAAATAGCATGTTGCTCATTTTCCCTCCCTGTCTTCTTTTCCTACCCCTTTTTTTGATTTATAGGTTTTTAAGCCTATGGCTGAGGCTGCTGTGAAGATTGTGGAGAAAAATGGCTTCAGTGATAAGATCAAAGTTATTAACAAACATTCCACTGAGGTGACGGTTGGACCAGGTGAGTGCCGTAGCTCCTGTGTGGGAAGCACGCTCATGAGTGCCGCTGCAGCCAGCCACACACGGGATGGAAAGGGGCTTTTTGCTTTAAGCATGTTGGAATCCTTGAGTATCCCAATTTTGTGAAACTTGAGGTAGCAAGAAAAGTCTTTGTGGTCAGGAGTTAGAACCTTAGAAAATTCCACATGCTCCTTGATACTGGGAGAGCACAGCTGAGCTGCCTGGGGAGTCCCAGGCTGTGGCTCTTGATAGCCATCACCAGTCACCAGCTCTTAAGACGCAGTGTTTTAGGACTGAAGCAGCTATTTCAAGTCAGTATTTTATTTTAAGTTACTTTGTCAATATCAGGATCTAATACAGTCCAGGTTGGCCCTGAGCTTGCTCTGTAGCTGAGGTTGGCCTTGGTCCTCCAGAATGCCGAACCTGTTTTTGTTTTTGTTTTTCCTCATGGAAAAAAAAATT
Source organism: Tokudaia tokunoshimensis (assembly GCA_036184795.1). Classification (NCBI taxonomy): domain Eukaryota; kingdom Metazoa; phylum Chordata; class Mammalia; order Rodentia; family Muridae; genus Tokudaia; species Tokudaia tokunoshimensis. The sequence continues at coordinate 33,277,316 of BTHU01000020.1, forward strand.
ACTTTGGGGGCGAGGATTGTAGCCACTGGCAGAGTGACTTGGGTGCATAAGGCCCTGGGTTTGATTTTGGTAAGACCCTAAAATAAAGGTAATTTAAACTAGATATGGGTAATCCACCCATTTTGGAAGCTGAGCAAAAGGAAGACCCTTGGTTTCAAGTCAGCCTGGATCATAGCAAGATATTCTCTAAAAACGACCCAATGCAGGACTGGACACATGGTTTGGAGTTTAAGAGCACTGTTTGCTCTTCTAGAGGACTTAGGCTCATTTCTTAGCGCCCACACGGTAGGTAGCTCACAATCATCCATAACTCTGGTCCCAGGGCATTGCATGCCTTCTGACATTAGTGGGCATAAACCACAAACATGGTATGCAAACATATATGCAGGCAAAACATACAATAAAATCAATACATTCACCTAATTAAAAAAATCTGTGTGTGTGTGTGTGTGTGTGTGTTCAGTTCAGTCTGCCTCAAATAAATTCCTGACTATGAAAATTCTTCTGAAGGTCTTGAGTGCTAGGATTACATGTGTTGCCACACTGGGCCCATTATCTCAGTGTAAATTAATATGATGAGGATACTTCAATGAATGTATCTACACTAAGAATATAGTATAGAACCTGGTATTGTGATATTTCAATAGGTATGGACCCCATAGATTCATGTGTTTGAATGCTTGGTTTTGAGACAAGGTCTCACTAGGTAGCCTTGACCTGTCTGGAACTCAAAATTGTAGATGATGGTCGACCTCAGACACACAGAGACCCACTTATTTCTGAATGGTCAGTGCTGGGGTTAAAGGTGTGCATACTACACCTGACTGAACAAAGTAACAGTCAAACCACCACTGAGAAGCAAGCTCCTTCACTTGAGTGTGTGTGCTATTCTTTTCTGAAACATCACTCCTGTCTCTCTCTCAGCACTATATTAAATCTGTATTAAAACTTAGTAAATTCTCGCTTTCTTTCTCCTTTTCCCAGTGTCTGAGTATGGTGTGTAAGTATGTCTGTGTGCGTGTGCGGGCACACCATGCATGTGTATTCAAAGACCAGAGAGGAGCTTCAGATGTCTTCTTGCGTTGTTCTCTACCTTTTTTTTTCCTTTTAAATAAATTGAGATAAGATCTCCTTATGTAGCTCTGCTGACTGAAATTCACTCTCTGACCAAGGCTGGCTGTGAACTCTTAGATACACTGCCTCTGCCTCCAGAGTGCTTGGATTAAAGGGGAATGAGCGCCACCATGCCTGGCCGCCACCTTATTTTTTTAATGATCTCTCACTGAACCTTGCTTGCTCTTTCAGCTTGATTGCCTAATGAGTGCCTGTGCCCCCTGTCTGTCTCCCCAATGCCGGAAGGACATGCTGTCTTTACGTGGTCGTAGGGATTTGAACTCAGGTCTTCTTGCTTTCACAGCAAGTGATTTTACCCACTGTCTAGCTTGCTTTCCTGTTGCTGTGATAAACACCATGAGTAAAGCAACTTGGGAAGGAAGGGGTTTTACTTGCCTGCTGGTCAGTCAACATGGGAACCCCGACTGAGGGAGTTAGGATGCTTATAGGAAAGTCAGAAAGAAGATGCACGAGCCAGTGGGGCCACAGGGGCCACAGTGCCAGCGAGCAAGTGTGTTCTCAGTGTCCTTTAAAGGCGAGCGACACGAAGTGTGACCAATTCCAGGAAGATAAACAATGACTGTTAATTCTCACGTGGTATGTTTATGGTACACAGTATCTGTATGTTTGACTAAGGTCGTTTCCTTCAGGCTAGGACAGACCCTCAAGGAAAAGTGTGTAAGCAGAATTTGTCAGGTTATAACACACGCCTTCAATGTCTTAATTAAAAACAAAGAGAGATGTTGGCAGACTCATTCAAGTCAGTCAAAGTTAACTCCGGAAGTGCTCTCCACACTTATGCCCATTCCATCATTGAAGGAAGCCTAGACAGGAGCTTGTGGCAGGAACTTGAAGCAGAAACCATAGAGGGATGCTGATTACTGGTTTGTTTTCAGGCTCACATTCAGCTACCTTTCTCATATAGTCCAGGCCCACAGTGGGCTGGACCCTTTCATATTAATCAACAATCAAAAAAAATGCATACAGGCTAATCCGAGGGAAACAATTCCTCAACTGAGGTTCTTTCTTTCCAGGTGACTTTTGGTTTATGACAGCCACCAAGCCATCTTCCCCAGTCTGGTGTCATTTCTTAGAAGGAACATCTTAATATTTTTAGGGCATCTAGACTCAGTTTTCTTTCTTTCTTTAAAATATATTCTTAAAAAAAATCTGTGTGCTCTTGCATGTATTTCTATGTATAATGTGAGTGCATTGTCTGAAGAGGCCAGGAAAGGGTGCCGTATCCCCTGGAACTGGAGTCAGAGACGGTTGTTAACCACTGTGTGGGTGCTGGGAACTGAACCTGGTTTCCCTGGAAAAGCAGCCGTGTTTTTAACCATTGACCCATCTCTCCTGCCCCTAGGCCCAATTTCCTTTTTCTTTTTTTTTTTTTCTATTTTTCGTTTTTTTTTTTTTTTTCTTTTTTTTCGAGACAGGGTTTCTCTGTGTAGCCCTGGCTATCCTGGAACTCACTCTGTAGACCAGGCTGGCCTCGAACTCAGAAATCCTCCTGCCTCTGCCTCCCAAGTGCTGGGATTAAAGGCGTGCGCCACCACCGCCTGGCTTTTTTTTCTATTTTTTTTTTTTGTGGTTTTTTCGAGACAGGGTTTCTCTGTGTAGCCTTGGCTGTCCTGGAACTCACTCTGTAGACCAGGCTGGCCTCGAACTCAGAAATCCTCCTGCCTCTGCCTCCCAAGTGCTGGGATTAAAGGCGTGCGCTACCACCGCCCGGCTCTATTTTTATTTTTGAGATAGGGTCTGTATGTAGCTCTGGCTGTCCTGGAAGTTGCTATGTAGACCAGGCTGGCCTTAAACACACAGATATCTGCTTGCCTCTGCCTCCTAAGCGCTGGGATTAAAGAATTGCACCACCACGCCCAGCTGACCCCATTTTCTTAACATATTAGTTAATGAAGGTGTTAGAACCTTATCTTCAGTTCAGACATTTTCATAATTTTGGCAGAAAGTATTACCTGATACATACATACATACATACGTACGTACATACATGATCTAAAAATACCTTTAGAAAAGAATGGATTAAATAAACACCTAGAAAAAGAAGTCAGTATATCCAGAGTAGACCTTGTTATTCTATTGCTCACAAGTACTTAGAATCACTCTGATAGCCCCAAGCCTAAAACCAGGCACTAATCTTTGATGTCCCCTATTCATTTTACTTCCTGAGTATGTTTTCCACTTAACATCTCCACTACGCATGGTAGTTCAGGCTCTAATGTCCCACACAGGCTATTAAAATAGTAAACTCTCACACTGACCGTTCATGCTACCTTTCTCAGAATTCTTTGAGGCCCCCATCTGTAACATCTGAAGTTCAAATGTCATTCCAGCGCCCTCACATCTGCTGCCTCCTCATCTCTTGCCATTTTACCCACTTGGTGCACACCTATACTGAATTTCTTGCACTCTTAGCTAATCTCAGCCTCGTGACTTCTGCTCACCTTCACTATTGCTTACCTAACTCCACTTACTTCCTTTCTTGGTTAAGGCAATGACAGAAGCATGTCACTGAAGCCGGACTTTTGGCTACTTTATTGGGTTCTCTTTCCTACCTTCCTTCTCCACCCCAATCCCTTAAAAGCCCCCAACACTAGGTAGGAGAGAAAGACGGTTAGAGGGGAAAGGGGACATCGATCTCCTTAGACTACTGACTGGGGCATCGAGTTCCTTGGGGCAGGTTTGGTCTTCGCAGTCAGGATATCCAATTTCTTGTAGTCTCTTTGCTCACAACCACTGGACATACCACAGCAACAGCTGGAACAGTGGTAGCAGCCCTGTTTGGGCTCTGGTATTTTATACCTCTCAAGAGTCCCCAGAATTCCAAACTGTCTGCAGCTGGCAGAATCACACCCTGCTTGAGCGTGAGACAAACCATAGTCAGCTGCTGCAGACAAACTGAAGCAGCCCACATCCCATCCTGGGTTTAAAACAAAAACATAGTCACATAACATTTCTGTGTTTTTAAAGAAACTAAAATTCTCACTACATGTTACAGCTGCTGAACTCTTTTCTGTTCCTGGAGCAACCTTCAACACCATTCTGCCTATGATCTCACTGCTTTTTGTAAAGACTATCTTTTCTTTAAAGATTTATGTATTTTATGAGTATGGGATAGCTATCTTCATACACACTAGAAGAGGGCGTCAGATCCCATTACAGGTGGTCGTGAGCCACCATGTGGTTGCTGGGAATTGAACTCAGGACCTCTGGAAGAGCAGTCAGTGCTTCTAACCGCTGAGCCATCTCTCTAGCCCTCTGTAAAGATTATCTTTAAATGACTGCACAACACTGTCCTTTGCTCACCTATTTTCTTCTAAGATTGCTGCATGTCACCAAAGCCAGACCTGCTCTGTAGCCTAGGCTGTCCTGCTTCTGCCTCCCTGGTAATGGGACTGTAGTTTTGCACTGCTGTATCCTGCCACGAGAGGGTCCTCATTGGCAAGTTAGAAGTCCTCTTCTGTTTGCCTCCTTAGCTGCCACAGTGGTGCTACTTCTGCATTCCATTTTTTTGTTTGTTTTCTTTCTTCCAGTACCCAGTTATGTCTCCTAATTTTGGTTCTCCTTTCTCACTTTTTTTTGTTTACTGAGAAAGGGTCTGCTCTGTAGCCCTGGCTAGCCTCACTATGTATGGCCTACTGAATGTTAAGATTAAGGCTTATGTCATTGTTACTTTATTACTTTCCTTCTAATTTCAAATGTGATTTTTCCCAAGAGTCTGTTCTGACTCTGCTGTTAAAATTAGCGTCTAAGTTTGGAACCTGTACCTCAGAGATGGATTGCCCTGAGTGTGTGTGGCAACAGTTGTTCGACTATCCATTGCATTCCTGTGATAAATTAGGACACACCTGGTGTACCTGCCCTTTTTCCAGGCTCCTCTACATCATCCCTCATAAATTTACACTCATTTGATAAATGCCAGGCTCCAAGAAGTACTTATTAAAACTCACTGGGTCATAAAAGCTTTGTTTTTATTTTAATGAAACAAATGCGTATTGTAAATCATTTCAAGTCTCATAATCACCTTAAATTTTATTTAGGAGGTAGAAATGGCAAGGTTTGGTGATGACTGACAGGGAATAATAAAGAATTAGGCTGGTGTTTGCTGACTCTTATGCACCGTTAGGCATTGTTCTTGGCATTGAGGCCTGGTGGTGGATAGGCAGTCCCAGACCTAACAAACGATGCACCTTTCCGTGCAGCCTGGCAGGTGCTGCTCCCTAAGGCAGAGGCAAGCTAATGAGTGGACAGTGTGTCCCAGCTGGAATGTAGCATATGAGAGAGAAGGGACAGTATTTCTAAGCCAAGAGATGGCATGTGCTCTTAACTTCCACTTTACTTGCTAGATGTGTAAAAAGGAGCCCATGTGTGCGTCAGAGGAACGTATTTTTATAACCTTTGTTACTGCCCCCTTGTTTCATAGTTGAGGTGGCTAACTTGATGGTTGGAAGCCAACCTCCAGGTTCGGTCCTTCAATGTCCTTCAATGCTCCTCTCATTCTCTCTAGCCCATGTCACTGCTTCTCTCTCAGTGCCAGCTGTGGGCCTTGTCAGTGTAATTCAGGAGCCATTAGGAACGTCTACAGTTCATTCTCCATGAGAAATAGCTCTTTCCAAAATCTGTTGGCTCATTAAAAATTATAATGATAGCAGTAACATATTTTAGAAGTTTAGAAAACAGTTGACAAAAGAACTCAAAACCCTATTTTTCCTAAACAACTGGCAGTTGGAGACTATTTGGTAGCAAGACACCAACCTAAAAGGATTTGGCAGAAAGAATCTAGGTGTTCTAGGTCTTGGATCTCAGTTTTCATGGCTGAGCTTACAGTAACTGCAGAGTTTCAAATCAGCCTCTTCTTGCTTTGATTTTTTTTTTTTTTTTTTTTTTGTCCTTTCTATAGGCTTGAAGTACTGGCATTCAGTTTTTGCTTTTCAATTTTGCTAGTCAGGATGGAAAAATTTTCCATCTGAGGTTTTTTTCCTCTGAAATTGTATTTTTCTCCCCATTTTTCTGCTTAGTTTTTATTTTAGGTACTTATAAACTCTTTTTTGTTCTCTAAGATATTATTTTTCTCCTGTTCTTGTTTTTGTTGTTGTTGTTGTTGTTGTTTTGGGGTTTTTATTTGTTTGTTGTTTTTTGAGATAGGGTTAATTACTCTATTTAGCTCTGGCAGTCCTGGAACTCACTTTGTAGACTAGGCTGGCCTCGAACTCACAGAGTTTGCCTACCCAAAGGTGCTTCCTCAGTGCTGAGATTAAAGGCATGTGCCACTACCTTCCATCCTTTCCCCATTCTTAAAAATGCCAGAGAGATGAAAGAGAAATGCAAGCAGACTGTTGGTGAAGCCAGAAAGAGCGGTGCAGAGAGGACCCGTCCCCAACTCTGTTGTTACCGTGTCAATGGCCTTTAACCCCTGGACAGTGCGTTACAAATATATTTCCAGATATTTCAGCATGTGTATCTGCTCTTGGTGGCATGAACTTTTTTATTTTTAAGATTTATTTTAAATTGTGTATGTGTGTGTGTGTCTGCACAAGTGCATAAATGTCTGAACATGTGAGTGCAGATGTGTGCAGAGTCCCAAAGAGGGCATCAGATTTGGAGCTGGAGCTAACGGGTTCTAAGCTGCCAGATAGATGTGTGTGCTAGGGACTGACCTTGGGTCTTCTTCAAGAGTCATTTCTCTAGCTCCTACTTTTGATGTGTCTCTTTGATGTATTTGTCATAAATATCTTTCCTAGTCTGTTGCATGTTTCTGACTCTATTCACTTGTTTTCAGATGGTGACTTGCCATGTCGTGCTAACATTCTGGTCACGGAGCTGTTTGACACAGAACTGATTGGGGAGGGAGCACTGCCCTCTTATGAGCATGCACACAAGCATCTTGTACAGGTAGTAGTTCAGAGTCTTCCTTGGGAGTGTTGGGATTGCAGCCGTCATACACAGCCCCTGCTACACCATGCTCAGGACAGCCCTTCCGAATCTCCATTTGCCCCGCGCCTCCCTTCACTTGCTGGCAGGCAGGCTCAGGTGGCAGTAGTGCTGACCTGAAGAAACTTGCTTAAAAGTCCCAGCTGTGAAAAGTCCCCTTCACTGCGGGGTTTTCAGGGCCTGGTGATGGATGCAGAATGATATAGGACCACTAGGCAGGGAGTAGAACCATAGGCAGGTAGGTGAGGGGGACTCTGCAGGTGTCCTGTTGACTTTGTCATCCTAGATCAGATTTCGAGGAGTCTAATGCCAGGTGCATTATGTCAGCGTATTTATAACACAGGACAATTTGGGGGAAAGTCCCTCCCCCCCCAACAATCATTCTTATTCCAGGTTTCCAGGTAATCATTCCAATTCTAGGTGCACCATAAAGCATAAGATGTGACTACATAGAAACTCTTGTGAGGGCACACAAGGTAAATCATACTACACACAGGATGTTTTTCTGGGAACTTTGACTCACCAAAGGAGAAATAAAAGAATCTGCCAACCACGTTCAGAGATGATTCCTATATTAATCAGGGTTTTCAAGAAGAACAGAACTGAACTGATAGAATGAATGAGTATATGTAACAGGGCCCCTTAGCAGCCCCCACCCCCACCCAGTTCTTAACACAACTGACTCCATGATGGAAGAACCATTCAGGCCATAAAACTCAGCACATAGACAGCACCACCTGCCAAAATGGAAACGTAGACCTAATCCATCAAAGTCCATAGTTTTGGGAAAGTCTCTAAAGGTGCTAACCTTGCTTTGTGGCTTCTGTGGGTCTGCTTCTGGCTAACTGTTCTCATTAACTTAAGTATGTCAACCCAGAACAAGGCGTTTGTGCTTAAAAGTTCACCCTGAGAAAGGCTCAGGGATACCCTGAGATCCTGAATACTCAAGTGTAGTTGCTGGCCAGCTGAAAAAGACTTTAATTGACTTATAAAGTCAATGACTCTTTTTTTTTAAAGATTTATTTATTTTATACATATGAGTACACCACCATTGCTCTCTTCAAACACACCAGAAGAGAGCACAAGACCCCATTAAAGATGGTCGTTAGCCACCATGTGGTTGCTGGGAATTGAACTCAGGACCTCTAGAAGAACAGTCAGTGCTCTTAACCACTGAGCCATCTCTCCAGCCCCAATGACTCTTCAATGTCTGTCTGTCTATCATGTTATTAATCATGTCCGCATAGTGAACACCCCACAACATATAATTTATATATTACATATTATGTTTATAATAGATATAGTTTATATATAATACACATATATAACTTGTTAAATCATATTATGCTGAAATAGTGAAGACAGCTGTCTGGCATCTGAGAGGCTGAAAACCAGGTGGCTGTTCCATCCATGAGGCTGGGTGACCCAATATGATACTGAAAACCTAGAGGGTTCTTGAGAGCTGCTGCACTTTGGCAGTGATGGAAGCTGGAAATGCTGGTTCTCATATCACCAAAGGAATCAACCATGTGACAGCACAAGACCATGCAGAGCGTCCTCCATCTTGTATTCTTGCTGGGACCATTTCAGGTTTAACTAGAATTTGATCTCCTTGAGACTCTCATGGAAAAATCCTCAACTCTTTTCTAGTGACCCAAGTCAAGATGCCCTAGCTAACCTAAATTCTGTTAAGCTCCCTGCTTGTGCAGAACCCCCTCCAGCTAACTGCTTCTCTTAGCTTCTGTCAGATTGCTTGCTTGCAAAACCCGCCCCCTGTAGCTGTCAAGCAATATGCCAGAATGTGGTTCCTGCCTCCAAAAATCCCAATGCTCTGGACACTCAGAGCTGTGCTTAGGTCCCAAATACCTGAGTGTGGTCCTAGCTGACTGAAATAAAGACTTTCAGTTGGTTCTAGAAAAAAAGAAAGAAAGAAACTCTTGTGAGGGCTGGAGAGATGACTCAGAGGTTAAGAGCACTCACTGTCTGCTCTCTTCCAGAGGTCCTGAGTTCAATCTCCAGCAACCACATGGTGGCTCACAACCATCTGTAATGAGATCTGGTGCCCTCTTCTGGTCTTCAGGATACATGCAGGCAGAATGCTGTGTACATAATAAATAAATTTTAAAAAAAAGAAAAGAAAAGAAACTCTTGTGAGCATGAGGGCAACGTCTAGGACTAAAAGGCCTAGTATCTAGTGTGGTCTCCGAATGGTAGTATAGAAGTCAGCAGGCTGAAATGCATGTGACATCTCCCCTAAGGATGGGTCCTGTTAAAGGCCTAGGGAAGGAGAGTCTGGATAAGCATTGTGGAGGATCTAGGTGATCCCTAGGAGATCTAGGTCTCCACCGAGGCAAAAGGTCATCAGGTCATTAACAATGTCCACTCCCAGACCTCTTGGTGGGGAAACAGGTATTTTATTTCCTCCATTAAGGAGAGGCCCCAGTGTGTTTAACATTGCTGGTTCCCTACTGTTTGGGGGCAAGAAGACTTTCATGTCCCCTAACAAGTAGGAGTAATGCTCATGGGTGCTGACGACCCAGCAGGCCAGGGTGGGCAGCTGCTCATCGTGCTCTCATCCAGGAAGGCTTCTGTCTAATGTTCTGGGCAAGGGCTGCACTGAAGGGTCGCTCTGAGCCTGAGCCGGGGTGGCTTCTTGTTTGGAAGACTCTACTAGGTCTGTATGGTAGTTCATTAGCATGTCAATTTGTTGGTTTTTTGACCTATTTAACTGTAGCTGATATTGCTACTTCACGGGTTCTTCTTTCTTCTACTCTTCTCCTCTTTCCTGCCCTTCCAACTCCTTAACACTAGATGAGAGAAAAAAAGATAGAGAGAGGGGCTGGAGAGATGGCCCAGCGGTTAAGAGTACTGACTGCTCTTCTGAAGGTCCTGAGTTCAAATCCCAGCAACCACATGGTGGCTCACAGCCATCTGTAATGTGATCTGATGCCCTCTTCTGGTGTGTCTGAAGACAGCTACAGTGTACTTACATATAATAAATAAATAAATCTTAAAAAAAAAAAGATAGAGAGAAAAGGACAGAGATCTCCTAGTAAGGGCAGGGTTAGAGAGGGGCGATGTTATTGTTAGACCACTTCCTGCTGATTAGAGCCCTCCAGTTCCCTGGGGCACGTTTGATCTTTACCATCTGGATATCTCATTTCTTCTTTTGGTTGTTTCTTCTTTGTGCATGACTGCTTAATAAACCGTGATCAGCAACTTAGCCCACTTTTTGAGGATCTATACATTTATATATGCAATGAAAATTCTCCAGAATTCAAAATACCACACAATCACAGAAACTTTCTGCAGCTGGTAAAATCACACCTCTATTAGAACATGAAGCAGATATAGTCCCCACACCTGGATTAAAATGAAAGCACATTCCTATTTTTGTATTTTTTAAAGAAACCAAAATTCTTACTACATTTAATCGTTCTAGGTAACTTGGAACTCATCTTAAGTCATTTTAGTACTCAAAGCTAAGGCAGAAAGACTCTTAAGTAAGAGGTTAGTCTAGACTACATAACAAGATGTTGTCTTTAAAAATAACAATCATTTTAGGCATGATGTACTTTCTTTCAAGAAATAGGGCAGAAAGCAGTTTACTGTCCTGACAGGGGAGGTGTTAGAGTTACTAAGTCAACCAAATATGAAAACTTTGGACATGTGTGAGGTGCTGGTGAGGAGGCGCCTGACTTACTGCTGTGTTGTCCGTTTGCTGTGATGTAAACCTAGGAAGACTGTGCAGCAGTGCCTCACAGGGCAACTGTGTACGCCCAGCTGGTGGAGTCCAGAAGGATGTGGTCGTGGAACAAGCTGTTTCCCGTCCGTGTCCAGACTAGCCTTGGAGAGCAGGTCATCATTCCTCCTTCAGAATTGGAGAGGTGTCCTGGTGCGCCTTCAGTCTACGACATTCAGCTGAACCAGGTGTCATCCGCTGAATTCACTGTCCTCAGTGATGTGCTGCCAATGTTCAGGTACTTTGGAACCTCCTGGGTGGCTGTTCTTTGAGACATTTGATCGGATGTCTTCTTTTATGGAACAGAAACTTTGCTGAGTCCTTTCCACATCAGTACTGTTGTTGGGCAGGTCTCTGTGGAAGCTTAACAGAGTTGTATGTGAGTTAAATTATGCTTCAGTTCCCAAATATTCTTCCGCAGCGTGGACTTCAGCAAGCAAGTCAGTAGCTCGGCAGCGTGCCATAGCAGGCAGTTTGTACCTTTGGCGTCTGGCCAAGCACAGGTGGTTCTTTCCTGGTGGGACATTGAAATGGACCCTGAGGGCAAGATCAAGTGCACCATGGCACCCTTTTGGGCACAGACAGATCCGCAGGAGCTTCAGGTAAGAGGCAGGAGCTGAGCACATTTCATGTAAATCAGGGAACTTTTGTTTCTTTTTACCCCTAGATCACTGTATCAGTCAAAGGCAAAAAAGAAATTTTCTTTTGGGAATACACCCATGCACACATACAAGTACAAGGGACTGGGAATGTACTCAGTGATAGAGCACTTTCATAACATGCATGAGTCTCTGTGCTACATATATGCACATCTCAAATACTACAAAGAAAAATGATAAAAAATAAAATTAGCACAACCTTCCAGTGTGTAGTAAGGTTGACCTCTCCTCTCTGGGGGAGTTGATGGTTGACACCAGTGGCTGCAGTGAGCAACAGAAGTCTTAGTGAATTAGTTCTGCCTTTCTCCTTGTCCTGGCATAGTCACGTACCTCCTCACCTTCTGCCATGGTCCAGGGGGCTCAGTCAACTTGGAATGGAGAGCCACAACCTCATTCCCTTTGATTCAAAAATCCATCTTCTCCAGCTCAGGGTAAATGAGCAGAGGAATAGGACCTACAAAATGGGAATACTAGTCAACATATAAATTTTCACCTTTACAATAAATGAACTGCAAATGAAATGAAATACTATCTTTTACCTATTAGTAAATAAAATTCAGAAAATTTGGTGACATAGTCCAACCTGGTAGGAAGTGATAGATGATAGGGCCCTGAGCACTTTTGCTTATGTGTAGAGTGATTAACTTGTAAGATAATCCTTAATTTTGTAGGAAAAGAATAACAGGCCACCTTTAAGGACTCAAATCACCCTGTGTCTTTCAGTGAACAGGCGGCTCTCTGGGCACAGATGCCGAACTCAGCAGCCTCCTTGGGTAGAGTGTATGGGAGGGAGAAAGCACCCTGGAGCACTCAGGAGGGTAAATTCTTATGGTGCAGGAAGAAATAGCAAACCTGAGAGAACCTAAGCTGTTTATCCTGTTAGCCTTTATTAGATTGCTGCCTTTTTGCTAAATCCAGGAACAAGTGGATGAGCTATGTCCCAGGCAAGTGCAACAAGCCTTGTCTTCATTTGCATACTTGCCATTGGTGACTGACAATACCTAGTTTCCTTAGTTTATAGAAATAACAATAAGCAGGTGGTCACCCCATTAGAGTTGAGCCAGATATCTTTTTTATATTTTAATTACTTTTTAAAGACAAGATCTTGCTATATAACAAGCTGGCCTGAACTTACAAGGTAACCCAGGCTGGCCCAAATTCATGGTCCTCCTTCCTCAGCTTCCTTGGTGCCGGGATTACAGGTCTGTGCCACACATCTAACTCAGGTACCAACTTTTTAGGATAGTTTATTCTTTCTAATTTTTTCAAATGCTAGCACCTTATTTTATAAAAAACAAGACATACATTATAGGTTATAAGAATATACCAACGCCGGGCGGTGGTGGCGCACGCCTTTAATCCCAGCACTTGGGAGGCGGAGGCAGGAGGATTTCTGAGTTCAAGGCCAGCCTGGTCTACAAAGTGAGTTCCAGGACAGCCAGGGCTATACAGAGAAACCCTGTCTCGAAAAACCAAAAAAAAAAAAAAAAAAAGATCCTTTCTTAAGAATATACCAGTCAGGTGTGGTGGCATAGGCCTTTGATCCCAGTAATCAGAAGATAGAGGCAGATGTATCTCTAAATTTGAGGCCTGCCTAGTGTATCTAACAAGTTCCATGCCAGCCAGAGCTACATAGTGAGACCCTGCCTCCTCAGCCAATAATAATGATGATGATGATTTATGATTTGTTGTTGTTTTATTCTGTATTCGTCATTTGTACATGTCTTTGAGTTTCCTTATGTGGGAAGTGTGGCACATGTTCCAGGCCAGGAATCTGGCAGGGAGCAGAGACACACCTACCATCTCAGGTGTGAGTTTCCAGGGTCTCAACCTGCTCTACCCACCAAGCTTCCTGACATGGGTTACCGTTCTGTACATACTTATGTGACTACAGCTTTATCTTTTCTTCTTGTTTCCCTTCTATGTAGGATTTTTAGTAAGGATTATCACTATTTATTAAAAGTTAACTTGGGCTCAAGTGAACTCAGTGATAGAATAGTTACCTAACATATTTGATGCTCTGGTTTTAGTTTTGTTGATTGTTTTTTGTGTTTTCTGTAGCCCTGGCTATCCTGGAACTCACTCTGTAGACCAGGCTATCCTTAAAACTCACAGAAATCCACCTGCCTCTGTCTCCTGAGTACTGGGATTAAAGGCCTGCGCCACCACCATCTCACTGCTCTGGGTTTTTAACGTCCAATCAGAATCTCTGTAAATCATGTTTCACAATTTAGAATTTTTTACTTCTTTTAATAACTCCGTTTAATTCAAAGGAACAAACTATACAAACTTTGTTGTTTTAAACTTTTGGGTGTGTGTGAAACAGCGTGGTATGTGTATGAGTTATGGTGAATGTAGCGTATGTACTTGTTAGTACTGTTAGTGTATGCATTTGTGCCTGTGGGCGGGCCTCTGCATGTATGTGTGGAGGCCAGAGGTCAGTCACCTTCCATCTTCACTTTTTAAATATGATCTCTTACTGAACCTGAAACTCCTAGATTTGACCAGGCTGACTGCCCACTCGGGGATGCCTCTGCCCCTCCCATCCCCCAGGTTGTCCACACCCAGCTGTTTAGCTTTACGTAGGTGCCGGGTTCAAACTCAGGTCCTCAAGCCTGTCAGCAGTTACTTTACCGATTAAGCCATCTTCCCCAGCTCCTATTTTCCCAACTTTTGTTTTGAACAATTGTAGAATCACAGAGTAGGTGAGAATGGACACTGACCATACCTTTACTTGAGTTTAATTAATAATTGTTAATATTCTCCACATTTGCTGAATCTCTGCTTCCTTTCCTCACTGCACACTGTTTCTGCTCAGTCGTTTAATAGTAAATTACAAATTGACAACTTGACTCTTTGATGCTTACAAGAACTAAACTTTCCTCATAAGCAAAATACTATCATAACACCTAAGAAAATTAATAGTATACTATTCTATAACATCTAATGTGGTTCAAAATAAAAATTTCCTTAATTGTCCCCAAGTGTTAGCTTTTGTTTTCCTAGTCTAGGATCCAGTTAGATACTATGTATTATATTTGACTTTTCTGTGTTTTGAAGCCACTTAGAAGACAAAAGGATGTTTTGTGTGTGTTAAAGTCTCGGATATCTTCCAAGAGGCTCTTAAAATAAGGTTTCCCCTTGGCCACCAGGTCAGTTTTGGTTGTGAGCCAGAGAATTTTAACTTAAAATGAAAGATGACTCACAGTCTTAACAGGTGAAAGAAAGAACATTGACTCTTGTGCTAGCTAGTTTTTTGCCAACTTGTCACAGGCTAGCATCATCTTTAAAGAGGAGCCCTCAGTTGATGAAATGCCTCCATAAGCTCAGCTGTAGGGCAATTTCTTAGTGATTGATGTTGTAGGGCCCAGCCCTTGTGTAATCCCTGGGCTGGCAGTCCTGGGCTCTATAAGAAAGCAGACCGGAGCTAGCCATGATGAGCAAGCCAGTAAGCTGCATCCTTCCATGACTTCGGCCTCAGCTCCTGCCTCCAGGTTCCTGCCCTGTTTGAGTTCCTCTTGATTCCTTCAATGATTATCAGATGTGGAAGCATAAGCCAAATAAACCCTTTCCTTCCCAACTTGCTCTTGGCCATGGTGTTTGATTGCAACAATAGTGACCCTGACTAAGACAGTGCCTCTGTGAGGAGAGAGCCTCAGAAGACCACTACCCTCGATGATGTATTCTAAAGTCAGGAAGGTTCCAGAAAGCTTTGGGGACACTGGCTTCTCTGATTAGATTTATGTTCTTACCCTTTAGGGCCATAGTAGGCACTTACAGTCTGTGCCATGTCCCTGTGCAGCTGATGGCTGACTTTGGGCAGCTGGATTGGAAGCATTGTTGTCACATCTAGATAAAGCTGGCTCTCTCCTCATTTCAGTGGCGGGACCACTGGATGCAGTGTGTGTACTTCCTGCCGCAGGAGGAATCCGTTGTGCAGGGCTCACCCCGACGCCTGGTAGCCCACCATGATGACTACTGTGTGTGGTACAGCCTTCAGAGAACCAGGTGTGCCTCTTTGTTGTTGGGGTAGAGGACTGGCCCTCAGAGCCTGCATTGATGTAAACTCTCTATGGACAGACCGTGTAGAGATGTGAATGGGCAGATTTATATCAGAACAAAATAAAATAAGCAAGGGCCAGAAGATGGTCCTGTGGGTAAAGGTGCTTCTCAATCCCCAGAATCCATAGTGTAGGAGAGAACCTGTTCCACAAAGCTGTCCTCTGACTTCTACATTTGTGTTATGGTACTCCCTAGCCCCACACACAAAATAAAAAAAAAAATTTACAAAGCAAATATTTGTGGCAGGATATATCAGTGTGTTTATATATATGTAGAAACTGTTATGGATTGATAAGTTCTATTCAAAACAAATTTAGGAAAAATAAAGAATCATAGGGCTCTGTCACCTGTAATGTGCTGGTGTCCAGACTCACCTAGAGTCTTGGAGAGACCTGTACATGTATCTCTTAGGGTCTAGGCTGAGTTCTGGTATTATTCCCTGTGCTGTGCCCTCATGATCTCTGGTTTCCAGTTTAGAATATTTTTTTAAGATTTATTTACTTATTTTATGTATATGAGTATATCGTAGCTGTCTTCAGACACACCGGAAAAGGGCATCAGATACCATTACAGATGGTTGAGTCACCATGTGGTTGCTGGGATTTGAGCTTAGCACCTCTGGAAGAGCAGTCAGTGTTATTAACTGCCGACCCATCTCTCCAGCCCCTCCAGTGTGGCATATTTATCACTTACGTTTGCCTTTTGTCTCCCTGCTCAGCCCTGATGAGAATGACAACGCCTACCAAGCACGACCTGTGTGTGATTGTCAGGCTCACTTGCTCTGGAACCGGCCTCGGTTTGGAGAAATCAATGATCAGGACAGAACTGATCACTATGCCCAAGCCCTGAGGACTGTAAGTGTCTCCTCTCTTTGTGTTTGGTCTCTCACTGTTCGGCTTATGGTATGTTCTGACATTTTGTTCTGTCTCCCTGTTGATGGACTATCTTCACCTGGCTTCATCTGGAGCAGACACTAGAGAGCCTGAGAGCTCGTCCTAACTTTCCTTGTTCTCTGTTCTGTGAGAGGTCCGCTGGGTATTCTCTCTTCCCATAAGAGCTCTCCCGAGAGAGAGCCTTTCCCCAGTCCAAACTTGTTCTGCTGGATGCCTTTACCTCTGGGATCACCAGCCCCACCTTAAGCTGTTTTCCTCTGTTGTCCCTTTCTGAAATTCCCTGACGTGTAGATCTGACCATGGAGCTCTCTGACCTGGGCTTCAGCCTAGGGTCCCCAGGTGGAGTCTCCTGGACCCTTTGGAGTTGTATACAGAAATATGTCTGCACATGCATTTTGTGGGGGGGGAGAAGATTCCAAGCTGCCATAAGTTCTTCTCCAGTGGATCTGTGACCCATAAAGGCACCCCTACCTTTGGGCCACTTGAAGGGTACATGGGCTACATGGGGAGGAGGTTTGTCACCATAGACTAGAAGGTACCTTCCTGCTGGTGGAGCAGGCATTTAGCCTTTAGCCGGGCCTTCTGACTGTTGTGCGGGGTCTTTCCTAGCAGTGGGCCCTGGTGGGCCAGAGCGGTTATCGTGCGGACTGAGGAGGCGGGTGTGAGGAGGCAGGGGCCAAGAGAACCTAGCGTGGCAGGGAGAAGATGAGAGCTGATGTACTTAGAAATGTGTTGGGTCTGGAGAGAGGGCTCAAAGGCGGTTGACGGCACTTGCTTCTCTACCCAAGGACCCGGAACTGATCCTTGTACTCAGCTACCTGTGACTCCAGTTCTAAGGTCTCTGATGCCCCTTTCTTGCCTCAGTGGTTACAGTCCCACATGAAGGCAAAACACCCGTACACGTAAAATAAAACTTAAAAAAAAAGCCTGTGAGTAGAATTGGGGTAAGGGAAGCATGTCTGTTAGATTGTCAGGAGGGAGCTCCTGGACTAGGAGCCTATGCTGATCCTGCCCTATTCCTCCAGGTGCTGGTGCCAGGTAGCATCTGCCTTTGTGTCAGTGACGGCAGTCTCCTCTCCATGTTGGCCCATCACCTCGGAGCAGAGCAGGTACCACTGGGTCATGCTTTTCTGTTGGCTTTGTAAGGGTCGTTCTTCTCTTTTCAGTCTTTTACCTATTTTTCTTTTCTGGTTTGTTGTTGTTCATTTTTTAAAAGGTTGGCTCTTGAGTTAGGACATGGTGTGGTCCAGGCATGGGATTCTGTGACCAAAGCAGATGCAGCTTTTGTGGGTGTGATGGGCTTGGTTTGGGTGCTGAGGACATTTACTGTTTCCATATATGGTCAGGGACAAGTAATGGCTTCATAGCTGCAGCATAGGATTCTGAGTTAGTCACCTTCTAGAGTGTAGTTGCATCCCAGGGAGGGAGTAAGGCCAGGCCATCGTTTCAGTATTCTCTTGACAATGTTTTTGTCTTGAGTGTCTACCCTCTTTAACTCCATCTCCTATGTTCTCTTCAGGTGTTTACAGTTGAGAGTTCAGTAGCTTCTTATAGACTGATGAAAAGGGTAAGTGACAGTTGTTACCAGATTCATGAAGCACCCGTTGGGCCTGCCCTCCCTAGTCTGGAATGGCTGACTTTGCATCGCAAGTAGGAACTGGGAGATAAGAGTCCTGCTTCATGGCTGTAACTCCTACCTGCAGAACAGGCCTTTTGGCTTTGGGGCAGACATCCAATTAGCAGGATTTTTGTTTGTTTGCTTTTAGTGTCTCACTAACTTGGGTCTTAACTTCTTTGGCTGGGCTGTAACTCACTGTGTGAAGCAGGCTGGCCTTAAGCTCGCAGAGGTCCGCCTGTCTCTGCCTCCCAAGTGCTGGGATTAAAGTTGTGACCACCGCCAGGCCGGCAAATGCTTATACTCTGCTTTTAGTTCTTGCAGTTGAAGAAGTTTAGTCTTTTCTCCTTTCACATAAGATTAAGAAGCTAACATCTCTGTGTAAATAGAATTGAGTGATTTGTTCCTAGGAATAACCTCTACCAAAACTGCAAGACCAACATAGGTCCTGCCTGATGAGATGTCATTTGTTCATGGCCTCTTTCATGGTCTGTAGGAGGTCCCCAAAGAGATGTTTCCACAGCTGATAAAGTGATACCTTAGAGCCATTTGGTCAGAACTCAGCAGAGATGGTAACTTGAAGACGTGTTAGTTTTTAGCTGTCTGTGAAGCTGCAGATTGATCCAGGCCTCAGACACTCCACCACAGAGCTGTATATACCTTCTGCCAAATAGTTGTTTTTCCCTGGTCCAAAACAATGGATGAGTATAAACACAGTTACATTCTGTCTTTCAAAGATCTTCAAGGTTAACCACTTAGAAGATAAAATTAGTGTCATCAATAAACGACCTGAGTTGCTAACATCTGCAGACCTGGAGGGTAAGAAGGTAAGGAAAGGGACTTCATGTTGCACTGGGGCTGTTTGGGTGGGGACAGAGTAGCACAAAGGTGGCCTAAGTCCTACCTTGTTGCCTTGGCTAATTGCTATGTGATGTCTCTCATGTAACTTGGCCAGGCAAGACCTCACCCTCACCACTACGAAGATGGGTGAGAGTTTGTATAAAGCCCAGTAGCACAGCGTGGGCTCATGTGCCTCTCACGTGAGGGCAGAATGGTTTGTTGAGCTTAAGGAACACAGTGTACTGCCTCTCCTCTTCCCCTTCACAGAAAGTCCTCTTTGGAGGATTCTTCCTGCTCGGATCTTTTCACCCACCCCCAGAACTGCTCACCAGGAACCCTGGAGTTACTAAACACCAGCTCCCCACAGGCTTTTGTTTGTTTTGAGACAGGGTTGTTCTTTAAACTAGGTTGACCTCATCCCACTGGGATCTTCGTACTTCTGCCTTCTGAGTGCTCGGATTAAAAGCCTGTGTCACCATGGCTAGTTGTGTTTAACTTCTTAAGAAGCCACTAAGGGCTGGAGAGATGGCTCAACTGTTACGGACACACTGGCTGCTTGCTCTTCCAGAGGACCTGGGTTCAATCCCTAACACCCACATGGTAGCTCACAGCTGTCTGTAACTCCAGTTCCGTTTCTGACATTCACACAGACATACATGCAGGCAAAACACCAATGTACATAAATACATTATAAGGAAAAATAAATTATAAGGAACAAAAAGAAGCCGCTTCTGTGCTCTAGTCCAGCGGTGTGCGAGCCCCTTGTGTGGTCCTCTCCTGTTCACTGGGAACGCACTGGCTGTTGCTGTAGTTTCACTTTGTTTCTTTGACCGTGAGCATCTTTTCGTGTTCTCATCAGCTATGTGTGAGTCTCTTGCCTGCTTCCCCTCATGCTTTTGATAAAGTGACAGCTTGAGATTGATCCGTAGAACATACAAGTCACTCATTTAAAGTGTATGGGCAAGTGATGCATTTGTAAAGATGCCACTCTCACCAGGTCAACTTTAGGGCATTTTTATTACCCTAACAAATACTCTTTTTCTATTGGTGGTCAGCCTTAGGCCACCACTAGTTTTCTCTGTGTGGGTTTGCCTATTCTGAATGAATAATACATTTGGAATCATAATACATGACCCTTTGTAACTGACTTCTTACATTTAACATATTTTCAAGGATCATATACATTGTTGTTTCAGGGTCTCCCTGGTCTGACTTCTGTTTCTCTTGGCTCTCCTCTGCTTCCCATCCACGGAGGCCTTGAAGAGCTCCCTCAGACTCTGCTTTAGCTTCCCTGACCCATACAGCCTGAGTGCTGTAACTCCCTCGCAGTGTCGCCAATCATCGTCTCTACTTCAGTGTCCTGCCTATATGCCTCGTGGTCCTCAATCTTTTAAAGTACATGTTCTCTATCTTTTGAATCCCTGATTAAAGATTTTAGGAAGGCCTCTTGCCTTCAGGGCAAGTTGGGCCTCCTTAGTCATTTGGATCCTGGCTGGTCTGGCCTCCCCTCACTGGCCTGCCCTTTCATCCTCTCCTGACTTATGTCTAGAAGGCCTTGCACTCGCTCACACCCTTACTTGGTGTCTGCCCTCCTGTTTGACTTCTGACTCTTAGTCATAAGTCTGTTTGCTTATTCCACCACTGGTGATTGAAATGTAGTCTGCCAGGGGCCTTGCTGCTAGTGCTTGAGTTCATTGACAATGACATGGTGTTCATCTGGTGTGGATACATTGGGGTGAAGCAGTTGTTTGTGGATTGGCAGAATTCCTTCAGGAAGCCCTCTGAAGCCCCTGCATGCACCTAACCTTGACTTCTTTCCCATGAGGACTGCTCCTCTCTTGGTGTGTCCTTCTTCCATTCCACCGACTTTTGTGTCTTCAGGAGCATGCTCATTGGTTAACTGAGTGAATGAATGAACGAACGGACGGACGGACAGACTGACTGTTACATGCACCCATGAAATTGCTGAGTGCCCCTCCCTTGCTAGCTTCACTCTTGACACTTGGTTTCTCCTGTCCTGTTGCCAGGTCTCCCTCCTCCTGGGTGAACCCTTTTTCACCACCAGCCTGCTGCCGTGGCACAACCTGTACTTCTGGTATGTCCGTACCTCTGTGGACCGGCACCTAGCACCTGGAGCTGTGGTGATGCCCCAGGCTGCTTCACTGCATGCCGCGATTGTGGAGTTCAGGGTAGGTGACCCAGGACTTTACAGAAACACCAAAGCAACAGGAGGGTGGGCAGCTGTGTGCCCAAGAGTCCTTGAGTGCAAAGGAAACAGCTTGGGCCCTGCTGACGACACTTTCTTTTCTGCATCAGTGGCTGCAGGACAGAATAAAGGAAGACTGCACTTTTAAAAAGCAGTAATTTGACATATGAAATGGAAATGACTGTGTGTTGTCATTTTACAATTGTGGCTTATCAGAATAATTAAAGACATAAATTAAGTGTTTCAGGAGGCACACTGTGCAGCTCGCTGGGCTCTCACAGAGAACGGAGGCCGAGGTTGTTAGAGCGTTCCGAGATGGGGACTTCTCTTTTTTATGCAAGAAGGAATTGAAAAGCTTCATTTTAATTCTCTCATCAAAGCAGAAGCACAGTAGTCAAGTCATTTTGGGAAAGGCATTTTTTATTAAAAGGATTTTGAAGTGCTTTGTACCTGAAATGGAGAGTGAATCACGTTTGATATTCCTGTTAAGAGAAGGGCTCTATCTATAGCCTCATGACTCCATCACTTAATTTCTGGGCATTTTTCTGTTATTTACCCAATGGAATTTCCATATGGATCTTGGCTCTCATGACTAAAGAGTGGCTATAGAATAGTGTGCTTATTCTCTGGCCCACGGGACAGGGACAGAAGACGGACTGGCCAGAGTGTGTGTTGGGGCCTTCTCTCCTTTTATGCTGTGTTCACAGATCCCCAGACCCCAGAGAGCTGCTTACAGAATCCTCAGCCTAGGAGTTCTGGACAGTTGTTTCCTTAGGAGAAGACTTGGTGTCATGTCAGCTTACATATTCGTAGACCAGCCTGTTACACAGGCGTCCTTGTGGATTTTTCCTTGGCCAGTGTCTGGTGTAGAGGAACAGCGAGCTCTGCCTCTGGGCCTGCTTGTTGGTTTGTTGTGAGTCAGTGCTGGCCTGTAACTCACTGTGTAGCCTCAAATTCACAGAGATCCTCCTACCTTTGCCGCCTCCCCAGCACTGAGATTAAAGATCTGTGTCACCTTGACCTGCATCCCTTCTGATCCATATTCGTGTAGCCATTTTTTTTGTGGCCCAGGTGTGTAACACAGGACTGTTGTTCCTTCACAGGACTTGTGGCGGATCCGGAGTCCTTGCGGTGACTGCGAAGGTTTTGATGTACACATCATGGATGATATGATCAAGGTAAGCAGTCTGTCTAACTACTGCTTGCTGTTCCACTTGGAGCTGAGATGAGACGATTAATAGTTCAGCCTAGGATACTCAGCAAGACTGCCTCAAAATCTAAAATAGAAAATTAAAAAATAAAACAAACAAAAACCCTTAAAGGGCTGGAGAGATGCTCAGCAGTTAAGAACTCTGGTTGCTCTTCCAGAGGACCTGGGTTCAATTCCCAGCACTCACATGGTGGCTCACAATCATCTGTAACTCTAGCTCCAGGGAGTGTGATATCCTCTTCTGGTCTCATGGGTATCAGGTGTGCAAATAGTAAACAGATGTACTTATAGACAGAACACACATACTCATAAAAATCAACAACAACACCCAAAATCCATATAATGGAGGGTACTGGGGACTCAGAACATAGCTTGGTGATAGTGTCCCTGCACATCTGTGTGCTCTGAGGTTCAGTCTCTAGTGTCACTGAAAACAGAGACAGTAGGCAGGTCATATACATCCTGCCCAGTCTTTTCACACAGACACAAAACTCTAGCAGGGACCTAGTGTGGGCAGCATTAATGGTAGAGAGAGAGAGTCTGCTTTGAATGTGAGGCCAGTGTTGCCATTTTGTTTGACCCACTATGAGCATTAACTGAGAACCATTGCATGATACCAGTCCCGTGCTCTGACATCTGGATCGATGGTGCCAGTTAGGGTCTGAACGTCTCTGGACCATGCACTAGGTCTGCCCTGCTGGTGCCCAGAAGCTTGTTTCCTTCTGGAGCATCCTTTCCATGGGGCGACTGGCTGGTCACTTTCTGTGACAGCCATTTTTATCCTGGCCACTGTGCTCCAGAGAAGAGGGCTAGAGGGGTCTGAGAGAGGTCTCTGCAAGGTTGTTTTCTGTATCAGATGTTGACAGTTCCTGAGTGGTCAACTAGAGTCGGGTACCCACAGGGCCTGTGTTCCCTAGAACCATGCCATGATAGCAACGGTGATGTGCCTTTGTAGGAATCGAGTCACAGGATGAATTCACAGAAGAAGGCATGGCAGAAACATGGGCCCGTTTTTATACTTGAAAAATCATATCCACACAGAGAGAAGAGAATGGAACTCATAGCTTATAATTAGATGGACACCTTTCTCCTTTTTGTTAATCACATTTTTCTATGCCAATACCGGTTGCCTTTTTCACATTTTTAAAGTCAGCCCCACAGGTATTTTCCGTTTATGTCGAGCTTTCTCTACAGCAGACCACTGACTATCCATGCTCCTGGACTTCTTTGTGTTGAGACCCTGCTCTGGGTCCCTCTTCCACATCTGACCACTCATCAGGCTTGGGTTGGCCCCTCTCATTCCGCCATCCTCTGAGGTGTCATGTCTCCGATCTACCTCAGTCCCTTTTCCTGACCCTGCCTAACTGGTTTTGCCAATCTAGTGCCTTGCTAGTGGGTCCATGGCTCCTGAGTGGAGGGAGAGTTTGCTCAGTGCCAAGTGCAAGTAGTGCTCTTTTCAGAGGACCCAAACTCAGTTCCCAGTGCCCATGTTGGGTGCCTTATACCTGCCTGTAACTCCAGCTCCAGGGGAGTATGACACCTCTGGCCTCTGTGGAAAAAACACACACAGAGGAGCATATATACCTCCCACATACACAATTTAAACTATTAAAAATAAAGCTTGAAGAAGATAGCTGCAAGGCATGGTGGCCCCTGCCTTTAAACCAGTGGGAGGCAGAGGCAGGAGAATCTCTGAGAGTTCAAGGCCAGCCTGGTGAACATAGTGAGTTCCAAGATAATCAGAGCTGTATAAAGAGACCCTGTCTCCAAAAAAAGAAGAAGAGGAGGAGGAGGAGAAAAGAAGGGATTGTTTATGGAGGTAGACATCTCTGCTGGGAGTCATCAGGGGTTGACTTCATGCTCTCCCAGACTGCAGTCCTTGCATTCTCTGACATTCCCCTGCCGCTGTGCCTCTCCTCACAGTGCTTCCACATCCGTCAGGTTGCAGGGAGTCCCCAGCCTTGTCAGAGCCAATCTGGTCTGGCCTCCTACCTCTCCCTCCCCTTCATATCTTGCCCTCTCTACAGTGGGCCCCCGAGTCTAGTTGAGCCTTCTGCCTGGTCTCACTTCGTCTAGGCAGTGTCCCCGGCTGGCCTCTGCCCACACTGCCTCTTCTCACATAGGTTTTCGTGCTTTTCCCAGCCACTGGCTTTGTTCACATATTCATCTCCCTGAGCTTCTGAGCCCATTCGGGTGGTGTCATGTGGTGGGCAGTGCCAGAGAGAGGTGAGTGCATGTCTGTTTTTTCCTCCCAGAAACAGAGACATTTGGTCAAGAGTAGGCCTTGTCATTCCTGTCTGAAAAGAAAGATGAAATTTGGAGAAGACAAGTAGCTTTCTGATGGATGAACATGGAAGGGAGAAACTGGCTCTTACAGCCAGGAGCCCAGTGTTAAGTGATGACATGCTGCTCCATCTGACTGCAGGTGCCCAGGAGGATTGGGCCACAGAAGCGAGGGTGTCCCTGGCTGGCTGTAGTTCGTCTCTACAGACCCCATATATTCTTCTCCCCCCAGCACTCCCTGGATTTCCGAGAGAGCAGGGAGGCGGAGCCACACCCATTGTGGGAATACCCCTGCAGAAGCCTCTCGGAGCCTCAAGAGATCCTGACTTTTGATTTCCAGCAGCCCATCCCCCAGCAGCCTATGCAATCCAAGGGCACGATGGAGCTGAGGAGGTGAGTGGAAGCTGTAGGGAGTTGTGGGCTGGAGACAGTAGGGGGCTTAGCAGTCACATTGTGAAGGACTCTTAACTATTGGGCCAGGATGTGTGCTTCCATCCTGTCCATCTTTTGCACTGGGGCCTGGCGGGGAGGGTGTGGTGCAGGGGGGCAGGTCCCACAGCCTCTGTGCATGTGCTGGTGAAGGAGAACTGGGGTGAGCTTTGCTCACCTTCCCACCTGTAGACCCTGTATCAAGCTGCAAATATGAGTTTGGTTACTATGGTTACCCACTGGTCCATTTTCCTGAATTCTCCAGGGAGTTAAAGTAGGTCAGGATTGGTGAGGCTACTTTCTGCAAGGTCTGGGAGACCCCACCCAGCTCCAGCTCCCTTCACAGTAGAGTGCTGCCTCCTATCTAAGGGAGCCATGTGCCAGAGCTCCGAGAGCTTTGTGCCCCAGGGACAAGCAGCAAGGGCAGAGCAGATGTCACTGTCCAGGGACCTTCATTGTCAGCCCCTGGGCGCAGCTGTACTCAGGTTTCTGTGTCCAGACTGAGGAACGTGGGCTTGAGAGCTGTGGCTGCTCTGGTTCAACTGTTCTGTCTGCCCTTACCTACGAGCGTAAGGAATAATAAACTCCTGACTGGGTTGAGGTTTCGGAGAAGCAGAAGGGTGTGCTGGTTGGATTCCTCCATGTCCGTGTGACTGTTGTTTGGCTCTATACTCCCTCCCAGACCCGGGAAGAGCCATGGGGCTGTCCTATGGATGGAATATCAGCTGACTCCAGACAGCACGGTCAGCACCGGCCTCATGAACCCTGCAGAAGACAAGGTAGTACCGTGGGCACAAAGCCCAGAGTGTGTGTCTGCCCTAGAGCCACTTGTACCCCTGTGCTCTGAACATCCCTGTTCAGGGCAGAGAGCTCCCAGGTGGCCCAGGTTATTTCCCACTGTGAGTTCCATTCGCTGGGAAGGTGGCCTGGGTGCCTGGAACCCTTCCCATCCTTTTGCTGCTGATCATGCAGGAGGACTGCTGCTGGAACCCCCACTGCAAGCAAGCGGTGTACTTCCTAAGCACCACACTGGATCCCAGAGCGCCTCTGGATGGCCCGCGGTCAGTCCGCTATGCTGTGGAGTTTCACCCCCTCACAGGAGACATCACCATGGAGTTTAGGCTTGCAGACACCTTGAACTGATCTCTTATTGAGAAATAAAATGGCCAACAGGCTGCAGACTCTGAATGGCTTGTGGCTCACTGGGGAAGGAAGGCCAAGGAACTTATCTCCTTGCACGCACCTATCTGCACAGCATCAGGTGTGGCAGGCAGCATAGGCTGGTGAGTGACTGAAGAGGTTTTTTTTTTGGTTTTTCGAGACAGGGTTTCTCTGTGTAGCCCTGGCTGTCCTGGAACTCACTTTGTAGACCAGGCTGGCCTCGAACTCAGAAATCCTCCTGCCTCTGCCTCCCAAGTGTTGGGATTAAAGGCGTGCGCCACCACTGCCCGGCTGAAGAGTTCTCAATTAACCAGGGAGAACAGTTCGTGATCCTGAGAATCTAGAAAGCCCTGGTACCGTAATACTTCCTGTTCAGCCTGGAGGAGAACTGAGGAACCATTTTCATTAGGACAAATGCAAGACTGCCCACTTAGCTGGAACCTACCTGGCCTATCTGCTTAGAGAATGGCGTTCCAGGGAGTTCCCTGGGGCTTCATGACCCTGTTAGGGTCTGGTTTGAGAGGACTAGTATGCCCCAAGTAGCTTTACCAAGCCACATTCACAAACATTTGGGTATCTGGCCTCAGTGTGCACCGGCAAGAGACCCAGATGCCAGGCTGCTGCTCACAGACTGGAGAAGAGGCCATCATCAAGAAGTTCCCTGTGGGAAGGCACTGGAAAGAAAACTAGGAGAGTAGCCTTCTCCTGTCTGTCTGTCTGTCTGGTCTTTCTGTCTGTCTGAAGGGCCCTGCTATGATGGCCTAACCTTGCTGAAGCAGAAAGTGCAGAGATTTCCCCATTGGCCACAGCCTTGTCCCACCTCTTGCTAACAACTGCTCAGTTCCGAAGTGATCTAGGAGGAACCGAGTGTAGAACCAAGATGGCAGACGGGCTGTGTGCTCAGTCATTTCCCAAAGTCCCTAGGCTGGGATCTGCTCTGGAAGTAAGCAGGCTCTCCCCAGTTTGTCATGAAAATAAGGACAGAATAAGACGCCAATCTTGAGCCTCACAAGTTTATTTTCTCCTCAGTCTCCGTCCTTCCTTTCAGCACCATAAAGGAAAAATCCACCTCTTTTTTCAACTATTTTTTTTTTTAAATCAGGCATAAAGATTGTTTTTTCTTCTAGGGAAGAATCGTCTGGATATATATTTGATAATGTTTTACCAAAACCTTGGGTGTCTTACCATATAAAACCCCTAATGTCCCATAAGGATACAATACAGAAAAAAATACAGAAATTAAAAAAGTTTCTTTTTTTTTTCTTTTAAAACAGTATTTCTAAATCTGAGCAAGTTAATACAATAGTTAAAAAGCATCAAGGTTATTCATACTTAAAACTCCAGGTGGTTTTGGACAAATAAAGATGAATTGAATGGTCCTTCCTAAGTTAATACACTTATCTATGCTTCCCTTAAGAGGTCCTGGGCAGGCAGAGCCGGTTAGGATTCAAGTGACCCCTGTGAGTGCCCCTGTGTCAGCCTTAGATGTCACAGAATCTGGAATCCTGGCAATGTCTCTTCTTTTTTAAAAGTTGAAATAGAAAGGCCTGGCAGTACACAAGCCCTGAGTCCACAGGCAAACCACAGTGAAACGTGTGGCAGACAGTCATGGCCTCAGTGCTGAGATGTATAGGGGACCCAAAGGCAGGTTGACCCTCCTCTGGATTCCAGAACCTGACTGTGTAGAGGTGACCTTGTAATAACAGAGGCACAGGGCAGTGCAACTTGCCTAAGGCCTCCCTGGGAGTTGGGAAGGAGAGAAGGATGAGACTCTGACTCCAAACATTTTACCCTAACCCAGGTTTAGGGACCCTGGCAGTGGCCCCGGCCTCATCTACTCTCCTTGTACACAGTGCCATTGGTTTAAGGATTGGGCCTGCCCAATGGTACCTTGAATTAATAGAATCCTGGGTGTTTCCAGGAGTAGGGACCTTTCATTCCATGAGGGCTTCCCAGATTCCTGGGAGGCTAGGCCCTAGCAGAAGAGGGGCACAGCAGAAAACCCAGCAAGGCTGTCCTAGCTCTAGACACTGGAGCATGGACAGGGTTCTCTAGGCCAAGAGGTTAAGAAACCAGTGTCACCAGCTATACATGCCCTAATACTAAACTGCCCATCCTCTGAAGGATCACCACTCAGCACAGGACCTGGCATCTGTTAAATGTGTGCCCTTCTGGATCCCTCTTGCTACTTAGTGGGTAACAAGGCACAGCTTCAGGGCACCAGCATTTTAGAGGTCCCAACAGCAGGGGCCTGATGCCCCCTCCATTGTCACCAGGCAGAGTTGGCCTTGAGCCAGGCCAGATACAAGATCAGAGCACTTTGAGGAGACCATCAGGGATATCTAAATAGTCCCTCAAATTAGTAGCTCAGCAGCCTGAGACAGACATCTTCCCTTTGAGGTCAGGGATCAGCCTCTGTTCCCTGAAGGCAGGTCAGCAGAGTCCGTGTGCTCTTGGGCACCTGAGAGGACCTTACTGTGCTGAGCTTGGGGCTGGCCCTGGTCACACATTGGCAAGAGTGCCTTCTGGATGCTGTCTGGGGTCAGCCCTGCCCTAGACAAGCAATGGCTGTTGACTGACCACCTCAGCTTGCAGTGGTGAAGAAGCCGTTCTCTACATCTTGGTTTCCTGCCACTTCATCCAGGGTAGCCATTGTGGAAGGGTGGGCCTGGGAGGCCAGAGGCGCAGCCTGACTTGGGGGCAGGCAAGTGGTTCCTGAGCTCAGCCATACATGGACGAGGGAAGTCCTCAGGAAGAGGTTAACCCAAGGGGCCCCATAGAAGAGGACATGTTGGGCAGGAGAGAAGAAGCTACGAACCTGTCGTTTTCAAAATCAGGACCCTCCCCCCTTATATTCTGGGTCCCCTTCATGTACAAAAGTGATGCCCTCTTGGATTTCCGGTTAGGACCCCACAGCTGGTGTCAGTTTCCTACAGGAGCTGCTGGGGTGGCCAGAGCCAGCTGGACCTGCTGTGTGGGCTGGGGAAGAGCACAGTTCTACTCAGTGACTTACAGACCCTAAGTGAAGGGTGATTTTGTGTTTAACGTTTTCTGTTTTCTTCTTAAAATATAATCGCCCTTGAATGCAAGACCCTGGGAAGAGCCCTGGGCTGGCAGGTAATGGCAGCCATCAGTCACCCCCACCAGCTGGAGTGGGGAGAGCTGGCGGCCGTGCCCAGGAAGTGCTTCTTTGGCTGGTTCTGATTGTGTTTTTGTGTTTTGAGTTTGGCCTTAGGTGAGGCCCGAGCAAGGGGTCTGGGTGCTACAGTGTGGCACGTGGCATGCGGGCAGCGGGCATGCGAGGGTGTAGGCATGCGAGACAACATTGGCAGCAGACAAAAGTAATGAACCCTGGACAAAGCTTGAGAAGAGATACAAAGAGTACATAAACCCGGTCCTCATACTAACCCTTGGGTTACAAACTATGTTGTGCTGTGTATTTCTGTAGAAAATCGTGACTGGAAAGAATGGCACTGGTCAGGCAGCCAGGGGCTCCCAGGCTGGCCCGAGGCCTCTGTTGGCAGAGATAGCCCAGAGGCACAGAGCAGCCTAGCTTCCAGGCTTGCAGGGGATTGGCGGGCTCGCTCCTCCCGGTCCTCTGCCCTCCTTCCCCCAGCACTAGGTGCTCAGTGGAGGGCACACAGCCCAGACATGGACTGTGGCTTGAAGGGCTGGCAGAGGCCCCACTGCTCGAGATCAGTGGCGTGGCTGGTCTACGCCTCCTCTTCCCCTGCAGACACCATCAGCCGCATGGCCACGGGGAGGTGGTCGGTCAGGCCGGACAGCTGGGTGATAAAACTGAATTCTTCTACCTCCTAGGTTGGGGGAAAGAGGTGGGAACATTCTGATTAGATCCAGAGAGAGTGTTCTGGGGCAAGGGAGTGACAGACCGGGGTGGGAGGTTCTGGTTGTAGGGCCAAGTGGGCTAGGATTGTTCAGAGGATTTCAGGCTGTGGGAATGATGGGTTTCATTTTAAAGGAGCATGAGCCCCTGGGGGTTGGGTTCAAAGTACTATACACGGCCACAGGACCCAGCCTCAGACTCACAGCCTTCCAGTCAGGGCACAACCCCTCCTCAGCGTGCAGCATGTAGTCGATGCGGCGGCCATTGCCCTTTAGCAGGTCCTTCCGTCCCTTCTGCCCAGCCCCTGGGCTCTTGCTGGTGGGGAAGGCCAGATACTCCCTGCGGCCTTCCTCGCTCTCCAAGACCCTGTCAGGTAGAGAGGAAACAAGCTGAAGTCCTGTGCCAGTCTGGCCTGTGGAGCCATCCTCTGCACACCGTAAGAGGGAGAAGAGGAGACAAGCATCCGGGTTTTAGACCTGCCTGTCTTTTGGCTCCACGAAGGGCCTAGCCAGAAGGAAGAGTTCCTAGTGGCAGAGGCCTTGCACATCCGTCACAGGTTGCCTTCAGGCTAGCCAGTTTCCCAGGCTCCTCTATATAGTCACAACATTCCTGGCTTGTGGTCATGTTGGGAACACCCCTCTCCCAACCTTTTCTTCTTTTTTGAGCCAAAAGCAGCTTGTTTGAGCCTCAGGGGCCTTCTTTTCTGGAAGCCCCAAGACTGTAAGATTGACAGGGGCTACCGGAACCAAGAAAGGACCCCACTGGAGGTCTCAGCTATTTTATGAGTGTGTCCTTAAGATGCAGTCACCATCATCCTGTCACCAAACTTCTGAGTGCTATTTCCTTTGTAAAATGAGTTGTTGCTATGACCCATGGTTTTGGGGGAATGCGCTCAGAGCCAGGAAACTCATGGGTTGACTACATGCCTAACACAGTTCCTCTAGCCTTTCCCCTGAGAGCCTGGGGGAGCTGAGGAGCCTGTAGGCCCACTACCAAGAGCAGGTCAGACTGGCATGGGAGTCACGGCCCAGGCCTCCGGGTGGTTAACACTAGATAGATTCAAGTGCCTGGAGAGACCAGGCTCGTAAGCATGGTTTTCTACAGCCTTAAGATAAATACACTAATGACATTCAGAGCATTGTTAATGGCTCAAAGATATAATCCATTACTGTCTTTTGCTTTGATGATTAATTCTAGCATCAATGATCTGAGAGTTACTAATAGTCAGTTTTTAATCATCATCTCATGAAAAGATAATTTTCTCAGCATAGGATGATGTTTCAAATTTAGTCTATAATCTAATTAATTGGCTCAAATTAGCTGCAAGGAGCCATGGCAGTGTCTCTGTACAGTACTGGGCTGTGAATTATAGATCCATTCTTCTACTGGCCTTTCCACTGGACCCTTTAAGGAAGCCTCACTGGGTTCTAGGATGGAGCTGGTCAGGTAGAACTGCCCTTCAAGACATTGTATATGCTCTCCACACACATCTGTCTGTCTAGTAGGTGGGTAGAGGCCATGGGGCTCCCTTCTCCACATACCCCTTACCCAGCAGCTCTCTAGGGCTTGGCCCTCAGCCTGATGTTGGAAATTCTGGCTGCTTTACCTATATGAGCTACACTCAACAAGAACCTCTTTCAATGTGAGTCTAGATCCTGACTGCTGGTTTAGGATTTGTCCCTTCCAGACTCTCTAAGCCTCTGAAATTTCTAGATTATGAGGGCAATGACAGCCTCCATCCAGCTGTTCTCTCTCCTGCATCAGGGCTTCCTGACACACGGAAGGAAGCCCTTAGTGGCTTGAATGAATTGGCCTTCCTGGAACCTGCCCAGTCCCCATCTCTCTACAGTCTAGAAAAGGCTTGCTTGATTCCTCGTTAGGACCTGGGAGCTG
Organism: Tokudaia tokunoshimensis; assembly: GCA_036184795.1. Taxonomy (NCBI): domain Eukaryota; kingdom Metazoa; phylum Chordata; class Mammalia; order Rodentia; family Muridae; genus Tokudaia; species Tokudaia tokunoshimensis. The sequence goes on from BTHU01000020.1 coordinate 33,309,215, forward strand.
GTTAGGACCCAGCGTCCCTGCCATCCTTCAGCAGTGTAAGCACTTACTTCTGAAGGTTGTCTGGGGTGCACACATCCTCATCATAGAGACCGTTTGTGTCCAGCAGGGTGCCTGGGAACGAAGGAGGAAGTGATGACTCAAGCAGGTCTAGCCAGCCTCAAGGGTGGCCTCCATGAGGGATTAGACAGACATCAGGACTTGAGGGGTCTCCGTACAGCTGCCTAGGGCATGTCCCCTTCACCAGGGTTCTTGGGAAGCCCAGAGTGAGCCCAGCCCCTTGCTTACCAATGGCCCAGGGCTTTTCCTCCCCAGGCCCCAGGCGGCAGGGGTCCTTGTAGCGAGTAAACAGTGAGTGCTGCTGCTCCAGTTTGTCATCTGGGTGGGAGGGATGGAGAGAGGAACGCTGTATGGCCTGAGGCACCTGCTGTCGCCTGGTTTCTGCCAGTTACTCCTACCATATGCCACTAGGTTCCTGTCTCTTAAGTAAGCACGCTGGGTTTGCGGTTCTTCCGATGGTCCCATAGTTGGCCCTGTGGCTCATCTGTCACTGGTTCTCTGTATCCTCAGGATGTGCCCCAACACTCTGATCTCTGTCCTCCAAGCCTTCCCACAGCCCATGGCAAATTGTTTGTGGGGACTGGGTAATGCAGCCAGGCCTCCTGCTCTCTACAGAGAACCTTGTGTCCTGCCAACTCACTGACCAGTAAAGTCTTTCTCTGACATACACCCCAACCTCCCCACCCCCCTACACACACACCCCTGCAGGCTAGAAGAAAGGGTTAGGATTCCTAGTAGGGGCCCCTCCGAAAGCCTATTTCTATTTGTGTTATGCTAAGAGTGTCATGACCAAAACAGAGACCTGTGCTGGGGCAGGAGTTTCTGTGCTGGGTGTGACAGCCTTGGTGTCCCACAGAGGAAAGTCATTCTGTGTTGGTGACTATGTTTTCCATGGTAGGGACTGCATTCTCCTTGCCCATCCTGGGGTTGCCACTGTTGTTGATTGATGCCTTCCTGGCCATGAAAGGTTATAACAGCTTTTACCTGCTGCCACCAGGTGAGGGCGCCATCCTGGATTCCAGGTGAGACCTTGAGGTTTCCTTTTCTAAGGGCAAGGCCTGAACTCAGGCTCCTTGGGGAGCTGTAACTCCTGCTAGAGTGGCAGAACCGTGAGGGTCCAGACCAAGGAAGGCTCAAAGCTACTGCTACCTCAAAGGAGGTCTTTGTAAGAACAGATTTAAACCAGTTGTTTAAAACTTCACAGATGATTGACTTTTTCTATCCTAAAAGGTTTGATTGCTGTTTATTTCTTGAAACAAGGACTCATGTAGCCCTAGCTGGCCTAGAAATCACTATGTAAACCAGGCTAGTCTTAAACTTGCAGCAGTCCTCCTGCTTCTACCTCCTGTGTACTGAGACTTCAGGCATTGGGCCATCATACCTAGCATAGCCCAATAGTTTAAGCCAGTAGCTTTTCGTATTTAAAATATAAATATCTGTATGTTCGTGTGTGTGTGTGTGGGCGGGAGAGGGAGGGAGGAAGAAAGAGAGAGAGAAAGAGAGAGAGAGCAAGCGCACAGGACAATTTTTGTGCAGGTCATCAAGTCAGTGCTTTTTTGCCTCCTGAGCTAACTTTTAAATATTTTTTATCTATTTTATTTCATGTGTGTGGCTGTCTTGCCTACATGTATGTCTATGTACCACTGTGTCTACAGAGGCCAAAAGATGGCATTGGCTCCTCTGAAACTGAAGTTACAGACAGTTGTGAGTCACCATGTGAGTGATGGGTATTGAGCCTGGGTCCTCTGCAAAAGCAGCCAGTGCTCTTAGCCACTGAGCTACCACTGAGCCATTTTCTTGGCCCAGGTTAAGCCAGTATTATTGGAAGAGTCTCTCTTCCAATTGGGAGGGTCCATTTTGGGGGCATCTTTTTATCTCCAGTCAGAGGCCCCCCGCTTCTTTGGCGATGTATGTGTTGTCCCCATGCTAGGACTTCAGTGGGACAGACACATCAGCCTTACCAAATTTCCACATACAACATATGAGGACTAGAAGTTCTTCAAGCTACCTAACTGTAGTCTGTGACTGTGCCTGGAGCCTGTGTTCTGCCTGGAGCTTCAGATCTGAGAGGAAAAGAGTGTGGCCTCACCAGAAGAGCAGTTATCAAAGTTCAAATCTCCACAGATGACATCAAACACCACCAGCTCCTCGGGGTTGGCTGTGCTGGTCGAGGAGGTAGATTTTCGGAAATCAGCCAGCCAGTCCTGAAGCAGGTCCAGCTGCTCACACCGGACGGCACTGTCCTCTGTAGACAGGCAGAGACCAGGCTGTGAAGCTTGACCAGGTCCCAGGTATTGAACCCATACCCAGAAAACCCCAGGCTGTGGCCTACCTGGTGGGGCATGCAGGTGTGTGCAGGCGATGTACCCAACAATTCTTTGGTCCTGAGGTGTGCTTCCAACCTGCACCTGGGGGAAGGCAGGGTGTCAGTATTGCTCTTAGCCAGCCATTGGTGCTGTAAGTGCAAAGGGACCCTGGCAACACCCAAAGCCTTTTGCTCAAGCTGTCCCCACCCTGCTCCGCCAGACTCCTGGCTAGGCTCTGGCTAGTGCCCAGGTGGGCACAGGGCATGCTCTGCTTCTGGAAGTGTCTGGCTGGTTGTAAGAGGCAGATAAAGAAAGCATCAGGGACCGGGCGGTGGTGGCGCACGCCTTTAATCCTAACACTTGGGAGGCAGAGGCAGGCGGATTTCTTAGTTTGAGGTCAGCCTGGTCTACAGAGCGAGTTCCAGGACAGCCAGGGCTATACAGAGAAACCCTGTCTCGAAAAAAACCAAAAAAAAAAAAAAAAAAAAGAAAGCATCAGGCTGTAGTGTCACATGGTTGTCAGCAATCTGTGCAAGGATTTATGGGGGAAGTAGGGAACTCATAAGTCACAGGCAAGTTCCTCCCAAGTCCCTGGCATCGCCAGGTGACTGGAACATCCACCTACATGACTTTCAGGTGTTTTGTTTGAGGCAAAATCTTGGTATGTAGCCCTGGCTGGCCTGGAAACTTAAATAAATCAGAATGACCTCAAACTTACAGCAATCCTCCTGCCTCTGGTTCTCAAGGTATGTGCCATTATGCCCAATCTAACCTTCAGCCTTTTTAATATTTATCACTATCATTAGTGTGCCCCCCCATTTTCAACACAAGTCAAAATAGGAGCTGCCTAATGTGGGTGCTGGGATTTCTAACTGGTCCTTTGGATAAAGCAGTATATGCTCTTGACCATGGAGCCGTCTACTGTCAGTGACTCTTTCCTTCCTCCTCTGACCACACTCTCAACCTGATCTCCTATTGCCCCTCCAGTTTGAATTCAAAGCCACCGCCCACTGGAGGGACTGTGGACAGCATCCTGCTGTAGGTCTTTAAGCCCCATCTGGCTATGTGGTTCATTGCTCTATGAACTTTATGGGATATGGTCTTCTGCAGTCTCTCAGTTTTAGACCAGAGCTCTAGCCTGTGTCTCCTTGTTCTGGGCCCCTGACATGGGCTGGACCCTCCTGCTTCCACAGTGGCACCTTCATGCCCCCACTTCTCCAAACCTGACCCTTCTTTACTAGGGCAGCGTTACACTGGGTGGGCCTGGCTCAGCAAGCAGGTGACTTAGGCCATCTCTAGTTCTGGCTTCATAAAAATGGGCATTTTAATTGTATGTCCCAAAGACAACGCATCTGTTCCTCATGTGTAACCTGTGCACTTGTCAGTGCTGTAGCTTTTGGGGGGGGGGGAAGAGAACACACAGCTCCTCCCCTCCCACCACCTGAGGCCTCTTCCTGAGCCCCTTATCATTAGCTGCTGGAGGCTACTTGAGTCTTTCTCCTGCATACTCCTCAGGGACTATTGTGGGCACCTGTCCTCAGAATCTATATCAATAATATACATTCCTGTGTGAGCACCAGCTGCCCTCCCCAGACTTCATTAATCCATTCCAATTGGATTTCCCGTGTTGATGAGCCCTCAGAGCCAGGCACTTCCCAGGGAGGTGGACAGTGGAAGCCAAGCTTCATTCTCAGTGGCAAAGGACACAACAGTGGCCTCTCTCAGTCAGTGGTGTTCTGCTGCTGTAATTGAGTGGGTCTTCCTCACTACCTGTCTTTCTCAGCTCTGTCCCCTGGATTTCTCCAACTCCACCTTCCTCCCCCAGCATGCATGCCAGTCTTCCTCCGGGCCTATGGTGAATGTCTGGCTATTTGATAATGGGCTCTCTTGCTGGACTTAGGTTGTTTCTAACTCACATGTTCAGTTCTTGCTCATATACCATCCCCACAGTGCAGCCATCTCACCCCCATTCTGGAAGTTAGTCCTGTAAAATTATGGACCACGGATATATCTTCTTATAAAAGCACATGTCTGAGAACACAGTGTTCAAAGCAGCACATGACGGCCCAGGTCTCCTCAGGCGATAGGTTTCTCAAAGCAGCACATGGTCCCAGGTCTCCTCAGGCGATAGGTTTCTCCCACTGTAATCTTCAGCCTGGACACTTAAGCTGAGCACCTCCTCACATATTTAGTGTGCACCATTTTATGGATGGGCACACTAAGGCTCACAGCACTCAAATGGTCACATGTTAGACCTGTTGGCCTCTAGATGCTGCACTTAGCTGTTTTCTGGGCTGCTAGTGTCTTTGTCAAGATCAGCTACCCATTTCTCAGACTTTCCCTTAGTATCACTTGCACTGGCTGACAAAGAATAAGGACAAAGGCATCACTGCTGGCCCTGCAGCAGAGAAGAATCCACCTGAGGTGAAGACACCTAGTAGCAAGGCCATAGTTGCCTCTCACATATCCTGCCTCCCTCTTAACAGGTGTGTGATCTGTGATCTCTGTAGCATCCAATTTATTATTTGCTGGGACTCAGGGATTCCAAACATAGTGTCCTTAGGACCTGCACAGTCACGTGTGTTTCTCTTACAAAACCAGTCACACTGAGAGACTGTGCCCTTTAGTTCTGTCAGCACAGAATGTTGATTTAAAAGGTGCTGAGAATTAACTGTGCTGAGCTGAGGCCAATGGGAACCCAGCCCTTCCATCATGGGGATGTCCATTTCTTGAAGGGATCCATGAAACAAACTGGGAGACTGGTGGAGGAAAGGGTGGACTGCTGGCTGCATCCTCCCAGAGTCCCCAGCTCCTCTCCAGATGGGCCTGACCCTCTTCTGTGGCAGGACAGTCTTACCCAACAGAGCCCAGCTCTGCTCCCAAAGGGAGCATCTGACTGGACAAGTGCCCCCAAAATACCTGAGCACAGAGTCAAGGAGCCCACAAAGTGAGAGCTGGCTTCTGCTGGGCAAGACTAAGAGCAGAGGAGCATGGGATGTGGAGGCCCCTCTGGGTGATCTGGGAAGGGTGGAGCATGGACTGTAGGAAATGGAAGAAATTGAAGGCAGTAAGAGGAATCAGACATAGAAAGGAGAAGGAGGCCTCACTGGAAGAGGTCAGCCACATTCATGGTGAACAAGTGTAGTGGAGTACGGGGCTGAGATGGGGAAGTTGGAAGCAGATGCATTTGAGAGTAAAATGAAGAATCTGGGGTAGATGAGCAGACACGAGGTGCAGCCAGGGTGGTTTCTTCAGGCTTCAGCGGAGAGCCTGAGTGCGGACAGCAGGGCAGGTGCTGAGCTTGGTTCAGGAGTAAGATGTAGCCAGAGACGGAGGCTGTGGGATCACACTCCCCTGGGGGGACAGGGTTGATAATGAGGGACCCTGAGAAGTAAAGAGAGCTGGCTGTGTGTTTATCCCAACCTTCGGCTATTCGAAAACCTGTTAAAAGATGTTGCAAATCATCAAGTTTGATATGAAAACACACTGACCAGCTTTAAAAAGGTTCGAGATGGCATGGAGCAACATATTTGCCAACTAGTTTGAAGCCCATGAGGTAAAGTGAGACAAAAAGAATAATGGCAGAGCCACAGAGGAGAAGCTGTTGTCCTTAGAACTGTCCCAGTGCACCAGATGGAGGAGGAAGGTGAGGAGGGGACATGTGGATTGTTCTGCACTGCAGTAGTCTGGCCAAGGGTGAGAGGACACAGCTTTCCACTCTGAACTTGACATATCCCCTTCCATCCCAGACGGCCACTCTGGCTACCAAGACAGAAATACATCTTCAAACACAACACGTATGAACCCTGTGTCAGAATAGGGAGGCTGGAACTGTGTGTCAGATGACCTGCATCTCTGTGACTGGAGAGCTGGGAACCCTAACTCTGATAGAGTCATGCAGGAGGCCTCGAGCAGTGCGGGGTGAGGCATCTGAGCGCCTGCCTTAGCTCTAACAGGCTCAGTGGAGTCAGTGTTTCTTTACTCCCAGCAGGCGCTGACCCAGTACCTTCCTGCACAGACTGGAACGGAGAATGAGAGAAACCTGCCCTGGGGCAGAGCCCCATCTGCAGCAGACCACCAAATGATGCTTCAGAAAACTAGATTCACTTAACGGTGGCTTGTAGATAGAGAACAAAAAGTCAACACAGTATTTCAGGCTCTGTGGAAGATAATGTGTAATGACCAAATTACCACGGTTTAAAACCTCCAACTCCATCCAAATTAGCAGAAATAATTATGGTTCACTTTAATTAGTGACTATGAAGTGAAGCCAGGAGCTGGTGGGCAGAGAGCCTGGCATGACGGCTGCTGACACCCGGAAGGTGGCTGTCCCGGCTAATGAAGCCTCAGTGGCTGAGTGTGGTCTTGGGCCTGGAGACCAGAGAGGTCTGCACTCTGGTCTACTCTGGTCTCTGCCCTGTGTGAATGGAGATGGGGCTGGTTTCCTCTTCCACTGCAGTCACCACCACCATAGTCACCACATTCAGGACAAGAAGCTCTGAATCCTGTCTAGGCCTCAACACACAGGCCACTCCCTGTCTAAGATAAGTAGAAGTAACTCAGATCTGAGAAACTGGCCCAGATTGCTCAGCCTGAGCCCATGTGGCAGGGCTGGGGGCCCCGAGTTCAGTTCCATGAAAAGCTTTGGCTCCTAATTCATCCCATGAAGGGAGTGAGGATTCCCAGGGAATAAGGGTTGGCAGGGGCTATGGCCTACTTTGTCATGTGGCTTAGGGACAGCTAGTGTGTAGCCCTCAAGCAGAGCTGAGGATGCCTACCTTGAGAAACAGAGCTCCCTTAGAGGCCAGGGCATCGAAGCTGCACCCATTGGGGTAACAGTGATAGGCCACATCCATGACAGGGTAGCGGCTGGCAAAGAAGAGACCGCTGTTGAGACATTTGAAATTGCAGCAACTATGGCAGCCATAGACCCCGACGTCATACAGGATGTACTCGAAGTAGCCATGTAGCTGCTCTTTCAACTTAGCAGCTGCACGCTTGTCAAACACCTCCTGCAGGCACAGGAAGTCCAGATTGGCCGGGAAGAAGGCTGAGACCTCGTGGTCAAAGGCTTCATCAGGGTGGCGCCTCCTGCGGGTTGCTGCCTTCTTCACCACAGAGGTCTTATACAGCAGCTTGCTGTTAGCTCCTGGCTCTCCACTGCCACCACTGTCTTGCCCAACCCGTGCCTTCACCAAGGACTCCCTGGAGGCCGAGGGGCTGCCCAGGCTCCCAGAATCCCCATCCCGCTGATTGTGGTTGGGCGTCGGGCCCTTTGGGGTTCCACCAGCCCCATTCCTGGCTTGGCTCCCGGTAGTAGGGTCATCAGCTTCCTGTGGCCGGCCTCCTTCCTCACCACTGATTCGCACAATGCAGCTGTCCTCAAGGCTTCCGTCAGCCTGTTCCCCAGAGGCTGGGCCGTTGGCAGCCTCATCGCTGGGGTGACGCCCACCATCCCCCTTGTATTCCACAGAGGCTGTCCTCTTAATGCTCCCAGGAACAGCTCTGGCTCCATCACTGCCCTGCGGCGACACCAGGCTGCTGAAGCTGGCCGCGCTGATGGAGGTGTTGGTGGGAGAATCAATGTAGATTTTGATCTGAGGCCGGGCAGCCCCATTGCGGATTCTCTGCCCAATCTCTTTGGCCCGTGCTTGGGTGTTGAACACATTATTGAGCCTTGCAAGTGAGTCAGGGAGGAGGCAGACATTGGCCGTGGCAAAGCAAAAGCTTTTGCCAGCTCCTGTGCCCTTCCATTCACTAAGCAGGGCTGCCCCACCAGCTGGGCTCTTGTCTTCTAGCCGGGAGTAGGAGTAGGGCCTGCGGGCAGACTGCAGTGGAGACCAGAAGATGAACCCAAGGAAGGCAAAAGGCAATGCAGCCACAAGCAGAGCCAGGTAGACCGGCGTGAAGAGTACAGTGCAGAATAGCTGCAGGCAGCAAGGGTCATCTGCCCTCTGGCGCTTCTCATAGGTGCTGGGTATGAAGGAGGCCACCAGCCGGTCCACCAGCCAGTAACATGGGAAGATGAGGGCCCAGGACACAGCGTGGAGGGCAGACAGACAGCTATTAGGAAAGGGGGTCGTGTACAAAACCATTGCAGCTCGCTGGGCGCCGCAGCCGGCCCTACTACATGGTGTCCGTGGCAGCTGCAGCACTTTGCCAGGCAGGGGGCAGGTGGAGGATGGAGGACAGGTCACCTCCTGGTGAGTTGAGATTCTGGATGCTTAGTGGTGAGTATCCCACAGACAGTCATGGTTTGCTTCAAGGGGCCATGCTGGGACACTGAAGCTTGTTGAAAACCTGTAGAAAAGAGAGTGAAGGAGTCCTTTACTGAATTAGGCTGTTCCAAAAAACGGAATCAGTTTCACATGGAGTATATGGGGCCAGAAGAATACCCCAGCACATTCCATTTGCCTATATAGTTTTATTTTCTTGGAATAAACAGCTCAGTATAGGACTGTTCTTAACTGGCTGTCTTGGTTCTGTAACAATTGCTTAAAAAAAATGGACCACATTTTCAGAAGGGCATAGCCTTATGGGTGCAAAGGGGCGCGTTAGGATCTGAGGGTGTGCCTGGACTGACTGGCTAGGAGCAAGTGAAACCCTTTGGGAGCCAGGGGTATGTTTAAAGTGGGTAGGCAGCGGCCTTGGTTAGAGGAGCAGCAAATGTGTTTTAGTTCACCTTTTATGTAGTGCCAACTAGACCAATAAAGACAAAAGGGGGCAAAAGTCAGAGGGCAGAGAGCAGTGTGGCAGGCTGGGCAAAAGAGCAAGGAAGCCTTGTCCATGCACATGCAGCCTGCTCTGGCCATGGCCTGGGCCTGGCTTCCTGAGCGACAGTGCCCTGGACGAACCCCAGGCACAGACTGTGTGACCTGATGAACAGTTTATCCAGTTATAGGAACCGTGATAGTTCCCTAGACACTTGGAGATGGTTCTTGGGTTATGTGGGCCAAAGTTTTTTTTTTAAAGATTTATTTATATAAGTACACTGTCATTGTCCTCAGACACACCCAGAAGAGGGTATCAGTCCCATTGCAGATGGTTGTGAGCCACCATGTGGTTGCTGGGATTTGAACTCAGGACCTCTGGAAAAGCAGTCAGTGCTCTTAACCGCTGAGCCATCTCTCCAGCCCGGGCCAAAGTTTTATTAACTCTCCAGCTTGTGGTCCAAGATGCAGCTTCAGGCAAAGCCATCAGACACATAAATACATTCATCCTTGGTCCCTGCCCCAGGCTGTACTGAGTCACAGTAGTTTTGAGAGCAGGCCTGGCCACACCTAGAATAGGTTGACAGATATATTGACTGTACTGATTTTTTATGTCTTGAGTTTACCCGGCCTCCAAGACCCACACTGCTCATCCTGAGGGGGAAATCCTGAATGCATGCTCACGAGGCCAGCCAGGTAAGTTCATTACATTCTGTGCCACTTCTGCCCCTGACACCTCAGCAGATCTAGACCCAGACTCTCATTATACATCCTGGCCCTGCATTCTCTTCTCCTTCCTGGGACCTCTGTCACTGGAGCTAGAAACCTAGATATCATTTCTACTGCCCTCCCTCCGTCCTCCGGTCTCATCTGTCCCTCTGAAACATCTCAGGATGAGCTGAGGATAGTGTCACAATTCATCAACTTTATCAGCCTCCACCCTGTCCACACAGTGACTGGAGGGACAGCTCCTCAGCTGGCCTGCAGTCTCTGCAGCCTGTCACCTTGCTGTGTTCTCCTCCTACTCATTCTGACAGTGGTACCAGGACCTCACTCGAAGGATCTCCCACAGTCCTGCTTGATCCCTCGGCATCTCCACACTCACTTACACACTAGCTTTCTAGAGAAAACTCTTCACCTCCTGCCCAGGTGGCTTAGGCAGGTTCATGGTGGGTGCTTGTTCCACAGAACAGTGGCCTACAGCTTGTGTCTCATGTACTTTGGGATATGCCTACCTACCCAGCAGGGAAGGGGCTACACATGGGTCCCAGGTCAAGGCAAAAGTGGCAGATGCCTCAGAGATAGGATAAATGAACTGAGGTCTAGCATGATGCTAATGCCAAAAAGGAGGCAGTCATTTTCACCTCCTCCTGCCGGGAGCCTTGTGAAGTGGGGATTTCTACACAGTTGCCAGCGGCCCAAGAGCCTGCAACTCTCTTCTTGACCTGTTATCCCCTCTGTACCCTTCAGGACTCAGCTGAGACTTCTTTCTCTTCAGGGGACCCGTCCAAGGCATTATGTGACCACAACCCCTCCCCCACACCAGGCTGTCACTTGACCTAGAGCTGGAGCTGTACCTAGGATTCCCTCCTGTATAAGAGCCACGAAGATTAAGTCTGTCTGAGACTATAAGCCCTAGTTGTTGGCCACTCCAATTGGGAAAAAAAAGTAACAAATGCAGAAACAACCCAGTTAAGGAGTGAACAGACTGATTCGAGTGCCCACTCATGTGAAGGCAGTCTCCCTGTAGTGAAGGTCAGGTTTGACCTGTGGGTAGTAATGTGGGCTGCACAGATGACATATGGACAAAGGTTCAGAGAGGAGGTCTGTTAGCTCCCCAGGAAGCTCTGCAGTGTCCACGAGGTGACTAAAGCACCCCAGGAGTCAGACTCTGCTTCATCAAAGGCTTCATGAGAAAAATGACCCATTCTGTGCCCGTGTGGCTCAACCCTAATACCGGGTAATCAGATTGGCATCAGCTATCGCCTGGGACAGGGCTTTAGGGGACAAGGCAAAAGAATCCATCTTCAGCTGCCCTTTGTTCCCTCCACTCTTGTTGCAAGCCCAGAAACCCTTCTGGCAAAATCCTCTGTAGTGATCTTTCTGCCAGTCCTAGGCTGGGTACAGGCATCCTTTTGGTCTCCATTTGCAGGGGTGGTGAAGGGGAGGACCTGGCAGTCCCAGGAGCTCATAGGAGTAGCACTATTACAGTGATTCTCTAACATGACAGCCTTGAGTCCCTTGTCCTCCATGCTGTCACCCCAAATCCAGCCACCCTGGGCCTCTTCTGCAGTGCTCTGAAAGGAGGACCCTTCTGGGTGCTGCCACCACTCTGCCCTGCACTGGTTCCCGTCTACACCCTGATGCTGTGCTACAGCAAACACAGAAGGGACTGCCATGGACGAGGCTGTTTCTAAAGCTCTAGATAATTATTTTGTCTCAGGGAAATGAAAGGAGGGTAAACAAACAGCACACATTAATTAGTCTGATCTACACTTTGCTCATGAAAGAGGAGTGCTGCCGTTAAACACGAGAGGCTGGCAACTTCCCAGGGGTTTCAAGTGCTCAAAGGAGTGGCCCTAGAAAGACATGGCTGTCCCAGGCTCGCACAGTCCAGGCAGGTGCTTGGCCACACCCTGCTTATCTCCTTTTTTTCTTGTGTGTCCTGTCTAGGTGGGGTCAGGCATGTGTCTATGACAGGCACAGGTTCTGACTTTGGACACAGGGCCCCATTCTCCCCATCAGTCCCTTTTCTCTATTCCATGTCCTTGATCTGGTAGCTTTGCAAGCAAGGCCTGTCATGGACATTCATAAGGGGGCAGCAGGCTCCTCCAAGGCCATGTATGCTAAGCTTCTGCTCCTCTGAGATTAACTGGATCATTCAGGGTCTATGCTAAGACTGACAGTCACCCTTGGGTTAGTCCCCTTTGGAAATCCTAGTTTATTGTTTCCTAGAAGGTTACTAGAAGCCACATCTCTTTCCCTCCATACCATGGTCTATATAGCTGAGCTGCATACTCTCTTTTGGAAATCCTAGTATATTGTTTCCTAGAAGGTTACTAGAAGCCACATCTCTTTCCCTCCATACCATGGTCTATATAGCTGAGCTGCATACTCTCAGGTCCTCAGTCCTCAGGGCTTCTAGCAGGATCCCCGATCCCTTCATTATGAGCTGTGGGGTTATGACTGGGAGGTATATTGTGCCCCAAGGCAGGACCCCCGGAAGCCAGCTTCTCTGGCCTAGATATAGAGACCAGGCTTTCTCCTTTCACCTGAGTTTCTTAGTCTTGCACACAGCCTGGGAATCGGGCTAACCCAAGTAATACCCTGGCACTGACCATTAAATAGGGTAGCAGTGCTTACCTCTAGGGCTACCATGAGGACTAGAGGGACCTGGCTGATGGCTTGGCCACTCCTGCTTCCTCCCTTATGTTTCCTGAGGCTATCCAGTGTGTCACACTTTCTCTCACCAGTTTGTGTTTTCTGCATTGTTAAGGGGATGACCTGAGCCCACCCACAGGACTTGCAGGACCCTGAGTGAACCAGAATGGCCTTGGGGATCTTCACAGGTGCCACTCCACTGTTTGAGCCAAAGCCAAAGTCTTCACTGACTTGCCCCTCTCTTCTGCAGTGAAGATAGAGGGGACAGAGAGCTCTGTGGGTCACTGACAGATGCAAGTGGAGGAAGAACTTGACCTAGGAATGTCTGAGAGTCCAAAAAACCCTCAGTCCACGTGGAAGAGAAAAGGGTAGACAGATCCTCTGCAGGATCTTAAGACTATAGTCCCAAACATTTCTGGGTAGCCTGAGGTATCAAAGGCATGCAGCTTTGGTGTGGCCATTCATACAAATGTACCTGCCAACACTTCACTCCTAAGTCAGCAACCTGTGTGACTAGAGCGAGGGAAGGGCACTATGGCTGCCCAGAAGCCAGAGTTAAACCAAGTCTCACCCTAGATAATTATGTGGGCCCAGAGCCTGATCTTCCCTCACTAGTGAAGGGAATCCTTAGAAATGGCCCTGTCTGGGCAAACTGTGGGCGGCAGGACTGTACCGTCTGAACATCAAATGACCAGGCCACAGAACTGCCAGCTGTGGAAGGTGGTCCTGGTTGGCATGTGGATCCACAGAATACACCTTCACAGTAGCTGCAAGGAACCTGTGTGGATACTGACTGCGAATCTGAGTTTCTCTTGGAGTGGGAAGGTGTGAAAGCCAGGTTAGTTCTGGGCAAAGCAAGTCCTGACCCTGTGTGGAAGTGATGCCATCTCTGAGGGGGTCTTTGAACTTTGGAGAGCTAGTAACTGCTCCATTTTGGCATTGCCTGGGGTCTGTCCCTCTTTTTCTACAGTGTCTTCTGACCCTCAGGCCTGCTGAACCCTTTCTTTCTCGCTATAAGCTTAAAGTCTTGGAGCAAAATATCCTACAAGTCTTTGAGTCTAAATAGGAGCTGGACCAAGCCCCAGGTTCCAAAGGAAAGGCCTGTGGATCACTCCAATCCAATTACCAGAATGTGCCTGCATTCACCAGCGGCTGTGAGATCAAGCCAGCCCATTCTGCCTAGATGCTGCCATGGAGAAGTTGGCATGGCAACGTGAGCTCTAAGCTGCTGAAACTTGGAGTCAGCTCATTGCTAGGAGGACAGAAAGACTGATGAGAGAAAGATGCTTTTCTGAGTTGGGGGAGGGGTTGGAAATGCCTATAACCCAAACAGAACTGGTATTTGGGGTCTAGCATAAACACACAGGCTGTAGCAGTGACTCCCTCAGACAGATAAATGCCTATCCATATTTCTCAATCTCAAGCACCCAGCTCCACCAAACATCCTCCTGCCCCGCTTAACCTCTCGGGCAGTGGCAGACACTCCTGCCCCACTCCAAGGTGACATAACAGCCAGCCACACCAAGAGGCACCATAGTCTCCTAACATCCCTGACGACTCTAAGTGTTCTCTGGAACTCCTAACAGACCCCTTAGGAAATAAGTCTTCATTTTCTCTGAAATGGATGACCACACTGAGAGCCTGCAACTTCTAGAGCCTTCCTTGAGAATGAATCCAGCCCAGAGGAAAACAGGCCTTAAGGCTAGAATGGAGAGGCCAAGTCTGTATAACATACTTGAGCTCTAATCTCTCCACCTGAAGCCACACAGCCTGCAGACTTTCTAATTAGTGAGTCAGCAAATCCCCCTGACTTTGCTCTGGTCGCTTTTGACTGTTTCTGTCACTCAACACTAAAGATGCTTTGTTTTATCTATGTACACCAGATGTGTGATTTTTCTAAAGCTAAGTTTTTCTCAGATGTGCATAACTCCTATGCTGCCCTAGCTGTGCAGAGTAGAGCTGTCCTCCTGAGTCAAGGGGCCTTGCAGGTCTGCCTGCCTCAAGGCATCCTTTGCAGCCTGCTAGCACTCTGAGCAGACATAGCTTGCAGTCACAAGCTCTGAGACCAGGTATGTGGAGCCATTGTGGATGTCAGACAGGTGACTGAGGGATGCTCTGCACCTTAGTTTCCTTTTGTAATCTATGTAGATGAAAATTTCTTGGGCTAGTTCAGCAGTTCTCAACCTTCCTAATGTTGTGACTCTTTAATACAGTTCCTCATATTGTAGCAACCCTCACTCATAAAATTATTTTCGCTGCTACTTCATAACTGTAATTTTGCTGTTATGAATCATAATGTAATCCTGATATGTAGGATATCTGGTATGTGACCCCTGTGAAAGGGACATTTGACCCCCCCCCAAGGGATCATGACTCACAGGTTGAGAACCACTGGGTTTGCTGAAAATGGCAAGCACTTCCAGCACTTAGTGCAAAGCCTGCCTGCCTTCTGTGTTATCACTAGCACTACTCTGTTTCCCTTGCCTTAAAGAGCTGGACTGTAGTTCCTGCTTAGCACCTTTGAAGCCCTGAGCATAGTTTTGAGCACAAAACAAAACAAGAAGAAAGAAAAAAAAAAAAAGAAATGCTCAGGATACCTTCAAAGTTATCTCATGAGGTGGGTTGGCCTTACAATGGTACCTGCTCTCCTGAAAGATGGGGGCAGGAGCACTGTGGGAGATGAGCAGGCTTGCCTCCTGGCAGAACTGTATTCAAGCTGTCTTTTCTGAGCTGCTTGTATAAGCCAGAGTCATAGGCTTCTGTAGAAGCCAAGTGCAGGCCAAGGGTCCATAAATTTTTCAAAAAGAAACTTTCCATAGGAACTGTTAATTCACCATGTGGCTTCTGAGAACAGGAATGGGAAGGGAGTGACTCTGAAGTGTTCTTTCCACCAGCCAGCCTGGGCGCTTCCACGGCAGAATTCAGAAAGCTCAGATGAAGCCAACTAGTGTGTGCTTGGAAAGTAAATCTCAAACTAGCTCTGTGGAGGGGGTGCAGGGTGCTCAGCCAATCTGGCCATTCAATCTTCACTGCTTACCATTCTAGATTTTTCTATTGGTGACTAGAGATGACACTGCCAGGGAAACTGGGATGTAGCTGGGTCCTAAGTCATTGCCTGCACCTCCTTTCATTCCCAAGGTTCCTGACATTATGGGTATGAACCTTCCTACACCAGACCCATTGCAAAAAGTTGGCTGAAGCAGAAGCCTTGGGACTTTGACCAGTCCTGTGCCCTTGTGAAGGCTGAGATCAGTATAGTAGAAGAGACTTGGGGTGAAGGCTTTCTCTGTGATGAGGATGGGCTCTGAGACCATCCAGCTCACAGGCCTTCTCCCACTAGGCCTCAGTGGGCAGTACTGGAGCAGACCTGATTCAGGGTAAATAGCTGAGCATGTAGCTAGGCCTGAGCCTATGTTCTCTAGAGTGAGTTCTGAGCTCCTGGATGCTGCTGGGGTATGGGTCTGAGTCCCAATATGTGCTCTTGGAACTCTCTAGCAGGCCATGTTACTGTCTTCAGTGCGTTCTAGGGAACCCAGTGTGTAAGAGGAGCTACCTAACTGGTCCATTGCCAAGGAAATACCAGCATGCCCACCTTGTACCAGGAGTCTCTTTTCAGGTACAGTGACAAGAGTAGTCTCCAATCTCTCAGACCAGGTTGCTGAGGCCTCTCTCTCAGCAAAGTTCCTGATCTCTGACACAAAGGCTCAATGGTTTGAGAGCCAAAAAAGCCAAAGAATATACTTTGCTTCTGAAGAAACAGCAACATGTTTTCTATAGGAGGAGGAGACTTGTTGACATTCTTCTGAAGGATCATTCCATATCCAGCCCAGAATTTTCTATGCTGAAAACATTTAACAAATTGTGTCCCAGTGAATGTATGCAGCAATTAACCAGTAAGCAAATTAAATCAGTTATGCAGCACACCAGCAACCTTCCTACAGGCCCAGGCAGCTGAGTCTGGGTTTTCTAGACTGAGATCAGATGTCACTCTCTGCTGAGGGTTAAGGACTTCTGTCTCAGGCCCTTTCAAAGACTTCTGACCTCTAGCCACTGTTACACTCAGAGACTCCTTCTGCATATGCCAGTATAGAAGTTCTTTACTCCAAGAGAACCGACCATATTCCCTCGCCTTAAGAGAGGATGCACAGAACAGCCAAGGGCCACTTGACCCATGTGTGAGGCTGCTCAGTGCCCCAATCTGTACTCCTGCAAGGGAGCTGGGGGCTGCTGGAGTCTGTTAAGACTGCCAAGCCAGTCATTTTCCCACATCAAAATGGAGAGGCGTTTGTGGGGTTCTGTGGTTCTTCTGTGTTCTTTATTAGAACTGCCACTTTTCCCATCCTCAACACCAAGTCTTCAGGAATTCTGGGTTTCAACTATGTCAACTGGTCATCTGGTCAACTCATGGTAGCAGTGACTCTGTCCATATCTGCTTTTGGCTGTTGAGCTCTGTACTTCATTTTTTGTTGGTGTATTGTTTTATGTATGTGTGTGAATGTATATGTGTATGTGGGGTGTGTGTGTGTGTGTGTGTGTGTACATGCTTTCTTACCTGTGTGGGTGTGCTTGTCCATCACTGTAGGTATGGAGGCCATAGGCTGATATCATTTCTTCCTCAATCATTTTTTATTTTTTGAGATAAAGTCACCGAACCTGGAGTTCCCAGTTCTGGCCAGGCTGGCTGGCTGGTGAGTGCTCAGACCTGCTGTCTCTGTCGCCCAGCACTGGAGTTACAGCTGTGTGCTGTCATCCCTGGTTTTACATGGTGTACTGGCTAGTTTTATGTCAACTTGGCACTAGCTAGAAGCATCAGAGAAGAGGGAACCCTAATTGAGAAAATGCTTCCATAAGATTGGCCCATAGGGGGGCTAGAGAGGTGGCTCAGTGGTTAAGATCACTGACTGCTCTTTCAGAGGTCCTGAGTTCAATTCCCAGCAACCACATGGTGGTTCACCACCATCTGTAATGGGATCCAATGCATTCTCCTGGTGTGTCTGAAGACAGCTACAGTATACATAAAATAAGTAAATAAATCTTAAAAGAAAAAAAAAGAAAGAAAGAATAAGATCAGGCCATAGGCAAGACTGCGGGGCATTTTCTTAATTGATACAATTGATGGGGGAAGAGCCCAGCCCATCATACGTTATGACACCCCTGAACTGGTGGTTCTGGATTCTGTAAGAAAGCAGACTGAGCAAGCCATGAGGAGCAAGCCAGTAAGCAATACTCCATTGTTTCTGCATCAGTTCATGCCTCAAAATGTCCCATGTAAAGCCACCCAACAACCCTGGTTGAGTTCTTGCCTTGGCCTCCCTCAATGGACTGTGACTCAGGATAGGTAGGCCTAATAAATGCTCCCCTCCCCAAGTTGCTTCTGGTCAGGGTGTTCTAGCAACAGCAACACTAACTCCAAATTCAGGTCTCATGCTAGCACAGCAGTCATTTTAAACACTGAGCCACTACTCTAGTCCTGCTTGTTTTTTTGAGACAGGTTTTGGTTTTGTTTTGGTTTTTTGAGACATGGTTTCACTGTAGTCCTGGCTATCCTGGAACTCACTTGGTAGACCAGGCTGACCTCAAACTCACAGAGTTCTGCCAGCCTCTGCCTTCTTAGTGCTGGGATTAAAGGCATGCACCACCACTGCCCTGTCTGAGACTGGGTTTGATGTTCTAGAATATTGTTATGTAGCCCAGGCTGGCCTCCAGCTCACCATCCTTTTGCCTCCTGCTGAGTACTTCTGACAGAGAGTGCCGGGCTCTTGGCTCTGGTCACAGCAGTTCTATGTACTTAGATTGCTAATGTGGATGAAATACATTTCTACACAGCAGTGACTTCTTAAAGGGATGGGTGTGCTTTACTTTGGTCAAAGTCTGAGCAGACTTTTCCCTTTGTCCAGACATCTCTCCAAGATGCATTTCCAAATCCCCTGTGCAACAGAGCACTTATCAGCAGGTGTCAGAACTTCCATAGAGTTCCCTCCTTCTGCCACATGGGCCTGTAGTGTTTGAGATTACAGCTACTCCATCAGCCAGGGCCCCAGATTACCACTATGTAACTGGACTAATAAAGCATCTTTAATTTTTAGATAGAATTTTGTATATCCTGCTCGGGCTTTGACTTCACTTTGTAGCCAAAGATGACCTCGAACTTCTGATCATCCTACTTCAACCTCTCAGATATTGGGATTTCAGGTGTGAACCACCACAGTCTGTTTATATAATTGTAGGGATTGAACCCAGGTCTTCATGCCTGTTAGATCAGAACTCTTCCTTCGAGCTATATCTACAACTCCAGATGGCTTCTGTTATAACCACAGCATTGGCCATCTCATTTTGATCAGCAGAGGAAGGCAAGGTTTTCTGTTTAATCAGTCTCCCAGCTTGACTCCAGAATGCAGCCTTAATGAATGGCTTTGGTTTGTAGGACTACAGATCTACCTCTGGACCCCACTTTCTTCATCCCTGTTTCAATAATGATAGTAATGTCTTTCTACTCAGACTCCATGCTAGGAGGAGGCTCATCTCTTCTCTTCACTGTCCACTACTGCTTTGTGCCCAGATCCTTTGGGACCATGAGGCACTGGGCACAGTGCTTAAGCTTTTCATTTATAGTGGAGACTTTCTTCTTAGGGAGAAATAGTTTGACACCAGTAGACAGTAAATCTATAGACACAGAGAAGAAGATCTATGTAAATGGATAGAATCTTTTATGAGAGGTTCATCTAGGGGCCAGCAGGGCCTGCAGAAGACAGGCAGGAGGCAGGATCAGGTCCTCACAGGTGGACCCATGTTGAGACAGAGTCAAGAGCCTATGCTTCATGCTTGGAGCCAGAACCAAGATGTTGGGTGTGGCCAGATACTGTGGGGTTAATACTGTTGGACAGCAGACAGGGCCAAAGCAGAGAAGTTAAACAAGGAACTTGGGAGCCAGAGTCAGATATGATCTCTCTGGGTGTTTAATAAGAAATGCTGGTGACCATGGAAAGTGCAGGTGTCCTCTAGAGGGTGTGGGGACAGGAGGGTGCTGGGTATTGGGCAGGTAGAGCAGAGTGTGGACACAAGAGAAATGGAGGCCACTCCCTTGGTGACCACAGTGACTGCTTACAAGCAAGAAGGAGACAGACACAGGGAAGGGGCTCTGGTGTGTGGGCATGAGAGCGTGCTTCTGTCCCCTAAGTGGTTTGTTTGCCTCGTTTTTACTTTTTATTTTATGTGTATGGGTGTCTTGCCACATATGTCTGTATGCAGTATACACATGTCTGATGCCTTGGAGGCCAGAAGAGGCATTGGATCCCTGGAACTGAAGTTACAGATAGTTGCAAGCTGCCATGTGGGGTGCTGGGAAGTAAACCCAGATCCTTTGGCAGAGTAACCAATCTTAACTGCTGAGGCAGCTCTCCAAGCCCTGGTTTGTTTAAAGATAGTACACCCACCATGTAGCTCAGGCTATCCTACATAACCCTTCACAATACACTGGTGCTATTTGGAACCTGCTCTCTAGCTGGCTGAGGGAGTGAATGACAGCCCAGCTTGAGACTGCACTCCTGTCCATACAGAAGAGGTGGGCAGTGTATCTAGGTGGACTTGCTGGTAAGTTTTGAAAAGAAAATCTCCATAAAGACATCAGCACTAATGAAAACACAGTTGATGCATTTTTGGTCAGAATTGCTTTAAGAAATAATCCCAGGAGGCTGGGTGTAGTGATACACACAATCTCAGCACTAGGGAGGCTGAGGCAGGAAGTTTTGGGGTAGCCTCAGCCACGGGACCTTGTTTCATACAAACAGCAATAAAAATTAGATTCAGGGGCTGGGGATGTGGCCCAGTAGTTGAACGCTTAGCATGTTCAAGACCTTGCTCAGGTAGAAAAAGGAAAGAAGGGAGAGAGGAAGAAAGGACTAAATGCCGAGGCGTTTAGCTCCTTGATTTCTGTTTCCTTATTTTCTGCCCCTGGTCCTTTGTCACTGTGCTTCTTGTCCTCTTCCTGCTCACAACTGTCCCTTCTCAGAGCTCTTTGATGCTGCCCCAACTCTTAATGCTACACTCCCCCCTCAAACGCCTCAGGTGATTCCTCATGGGCTATCTGTTCCTCAGTGACAGCCAGCACAGGTACCTCATGACCTTTGACCCCATGTGTTTGACAAGTTCCCTTCAGTTTCATTATTCCTCTTGTTTTCCTAACACCAGCTCTGTCTCTCAAGGAGTCACTGAGCAATAGTCCTCTTCTACATCCGGCCTCTTCTCGGTAGCACACAGCTCTGCCTCTGGAGCCCTGGAGCTGGATTTCCACAGCCATACCCAGCAGCCTCCCCTGACTCCGCGCTCCTAGCCTCTTCCTCTGTCCACTGCTGGGCTCTTTCTAAACTACACAGCGGCCTACGCTGTTTCCTCCTAAGCCCTTCAGCAGCTCTTGCTGATGCTCCGTCTACTTAGGGGCAGCCTGGCTCTGCCCAGCAGCCTGACTTCTGTTTCCTGCTCCCGAGCCCCAGCAGCTCAGACCTGAGCAGTTTCCCATGATGCCTTTGCAGATACGGTTGCCTCAGCCCTCATCTGTGCCGAAGAATGTGGCTTCAGCAGAGGTCAGCTTCCAGAGCACAGCAATGGTCAAGTCCCAGCCAGTCCCCACCTAAGGCTCTCAAGATCACTGTGGACCTTTGATTTGCCTAAAGCAAACATATCTGTCCTGGCAGTTTGTTGTTTTTGTGCGACTTTGCAGTCTGTACACCAGAAAGGTGACCAGACTGTCACACAGATTTGACCAAAGAGCTCTCAGTCTTGAGAGCAAGAGAGGGACAAGATGGATGGTGACACAGGACCAGGGCAAAGAGCAGAGAAACGGGAATTGAGCAAATGAAAGCTTATTGAATTCCCTCCCAGCCCCCACTTCCTGGCTTCCTGCCTTTCCTTCTTTTTTGACTGGAGGCTCAAACTTTGTCAGCACATCCTATACTTTCAAGCAAGTGGGGTCTTGGTGGGTTGTTCTGTGCTCCCAGAGAAAGAAAGTACTGTTTCCTAATTCTGAAGCCTGATGAGGAGCGAGGTCAATGCCCGTTCACTGCCCACAGACCTTTAGTGTTTAATTCCATCATCTGCCCCTAGCTATGTGGCCGGTAGGAAAGTAACAGGAAGTCTGCTACCTGCCTGACAGGTGGCAACCCTGTGCACCCTGAACCTTGAACCACGGCCAGAATGTCTTCAGCTCTTCCAAATCCACCTGCAGTCACTCAGGACCTCAGACTTCTTCCCCTTCCCTTCCTTTCTCTCTATGTTGAGACGGGGCACAGCCAAGAGCCAGGACACAGTAAAGACGCGAAGGAAACTGGAAATGAGCAGAGAAAGCAGAAATATTGATCTGCCTTTTGGGGCCATGTTTATAGTTGTCAAGCACCTTCAGAGAGTGTGTTCTTATCACTGAGGGTACTTTCAGTACCTCAGTCACCCTAAATGGGTACAATTGACCCCACTGTACAGATGAGGAAACTGACTCAGAGAAATAAATGGCAGTTCCTGAGAGGTTCAGCTGAATCATGTGACTCCAATATCCCTTCTCTCTGCTTCTCTCACAAAGGCCGAGTATAAATGATCAGCAAACATCTTCAGGCCCACTCTGTGCTGGTGACCTTACAGCCAGCCTGAGTCCTGGGGAAGAACAGCATCGTTCCTAATCTGTCTGCCCTGTCCTCCCTATGCGCTTTGTTTTATTCTCCTAAAGGTTCTGTCTGTCACTGACTGGGCCCCTGGTGTAGTTTCCATTGAGCTTTCTCCCTTTCTGTGGGTCCCAGCTTTATTGTGTCCACTTATATTCTTTTCATACAGTCACCACTACTTGGGACCCTAAATCTCCTTGCTCCTGGCCTGGTGACCGTGGCAGCCCAGAAAACACTCTGTAGAATTTGGGAAGGGTTCTTAGAGTGGTCTTGCTGCCTGACTCTTGGTCTTGGCTCTTGGCTCTAGGATGACTTTGTGTTCCTAGTGTTGACTTTTATCCCTGGATCCTGAGTGCTCAGTGGTTGGATTCTTTCTCTGGTAGGACTTCAAGAGAATGAGTCAACTTTAAAGCTTCTGATAAATATTGCCAAATTGTTTTCTACCAGAGTCAGTTCACCAATCCTATTTAAGAACGATTATTTCACAATGCCTTTACCAATTCTGTGTTTTAGAGTAAAAACATTGTTATTTAACAGTTTGGTGGGCAGTGATATCTTGTCACTCTCCCCTTTTCTTCACATTTTGTCCGCAGGTGTGGGAATGTGGCCACTCCCCCTTCACACTGTCACTGCCCTACACAGGAGGGCAAGCCCTTCATAGATTCTTACCCCAGAGCTTCAACTTCAAACTTTTTAAGGGAGCAACAGAAGATTTTTTGTTTTGTTTTGTTTTTTACTGATTTCACCTAGCACTTCTTTATATAAAAATATTAACTCATAACCCATTGCCTAGTGTGATCACTATAAGCTCCAGGTCAATCTGGACTACATATTGAGACCCTATCTAAAAACCCAAAACTAAAGAGAAAAAGCAGTAACACAAAGCAAGTACCCTGGAGGCATGTTCTAGAGTCCACTTCCTGGAGTTCCAGAAGTCTGTCTTACCTGAGGAGGGGCCACTTAGGTTTTGTGTCCTTGCCTCTGGAGGCAAGAGGTCCAGGCAATCAGGACGATGAGCCTTTCACAGTGGTGACTGGAACAAGACAGCCACCCAGGTGAGCCAGGTACAAAGACCTCACCTGGAGGTGCTACCACACCCTCACTGCCGCCAGGACGAGGGTGTGAGGTCTGACTATCCTAACAGAAGTACAGCCAGAGGGGATGAGGGCGGGGTTTGGGCAACAGAAAGTGAGGAAGATTGGCAGGTGGGAAGGGCTCCAGGTGAGATGGATGCCCCTTCCACGTGGGCTGCTGCACCCAGGCAGGCCCCTGGTGTGCAGGTTGAAAGGGGCGCGGCAAAGAGGCAAATTCAGAGTTGATCTGGTAGGTGAAGCCATAACAATCCGGACCTTCTCTGGAAGCTTTGGGTAATCTCTGCCTCCCACAGATCTGAGGTATAGAGGAGCAGAGAGCAGGAGAGTGCGCTGAGGGCGAACTTGATCAGGAAGGAGTTGGTGGCCACCTTGGCTGGAGTTCAGGAAGAGTTGCGAGGACGAACCGGAGGGATTTGTAGCATTTAAGAGAGGAAGATGGACATACCAGCAGAAGGAAAGCTGAGCCGGTACAGGACTTCGGAGGGTACAGTTGGGAGGGTATCCTATGAGTGGAAGCCTTTGGACAGAATGCTACAGCCTACCTATACCACCTCAGCTTTCCCAGCCGAGGGACCTGTGCCCTAGGGAAGGTGTCCTCTTTCTTTTATAGGTCCGGCTCTTGGCCCTCTAGCTCCGCCCTGGCTTCATGTGAGAGCCACGCCCCCGAATCACTGGCCAATCCTTGACTGTCGCCACTTATGTCTTGATCGAGGTCTGTCAAGCTCATCCTGTACCCAGCATAGCAAGAGAAGCTCTCCTTTTGTCCTCCTCCTTCTCCACCTCCACTCTCCTGCACTGTCTTAAGTCCTCGTATCATCCGCACATTCTAAGAAGGGTTACCACATTTCCTATCACTGAATGAATCTGAAATCTGAGACTGAATTTGTCGTTTCTTAGAAGCACACTGGTAGCTTATAGCTTAGCTCCCCCTGGTTAAGATATAAGCTCCAGGGAAAACTTGGATCTTCTCCAGCTATCTGTCCAACTGGTGAAAGTCTTGAGCAAGTCTCTTAACCTTTGAGCCTCCATCACCCCTCCCCTGGACACTGAGGGAGGATGGATACATGCAGGATCTTGGCTCCCCATGATTGGCATCAAAGGAACATTGCTGCTTGTCCATTCCAGAACAGGGTGGAAAGAAGGAAGCCAGGTTCTATTCCAGGTGACTCTGGATTCTCCAGAGGCCCTAGTTCCAATGTGGTACCCTGGCCTTTTCTGTCAGAGAGAGGATCCTGCCCCACCCCCATCCTCAGGACTCCAGCCCAGTAGAAACTGAGAAGTTATCTTGCTGACCCGGAGACCCTGATCCCTAGCCTTGGAATCCTGCCTTCTTGCCTTGACAGATGGGTGATTCAAGAACACAGGCTAGCAAGCCTCTGTAAGTGAACTTAAAGGAGACAGGCCCCATCTCACCCACATGAGCCTATGTGACTGTTAGCCTCCACTGCCCTTTGGGCAGTCCTTCCCAAGACGGCAAGGCCGTCAGGACCTGAAAGGAGATGAGCAAACCACAGTGGTGACCAGAACAATCTCTGTAACTCAAGACAGCCACAGTGGGAAGCACTCACTCCTGACTCTCAGTACTAAGTCTGTCAGGCAGTCTTTGACCTCCTATGTGATTTGCCAAACTGTCCCCCCCACCAATTGCATAGCTCCTTCACTTCCAAAATTCCCTGCATGTATTTTCCAAGTAGAACTAAATGACAAGAATTGCTTCTAGGGAGGGATTTCTGAAGAGAAATGAAATCTTGGTAACCTTGACATTTATAGGCCCCCTTTTCAAAGAAAAGAAAACTCTATAATTGATATTCTGAGCCAGACCTTGTTTTGAAATGTGTTCTCCCCTGCTTGTTCACAAACTACACCCTTTCTTCCTCTTTGAAAATATGGTCATATCAAGTCAAGTAATAGAAATGGGAACAATCCAATCAGAGCCTCCCTCTGCAACTATTTCCCAACATACTCCCAGGTAGGGGCAGGATCAGTTCTTGCCCCAACCCCCCTCAACGATAACATTTAGTACACACCGGTTGGAAATGGCATCCGTTGGAAGTGGTGAAACAGAAGGACCTTTCATCCCTGGGTGAGCGGAGCGGGCTGCACTACTCTCCTGGTTCTGGAAGCTGGCTGTTTCTGGCTGGGAGTCAGGGCCTCTAGCTTAAATAGGCAGTGGTAGCGGGGCAGGGCAGGACTGGGGAGGGGGGATGGAAAGAGGGCCATTTACCCAGCACAGCAGAGCAGTGGCAGAGGAGCCAGCAGCGGTCTAGACATGCGCCTGCCTGCCTGTCCCCCAGGTGGCCTGGAGCCCACAGGTCCTCAGACCACAGACCAGTACCTGAGGTGACCCTTGATGGATTTTGTAGCTCCAAGTGAGTCTACAGTCCCTGGAGGCTCCAAATGCGGTCAGGTTCCTGGATGCCTCTGCCTCTCCTGGATAATAAAACCAACTGAAGTTGGATGGGCTGTTCCCTAGAATCACCAGCAGCTCAGGCAGGGTACCTCTCCCAAGCATCATTTTGTACTTTTTTGAAACAAAGGTAACTCTAACTTCATGCCTACAGAAATGATGCCCTCAGCACCAAGGCAAGGAGAAAGGCAACCACAAGCAGCCTGGTTGAGGTTGTGGGGACTGAGTGTGCAGAAGTGCCCAGAGCAACTGGTAGAAAAATGCTAGAGAGGTATACCGGTCATACCTCAGCAGTGTCTAAAGAACTCTGTGGGAACTGAATGTCCACTTGGCTGATTCAGCTTGATCTTCTGATGAGTTGAGGCAGTACCCCTACTACAGTGAATGGCGGTTAGACCATCAGCTAGCAGGAAATTAAGGCAAAGCAGTAGTTCATTTGTTATTTTATGCTGGTAAAATTTCTACCCTTAAAAGTACAAGTAAATTTGTTAATAAATAATTGGAGTCACATATAAGAACTCTTCCTTGACAGGAAAAATTTGAGTTACAAAATACTAATTTGTCATTTCCCAAAAAAAGTAGCAACTCAGAGGTCCTGGGTTTCTTTTTTTTTTTTTTTTTTTTTTTTGGTTTTTCGAGACAGGGTTTCTCTGTATAGCCCTGGCTGTCCTGGAACTCGCTCTGTAGACCAGGCTGGCCTCTAACTCAGAAATCCTCCTGCCTCTGCCTCCGAAGTGCTAGGATTAAAGGCGTGCGCCACCACCGCCCGGCAGGTCCTGGGTTTCTTAATGAAATCAGGAAAATAAATCAGCTTAGCCAGAAGTACTGAGAGAAGCTGAGGTTACATTATACACAAACTTACCTGCTCATCATTCATTGTCCTGATATTTGGGTCTAGAACCCTTTCAGGTGCTTATACAGCATCCATGGAAAGAACATGTATTTCAGAGCTCAGTACTCTGAGTAGCACTGGACCTTCACTTAACCTCTCTGGGACATCCTTTGGTTTCTGTCACTTTGCAGGGTTGTTGGGAGAATGCAGAGAGATGCTATGATATTAGAAATGCTTGAAAGGTATCCAGTGATCTACTGTCTATTGTGGAAAGAATTCTGCATGGACTGTGGGGGGTGATGTGGGCAGGAAGGCCAATGTGGGAGCTGAAACAGGAGACAACAGAACAAAGAGTGGTCACATATATGGGGGACAGCTAAGACCAGATGTGTCCCTCTCCCTAAGTATATAGGTTGAAGTCCTAGCTCTCCAGTGTGACTGTGACTGTAACTGAAGACAGGACTTGTAAGGAAGTAATTACAGTTTAATGAGATCATAAGGGTAGGGCCCTGATCAGATAAGATTAGTTCTCTCTCTCTCTCTCTCTCTCTCTCTCTCTCTCTCTCTCTCTCTCTCTGTGTGTGTGTGTGTGTGTGTGTGTGTGTCTCCCCCTTCCTTCCCAAACTAAATGCCTCCTCCTCCTCCTCTTCTTCTTCTTCTTCTCTCTCTATCTCCCTCTCTCTTTCTTTTTTTCTTTTTCTTTCTTTCTTTTTTTTTTAAACAGCAGTTCTCGTTGTGGATCCCTGGCTCTCCTGAACTCTCTCTAGACCAGGCTGGCCTCACAGAGATCTATCTGCCTCTGTCTCTCTAGTGCTGGGATTAAAGACTTGCACCACCACCCAGCAAGATTAGTGTTTCTTTTTTTTTTTTTTTTTTTTCGAGACAGGGTTTCTCTGTGTAGCCCTGGCTGTCCTGGAACTCACTTTGTAGACCAGGCTGGCCTCGAACTCAGAAATCCTCCTGCCTCTACCTCCCAAGTGCTGGGATTAAAGGCGTGCGCCACCACCACCCGGCAAGATTAGTGTTTCTTTAAGAGATACTTCTGAGTATTCACAACTAGTGAAGGTGAACAGAGAAGGCAGCTGTCTATAAGCTAGGAAGACAGCCCTCACTGAAATCTGCCAGACCTTGATCTCATGACTATGAGAAAATAAATGCCATTGGTTTAAACCACTCAATCTGTGGTACTTTCATGGCAAGGGAAGCAGACTGATCCCAATGGTGGGCAGCTAGGAGGGCATTTTGAGGTTTCCTACTTCAGGCAACTGCTGTGACCCACCCAGGGGCTAGGTAAGCATTGCACAGCATTTATGTGTGTGCAGTGTGGCAGTAAGACTCAGAGCTGAGATCTTGGCTGGAACAGAAATTGGGAATTATTCAAGTATAGATGAAGTCTTTGGAGTGACAACATTTTGTCAGATCATTTATTCTTTCTTCTTTAGTTGGCTCATTCTAATTCTAATTCTTGTTACATAAGATAGCTTTTGTCCTTTACACCTTTATAAAGGCAGACATCCGCCTTGACTTTAAAAAACCTTCACTATGTACTAATCCATCCAGTCCCTCTACATGACTATCTTCTTCCTACTTTACAGATCTGATCTTGTTCAGGATCTTAACTGAGTTAAAACCCACAGAGTCACCCTGTCCCCTGAGCCCATTGTTTCTTCAATCTTTGATGTAAACTCTCTTGTCAATTTACCCAGTTTCAAAAAAGCTTATCTTCCTTTATTTCAACTTAATGGATAATTTACAATTCAAGATTTTAGCTCGCAAATGCTCATTCCTTCTCCTCAGAGTTAAACTTTAAAGGCACCATGAGCCCTCTTGAGTGGAGGCGTGCTGGTCACTCCTCTCACCCATCCTTCCTTTTACTGAAGGCTGCATGCTCAGTTTAGCACTACAGTGGCACCTCCCATTTTCCAGCTCAGTTATTTGCTCCTGTTTTCTGTTTTGGGTTTGATGTGCGCTTTCACCCCAGCACCCTGACTCCTTTGTTGTACTGTCTCAGCTTTCTGTCAATCACTCCTTGCAGGTGTTCTCAGTTCCTATGTTTTCATATTGGGATCACAGCCATTGTTCTGTTCATCTTTGCGCTGCTTTTTTTTTTTTTTAAATCATTTGGACTTTTTAA
Source organism: Tokudaia tokunoshimensis (assembly GCA_036184795.1). Lineage (NCBI taxonomy): Eukaryota > Metazoa > Chordata > Mammalia > Rodentia > Muridae > Tokudaia > Tokudaia tokunoshimensis. Next base: position 33,337,783 of record BTHU01000020.1, read on the forward strand.
GTTGTTACCAAGTTCTATCTATTTGTTTCTCAATCTTTGAGAATCCAGGTTTTTGATCATTTGGGGATTTGTTTGTTGAGACAGTCTATCTCTAGCTCAGGTTGGCTTTAAATCTGAGGCAGTCTTCCTGCCTTACAGGTGTAAGACACCCCACCTGGCTCAGATTGCATCACTTAGAAGCTAAATTAATTGATATTTATTGAGGGCCTATTGTGTATAGATTTTGCTACTTATTGGTTAGCATTTGTAGCAATCTGATTTTCTTCCAAGTTTAGGGCAGTAACACCCAGAGACTTCAGTTAGGGCTGCTTTCTGGCTAAATAATTTTTTTTGTTCTATGTTGTTCCTGAAAAGAATGAGAAGGATTCAGCTCTGCTCTGTGTTCAATGGGACACTTTTTCTTTTTCTTTCTACCTTTCATTTATTTCCTTTGCCTTCTTTTTCCAAAACTTCCCTCAATAAAGACAGAAAACTCTAGAGGCATCCAAGCAGAGTCAGAAACAGAGAGAATGAGGGAGTTAGGTGGCCTCCAGTGGACACAGAGGTGATATATCTTATGAGTAAGGCTTGTCCTATTGATCTTTTTCTGGTGCTTTTGAAATGACCCTTTGTTTTAAGTTCCTGCTTGAATGGCTGTAACACAGAAGAGGCCCCTGGGGTGTGACTCACTCCATCAGCCCTGAGTGGGAAATGCATTTTTTTGTTGTTGTTACTCAATGGGGATGGGATAGAAAAGGGTGAGAGACACAGAGGAAGAGTTGGCAGGTGGACTGTAGACAACACTGCTCCCTCCCCCACCCCAGCATCCTCCCAAAGTCCATTTTGAGTGAGCAATTCTTTAGTTGTGTTTCCTGTTTTCTGAATCTGAGCTCTCTGTGTTTGGAGGGCAAATAGAGCCTAGTTGAAAGGAAGGTCTCTCTGGCCCTCTGTTCCCAAAGAACTCCAGCGTGACCTCATTTCACACTTCTTGGGAACCAGGTTTTCGAGTGACAGATTGATTGCTGTATGGGTGGTTACCAAAAAAGAATCTATTTTATTAGCTGTTTGTCTTGCAAAGTGAAATCATTTTTTCAAAAACCTTATCAAAATGTCATTATCCCAGAGGTTAGAATGTGCCCTCCAGATCTGTTCTGCAGGTAAAGACCTGTCATGTCATGATCTAGCCCAAACCCCTAAATGGCAAGCCAGTCAGGACAGGTGAGCTTAGACTTGGCTCCCTGAACCAGTAACTAACATACCTTTTAACCGTTGTCTTTTTCTTTTCTTTTCTTTTCTTTTAAAAACAAGGGAAACAAAGTCTAGAGATTCATATACAGGAGAGACCATGTGCAAGTAATTTGTCTTTTCTGTTTGAGGAAGGAAAAGAAAATATCTCACCTACTCATTTTTTTTCAGATTAAAAATTAGAAACTATAGTAAGGAATTAAAAAGTATTTTATTTGAGGTAGCTGAAAGAATGTAACACTTGCCTAGCTTGTGTTAGGATTAGCTCTTCAGCACAGTGATGGTAAATATTTGGTTTCCTGTTGTAACAGAGAAAGACAGAGAGACAGAGACAGACAGATCGATGGGAGGTTGCTGAGAGAAGGCAAGAGTGAAGTACTGCTCTCCGTCTGTATGTACCCATCCTGGGTGGGCCGCCATGCACCTCAGCAGGGGACTGTATCTTGGACCCCTCCCTCCTTCAACCTGTCCTGTCTAGAGTCAAGGCCAGTCACTGTTATCTGCACAATCTGTTGTGTTTTTTAAAAGACCAGGATATGTTTTTGTAGAGCACCATGATGAGGTAGGAGGGGTGCCTCGGCAGGCCCATGCTGAGGCATCCCTTCCCTAAAATGAGTATAGTGTAGAATAGAGTTTATTTAGAGATAGAGAAAGACAGACAGACAGAGAAGGAGAGGGAGAGAAGGAGGAGGAGGAGGAGGAGGAGGAGGGGGGGGGAGAGGCCAGCCAGGAGCACGTGGACAGGAAAGGGGAAGGGGAGAGAGGAAAGAAAGGGGTCAGGGAGAGAAGAGAGTCAGAGAGAGTAGGGACAGAGAGAGCAAGGAGATGCCAGTCTCTTTTATAGCAGGTCAGGCCTACTTGACTATTGCCAGGTAACTGTTGGGGAGAGCCTAGAAGGAATGCTAATACAATCCTTCTTCAGTCCTATTCCCTATCCTTCCTTAACTGTCTGTCACCACCTTCCGGAGCCCCTTACTTCTTGTTTGCACACATGCCTTTATCTGGCCACTGCCATTCCTCCACATCCAAGCTCATGATCCCCACATGATTGGGGGCTGGGGGGGGTCCTTCCTCCCTTGACCAGCCTATTTTTTTAGTTCTCCCAGTACCCACAGGACAACTCCTCTACTGCCATGCTCTCCTTGGCGATCAGCATCATTTCTACCCCTCCTTTCTTCCCACTTGTGTGGACCAGGCTCTAGCCCTCCTCTTTCCTAGAAATATGTCATGCTCTTTATGACCCCATGTTGAAAGAGTTAACTCAGGAACTTTAAAAAGGTCAGAGGCTATGTTACATTCCTCAGACCACAAAGGAGAGGGAAAGACCAACCTAAGGGTGGGACACATTCCAGAGGACTAACCCTTGGCCACCTACCTCATCGCCTAACAGCCAATTAGTTTGAATGTAACACTGTTCTGCCGATCACATTGTGCTTAATGGCGGCTGCCCTGAGGAGGGTATAAAGACCCTTGCAGCAGGAGGCTCAGGGTCGCTCACTCTTCATATGCAGAGTGGCCCTAGCATGCTAGTTTGTCCTTTTTTTTTTTAATAAAAATTCCTCATGCATTTTGCATCAATTCCGTCTCTGCATGGGCCACTCAGGGGGTCCCATAAGGTAAGACTGGCCAAGTCTTACAATGTCTGTATCTATCCTGTCCCTTATGTCTGGAACACCTTCCTGAGTGGTCCACTTGGTACCTGTTAGGAACATAAGTGAAACCATTTCCTGTAACTTGAAAACCATTTTGTGTGCCTTGGAAAAAAATAATGTAATGACTGCAAGATAGGAGCCAGCCACAAAGCTTAGCTGTGAGCCAAGCCAAAGGCAGGCTTTAATATGCTAATGAACCAACCTGGAGGTGGAATAATACAAAAACCCGGAACTTTGGAGATGGCCCCTAGGATTGTACCACTCTACGCACATCTGTAGATGCTGATGTGCTGGTACACATCTGCAAGGGACTTTGAGACTGGTTGCTATGTGTCTTTGGCCTTGACAAACGTTTCCAGCACCCACCGAGGCTGAGTTCACACGTGCTTGCCTGTGAGCAGGCACTAGCTGCCGGCTGACACTCACCACAGCAACAGTGTCATTCCCCCAGCCTGCTACAGCTGAAGGAGTTCATGGCAGATGCAAGTACAGCTTGCAAGCTCCCTAAGCATTTTTGCTGCAGAAGATTCCCTAGTGGAACCTTGCAGCAGTTTCTGTCCCACCAACCTGTCCCCAATCAGTGGATACCTGTTTGCATGAGATTACCGTAACCTGTCTAATAGCATGGGATTGTAAGGAGTGTTTGTGTGAAAAAACCAAGCACATTTGAGAGGCAAGTGCCCTGTGTCATCCTAATTACTGAATGCTTCAGAGCTCCCAGCAGTGCTCTCTGCAGCATCCATCTACCAAAGCTTAAATCTGAAGCCGTCAACCCCTTCTCAGACTTGCATCTTCAAGCTGTTTTTTTTTTTTAAGTTTTATTTTATGTGTAGGAATGTTTGCCTAAAGTATGTCTGTGCACCGCATGTGTGTCTGCTGCCCACGGAGGTGCACAGCTGGAAAGGTGTTGGATCCCTTGGAGCTGGAGTTACAGATGGTTGTGAGCTGCCATGTGGAACCTGAGAACTGGACCTTTGGGTCCTCTGACAGAGCAGCAAGTGCTTTTAACCATTGAGCCATCTCTCAAGCTTTTAACTGGAGACAAGAGCATGAGAACCAAGCCCCTCAGGGCTCAGTCCCTGAGAAATAAGTGGGGAACCTTAGTGGAAGAAACAAAATGATTTCTACCTGGGCTGGCATGTCAGTCACCAAAGGCTAATTCTCTCTGTACACACCAGCAGCACAGTGGGAACCGTGAGCGACTGCTCTTGGCTGTTCCAACTAATGCATCAATTAGACTGCTTGTCAGCAAGAAAGACTTCCAAAAGGGAAGCCTCGAAGACGAGGTCTTGTGTGAACTCATGTGGGTGGTGTTGGCACTGGCAGCCTGCTGGGACCCTCAGCATCACCATCACAAGTATTTTGGGGGAACTTACCATGTGCCAGGCGTCGCACTAAGAACATTGCGTGTGTATTTTCTTGCTTTAGAACCTGGAGTGGCTGGGGAGTTTTGTCCCTATCCTCAGAGAAGAAAACTGAAGAGTCAGGGTTGAGTAGAAATTCAAGTGGCTTGGCCAGAGTCACATAGCTATCTATGATTGACACAGCCTAGACTTCATGGATAAAACTTTACTGAGGTCCTATCCTGATGACTGGGAATGGTTAACAAATACAGAATGGTCACAGGCAAGGGAGAAACGTCCCAGAGCAGTGGGAAAGCTTGCTGGAAGCTACCTTCCCTTCCTTTCTTGCCACTTTGGTCTGTCTGAGAGGGATTTGCTGCTGCCATTTGTTCTTAGTGGTTGAGTGTGTGAGAATAGGTTCATCTGCTCTTGTAGGTGTCTGCCCAAAAAGCTGAAGGAAGGGGTACCTCAGAATGTATAAATCAGGTAAGAGCTATTGCCGTAGACCATGGGATAGGAGGGGATATCCAAGCCTCACATAATTTACCAGATAAGTCAGCCTGTCCTGCTCCCCACCTCTGCATGTGCAAGCCAGTTTGACCTTCCCATACCCTGCTGAGCACACTGCCAGCTGAACCACTTTCCCAGTCTCAGGCAAGATCCATGCCCTGTACCCACTCGCCTCTCCCGGTTCATTCTATTGTCACCTACTTGTTCTCAGAGCCATCTGTGTCTTCGCAGGATCCTTTCCTCAGTTTGGAATTGACACCTTGTTCCAGCCCAACACTTTTGAGCAGAGGCCCTGTCCAGGAGTAGGCTGTAGTAGGGCTGGGCCCACACTCTTAGATCAAATAATCCCGTCCACCTACAGACAGGGAAGGCTGTGGGGATAATGGCTGCACAGAGTAATGCTGTGCCTCAAGCATGCCCCTCCACAGGGAGGTGTACCATCTGCTTCTGGGATGTGAGGGTCTTGTGGGAGAAAGGGGTCATCCATGAGTGCTGTGCGTGTCAGTGTGTCAAGAGTGTGCCAGTGTCAGAGCTGTATTATTTAGACATCCGCTAAAGCTGTTGATATGGATGCCTAGTCTCAGGTCCAGCAGGTAGGGAAAAAAGGGGAAGGGAACATTCAAGGACAGAACCTTGGGGCTCATCCATTTTTGGGTTTAGTGTGGAAAGAAGAGCCAAAAAGGGCACTGGGAGAGGGGAACCATCTCAGGGAAGGTAGCTAGAATTTAGCACTGTTCTTATTTAGTTCTCAATTTTTTTCTTTTTTCCTTAGAATAGCTGAAAAGGAGAGCCCTGTGTGGCAGTCCTTGGGATGAGAGAACCATGTGTCAAAGCTGTGGCTGAATCCCTTACTCTATTTTTGCCTCCCAACACTACCTCTTTGAGCCTGGAGGAGGGGGGAGCCTGGCCTGAGGTGGCCTGGGCTGGCATCTCCAAGGCAGTTGTGGCTAGCCTTTGCCTCCTCCTCCAGAAACCACCCAGACACTGGTTCTTCACTTCTCTTGACCAGAAATAAATGTATCAGACCTGTGTTCTCAGGCCATCCTGCGGGAAGTGAACACAAAATTACCTCACAAATTGCTTTTGTTTCTTTTCCTCAGTTCAAAGTTGTGTTTTTGTTCATGTTAGTTACATTAAAATTGGACAGTAATTATGGTTCTTAAAATAGAATCCTCACATTCCCAAGTTGGGAAAGAAAACTACCTAGGAATAAAAAGACAGAGCCATATGTGAAATGCCATTCCATTAGCCACAAATCTTTTATGAGTCTCAGTGGGGAGGCCTGTCAAGTGGTATTTGTGGCCGAGCGTGCCATGGCAAGGGTGTCTGTGGTTGCTTTTCATTTTGTCCCTCTGAGTCAAGGAAGCTTTTGACATCTGTGGTCAGGAACACTGGGGATTCGCCAACCTCTAATTACATTTCTTTTTTTAAATATTGGTAAACAGTCTCTCTGTTGTTGATTCAAACGTTTGAGAATATTGAGTCTGTAGTTGGCTCTGGACAAAGAAAGCAAATCTTAGGCCTCCTCTCTCCAAACCTCTGCTTGCTTCTCTGGGTTTTTAGACTTGAATTCAAATGCCAAAGCCAGAGAAGTGTCCCTCAGGTAAAAGCATTGGAGGGTCACTTCAGGATTCAAAGTAGGCCTGGCCAGCTGAGGCGTGAGGCCATGCCTCCCCAGATGAAGATGGTTGACTTCTCCTATGGCCTGGCTCCTCATCTAGCTTTAAATAGAAGTCAGAATAGGAGAGGCAGAAGGGGTCACCACTGGAATTCTATTGCCCTTCTGCCTCATGCCCCACAGCACATCTTTGTAGCAGTCACCACTTTGCTCTGTTTGTGAATGAAGAAGGCGCAGGGCCCACAGCGTAGATGCAAACAAGTACCACTGCTTGCTAGGCATGCCCTGCAACACATCTGCCACCTGGGCTGCCTCCTAGGCAAATTGACCGCATTCCTTCTTGGCCCATGGAACCAAGAAAATAATGTATCTAGCTTCTCACATGGATACCTGAATGGAAAGACCTTTCAGCCCACTTCCTTCCCAGTGCAGTACATGTAGTGTAGGGTGGGTACATACTGGTCTTTCTCCTGACTGGCCATTCTCCCTGGATGATTCAAGACCAGTTAGCCACTTCTTGCCCAGACTGCCAGGTTTTCCTGTCCTCACTGACCCAAAGACTTGGCCAGTGTTTAGGTATCGACATTACTTCTGTTGTAACTACACTTAGAGAGGGACATACCAGTGCCATCAGGATGAACCTGAAGCCCTGTATGTCTCAGGGATAATGCCAAATCAGCTTGTGCCCCTTCCTTCTACCCTAGTTTCCTGCTCGTTGGGCATTGGTGTGAAAGTCATCAATCTCCCTGTCAACACCATGGCAGGGCAGCTACTATCATTGTGTAGCTGAAGAACCTGAAAGGCCAGAGGGATCAAGTATGGTGTTCACAATCATAATGGAGGAAATAGGATTTAAACCTGAATCTATCTGACTCTTAAGCCAGACTCTTCTAGGTCTACATCCTGCTTCTGTTAGTCTCTAGAAGGATCCATATATGGATTAAAAGTGACAGAATCCTGGGTAAGGAGCAAAAGCTATGATGAGGTGCCAGCAACTATGGTGCCTATTGCCAAGCCCTGCCAGCTCTGTTGGGCTGTCCCTTTGGTTGAAGGCTCTTGTCAGCATGACTTATTTGGGCTGCAATTTTAAAAGATGATTATGGACGAGCTTGATGGACATTAGACCTTTCTGTTACATCCCAGGAAATGGACCTAACCTTGTTACAGGGTAAATCAGATATAATGGGCTCCTAATTCAATATGGTGGCTCTAAGTAACATTTATCAAGGTACAGAAGCCGTTCTGTGACTAAACAGCTGTGGAGGTAGGATTGGATTCAGACAAGAAGACTAAGCTTGCATTTTTGACAGTTTTCTAAGACTTGAGTGGAAATGATCTTTTAGTACCATATGCTACAGGTATATGAGTCCACAGGTTCATAATATCATGTGGGAGCATCTTTTAGATAGCTATGTGTATATCTGCATCCTCATTCTGGCATGGTCATCTCTCACAAACCATGACAAAGGTATTTAGATGCCTGCATTTGATATTCTGCTCAAAACTGAACCTAGATAGGCCTAGTGGCTCATGCCTATAATCTTAGTATTCAGGAGTCTGAGGCAGAAGAATCATAGTTGAATCCAAGGCTATCTTGGACTACATAGTAAATTTCAGTCCAGCCTGGGCTTCAGAGGGAGACCTTGCCTCAAAACACTAAAGCGCAAACAACCCTCATAAAATTGAAACAAACCAACTTCCCAAAACCTGAGCATGTTACATAAAAAACTTCTGACCAGCTCTGAATGTGAGAGTCTTCTAACTTGCCATGGAATAGGGGTGACTCAGAGGTCAAATAATAATCAGCTTATTAGATGATTGTGACTGGATCTGTTACTTTTTAAAAAGGTGTAGGAGAGCTATTTGCATATTTGGGTGCTATTGGAGTCCATAGGTTGGTGTTGGGTATCTTTGTGTATTGCACTTTAATTTTTGAGGCATGGTCTCTCACTGACCCTGAACCAAATTCACCGTTTGGGCTAAGTTAGTTGGCATCAGGAATCTAGTTGTTTCTTTCTCAGCATTGGGATTATGCTGTCATACTTTTTAGGTGGGTTATAGGGAGCTGAGCTCAGGTTCTCAGGCTTGTGAAGTAAGCACTTTATTGACTAAGCCACTTGTCCACCCCTGTGAATCTCTTGCTTTTGCACTAGACTGAACCTTTGTGCCTTCTTCCTTGCTCCTACCTTCATAGTAATGCCAGGTAGATGAAGAAATGGGACCCATAACCGAGCCTTAGAAACTGTTCAGTCCTGGCTGCCATCACAGGCGGCAGCTGTACCAGCATAGAAGGTCAGAGAAGTAGTCCATCTCTGAGATTAGTGTGGAAGGGGAATAGGGGATAGGATTCTCGGATGGGTGTGAGGGGCAGAACAGAGAAGCAGGTTGGAGAGGCCTGTCTTAGGCCCTTGTCCAGCGTCCCTCACCTTGTCTGTTTTGAATTGGTTATATTCAGGTGGTCCGCTCTGTGCTGTTGACAGTACTAGGTACTGAAGAGATAGAAACTATGATCCTTGCAACCTTCCTATATCACATGGGCGGTGACACAGAAGCTCAGTCTTGGCTGGGGCAGACAGGTCAGTGGGTGTCAGAACTGAGACTGGAATTCGAAATTGTCATGCTTCAGATTCTGGGTACTTTCCACAGATTATCTGGGTATCACCTGTTTCAACTGTTTCTGACCAGTCCACTTGAAATGTCACAGTGGCTGGTAGAGGCGTCTAAGGGGTAGGGGACTCTTTTTTTTTTAAAGATTTATTTATTTATTTAATGTAAGTACACTGTAACTGTCTTCCGACACACCAGAAGAAGGAATCAGATCTTGTTACAGATAGATGGTTATGAGCCACCATGTGGTTGCTGGAATTTGAACTCAGGACCTTCAGAAGAGCAGTCGGTGCTTTTAAGCCATCTCTCCAGCCCCCGGGTAGGGGGCTCTTAAGCTTGTAGCTGACTAATTTGCTCTTTGAGTGTCTGGATAGAGTGTTCTCAGCAGCCAGTGATCATTGTGGCTTCGTATCAATGCCTCTGTTTGGTTGGTTTAGTTTGTATTGGACACTAGTGGCAATGTCCAACAGAGAGGCAAACACATGGAGCTTGATTTGGGGCAATTGCATTGGTTAGTGGAGTAGAAGTTGACTGGAGTATAGGATACAGCAGAGATTATGGGATAAAGGAGATGCTACAGGGAGTATGTTAGGGACTGGCCCAGGGAACATGTAGGCTCTGGGGCAAGGCTGGGGGCAGGGTGAGAATACACCTGTCTAGAGCAAGCCCAGTAGCTTACAGGGCTCCTGGTTCCATATTCCCAACCCCTGTGTTATATGTCCATCCTCCTGGGCTATCGGGAGGCTAATGCCAAAAAATGTAGTCTTGGTACTGCCTGGAAGTTTTAGAGGCAAGGTTGCTAAGCCAGATACTTTTTTAGATTATCTAGAACCATATAATTGCTCCCCTAAAACCTTTAGCATTTCAGCAAGGCAAATCACCAAAGGGTTAGGACCTGCGCAGGTTCCAATTTATCCCTAGTCTCCTTCCTGATTGCTGTTCCAGCTGACTCACAGCAAGCCCAGGCCCACACCAGACATGTCCCTGATAATTCACAGGTGGGAGCACAGAGAGAGCAACACGGTTTCATGGACTCCTCCCCTAGCATCCCTTATTGGGACACACAGTCTTCTAGAGACCTCCCTGGAGGCTGTGACTTTCACCCCACAGGGCTGGATATTGATCTCTTCTAATCTGCCATGTCTCCCTTTCAGATTTGTTTCCTCGGTAATGCATATGATTGATAAGGTCTAATTAATCTCTCTCTCTCTCTCTCTCTCTCTCTCTCTCTCTCTCTCTCTGTCTCTGTCTCACACACACACACACACACACACACACACACACACACACACACACACAGGATCTCATTATGTAGCTCTAGATGTGATGGAATTCACTATGTAGACCAGGTTGGCTTTGGCTTTGAGCTCACAGAGATTTGCCTTACTCTGCCTCCTGGGTGCTGGGATCAAAGGTGTGTACCACTACACCCAGCTAATAAGGTCCAATTTCTATAACAAGTTCCCAGTTCCATCATGCTTTTAGTGCTGTGCCTCTACTTTTGAATTCTGAGTGCTAGGCATCCTGCCTTTTCAGGTTTTATTTTCTATCTCCTGTAAAATGGTATGTATGTATGTATGTATGTATGTATATGTATATATATGTGTGTGTGTATGTATATGTGTATATATATGTGTATGTATGTATGTATGTATGTATGTATCTATCTATCTATCTATCTATCTATCTATCTATCTATCTATCTACCTATCTATCTATTCAGGCTACCTTTAAGTGAAAAGGGATACTAGCCTGGGATTGGTTCTGGGGAATGTTCATTGGGCATAATCAAGGAATAAGCTCCAGGCCAGAATCATAGCACAGCCGGGATTTTCACTTTGGAATCAGCTGGAGGAGCCCTACCAAGCAGACCCATTAGAGTGAGAGGATCCATTTACTTGGGTGTTAGTGGTTGTGTTGGCAATGATGGGTTACATGGCATGGTAGGTGCTTGGAATTAATATCTGAGGTGTCAGCTGGTCAGAGCTTTTCCTGATTGGATGCTGCCTCTCAGTCAGGAGAGTAACCCCCAAGTGTAACATTGTTCCCCTGGGAAGGGGTATGCTGAGTTAGGAGGCTTCCAGGAAGATGCTGAGAAGAGCTAGACTGACTCTTGGGGACTGAGATGTGCTCTGCTGACTTGCTGGAGAGGCAGTGTTCCTGTAATGATGAGCTACCTGAGTTTATACAATGAATTTGCAGATGCTGTCAGGATGCAGTACACAGAACCCCAAACCCCCTTCAGTCCCAACGCCCTGCTTTTGTCATAATATTCTACCCTTGGATATCCATGTAACTCCCTCTTTTCCTGCCTGGTCCATTCCCACACATCTCACTCTCAGAGACCCTGCTCTCTGGCATCTCACTTCACTGCTGGGGACAGCTTCTCTCTCAGACTTTCCCAGAGGCCTTGGAGGGACAAGCATTCTGCACATGGCCCCACTGATAATCTTCCTTCAGTCCAACTCCCTTAGGTTATTCAGGAGCTTATCCTGTTGTCTCCTCAGGACCCTGGACCACCCTGTGCACCCAGTGACCCTCAGGTCACCCTCTGATCACCTTCCCTGATTCATTTTTCTTCCCCAACATCACCACTTAAACATTCTACATCTTTATATTCTTTTTCTTTTTTCTCTGGGATGTAAAGCAAGGCCATTTCTGTTTTGTTTGTTGCTGGATACATGACTTCCAGAACTTTGCCTGGCTCAGAGCAGAGGATACAAATTAATTGCTGGTTAGAACTGATTGCCCATGAAGAGCAGTGGCCTGCCCTGGTCTCGACCTCTGCCTCTGTGTTCATTTGTATATGACAATGCTGAAGAACACGCCCTGGTCCCAGAAGCAGGCTACTGTTAGGGTCTGCAGGGGCAGTTTGATAATTACATATGTAACAGGAGCCTCGGCATTCTGGGAATTTTCAGTCTTTTCCTCTAATCACACTTTCTGGTCTTGGGATCTGTAACTATTTTAGAAGTGAATTTGCTATGATTAAATTCTTTCTTAGTCTAATCCTTTACAGAAAACAAAAGTTATAAATGAAGTGAATTAGGATGGATTTGCTGAGGTTTGATTGTTTGCACGATGATTTTACCCTGCCTCATTTCCAAACCAGGTCCCTGAAGATGGCCTTGTAACAGATGGGAGCAGATCTCTATTGAAATGTTACAGCACTTACTTCTTACTGGTGCCTGAGACTAAAGGATGACCACATACAGGAATGGGGGTGTGTGGCAAGGAGAGGAGCTGTCACAAAGCCCATGCACTGTGTTTTTGCAGGGAACAACTCAGGCTCTGACAAGCCTGCAGCGTAAATGGAGCTGAGAAGAATTATCCCTGGATTTGTTGTTCTTTTCTCCTGGAATCCTTGCAAGCTACAAATTAGCAATTGCAAAAGTGGGTGTTCATGGGTTGAGGTACAGGAGTTTCTGGCAAGTAGAAGCAAGGCTGAAAGAACATGTTTGAGGTCTTTCCATGTTAAGGCTACCTGCCATTGAAGTACTAACTCCCACCCCTCCAGGCTACTGTTTGCAGCCCAGCTCAGTACTAAAGTCAGGAGCAATGCCATACCTGGGAGTTTGCTATCATAAAGACTTTATCCAAACCAGAAAGGAAAAGATGCTGGGGTCTAACTGACCCACTGCAGTCACTTAGAACACTGGGACGGACCTCAATCTTGGAAACTCCAGAAGATGACCTGAGTTTGCTCTCTGAAATCTCAGTTGTATGTGGTCAGACTTGCCCAATGAGAATCTGACAGAATCTGGCTTCAATCCAGACATTTGTTAACTTCTCAGTGGGATGTTTCTCTTCTGCTGACTGGATTAACTTTGGGACTGTTTGGCTTGTAGAATTTGTCTTCTGGGGTCTGCTAATAGAGATCTATTCTTGGCAGAGTTTCTTTTCCAAGCAGTTGTTTTGAAGAAAGCTGACATCACACCCGGCCCTGGGACTCGGGACTATCTTGCATCTTCTCATCTGCCTGGATTACTCAGTTCACTTGGCTCAGCTGGCCTCCTTAAGAGAGATGCACATGAACATCTGGCTGGGAGGTCACCATGAACTCACTTAACGAAGATGAAAATGTGAATTCTTAGCATGAAATTTGTGACCCTCAAACCCATTTTCTCTGTCAGAAATGAAAGTTACCATGTCATGGGCCCTGGAGAGATGTCAGCTGAACTACAGGACAGGTCGCAGGTGCTGGCCTTTCACTACTGCGTGTGAGACAACATCTAGAACATCCAGGCTTGGAGCAGACAGCACAAATTAGCTGCAAGTTGCATGCCAGATATGACCTGAGAAATGGCAGTTTCCTGCCCTAGCCTCTTCTCTGCCTATCTTCATTCATGTGTGACAATGCTGAAGAAAGGGTTCAGGAGCAGCCCTCTCTTCACCACCATCTCACCACCAGGTACAGTATGGAGGGTGCTGGGGGGGGCACAAGTTCTTTACTCAGCAGGGTCTGGTCCCTGGAGTGACACCTTACACAGGTAGAGCACGTTTTTCATGTCAGTGTCAAGTAGATAGCTCCCTGAGCCTCAGCCTTATCACTGTAGGAAGCCCTTTAGTACTGGATTCCTTCCCCCCCTCCACAACTTTTTTATTTTGTATGTATATGGGTGTTTGCCTGCATGTGTATATGTGCACTCTCTCTCTCTGTGTGTGTGTGTGTGTGTGTGTGTGTGTGTGTGTGTGTGTGTGTGTGTGTGTGCAGTGCCTGCAGAAGCCAGAAGAGGGCATCAGAGTCCCTAGGACTGGAGTTATTGACAGTTGTGAGTTGTCATGTGGGTGTTGGGAATTGAACATGGGTTCTCTAGATGAGCAACCAGTGTTCTTAACTGCTGACATTTCTCCAGCCCTACATGTTTAAAAAAAAAAAAAGATTTCATTTCATATTATTAGTAGAAAATAAAGGGTTTTTCTCATGACATTTTCACACATGTACACATGTACTTCAGTCATACTTTCCACACTTTCTTGTTCCCTGATCTCTTAGCATTGGCAGCTTTTGTCATGGTCTTGAACCCTCAAGGGTCTGACATTAAGAGCCTACAATTTTTTGTTCGTTAGTTAATAGTTAGTTTTGTTTTTTCCAGACAGGGTTTTTCTGTGTAGCCCTGGCTGTCCTGGAACTTGCTCTGTAGAACAGGCTGGCCTCAAACTTGGATATGGGCCTGCCTCTACCCCCCAAGTGCTAGGATTAAAGGAGTGCACCACCCCCCGCCAGTCAGAGCCCATGCTCTTAATGATCTTCCCATGGGGCCTGTTTGATGATTCATTTCTTATTCTATACCCAGAGACAATGAGGCATAAACCAGAATAAAAAGAGGCTATTATAGTATCACTATTTGCCATTTATCTAAATTAGATAATAAATCATGAAGCTACTTGAAACAATATACATGTCAACCCCTGAATATTTAGTTATCGCTTGGTGCATTTGATGGTGTCTGTGGTATAATTAATACTTTCTTATAGAAAGTATATTTGTTTGAAATGGAAAAGTGAAGGAGAAAACAAGCTTCGCCAGCCTTCCTCATCCTCAGGTGTGAGGCTTATGGCAGTGGTCATCTGGGGGCCTGATGGGTAGATAAACAGTTGTTCGCAGTACTGTCTGGGGCAGGATTGTGCCTTGGGAAGGGAGGCCCAGCAGCAGCAGCAGCAGCAGCAGCAGCAGGCAGCAGGCAGCAGGCAGCAAAGCTGAGCAATGTTGTGGAGTTCCAAATAACTGCCGGCCATGTGCCAGGCTCAGCATAATTGGGCATCTGCCACCGGCATCTACAGATGTTTGCTTTTATCAGACATTGATGTGGTTCAGGGTTTTCATGGAGAGCCTTGTAAAAAGCTCAAGCTGGTTAGGATGCTTATTGTTCATTTTATTTGAGTTCCTTATCATGTGCAAAATGTTCCAGGCACCATTAGGAGACACAAAAGACTCGGAAAACACAGTTTCAGGGGGCGGAAGCTCACTGTAGTGTGGAGGAGACATGGCCATGGACATTTACAAACATTTGCTGAACACAATCAGCTGGTAGGAATGAAAGTTGCTCTCAGCAAATCACTAAGGCACTGGGGGTAGGGTGTGGAGGCTGCAGACTTAATGCTTGCTGGGGGAATCTTCTAAAATTGGATGGGTGTTCCAGGCTGTTTCTTCATTAATGTCTTTAGATTACTACTCAGAAGTGGAGGCCAGAAATAGGGCAGGAGCTTGACCAGGAGAATATTAAAGGGGACTCACATCTTGCTTGAGGCAAACATTTGAGGTCTCCATCTGGGCACATTATAATTATTGCTTAACCATAAATGTAGCTTAGTGAGGTACATTGATTTATCTATAGATTGCCTAAGGGCATTTAGGGAAAACCCAACATAGGCAACAAGAGCTGTCCTCATCAATTTACAAAACTCATGTCTGAGAGAGACAACATCACAGAAGGGCAGCAAGCCTGCTCGTGGCCATAAATTAAAGTAATCTTTGGAAAAGGATAATTTATGTGACCAATAATCTCTTTTAAAAGATTACTTGGAGTCTTTAAAGAGACTTCATTTATTCTCTTCCCTTCATCAAAACTGGATTAGTAGACACATGTAACAAGAGATGTGGCAGTGAAAGTATTAAACTAGAAGGAAGACTAGAACCTAACTCTGAGGAGGAAAGAGATAGAAGTTTCTAAACAGCATGGCCTTTGGTTTTTTTTTTTTTGGTTTTGTTTTGTAGACAAGGTCTATATAGCCCCAATTGTCCTGGAACTCAATATCTCAACCAGGATGGCATCAAACTCACAGAGACCCACTGCCCCTTCCTTCTGAGTGCCAGGATTAAAGGCATGTGCTACCACACCAGGTCTAATGGCCATTGAAAACAACAACAACTAAAACCTGAACCTTATACAGCTAGGCAAGTGCTCTACCACTCAACTAGAACCCCAGCCTCACAATGTCAGTCTTAACAAATTCTAAATTTATCCTTGAGATTCATGGAATTCAAAGCAAAAGAGAAACATAACCAATTACAAAGCTCCAGCAACTAACAAGAACAATATGTACTAGTTTGTGAATTTATAAAAAACAAGGCAGTGGTAACTTAAGGGAAGTTGGAGGAAAGATCTAAAAATTTTTAGAAAAGACTGATTTTGAATTTTTTTAGTGGGAGGAGAAGCCATAATGAGGATAGACACATTTACTATCTGAGTGGACACAGGGCAGCTCTAGATTAGTCAGCTTATGCTGTATGAATGAATCACTTCGGATGGTGATTGACACAAAGCCAACCTGGATCAGCTGGAGTTGTGGATCTGGAGAGCTTGAGGCAGGATGTCAGAGAAGAATGCACTAGGAGATGCATGGCTTGGGGGCTGGTGTTGCTGAGAAGGTAAACTAGTCAGAGATGGGGCCACAAGGAGGGCCTGAAATTAGAACCAGGGACTGACAGGACAGAGACATGCTGGAAAGAATACAGTACAGGAGGTCGTGGAGGCAGAGGCACTGTGTTCGGCAGATCAGGGTGGGTCTGGCTTCTCCTGGGAAAAGAATGAGGAGGGAAAGGCCTGTAGCACAGATTAGGAGAAATGAGTGGGTAGTGAGGACTGTCAAAGCTCTTCAGCATCAGCCTGTTAGCTAAGCGTGCCCACTGTCCAATAAGCAGCACCAGTCTACAGTGTCATTCCTGATTGCCAGCTATGATCCTTGAGTGGCAGGGAGGAAACGCAGTCAGCTGACAATCCTGGAGTCCCACAAATGACCCAGACACATATCACCAAACACAGCAAAGGTCAAGATGAGGAAATTCCACAAACACCCAGCCACATGTAGCTCCCCAAATAGAGATGTGAGACTAGAAAGAAGTAATCTGAAAGCATCCTCTAGCTTTAAGCTGGCTTCCACAGCACCGCTAATTCCCACAGGCTGGTTTGTAAAGAGAGATCTCCATGCACTCTGCCTGCATGAGTTAATAAACGGCTCTGATAAAACTGTTTTCATGGTTTCCATTAAAACAACAACAACAACATAAAACACAAAAACAACCCATAAATCCAAAAGAAAAACCACAAGGCAAATGGCTCTGCAAATCTCAAATGGGTAAGGTCACAGTGAGACATTGGCCTGGATAGGCTCCTGGCTCTCATTTAGACCCCATAGTCTATGATTCCCACCTTTTTGTAGTAAGGATTCTGGTGTCAATAAGACATTATAAAATACCATTCCATCTTAGTTGCTTAAGAAGCAGTGTAGTGCATGGCATATGCTTTAAAGGCTAGGCATTTAAAGAGATGGGAATGCCTTTATTAAGCTCCAACTACATAAACAATTATCTTAAACCCCCCAATTTCATAACAGTCTTTTAAGGAGCCATTACCTGTACAGATCTCAGAAAATGAAGTAGAGAGCTAATGGAGAGCATCTCCGCTTGTGAAGCTAATGCTGCTTGGCTTTCCCCAGTCCTTTGTGAATGGATATGAAGAAAGCTTGCTTTATTATGCATTGATTTGTGTATGTTGAAGCAGAGCCTTACTATGTTGTCTAGGTTGACCCTGAACTTCTGGAATTAAGAAATCTTCCTGCCTCAGTCTACCATGTGGTTGGCACTGCAAATGTGTACTACTGTGCCCTGCTTTGACAGCTGGTAAATATAGCTTTGCTAGACCCATGCACCTGCACTTGAGTGATGCTCTGAAGGGTACTGGTGATGCTGTCAGTGTCCCATTAGCATACTTTGGGGACAATGTACTTGGTCTGACATCCAAGGTTTGGCCATCTTGAGGGCCAGAGGGTCAAAATCCTGCTTCTGCCTCTGTACCCAGGATATAGCTACCCTCTTCTCTGCAGCAAGAATGAAAAATAAACAAATGGTGTACCAGATCTCTGTTGTAAGGATTTGACTCACCTGGAAGGTAGTTTTGGGAACCTTATCTTCCAAGAGAAATTATTTCCAGAGGACTCGGATGGTGGTAGCTCTGATTTTCATTCTTTAATCATTCAGAAAAACATATCCATTTCCATTTATTCAAAATAGTGGGAAATCATTGAGTTTTTTCCTGTGCAAAGGTCAAACTATAAAAAGCTAAGTGGACTCAGAGAATTCTAGGCTAGTCATAGAACACGGCTGCACATTAAGAGGAATCCAAAAAAGGATTTAATCCCCCTTTGGAAGCAGCTGGTGATAATCTCTGTACTTTCTCCCTCTGGGTGTTAAATTCAGGTACAAGGACAGAAAGTAAGTTCTTTTCAATGAGTAGAATGTATAGGCTGTACTGATAGGGAGGCCTGGATCAGAATCCTTACCAGCTGCTGTATACCAAGTATAAAGCTTAGGCAACTTCCTCAACTTTGAGCCTCAATTCCTTTGTATGAGAAATGGGCACATTCTTCCCAGGTGTTCTTCAGAAGGACCTGAGCTTTCTCTGCTGTCCAACCTGGGACTTTCCATCTGAAACTAACCTGTACACAGATGGATCCTGGGTTGGTTGAAATGCCAACTAAGAAGGGCACTGGGAGAGGCACATGAAGACAGAACTGTTTTCTGACCTCCTTCCCCACCTGGCCACCTGACTATGTTCCCAGACTCAGATAGAGCTTTGCCAGTGTGTGGACTCGGGTGACCTGTGAAGTCCCTGCCATTGGAAGATAAACAAGTAACTGTGAGATTCACATCACAGCCATGTTAGAAGGGCACTTGGCAATTTAACAGCTTTTGTGAAGCTGAGCAAGTGGTGAGTTGAAGATAGAGTATTTTGAAAACACTTAAGAACTTGGAGAAAAATCTTTAAGAGTGTCTTTGGGAAGATAAGAAATGGCCGTATCTCCTCTACCTTATCAAATCAACGTTTTATCCATGCTCTGTGTTAGCCTCACCCTGTGGTGACTGGCCAGCTCTAACACATTGGCCCAACCCACTAGACATTTGAAAGATAGAGTCAGCTCTAAGGCTGGGTCTGGCAGCTTGGTTTTTTAGGAAGAATGACTGGTGGGAGTTGGCCTTCATTTCCTAATTTACACCCAAACTCATGTAGAAACAGCAGAAATGATATGTATTGGGAAAGCCAGAGATTGAAGAATGGCCAATAACAGATAACAGAAGGCCAGAGAGAGTAGATGTACTCAGCAGGGAACATTTGGAGTAAGACCAAAAAGGGCCAATAAGGGGCTCCTGGAATCACTGACACTAGACTTTGAAGCAGAATAAGCCTGTGGAGTGGGCAGACATGTGACTGGGAGAACGTGAAGTAGGAATACTGAGATGGGAGTCAGCAGGGTTTGGGCAGCTGGTGTGTGCGGTGGGGGCAGGGCACAGAGGCCTTTGAGGTTGGGCTGGCTGCTGGGTTAACCTGCAGGAGACTGCAAACTCTCCTGCTCCATCAGCAGTGCAAGGCTCCAGCTGCCACCTGAACCAGCTCTGCGACTTTGCAGATGGTTTGTTCAGGGTGGACTTCTAGAGGGTTTCTAGATCTGTCTGTGGACACTAGTCTAAGGCTTACAATTTTCCCTGCTGGGTTTGTTTAGAGTAACCTGAAAAGTGTAACCATGACCATTGTATTTATATTATTCTAATTTTGACTTTAAAGAAATATAGTAGATGTTTATGTTAAATGGTAAATTGAGATTCTACCTTACCTTTATATTTTACCTTTATAGTCTTTAAATGAAGAGCCTAATTTCAAGAGATGCACAAATTACATGTAACTGGTATTGTCTTGGATGGTCTCTGTCTGCAGCTTTTCTTTTTAGGTCATGAGAGACCTGTCATAGATCATTAGGTATTTAATGTGACATGTTCTGTTTTGCAAAGTAAAAGAGGAAGGGAGGTTTGTTTGGATCAGATACAAACAGCTTTGCCCCCAAATGTGTCCAGCAGTCTGATTCAGTATTAAATCTCTGAAATGATTGATTATCCACTAGGGAAGCCATTTAAAGAGTTCATTACAGCAGATTCAAACTGACAACATTTGTGTGGCAAGGGCAGCAAGTCAAGCCAGGCAGAACCGAAAGGCTTTGAACAGAGCTATTGGCTCTGCATTCTGTGGGCCATAGACACCAAACTTTCAGGAAGGAAAGTTACAGGCCGCTGTAGCCACTGTGCTTGGCAATCAGGCATGTTCACCAAGGAACCAGCTGCTTCCTGTTGAACAGGATGTACCCAGGAGAACTTAACTTCTGTGAATGAATGTGGTCAGGAAACATGGCTCAGAGCCAGCCCCTCTTCCTCTGCTCTATACCTCAGGCACCTTCATTTAAAGAATATAAAGGAAAGGAAAGAGGAACCATTTAACATAAACACCTGCTATATTTCTTAAAAGTCAAAATTAGAATAATATAAATACAATGGTCATGGCTACACTTTTCAGGTTACTCTAAACAGACCCAGCAGGGAAAATTGTAAGCCTTAGACTAGTGTCCACAGACAGATCTAGAAACCCTCCAGAAGTCCACCCTGAACAAACCATCTGCAAAGTCGCAGAGCTGGTTCAGGTGGCAGCTGGAGCCTTGCACTGCGGATGGATCAGGAGAGTTTGCAGACTCTTGCAGGTTACCCCAGCAGCTCCTTTACATCTCTCCTTCCTCAGAGCCTCCAACCCGCAGATATGCCGGGGCCCACACTTCTCCACACTCCCCTCCATAAGTCATTCCAGCTGGCTTCACCCTGAGTCCCTCCTGACCCTCTCATCTAACCCCATCACTGGTGAACTTTACAAAGTCCAAGTTTAAGGCCATTATCATCTTCTAACCTCTGTAGATTTCCTGTTAACAGCACCACCCAACTGTGCTGATTGTCTTGTGTGCTTAGCAAACAGTTTACTTTGGCATGTACACCAGGAAGTAGTAATACTGCCAAAGCTAGGTGCTTTTTGCAGCTTTTATTTCAGGAGTGTGTGTGTGTGTGTGTGTGTGTGTGTGTGTGTGTGTGTGTGTATCTGTGTTTATTAAGTTTAAGAGATTGAGGTTTTTGTTATCTGTGACAAAAGGAACAAACAGCCTTAGGGCTTCAGAGCGGAGGCAATATGACCTATATTCCATGTATTTTGGCTGGTCCAAGGGCCTCCCTACTTGACCAGTCTAAGTGGAATGCCTGGTACTGGAGGATACATAAGCATCACTGAGCTCTGTGCTAGAAGATTGTCTATTGATGGTCATGAACACTGCACCCAAAGCCCACTGGCAATATCTCACAGCTGTGTCCCCCCTGACTTGATTCAAGGTTAAGCTCCTATTCAATGGCGGTTGGTGTCCAGTGACAGGCAGATGGGGAGGGAATACAAGGCCAGGCCCCTTGGGGTCTCCTTGGGACAATTCTGAAGAACCACTTCAGCTACCATGCTCCCTAAAGAACCATTGAGATTTCTATTACAACCAATTTGAGATCATTTCTTTTGCCTCCGCCCAACCCTACCTTCATTTTCTCGAACTCACTACAAATCTATGCAGGCTCAAGAAATCTACTGGGGAGTCCATTTCAATTTATGTTTATGCTACAAATACCAACAGCGGGCAGAGATCCATATTGCTCCCCACCTCACATGGCTGCAGAAAGCTTGGGACCCAGCCAGAGACCTGAGACCTGTAGCTTGCAGAACAAAGGTCTGGTATCTTCTAAGTTTCTTTAGCCTGTCTTCCTCATTGTGTCATTTTGGGTCTTGCTGTGTCACACATCTCCCTCTTTACCCCAAATGCCATGTAATACAAAGTAAGGTAGAGATAAACAAACACATTTGGCTGTGTGGTGTCAGACATACATGTTTGCTTGGCATGAGTTAGGGACATTTGCCAAGACACAGCTACTCCAAATCAGTTGATCCAGCCTGGGGTGTGTGTGTGTGTGTGTGTGTGTGTGTGTGTGTGTGTGTGTCCATTCATGGGATTGTTTTGAAGTTCAATATAATATTGAACTTATCAAGTAATCAGTAAGTGGTAGGCATTCACAATTGTTTACAAATCCTGTTCTCAAGAAACTGCCCTACCATGTAGGACGTTCTCCCTTCTTCCCCTCGTGCTCGCAGTCAGCTAAGACACATTTCTGGCCTGTTTGGTTTCACTTTCTCTTATGGGAAAGATGTTCAGATACTGCAGCAGAAAAGCCAGTGGTAATGCTTGCTGGCCATGATTTGAGCTTGGACACATCCAAAATACCAATATGAGACCCAGACAGAGTGGGACTAGTCCAAGATACTTGGTAGGATAAGATATAAGAAATTGATTATCAATTTGGTTGGAAGAAACCTAAACTCTATGTAAAGGGAGCTTTCATAGACTGAGAAGAGGGTTGTACAGGAGAGATGGATGATGAATAATTTGACTAAGTCAAATGCAGCCGATGCAAATCTAGGCCTTTGAATGCTTTAAATATAACCCACTGATATAAAAAGCATTATGCTAAATTTTTTAAAGCTGAGATCTTTCCTAGGGTGAGAGACTCACTTTTTTGATAGAGACATGCTGCCCATAAGGCAAGCAGAGAAGGCATAGAACAACATGAGATCACATTCCCCTATAGGTAACTGGGAGTTTTATGCATTTTATAGTCTACAACAGCAGCCCATGTGCCTGCTACACATTACCTTATGAGCCAGTTCAGAATCATAGTAGCAGCTTGGGAAGGCTATTTCAAAGAGCAGGTGGTTCCAGAGGGGTTTTCCTCTGTTTATTGAAAGTCAGTCTGCCCCTGGCTCTCTCCACTTGTGTCCCAGATAAGACTGAACCATAGTCTTTAATTTATACATAGATGGGTTTAACACTGGATTCCCTTTTATTTGCTTGCTTGCTTGAGACAGGGATTTAATGTGTAGTGCAAGCTGGCCTTGAACTTTCATCCTCCCACCAGCCTCTTAAGTGCTGAGACTGCTAATGTGTGTTGCCATGCCTAACTTCTTCCTTGTCTTTTGAGGGATGGCTCCAGAGCAGAGAACCAGTCCAATGTTGGGTCTAGAACGAGTTTTCTGATTGCACCTTTCTTGTGTAGAGAGAATGGTGGAAGTGCAGAATGCTGACGATGAGGTCAAAGGCAGGATGAGGTAGAGGTACCA
This sequence comes from Tokudaia tokunoshimensis, assembly GCA_036184795.1. Lineage (NCBI taxonomy): Eukaryota > Metazoa > Chordata > Mammalia > Rodentia > Muridae > Tokudaia > Tokudaia tokunoshimensis. Next base: position 33,360,752 of record BTHU01000020.1, read on the forward strand.
GGACAGGATGGAGAAGGGGTAGCAGTGCACATCTGAAGCCTTTGGGGCCTCTGTATAGGTGAGAGAAACAAAGAACTGGAATGTGGTTGGGAAGATACAAAAATCATGTGTCTGGGACACTTAGTTCTGCCTAGCCTCCCTAACTCCTCTGGGGTGGTTTAGGATGGGATGGGTCAGGTAGGTGTTGGAAGAAACTAATCAGATCTTTTATGGCTACCAATGAGATAAGGGATGACTCGAGGTTGACAGCTCTTGAGTTAGGGTCCTGATGCAGATACTAGTTGAAATTTTGGGATAGAAATAGACCACAGGGATCAGACTGAGGATTTGGGGTTGGGCCTCAGGCCTTCTTTTGAATCAGCCAGTTCAGGAAATTGAGAAATGCCTGAGTAACTAGGGTGACAGGTAACTCCTTGTCTCCCAGATGTGGGGGTACTGTCCCTTAAGCTTAAATAAAGGGAAGGGATACAATGGTGTCACATCTCAATATCTTTCCACATCTCTTTTTAAAAAAAATTATAATTAATTTATTTTATGTATGTGAGTGCACTGTCACTGTCTTCAAACATACCAGAAGAGGGCATCTGATCCCATTACAGATAGTTGTGAGTCACCATGTGGTTGCTGGAAATTGAACTCAGGACCTTTGGAAGAGCAGTCAGTGCTCTTAACCATTGAACCATCTTTCCATCCCTTTATCTTCCCACATCTATTGACAGCTTTTCTCTAGTTATCTACAGTTTGTACCCCCCAGAATTTTGATGAGTGAGAAACTTACAAGCCCTTCCTCATCCCTGACCCAAGCACAGATGCCCTAGAGCCCAGCATCTTTATTCCATGTAATGAGGGTCGTGATAGTGGCAATTGTAATGAAGCATGATTGTTAAAACGGGTGACAATGCTAATAAAGCAGCAGAGAGAGGGAAGAAAAGGAGACTGGAACCAATAAAGCACCTACAGTTTTGCAGAGGATCCGAGTTTGGTTCCCAACACCTATGTCAAGTGGTTCAAAACAACCTGTAACTCCAGTTCTAAGGGCTCTGACGCCCTCTTCTGGCCTTTGCAGGTAACGGCACTCATAGGCACATACCCACAATACAAACACACAGGCATAATTAAAAGCAAAAACAAATCTCAAAGTAGCTAAGTATTAGAATCTATTTAGAAGACTACTTGACTCAAGTCAATGTATAGCCCCTGCTATTGCTATTATTATTGTTATTCTTGACATTGATGTTATTATTACTGTAATTGTTCTTATTACTGATATCATTACTACTGTTAGCATTTGTGTTACTCTGATATTTCACACACTGTTATGTTATGATCTAAATATGAAATACTCCTGCACAGGCTTATGTGTTGAATATCTGGTTCCCAACTGGTGGCACTATCTTGGGAGGTTCTAGAACCTTTAGGAGGTAGCTTTTAGTTGGAAAAAATAGGTTCTGGGGCCTGTCTCTGAAGGTGATACCTGGTCTTCAGTTCTGTACTTGAAGAAGTAGTGAAGAACTCCATGAAGTGAAGAACTCCCCCCACCACCAAACCTTATTCCTGTCACTGAGGAGTTCTACCTAAGCACATGGAGCCAAACAATTTAGGGAACCCTCTAAAGCCATGATAATTTTTAATCTAAAGCCTAATAAGTAATTTTTCCCTTAGTTATGCTGTGTATTTTGATCATAGCAATGCAAAGATAACTAACACAAGCATCAAAGACATTTCATCTGAATGTCATTTAAATCTCATAATCCAGCACAGGAACAGGTGCCTATTATTATTTTCCTCTCGAGATGAGGAAACTGGGCTCAGAAAGATGGAGGGATGTGCCTTAAGATGTACTGAGCCTGCTGCTGAGTCTGTATGCTTGTCCACTTGGCCTACCTGGAAAGGCTTCACTACTACCTAACAGTTCTTCCATTATCCATGCACAGCGGGGATGGGAAGTTTTATTCCTCTACTTAATGCATGGCCGATAAGGACCAGGTGAGTTAAGTAGCTTCCAGAAGGGCCTGCCTCCTCTGAGCTAAACTGCTTTCCAGCTAGCTGATCAGAACTGCTCTTCAAAATCACAGTTTAACCATTTGTTGTTCTGTGCATGGAAGTAGCTTGCCCCCCTAGGACACCCCACTTGGTGCTGCCACAGTGATTAATAAAGATCTTCTGTGTTCACGTGAATCCTCTCAGTCAAGGCCTCGAAGTGCTTTGCAGACATTAATTAAGATTTGTGGTGGTGACTCAGCTAGGTGGTAGCCCTAGGCTTACTCTCTGTCTTCAGCTGGTGCAAAAAGAGAACAAATCACTCCCTCAGCAAACCATGGCCTTCTGACCAGTCAGACCCAGTTGGCATTCCCCATTCTTGGTCATGATGGTTTGCAAAGTAGACTTCCTTCTTGTCTTTCACTCGTACAGTAACCAGTCCTATCCGAGTCACAACCATGCCAACAGCCCTAACTGGTGTCCAGTGCATTTTGGGGGCTGACCTAGCGCCAGGTCTATGCCCACTAGCATGTTTAGGCCAAATGCATCTGTCCACTGGGGTCACTGGTGTCAACCCATCCCTGAAACACTATCTGCACCTGCCCCCTCTTCTTCCCTCATCCTCAGATCCGTCCTCCCTCACCTTCTGCTTACTTAACGTGGCTCTGGATTCTTAACTCAGAATAAAGCACTTAACCCTCTGTCTCAAGATGTAGAGAGTCCCAAAAGAGACAGAGGCTATGGTCACAGGTGTGCTTCAACATGATAGGACAAGAAAATATACATGTGGGACGAAGGCTGGGAAGGCAGAGGCAGTGGGGCCTGACGATAAGACTGGGAAGCAGAAATGGGCTTCCAACTGAGCTATGGCAATGAAGCAGAGAGAAGAGATTTTAATTTAGAAAGGAGATCTGCAGGACTTGGTGATTATATGGACGTAAACCAATAGAGCTTTTTATTTTCTGACCATCAGGCAGATACAATCTGCTTTAGGAAGCAGAGCCAGGTGATCTCTGTGAGTTCAAGAACAGCCTGTTCTAGATAGCAAGTTCCAGGACAGCCAGAGTTATATTACACAATGAAATCTTGTCTTAAAACAAACATCAAAACAAAAAACAAAAAACCTTGGCAGTGATACACAGTTATAATTCCAGCACTCAGGAGATGGAGGCGGAGGACTGGAAATTCAAGGTCAGTCTTGTTGAGAATCCAATTTGAGACCAGTCTGGGTCTCAATACATGAGACCCTGTGAAAATTAAATAAACAAAAGTTGAGGTTTCCAGCCCCTGAGATGGTAAGATGAAAATCCTCTCAGCACCATTCAACCCCAGCACAATTCTCAGCACAAGGAGGAATTTATTTATGCTAGAAAGGAGGTTTATTTTAATTTTCACAGAACTAGAATTGACTTCTCCCTTTCCCCAGAACCATGGAAGCCACATATGTTGGGCCAGGTGCTAAGAGCCAGATTGGGGGATAGACCTGAAAGTTAGGAGCTGAAAAAGTGTGCAGGAGAAAAAAGAAGACAAGGCTCAGAGAAGAAAATGCATTTGCTGTTGAAAGAAACACAGGGCCCAGCTGTTTGAGGCACTAGCCAGGGGGAGAAACTGCAGAGAGGACGCTGACCTCTTGCTCAGGAGTTCCTTGAGGTCTGCTAATGCTGAGGGCTTGAGAATAAAGGAAGAGAATCGTTTCTCCTTGGCCACAGATCTGAGAGGGCTGATACTATCCTATACATGCACATGCATCCTCTTCACTCTGACCTCCAGGGAGATTTCTCAGGTATTACCAGAGTCTGGCTGTCCAGCAATGGTTTCCCCATTGATGAGAAAGTTAAAGCAGAGGTCTTTAATGATCCCTTTAGTGAGAAGAACTGATTTCAGCCAGATGGTAGTGGTGTACATCTTTAATCCCAGTACTCAGGAGGCAGAAGCAGGCATATATATATATGGACTTAACTTCTTCACCATTGTCCCTTGTGCATGACTCTACCCTGCCTCCTAGGATCTTAGTTAGAATCATTGATAGAGGGCTTTACTCTGGTGTTCAAAGTTATTAGTTCATTGATTTTCACAATAACTCATGAGCAGGTACTGAGAGCTCCCCAGTCTACTGCTGAAAGAAACAGGCTTATCAAGGTAAAGTGGTTGGTTTAAGTTAACATGAGGGCCAAGTCTTTGATTCAGGTTTTCTGTCCTCCTCTCATCTTTTATGGCACAAAAGGGACTTCAAAGATCATCTGTTCACTCTATCCTGTGACTGTTCCACAAAGCTCAAGAGTTTACTAGGGCTTCTGCAGAACATTACCAGCAAACAGGGTTTGGCCTTTCCCCCTGGGGTCTTATTCTTATTCCTTAGATCTCCGCTTCTGACTTAGTCAAGGGACCTTGGACCAACTCATTGTTTACCTACTGGCAGGTATTTTCTGAACATGACATTCTTGTATGGGCCAGGTTCCCCGAGCATGGAAGAAGCGTGGTAAAAATAAAGATACCCCCTGGAGGCCTATCAGGCAGCTCTGGAGCCTGAAAGTGGCCGAAGTGTGCTGGAGGAATTGATGGGAAGATGTCAGGCCACAACAAGTCTCAAGGTTAGCCCTAAGCTTTTTTGGAGTACTGATGGTATTGCAAGGAGATGAAGAGGAATGAACTGCAGGGTAGGAGGCTAGTAGGTATATGGGCAAGCCAGACCAGGTTAGAACTAGGTGGTGGCAACACAGAGAACAAGCATTTCCACTGCCAGAGAAGTAGAGGAACTATCCAGAAGAGAGAACCTTGTACTCTGCTGCAGGGAAGTCAGTCAAACACACGTACTTCCAGCTTCTACCACAGCCTGTCAATGTGAAGGTGCTTAGGGGTACTGAGTGGGTGGATTTAACTAGCAGGGATCTCTGATGTTGATTGTGGGCCATATTTTCCTCAAGAAAAATAAATTTAAGACAGAACAAATGTAATAATATAATAGAGGCTCGGTAGATCCTCTTAACTATTGCAGTAATAATCCTGTTTCATGTTTGCAAAGACATAGCTCAGTTCAAAATAAAATCTTCACATGGGTTAGAACATTTGCCCAGCATCTACCCAGGCTACATGGATGTCAGACATGAGTATAGCACCAGGGAAGTGAATATTGATTTGATAACCCCGTTTGATCTTTGACAACCCCATGGGCTATGCCATTATAAAGACTGAACACAAAGAAAAAGTGGCATACTGTCTGACCCAGGTCATGCTGACAACCAGTTCCTGGCTATGCCTAGAAGCTTCTGAGAGTCTCCCCCAGGGCAGCCTGAAGCTGATCCCTGCTTGGTCTGGTAACTCATCCCTACAACTTGGCCCCTATACAAGGAACTCATTGATGGAAGTTGCCAGTAGTGACTGCTGAATATTTGAGAGAGACATGCTTCAAAAAGCTGTGAAACAATGAAAAGCTCTTAACAATTGATTTATAATCAATATGATGGAGACAGAAGCGTTCAGAATAGAAATATCCCCAAGAGGCCGAGGGACATGGCTACTTCCTCATTGCTGTTTCCATCAGCATGTTCTCGCTCCATCCTGACCATATGCACATACTTAAATCTTCCATCCAGACTTAGCATCAACCCAGGCTGCTGGAGTTTATTAATAACAGAAACAGCAGTAATAATCATGTTTAGAGATAATCATGCTTATCTCTGTCAGATACTTTAAATATTTTTATTTTGTCCTCCCATCGGTTCACATGATGACACAATTATTCCCACTTTATAGGTGAGGAGGCTGAGGAATCCTGGGTTCACTCAACAACCAAATTTCAAAGCCAAGATTGGATGGAGAATTGAAAATGACTGGGGTTGGGGGTGTTGATACACTGTGGGAGCTGAGACATTAAATCAGAGAAAGGAAAGAGAGGTGTGGGCAGGACAGAATAGAGAAGGAGGGCTTAGAAAGTGGGGGCGGGCATAAAGTGGGTTCATTTGAGGATCCCTGTTTTCCCCAGGCTCAAAACCCAAAAATACAATGGAAAGACAAGGCTTTCAAGGAGGGAAGTCAAGGCCCCAGAGGGAATCACTGCCAGTCCCTCTGCCAGGTTCCGAGTTTCCTACATGCCATTCCCGTTTTTGCTTTGGTGCATCCGAGTAGCCTGTGTCTCATCCCAAGAGCAAGAAAATAAACATCACTGTGGAAACAAACTCACTTGACTTCACTTATAGCAGCTAACAGCCCAAGATTTTCCATCTTGAAGGCCCTTCTGCTTCTTTGAACATTCATTGCCCAGGAAGATTTGGCCGTGGGATAAAAAGCACTAGGAGGCAGCAGGCAATAAACTGTGATCGGAAAGACCTGGACTAGTGCTTGATAGGTCTGTCAGAGGCAACACTTCCAGTATAACAACAGCATTGTGGCTGCACTCGGGTTTGAAGATTGAATACATTTCCCTCTCCTGTCCCTGCAGCTCTACAGGGAAGCGGGTACAACAGCAGAAGGGTCTGGCTAGCTAGCTCCAGAAAGGACTTGTTGCTTGGACTTTCAAAGGGGAGCAGGGATTATCCTTTTGTCCCTAGATGATCATCTGAGCTTTAAAGGTCAGGTCAGGAGGTAAACAGGAAACATAGTCATAGAGAGCAAAGGGTTTCCAGGAAGTCATGTTGGGAAATGATATCTAATCCCTGCTTTTTAGAACCTGATTATGGAGAAAATAGAGTGAGCTCGATTGTTTTTACAAAAGGAGGTCTCCATGTTATAGAAGGAAAAGAACTTAAAGTGGGGCCGGACATCTAGCAACAGTGTTGAGGAGGCCCTCTTTCCCCACTCTCTGCTACCAATATTTACTCTCTGCTGTGGTTTGAACACCTCCACCAACACTCATTTGAAATGTAACCCCCAAAGTGAAGGGAAGAAACTTGATCTAAATGAGATAAACCTTTGGGAGACAATTAAGATTAAATGAGGCCATAAGGATGGGGTCCTAATCCAACAGAGTATGGCTTTATAAGAAGAGAAACAGCCTAAACTAGAATTGTCTGTCTTGTATATGATATCTTATGCTGCCCATTCAGTACCAGAGAACTCTGGTATATAATACCAGTGAAGGCACTAAGACACCCCTCCTCCCTGCCATGCCAACCATAATTTCTCTTTATATCTAATAATTCATAGGAACATTTTTCAGAGGTAATGCATAAACTTCCATAAAAGCTAGTGTGGTTCCTCTCTGTGAATATTTGGTACCGATGCTTTTCTCTGCTTCCTACTCATTCTTTTTATTGACGGCAATGCTGGGGCTACGGGTTGTGATTCTGTGATGAGAATCAATTTCATAGATGTCAAGAAATTAAGAGGAGGATTAATTCAGACACCAAAACTGAGCATGGCAGCTACTTTGGGTCGAGTTCATATTTTATTCCTGAATGGACTTCCCCCATCTGACTTCTCAGCCTTCATTCTGAGTTCTGTACTTTGAATGTGGGTATGTGTTTATGAGGAAGCCCTAAGCTAATCTTCAGTTTTGTTCCCCCAGCCCATTCTTCTATTATTGTAAAAACAATACAGAAGAGAATTTGGAAATATGTCCTATAGAACCCACATCCTTCTCATAGTGCGTACTCTGTTTGACCTCCCCCATCAGTTTGGGTCCATGTGTGTAATGGCTATACCAGGATATACTCTTTATGGTCTATTTACTCAATTAATGTTAGATGTGTCTCCATTCAGCCTTTGAGTCTTCGAGAGCATCATTTCCAGTGGCTGCAGAATATTGTGTCGAGTGGACAGACATGCATTATTTAATCATTTGCCTTCTGTGCATATTATTGCTGGAAGCCAGGTCATCTGACCCGATTTTGGCTCATAATGCACATTTGCCAGTCCCAGTACAGGGAGGGAGCATTTATTCATAAAACATTTACTAACTGCCAGCCAAAAGCAAAGCACTGTACCAGTGAGAAGATGGGTTTGAGGGAGTAAGTAAGAAATGTGGTCTGTAGTACTCCGTTCCTTGAGTGGCTGCCTGTGGCAAGGAGGCAGGTCCCAGGTCTCACCTAATATGGAAGACTGACAGGGCTGCTGATTCCCAAGGAAGTTATTGCAGACCTGTTTTGTTTGTTTGTTTGTTTGTTTGTTTGTTTTAATGAAAATAGGCTCTTGGGTAATTGAGACTTATCTTTTAGACATTAGACATTTATCTGTTACTGATGATAAAGCAATAACGTTTGAAAGTAATTTAATTAAAATTATTAAGCAGATTCTTGAGATTTTTCTATAGTTACAATGATTATAATAAAAATTAGTGCCTTTGGATGCTTCCTGAAAGGGGAAGGGACTTGGAGCTGTCTTGATGGGAGTTTGTACAAAACCTGGGCCTTTCCTCCACATAGATTCTCAATCATCACATACAGAAAGAGGTTAGGGTGGGGAGACCAGAAACTACTGTTGATGTAAGAATAATACCCGCTGTTTACTGAGCTCCTGCAGCAAGACAGCCACTGTAGCAGGCACTTTTCTAAGAAATATGACTTTCGTGTTGAGTCTTTTATGGTAGGTACTATTTTCTCCATGTTTAAGGAGGAGGCTGTGAATTAGAAAAGTCAAGCTACTTGCTAGAGGTTTCTTAGCAACATCTCTTCCCTGAAACCAGATAACTGTATAGGATTTCATGAAACCATTTTCCCATATAGTGGTCTCATGAATATTTTGCCTTTCAAACAAAAATGCTTAACTGGATAACAATCCAGATCTAGGAAAGAGAAATTATATATGATAATTTTAGAAAGCTCTCAAAGTCATTTGCATTCCAATGAGAATGTGTACTTTGAGTTGAAATTCATAAGAATATATGTTTAGCATTAGTAAAGTTTATTTTTGCCCTTTCAAGAGAGACTGTACCTTGTAGTTATAAAAGCCTTTGAATTAACATGCCTTATCAGTTGAACTAAGTCCTCATTCATTTTACTGGTAGATGAAAAACCCTTAGCGTGTATTTACAGACTTAGTGTTCTGCCCTGAAAAGTCAGGAGGCCAGACCAGAAACTACTGACCATCGAATCTCAGCAGTGAGGCAGAGTCTATCGTTTGAACTGGCAGCTGGATGAGTATGGTCGGCAGAAGGAAACTCAAGGAGTCTCTCCCGTGCTGGGGCAGTGTTTGAGATTCAGCTCTGCTGCTTTTCTTGATTACTTCAGTAACCTAGTTCATATAATCATGCAAGTTAGAGAGAGCCATAGGTTTCATTTTTGGATGGCATGAGTGGGCGATGATTTATTCTGATTCATTCGTGGGAACTTTCTTTTCCATCTGACTGGGAATGCCTAAATGTTCTCATTACCACCCACGGGGGCATCCCTGTCTCACACTCAGTCCTTCCCTTTTCCTCACCATCAGGTCCTCAAAGAGACCTGTCTACAGGCATGTCCAACCCTGACCGTCTGCCGGTATTGTTCAATCTACAGGCTGATGTGTAAACACGCATGAAGTTCTGTTTGGGGCTGTAGTTAAATCAGGATTCCTTAGTATAGAAAGAGGAGCTACATCCCTGTATAAGTATAGTTGAGGTCATCTGGAGCACAGGCATGTCTTACTTTAGAAAAGTGCTATTTGAGCTACTACTGTGCAGGGTACAGGGTGGAAAAGGTATGCTATGGCATGAGAATGAAGTTGGGGAAATGAAGTATCCAGGGCAAAGAAAACAGCATTCCAAACAGAGAGTGACCCCAGAGGGCCTGGTCCTGCCTAGACTGTTGTGAAAATTAGCCTGCCCAAACTTCTATCTGGTACCCTATTTGTTACATCTTGCCAAATCTTCCATGAATATATTCCCTCAAATACTGAAAATTATAACCTTATGCTATGAGAGTAAGTCTTCTTCCATTTTTGTATATTCTTTTTCGTTAATTTTTAAAGTCATAGTATATTGTATGAACATTGGAAGAAAATGTGGAAAGATATAAATATCTCAATTCTAATCTTCCAGACACACCAGATGTTAATTTTGCTATATTTTCTTTCAGGGGCTCTTTAGTGGTTTAGGGTTTTTAAATGCACTGTATGTAATAATTACACTGTATGTAAAAATGCACACTAAATTTAGCTTTCAGATTACAAGCATCAATCTCTTGAAACATGGCAAAAATCATTCCTACCACATCAAACTCTGTACCACCTTTTAATTCCCTCTTAATTATACCACTGCTTTCTATTTTCATGTATGTTTTGGCTACTTGATGTCAGACTCTCAGAGTAGTATGTAAATTTATACCCACAACTGTCTGTTGGCCAGCTTCTTGTATTTCTTGTGGCAGATTTTTGCCTCGCATATTTTGATGTTAAGGTACTGAGTGTACAAATGTTCAGAACAGCTATGCCTTCACAATTGCTTCTGTGAATATGAAATTACCCTTTTATCTTGCTTGACGTTGCTTATTGCCTTAAATTGTGCTTTGTCTGATCCAGCCACTCACACTTTTCTTTTGTTTGCATTTATTTGCTATAGCTCTGCCTATCCTGTGCTGCTGTTTTATTTCAGGTGAGTCTCTTGTATTAATTTAATATGGGGACCTTTGTCTTCCCCCAGGGGAGTGTTAAATGCTAACACCAATTGTTGTAACCACTCTGTGTAGCTCCCTGCCAGCGTGTTTTGTGTTTCTTGCATTTCCTTTCTTTTGTGACTTTTGAGCCATAGCTGGTGATTTCTTCTTTTCTTTTCTGCAGTGATGTGGAAGGGAGACATCTTGTTTCTCACTCCACTGATCTGCCTTCTGTTGCCTCCTATGAGTGTTTTAATTTGTTTCTGTTCCGCTTCTAAGCAGCTTGACTTATTTCAGTCTGCCCTTCTCATTGGGATAGAAAGGTTCTAAAGACTTGATGCTGAGTTTTGTTTACTGACTCCAGGAAGGAGTTGTATGTCTGGAGCAGGATAGAACAAGTCACTTCCAGTGCCCTCATTGCTTCTTGAGAGATGAGGGATACCAAACCCTCTCTAGAAGGTGTATTCATCTGACAACAGTGGGCACTGGCACCGTGTGTGTGGGAGCCCTTCCTGCAGGCTCTTCTGGCCCTCGAGTGGAAAAAGTAGCCTGAGGAGTTTTCATCTCGGCTGGCAGAGATGATCTCTGTCAGGAAGAGGGTCTCAGGCCAGAGGAACAGAGGGAGGTTATGTAGGGGACCTGATGATTTTTGCCTAGATAGGCAGTGCAGGACTTATCAGTGTCAGGTATGACATTTCCTGGGTACACAAATTATTTTAAAAAGTCCTCTTAATGACTTGTAAATGGAATTACAGTGAGAGATTTTCTGGTATTTCCACTTGTCTTTTGTCTTTGCAAGGTAGTACTCTAGTGTACAGCATATTAAAACTCTCTACAGTGCAGTTACCAGCCTTAAATGGTTTGTTTAAATTTCAACACTGGCGCTGTTTAATTTATTCAAATGGCTGCTCTTCTGTATCCCCTATCACAGTGTTGATTGTGGAATGGCCACTGCCACACCCACAGACAGGGCCTGAGATCTACAAAAAGCAGGCAGGCTAGCTGAGTTGGAACAACCTGCTTCATGCACTAGAAGGTTTTTAGAGGAAATATAAATTAGGCAGCTCTGACTTCTAGGGACCCTGAGCAGCAGGGCTTGGGGCTGAACTGCCATTATTGATCCTGTTTGACTGAGTCCAGGTTTTCCTAAGAATGTTCTCAGAGATAGGTGATATGCCAGAGATCTGCTGGTGAGAAGAGAGAGGATAGCCCATGGTGGTTAGTGCTGTAGTAGGCCAGTATGACTTTCTGATAGGGATGATGAAGGCAAGTAGCACCCCAGGAGAGTGTACTTCCACTGGACTTCACAGGCTAATGTCTCATAATACAGAGTTTCTCTGGAACCAGAGTCTTGGCTAGGATCCATTGGAACATTTTAGCCAAAATTAAGAGGTAATATCACTAGGGTCTAGACAAGCAGGAGTCAAGGAAGTTTGGGGGCTGGCACAAAGACAGGCTTCATGATGCTCCAGCCTACGTGGTCAGGATGACCATTGCCAAGCCCTCAGAACACCAGATTAGGAAACTGAGGTCTAAAGATGTAGATGATATATCCAAAGTCACTCAATAAATCCACCCAAATGTCTTACCCTATCCTAATGTATGTCAATGTGCTGGTGTGAACTCTCTAACTCAGGTTTTAATACCTAGACCCAACACATGAGTATGTGTATATGTGTTCCCCACAGTAGAATTAGCTGGTGTGAACTCTCTAACTCAGGTTTTAACACCTAGACCCAACACATGAGTGTGTGTATATGTGTTTCCCACAGTAGAATTAGCTGGTGTGAACTCTCTAACTCAGGTTTTAATACCTAGACCCAACACATGAGTGTGTGTATGGTAATGTGCTCCCCACAGTAGAATTAGCTGGTGTGAACTCTCTAACTCAGGTTTTAACACCTAGACCCAACACATGAGTGTGTGTATATGTGCTCCCCACAGTAGAATTAGCTGGTATGAACTCTCTAACTCAGGTTTTAACACCTAGACCCAACACATGAGTGTGTGTATATGTGCTCCCCACAGTAGAATTAGCTGGTGTGAACTCTCTAACTCAGGTTTTAACACCTAGACCCAACACATGAGTGTGTGTATATGTGCTCCCCACAGTAGAATTAGCTGCTGCTCTACTCTCTGCTCATCTCTCATCTTGCTACAGTATAATTGTTTCTGTCTGTCCCTGCAGGACTGAGTACCCAAGAGCAGCACTATGGGCTGTGCTCTATACACAATCAGCACACAATGGATTTTGTCTTTTAAAAGTTGGTGAAATAAGCCAGGAGGTGGTGGTGCACGTCTTTAATTACAGCACTCAGGAGTCAGAGGCAGGCAGATCTCTAGATTGCCTAGATTTAAAACTAGAGCTATATCCAGTGACTTTGAGTCACTGGGGGAATCTGGGTTCCCTGGAAGAGCAGCCAGAGCTCTTAACTGCTGAACCATCTTTCTAGCCACTAAAATTATATACTTTGTATGTAGGCTTCCAAACTTTAAAACTATGGCCACTCAGATTCCTTTGCTTTGTGCTGCCCCTTGCGATAAATTTGAGGCCAGCCTGGTCTGTAGAATAAGTTTCAGGACATTCAGGGCTAAACAGAGAGAAACTGTCTTAAAAAAAAAAAGTTGGTGAATTTACAACCCTGCACTCATGCATAGATTACCATGGCTTGGTTCTATTAAATATGTAATCTCTTTACAATGGAAATGTTAATTGCCTTGATTTGATTATTATAAATTATAAGCATATATCAAATTATCATACTGTACCTCATAAATATGTATACTGTGTCAATTAAAATAATGATGTTTTCTTAAAAATCAATTATTTTGAAATTATGTTCTTTTTAAAAAAATTATTTATTTTTATATGTATAGATGTTTTGCCTGTGTTTGTCTGTGTATGCCTGTTGTCCATAGAGACCAGAAAAGGGCATTGGATGCCCTGGAACTAGAGCTATGGATAACTTTGAGTCACTGGGGGAATCTGGGTTCCCTGGAAGAGCAGCCAGAGCTCTTAACTGCTGAACCATCTTTCTAGCCACTAAAATTATATACTTTGTATGTAGGCTTCCAAACTTTAAAACTATGGCCACTCAGATTCCTTTGCTTTGTGCTGCCCCTTGCGATAAATGCTTTAATTGTAGGGCAAAGAGTCTTCAGGGCACACATGTTCCTCCCAGAGTTCTGGAGACAGAGGCAGGTAGACATCTTTGAGTTCGGTGCTGGCTTGTTCTGTATAACAAGTTCTAGTCAGGGCTATACAATGAGGCACATGTCTCAAAAAATCAAAAAGAATTGACTAACTCACATAAGCCAGAGACTGTCTGATTTATTTCTATTTCTTCTGTGTCTAGCATTAGAAAAGGAATACAATAGGAACCAGGTATGTGAGTAAACTGTGAATACTTGCTGAGAGCATCTACTGTGTGCCAGTCTGTATGCTCAAGGCTGATCATAGGAACCTCTAAGATGAAGTCACTATAAACCCAACTTTCCAATGCCCAGCCATTGCAAATGTGCATGCCTTTGTTAGTCAGATGATTTCTCAGTCTGGTTTTCTTCATCAGAAACTGTCATTTAATCTTGTAGCATATCCTGGTAGACATGGTTGCTGGAGTCAATGCCCTGACAAGTCTATAACATTCTATCATTCAGTGTTTGTCATTTCTCATGAGTGAAACATTTGTAAATGCTAGTTGGTCCTGTCAATGGACAACTTGAAAAAAATCTTTGTGACCTTGCCTATCCTCTACTTGGCCTTTTAATACTGTAGAAAATGTTTGGAAGCCTAGCATGACTTATCAAAGAAAAGTGAGACACCATGATCTCTTTCAGTGTCTGTCATCTTGTACATCAAACTCCTCTTTGACTCACCAAGGGATTCTCTCATAGCTGCAGAAGCTGCTCCCCACTGCACTTCTTGTATCGTCCACAGAGCTGCAGGTGCCTCTTGGAAGAAATGTCACGTTCCTACCCCTTTCCTTTCTAGCCTTTGCTTTTCATTGTCATTAAAAGCACAGCCAGGGAGAGAAATCTGGTGCAGATTGTGACTGCAACCATTTCTGATTTTCCTTCTAACCAGCCAAAAGAGGATAAGATTTGGTTTTCAACCCTGCTGCCTATAGAAAAATAAGCAGAATAAATTTAAGATGGCAAGTCCCGAAAAATCTCCTTTTGTGAAACAAGCTCTCTGCACAGGAAGAGTTGCTGATGATGGGCACTCACTCAGAAAGGACTCTGTGATTTGCAGTGACCTTGCCTTAGGTCCTCCACGTAGGAGCAACCACTCTGGGAGGCAACCATTTGGAGATGTCACTGGGGAATCATGAAGCAAATGACAAAACTGCCTGTCTTCTTGAGCAGAAGCAAAGGTCTCAGCCCAGGACACAGACCTTTTGCCTTCTGCCTCACAGAGAAGGCCTCTCTCTCCCAGGCTTTATGTTTGAGGTTGGGTACCACAGCTGCTCGAGGCATCTGTGCTTTTTGGCAGTCTCTGCTGCCTGTCACATGACACAGCCAGCAGCCCTTGCAGCAGACCACCTATCCTGCAGGAGCTTTTGTGAAGACCAAATGAGGTAGCATAAGCTGGATGTGGTAGAATATGCCTGGAATCTTAGCATTTGGGAAGTGGGATGAAGAGTTTAGAGTCAGCCTTAGTTATGTAACAAGTCAGCTGAAGCTACATGAGACCCTATCTCAAAAGAAGAAAAAACGGAGGGGAAAAAAAAGGAAGGAAAGAGGCCATGTGAATTCTTTGGCAACTGAAGAGCACTAGTAGGAAAGTTGGCTGTATCTGTTTTTACCATCACAAGTTCTGGCCTTGGATTCATGCACTCAGCACTGCCACAAAATGAGAGCATCCAGTGAGATGCTCCAAGCAAGCAGCTTTGTGTCGTATGCTCCTTTGCCTAGGAATAGGTTTGGTTCTTCAGTAGCTACTTTTCCTGTTGCTGTGACAAAGTACCCAACAAGAAACAACTTAAGAAAAGAAAGGGGTCTGCAAGATGGTTCACTGGGTAAAGACTCCTAACAATGCAATTGTTGTCTCCAGGGACCATAAAGTGGAGGAAGATCTCTCAAAACTCTCAAAAGTTGTCCTTTGATTTCCATTTGCCAGCTATAGCATGGATGGACACACACACACACACACACACACACACACACACCACATTTTAAAATGTATTTAAAAGCATATTTTTATATATTAAAAACAATTAGGGAAGGGTTTATTTTGGTTCATAGTTGAAAGTATGAAAGTATGGTCTATCATGTAGGAAGCCATGGCAGCAGGAGCTTAAGGTAGTTTGGTCACATGTATCTGTTAGGAGTTAAGAAGCAGAGAGAGGGCTGGAGAGATGGCTCAGTGGTTAAGAGCACTGACTTCTCTTCTGAAGGTCCTGAGTTCAAATCCCAGCAACCACAGGTTGGCTTACAACCATCTGAGATCTGACGCCCCATTGTGGTGCATCTGAAGACAGCTACAATGTACTTACATATAACAATAAATAAATCTTTAAAGAAGAAGAAGAAGAAGAAGAAGAAGAAGAAGAAGAAGAAGAAGAAGAAGAAGAAGAAGAAGAAGAAGAAGAAGAAGAAGAAAGAAAGGAATGTAGTGTTCAGCTAATTCTCTCTTTCAGGACCCTAGCCCATGGATGGTGCTTTCCATAGTTAAGAGGGTATTAACCCAGCCCATGATTGGCATTCTTATTATTGTCTACTTGATCACAGCTTTTCTGTTCCCACTCCAGCCTTTCCTATTGCACTGACCCTCAATCACCAAACAAAAGATCGCTCTACAAACTAACCACAAAGAATCTCTTCCCTCCTTCAAACAGTTTTGGGTTCCTCTGACATCGAACTAGAGAGGCCATGATCACTGGTTAAGATCAGGTTCTGCAGTGTGATGGTCTGGGTAGGGTCCTGGTTATGCCTCTTACTGACTGCATGACCTTGGGCAAGTTACTTAAAAATCCCTGAACATTGCTTTTCTCAGCTTTAAATACAGATATAATGGCTGTTTTACACACAGTGCTTGAGCCACTGTAAGCCTTGATAAAGGAGGGATAGTATTATCCTAAGGCATTGTTTGTATGTTGCCATAATTTTCAGGACAAGGCAGGGAAGCTTTGTTTTATTGTACTAAATGAGAAAAATGAGGCAGAAAGGTTAAAACTCAGGTTGGGGTGAAAACTCAATTGGTAAAGGGCTTGCCTTGCAAGCCTGGGACCTGAGTTATACCTCCATGGACCCAAATTTTAAAAGGTGGGCATGGATCCCTAGGACTCACAGGCTAGTCAGTCTAGCCTACTAGGCAAGTACCAGGCCAATGGTAGAAGCTATGTCAAAACCCAAGATGGACAGCATCTGAGGAAAAGTAGCTAAGGTTGTCCTTTGACCTCTGCACACATGTATACACACACACACACACACACACATACACACAGTTAAAACACATTTGCTCATTTGCATAAAGCCACATATTTGGTGATGAAAATTAGATTTAAGATGAAGTCTGTAATGGAATCCACATCCTTCTCACTGCTATAGCCAATTTGCATTAATGTAGCCTTGTGGTTACTTCAGTTTTTGTTCCTTGGTTTACTTTGTATGTGGGCCCTTCTCCTTCCCATTCAGAAAACATGCATTTTAAGACCTGACTGTCCCCTAAATTTAGCATCAACAATTGGTCCCTGTAAGTTAGGGACCTTCCAACAGAACTACGGGAGAGCTTGTCCCCAGGCTCTTCCACCTGGATCAACCAATCACATGTTAGCCTGTGAAATCTGACATCCACAGACTTTCTGTGAGACCAGTCTGAAAATTTGCTCTATAGTCCAATGTTCTCTATTTTCACATATATTCATTCCTTTCCTCCCTCCCTTCCCTAACACACCCCTGTCTGTCTTCCTTCCTTCCTTCTTTCTTTCCTTCCTTTCTTTCTTTGTTTCTTTCTGGTTTTTATTTTTTAGATAGTTTTAAACTGTAGCTCAGACTGGCCTGGAACTCATGGCCATTCTCATGTATCAAGTGCTGTGTTTACAGGTGTGGGTCACCGCATCAGAATCACTTGTTATTTATTTGGTCCAGGTGAATTTTCAGAAGACTAAATGGTCAAGGACAGTAACAGTAGTGAATAGAGATGTAGCTTGCTCCAGGGTGAAAGGAGCTAGTTCTGGAGTTCTGGAATCAAGTTTTTTTCCTCCCTGCTGCTTCTCCCTTCTTTTTAAAGCAAAACTGCATGTTATATATTCCTAAACAACCATGGTGATCATGCTAGAATTTCAAGATAAATGTAATGGAGAACAATGCCCATTTGCCACCTGCCTCATCATCCCAGAGAAAGACCTCATTAGACCAAAGAACATAAAATTGGGTAGTGTATATTCAAAGATACTAAGATCCTATGTTTTGGCACACTTAATCTGGTGAGCCTGTCCTTCTCTCAGGCACCTCAGAGACTGAGAAAGGATGGGGAATAAAGCAATGCAATTGTTAAAAAGGCTCTGGAGATTCTGAATAGAAGCCTCTCTAAGAACCAAGAGTTTGCCATTAAGAACAGCAGAAGTCCCACTCAGCAATAGCTACCACTGTGGAGTGCCTTCTGTGCACCTGGGTTTTCATTTATATTGTCTAATTTTCTCCTCAGCACACTTCCAAGAGAGCTGCAACTATCTCCATTTTACAGAAGAGGGATCAAGATGCTTGCCAAGGCCAAGAACAAAGCAGAACGGCAGTGATCTTGGGTATATTTGATTCTTGTCCAGGAATTCCCCCCCCCCCCCGAGCACAAAGCTCTTATTCCCCCTGAGGAGCCCTAGAGACCAAGAGAGTTAGAGTCATCTGGTACAGGCATCCTAATCATCCTCTTCCTCAACTCATTAACAGAAGTCAAGATACGTACATAATGTGGTTAGCTAATCTGTTTATTTACTGCGTGCCTATGGAAATGACTTGAAAATTTTCCTCAGTACCATCAGCCACCAGAAAACAGGGGCTAATCCTCAGTAACTCCTGAGTTATACTTGCAAACGTTTTCAATCTTGTTCTAATGACCAGTAAATCTTTGTATGATCTATCTGAAAAATCCCGGGCTTGCTTTTCTTTGGTTGTTCCTGGTTTTTAATATTTTATATGTCTCCATTATCAACAACAGTTAATATTTAGTTAATGTTAACTGTAGGTCAGAACTTACTGTTCTAAGTAATTTAATTCATAATCAAGGAGACAGGCTTTTAGTCCCTCATTTTATAAATGAGGATACAGAACTTTAAGGACACATAGCCTAAATGATAATCAGGAGTCAAACTCAGCCTAATTGGTTATAGAAATTACTTTTCTAAATATCCATTTACAAGGAAAATTTCCCTCCCATAATTAGCATAGCACTAATCCAGTACAAATATAACATGGCAATAAATGTAAATAATACATAATTATATTCACATGCACGCACACAAATATATAGATAGATGTAAATTTTCACAGTGCTGAGCACTGAACCGAGACTGAACTATATACTTACACTCAAATATATAGTTATAATTTAAAAAAAAATAGGGGGCTGGAGAGATAGCTTAGAGGTTTAGAGCACTGACTGCTCTTCTAGAGGTCCTGAGTTCAATTCCTAGCAACCACATGATAACTCACAACTATCTGTAATGGGATCTGATGTCCTATTCTGGTGTGTTTGAAGACAGCTACAGTTTACTCATATACGTAAAATAAAATTTAGATTTACTTACTTTTAGTTTATGTGTATTAATGTTTTGCCTGCATGCATGTATGGTTTGGTCCCCTGAAACTGGGTTACAGGTGGTCATGAGCCACCATGTGGGTGCTGGGAATCAAACCTGAGTCCTCTGCAAAAACAACAAGTGCTCTTAATTGCTGAGCTGTCTCTTCTAAAAGTTGCATTTGAAGAAGTAAAAAGAAGTCAAGTAGAATTAATTTTTATAGTATCTTTTATTTAATTCAATATATCAAAATATTTCAACCTGGTTACAACCCGTTCAGTAGCCAGCCAATGGTTACCATTGAATGACATAGATAAAAGCAGACTTTCTATTTTTTTCTATCTTTTTTCCTGTTTCAACTTTAAATTTGCTTTAGAAGTGGATCAAATAAGGCTATGCTAAAGGGAATATGCCCTTTGGATAATTTGATGAACAGAGCAGTAGTTTAAGACCATGGAAAGAATATGCATTGGGTATCAGGAAATATGTGTTTCATGACCCATCTTTGCCACCAACCATGAATGTGATCAGAGACTCCTTCAAATTCCTTTAGTTTCTGTCTTCATGATAAAGCAACAGCATAGTTTATGATACTTAAACTTACTTTCCATCTTTACAAAGTCCTGCTTGTAACAACACTCTTGAGAAGTTCAGCATCTGCATCCACTCAATATTTCTTTATGTCTGGACTTGTGCCAAGTTGGGGGTTGGGTTTCATGAGTCCAGATATGTACTTAGTACATTGCAGGCAGAGAAATATTCATAGAGTGATTATATACCTAGTCTTCCTTTGAGGGAACTTTGAGTTATTACCAGAATAATTATAATAGTCTTGGGAATTAATTATGTGTTTCCTTTTTTATATTGGATAAAAATCTTCATAGTATATGCTTTCTGGAGGATATTCCTGGGATTTAAAACTATTTACTGATCCTGTTAGCAAGGGGTGGTGCTCAGTCCTAGGCATGGCTGCCCAGAGACCTCCACAAATGGCTTCTTATTACATGCTGTTCTGATGCTGGGGAGAACTAAGACTCTAAATAAGAAAACAATCAAATCTGTCTGTGGTCCTATGAATCAGAGCAGACCCAGATGGGAAGCCAAATCTGTGGCTGCCAAATGCCCTCAGGAACCACACTTCATGTCAGAGCTCTGTAAAGCCCCAGCATGTATCGAAAAGGAATCACTTAGAAATGGGATGGAGACCTAGCTTGATGAAAAGCATTTCATTAAGAGAATACGCTTGCTATTTCTGAGTGATATGCAATTCAAAGCCTAGGGGGAAGAGAAAAGACAAGTCTATTCCTTTTTACCCACTTTAAACATCTAATGCTACAGTTACCAAATGGGGAGTTCCTGGGCACAAGGCCCTATGTGTGTAGAAAGATGGGGGACAGTTGAAACTGTCACCCTAAGAAAACTAGAGCCTGTGGCAGTAAGTTCACCATTCCAAGCTGTCCACTTCCAGGAGTCTTGCAGCCACATATGAAAGCAGAACATTGGCTGTGATGATGTGAGAACAGGAACATGCTGTTTCCCCAAGACTGGCTGAGCAAGGTCCACAACAGTGAGAAGTTTTATGTAGGTGTTAAGAACTTTGATGTGAAAATCTGAGAATGGGAATAGATGAAAGGAGTCTCCTAACAATATCCCTGTTTTGTCAGCTCCAAATGCACTTGGTGTTTAAAAAACAAAAAACAAAACAAAAAAAAAACCATCAAATGTGCTCTTTTTCCCTCCTTCCTTTCTTAAAAAAATCCACTTTATTGCTAACCAGACTTAAATTCCTCTGAAATATTTCCATTCTAGAAAGAAAACCTTGCATTATGACATTGTCTTCTTTGGTAACCAGGTTCAAGCAACAAACCTTACCAGAATAAGACAAAGAATGGCCATATACTTGCTGAACTGGAAAGCACTCTGTGGCTTGTGTTTGAATGTTAGTTCATCCCTAACTTCATTCCTCCTAATTTAGATACATCTTTACATAGGACAGTCTAATACTTCAATTTTTGCTTCTGCAGTAGGAAAAAGGATAGATTGGGAGTTTACTAGAATCGATGGAACCTAAACTCTGCCCCTTCTGAATGACCTCGGATAAGCCCCTTTGCTCTTAAAGCTTTGTTCATCTTGAAAGTGGGAATAACACCAGCACCTACTTCATAGGACTTTCAGGATTAAATGCACTTTTGCATGCAGACAGCCTGATTTAGAAAATGTATTATTAGCTTGTAATTCTTTAAATAGGGATGCTGATGGGCTTATTCAAAACCATGCAACGAAAACATCTACATGTCTGTTTTCTCCCATTCTCTTCTGTGATCAACGATAGGGAAATCCTTTAAGATGCTATGGCTCTCGGCTCTGTTCTATTCCTGACTCTTTGCAGCTTGCAGGCAGAGGCCTGTTTTCCAGAACCTTGGATAGATCCAAGCCTTCCCTGCTCTGCCAGTCTGCTACTCAGGAGCTGGTAGTTGGAGAAGGGGCTACCCCAATGTGGCACAATCTTTTTCAGAAAGGCTGTGTTAAAGCAGAGACACTCCCAACATGAATACTGCCACGCACATGCACACCGACGCTGTCATTCATGCTCAGCCCTTCAACATGGCCTGCCCACCCTCCTGCATGTTTTTGTTTTTGTTTTTTTTTTTTTGGTTTTTTCGAGACAGGGTTTCCCTGTGTAGCCTTGGCTGTCCTGGAACTCACTCTGTAGACCAGGCTGGCCTCGAACTCAGAAATCCACCTGCCTCTGCCTCCCAAGTGCTGGGATTAAAGGCGTGCGCCACCACCGCCCGCTCCTGCATGTTTTTAAGGAGCCTCTTCTCAGTCAAGCCATAACTCTACCAGTAAGATTTTCAAACTTAGAGTCCTTTCCTTCTTTCTTATGAGCTTCAAGAATTTTTTTTGAGCCCCTAAAGAACAACAACAACAACAAAATACTACCCACACCTCTCTGTTACCTGCAGATATTTAATTTCTTGGGTTAAATATTCTTGTTTTGTCTGTTTTGTTTTCGTTTTGTTTTGCTGTGTAGCTCTGGCTGTCCTGGAACTCACTCTGTACACCAAGCTGGCCTCAAAAAACAGAGATCTGCCTGCCTCTTTGTCCCAGGTACTGGAATTAAAGGCATGGGCCGCCATTGCCCAGCTGGGTTAAACATTCTTGATTAACCTAAAGTAAAAGCTATAACGCATGAGGGTGAGGAAATGTTTTATAAGACAAAGATTCAGGTATTAATGAAAAGAAACATAAAGTAATGTTATCATCTCGGGTGATGCTAAACACTCTTCTCTGATAGGGATAATCAGGTGGTTCAATTTATGAGGTGATTTAGCTTTTCACTCACCAATGCAGAACATAACACACTATATGCAGTCACCTTCTGAACAGGCGAGGAAGAAATTAAGTCCTATTTTTACTTTATGATACTGAGTCACATAGTTCGATGCAAATCACATGGATGCCAAAGTAAGAACAATGCCAGGTATTTAAATACCTCCTTTCCTCTGAGGAGCTCTAGCAATTTTGTGACAGTGTGAAATCCTTTCAGAGCAACTCCAGAAGAGACACATGTCTCCAGGTGGGCATTCAGGACTGAGCCTGTCGCATCATCTCCTCAACTCTGGTCCTTAGGAAAGAGCCAGTGCTCAGAGATCTTTGTGTTTAGTAACTCCAAATGTCTGAAGTTTCTAAGCCACAATGTCAGGGAGGAAAATAAGGCTTGGTTCTGAAAATGTTACTGACTGCTTTAATAACAAGGAAGTAGAATATGAGAGGAAGGGAAGTGTGAAGAAAGGTAAGGGAGAGAGCACAGAAAGGTAACGGAACTTCCCTGAACTTGATCATTGCTTTCTATACATTATCCTAATAAATTGTTTTGATGCCCTTTCTTAACTGTAGGCTTCGACCCACTTTTACATGTGGCTGAAGATAGCAGCAGTTTTACTTCTTGATGTCGTTTGAAAGGACCATAGACCAGAGCAGCATCTTGCAGAAGGAAGATGCCTCAGTGGGAAAGTGCTAACTTAATAGACATCCAGGTCCTGTTTTCCATCATCAACACTATGAGACAAGCAACTAAACACAAAACAAGGACATCTACTCCAAAGGTAGAGAGGAAATTAGCTCCAACAGAAAGGTGTGTGGTTTAACAATGTCCACACCAGCTCTGAGCCTCTCTTCACTACACTACAGGGGAGTAGTGGTTATCAAATTGTGCTTTGGCTTGACTTCCTTCCAGCAGAGGTCACTGTGGATGCTGGCAGTGGACACTTAAGGGAAAAGGACCAGGAAAGCTTGGCTGACTGGTGTTTCCACTGCCTCGTTCTTTCCCATAATCTATTCCCTTAATTTATGTGAAGAAGATTATCTTGAAGCTACCTAAAAAACTTTGGCATAAAAGTGATGGTGGTAGTGAAACTTGTGTCAGTTGCTGGAGCTGATAAGGCTGAGAGGGTTGTGTTCATCTTCTAGGAATATTAAGACAGTTTCATTATATAGTTCAGGCTGACCCCTAACTCGTGGCAATCCTCCTGCCTCAGCCTTTCAAGTTCTGGGATTACAGACATGTGGCCACCAAGCCTGGCTTGTACCTGGTGTTTCTGAGACTCCATTTGTGACTGATTACTAGTAATAATAGCCATATAGCTCTATAGCCCTTCCAGTCTCTATTGACAGGCCTCCCAAATCTTACTTGGCAGCCAGTGGTTGTGATAAGGTAGATTTTGGTCATTAGGGTAGTCCCCTACAGCATGATAAGGTGCTCCAGGGAATGAGGACTGACGAAGATATCAGATCAGATTTGGGCTGAAGAGGGTGCCATATTCTTGGGAAGTTCCACTGACTGGAATATAGTCAGTCCTTCAGGTTTGACCCGAGGCAGTTTAAAGCTGCCTTTATCCTGAAGGCACCCATTTGGACCGTAGGTCAGCAACTGTGACTTGAGAGTTAAAAGGGTAACTGTCTTGCTACCTTCTACATCCAAGCTTAGTTCCTCTTTCTCCTCCTTCTTTCCACCCCTCCCCCACCCAGCCACATGCATAGACTCACCACAGTAAGGCACACGCGTGAATACTGGAGCATGGACAGACACATTCATCCAGTCACATTTTCACTCATGCTCCAACCAACACCATTATCAATAAAATCATATCTAGTCACCAAACCAAATTTGTCCTAATATACCTGATAGGGCATGAGATTGAATGGGTTTAGTCAGCATGCCTCTTCAGATCCCCTAAACTGCAAGGTAGAGTCCCTGATCATCCCTGTCCTCGTGGTCTCAAGTCCTGCCTCTAGTAACCATCGATCACATCGCTTTCTTGGAGCAGGACTGGCAGTGGGGTTGGAGGGTGGGGACAGAGAAGAGTATGTGGCACAGGACCCAACCACCTCCTCCCTCGGGATTTTCCATCCTGGCTCGCGCGGGCCCGCGAGGAGCGAGCGCGCTTTGTCTCTCTCTCTCTCTCTCTTTCTCTGTGTCTCTCTCTCTCTCTCTCTCTCTCTCTCTGTCTCTCTCTCTCTCTCTCTCTCTCTGTCTCTCTCTCTCTGTGTCTCTGTCTCTGTCTGTCTCTCTCTCTCTCCCCCCCCCCAGCACGTTTCCGTGGAAGCTACCCGTGCCGCGCCCGAAGCCCCCCTTTTTCAGCCGCGCCCCTCGCGCAGTCCAGCCCTGCACGCCTGCCAGTGCCGCGACCGCCGCTTTGTCCTCCCGTGGATGCCTGAGCAGAGCGCGAAAGCCAGGCACCTGAGAGCAGCCGCTGCACGCCGGGTACCAGATCCCGGCGTCCAGATCTGGAGCGCGCTCGGCATGCAGCGGAGCATCCCTCCAGGATCCGCGAACGCGGAAGACGTCGACTAGAGCTGCGGGTTGCTGGAGAGGGAAACCACTAGGTCCTTTCCCTCAGGTGCCCATCTAGACTCTTAGCCGCGGTACTGGAGCTCTAATTCCCGGGGTGTGGCGGGGCAAGAGAGATGATCTCCACTCTGTACTGCCTGGGACCTGGATCTAGGTGGAGAGGGCCTGGGAAATAAGACCCAGGTAGGGAGGGGTACCACAGACTCTCACTTCTACCCACCTCCCACACCTAGGCTATTCAGACCTTAGGTGCGGCTCCATCACAGAAGACCAGAGCATCCATCAGTGCTTGGAGCAGGGTGGGGAGGAGTCCTCCAGTCCCTCACTTTCTCCATTCCTCAAAAACAAATATCCCACAAAGAACCCAACTGTGAGCAAGTGGTAAGGGGAGAACCAGGGTTTGTCTATTTCCGAAGATGCAAAGGAGGAGGGCAAAGGGAAGGGTCTCCCTAACAACTCGAAACCTGGGAGAGTCTAAGAGGAGGGGAGGAGTCTCATCAGTCACATCCCAATCCCTGTTTGCAACCTCTGGGGTGTTGTAAGGAAGATGTTGTAAGGAAGATGTTTTAAGGAAGGGTCCCTCTGTCTCCAAACCTCTCATCCCAGAACAGTCCCTCCATCCTCAACAACCCGAGCAGCCTTGACTTTAGGCGCAGAGAAAGGGAGACTCCAAGCCTTTTTCATGCTCTCCTGGGAGAGACCGGAGAGGGTCTTGCAGCCCTCGCCCCTTACACTCAAGAAGCTCTTTCACCACGCGGCAAAACCCAGCCGCGGTTGCTCCGACCTCAGGCACTGGGCCACGAAGAGGCCCGCAGTCAGTCCTCAAGCTCCACGGACAGATGGTGATAAGTGCGGCGAGAACACGTCCCATCAACTCCCCAGGCCCCCCTCTCCTCAATAAAACAAAAGCGAGTCCTACAGCACCCACCTCAGACCGCGCTCAGGAGGGCGCGAGGCAGCGCACACGGCGCCTCCTAGCTCCTCGCGACCGGGGCTTCCCAGAGGCAGCTCTCGCGGCGGCAATGGTTGCAGCGGCCGCGGCTCTGGCATCCGGAGCCTCCCTCGGACTCAGCACCTGGAGCGGCGAACAGCTCCGCGCCTCATTCCACTGACCCCGCCTCCCGCGAGCTGCTCTAGCCAATGGAGACGCAGGATCCGCCCAGGAGGTTGCCCATTGGGAGGTTCCGGTCCCTCCGTTGGAACCTCGTCCCCAGAGACCGCCCGAGTGTTTGCTCTGCCTGCTGGAACATGTAGTCTCTTAGGGCTGTGGCGTTGGCTTGTGCCGCGTGTGGTAAGCAAATGGACTACATTTCCCAGAGTGCATTGAGTAGCCCCAGGCGCGGAGGAGGGTGGGAGGACTGTTTCCATAGCAAACACGGCCCCTAGGGGGATGGGGGGTGGGGAAGTGGGGCCGGTCCTGAGACCCTCACAAGATCACAAGTGATCTGCGGTCAGCGTCGTGGAAGATGGATTCGGTTATCTTTTTTTCTCTGTTTCTACTTGAGAACCCTGGGCCTCAGTTTCCCGGTCTAGGAAGAAAGGTAACGAAACGACCACTCGGTGGAGCCAATCGAGAGCGAGTCGCTTTGATTCTTGCCCACTAGAGATAAAGAAGGATACAGGAGGAGACCTCACACCTCAATCTGAACTTTCATTTTTTGCCTTAATCCTGACTCTGAAGGTTTTTTACTTTTGGCCACATTCCTTGCGCCTTCAGTACTTTCTGATAGAGTGAGCTGCTTATGCTTAAAACCCTTCACAGGCTTCCACGGGGCTCTGGGATCAAATCCACTTTTCACAGCAAAGCTGGAAAGTCCCTTGAGAATCAGACTCCACTCTTTTTTGCATCGTTCTGAACTTTGGAAACTGGCAAGCCTTGAGTACCGATTTTCTCTCTTCCTCTAATCCTTTCCATCTTGCCTTCCTCCAACTCCTCAACTTCTTAAAGCCCCAGTTAAAATGTTGCCCTGATGACTTCCTTGATGTTCTGCCGAGTGTTGCACATGTCTTTCTGTGTTTGTCAGCCTCTACTTCCCCTATTTTATTTGCATGTTTACACACCCATCTTCCTCATGAAACTGTAAACTCATAAAGCAGAGGCAAGTCCTGTATTATTCATATTTACAGTTCCGTGTCTACAACATCTGACATACAGGAGGCACTCAACAAATGCTGACATTTACCTATAGATATTTATTGAAAATGAACAGCAGTTTATCTGATTTCAGCAGACACCTTCAAAAATCTTTATTTTCTAAGGTGTTTCCCACTCCTAGAGATGTTCACTAGAAGGATGCTACTGGTTGAAAAAAAAGTTTAAATGCCGTTCATACTTTTAGGATTGGTTGGGATTTTGCCTGAATGTCCTGGGGGCCTTTCTACTCCTGTGGTTCTAAAGAAATATATTTGTGCCTGCTATTCCTGTCAATTCCCTCACTAAATGTCATTAGTCCTTCATGTTCCTCTATTTTAGCTGTTGGCCCTACTTTCTGTGTCTAAATGCCTACCTCCCACTCCTTTTCTGGGAAGATCTCTCACCTGTCATCATGAAATAAGATGCTGGCTGTCCTTTAAACCCTCTGCTCAGTGTCGTAGTACTCCACCGTGATTTCCTGCCTTGCTAGGTAGCATTTTTTTCCTCTTGAATCCCCATTAAAGATTCTGATAATGATTAGATGTCTCATTAATTCCATCCATATTTCATTTGTCATCATCCTAGAAGTTTAGGGTGTATGAAAACAAAACCATTCTGGAAAGAATGTCTTAATATGCATAGTTAATTCACAGTAGGAGCCGGGCGATGGTGGCCTTTAATCCCAGCACTTGGGAGGCAGAGGCAGGAGGATTTCTGAGTTCGAGGCCAGCCTGGTCTACAGAGTGAGTTCCAGGACAGCCAAGGCTACACAGAGAAACCCTGTCTCGAAAAACCAAAAAAAAAAAAAAAAAAAAAAAATTCACAGTAGGAAAGGAAGTAACTAGAAAGACTACTACTCCAAACAGAGCCTGAAAGAAAGGAAGCCTGCTATCCCTGTACAGAACAAAGACTAGGGCAGAGGAGTGAATAAAATGTTAGTTCTTCCCTAACAGGACCTCTAATAAGCCTCTCAGAGGGGCTTTGATCTTGGCTAAATCATGAAGGAGGGCCACTGGAACTGACTTGATAGGCGCAGCGTTATTACTAACGATGAGAAAAGTGCAAGGAGCACAGGGAAATGGGATATGTTGAAGCTCAGTATCCAAGTGTGTGGATACAGTGGGAGCAAAGGCTGTTGGGACGGAGAGACTATGCCCCATAGTGGACATCAGCAGAAGGCTATCGAAGAAGCTCACCTGGAGCCAGAGACGAAACCCTTGGAGGTCAGCCCTTCAAAAGTAGTGCTAGGGCAGGAAATTAGATTACTGACAGAGCACCTACCTACCCTTTGTCTAACTCCTAGTATTGCCTCTCCCCCAAAAGTTATGCTGATTTTCAGGAAATGGTACCAAAGTGGAAAAAGTTAAGGTTCCTGGATTCTCCCAGAACCCCTATGGGTGCTTAAATAGAATCTGCTAGACACAGGAAGCCATGTCCTAATCCTGATTTTGTCTCTGATTAGTTGTGTGACCCTGGGCTGGACCTGTTTCTTCAGCTATAAAATGCTGATTACTGGTGTTAGGAAGAAGCTAATAAGGGTACAGGTGGGGAAATTCAAACCCATTTACTGGTTGGATGGCCTTACAGAAACTACCTTCTGGGATTTATAATTTGCTTATTTGAAAATGTTGCCTTATGTAAAGTATTTCACACACATTAAGACTCAACAAATATTTTTCTTTCTTTTTTTAAGATTTATTTATTTATTATATGTAATTACACTATAGTTGTCTTCAGACATTCCAGAAGAGTGTCTCATTACAGATGGTTGTGAGCCACCATGTGGTTGCTGGGATTTGAACTCAGGACCTTCGGAAGAGCAGTCAGTGCTCTTACCCGCTGAGCCATCTCTCCAGTGCCAACAAATATTTTTCTACTTTTAGATTTTTTTTTTTTTGTCTTGTATTGTCAGATACCTGGTTGGCTGAAGAAACAGGGAATGATGATACCCAGGGCTATTAGGGTTTGACTCTCTCTCCTCTCTTTGTACTTACATGACCCACTCAGGTTATTTAAATTTTAATCTCTTGCATCTCAATCTCAATCTCTTTAATCTCTTGTTCTCATTTGAGAAATGGAGGTGATGATACCTCAGAGCTGAGAGGACGACCTGGACAAGTTACAGTATCTGACTCATGAAAAAAATTGGTCAATAGATTTAGTTTCTCATTTTAGGGGCAATTTTAGGATATAGAACCCCAAAGGAATGGAATTCTGGGTACCTAGAAGCTAGAGTTGTAGAAGATTACAGAAGAATGCCATGCTAGATTCCTCCTCCTTAAAGAGGAAACAGAGGGGGATAGAAGGATGGCTCAGTGCTTAAGAACACTTGTTGATCTTGCAGAGGACCCAGTATCACAGTACCAACCTGGTATCTCAAAACTGTCTGTAATTCCAGGGAATCTAACATCCTCTTCTGGCCTCCTTGGCCACCAGGCAAGCATGTGGTACACAATCATACATGCAGGCAAAATATTCCTACACATAACTAAATAAATATAAATTTTGTTTAGTCTTTAAAAATAAAGAGATAGGCAATGGTGGCACATGACTTTAGTCCTAGTACTTAGGAGGCAGAGGCAGATAGATTTCTATGAGTTTGAGGCCAGCCTGGTCTATAGAGCTAGTTCAAGGACAGCCAAGGCTATACAAAGAAAACCTGTCCAAAAAACTCAGAAGAATAAATAAAAATAAGGGGTGGTGGTAGGGAGATGTCTCCGCCATTAAGAGCTTTGGCTGCTCTTCTAGAGAACCAGGGTTCAATTCCCAGCCCATGGCAGCTTACAACTCTCTGTAACTCCAGTTCCAGGGGATTTGACATCCTCATACAGACATACATGCAGGCAAAACACCAATCAATGCTCATAAAATAAAAATGAGCCATTCAAGAATGGATTAAAAAAATAAAACCAAGAAGGTAAATTTGAGTTGTATGTGGTATGTCCAGGTGAGATCTCCAGAAGGTCGTCTGGATCTTTTGAGATCTGGTGATACTGAATGATAGATTATCAACTTAGTAGAAGACAGGTCATCATTAAAACTACGGGAATGAACTGAATTCTTCACTAGAGGGGGCCAAAGAGAAGGCCCAAATTCCTTGTGGGTTATCAACTAGGGAACAAGCAGAGGAAGAGGATTCCAAAGGAAAGGGTGAGAACAGAAAGATTTGGGAGAAAATCAGAGAATGCTGTGGCCACAGAAGCTAAAGCGAGGAGTGGGGTGGCACCACACAGGATTAGCAAAGCCCATCTCTGAACTGCCCATACCCCTAGTTTAGTAACAGGGTCACTGGTGGCCTTGGAAAAAGTAACGATATGAGTTCAGTCTCTGGGTACCACATGGTAAGAGACAATACATTCCAGCAAGCTGTATTCTGACCTTTACCTGCCAACCATGTCCTGAGAGCGCTCACTCAGATGGAAGAAAAACATTTTCCTGTCACATGAGAGGGGAGGGGAGAGGAACTGGAGGTAGCCCTGTGTAGTAGTTAGCTTGGTCACTGTTTCCGCCTCAATACAGGAATCAAGGATGTGATCAGGAGTCCGGTGGGAGGAGGTTGAGGAGAATGGAAAATTTGAAGTGAAGAAAATACTCAAGATAGCTGCTGTGGAAAACAAAAGAGAACCCAAAAGTGATCTCCAGAGGCTTCCCGGCAGTAACAGGACCTTCAGAGGTTGGAGGCCATGGACTTGTGGGAATCTTTGGAAACATGATCTTTCTCCAAACTCCCACTAGTGCTGGGAAAGGCATGATGAGTCTGATCTAGAGCTTGGCTTTCTGAGACAATAAAGAGAATCAAGAGATTTTGAGACAAAGGAGAGGGGGAAGCTGCAGTTCACCCAGCGGAAACAAAGCAAGATGGAGCGGACATGGGGCAAGAGGGCAATGGGGTCTTTGGTGAGTTGGGGCACCGATGTGGTTATGAGTAGAGCCAGTGATGTTGGTCCGAGGTGGGGTAGCTCTGGGCAGGAAGAGGAGCAGGGTGATTAGCATGAGCAGAAGTGACTGGGATTGAAAACCAAGTTTGCATGGTTATTGCAAGCTTGTGTCAAGATAATTGCTTTAAAGACAACATCTCTAATCCTAACTGTACAATGTGTGGTAAGCTGACAAAGCACAAATGGAGTGCAGAGCCCTCTGATGTGAGCCTTGGAGAGACCAAGAGACGATAAGAGGAAGTCCTCTTATCTAACATTTGGGAGTGTGGAGAAGAGAGAAGCAGTGAGCTTTCGAAGACATTTCACAGAACTATTGTGTCAACATCATCTGCACATGAGGCCGTTTTAGGCACACCTAAAAGGCAGAATGCCTAGGAACAAAATTAGCCAGATGAAAATGCAGCTCTCGGCTTCATGGCAGTGCTGTATCAACCACACTCAGTGATAGTGATTCCTATAATTTACGTTTCAGGGTAGTTTGTAGATTTAAGTATGTGCATATCAACTAGAAAATGTGTTTAAGAAACAAATTTAAATTTTTTTTTGCAAATTTCATTTCTTAGCAACGATTTGTTTTCTCAGTTTAGAGCATAAATTAGAGAACTTATGTTGATTTTCCCCCCAAATATAGAGCTTAGAGCTTAATTCATGCCTTTGAAATGCCATGAATTTGAAATGCAGCCATTTTTCTTTCTGCATCCTTGAAAGGGATTACAAGGACTTTATTAGTTTTTCAAATAATCTTGCCAACACATTCAGACTTCCCACGAGGTCTCCTTCAGTGATGTTGATCTGGGAGGGATGCTGCTGCAGATGTCCTTTATGTGGGATTTCTAAGAGCAGCCTAACAAGTAGTCAACTTGAGGATTTCCCAAACATCAGCTCGGTCTGAAGACATGTGACCTGATGCAGCATATGAAACATGTATCTAAAAGTGAATCAAGAAACACATTCCTATAATGTCTACAGAAATGAAAGCTATCAGATAACTGCTTTGATGAATCTTTTTTAATGTCATTTTTAAATGGCTATTTAAAGATTTATATTGTTTTTACATGTGTCACATGTGTGCAGTCACCCCCAGAATCTGTGTGTGTGTGTGTGTGTGTGTGAGAGAGAGAGAGAGAGAGAGAGAGAGATTGTGTGTATTATATGTGTAATTTTGTTATCATGTCTTTTCTCTGATCTTAACCTTCTGGTGGCCCACTAGAATGAGCACACTTCATCTATTCTTGTCCCCCGTTGCACATACTATATAGAACAGTACCAAGTACATAGTAGGTGCTCAGAAAAACATACTGAATGACTAAGAATAACAATACAGTACCCTAATACATGATAATAGCATCTGTTTTTAATTTTTCCAAATTACAGTCCACACCTAAAACTCATCTAAAGCCTTTCATATTCTGAGATCATGGCTTACACCTAGTTAGTATTAGTGCTGGTATTTTGTTATGTAAGTATTTTTTCCATTGCTTGAATTCATCTGGTCATTTATGTGTTCACTCAGGCATCCAACAAGTATTCAAAGAGATGTCCTTGTGCCCTGGACAGTGCAGGACTGCCTTGAGGAACAATCTTTTACACACATTACTTGTAATGATGACCTAAGGGTCCATCATATATCTTCCTATACCTAACTTCTCCCTTATTTAAGACTTTTTTGTCTGTTATCAATGAATAATGTTGTTAATACATTATTGTTATTAATAAATAAGCACCTACAAGCTCATAGCATGACTTTCCCCCAAATCATTCTTCATGACAAATAAAATACCTAACCAGAGAGTTGTTGAGTTGAAAAACTAAAGGCAGGCTGGACTTTTTGGTGCTGTTGGTATTTTTTTAAAGGTGGTACCAACTTAACCAATCAGCAACATGAATGCTCTGGTTATCTTCTAGCCCACATTATGCATAACTCATACTTTTGCTAATACACTGGACAAAACAGTCCTTTTTTTTATCTTTTCATGAAATTTATGTCCAACAAGCATGCACATTTCTCTTCAGTGTATTTTGTGTACGTGTATACATGTGCATGTGCGAGCATGCATGCACATGTGTCGATGTATGTTAGTGTGCACTGAGGCTAGAGACGAGTGTCAGAGTTTTCCTCTGTCATGCTTCACCTTCCTTTTTACTTGAGACTGGAATTCTCACTTGCACCAGCCTACAGGTACAAAGTTGAACAGTCTTCTGAAGGGAGCACAAGAATTAAAGATAAGAAAGGTGGAAAGAAGATGCAAGAGACAGATATAGGAGGGCTGCAGGTCAATACCACACCAGCAGCGTGTTTTCACCTTCTGTCTTTTATTTTTCATACCTCTGTCTTTTTATACCTCTCAGTACCATGGGAAGCAGAGAAATCTGCTGAAATATATGCATAAGACATCTGTTCCCATTCAAAAGCCTCCCTATTCCTTCTACCAAGGTCGATAGATTCTTCAGCCTTGAGCCTCAAGTGCACCTCCTCTTATCCTTCCACATCTCAGCATGGGAAGGTGCCAACAGACACTGGGAAATCTGCCAACAGACACTGACCTGCCTTGACTATGCCTGGCAGGCAGACTTTTCTTTTTTCTCTCTCTCGCTGCTTCAGAGAAGCAGGCAAAGGACTCCCGACACTTACTGGACTTGGATTTCACTGTTTGAGCTAGACTGGCTGGCCTGAGAGCCTGCCCTTCCCTATCAACTATCTCCACCTCAATGCACTGGAGTTAGAGACTTGCACCCCTATACTTGATTTTTACATGGGTGCTAAGGATCCAGACTTAGGTCCCCATGCTTGCACAGCAAGCACCTTACCTGCTGAACAATCTCCTTAATTCCCAGGATGCCCATTTAAAATTTTCTCATTGTCAGTGGTTAGTTCAGCAGTTCCCCAGGTAGTTCTTGGAGGGTTCTTAAAGATTATGGTCATTGTTCAGCACACCATGAAAGCTTCACAAAGCATCTTAGAGTGCAGAGAGATTGAATTAATCATTTACACCAAAATTCTTGACAGCCTCTGCTTACATGTTCATGCTCATGGAGACTTCTGTGCTCTACAAGTATGGAGCATCAGCCCCCTGTGACTTTCATGTAGCCCTGGTTCTGCCTTCACAGGAACAGGATCTACATTCTGCATATATCATATGTATCTGTATACTACATAGGTTAGGTTTGAACCTCCCACCTTAACTGCCCATCTTCACAAGTACATGGGCAGGTTAGAATATTCAACTGCTGGGAAAGTTTGGCTGGCCCGCAGTACATCTGCCTTTTACATCAGTTTCCACGAGGTGCTGAATCCACATCCTTCAGCTGGTCCATGGGAAGTGTCTGATCAGCTGACAGTTCGCAGTCTTCTGCATGTGTCCCACAGCCAACAGTTCGCAGTCTTCTGCATGTGTCCCACAGCCAGTTCTAGTCCCTATTGGACCATGGTGTGAGACAGTCTATAGCTAGGTTAAGCAAGGACTCCTCAACTCCATAATCCTGTGGCCATCAGTCACGCGTGGCCATGCCCCAGGCCCCTAGTGTTCTGGCTGGGCTCCACCTCTGCAGTCACCTGGCTACATCCAGGATTTTCCTGCCCCTCGGTTACACAGCCAGGTAACCCAGCCCACTATTTAAGGAGTCTTCTCACTCCTCCTCTCTCTCTTATTTTCTTTCTCGACCCCCCCATCTCTTTCTGTTCCCCAACTCTCTCTATTCTTTCTCCCCTTTCCACGTGGTCATGGCCTTCCCTCATCTCTCTATCTTTTCTTTTCTCTTTACTTCACTATCTTCTTTTCTCATCTTACTCTCTCTTTTTTTTTTTTTTTCGAGACAGGGTTTCTCTGTGTAGCCCTGGCTGTCCTGGAACTCACTTTGTAGACCAGGCTGGCCTCGAACTCAGAAATCCTCCTGCCTCTGCCTCCCAAGTGCTGGGATTAAAGGTGTGCGCCACCACCGCCCGGCTTCATCTTACTCTCTTAATAATAAAACATCAAAACTATTAACTGTCTCTTTTATTGAACCTGCCACATAAAAGCGTGGAGCAGGCCTCAGCGTTTCCAGCCGCCGGGAAGGATCAAGCCTCCTCACAGCAGGTGTGTCTCAGCCAAAAAGCAGTTTCCACAGGTACTGGGGCTGTTTGCCCAAACGGCCACTAGACAAAGACCTCCACACTAGCCAAACAGTCTCGTGCTTTACAGGTCCCCTGGCGCCAGCACTCCCTATCTCTGCAGGATGCGCAGACTTGCTGGTGTTCCCCTATCCCCACGTGGGCCCTGCCTGCCAGTGTTTCTCCTACAGGGGACACGGGACACTGCCGCTTGTGCTCCTTTTTTCCCCCCACAGTCCCTGTCACCCAATATGTCTGTAGTTGGTTTTTGTAGACCTGAAAGCAAGGCCTAGTTTTCCCAAGTCATTCATCCTGGTGGAGGAGCAACTCCTGGTCACACTTGTGTCTAAAACAGAAGGATAGAGATAGAAGTCATTTCTAACAATGTGTGTTGATATAATGATGAAATGAGAGGCAAGAGTAGACGTTTGTCACGACTGTTGCTTAGCATCTGGACCTCCTCCATGTGTTTGAGGAATTAACTCTCTGTCTCATGGGACAGAGACAACTTCCTTAGGCGCTAGAATATGGCCACAGGCCTGAAGTCCTGGCTCTCCCAGATACATCTCCCTTCCCTGTCCATACCTGTGTTTTGAATTGAGCTTTAAAACTGTTCTCCAGCAAATGTTACCTCCCCTGTCCTCTGGAAGGAAATCGTCTTTCTCTAGCTCTCCTAGTCCTCTAGGGAAGCACAACCTTTTACTATCCCTCATTGTCCAAGGGAAAGAAACCTTTTATATCTTAAACATTAACTGCAGAGTTAGCTGTATCTGGGAAAAGGAACTAAAAACAAAATCATGATTTATAAAACTTTCTCACTTTGGGGGGCTAGGTGGGAATTGAGCCCAGGGCTTATGTGGATGAACCTCTGAGCTACAGTCTCAGTTCAAGACTTTGTGAAAAGTAATTTTTCCGTTGATATATAGAGCTCGGAATATTTGGTAACTTGTGGAAAACAGCAGTCCATGCAACCCAAAACCTGTAAGATAGCCATTTAATTCTTTTAATGTTCTTGTGTGTATGCACATGTATTCATATGCCGCAGCATGTGTGTGGAAGTCAGAATTTTTTTCCAAGAGTTGATTTCTTTTCAATGTGACTTCTGGGTATCAAACTCAAGTTTTTAGGTTTGTGTGGCATGTGATTTTTGTATACTGAACCATTTCATTGGCCCAAGATGATCTTTTAAAAATGAGATGTCCCCATCTTCTTGCTGATAAAGCTCTTTTCTCTCTCACCACTCTGACTCTGCTTCTCCTGTCATAGGCTTCAATGCAGGAGCAGGGACTTCTCAGTAACCCTCCTCCCCCTTTTCAGGGTTGGGGTCCCACAATGTGGCTTGGGTTGGAACTTCTGACCCAAGTGGTTCTCAGCCTCCAGAGTTGTCCTTTACATGCAACTAAATCTGTCTACCAAAGACAATGTTATTCCTATTTCTGCTTCTCCTAGTAGCTCACTGAGGCAGTCCTGGACTCCCAGTCTTCTGGCTCAGTTGTGAACTCCATCATGGCAGGGACATTTCCATTTCTCTTTCTGCAAAACATCAGGCATGTCTAACCTATGACCCCATGGGACCAAGGATAGCTAAGAATGAGGCGCAAAACAAAAGCCTGAATTTGCTTAAAACATTATGGTAACATTATATGGACTGAACATGTTATATTTATGAATACACACACACACACACACGCAATAGCAATTAGTGAAAAAGGAAGCCATGGATTTGAAGAAGAGTAGGGAGGGCAATATGGGAGGGTTTGGAGAGAGGAAGGAGAAAGGAGAAAAATTGAAACTATAATCTCAAAGGTAAAGAAAAGACATGAAAAGAATGTGTTGCATTTTGTTTTCATAACTCCATTGCACCTCTCTTGAACATGAACTTTGTAGATGCTAACATCTCCTTGCAATGTTAAAGGGCTGGACATGATTGCATCAGTTTTATGTCACAAAGCATAAGGAGAAACACCTTCTCTAGTCGCTTTGATGCCAGATGGACTGATCACGTCTCCGTCTTATGGTGGCAAGAAATCGTAACATGCACACACATTCTGAGAAGGGGCTGGTGGAGAGTTCTCCTTCCTGAGGTGAAATGGTAGACTCAGCAGCAACTCTGTATGAAGGATGCTTGCTGTTGCTGGATGAGGATTCTCTGTTCTTCTGGCTTGAATGTGGCTTACCGAGAGAAGGAGCTTTTGCAAATTTGTCCACTGTTATCATTCTTACAACTGTGCCTAAAGCGTGGTGAAAATCAGTTTTTGTTGGGTGAATTAGGACTACAGTTTCATATCTGCTATTAATGTCACATTCAGTATGTTTTCTGGGGGGAAAAGCGACTTCCCAAGTCCATAGCTTTAAAATATGTATTCTTTTACTCCACCAACAGTTTTCCAATTATTTTGTGTGCATATGGTTTTGATTCATAAGAAGATAACTTTAATAATACCTAAAGTCTAGTGAATAAATACTATTGCTGTTTAGTTCCATCAAGTATGTAGGAACCATTTAGTTTCTAGTTCTTTTCATCCATGGGAAAAACATTCAGTGTCTTTCTATTTTAAAGTTTGAACTTAAGCTGGGTGGGTGGTGGTGGTGCAGGCCTTTACTCCTAGCACTCAGGATGCAGACACAAGAAGATCTCTGTGAGTTCAAGACAACCTTGGTCTACAGGGTGAGTTCTAGGAAGCCAAGGCTACACAGAGAAACTCTGTCTCCAAAAACAAACCACAAAAAACAAAACAACAACAACAAAAAAATTAATTTAAGCCACTGTGGTAGTACCTTTTTATACTGTCTGTGCTTGAGAGGTTGAGGCTGGAAAAAAATCATAATTTCAGGACCAGCTTTGGTACATTGCGTGAGCTATATGGTCAGACTCTATCTCAAAATAAATTTAAAAAACAAAGCTATTGAAATTAAATTAAATTTTAGTTCAAATTCAGAATGTAAAATTGCCAGGAAGCAGCTAACAGGAATGTTGACCTTCCTTTTTTAAATCACAATAATATGTTATCATGTACACAAATAATACATTCTCATGATATTTCACTGACAAAACACAGGCAATATAAATAAAAATCACTACATTCCCACCATTTAGTCAATGACACCATTTTTCTGTTTATATATTAAATTAATTAAGATAGTTACAGGAATGATGTATATGGTGAGAACGTGAACGGGGAGATCCTGTCCCAGTCCAGGTCTACATGAACTAAGGGCCTACCAATCTGAGCTCAGTAGGACACAGGCAGTCCAAGTGAAGGAATAAGGTCACCTCTAGGTCATATCTAAGCATCTGACCTTCCAGGGTGACCCCAGCAGTGGCAAGAGACAGGGATGGGTGTGAGAAAAATAACTTGGACCTAGCTGAACATCTTAGGTTTGACACAAAGCAAACCTCATCTTCCTAGAAATGGGTGTGCCTTTTCCTGAGAATCCAAAGCGATAGTCTTGGACAGTCGATTGTGCTCCAGGATTACTCACAAGTTAGAAAGGCACAGACTGTGCGAGCCAGGCTCTGGGAAGAGTGAGAGCATCAAGCATGGGGTTACTGTGGTTTCTGGATTGTCCTGTGATGCACCTCTCCAGCTACAAAATGATTTCATAGGGTTTGTGACTTGCAGCAGGAAAAGATGGGGATCTGTGTGAAGTGACCTGAGGCCATGGCCTTGAGCATCAGTGTCCGTAAGCTCCCCTAGATGGTTGTCGCAGGATTTTCCCTGTCCAATTACATTAGTACAGAGAAGGTCTGTGATTGGACGTGGAAAAGGGAGGCAGAACTAAGAATTGGAGAGACAGGGAGAGAGTCAGAGAGAGGAGGAGATGGCTGTTGACATGTACCCATGTGGCGTTTTCCAGCCACAAGTAGCTATGATTTCACAAGGTTAGAAATACTGGAATAAAGCTTTTATCGTTATCAATTGGCTCTGAAATTATTATATTGGCATCTTGTAAATTGTGATATTATTGATACATAAATCCAATTGGTTAATTAAGCTTTAATAGCCTTGATTCTACCAGTGATTAGGTGTTGAGATAGCTGGTCGTGGGGTGTGTGGGCATTGTATGGAAGCAAGAGGAACTCTGGCCCCCTCGGGAGAGATGACCTGGCAGGTGCTGGAGAGTTAGTGGGCCAGCAGCAGCTCAGGAGCATTGTCTGAACCCGCGAAGAGTTGGCGGATCGATTTTTTAATATTTCCCGCAACAGATGGTATCTCTGAGAAGTTCAGGGCATAGGCCAAACAGCTCATATTTTTCTTTAAAATTAGCACAAAGTTTGCATCCTCTTCCCTAATTTTTTTTCTTTGAAATAGTTGCTCACTATGCTGCCCACTATCTGGGCACCCAGGAACTCACTCTGTAGACTAAGCCAGCCTCTTACAGAGATCCACCTGCCTCTGCCTTCCAGATGCATCACCACAGTTGGCACTTCTCCCTGTTATTTCTAACTATTAAAGCATTTAGATTCCCCTAAATCTTCACATGACATTGGCATTCCTGGGTACTCAAGCATAAGACATTTTGTGGAAATGTTGGTTGGATGAATATTACACCTGCCCATTTCCAGGGTGTTCTTAATCAGGTCATGGCAAGGGATCTGGGTCCATAGGCATGCTGGGCTCACTGGATTGGGAGATAAAGAAACTAACATTCTTTAGACTACACGGCATCAGTGTAGTCCTTATAATTCTGCTGTAGTGAGACTTATTTTACAAAAGGAAATCCAAGGGAATGATGACATGGCTCTGTGGATAAAGGTGTTTGCCACCACTATTCTCTGGAGTTCAGTCCCTGGTACCACATGGTAGAAGAAAGGAATTGACCTTTATGCACACACAATGCTATTCACACACACACACACACACACACACACACACACACACACGTAAATGTAATTTAAAAATAAATTATAAAGTCAAAGCAACCGAGTGACTTTATCAAGGTCTAGAAAAGGACAGAATGCAGGTCTGCCTGAAACTTTACCTGTTTCACACACAACATGTTGCCCTGAGTTTGGGTTACCTAATTTTCTGAGTAAGCAGTGTAGCTTCCTGAATTCATGAAAGAAACTTCCCATCTCCATCTTCTTCTGCCAGGACAGAAAGGGCAGAGATCTCAGGTCTTGCCTGTGGCCATAGGAAGGCAACCTCTCTGGGGGGGGGTCTAAGAGATAAAATGCATCTCTCATTCCTGAGAAAGTTGAGCAGTGGGAAAAGACAGGACTGCAGAGGGCAAATGTGGGTGGGTGACAGTAGAGAGAACTTGTCTTAGGCAGGTGGCCACATGCACAGAGCCTGGAGCCTATGCCTGGGGTCTGAACCCTCTGGTGAAGCTAGGACCAAGGCTGAGACCTTTCTGCTTAGCTTCAGCCCTGGCTCCTGGGATGATGGAGTCAGCCCTCGAGCAGCTTGCCCTCCTCACAGACATCCATTGGGCCAGAAACCAGGGGCCAGAGCTCAACTCCTACCCTGAGGACCAGATCTTGTCATCATCGCAGTGTACAGTATTATGGAAGTACCCAGCACATGCAGAACCCAACAAAGCTGGACCCCTCCCTATAATCATCTTGATGGGAGTGAAGCTATTCCTAGAAATGCTTAGACTGTCCTTTTGGCTATCAGACAAGTGAAATGATGATCTACAAGAAATTGGAATTTCTCCAGGAATCTCATGTTGGAAGAAAGAAAAGACTGAAACCTGGCTCCAGCCAGTGGAGGAACTTGTCTCCTGGAAGAGGTTTGACACATTTCTGACAACTGGTTAGACTACCATATAGGAGAGACTTGGAGCTGACAAAAATCTAGGAGTGAACGCTTTGGCTAGAATTGTTTATGTGTGCTTCTTTTTCTCTATTTAGACCTGAACCTCATGTCAGGACCAGGAAGATAGGCTTAGGTCACACACTGGACCTTTTTATTCCTCTTCCCAATGTGGCCACTTTGAATACCGTTCATTTTGATCTTTTCACTATTACTCATCTGTTTAATTTGCCTATTAAAAGAGGTTTTGGCCCTAATGATGATATCTCTTTACTGCCATTTAATACCTTTTTTCTGGGAGCTCACTGGACCTCGAATTCCCTAGATCTTTTAGGTGATGGATTTCTTTGTCTCCTGGAATAAGGGGTGACTAGAGGTGAGTGTTGTTCTCCCCTCAGTCCTGCCAGTTCACAGTCTCATCCTTTTCTGCCCATCTGTGGACTCACAGCTCCTGCCAACCTCCTACAATGTTGTCAGTTTTTTCTGTCATCAGCTAACCTGTCTCCCATGATGTTGGAGAAGGCCCAATAGATGGTCCTGAAGTCTGCGGTTTGCATACTCCATTCTAGTCCTCGTCTGACCTCTACTCTCTTTAACTGCTAAAGAACTTTCTAGAAGCCCCCTTTTTTTTCTAGAAGACCTTGCAGCTAAATTTATATCTACAGTTATGCAAGGTATACTGTAGTCCTTCCCAAGGCAAAGAAGATCCTTACTGCTGATAGGGGTATAGAAGGCAGTTTTGTTTCTATTATTGGATTTTTTTTTTTGGTACAGAATCTGTTCTCTCCAGACCTCAGGACCCTCAGGTCCTCTGCCTAGCTCTTTCTTGAGACGCCCCAGGGGCAGACAGCCATCCACATCGTTACTGCTGGGGCTCGGTAGGATGATCCACGAGGAACGAATAGCTATACCATGTTATTTTAGGACAACAAGCAGTCAGAGAAATGTCATCATTCTTAGCTTGTTTAATCTTCTAAATTTTGTGGAACTCTAAAAAGGCACAAATTACAAGGCTCAAGATTATTCACAGATGTCTGAGACCGGTTGTGGGCATGAAGGGGTCACTTAACCTTCCCAGGAGTGCCTATGATGTCTTTTGCTTCCTCCTTAAGTTAGCAGTACAACATCCTCAGTGCCTTCTGATACTCTTTCCTTAGAGCACAGAGAGAGTAGGGGTGTGTATTAGAGCACAGAGAGAGTAGGGGTGTGTATTAGAGCACAGAGAGAGTAGGGGTGTGTATGGTGGGAGCGGGGCATCACTGAGCCATGGGCATTGAGCCCTGGAGAGCTGAATTTCATAAGGCAATTATAAGAGGTCTAGTGTAACTCACTGGATACAGGCTTACAGGTGCCTCTAAAGTGGCGCTCCCGGGTGACAAATAACAGTGGACCCTCTAGAAGGAAGCACACACATCCTTCAGTTATCATTTTGTGTATGTGCATTTAAATTTTTTCTGTATAAACTCCCATTACTGGAATTACAGATGCGATTCACCATGCCCAGTTTATGCAATCCTGGGAATTCTGGGGATTGAACCCTAGCAGGTACTTTATCAAATGAGTTACATCCTCAGCTAATTATTTTTGCTTTTCACTATTTATGCCCCTAAAATGTCCAAAATACTTAAATATTTAATGATAATATTTATTTATAACTTTCTGTTTCTCTGCATTAAAGAACTAATGTGGGCTGAGGCTCTAGCTCAGGAATATGTGGTTTAACATATGTAAGATCCAGAGTTCAACCCTCAGTATGGTTAAAGAAAGGTAAAGTGGTAAAATGGCGAATTGCCTTTAGGCCTGCATACAGAGAGTTCGCCAGGCATGGTGGAACATAATATAATCTCAGTATAGAGGTTGGATGATCAGGAGTTTAAGGTCATCTTCAGCTACATATGGAATTTAAGGGTTAGTCCAGTCTAGCCACCCTGTTAGACAGAAAAGGAGGGAAGTGGGGGGCAGGGACAGGAACACAGAGAGAGGGACAGGGAAAGGGAGAGAAAAGGCTGAAAATGACTTAAAAACTATGGGCTGGTAAGATGGCTCAGTGGCTTGCTGCCTAAAAGCCTGACAACCTGAATTCAATCCCTAGAATCCATAGTGGAAGAGAAAAAGAGCTGATTCCTAAAAATTATCCTCTGACCTCCACATGTATACACACACACACACACACACACACACACACACACACACACACACACATCCCTATCTACTTCATACCTGAACAACTGCTGAATTTGCCCAGAGATACTTAGGAGTTGCTGTGACTGGTAGGCATTGCTGCACAGCTTAACACTTGGTCCTCTTTCAGAAATACAATGGCTGGGTGTGCTGGTTTTCAATGCAGTCAACTTCTCAGTATGTCATCAGAACGATCAAAACTAGACAGCGCAGAAATGTACACACTTCTCTTCTTAAGCACTGCAGTGGTAGGCACCTGTGTCCAGTGGAGAATGGAAATGGGAAGCTCATCCTGTTACTACCTCTGTGTGTATGGGATAGACACACAATGGAGAGAGCCAGATGTCATGTGCTCATAGAAATCACTTGACCCTATTTGTTGCTCAGCCAGGTAGAGTGTGGCTGCTGTTGCGATGCTGAAAACATTAACTCTAGCCACCCCGACAACAGCTTTCCTATTTACTATCTTTGAAATTTACAGTAGTTCATAGTTCCTGATTCCCTTTTGTCTGCCAACCCCAGCTGTTTCAGAGCCACCACTGGCTAAGCAGCTCTGAGTGTCTGCGACAGATACTTCATGGTTAGCTGAACCTTCTCAGCCTACCCCAACCTGGAATAATCCTGCTTCCATTTTCTCTGTAGAGGTTCAGAGCTGTCATGGGACAAAGAAAAAGTGGTACCAGTTTGGGAATGGCTCTTTACTAGTCCTTCATCCACAGCTGCTGGGACCTGATTCCATCCTGGACTTCCCAATTATCCAATGCTCAATTTTTCTCCCCACCTGTTTCTAATGATCTAAACTTCTGCCCCCTGTGTGACACAAGTCCCACAATTCTCATGCTTGAGTCCCCCAAGTGCTGGGATTACAGGCACCTGGCTCCACATGACATCTATAAGACCCACTCTCCTCCAGATGTCCATTTCCCACACTCTCTTGCCTCTTC
The DNA here is from genome assembly GCA_036184795.1 of Tokudaia tokunoshimensis. Taxonomy (NCBI): domain Eukaryota; kingdom Metazoa; phylum Chordata; class Mammalia; order Rodentia; family Muridae; genus Tokudaia; species Tokudaia tokunoshimensis. Next base: position 33,404,871 of record BTHU01000020.1, read on the forward strand.
TAGGATCCAAGTCATCAAGCTACCTTTCCATTTGGTTCCCTGACCCTCCTATCCTTCCCTGTGTCTGGTTCCTTCCTTCACCCTATAAACATAATTCTTCCCTATCCTAGAAAATCTTATCCCCTCCACCCCTTATTGGAGTTTTTATCCCACTCTTGATCAACTTCTTGAAAAGAGCTCACACATTGGGCTTCCAAGTCTTCAGTGTTTTTTACTTTCCACCAAGGCTTCCTTCCATGAGTCTGCCCAAACTGCCTTTGTTAGGTTCATCAATGAAGACCCCCACCTCTCCCTCTTCCCTCTCCTCCTTCAGGAGAATTGAACCTATTTAAACAAGCATTCTACCTCTAAGCTACAGCTATAGCCCAGGCAACTTTTTCCTCCTTTTGGTACTGGAAACTCCAGCTCAAAATCCAGGATTTTGAGCAAGCTGCACAAATAGTCTACCACTGAACTCCATCTCCAACCACAAAAGATTTTCAAATTATTAATTGACAGATGTTTGTTCTTTGGTGGTTTTGATTGACCTCCTAGTACTTAGCCAGTTTCAGTAACTACTCTTTAAAACCTGTCAATGAAACATTGGCTTTTCTGGTCTCCTATGACTTCTCACTACATGGTCTATCCCTCATTTTAGTGTGCCTGGGGTTTTGCCTTTGATCCTGCTACTCAGCCTCCCGACCATCAGTTTCCTCTTGGGTACTTTTTCTGGGATGGATGTGTGCTGTGACCAGTGGGGCCAAAGGCTTCACTACAGAACCAGAAACCATCAGAACTCTTGAGTTTCCAAAAGCCCATGGTCTTGACTCAGAGGAATTCATTTCTAGTTGGAGAAATTCAGGCATTGGGACCCTTGGAGGGTTGGATGGAGAGGATTCTTAACAGTGACTCACTCCTTCCCTGTTTAAGAATTCAGACAACTGAGGGCCGTAGAACTGTGGTTCATAAAGACTGCGCATCCACAGGGCTGCCCCATATTTTATTCCAGTGTTTTATCTGTGGCCACATTGGTGTTTGCTGCTCTGTGTGAATTCACTGTAAGGATCTATAAAGATGGCTCCTGATTTGGGAATGTTATGGGAATATATGATACTGCTTCTAATCTTGTCTCCTTGTGCACATGCACAGGAATTCCTTTAGGACTATGTGTCTCTTGGACTTTACTAATAAAGTGTGCTTTCCAAAGACTGTGCCAATAATCATTCTCTCTCTCTCTCTCTCTCTCTCTCTCTCTCTCTCTCTCTCTCTCTCTCTCTCTCTCTCTCTCTCTCTGAGATCTGCCTGCATCTGCCTTCCAAGTGCTGTGATTACAGGCATGTGCCACGACTGTCCCAATGTATATTCTTAGAAGCATGTGTCATAATCCTCACTGCTTTCAACATAAGGAGAAGACACACCCAGACATCCAATTCTTTACTGTCAGGCTGTTGCATGTTGCAGAAATGTCCCATGTGACTGGGTAAAAGCTGCTATGCTCTCTGGTGTTTGAGTCCATCATCACCATCTCAGGCTTCCTGTTACAGAAAAGCTGGGTGATGTCTCCATGACCCACAGTAAGTTCTTTCCAGCTATGTTGGTCCTGGGACTCTCTCCTCTGTAGTGCCTGATGAAAGGACAGACACATAATTGGTGAGACTGAGCACCAAGCACCAGTTAAAAGATTGAGTAGCCTAGTTCACAAAGTAAGAGACCCATTTCCACAGCCTCCTTCACCTGCAATGCGCAGTTAACATTTGCTATTCCATATTACATTTCTTCAATACTCGGAGTTGAGGCCACACAGTGTCCAAGGCCTGCTCTATAGTTTGGCACAAAGGTCAACCTTTTTGTGCATAGGTTCAGACTTCTACCAAGGTGGATGCCCTTACTGCTGGATGGCATCTGTAGGCAGGTAAGGGAAGAGAAGAGGAGGCCAAAGGCAAGAACAAAAATAAATAGAGATCCCCTAGTCTCTGTTGCATTTCATGTTGTTCCGTTAGCAGACATTACTCATAAAACACAAAGCCAAGCCAGTTATGGTGGCACATGGCTTTAAGCCTACCACTTGGGATGCAGGAAGATCAGGAGTTGAAAGCCAGTCTGGGCTACATAAGACACAGTCTCAACAAACAAAAAAACTATACACACAAAGATAAAATTATTGAGGATTTATTTCAAGATAAAGACTCCAGGGTATCTAGTCTCAAGCTCAGAGCCCTGGTTGCTGTCTTGCCTGGCACCCCCTGAGACCCCATGTCCTCTGTCCTCCCCACTTCCCAGTCTTGGATTCTCTGTGAGCATGTTGAGTTTCATTAGCACAGTGATTATGATTTCTGCAAAAAGATACCCAAGCCGTCAAGTTTGTGCCTATTTGGAATTTGTATGAGTCCCTTTCTCCCTTAATGGCCACAGCCACGGAACTTAATCCTTCTCCTGGCCCTCTTCATTTCTGGTAAGTGGGATAGTGTATTTTGTTCATTACTGTTATAGTCACTAAGGCTTCAGGTAACAAAACAATGTTTAAAACTAGCCCCGGGGCGGGGGAATCTAGCCCAGTGACAAAGTGCTTGCCTGGCATTCAAGGCTCTGGAGTCAATGCCTAGCAATAATAATAGTAACAACAGTAACAATAATAATATACCATTCAGTGGCAAAGTATAGAAACTCCCACGACACACCAAACCAGCAAACTCTGGTTAAACTCTGGTCAAACTCTGTCTGATCTAGTGAAATCAACGGGATAAACTCCAGTAAAAGTACTGTGACTACCAAAACCAATCTCCAGCCCAAACGATAGGTAAGAAATGCTGTGAGGCCAGATGAGTGGTGCATACCTGCAAATGGGTACAAGCACTTATACCCATTACACATTATACTTATACATTTTTACAGTTACCCCATTTCACCCAGCTAGCTCTGGAGACAGTGTTGTGTGACAAAACATTTCTTGGGGAGACACAACACACATATACTCACCCCAGTGAGAGAACCCACAACAGACTAAAGTATAGATACCACTAAAGTCCAATTTGGTAAGCCAATGGGTTTTATTGGGGTTACTTAAAGGAATATGGGTGAGGGGTTACTTACAGAAATGGCTCACAAACAGCAGCATCACCATAGCCACCTCAGCACAGGAGACAGCTCACAAAGCTGGGAACCTGGAGTTCCTGCCTGTGTGTCATGCACACAGCTTTCCAGGTCCCCCAGTTGGTCTACACCTCTTCCTGGCAGCTTTTCTGGTTTCTGCAAAGGTTCTAGGCAGCTGGTCTGGTCTCAGAGTGGTCTATGCATCTCAACTTTCCTTCTTTTGAATGGGATTCTCTGCTTTTACTTTTTACTCTGGCAGGGATAAGCTCAGTGAATCTGATCAGCTTCAGGGACTCCGTGAAGCTCTTTTGAGGTGTTTCCCTTCCTGCTTCAATCTCAGAGGAAACTGTTGTACAACAGGCAGATTCTTCCTTTGTCCTGCAATAAACTGGCAACGGTTTCACTGCTGGTGCGTGCTTGAGACCTTCATCAAACTCACATTCCTGTTTAATGTCACAGTCATGGTAGTTTGATGATGGGGAAACTGAGGCTCAAAACAGAGTAGCTATTTGACCATGGTGATAGAGTCTAGAAGTCATGGATCCCTCTGGCCATCCTGTGGAAGGGGAGGAAGCCAGGAGTTCTGCATGTTCTTCGGCATGACTTACATCTAAAACTGCTTATCTGGAACTCACTGTTGTTAAAGAAAGGCTCCTAGTGTTCTCCGTGGGCATGCCAGCCAAAGAGCTTTGGGGAAGAATTGCTTCTCTGGTGGTGGGGAGGAATGGTCCCCAACAAGCACAAGTGCTGAAGGTTTTACTAAGCAGGACCCTGGTTCCAGGGGAGTAGCATCCTTCCAGAATTGCACAGAAAATGGTGGCATGGTCCAGCCCCAGGACTGGGGATTTTCATGGTCGATTTCATCAGTCAACATGTGCCATGCAGTTGCAGATAGCAAGAGATGGCACTTGTAGGATTGGTGGCTATAGGCATCACAGCATCCTTTTCATCTAATTAAGACCTTGAAGCCACATTCTCCTTGGGAGTTGATTATATGTTTGCAAAATGGAGTTAACTCTTTGAAGTTTGAGATCTTGGAACCATGAGTAAGTGCTTGTGTCTCACTACAATTTTGCTCCAGATTTGGCATGATGAATAGGTGGGGACAGTTATGGGAAAGCCCCTCTAGGCAAATTTAGTAACTGCATCTTTGTGGCCTGTGGGACTTTAAAAAAAAAAAAAGCTCTCTAAACTGCCATACTCAAGGAGTGCCTCGCCCTAAGGAAGACCTGGTTCTGACTACAAGGTCAGCAAATGTACTCTATCTTTAGAGCCTTCAGTTAGCATCTACTGTCCTAGTTGTCTAGGTCATGGGGGACACTTCTCTCATCTATTGGTGCTTTGTTCTGACCCTTCAGGAACCCAAAGGGAACTTGAGCCACGAATACCAATGATGGAGCTGATGAGGTGGCTCAGTAGGCAAAGGTGCTTTGCCACCAAGCCTGATGACCTCAGTTTGATTCCTAGGACCTACATGGTAGAAGGAGGGGATCAACTTTCCCTAAATGACTACTTGATCTCCGACCTCACAAATGCTGTGACATGCACTCACCTAAACATATATGAACATACACACACGATTAATTAATTAACTAAGCAAATAAATAAAATATAGGAGGAGGAAAAAGACAACAACAATGGGTTCAGACAAAAGAGATGACAAATTAGCCAGTCATCTTAGCAGCTTTCTTGATTTCCTGCAGTCTTGCAGATGCTGGGCCTCAAGTCTACTATATCTATGCTCAATTCTTCCCACATCAGCTCTTCCCAGGAAGCCTCAATTCTGCCTTCTTCCACAACTTTGTCTCTTTAATCTGGAGCTGAGCCTGTCTCCAAGTAGTCTTGGGACCTGTCTTAACTAAGGGTTTTACATCTCTGAACAGACACGATGACTAAGGCAACTCTTATAAAGGACAACATTTAATTGAGACTGGCTTACAGGTTCAGAGGCCCAGTCCAGTATCATCAGGGTGGGAACATGGCAGTCTACAGGCAGGCATGATGCTGGACGAGCCAAGAGTTCTACATCTTCATTCAAAGGAAGCCAGGAGCAGACTCTTTTCAGGCAGCTAGGAGGAGGGTCTCAAAGTCCACACCACAGTGACACACTTCCTCCAACAACCTAATCCAACAAGGCCACACCTCCTAATAGTGCTACTCCTAAGGCCAAGCATATTCAAACCACCACAGGACCCTTCTACATGCAACTCCTGAGCAGCCTCTGGTCCTGGATTATCCTTCACCCCACTGCTAGGATGCAAAGCTCTGTATAAAAGGGGAACATCAATCACCAGGTGTATTGCACAGAACTGAAGTTAGATCGATCTTTGAATCTCACTCCATCCTCCAACTCTGCAGCTGGCTTTCCTGCCTTGCTTGTTCATAACCTCATTTATCTCAGTGGCCGCCAATGCTCTCTTAGGAAGATGGCATGCTGATTAAATACAAGTGCAATGTAGTGGGGATACACATTCTGGGGCAACATGCCGTGCTCTTGGTCTGGGGAGAAGCAATTCTGTCTTGCCTTGAGCACAGGGTGATGGTCATTCCAGGCACATAGTTAGCATTCCAGTTCATCTGGAGGACTTCCTAGGCTCCCTGGCTCAGTGAGGTCTACTGGGTAAGATATCTAGAAGGTTTGCCTTTCCCATTATTGTAGGGCTGAACTCAAGCACAGATGCCTGGGAACATGGGGATACAGTAAGGCCTGTGGTGTCCCTGGAAGTCATCAGGGTATAGACAATGACATAGAGAAGTGCAGTCTGCCACACATAACCTACACCATGCTCTGCAACCTGGCCTTTCTCAAAGTTGGAGTAAACGTTCTGAGGGCAAAAAGCCAAAAGCCAAAAATAAAACAAATAACAAACAATCAGAAAACAAAAGAACCCAAGAAAACCTTAGAGAGGAGAAACTTGGCTAGAAGGATCATCTTTCTTCTTCCTGGGCATGCCTGATCACCTGCAGGTGATATCTGAAAACCAGATTATTCTGTGGATGCCCAGGAAAGGACTGTGTTGTTTAAAGGACATCCAAGAACTGAGCATGGTGGTGTGTTGTAGATTTGGTTTATTGTTTATATTATGTTAATTAGGTTCCCAAAGTCACGAGAATTTACATATGAGATGCTGATGGGCCATGCCCCCAGGTGGTTCTAGTTGGTAAATAAAGTTGTTGGTGGCCAATGGCTGGGCAGGGAGACAGAAGCGGGACTTTGAGGTTCCCAGATAAGGAACACAAGGAATGAAGATAATCGCCATTGCTGAGGAGGAGAAGGTTGCAGCCTGAGAAGTGTAGGAGAGAGAGAGACAGAGACACTACCAAGATGTAAGAGTTGGGGGTCGTGGCCCACGAGGGCTTATAGGCCTGGGTCCATGAGAGTATATTAGCCACAGGGAGGTTTGGAAGGGCCCAGTCCAAAACATTTGGGCGGGTAGTGAGAAGCACATGCTACAGATTAGCATACTACCACTTCAGTGGTAGACACCTTTGATCCCAACACATAGGAGGCAGAGGCAGGCAGATCTCTGTGAGTTTTAAGGATAGCCTGACCTACAAGATCTCTCTCTCTCTCTCTCTCTCTCTCTCTCTCTCTCTCTGTGTGTGTGTGTGTGTGAGTGTATCTCACTCATCTCTGTATGCCTGTGAGAAAGAGAGAATGAGGAGAAACAAAAAGAGTGAGAAGAGTAAGGAGAGAGAGAGAGAGAGAGAGAGAGAGAGAGAGAGATCACTTAGGACATTTAACCAACAGCTAGCTGGCTAATTCTTTTGTTGTGGAAGCAGTAAGCCTAACACTCATTTCTATTCTGAGGCTGAGTTTTTGAGTCAAGCTTTCCTCTAGCAGAGCCAATGCTACCAAGCAGAGGAGGATAGGTTATTGAAAGGATAGCACGGCTGCATTCTTAGTCTCGACTATACTTTGACTACATAAGCCGGTGGGGACCATCGCCGTGGTTGCTATTGTGGAGCTTGAATGTAACAGGTATTTGCTTTAGGTTTGTTGACCTGGCTTCTACAAGGGAGAGACTTCAGCTTTGGGTCCTGCAGTTGCCAGCCTTCACGAAGGTCTTGCAGAACAAGTCTGACCACAAGGTCATGGAGACGCTAATCAGGTCAGTGTGGGAAAGGTTGGAATCTAGATTCAGCTGTCAGAGAGGAGGACCTCCTCTACAGCATTGACTTCCTGGCTCCAGAATATCACAGTTCACTGTAGATTATGTAAGAACTGTCTTATGGGACAGCCCAGACCTGAAGAGTGAGCCCCAGTGGTCCAGTTCTAGGAACTGACCTGACTCAGCATCTTGCTCTGCCTTAGCCAGTTCCTCAGCTATGCTGGGAGTTTTCCCAGAGTGAGTTACTCACATTCCATGAACAAGACAGGAATGGCAGGGATGTTGTTGGCCCATGGTTAGGTGACTCTCCAAGATCCTGGTGATAATCATCCCTTCTGCTGCCACTTGTGGAAGCTGTTTCATCGTTGTCATTATCCCCTTCCTCAGCAGGATAGACTTGATACAGAAAACCCAGTCTCTGCCCTCCAGGAGTTGGGAAGGTTTAACTGAGTTAGTAATGAACCTACAGATAGCAGAGAAGATGGAATCTTCAGGCTGTGTCATCAGACCCCACACCTACATCTGACTGGAATCTCTGGGGAGTGACTGGTTTTCATCAAGGGAGCAAGACTACTCACACACACACACACACACACACACACACACACACACACACTATATGGAGAGAGAGAGAGAGAGAGAGACATATGGTAGCCCAATCTAGCCTCAGATTCACAGCAATCCTCCTGCCTTAGCTTTCCAAGTACTAGGATTATAGGCATGACTCACCATACCTGGTCCATCCTCCTTCTTCTAAACAGCTTTGATAAATTGCACGTGCTTAAAGACTATGATCTGATGAGCTTTCATATATGTCTGCCTTATAAAACATGGTCAAGACAATGACTACATCACTTGACTTCATTCTCCCTTAATCCCTTGCGTCCATTTGAAATCCCCTTCTTCCTGCCCCTCCCACCTCACACCCAGCCAAGTACTCCTGTGTTGCCACTCATTTTCTGGAATTGTTTATGAAGGGAATCACACAGTATGTTTACGCTTTTGTCCATCCTCTTCATCCTACAGCACACCATTGAAAGTCCACCCACCCATCCTTCTTATTGGTAAAGTAGAATTACCTTAACATATACACACCAACATGTTTATTCACATTTTGAGTGGTCTCTAGTTTGAAGATGGTTATGACTAGAACAACTAAGACTATGCATTTACATAAGTGGGTGTTGAGTTTCTCTTGTTTGGATGGGGTGGCGCCAAGGACCAGGGTCTCATGCATGCTAAGTTAATGAGCACCACTGAGCTGCTTCATGGACTAGTGCTTATGTGAACATATACTTTATGTCACTAGTAAGTACCCAGGGGTGGAATGGCTTGCCTATGTAACAAGTCTGTCTTTAACTTTTAAAGAAGTTGTCAAACTGTCTTCTAACGTGATTAAACAATTTTACGACTCCAGAGGCTGTTTATGGGAGTCCGAGTTGCCCCGAAGCCTTATCAGCATTTGATGTGTTCAGTGGTTTTAATTTTAGGCAAGTGTGTATCGTGGTATCTCATTGTGGTTTTCATTTGTATCCCTCCACCCACCGTGATTAATGACCTTGAACATCTTTTCCTGTGCTATCTATATATCTTCTTTGGTGATATTCTCTGAATATTTTACATTTCTAAATTGAGTTATTTGTCTTCAGTAATTGAGGTGTTTTATTTTCACAATTATTATTTGAGACAGGCCCTCACTATATAGTTTTAATTAGCCTTAAAACTGTTTATAATCCAGGTTGAACTCAAACTCATAATTCTCCTGCTTCAACCACTACTAGGCTAGTTTCTATGCTTGTGTTTTACACACACATCACACACACTACACACACATACACTGCGCACATACTCACTCACATACACACACTCACACTATACATATTACACATACACATTACACACATACACATTACACACATACACATGCACACATACACACTACACATGCACATATACATACATATGTGTGTGAGCACGCATACACATGCACACACACACACACACACACACGAATGCACGCACACACACTTGCAGATGAGTTAGTAATGCACCCACAGATAGAACAACAGATGGAATCTGTGTCATCAGACCCCACACCCACATCTGACTGGAATTGCTGAGAAGTGACTGGTCTTCACCAAGGGACCAAGACTCCTGCTTCCTCCCTGTTTGGTGCTGTTTTTAATCCCAGTGCTCCAGAGACAAATGTAGGTAGATTTCTGTGAGTTCAGGGACAGCTTTATCTACATGGTAAGTTTTAAACTACATAGTGAGAACTTGTCTTAAAAGTAAATAAATAAATAAATGTCAACATTAAATGTTTTGTGTGCACATGTGTTCGTGTGAGTGAGTATGTGTGTGTACATGTGTTTCACAGCATGCATATGTAAGTCAAAGGACAATATTTAAGAGTAAAGTCTCTCTCCATGTAGGTAGGATTCAGTGATTGAACTCAGGTCATCACGCTTGGCAGCCAGTACCCTTACCTGATAAGCCATCTTACTAACCCAATTTTAAATTGTCAGCAGGGTTTCACTTCATAGCCCTGGATGACCTTGAACTAACTATGTAGACCAGACTGGTCTCGAACTCATGAAGACCAACATACCTCTGTCTTTCCTGAGTGCTGGGATTTAAGGCATGCACCACCAAACTTGGCTCCAGTTTTAAACCTTGGGAATATTTAGATCAGCAAACTGATGCAGTATATCTAATGCTTTTCTGTAACTTTTGCCAAATCCAATGCCACAAGGACTTCTTCTAACTAAAACTTTCAATCCCTTTGTTTTGGTCAATGATCCATTTTGAGTTTATTTTTGTGAATTTCTTCACAAAATACATATAAATTCAGTTCAGTTATCTTAAAATTCCTGGTGCTCTAAGTCAATGTTCTTCCTTCTCTTCACAAAACCTCCAGCTGCACTTCTTTGTGGAACTATGACCCATTCTACTCTCAGATGGCTCCTTCACCCACCATCTTTCTGCATCCCCCAGAATGCTGTGGAGACAAAGATTCATCCTCACCCTACTCCTGACTCCTCTCGAGCGTCATGTGGCATTGAGCATGGGGTGGCAGGGGGCGGGGGTGAAGCAAACTGCATTTCCCAGTTTTCTTTTTCTCTTTCTCCCCCCACCCCTTTAGACTGATTCTGAGGGAGCCCGGGCTGGCCTCAAACACAATATGTAGCTTGCTATCATGTCCCTTTATGCTAGTATTATAGTGAGTGCCACCACACCTGGTTTCTGTGGTCCTGGAAATTGATTCCATGTCTTTCAGTATGCTAGACAAGCAACTGACCCACTGTGTTATGGCCTCAGCTTCCCCACCCTCCTATTCTCAAGGTCAGATTTTTATTTCCGGTGCTAATCGCCTTCCTAGATATCCATCTATTGCAGTGGGGAACTGGGGCTCTTCACTAGGAGAGAAAACTCAACTGGATATCAAGTAGCCTGGTACCCTTGACACCCATAAGCCATGAAAGGAAGAGGGTGCTATTGACCTCTTCACTTCAGGAGTAAAAAAAATGAAGGCTTCACAAGATTTGGTGACCTGGTTCAAGTCATCCACAGAGTGCTACCCTCTAGAGAGTGTCTTAACCCCTGGGCCACACTGCCAACCACCTGGCTGTCACCATCAAGAAAAGATTGAGCTTAGACCTCTCATTCTCTGGCTAGCTGTTCTTTCTTTTTAAATGTCACAAATTGCATGTGGGATTTTCCTGCTTCCAAGAAAAGCCCCACATTCTTTTATGGTTTCAAAGAAAAGCAACTTCAATGGACAAGGGACTTCAAAGTCTGTGTTTAAGGTCTTGGCTATAAGTCTTCAAAGGGTGTATTTAAGGTTGTGAGTGTAAGTCAAAGGACTGGATTTGGCAGAGGATGGCTTTCCCCCTTTCAGAAGAACTGAACTTGTTTTCTTCTGCCTTTTGTTGGATCCGGAAAGGAAGTGCTCCTGTAGGGCTGAGGGGTCAGTTCACAGCACTGAGGCTGTGTAGGAAGGAGGAAGAGAAGGAAGGGGGGAAAGAAGAAAGGAGGGAGGAAGGAAGAACAAAGGAGGGGAGGATGAGAGGGAAAGAGAAAGAGGGAGGGGAAGGTAAGGAGGGGCTGTCCGACATATCTTTCCCATACCCTACCTACTACAGACTTTCTAAAGAGCTTCATTATTCCCATCATGGCCCATGTTCCTCAGCCTGGCCAACTTACAAGCTACTCCCTGGGCCTCTGTCTGCCTGGGCGAGCTAGTGATTTAAAGACAATCTCACCCTTTATCTGGTTCTCATATTGATCAACTTTGCATCTATCTTTTGCTCTCTGCTAAGGAGGCAAAAAGCCAACATGGGTCCCACTGTCTGTCACCCAGGAAACAGGCCTGTTTCCTGTCCTGGCACCCTAGACATGGCCACTTTGACATGTGGCCAGCCTGTCTCTGGAGCTCAGTCTTGTGGAACCTCTTTCCCTGTGGCCTGGAACTGATACTTGGGCCTCATGCGTTTCCTTCTGCATAGCTTTCTCATGTGTCTTCAGCAGAGAAGGGTCTAGCTTTGCTTTATACCATTGTGTCCCTTCAGCATGGACATCACCCACTTGCCAAATCCCAGTGGGTTTCAGTCATCAGATTTTCCCAAGGTTGATTTTTGGTAGGAAGTAGGAAAGTTTGCAAACTGCAGTCTGTAGTTTTCCTTTGAGTCCTAGAAAGGAAAGAGGTGAGGATGGGTACGGTTAGGCAAGACCCGGTTAGGACCAGAAGCTGCCATTCAGCTTTAAAGGTAAGAGAGGCAAGCACCCAGAGAGGCCCAGGGCTTGGAGCAGGTCCCTACCCCACCCTGGAATACTCCTGCCCACGGAAACATCTCCATTGCTTCACACAGGATGGCCTGAGGCTGGGGTGTCTCCATAGTGCATGCTTCCATACTCCACATGCCAATCTCCAGGGGAATGTACCTTGCCCTCTGAGCTGTCCTGCTCAGGAAGGAAGTCGCTCTATGAAGCTTCTCCTCATCTTCTTGAGCATAAGAATTCTAAAACAAGACTGTAGAGTTAAGAGTACTTGCTGCTTTTTGAGAGAACCTAGGTTCAGTTCCCAGCACCCACATGGCCCCTCACAACCATTTGTAACTCCAGTTCCAGGGGATCTGACATCCTCTTCTGGCCTCTACAGGTACTGCATGCACATGGTGCACATAACATACATGCAGGCAAAGCAGTCATATATATAATAAATGAATACATCTTTAAAAAGAAACAAAAACATTGACTGTGGATGTAGTTAAGCAGTAGGTAGGACACATGCCCAGCATGTACAGAGCCCAACACTGAAAACAAAAACAAAACAAAAACAGTTCTGTAGGCAAGAATGCCATGCTACATACTTCAAGAGACTCAAATACTGGGCTTGGTCTCCGCTGTTAGTGAGCTTGCTGCCTATTAGAAATGTTGATCCACGAGCCATACGCAAACATAAAGCAGGTCCGGGCTGATTACTAAAGGAAGGGTATGGTTCATGGTAAGAAGCCATTCTGGATCAAACTTTCTGAGAGCAGGAACTGGAGAAAGGAATTTCAGGAGAAGGGGTGTGTGAGCTGAGGCATGGGGTTAGGACTGTGCAGCCAGTGCTCAGCGTTCAGTGCTCAGCGTTCAGTGCTCAGCGTTCAGTGCTCAGTGTTCAGTGCTCAGTGTTCAGTGCTCAGTGTTCAGTGCTCAGTGTTCAGTGCTCAGTGAATAGCCAGCATTGCCTCTATTAGGGGATTGCAAGGAATATGAGCCTGCAACAGTAGCTTGGAACTAATTCATAAACATCCTTGAAAGCCAGCTTTACACAGACACGGCTTCTGAGTCAGACAAGTAGGCCTGGCTTTGTTGCTTCAGAGCTGGGAACCGTGGGCAAGTTAATTTATTTCTCAGAGCCTTGGTTTCCTCATCGTAACCCTGGGATGAAGTGGCTGGGAGGAGTAAATGAAGGTATGGTTTGGAATGTGTACAGTAATGTTCCTGTATTCAGTAAGCACTGAACAAATGCATAGCGTTAGTGTTAGCTGTTCACTGTAGGCTTTCCAGAAGGGATAGGTAGGAGGTAGAAAGGCCTTCATGGCCTCAAAGGATGGGTTAGTAGAATCAGGTGACAGCAAGAACTGGAGGTGGGGTGGGGAGGTCCTGGTTACAAAGGACCATGGGTGAAGTTAATGCTTCTCATCTAGACAGAATTAGGAAAGGAGGAATAAACTGCTGGGTATCAAGATAAAGTCAGCAGGCTGAGGGGACTGTGGAGGGAGAGATACCTGAAGAGGCCACTTGTGATCTTGACTCATCTCAAAGATAAGCCCTGCCACAGGCTAAGTGTCAGGAAGTCCACCATGAGGGGAACTCAGAGGATAAGGTTGTGGGAAGAGAAAACTGGCCAAACTCAGACAGGTGCAATGGGAAGTCCAGGGCCTTTTCAGGAGGCAGCTGCAGAACTGGGGAATGGAGGTTGATGTTTCTATGTTCCATTGCTTGCTCACTCATTCTCTCTGTCTGTCTCTGTCTCTGTCTGTCTCTGTCTCTGTCTGTCTCTGTCTCTGTCTGCCTCCCTCTCTCTCTCTCTCTCTCTCTCTCTCTCTCTCTCTCTCTCTCTCTCTCTCTCTCTCTCTCTCTCTCTCTCGTCTGTCTGTCTCCCCCCACACACACACACACCAAATAAGATACAAGTTTTTAAAATCCTACTTATAATTCCTTGGAATTATATTTTTCTTTTCTCTTTTCCTTTTCTTCCTTCTTTTCTTCTTTTCTCCCTCTCCCATACCCCCTATAAACTATATGCCCTAAACAGAAGCTGGTAGACTTCATACTCTGTGAACTTGAATAAGCCTCTTCCCCCTTTTAGACCTCAGCCTTGCCTTCCTCATTGTTGAAAGAATGGATGAAAAAATGAAGGTGAAGAGCCTAATGCGTTTTCTGGCATGATGGTTCTCTTCCCTATTAAGGCCTGGTGGGACTGCATCCTTGAGAGCGGATCCAGCAGCCTCTCAGCCTTCCAATCCCAGACCCTTCTTCTAAGATTCTTCTCCTATTCTTCATCCTCATCAACCATTGAGGAACCTTTTCAAAGTTTGACCCTAGAGGGGTGAGTGTGTGTGTGTGTATGTGTGTGTGTGTGTGTGTGTCTGTGTGTGTCTGTGTGTCTGTGTGTGTCTGTGTGTCTGTGTGTGTGTGTGTCTATGTGTGTCTATGTGTGTGTGTGTGTGTGTGTGTGTGTGTGTGTGTGTAGTGGGGTAGGGTCCAGCAACACAATCAAACTGAGCCAGGTGTCAATGATGGGGGAGGCACTTGACCACCAGTTCCACTGCTAGGAACAGAAAGAATCCTGGGAATATCTGGACTCATGGTCTTAGCAACCATCCAGGAAAGGATGCTCTTGGGCTCTTGAAGGTAGATTTGACAGCAGATGGCTCAAGGTGCCTTGTCGAGTGAGCTGAGCCTCTGGGGAACCTCTTTCCTTTGGATCTTGGAGCCAGTAGGAAGTGTCCCCTCCAGAGTTAACTGACTTCCTACCCAACAAGGATGACCCTCTGGACCATGGAGAATTGGAATAAGAAAGCAGTTCCCTGAGGCAGTAAAGAGTCGGGTCTGCACCTTCCCCATCCTCTTCCATTACAATCTCTACTGCCCTCATCTGCCAGGGATGCTGCAGCGCCTCCTGACACAGGAGTTGAGGGGTTTCCAAGGTCACAGCCACTGCTCTCTGTGGATTCTTCCCAATAACAGTTCCCAAACTCAGGGTCAGATGACATGGCTGTCTCCTGTCTCCTCAGCCCCATTTGGTGAATCTTGCCTTAGTCCAGTGGTCCTCAACTGTCCTAATGCTTCGACCCTTTCATAGAGTTCCTCATGTTGTGGTGACCCCACCATAAAATTATTTTGTTGCTACTTCATAACTGTAATTTTGCTACTGTTATGAATCATAATGTAAATATTTAATAGGCATGATATCTGATATGTGACTCCCAAGGGGATGTCAACCCACAGACTGAGAACCTTGCTGTAGTTGTTTCTGTACCCTTGGCCCTTATGTTTTTAATTCCTTATGCTAGATGAAATCTGTCAGGCAGGTTGGGTGTGTCCACACCACGTGAGCAAGCAAGGCAAGATCCCAGCCAGAGTTTCAGAGTTATGTGGGGCAAGGATCAGGGTGCAAAACATCAAATTTAACCATCAAGCAGCACAGGAATGAGAGAATACATTATAGCATTCATCGTAAAGCAAAGTCATTTTTTAATCAAGCACAGCACTTTCAACACCTTACACAACAATTTAAACAAGTCATCCAAGCTACAAACACACACACACACACACACATAAACTGCCCTCCTTCCCAAATGCCAAATGAGATTCAGAAGATGTGGATCTTATGAACCAATTAAGAATCCCCAGACCCTGGGCTGAGGCAGCGACAGTCTTTGGAGAATTCAACCATTCTCAGAGGAATCTGCTACATCCTAATTATCCAGTGGGGAATCGGTGTGTCTTCACGGGAAACCATTACAGAAAGCTTTTAGCATGAGTGTCTCAAGAAAGCTCCCCACGGGAACAAAGGGAGGAGAATTAGGTGAATGCCAACTTCAGCACTCATTCTAGCACCAAGAAGGCGAACATTCCCGTGTCATACGCTAAAGTCTGGAATTTCTCTGGAATTCTTTGCACTCCCATAGCAGAGGCTTGGACTTCATTGGAGGTACTTCTGATCTTACATCATAAGGTGTTTTCTGAGATTTAGCTCGTTGCCTTCTTGGCCTAGACTGCTCTTTCCTCCTCCATCAACCAAGAAAACCTGCCTGTCACCCAAGAGATAGTTCAGTGGACCCTCTTCACCAAAGCCTGCCCTGACCTTGGACTCTCAACAGAAAAACCAGCCCATCCAATTCTGCTCCATCTGCAGAGTCTTTGTGACTTTCCTAAGCCAATGTCCATAGTACTTAGGAGTACGTTTCTAGAGTTCTACTTTGGGGTTGTAGCTTGAAAAATGTTAAAGCAACAGGAT
Organism: Tokudaia tokunoshimensis; assembly: GCA_036184795.1. NCBI lineage: Eukaryota > Metazoa > Chordata > Mammalia > Rodentia > Muridae > Tokudaia > Tokudaia tokunoshimensis. Next base: position 33,421,065 of record BTHU01000020.1, read on the forward strand.
ACTTATTAGTCTATCTCCAAGAAGGTACAATGGGATACTTTCTAGAAAAGCTGACCTTGAAGGAGCCTGTGTGTGGGAAATAAGTGCTGGACTGTCTATGATGGGAACCATGGCTGGTTCTGCTTAGGGATGAACATGGTGAGAAATCTCCATCCGTGTCATTTTAGTTCAGAAAAAAAAAAGTGGGGCTGGAGAGATGGCTCAGCGGTTAAGAGCACTGACTGCTCTTCCAGAGGACCCGAGTTCAATTCCCAGCAACCACGTGGTGGCTCACAACCATCTGTAATGGGATCTGATGCTCTCTTCTGGTGTGTCTGAAGAAGACAATGGTGTACTCATGTACATTAAATAAATAAGAAAGAAGGAAGGGAGGAAAGAAAGAAAGAAAGAAAGAAAGAAAGAAAGAAAGAAAGAAAGAAAGAAAGAAAGAAAGAAAGAAAGAAAGAAAGAAAGCAAGCAAGCAAGCAAGCAAGCAGTGTTGCCTAAATGATCATCAGCAGGTGGCACAGGAAGTAGTCTGACTGTTGGTGGTTCTCTCTTGTTGCCCAGGCAGTGCCCTTCAGGTGATCTGCCAAAGTCAAGAAAGCTTCCCTGGAAAGGGCACAACTGAGTGGAGCCTTGACAAAGGAATAGGAGGGCTGGAGAGACCACTCAGCAGTTAAGAGCACTGACTGCTCTTCTGAAGGTCCTGAGTTCAAATCCCACTACATGGTGACTCACAACCATCTGTAAAGAGATCTGATGCCCTCTTCTGGTGTGTCTGAAGACAGCTACAGTGTACTTAGATATAATAATAAATAAATCTTTAGGCTGGAGTGAGTGGGCTCGACAGGAGCAAGCAGGGCTGACCAGAGCAAGCAGAGATCTTGAATTCAAATTCCCAGCAACCACATGATGGCTCACAACCCTCAGTACAGCTACAGTGTACTCATATACATTAAATAAATAAATAAATCTTTAAAAAGAAAAAGGAATAGGAGTTTTCTGACTGATCAAGCCAAAGACTAAACCAATCATCTTGGCCAGCCCAGGCCGACACAGATAATGTATGAATTATCAGGAGAGCAAGAACCTTGACGAGTATGTTGAACAGTGACAATATCTTGGATAAACACAGCCTCCTCTTCTTCAATACTATTTATATATGACACACACAAACGTAATACAGAAGATGTACATTTGGATGATTTCCACCTATGTACACATGTGTGAAATCAACACCAAGACCATGACAGCTACACCCATTCTTCCTGTCCCTTCCACCCTCTGTCTCCTGGCAGTTACTCATCAGCCACACTCTTGTCACTGTACAGACGGGTTTATATTAACCTAAAAATATTTTCTTCACCGGGCAGTGGTGGCGCACACCTCTAATCCTAGCAGTTGGGAGGCAGAGACAGGCAGATTTCTGAGTTCGAGACCAGTCTGGTCTACAGAGTGAGTTCCAGGACAACCAGGGCTACACAGAGAAACCCTGTTTTGAAAAACTTTAAAAAAAAAAAAGTTTTCTTAATTTTAAGTTATACTTAAATTTTTTTATTTTGTGCATGGTATATACATATAAGGGTGGGAGATGCACACCACAGCATGTCTGTAGAGGTCAGAGGACAACTTCAGGAAGTCAGTTCTCTCTTTCTACCCTATGGTCCCTGAAACTGAACTCAGATCATCAGACTCCATGTAGTAGGCACTTTAGCCGAGCCATCTTGACAACCCAGGTTTGTATTTTCTGCTTTTTCAGTATGTAGGATCATCTAGTATACTTTCTATCTGTTCTTTTATTCATCACATGCTGAGCATATTCACAGGTTCACAGGTGGTCCCTGCTTCTCGCTAAATATTACCTCCTCCTCTGGATTATATCACAATTTACCTTTTCACCTGTCGATGGATATTTGGATAGTTTCCAACTTGGGCCTGTTATAAATACAGTTGCTGTGTATGTTTGTGTACAAGTGTTTATGTAAAATAACAAGCTTTTGCTTCTCTTGGATAAATACCTGGGCACGGAATGCCACATCAGATAATAAATTTATGCTTGAATCTTTTTAACTTTTTTTTTTTTTTTTGAGGCAGGGTCTCTCTACATAGCCCTGGCTGCTCTGGAATTCACTATGTAAACCAGGCTGGTGAACTCACAGAGATCCACATGCCTCAAGAATGCTGGGACTAAAAGTGTGTGCCACCATCCATGTCAAGGTTTTTTGTTTGGTTGGTTTTGTTTTGTTCTGTTTTTAATGTTGTTGTTTTTCAAGACAGGATTTCTCTGTGTAGCCCTGGCTGTCCTGAAACTGGCCCTGTTGATCAGGCTGGCCTCCAACTCAGAGATCCGCCTGCCTCTCCTCTCAGGCTCTTCTTTTAAACTTAAAAACAATTACATTTATTTATGCAGGGTGAGGGGAGGTATGGCACAGTGTCCTCTCTTCCGTCATTGGGTACTGGGGATTGAACTCAGGTTATCAGTCTTGGTAGCAAGCACCTTTATTTACCCTCTGACTCATTTTACCAGCCTCTTAAATTCTTATATTTATTTATCTGTGTGTGTGGTGGGGGCCAGGGTGGTGTGCATGTGTCACGGTGCTCATATGGAGACCAGAGGACAACGTATAAGAATCAATTATTTCCTTCCAGATGGAGACTGAACTCAGCTGTTCAGAGTCAGCTGCAAGCACCTCCCCCTGCTGAGTCATCTCAGGCTTTATGGTTCATTTTTAAAAGACATTTCAGAACAACTTTTCCAAAGTGCTTGCTCCATTTACATTTCCTCCTCCCTGAGCCTCCCACACGTCCTTTCTCGATTGACTGCTACAAACTGCAGGAAGGATTTCAAAACTGAGTCCCCACTGGATTTGTCCAATTCGTGACTTCCACCAAAGTTCCAGGGCCTGGGGCAAGGAGTGGGGAGCATCTGGAAATCTTTCAGGGATGCTGCATTCTCTCAGCTGGCTGCCAGCTCCGGGGACGCTTTAGAGAGTGGAGAACTTGAACAGGGTCAGAGGACACAACGAATGGAGTACTTGAGATAATTCCTCTGGCCACGAAGATGCCAAATCTCATAAATTAAAAGCCAAATATCATGGAAATTAGTTTTCTCATGAGTACATATCTGAGCTGGTGTCAGGCCCCCAAGGGATGTAGGACAGATCTCAGACTCTAGAGAGGTGGTCCCCAGCTAGAACCCCCCAGACAGAAAACATAATTTAGGAGTCCAGAGCCCTGAGGACTTTCCTAGGTGAAAGGATGTTGATTTAGACCCATCCTCTGAAGGAAAGAGCTAGTAGACAATACCCAGGGCCAATGTCACTGTCTGCATAGCCTCTGCTGGGGCCTGACTTTTTCTCTGGTCAAGTTCCCTGTTTGGGACTTGGAATTCCTGATGTTAAGAGATAATATAATCTACAAGGCATAAGCTCCACTGGAATTCAAGGTATGCTCATTTCTTCATTTATCCATCCATCCATCCATCCATCCATCCATCTATCCATTCACTCGTTTATATATCAGTAATCCTTATCAGATCCAGAGATGACCCAGAAAGGCCCTGCTAAGTAATTTGGACAACATTCATCATGAGAAACATTAACAGCTTCCCCACAGCAACATGATTAGATATGGTTTGGGTTAGAAAGATCCCTTAAAGCCAACACAGAAGAGATAAAATATCAGGCTCGGACCACCACAGGAAGATCCCTAGGGAGAGTTAAGGGAGAATCTGAATGGGCAAGTGGTGGGATAACTCAAAGCCCAGCAGGGTGGTTGGCATGAGCCCAGGGCTGCCTCCAGTCTCCTGGCTCAAACTGTTGTCATTAGTCACCAGCAAACATGGATTGTGTAATAATAAACAGACGGGGCATGGCTGGAAGGATGGAGGGTGGCGGTTAGGTCTCAGCAGAGAAGTCTTCAAAGATCACTCAACCCTGACAGTTGGGCCAAGGCACATATCTACCCACCTCCCCTACTCATCCATCACCTGCCGTCTGCATTCTTCACAGAGATGATGGTAGGGGACACAGGTGTCCTCTCCGGGCTAGCAGAAGGCCACTGATACACATTCAACAACTATTATCCTGAAATGGCTACCAGCAGTTCAGTCACCTGTGACACAAAAGCACAGAAATCTCCTCTTGCCCTCCAATTCTTCAGGCAGTTGACGAATTCCCAAGGGCCATATCTTTGAACTTCTAGGAAGGAGAGAACCTAGTTTCTCTTGGATAAGACTGGAAGGTAATGGAGGGAAAATTAGAACCCGATATGGAGACGTCTTAATACTAGCTGAGAGTTGAGTTTCAGCTGCAATCACCACCAAGCTTTTGGAACAAGGGGCTTTTGTGTTGTCTCTTTTTTTGTTTGGCTGTACACAGCAGAACACCAGTCTGGCATGTTTTGTTATCTCCACAACCCACAGATGAACTCAGAGGAGTGATACCTGCCACGCCCAGAGTTCACCTTCAGAACAGTGTGCATGGCCAAGGGGCTGAGAAGAGAGGAACAGCAAGCAGAGGTGTGGGGATTGCTTGTGGATGAAAACTTCTTGGAGATTATGGTAAAAGCAGTCAGCCCATTTCCATCTCTGTACCACCAAGATAGGGAGACCACAAAACAGTACTTTCACCCCATTGAGCTGATGCTGGACCCTGATCAAAAGACCTACCAACTGTGGTTGTGTCCCTCTTCTAGGTCAAGGATGGCAAAGACATGGGGCACAGGTCTTTCAAGCAAGGTTGAGATCGATGGAAGCTGTTCTTCCTGTTTCTCTTCAGGTGGCCACTTGTCAGCCAGTTGATGTTGAGTATCCTCAGTGAGTAGCTCTCCACTCTAGTCTAAGTAAGGCCAGTGGGCAAATTTGGTTTGGTTGAGAGGAAATGATCACTGAGACCTGTTCATGAATCTTGAAGCCCCTAGGTTTTCAGAGTCAATGTCCAGAACTGGGAAGGCACTTAGAGCCACCCACTTTATCTGCCATTTGATATGTGATAGAGCAAAGACCCAGAGAGAGAAGACAGGCCACCAAAGCCCTAGCCAGAAATGGTCAACCTTGTCAGCATGAGCTAGAGCTCATCCACACTTTGAACATCCACACTTTGAACTAGAGAACATCCACACTTTGGCTTTCTGGGATGTACTTCTGGGAGCTTCCTGGGGGGGGGGTCATTGGCTCAGTCCCTGTCACTACCTTGGCATACTCCCTGTCCTGAGGTACCACTAACAAAAGAGCACCTGACCTTGTTTATGGAGTGTCTAAAAGAGAGAATGCCTGGGTCAGGCCTGCTGGGTGAACGAGGCCTTGCTCTTGGTCAGGCTCTCCCCAGGCTCAGAAGAGCTGTCAGGAGTCTAAGGCTAGAGTCCTGCTAGACTCTGACTCAGTGCAGAAGATAAGATTGGTACAGAGCTGGGCAGTGCCTGGCACAGAGTGCAGGGCTAGGCTTGTAGCTGTCATTCTCAGCCAGGTCATTCACCTGATCCTTAGATATAGAAGCCCTGATCTGGGTACTGAATGGTAGTGCCAGCCTATGAAACCACAGGAACAAAGTCTAGCAAGGAGGTAATTGAGCTCAGGCCAGATATCCAGGCTGGGCATCTCTGAATCCAGTGAACAAATTCCTCCTGAGGACCCAGGTGGAGGCAGGGGAGTAATGCATATCTCTTGAAGCCCTGCCATGGTGGTGCTGCTGGGGACGGGGTGTGGGAAGGAGGGCGGAGTTCTCTGAAAAGGGAGGAATGCGGAAGGAAGCTCTGGGTAGGGGAGAGAGACTGGGTTCTTGGTATATTAGTATAACAAACATTCTTCCAGTCCTGATACCTTGACACCTCCTGGAGCAACAGATGTTGGTGTGTGGATCTGGATAGCGTAGTCTTGTTACTAGGGAAACTGAGGTTCCCCTCTGGGAAGCTTTAATCTCATTAATAAAATAATTTTAAAATGGGATCACAAGGAAGCTTGAGGACAGTTTTATTTAGACTTTGCAAGAAAAACAACAGAGCAGGCAAACTGTAAATCTTGGCAGCTGCCAGGAATGGGAGAGTTGGAGAAAAGTCACTTCATTTAAGTTGGAACTGAATATAATAGAAATAGCTTTACCAATACAGGACAACCACCCCCAAGACTGGAAATGAACAAGTGTTCTGAGGAAGGAGCCCCAAAAGTCTTTGGCCACTGCAGTGTGTGGTACTTTACACTCCACACCTCTCCTGTTTGTATCTGGAGGACCCTTTTTTCTGAGCATGCTCTGATCGTTGGAGGAAGCTCCGGTAAAGAAGGGCTTCCAGTCTTCCTCTGCAAACTGGCTTCCTCCTCTTAACCTTGACATGGCTTTCTCCATTCCTTACTTCTGTCACTATCTTTCCCCCAAGACACAAACTATTCCTACAAATTTCCTCCGCACTTCTTTTTGAGTCTGCGCAGCCTGAACCCTGTTATGTCAGAAAGACATCCTGGCTGCTAGCCAATGGAGCAACAGAAGGAGCAAGTTGCCCTCTCAGCCCTCTTGAGGTTCCCAGATTTCTGAGTGGGGCTAATAAACAGGTTGAATAGGCTGACATTGCCCTTCTTAAAGGATCCCAAGTTTGAATCAAATGAGACTTCATTGGGGTACTAGGAAAGGTTCTGGCCAATGGTAGAGGCAAGAAAGTAAGAAAGTATTATTTGTACTTCCCTTGAGGTTTTTAAATAACATTCAACTTGTGGGATTCAGTTTTCTCTTTCTACCATGTGGGTCTCAGGGATGGAACTCAGGTTGTCAGGCTTGGCAGCAAGGGTTTTTACCCACTGAGCCAGTCCTCCCTTGAGACTCTTAACAACAGGACTCGGGTGATAAAATCTAAGGAGTCACTAAAAAAACCATTTTAGCTCAACACAGTGGCCCACACATTTGATCCTAGCACTTGGGAGGCAGAGGCAGGAGGATGTGAATTCAAGGCCAGCTTGCTTTACACAGCTAGAGCTATGTAATGAAACCACAATGTCTTTTAAAAATAATAAATAAATAAATAAAAAAATAGCCATCCTAGATGCAGAGGCCAACCTCCTGCCACTTAAGAGTCCCACCCATTCAATAGTCAACCCTTCTTTTCTAAAAGGTGGAGCTTGGGAGGCCGAAGAACCTGACACTCCATCCTATGGTTTGCTGTGTCACAGTGGACAGCACATCCATACCCAGGAAGGGCTCAGCAACAGCACCACTGACCAGTTGGCCACCACATCCCAGGCGAGAGGTTGGCCATAAAGGAATAGCAAGCACCACTCACTTCTAGCAAAATGAGGCTTAATCATTAGAGAAATCCACATTAAAACCACTGGACTACAAGCACACTCCGAGTAGCATGGTTAAAAGGAAAAAAACCTAACTCTGCCAAGTGCAGACGGAGATGTGCAGCAGGTCTGCCTAGGTATTCAATATGTTGAAGCGAGGATGTGGTGGTTCCGCCAGCATTAGAATCCCAAACTGCTTGGGTTTCTGGTAGGAGCTTTGATCAATTGTGCTGGCAGTGCCAGACCCAAAAATATACATATAGTTTATTTGTCATAGTTTGTTTTCCCCCTAAGATCATGCTACTTGATCCAGCCTGGTCTACAGAGTAAGTTTCAGAACAGTCAGGGTTACACAGTTGATTAGTTTCAGTGTGTGTGTGTGTGTGTGTGTGTGTGTGTGTGTGTGTGTGTGTGTGTGATGTGTGTCACAGCATGTGTGTAGAGGTCAGGGGTGACTTTGTGGAGTTGGTTCTCTTCTTCCACCTTTGTATAGGTGCTGGGGACTTAACTTGAGTCACCAGGCTTGTGTGGTAAGTGCCTTTACCCACTGAGTCATCTTGTTACCCTATTTTTTTTTATAGTATAAAACAGTTTATTCAGGGCATGGGGAGGGGAGTCAAGAGGGTAGCAGAGGCTGGCCATGAGCACGTGGAGAAGAGAGGGGGGAAGGGAATCGGGAAGGGGGGGGATGGTCTGGTTTTATTTGTTTTTGTTTTGTTTTTTTGTTTGTTTGTTTTTTGAGACAGGGTTTCTCTGTGTAGCCTGGCTGTCCTGGAACTCACTTTGTAGACCAGGCTGGCCTCGAACTCAGAAATCCACCTGCCTCTGCTTCCCAAGTGCTGGGATTAAAGGCGTGCGCCATCACCACCTGGCCTTGTTACCCTATTTTGATTGAACAAATTTTATATAGCTCAGGCTGACCTAGTCAGTACGTTGCCATGGCTGGACTTGAACTTCCGATTTTCTTGCTTCTAACCCCAAGCACTGGAATTACCGGCATGTGCTTCACGACTATTTTTAAGTGTTGATAAAACACAAAATAAGGCTAGAGATGTAGCTCAGTTAATTGAGTGACTGTCAGACATAAAACCCTGGGTTCAATTCCTAGTACCAGGTAAGGCAGGTGTGGTAGTGCATGCCTGTCCTTCCAATGGAGGCAATATTGACAGCCTGGTTCACACAGTGATTTTAAGGCAAACTGGAGCTAAGTAAGATCTTTTCTCAAAAACTGAAACAAAGACAACCCACAAAATACTATCATTTATTATAGATACAAATTTATATATATGTTATGGCATTATATAAAATACATACATAACAATATACATGCATTGTACAGAATGTATACTATACATTGTTATTCATTTGAAATTTTGTTAAAAGCCTGAACAAGAAAAATGCATGCTAACCTAACAAGTGGTTAGTGCTCTCTCTCTCTCTCTCTCTCTCTCTCTCTCTCTCTCTCTCTCTCTCTCTCTCAGGCACACATGTGCACTCAAGCATACACACACACTCACACACATACTCACACACACACATACTCACACATATGCACACGCACACACACTCACACACACCAAACCATCAACACTTGCCAAACTTGAGATAAATGGGCTAAACAAAGGGATTGTGTCTCACTTTGCTTTCTGTACTTGGGGCTGAGGTGTTTCATAATTTAAAAGCAAAACAAAAAACCTGGAGAACGTGCTAAGTGAAATAAGCCAGACACATCAGGCACAGAAAGTACAAATACTGTATAATCCTATGTCTGTGTGATAAAGTATAGCGCATGTCCACAGACAGAAAGAAAGGTAATTACCAGGGACTGCTGGTGATGGCACTGGCATATATATATGTGTGTGTGTGTGTGTGTGTATGTGTATATATATGAATATATATATATTTTTCCAGAGACTGATGGTAGTGATGGTTACACACAGTAATTTATCTCCTACATTTTTATTTAGCTTAGTACTATTATTGTGTGTGTATGCACATGCACACACATGTGTTGTACGTGTGCTATAGCGCCTGTGTGGAGGTCAGAGGTCAACTTTTAGGAGTCAGTTTCTCCTTCCACTACGGGTTCCAGAGATTGAACCCAGATCATTGAGCTTGCATGTCAAATCTTTTGCAACTGAGCCAGCTCACTGGATGTGGATTACTTTGTTATTTGAGATAGGGTCTTAGGTTAGCCTGGAACTTACCATATAGTCCAGGCTGGCCTCTTGTACTTGGTACAGTGTTATGTTATACTTTACTTCTTTCCCCTCCCCCTGAGACAATGTTTCTCTGTGTAACCCTGGCTATCCTAGCACTTGCTCTACAAACTGGGCTAGCCTCTAACTAAAAAAACCTACCTGCCTCTGCCTCCAGAGTTCTGGGATTAAAGGCACCATACACAACTATACATTACTTTAAAACAACAACACAGGATAAGCAAATATATAGAGAAAGAGAGCAAATTAGTGTCTGCTTAGGGCTGGGGAGAATGCCAGGAAAATAGCTAATGGGTACATACAGTGTTTCTTCCTAGAATTGATTGTGGTAATGGATGCACAGCTGTGACTCCACAGAAAGCCGAAGAATAAACTTTCACGGATGAAGTATGTGGTGTGTGCCAGATCTGTTTCAGGAGAGAGAGAGAGAGACAGAGAGAGAGAGAGAGAGAGAGAGAGAGAGAGAGAGAGAGAGAGAGAGAGAGAGACAGACAGACAGAGAGAGAGACAGAGAGACAGAGAGAGAGACAGAGACAGAGAGAAACAGAGACAGAGAGAGAGAGACAGACAGACAGAGAGAGACAGAGACAGAGAGATACTTCTTTTGTCACCCTAAGAAGCATGTGGTCTGTCAGTTCAAACCAGCTCCATCACACTATAACCAGGAACTCCTAAAGCCTTCCCAGAGCCCTCTTTGCATCCACAGAATTGTGGCAGGGGAGTAGAGTGGGCCGCCTGCAGAAAGAGGTTAATGAGAATCTGCTCTGGGTTCCTTGGATTTTGAGCCTTAATTAATACCTGCAAGGCCCTTGATGCCCATGAAAGAGAGGCTGTATGAATGTGCACAGTGCTGGCCTCATTAGCTCAGCATTAGCTCAGCACTCAGCCTGGGAGCTCAGCTCCCTTCAGGGGCAGGGCCAGGCCTCCAGGGAAGCTGTCTCTGATGCCCTGTCTTGTACTCTGGGCCACTCTTAAGGTCTGAATGGTCTGGACCAGGGTAGCCTAAATACCAGACACAGCCTGGCTTCCAGTAGCCCTTTGTCAGGAGATTTCCACTTTGAATTGTAGAAGATAGACCTCCTGTAACAGTCTTGGTGGCTGTCCCTCCAGGCCTAAAGACACTAAAGGTGGCTGGTTCCTATGTTAGTTGTGCCTCCATGAGCCAATCCAGCTGTGTCCTGGGGGCCAGCCCCTGCCAAGGGTAGCCTGGGATGTGGTACCAACTTACTTTCCCCTCATGCAGACTCTTCCTAAGCAACTGGCTCCTTCCTGTTCAAATTGAGTGCCAAAAGACTTCAGGTTCTCCAGAATACATGTGGCATAGCCTCTTTCTTCCTTTGATCTGGATTGTCCTCCCAGGGAAGGAGCCCTCCTACCATATCACCCTTCAGGACACCAACCCAAAAACATCACACAATGGCTTCATATGCCTTGCTTTGTTTTTAATTTTCAAAATGTATCTATGGGGGGGGGAGAGAAACAGTCTTTGTTTTTCATTTACTTACTTACTTTACATCCCAATCACAGTTCCCCTTTCCTCCCACTCTTCCCCTTATATAGTCCCTTCCCCCTCTCCCTTTCCCTTCTCCTCTGATAAGGGGCAGACTCCCTCCCAGGGCACCAACCAACCCTGGCACATCAAGTCACTACAGAACTAGGCACCTCCTCTCCTACTGAGGCCAGACAGGGCAGCTCTGTTAGGAGAACAGGGTCCACAGGCAAGCAACAGAGTTAGGGACAGCCCCAGCTCCAGTTTTTGGGGGACTCTCATGAAGAGCAGACTGCACATCTGCTACCTATGGGTGGAGGGCCTGGTCAAGCCCTTTGGTTGGTGGTTCAATCTCTGGGAGCCCCCAAGGGTTCAGGTTCAATGACTCTTGCTTTTCTTGTGGACTCCCTACCCCTTCCTAGTCAGCTCAATCCTTCCCCCAACTCTTCTACAGCTCCATCCAATGTTTAGCTATGGGTGGGTCTCTGCATCTATTTCTGTCAACTGCTGGGTGGAGTCTCTCAGAGGACAGTTGTGCTAGGCTCTGAGACAAGAGTCTTTCTACATAGTTCAGAATGTCCTGGAACTTACGATGTAGCCCAGACTGGCCTCAAACTTGCAACCTCCCGAGCTGGGATTATAAATATGGACCATCATACCAAGTGGGGGCTACTCTTTATCCTGGGTCATCTAGGTTCCATAAGAAAACCCTCTTCTGATACTGTAGTCGCAAAGCCATTGTAACTACAGGAATAAATCCCTGGCCAGAAAGGCAGGAGATGGAGACACGGAGGTGGGATTAGAATCTGTAGCCCTGAGTACCCTCAGCTCTGATATAATGACTCTGGAAATCTTTCACCTCATGGATTCTAGAGGCCCATGTGATTAAGAAATTATATTTTGGGATATTACCTCAACTACTCTTCACAATGCCTGTTGTTCCTGGGCCACCACTACAGTTGGAATTTGTCCCAACATGGGTTCATGTTGAGGCCAAGATCCTCAGTGTAACTAATTACCGAAGAGGTAATTAGGTCACGGGCCACCACCCATACGAATACATGAATGTCTTTCCCAAGAGAATAGGTTAATTACGACAGGAGTGGTTAGTTCCTGTGGGTCTAGATTGTAATGAGGGGAACCTGGAGCCTCTCTTCACTCTCTGCATATATGCTTTTCTTCCACCACGATGCCTTTACCAAATACCCAGCACCACTCTCTTGAACTTCAGAACTATGTAAAATAAACCTCTTTCCTTATAAACTATCCAGCCTCAGACGATTTAGGTATGTGCACTTCTCTAAGCGATTCCTCCATGGACGCCAGGTGCACATGTTGCTGTTAAGACACAATAGTCTTGTCTGTCTGTGGGCATTATTCCCAGTTCTCCACAATTCCCTTAGGCATGTTGTGACCTGATGGATACAATGTCAATCCTTTTGGGTAGATCTGAGAGTCCTGACCATCATGCTCCGCTCACCTGTCCCTCCCTTGTCCTTTCCCTCATGGGTCCTGTCATCCTCAAACATAGTCAGCCACCATTTATCTCTTTCCTTATCTAGCTCCTGTCAAAGCATATGGAACTGAGGCCACAGCCTGATGGTGTCCTACCAGAATTCTCCCTTATGACTGAGACACTTCCTTTCCCTACTGAAGGAACAGTATAGAATACTGGTTCCTGGATTCAACCTGTCTCTACTTGTGTGACGTTAGACAAGTTGTTTAACCTCTCTGTGTATCATGTGTAATTTAAGGGCAAGCACAATACAACAGAAGGTATTTGTGAGGATGAAATGGGCTCATGGGAGACATGGCTGGTATGGCTTTGGCATACAGTAGATACCCAAGAACTGTAGGTCATGGGCGGTACTGAACTGGCTGCTTCAGAATCTCCCTGAACATCTATCACTTATGTCTTAGAATATGTCCCAAGCATTGGGGGGCAGACATCTTGCAGATGCCCAAGTGACCAAGGTGCACAGCCTACCTCCAACCCCTGCTTCAGCAGATGAGATCTGTCTGTAGTAGAGGGTTACTGAAGCTCACTCCTGTATGATAGACTTATGTCTCCTGGACCCTCTACACCCAGCTGCCTCCTAAGACCTGGGACAGGATCACCCGGGATCACTTAGGGTTGCCTAAGGTGGGGGCACCAATTCTGTGTACGTGGACCATCCAGTGGTAGCTTGACAAAGGCTGTCTATTTATAGTTAAGCCTCTCTGCCATTATGCCTTGTATATAATTTGGGAGGTCTTTTATTATGTTTTCTTCATGTAGATCAGTGGAAAAATAAATGAAAGGGAAAATTTTGTGTGTTGCGGTTAAGGAAAACTACCAGGGGAAAGGCATACTTCGTATCCCCCACCTAATTAGGTGGTGTGTCTAGGGAGTCCCAGGACACCAAAACAAGAAATGGGCACTGCTCATGAGGCCCCACCTCAGTAGGAAGAGACTGGACCTGGAACCTTGGTTTTGTTACTGGCTTTCTAGTGCCTTAAGTAGGCCTCTCCCACCTTATATTTAAAACTGGAACCATTGGCTGACTCAGCACCCTGGCAGGTTGAGATGCCATTTCCCTAAAGAGGGCAAAAGGCAACTTAAGAACAGGAATCCTCAGAGATGCCCACCAGGCATGTCCATATTCATCTATACTCCCACCATCTGGGAGGCTGAGACAGGAAGGTTGCCTGGGCAACACCATAAATTGAACAGAAAAGCAGGAAAGGCTGAAGCCCCGCTCAGCCAAAAATCCCCATCCTTGTGTCCCTCAGGGCCCAAGGAACTGCAGGCCCATCTCCCTTTCTGTTCAGCAGTGTCCATGGGCTGCAGGGGAGCCTGGGATGCCCAGGCCAAGAGAAGATCAACTGTGTCTGCAGCACAAAGTCTCCTGCCTTCCATGGACAGGCAGGGCAAAATGTCATCGTAGTAGGTTACTGAGCTGCATCTGAACATCTTTTGGCACACAAATCCATTTCAGGAAGGTGGCCTGGCATTTCTCACTGTGAAACATGGCTAAATATCTTTTAAGCTGAGCAAAACAATGAGATTCATGTGTCCGTGGTCTGTGCATGCGACAAGACTGTGTCTAGTTGGATGCTGGTAGGACAAGTTCCAATCCTTCAGTCAGCTTCTTGTAGGGCAGCAGGCCTGAAAAGTATTCCAAAGATCTGGCCTGACTCCCCTGGCAGGTAGACATAAACAGCAAATTCCAGGTCTAGTTGTGTTCAGGTGCTAAGGGCCAAGGTCACTCAGCCAGCCCTGATCAGCACAGGGTCCTCAGGCAGAGAGAGCAGAGACATCACTTTCAATGAGGAAACTACAGAGGGCAGACTGGCGTCTGTGGAAGACAGGAATTGGGGTGGATGTGCACAGTGGCCATGCTGGGGTCAGACCACCAGGGTTCAAGCTCCAGCCTGGCCAGCAGCAGGTATTATAGAACCTTAGGCAACTACCAAACCCCTCTGCCCCATATGGTGGGAATAGTGGCAATAACCTAGAGCAGTGAGCACTGGGAGGACTCAATGAGCTGAGTGTACAGCAGAACCTGACTCACCCCTTACAGCCCTTGTGGTCCAGCACTGCCCTGGCCCCACTCTATCAAGGATAGAGAATGTGACTCCATCTTAAAGGACAACAAAAGCAGATTCCCAGTCTGGGAGACCGGCAGTGCCACAATGGCTGGCTAAAGGGCTGTAGTCCCACTGGGTGAGGATAGCGTATGCAGGATCAGAGTTCCCCTGACTATACTTTTCCTCTGCTCAGAAAGAGGCCTCAGCCAAGTGCTCTGCTCACCTGTGACCTAGGATCTCTGCAGCTTGGAATCCTCAGTTCACATCTCAGCAAAACAGGAAACAGACAGCTAAGCCAGAAGTATGACTGCTTATTAATTCCACGGCCTGCCCACCAGTGATGTATGAGACCCCACCTCCTAAGGTGTCCACAATCTCCCAAAATAGTATTACCAGCTGGGGACCTTGTGCTCAAGCACATGAGTCTAGGGAAGACATTTTACATTGAAACCATAACAGGGTTCTCCTTCCTACATCCTATGTCTGGTACCTTCCTGTATTGTCAGGATGCTTGGTGGTGCTCTGGCTTTAACATTTCCTCTCACTGCACCTGAGGAGGTTATAACTGGTCACCTATGATTTTCCTTCCCCAGGACCAATGCATCCATCTCCAAGATTGTGTGGCCCAGTGTCCTGACCCAGAACAGACTGGAGCCTCAGACCTGGCAGTTTTACCACACAGCTTAGTGGATTTAGAGAAGTAACTGTGAACCTCTGAACCAACCTTCTCATGACTGTGTGGGGTGACGATCTCCAGCTCAAAGGTCATTTGTGAGTCAGTGGGAGGTGCAGGGGCAATAAGAGGCCTTGGGGCCAGTATACTATGCCCTTGGGTTTCATTTCCCTAACTTCATGCCATCCCATGCTTTCATTACCAACTCTACCCCTTTGTCCTTGTTTGGATCTCTACAAATCTCTATCCACTCCCATGCATTTCCCACACTTTTAGAACTAGCCTGAACATTCAAGCCATGGAACCCCCTGCCTGCAACAACCTGTGCTACTCATTGTCCCCCAGGCCTTAATCCCTAAAGCTGATTTGATCTGTCCCTGCCAGCTACTAACCACTACTCCAGCTGACTTATTCTCTCGATGTGGCTTGTATCCTCTGTCACCAAATGTTCCTATATCCAGAGTAGAGAATAGCTGGGCTTGACCTCTGTAGACCCCTCCCTCTCCAATGTTTATGTGTGCTATGGTTATCGTTGTTTTGTTTACATTTTATCTGTTTTACTTTGTGTCCACGTTCATGTGTAAGTGTGAGCACACGTGTGCCACAGTGTGCAGGTAGGGATCAAAGGACAACTTGCAGCCGCCCTCCGAGTCAGCCATGTGATCAACATCAGGTCAGCGGTCTTAGCAGCAAATACCTTTACCTGTTGAGCCATCCTCAGGCTCTGGGCTGTGCTTTGAATGTGAAATAATGCCCATGTGTTCATATTTTTGAACACTTGATCTCCAACTGGGTTATGTGCTGTTTTGGAAAGTTCTGGAAATATACAAAAGCAAGACTTACCTGGAGGAAGTGATTACCAAGATGACTGTTCTTGGTTCTCAACTTGACTACATCTGGAATTAACTAGAACCCAAGCGGCTTGGTACACCTGAGAGGTATTTTGTCCTTAATTAAATAATTTGATGCGGGAAGACCCACTTTTAATCCAGATCCTTTGAGATGGGAAGATCCACCTTTAATCTGGGTCACACCTTCTGGTGGCCGCCTATATAAAGGGCTTTGAAGAAAGACGCTTGTTCTCTCTTCACCTGCTTGCTCTTGCCCTCACTGGCAAGTCCATTCCTTTACTGGCATTAGAGCCTGCTTCTTCAGGAGTTTGGTATCTCCTGAAGATCAGCTGAGACACACAGCCCTGTGGACTGAACAACACTGGATTCCTGGACCTTCTACTGCTAGACAGTCATTGTTGGACTAGCTGGACCACAGCCTATAAGCCATTCTAATAAATTCCCTTTATGCTGATGAGAGAGAGAGAGAGAGAGAGAGAGAGAGAGAGAGAGGATAGATAGATAGATAGATAGATAGATAGATAGATAGATAGATAGATAGATAGACAGACAGACAGTCAGACAGTCACTGAGGATATCTTGCCCTTTGGTCCCTTCCTCTCTTCCTTTCTCTGCTTCCTCTCTTGCCTTAGTGCACACTGCTTTGCCCTACCATACCCTCACACCCATAGTGACCTGATACCTTTGAAACTGTAAGCCAAAATAAGTAATTCCTCCCTTTATTTGCTCACATCAGGAATTTGGTCACAGCCTCACAAAAGTATCTAAACGCAACCTCCAGCCATTGGGAAAATCCTCCAGCCAGCTGTATGGCTTTGCCACCAGCCGCCATCAACATGGTTTTTGAAGTAAAAAAAAAAAAATCTCCTAGCAATCTTGTCTCAGGGAAGAGGGAGAGAGGAAGGGAGAAAGGGAAAGAGAGACAGAGACAGAGACAGAGAGACAGAGATTCTCCTATTTATATTTCCTTTTGACCTCACAACCAGTAGAGGCCCTTTACTTGCTTGTTAAAGATCATTCCCTGTTTGCTAGCTAGTGTTCATGGACTGCCTAGAGATAGATGAGGGCTGAGGAGAGACAGGGTGAGTGAGCAAGAAGGGTTTTGTGGTTGACTTTCTATAGGTTAGAATCACTTTAGTAGGGAGCCTCCAGTGAGAAGAACCATCCCGATCAGTTGATGGGGAAAACTCTCCCCAGATGTGCTGGCACCTTCTGGTAGCATCCCAGATGAAAAGGGGCAGGACAGAGGATGCTTATCATCTGTAGCTCACTTGACCTTCCCTCTTGCTGCTGTTTCTGAGTCCTTCACTGATATTAAACCAGTATTTCCAGCCTTCTATTGCAAACTGAGTACCACAAGCTCTTCACGAAACTTCCAGGGTTTGAATACCCAATTGGCTGAGGCACCTAGCCTCAGACTGTGCCACTACCAGGTTCTCAGACTCTTATGGTGTGAGATGGCCACTGGGGGACTACTCCAAGGGCTACATCCAACCTCAAGGTCAAAGCAACTACAAAGCAAACACAGCTGAGAACCTGGTGTTTTCCACAGTGGTTGTACGATGCCTGGGTCTTTCTGAATCAGGCGCTTTCATGGTCTCCTCAGAGATACCTTCATCTCATCTCCCTATTGGGAACCTTCCTAGTGGTTCTGCAACATGAGATTCACCTCCTCAAGCAACTGTCTGCAGCCACATATCTGTCACTGCCATCTCTCTCTTGGGCAAGACATCTTTATGATAGCTCCAAGCATCTTCCTTCTGTGGAGGATTTGGCAGAAAGTGTGGAGCCCAAATTCTGTAGGCATGTGTAACCTGAAATATTTAAGGATTGATATCACTTGCATCTGAAACATTCCCTAAAGGCTCACCTGTTGGAGGCATGCGCCATTAGGAGGAGGTAAAACCATTACAAGGGGGAGCCTTGTGGAAGAAAGCTGGGTCATCCGGAGAATGTCCCTGAAGTAGTTATTGAGATTCCAGACCCTTCTCTACTCTCTTTTTGCACCCTGACAACATGTGGTAAGTGGGTTCCTCCACTGCACTCCCCACTGTGCTGCCACAGGACCAAAAACAATAGCTAGGAACTGAAACCACTGAGGCCATAAGCCAAAATAAAACTTCCCTCACCATAAGCTGTATATTTCAGTCATTTTGTCATAGTGACAGAAAGATGACTGACACATATGTTGTTCTAAGACAGCTGTTCTTAACCTTCCTAATGTGACCCTCTAATGCAGTTCCTCCTGTTGTGGTGACTTCCAACCACAAAATTATTTTCAGTGCTACTTTGTGACTGTAATTTTGCAACTGTTACGAATCATAATGTAAATATCTAGGTTTTCCTGATGATCTTAGGTGACCCTTGTGAAATGGTCATTTGACTCTGAAAGGGTTTACAATCCACAGGTTGAGAACCACTGTTCTAAGAACATGGGAAGCCCTCGGAGTATTATGCAGGGGATAACATGACAGGGGGTAGCTGTAACAGTCCATGCAAATGTGGATGGTTGGGTTTTTTTTCCTGCATGGGAACTTTAAAGGGCAAAGCAACTGGACAGATGGACAGATCTGCTGTGATGGATTGAATATGCTTAGCCCAGGGAATGGCGCTATTAGGAGACATGGCCTTGTTGGAGTGGGTGTGGTCTTGTTGGAGGAAGTATGTCACTATGGGGGTGGGCTTTGAGATGCTCCTCCTGGATGCCTGGAAGTTAGTCTTCTGTTTGACTTTGGAATAAGGTGTAGTACCCTCTGCTCCTTTTGGAGTGCCATTCTTGCCTGGATGCATACCAAGGCTTCCTGCCTTGTTGATAATGGACTGAACCTCTGTAAGCTAGCCCCAATTAAATGTTGTTCTTTATAAGAGTTGCCTTGGTCATGGTGTTTGTTCACAGCATTGGAAACCCTAACTAAGACACCTGCTGCTGGCTTAGGCATGAAGGCTAAAGAAAAGAAACCCGATATTTTAGCTTGAGGATCTAGGTGATGACAGGCACCAGCCATTGGGGAAAAGAATTGTGGCACGGACAGGTTGGGGGGACGGTCACCAAGCATGCAGGCTTGGTCATGCAAAGATTAAAATGTTCATCAGATGCCAAGTTGGGCTCTAAGATAGAGAGTTTTAAACTCAAGATCTTCAGCAACTCAGCCAGTGCCTTTGTACCCCACTCTGGTAACTTTCTTGGCCATACACTCCTGTGCAGTGAGCAAACCATGCAACTAACTACACACTGTATGTAGCCCTAGGTGTGCTAGTCTGGAGCCCAGGAGAGTCGGGACTGAGAAGGATTGATAGCTAGCTTATCGGATGCTTATTCGAATGCTGGTGCCACATCAGTTCTACCTGGCAAGTGAATAGGAAACACTAGGGCCTTGCTCGGGGCCTGGGGCCCTTCTCTCCCAGGTGTTCCAGAACAATCCAGCCCTCGTGTACAACAGCAGCTGGTTCCAAGGTACCATGAGACCAAGGAAGGAAAGACAAGCAGTTCTAGAAGTACAGATTAAATTAGTCTATGTGTGTGGGGTGCAGACTGTCAGCTTAATGTGTAATGTATTTGTATAAACAGATGTGAGTCTGGATACAGTGTAAAATCTAGAAAAGAGATCTAGAGAGGTTGACATTGGGCAAAGGGAATATTGGTGAAAAGAGTCAAGAAAAACATACAAAGTTCACTTTTTTTCCCTAGTTTCAACTCTGTCATAGTTTGGTGTGTGTGTGTGAGTATGTGAGTGTGTGTGTGAGTATGTGAGTGTGTGTGTGCGTGTGTGTGTGTGTGTGTGTGTGTGTGTGTGTAATATGTGAATTCAACTTTTCAGGTACAGAAGCAGCAAAAACTATTTCTATTTTTGTATTTCATAACAGTCCAATGTGTGATTTCCCTTTGAGGCAGCGTTTATGAAAGTTGAGCTTTAAAAGCAAATTCTGTTGGCCATAAGTGCAATAGGAACCAGATGCTAGTCACTGGATACATTGGTTGAAATGACCCACTTAGGAAAAATAAAAAAAAAAATGAAATTTGTTTGTCGGGGAGGCAGGCAAATCTCTGAGTTTGAGGCTAGCCTGGTCTACAGAGTGAGTTCCAGGACAACTAAGTCTACACAGAGAGACCCTGTCTCAATCAACAACAACAATAACAACAAAAAAAAAAACAAAAACAAAAAAACCAACTAACTCTATCAAGGGGCTGGAGAATTGTCTCAGTACTTGCTGCTTTCACAGAGGACCTAGAATTGATTCCCAGCTCCCAAATGGCAGCTCACAATCACCTGTAACTCCAACCTCAGAAACCAATGAGCTCTGTAGGCACCAGGCACACAAAATATTAACATAAATAAATATTTTTTAATTTCAAAAACTATAACAAATCACTCCATTATAGTGTTTTTAATATGTAAACTCTCTTACTATGCATAAAATAATATATAAATATATGTATTTTTTAATTAGTGGTGGAATTTACTGGTGCCATGTGGCCCTGAGCAACAGCAGGACCAGTTAGATCCCTGTAACTTGAGTCAGAAAGTATTTGTGTTAGCCTGAATGTATCTAGTTTATCTCAGGCTAATACCAAATCGAAGCACTGTTCTGGAGTCAGAGTCAAGGTATAAGGTTCCATTCAACATAGATTTGTTCATTTATAGTTTGTTTGGAAACAACCAAGGCTATTCTTAGTTGGCAATTGTGGTGGCTGTATGAATCAAGATGGCTGCAGTCTTGTCAAGCTGAATCCATACACCAAGGCCAAGATATCATTCTCTTCCTGTAGTTGAGAGGCCCCACTCCCCAAAGGGACTAAGTAGTTGTGTTCCCAGTAGCCTTGTCTCCAAGGGGTGGTACACAAGCCTGGAGCTTGAGGGCCTCAGTCCCTTTCTCCCTTTTCACATCTCATCTCTTTAAAAATAATACTTTTATTTTTTGAGATTATAATACAATTACATCATCACATTCCATTCTTAATGCAGGCATGATGGTCTTTGCCACCATGCTGATGACTGCAGTGTCCCCAGAGAAGAGTCACAGACAGGGTAAGTACCAAGTGGGAGGAGGGACACTTAGAGGTTCCCTTGGGGCTCAGCAGGAAGAGCAGGAGTTTTCAACCAGAGCACAGAGTTTGAAATGGCTGGCAAGGTAAGCCACCAAATGTTTGTAGACTCATAGCTATCATCTAACTGCCTGGGCTCACATCCCCAGCCAGTTCTTATATATAATTAAGGGAATTTGACCAGTTGGTGAACAAGCCTCAGTTTACCCGGTCAAGCAGGGATACTGACTATGGCAATTGTAAAAATAAAACTTGTTCTTCCACACGTAGCTTTCATCTTCAGATTGTCAGCACTCGGGGAATCTTAGCCTACACGGTGGATTTTAAGGAAGCCAGTCCCACTGAGACTCCCAAAGCCATCTGCTAATTGCTGACCAGATGCAACAGAAGAGGAAGTTGCCTTGCTTAGTTGGTAAAGCTCAGAGCTGCTTCCTGCCTCCCCAAATCATGTCCTCGAGGGGTCACATCCCAAATACAGGCCAAATTCAGGCCAAGCTTGAGCTACAGCACCTGAATAGGGATTCTCTCCCTCCACAAAGCCTCTCAGAGAGGAGATTTCACAACCTTCGGGACCTAGTCCAGCTCCCCTGGCCGTTCTCCATCCTTTCTCTAGGGGTGTGTCCAGTCCTGATCTCACAGCTTAGCACTTTCTGTCTTTAGAGTAAAAAGGAATTGAGCCCAGCACAGCCTTCCCTGTGCACCCCAAAATCATCTTGTCAACCTGTATGAGGCCCTGGTCTTTTTCAAAAATCTCATGACTACTCTAAACCCTCTCTCCAGCAGGCAAGCAATTTTCTCAAATATGTACAAGCCTCACAAATCAAACTTCTCAGGATCTCATCTTTGAAGAATAGTCCCTGTTTTAGCTTGGTTGTTAAGTTGGCAGGCTGAAGAGGTTAACTTTCTAGGTCCCAATTCTGTTTCTGTTTATGGGCTCTGAGATCTTAACAAGTCATAGAATATTTTGTAAACCTCAGATTTTCTTTCTTTTCTTCTTTCATCATCATCATCATAATTTTGGTTTTGTGTGTTTAGCTCTTGATGTCCTGGAACTAGCTCTGTAGACCAGGCTGGCTTCAAACTCAGAGATCTGCCTGCCTCTGCCTCCAGAGGCATGCACCGCCACTGCCTGGCTAGATCTCCTGTCTTTAAAATGAATGTGGAAATATTGTCTCTTTATGAGGTTTCATGAAGTTCAGTGTAGATCAAACGACTTGGGTCCTGCTTGTCAGATTCTCCCAGTTTTTGCACCAGAAATCTTCTGTTCAAGGAAGGGTTTCACTCTTGAGCAAACTGGGGTGGTTGACCGCAAGGACCTGAAGGTATTTAGCCTAGTGCAGGTGGCTCGTACAAATTCCATTAGTGTCAACTGATTGATGGTCACACTTGCCTGTCTTTCTTTTGCGCATGCCTGCATGGGTGCCTCCTGATTCCACCTTCCAATTTCATGCATTGGGGTTATGGAAGTGTATCACCACACCTGGCCTTAGCCTTTGGGATTTCTCCCTCTGTTTTGTTTATCTATTTAGTTATTTAGCATGTATATTGTGTGCATGAATGTAGAAGTCAAAGGACCACTTGTGTGGTTTTTGTCACAGTTCTTTATTTGCACATGTTCACAGATCTCTTCCACCACATGGATCCTGAGAGTATGTCTTAGATCATCAGGCACAGAGTCATCTTGTCAGCCCAGGCCTTAGCTGTTATAAAGACAAGGTTTTCCTATGCAGCCCAGGCTCATTTTCCATTTGAGATCCTCCTGCCCCAGTATCCCAAGCACAGGAATTACAGGCTTGTGACACCATGTCCAGTCCTGAAGGGCTGTATCAGCTTCCTGGGAAATGCTTTGGCATCTCTAAACTTCCATTTGTTCATTCATCAAACAGAGGAGGTCAACTTAAGGACTACAGAAAATTCTTTTCACTACGGCTCGGTTTGTCTTTCACTCTTGAAGGTAGATGGTACCATGCGTTCATCCTCCTGCTAAACACAGTGAAGAATGAACCCCATGTGTTTTCTAGCAATCCAGCCTGCCCAGGGAGAACTGGAAACTTCATCTTGCTGATGGTACTTTACCTATAATAGGGACACATTTAGCTCAGGAAATCTTCTTCTCTTTTTTAAATTTTTACTGATTCTTGCGAGTTTCTCCTCAGGCACCCCAATCCTACTCATCTCCCCGTCCCTTCATGTCCACCGCCCTCCACCTTGCAATCCCCACCCAAGAAAATAGAAAACAAAAATAAAAAAATAAACAAAACATTAAAAACACATGTTGTGGAAGCTGTATTGTGTCACAGTGTGTCCCACAGCTTTTGTCACAGTTCTTTATTTGCACATGTTCACTGGAACAAGTCTGTTTTGGGGCCTCTGGCCTCTGGTCTCTGCTACACCATCAATACTGGATCTTCACCAGGACTCCTCTCTGACACCCTGTTGTTACCCTGTTGTCATGGAGATTCTGCAGCTTTGGATCTGTCACGTGCTCCAGCAGTTCATAGATGAGTTAGATGTTGGGGTGCGCCAACCCAAAGCTCTGTATCTGGGACTGAGTGATAGCTGAGTTGGTCAGCCCACCTGCTCTCCCATATCCACACCTCCAGATAGCTCAGCAAATCCTATCAGAATGTAAGAGGGGAACTAAGACAGTTGATAACCTTTTGTCTGCATGTGGTTATGACAGCCATGGTCATGAACATGTCATAGAGAAGGGGGGGTCATTGCCAAATAAAAGCCTTTCCCTAGAAAAGCTATGGATGGCATCTAGATTTTAATTCTTCTTTACAGAACCCAGACCCAATATTCGTATTTTCAATATACCCACATATCGCTAGAAAATAAGGTTTGGGTCTAAAAGCTCTTGAGGCCATGGGTTCCATCAGCCACGTGCCCTTACCTGCAGGCTGTAGTCAGAATGGCATTCGGGGATGCTCTATGTGGCACTTGTCTTGTAACTACCAGCACTTCACTGGCCTTTGTCCATAGTCCATCTAACTGCCAGCAGCCAGCTCCACTGACAGACAGAGCAAGGGATGCCCTTGCTAGAGCACCCCAGACTTTTGGATGTGGACCCCCCTCAAATTACTTATGAACCCAGATGTTATCTTAGATACTTGTGACTATAGGACAGGTGCCCCTGAATGGTTTCCTTAGGTTCCAACTGTCCTGGGAGTGATTAACCAAGGTGATAGAATGGCTAGCCTGGGAAAGAAAGTGATGACTTTTCTCTCTGGCAATATTTGAGAGGTCTCCATATCCTGAGCTGTAGAGAAAGAGCAATCACCTCTTCCTGGTTTAGCGTTCAGCGTCCAACCCAGGACATTTTTATCCAATGTTAAGACATTGGCTGGTTCCAGCATGGGGACAGAAGTATTTAATATAAGTCATGCCAAGGAGGCTCCTATTGGTTGGTAGAGTAAATAGGAACCCCCACAATGTGGTCATATTCTCTCTCTCTCTCTCTCTCTCTCTCTCTCTCTCTCTCTCTCTCTCTCTCTCTCACACACACACACACACACACACACACACACATACACACACACACATACACACACACACACACACACACATCTTCTTACAGACCTGGCCTGGCCTTTGACTCGTGATCCTCCTGCCTCAGCCTCCTTTGTGCTGAAATAACAAGCATGCACCATTATGCCTAGCCTGGGGTGGTGATGTCCAGAAGCCCTGGTCTGTCAATGAACGTCTTCATGACTCGTCTTAGCTCTAAAATGAGAGAATTCCTCTGGAAGGGGACTCAAGGGTAGCCAGAATGCCCACTGGTAGAGTACTCAGTTCAGAAGTCACCTTGGGTTACCAAGACAGAAGCAGATAATTTGTAAAAGAGTGTCAAAGAATCTAGCAAATGTGTGTGCCACACAGTGGAGTTCCCAACATAGCCTTAGGCATAGCTCAGACAGTATGCTAAACCTGGCCAGCTGTGGCAGAGGAAGGAGTCTCTGCCCCTGGAGCTAAGCATACTGATTAAAACAGGATGGTATACCAGCTTTCAAAAAAAAAATTGAACAGCAGACTTTTTTTCTAGTAAAGATGAAAACAAAAAATATTCCTCTTACTAAAAGGAGTCCTCAAGGAAACAGAACATTGTGTCCAAGCTGCCAGCTTCTCATATGGGAAATGTGGGCGGGACTCTTTCCTCTAAGTCTTCTCTTCTCAGAGGGAAACAAGCACGTTTGCATGGGCTTGTCACAAGTCATTTGTAAAAGAAAACTGTCTGGCATCCCTCTCAGCTCTGAAAAGCACCTTTCGTTCTGGCTGCAGAAAGGTTAGTAGAGATGCTAAGAGAGCGGCAAGAGGCATCTCTTACTTTATTCTATTAGTATTGATTTTATGTTTGTCTCTATTTGTATGTGTTCATACACATGTGACATAGCATGCATGTGTAGGTCAGAGGGCAACTTGTAGGAGTCAGTTCTCTCCTTTCCCTGTGTGGGTCTTGGGGATCAAACTCACGACCTGAGGCTTGGCAGCAAGAATCTTTATGCCTGAGCCCCACTTTATGCTGAGCTCCCACTTCTGACGACGGGGTCCCATTGTTTTTATTCTGGTCCTGTTGTGCCATAAATCTACTAAGTGTGCTACTTCAGGACTGACTGGGCTTTGTCCAACTATGGGCTCTGAAGTACCCATTCAATATCATTAATGATCCCAGAATTTCATCGAATTGTCCTTAAAGTCACTGACATGACAAGAAACCATAGTTCTAGTGGTAAAAGCTCTTCCTTTCTCTGATGACTTCAGAGGAGGTCTGTGGAAGAGAACATATGTCCCTCCAGTTCCTACTTCCCTTATCCGGTTGGCTCCATTGATCCTAGCCCTATGTGTCTGTTGATTCATGAGAGTCCCACAGCCACCTGTGGTCATATCCCTACCCATAATTCCTTCTTTTTACTCATACTGGAGGACACATAGGTGGTCTTTCATACTCAGGATGCTGAGGGCAAGTGTACCAGGCAGGTGAGCCCAGAGAAAGAGGTGGAGCTTAGCTTCTTGGACCATGAAAGGAAAAGATTCAAGTTGCTACAGGAATGGACAGCCACTGTTGTAGGTAGTTGGGCATCAACTTTTGCTTCTCTTGTTATGGTCTTCTACATTGTATGTGGGTGTCCATCCTTCCTTCTTCCTCTCCATTCTTCCCCAGTTTCAGAAAAAGACCTTGGTTGATCATCAACAGGTCCCATCCATCTGGTCACAATGGATAAGGGATAGATCAGTCCCAACCAAATCAGAAGGGATTTTGATGGGCCCCCTGGGAAGACATTCCTAGGATCATTCCTAAAACCACCTAGAGAAAGGCCTGCTGCATCTTCTGATGGCCAGAGTGTAAGTCTGCGTCCAAAACACTTTAAGCCTATGCAGTGTTGAACATGTCCAAGGCTCAACAGGAAGTTCATAGCCAGAGGCAGGCAGCCAGGGAGAGTTCCAGAGCAGTGACGCTTGTCCTGCCTGAACCTTGGCAGGGACCCTCGACTCCCTCTGGACTCTTCGATTACATGAGTCAACCCATTCTGTTGTTTGCTCTCCTTTTGGGTGTTTTCCTATGAGTTCTAGTGGGAGAATACGTGGAATGATCTCACAAAAGTGGAATTTTATGGCTTCTGCTCTGGGACCGGGGCAATCTGAGTCCTCAGGAAAGAGGAGCAGGCTGTGCCCTATCTAGAGAAATAGCCATGTACCTCCAGCTCAGCAGCAAGGGAAGGTGGCCTGGGGTGAACAGTTTCTTTTTTTTTTTTTCTTTTTTTTTTTTTTTTTTGGTTTTTCGAGACAGGGTTTCTCTGTGTAGCCCTGGCTGTCCTGGAACTCACTTTGTAGACCAGGCTGGCCTCGAACTCAGAAATCCTCCTGCCTCTGCCTCCGAAGTGCTGGGATTAAAGGCGTGCGCCACCACCGCCCGGCGGGTGAACAGTTTCTAAGGGGACAGAAAGGAAGCAGATCTGGAGAGAGGAAGGCTGACCAGAGTTCTCAAGGCTGACAGCTCACTTAATTAATTCACCTGCCTGCTAACTGCATAGTAGAGTCCACTTAAAGAAATCAGAGAAGCTGCCACTTTGAAAGATGTGTGGAGGTGGGTGGGGGAGGAGGCGGGTAATTATGCAGGGAAAATCATTCTTGATATTCTTTTAGAAATATGCACGAAGCAGAGAGACAGCCAGAGAGAGAAGGGGAGAGAGAGACAGTATTAACAGAAAATGTGCATTGTGCCTCTCAAAAGAATGTAGAGGGAGAAAGAACAGCACCTCACATGCCTATCTGACCCCTGAATCCTTTGGGGGAACATATGAGACTTCATAGGACACCCCTGGTGGCACTTTGTGTGTGTGGTCTGTGTGTTTCCGTGTGTATGTATGTGTTCTGTATGTGTGTCTGGTCTGTGTGATCTGTGTGTCTGTGTGTGTCTCTCTCTGTGTACCTTTGTGGGTATGTGTGTGTAGTGTGATCTCTTTGTGTGTGGTCTGTGTGTGTCCATATGTGTGTGGGCTGCGTATGTGTGTGTCTGTATGTCTATATGTGTGTGGTCTGTGTGTATCTGGGGAAGTCTTTGTGATCTGTATGCCTGTGTGTGTGTCTGTGTGGTGTAGGTAGTCTGTGTGCGTGTGGTCTGTGTGATGTGTGTGGTCCATGTGTGTGTGTGTGTGTGTGTGTGTGTGTGGTCTGTGTATGTGTGTGGTCTAAGTATGTGTGTGGTCTGTGTATGTGTGTGTCTTTGGAGGGGTTTGTGTGATCTGTGTATAAGTGTGTCTCTGTGTGTGGTCTGTGTCTGTGTGTGTCTGTGGGGGGTTTGTGTGATCTGTGTGTGTGGTGTCTGTGTGTGGTCTGTGTTTGTGTGTCTGTGGGGGGTTTGTGTGATCTGTGTGTGTGGTGTCTGTGTGTGGTCTGTGACTGTGTGTGTCTGTGGGGGGATTGTGTGATCTGTGTGTGTGGTGTCTGTGTGTGGTCTGTGTCTGTGTGTGCTCTGCTTGTGTGTGTGTGGTGTGTGGCCTGTGTGGTCTGTTTGTGTGTGTGTTCAATTATTTCCCACCTTCTGTTTTTGTTTCTACCTTACTTTTTGAGGCAGGTCTCTCAGTGAATCTAGAGCTCATCCATCCAGCGAGACTACTTGGACAGCAGTCCCCAGGGACCCTCCTGGTTCTACATTCCCAGTGAGGACTTGATTTTTATTTGGGTTCTAGAGGATTGAACTTAGTTCCCCATGTTCATAACCCACGCTGGTTCTTCCTGCCCCGTGGCCAGTGAACACTTTTCACACCCAGGGAAGACAGACGAGAACTTACATTCAGCAGGGGAAGGAGCTGTAATGTGCTAGAGAGAGCCCTCCACCCTATCTCTTTTGCCCACAGATCCTCTGCACCCACACCCTAAGTGACAGAGGGGCACGGGAACTCTGAGAATCAGTTCTAAGGTTGTGAACATTGGACACAGATAATTATCCAGCCTTGAGCAATCTGAATGGTTCTTAGGGCTATTTCTGCATAATTATAAATATTTGAGGATATTAAGCTCCCAGGTTACACATCAAGGCTATTATTTGAGCTTCGGTTGGCTGCTGAGCGGAAATGCAAACATCTTTCTGTTCCTCCTCCCTCAGGCACTTACAATACGTTGTGGGATTCAAGAGAAAAAACCCAGCACCACAACAACCTGGAAACCACGTCCGTTGCTACTATTTCTAAATAGCTTTAAATAAAAAAAAGGAATGTGACCACTCTAGTTAATTGTGGTGGGTTTGCAATGCATTTTTCTTTGGGGGTTAGGAAAGCAATTACCATCAAACAACCTACTTGTGCCTCCATTGTGATAAAATGTTCCCCTCTAATGGGATCCACACGCCAAGCAGTGGGTCTTTATAGCACTCGATGCTTCCAGAAGTGTTCGCACAAGGGGGCTCCTTGGCATGCAGTCAGAGTTGTGACTAGCTCTAAGAACCTGTCATGGTGCAGGATTCCTAATAGGAGATGGGTCCTTCTGAACAGAAGCTAGTAAGTAGAGTACCGCAGAGAGCCGTGCCACCCTACCTCTGCCCGCTGGTCCATTTGATGCTCAGAAGGAGTGTCCAGCCCCTGGCCCTTATCAGCTCATCCTGTGTTTGTACTCACTGAAGTCTCATATTGCCCAACTCTCTCCAATCCTGGAAAACAGAGGGCCTCTGTCACATACCCTCTGTCCCCTGCCGTCTCCTACTCTGAAGCTGTCTCCTGCTTGGTCACAGCTTCCACACGGTTTTCTCAGGGTGGCTCCTCAGTCTCCAGCCCCCTTTCCCATGATCTCTGGAGGCCATTGTTCTGTGCTTTAGAACTTCTCAGGGGCTTCTTGCGTGCTGTTCTCTCTTGGTAGTCCTTAATTCTGGGCCTTTGCTTGCCTCTTCTCCCATCAAAGAACTACCTTTATCTTGAGTGTTGCTGTGAGCCACCCTGGTCACAATCCTCTCCTCTGCCTGCCACATTCAGACTTGACCTGGTATAGTCATGGCCACTACAGTGACATCCCTACCACACCAAATCTCTGAACTACGGCTCAGTATGTTATGGCTCCTTCATTTTTTATTAGGAACTCCATGGCTACTGATATGTTTCCCTCTCAGTGTGTCCCTGTCTTCCACTCCTCACTTATAATGTTTCCGTCTGAGGCCTACACCCACCCCACCCCCAACTAGCTGACCCAATGGGAGTTCTGGCGCCAGCTTTCTCTGTCTGCTAACATCAGACCCCAGTTCCTAGGGTCAAGGTGAGACACAGGGCATTGGTTAATACACAAAATCAGGGCTCTATTTACATCATTCCCCACAGAGGTCCTCACAGAGGACTGCTGGAGGAGGTGTCCTTTGGCAGGGCACTCTTGCTTCAGGCTAGCAAAGTCTGTCACATCTAAGGCAAGAGGGAAAAAGTTTACCCTGACAAACGGTCTAGCATCATTTTTTGGAAACCCAAGGCCTCAAACCAAGGTGGGACAAAGCAGGGATCAATTTAGAAGGTTGTACATCTCATATAAATGTCTAGCAGCCCGTGCCTGGTTTCTTTTTCACTCATTATGCTTAGGTAGGTAAAGGTGCAGAACAGAATGTAGAACCCAGTTAGTCCAGGCGAACCAGGTGGATCTAGAATTCTCTGCCCAGAGCCCACAGGCTGCCACGACATGAACAGTGTAGACTCTGGGCTCCCCCTAGAGGCTATGAGGACTACAGCCGCTAAGAGAGCCTCTTGACTTGAGAGGGCCCTGGCATTAAATCCTGCCTGACCTCCATAAAAATGGGCAAGGACAGAGCAGAAACGTTTGACATGAAATACAAATGCCCAATAAAACTTCAAGCTGATGTTTTCAAAGGCAGGATCTGTCGTAAGCCCTCACAAGCAACAACTCCTTTTAATCTCGCAACACTTGTAGGGAGGGGTTAGTCCTTCTGAGCCTACAGATAATAAAGAGAGACACCCACGGGCTAAATGACCAGTTCGTGGCCACAGAGTAAGCATCAGAGTCAGTATGTGATCCGGCAGTGAGAACTGGAGTCTATAGCCTTATTTAAGGCAACTCAATATATTAAAAAAAAAAACAAAGTGTAAATTAAAACCATTTGTTTAATAAACTGAGGGAATCCAGAAATGATGAGTTCACCCTTCACATGGCCATGGCTCAGGCAGGATTCTGGAGACCCTTACACCTGTTCCTCTCCCACAGCCATCCAAGGGCTTGCTATCTTGATAGCTCTTGAAGGAGCCTGGAATCTGAAGAGCATCCCCAGTGTGTTGGCCCTGAGTAAGACAGCCTGGCCTCAATCTAAGGCAGTGGTTTTCAACCTCCCTAATGCTTTGCAACCCTTTAAAACAGTTCTTCATGTTGTGGTAAGACCCCCACCACTCCCACCACCACCATAAAAATTATTTTTGTTGCTACATTATAACTAACTTTGCTAGTGTTATGAATTCTGACGTGAATATCCGTGTTTTCTAATGGTCTTAGGCAACCCCTGTGAGTTGGACCTCAAAGGAGTCTCCAACCAAAGGTTGAGAACGGCTGACCTAAGCTGTGTGATCTTTCTTTTACTCCAGAGACAAAAACAAAGAGAGAGAAAGTTCAACGGATATGGCTCTGGGAAGGTGAGCCTGATTGATCCCCAGGACGGGCCACCCTCCAAAGGCCATTTCCTTACCTCACTATTTTGATCTCATCAGTTCCTTTGAGACTAGATAAATCACTCTCTGAAAACAGATGATCATGGGACTCTCCCGTGTTCAGTGCTGACGGGTGTCTGTTGAGTGTGTTCTGCTGGGCTCCTCCGCTTCCTGCTCAGGCCACCTTAATGAAGAGTGTGCTGTTTGCTGGGTGAGTCTAAGCCGGGGAGGCCAGCCAGGGTGAGGGCTACTGGAGCAGGGGATTATACCCCTTAATCCTAGAACCCCAAGACACACACACACACACACACACACACACACACACACACACTGTGCTCATTCTCTCTCAGTCAACAACCCTTTGTCTTCCCCCTCGATTTCTTCCTGTCTGGAAGTTTCTGCTTCTTGCCCCTCAGTACACTGCTAATGTAAACATCTTGTGACCTCTGTCCTTCCTGCAGCCGCTACTTAGCCGCCAGATCTCTGGAGGTCCTCACCTTTCTGAGCCAACTCCCCCTGTTTGCCAAAACATATCATCTGTCCATGGATTGGCTTCCTCGGGCCCTGGTCCCCAAAAAGGGAGAGTACTAACATGGCTGTCGTAAGACTGTCCCTCTGCCATTTCTGTGGATGATGGGGGCATCTCTCCAACACAGCCCCTGTTTTTCCCCCTCTCATTGACTCATTTTATTTGCTGACCTTTGTTACTGTTGCCTAGATACCTTTTTGGGTCGTTAAACTTCTCTTAGATACCCAGCCTGGTGCCCTGAGGCAGTTTCTACATAGCCACTTGCCGGAAGAGTTCTACAGAGTTAAACAAACAATAATCATTTTTTCTTCCCTCTTTCGTTTCACCTTTCATTGAGGAACAAAGGGGAGAACCGTATTTAATGACCATTACCCATTGATCCGATAAGTAGTCTCTTAATACTGTATTTCTTCCAGAAACAGTGTCTCTCCTGCCCTCACAGAAGAACATGTGGTCAAGAGGAAATTGAATAAAGTCCTTTAATCAGCCACAGTAGAATTCAAATCATTTAATTTAGGATCTGACAACCACAAATTACTCTATTTTTCAAGCCAATTTTAGCCAACCAGGAGAACTGGCCCCAGTCAACTCAAGCTTAATAAATGACTGATGATGGCAGTTTCAGGGGAAGGGTTTTTTGTTGTTGTTGTTGTTGTTGTTTTCTGGGCTTTTTTGAGTATACACAAAGCTGAGCTCCCAGGGTGCACTAACCCGCCACGATTTCTTGGGTATGCTCCCTTCCTGGCTCCCTGCGGCTGAGCGTGAACCCTGTGGGCAGAGCAAGCCAGCACACCGGGGGCTGCAGGCGGCGAGCGGCCGGCGGCACAGTGAGCTATCACTTCGGCCGCTGGCGCTCTTCATTCCTGGCCTTGAGCTCTTTTGGCCAGGAAAATAAGTCAAATCAAATTAGAGGCAGGCAGGCATGGCCCATGGTGGCTCACCCGCCGCTGCCTCAGACTTTTCAGCACCTTCTGGAAACCCTGCACTGGAAGTAAAAAAGAAATGCTTCAGAGTCAAAACAACATCCCCCGGACACCCCAGAGATGGCAGCTGCCAGAAAGCCAGTAGGAGGCCAAAGGCGTGATCTCACATTCAGAACCAGTTCAGCCCCCAGCTGATAATTCCCCTGAATACCAGGCAGATAAGGGTGAGCTGGGGAAACCCACAAGACTTCATTCTTCCCTTGCTGGAAAGGACAGCCTGTGCCAGACCGTTGCTTTGAAGCTGAAGTTGGCTCTCCGTTTTTCCTCCAGCAATGCAAAGTATTCAGATACTTAGGTCCATTTTCCGTTGCTATAACTGAATACCTGAGAGTAAGTAAACTTATAAAGTCTAGTGGTTCTGTGCTCAGTTCTGAGACTGGAAGGTTCTTCTTGAGGTTGAACTACTACATCTATCAAGGTTCCTCTCACTAGTGGAGACTATTTGTAGATTTCCGAAATGGTACAGGGTTTTACGTAGCAAGAAGGATGCATACAAGAGTCAAAGCCAAATTTATTTAGCAGATGTGCTCTCAAAATAGCCTATTACCCATTAATCCAACAATCCTTCATGACCTAAGTTTGACCCCTGGAACTACATGATGGGAGGAGAGATGATGCACACCATAGCTTATAACATACATACATACATATACACGCACGCATGCATTTTAAGTATAAATATGAATAATAATATACAGAACTCTCACCAGCAGAGTTTGTGGAGGGTGGATATAGCACACAGCAAGCACCGAGGGACTCTGGGAGAAAGCCAGCTGAGGAAACCCTGTCAGGCTCCTGGGAACCGTCTAGCCACAGGCAGTGTCTTTGAACCTGGAACCGTTCGCTTGTCTCCTGGCTCTGCAGGTGGAGGCTTCCTTCTTTTTTCACTCTGCCAGGGGGTTCTAGTTCACTGAGCTGCTCAGACATTAACCCAATCAGTTTAAGAACCACCATCAACTAAGGAGACCCCTACTCTTAGCCCCTCCAGGAGAGACTCAAAGGGACAGGATGAATCATACAGTCTAGTCAAAGTCTGCTCAGGCTTATAGACGATTGTCAAGAGGCTGAACCCAGAGCCTCCTGGGAAAAAGTGTTGTGGATTGGATGTGGGATGTCCCCCTCATAGACTCCAGCACTTGAACACTTGGTCCCCAGTTGGTAGCACTGTCTTAGAAGGTGCTCTCCTTGATGGTGGCTCTGCTTCCAGAGGGGAACGAGAAGGAAGCCATCTGCAGAGCCCAGGAGGAAAGTGGACGTTTAGAAAGTGGAGCCTCAGTAAAGGAAGCAGAGTGCTGGAGAGAGGTCTTGAGGTTCTATTTCGGGGGAGATTAAACTTCTTGCCCCCTCCCCACCCCTGCATCTATCCCACTGTCTGTCTCTGTCTCTGTCTCTAGCCCTCTCTCATTTTCTTGGTGAAATAGGGTCTCACTATGTTGCCTTGGCCAACCTGAATCCACGGAGATCCAACTACCACTGCCTCCCTCGTGCTGTGACCTTGCCTTTGCTCCACCAAGATGCACAGAGGATGTGCAGAGTGCCAGATGCACTCTCCCCCGGTGGAGCTGTCTGCCCCGGGTCTTCCTGCCGTTTGCTTAATTCCATTCACATTGGTATTAAAATGCTGGGACCCCCTCTTAGCCCTCCCCTAGAAAAAAAGAGATGGGAACTGGGGGGGGGGGGGCTTTTAAGAGGCAATTAGGCCACAAAGGCCTCATCTGTACATTGTCCCATTCAAGGATTAATAGTTAATAAATTCTTGTGGGACTCTGCTTGCTATGGAAGTTTAGCTTTGAGCCTTGAATGGATTCCTCTAGACATTCTATAGACAGTTCCCACCAGCAAAGCAAGACAGACCTCTCTGGATTCAACTTTTCAACTTGACACTGTCAAAATAAGTCATTTCTTCCTCAAGTTGCTTCTTGTTATATGTTCAGTCATAGTTACAAGTGAGAGAGTAGAAGAGCCAGGTATGGTGGCTCAGTCCCATCATTCTAATACCTAAAAGTCTGAGGCAGAAGGATCTTGAATTCAGGCCATCCTGAGCTACATAGTAAGTTCAAGGCTAGCCTGGGTTTCATGGTGTGAGGCTGTCTGGTGGTGATGATGGTGGTGGTGGTGGAGACTGGGCTGAAGCCATGTTTAATGGGGATGTAGCTCCACGGTAGAATGCTCACCCAGCATGTACAGGGCCCTCAGTTTTGTCTTCAGCACCACAAACAAATAAATAAATAATAAAAATCCTTTTAAAGATATATGTAAGTATACTGTAGCTGTCTTCAGATACCCCAGATCTCATTACGGATGGTTTTGAGCCATCATGTGGTTGCTGGAATTTGAACTCACGACCTTCAGAAGAGCAGTCAGTGCTCTTAACCACTGAGCCCATAAAAATCTTAAAATGGACACAGTAATGGAGATTTAAGGGAAGGTGGCTGAAGCCTTTACACATCCTACCACATTGGTCACCCTCCCGGCTAGCTAAACCATCAGCCTAGCCTAGAATGAACTTTCCCAATGAATCTTGATTATGCCAGTATCTTTATGAACCCTCGAACCCGGTCCTTGATTTCTGATCCTCAGACATGGAACACTTGTAAGAAGTAAAGGAGATAAGAAATGTTTTATAAACAGTAAGCAATGTCTCTTCCAACCAAGACACAATGGAAGAGCAAAGAAAACAGACACATGGAGACTGGAGATTTGATTTTGTTCTGGAGAAAAAAAAAAGAATATTCTTGAAATGGACATAAGAATAAAGTATATTTTACTAAATAAAAATTTAAAGCTAGAATAGTGTCACACACCTTTAATCCCAGCACTCAGGAAGCAGAGGCAGGTAGATCTCTCTGAGTTTGAGACAGAGCTACATAGAGATCTACACAGAGAGTTCCAAGCCAGCCAGGGCTACACAGAGAGAAAAAATGTAAATATGACCATATGTATAAAGGTCTATAAATATGAAACATAACTACTAAGAACTTTACCTGTGTCCCCTTTGTCCTATTTTTTTAATATATTTATGTGAGTGTTTTGCCTGCGTGTGCATCTATGTGCTAGGTGTGTACCTGGTGCCACAGGCCATTAAAGGGGCATCAGATTCCATAGGCTCCCCTGGGACTGGAGAGACAAATGGTTGTGAGCCTCCGTGACAGGAATTGAACCTGGGTCTTCTGTAAGAACGGCCAATGGACTTAACCGCTGAGCCACCCTCTTTATCCTAGAAATCTACCCCCATGGTGGCTAGAGATGTATCTCAGTGGGCAGAGTGCTTGTCTAGTGTTCACAAAGCCCTGAGCTCTATTCCCAGCATCACACACACTACCTGTGGAGGTGAATTCCTGTCCCCAGCACTCAGGAGGATTAGAAGTTCAAAGCCATCCTCAGCCACGCAGTGAATTTGAGACCAGCCTGGGATACAAAAGACACAATCAGCAAAACAAAAATGAATGTGCCCAGGTCCACTCTTTCTTTGCCCCTTGATTCTGTGTAAGGCAAGTCCCTTCATGACTTTACCCCTAGCCTAGCCATGCCCTCAGCTTTCTGCTGCTGTCTTTTCCTCCTGCCAGGGTTTGCTTACACGCGCGTGTGTATGTGTGTGTGTGTGTGTGTGTGTGTATGTGTCCATGTGTGTCTGTGTCTATGTGTGTGTCTCTGTGTGTTTGTGTGTGTGTGTGTGTGTGTGTGTGTGTGTGTGTATTTTGTATCTGTTATACTTATTTGTTTGTAAAGACAAAGTCTTAGAGCTCAGGCTGGCCTTGAACTTCCTATCTTCCTGTTTCCATCTCCGGTGTCTTGGGATTACAGGTATAAATCACATAACCAGCCAGGAAGCTTCTTGCTCAGATTCTAACCACATTGGTTCCCTCATGTCAGTAGCCACTTCTTGTCCTTCTAAAACAAACATTTTGCCTTCTTGATCTTGGCCTGCAGCCACATCCCAGTGTGGCTCTTCCTTGCTGAAGCATGGAGGCCTGCCTGTCATCTGATGTTGAGATTCTCTGGCATGAATTGTCCCAGGTTCCCTATGTCCTTCAAGCTCTCAAAAACAGAGACTGATCCTATGAGATAGTTCCACACCACTCCTTTCCTGAGTCCCAAGTACAGTCCCAAGCCCCCAAGTGACACAAGGAGAGGTCCGATGACAAGTCTACCCTCTATAAGATGTGGATTTATGGTCTTTTCCAAATATCTCTGGGGAGAGTAGGGGTCTCTGTCCTTAGATGAACAGGAAAGTGTCCCTGCCAGCTAAGGAACGCTGTGTCTGAAGCAGGCACCTTACAGCCCCCACTTCTGCCTCCACCTGCTTATGTTGTCCCTTTTAAGGCTTCCTGACTAAACCTGTTCAGAGAAGAATTATGATGTCCTTTGTCTGTGTAACTAAAGGGTACCAGAACTGCTTGGTCTGGAGGCAAAATGAAATCATGTTCTAGGCAGGCTGGATGGCTCAGTGGGTAAAGATTCTTGCTGCCAGGCCTGGGGACCTCAATTTAACCCCCAGAACCTACACAGTAAAAGGACAGAATCAGTTCCCACAAGTTATCCCCTGACCTTTATGGCATGTGCATGCCCTCACCCATCCACAACCAACTAAATAAATGGAATAGAATTAAAAATAAAACAACCAAGTTCCAGGAAGCAGAAGAAGAGGCTGAAGAGAGGGAAGGGCTATGAGTGTGGTGGAGACAAGAGGACCCTGAAGTCAAAGCCAGCCTTGGAAGGAACGCAGGACGCCCATGCATCCGAGCATCTCTATCCCCAAAGGGGAGGGGTCTGGGTTTTGTTCTCAGTGTGGCCCAGGAGGAGACAGATGGTCTGAGAAGAGAAAGCAGTGCCCAGAGAACATACGTACCAGCAAGTCTATCTCGGATGATTAAATGGCAGTGGATAAATTTAACTAATGTGAGTAATGGGGACACGGAGAGGAAGTGAAGAGACATAGAATATTCTAGCAACATAAGGAAATGAGAGGAAAATGACTTTGCAACAAAATGTCAAACGTCTGTGCCTGGAGGAGATGTAATCTGGCCACTGCATGCTCAAGGGAGCGGGGGAGCCTGGTTATTTCAAGTAAGTTTTAATTCACTTTAATAACATATGGCTAGGGCTGGAGAGATGGCTCAGCGGTTAAGAGCACTGACTGCTCTTCCAGAGGTTCTGAGTTCAATTCCCAGGAACCACATGGTGGTTCACAACCATTGGTAATGGGATCCGATGCCCTCTTCTGGTGTGTCTGAAGACAGCTGCAGTGAACTGATAACATTAAATAAATAAATCTTTAAAAAAAATAACATATGGCTAAATCCCTTCAGGCCCATGTCCTGGAACAGAACTGGGAATCAGAGAACCCTCTTTGTTAAGAAGGGTGGTTTCTTGTAAGTTGTGTTTGCTTGTTTGATTTTTAAGTTGGCCAACCAACCATTTATTTGATTGTGGAAAAACTAGCCAGTCCTCTGCCAGTCTACAAAAGATCCAAAAGAGGTGAAAAGTCAGAGATGCCTGGACAGAAAGTAGCAATGTAGGGCTCCATCCAGACCTAACACTTGTTGGTTCATGGGAGGGAGGCTTGTGGGATGGTACCGGAAAGGCTTGAACATCAAGCTCGAGGACTGAATGAGTTCACCAGATAGACAACTAAGCCAGGAGCAATCCACATGGAAGGGCTTGCACGAGACAAGGGAGGCAGTGCCACGTGCAACATTGGAGTGCTTGTTCTAATCATGGCTGGGAGAGACAACCAGGAAGAGTAGATGGGATGAGACAAGAAGAAGGTCAGGGAGGAGGTTCAGGACCAGTGGACCCCTAATGAGGAACAGCATCTCAAGGAAGGAAGAGCTTAAAGGCATGACCACCTTCAATTCACCCACTGCCCAACTTAAGCCTCATCCTTCAAGATGCAGCTCAGATAAATCCCTTCCGCCCAGAAGTCTTTCTGCCTGGCTCAAACTGAAGTGGATTACACTTCTCCTGTGTGGTGCCTTCCACCCATCAGCCTCCTCACTCCAATCCCTGCCCCATCCTGAGTTGGTTTACTGATAGACCTGCCTGCCTCCTACCCAAGCCTGCAACACCTAGCTCTAATGCTACCCCTCTCCACACACGCACACCCATGTGCAGCTTCCTGGATCCCCTCCTGTCTATGGGATCTTCTATCAAAGATAGATAAAATATTCTGGAAAAGTACCTTTAGAGCAGCAGTTCTCAAGCTCGGGGGTGAGGGGGGAGTGGGGGGGAGAGTTGGGGGTGGGGAGAGAACAAGGCCTAGTTTAACAATGTGTCCTTTAAGAAAAAATCTTTCCTTTTCTTTGTGGTGCTCAGGATTAAACCAAGGACTTATACACAATAGGCAAACATTCCACTGTTGAATTCTGGCCCCATTAATTGCCTTTTTTTCAGAGACTGGGTCACAAAAATGTTAATGAAATGAAAGCTTGATTCTTGAATCTTTTGGAAATAAAGAACCTGTTGGCAGAGCAACATCACTGCAGTGGCCTGCACTGTGTCAGTAAGCACATTGATCTCGGGCCCAGCCATGCACTTCTCTGAAAATTGGGGGACACGAGAGTCTTCCCTAGGGAAATATACTAAGCGTAGGCAGGAAGTCAGGCCAGAGGCTCACCTGTCACATGGAAGAGTATGCAGCACAGGGAAAAGAATCATTCGAATCCCACATGTGACATTCAGTGGTTTGGAAAATTTCTCATAGACTGCTTATATTCTCTGAAGCTATTTTCTTACACATGCAATGCAGATTAGAATATCTATCTTAGCCAGGCGGTGGTGGCGCACGCCTTTAATCCCAGCACTTGGGAGGCAGAGGCAGGAGGATTTCTGAGTTCGAGCCCAGCCTGGTCTACAAAGTGAGTTCCAGGACAGCCAGGGCTACACAGAGAAACCCTGTCTCGAAAAAACCAAAAAAAAAAAAAAAAAAAAAGAGTATCTATCTTATCCACCCCACCCCCAAACCCAGGTATGGAACCTAGGATATAATGCATGTAAGGCAAGGGATCTACCACTGAACTATAGCCCCCAACCTATTTTTATTGGTTCTTAAATTCAAGTTAAGATAACGTATGTAAAACGCGAGGCCTGGTCCTGACAGGAACAAATTTGTCAAAGTACGTTGACAAATTTTAGAACAGTAATGTGCCACAGTGACCAGCAGACGGCGATCGAGGACAGCGGTTTGAAGAAAGCTAAAGCCAGGTATGGTGGCTCCTGTAATCCCTTCACTCTCAAAGCTGAAGCAGCTGAGTTATTATGCGTTCAAGCTAGTTTGAACTACCGGGGAGGAGGCGAAAGAGTGGGTGGGCTTGCTTCCTCCCACTCCAGTGGAGTGGATTCTCAATTCGGCCTCAGATGAGGAAAGCTTAAAGTTATGCAGACCCAAAGCAGCGCCCAGAAGTAAACTCTTGATTTGGTGTCTTGGTGAGTGCAGGAAAACGGTCAGGGACTGAGGTTCCCTGTTCGCAGGTTCGTAACAGAGCCTAGGTGTGTTCACTAGGACCCATCCGTCGCCTCTCTGGATGCTCCTGTGTTACCGAGGCTATCTCAGCTAGAAGGCTGAGCCCACTGCTGATCCGGTGTGCAAGAGACCGCCCTGTCCGGCGGTAGTGGCGCACGCCTTTAATCCCAGCACTTGGGAGGCAGAGGCAGGAGGATTTCTGAGTTCGAGGCCAGCCTGGTCTACAAAGTAAGTTCCAGGACAGCCAGGGCTACACAGAGAAACCCTGTCTTGAAAAACCAAAAAAAAAAAAAAAAAAAAAAAGAGAACCTAATGGTCCTGCCTGTTATCTTAGAGCTGGTGCGGAGTAAGGCATCTGGCGTTATTAACCGGTTTCTTTGGCTCCCCCTAGCTTGGACAAGGTTACACAGAATCCAGTATCCACTTCTTAGACAGAAAAGGGTAGCCTCTTGCCCACCACTGGGTAGGAGTGGGAGAGGGCACCACTCGGATACCTGGGGCCTTTCCTCCGTGTCCCTAGCACATTCTGTCTTTTCCATCTCAAAACTCAGGAATCTGAAGCAGATGTGGAGGCCGTTGTCAGAGAGCTCTAAGAGGTTTTGATTGGCTAGAAGTCAGGTAGTACTGTGAATGTGCAGCTCTGAACTTGCTGAGGACACATGCTTCTTAAGGTCAACTTCCTAAATCTTGCATTTGGCACCAAATGATAACCGCTGCCCAGGGACCAGGGCAGAGCCACACGTACCCTTGGAAGACCCTGTGGCTAGGAACATCCAAGGGTCCTTCCTGGCTTTGCAGGTCCACTCCTGGACCCCGAGAAAAGAGCTTGCGATATGACTGGTGACCCAGGGAGTCGCTGCTCACAAGCTTATCCCAGGTCGCACAACCTGTGTGGGACAGTCACTTGAGCAGCCAACCGAGAACCGGAACTTAATTGCACCTCGACCTCCGACATGCCCCAGCCCTTGTGTTGGACATTTTAGAGAACTGGGAGAGAGTCAATAAATTCTTCTGAGCTTGGGTTTCCGTTGCATGCCTTACTGCTGTGAACGTGGCTCTCCTGAGGGCTCTCCTATTGCGACTTCAGGCTTTATAAATAATGGTCTTTGAAATGGACAAACTGAAGCTCCCCTGCCCCCAATCTTGTAAACAATGAGTATGAATAACTTCATAGAGTCAGAGAGATGTCTGCATGGGTAAATGCTCATGCAGTGAAAACATGAAGATCTGAATTCAAATGGTGGAAGGTGGAAAGAGACAACCAGCTCCAAAGGGCTGTCCATCTTCCTTTTCCCCAACACACACACACACACACACACACACACACACACACACAGTTGCAGAGACCTTCCTGTCTCTGCACCCACCACCCACTCACCAACTC
Organism: Tokudaia tokunoshimensis; assembly: GCA_036184795.1. NCBI lineage: Eukaryota > Metazoa > Chordata > Mammalia > Rodentia > Muridae > Tokudaia > Tokudaia tokunoshimensis. Next base: position 33,462,642 of record BTHU01000020.1, read on the forward strand.
TTCCCCTACTGGAATGAAAGGCATGGACAAATAGGTTTTACATTGTTTTTTACATTTTTACATGGGCAAAACATTTTGCATTATTTTAACTCTCTGTGTTGTTTTGGTGAGGTTTTTGGTTGGTTTCGAGACAGGGTCTCCCTTAACTAAGCCGAGCTGGCCCCCTTGAACTTCTGATCCTCCTGCCTCCACTTGTCAAGTGTATTATTGATGTGGTGTGCTTCTACCCTGCCTCGTTGTGTTCTTGATTTGCTCTTGAGTGCCAGAGTCTGTTCACATTCTCAGTCTTAGGTCACTTCTGAACCCTCCTCCTGTGTCGGGGTTCCTAGGGGTACTCTGACCCCGTCTGAGGGCTGTGTGGCTGCCAGCGCTAGAGGAAGAGCTGTAGTCCCTGGTGCCAAGCCTTAGCCCGTGTTTGTACTTCTGAAAGTTTTAGTTTAGGAATCATTCTAGGATTTCTTAAACTTCTGCTTTGTGGTTATATATCTGCTACTGTTGTTTAGTGTGGAAAATATTTGCATAGTTTCAAAGGGGTTTGTTGTTATTTATACTTTCTCCACCCCCGAATCCCGGCAAAATCCACATAATGCTGTGATAAAAAGACAAATAGTAACAGGTGTGGGTAGGAATGTTGGAATCTATATGCTGTTAGAAAAAAAGAGAGTGAAATGATACAGTCACTATAGAAAAAAATCCACAGTTTCTTGAAGTGCTAAACATTGTGCTACCAAATCTCTATAATTCAACTTCTCTATTTCTACCCTAGACCAATGAAACAGCACCCCCATAAAAGTGTGTACACACATATCCTCTGTAATGTTGCTATGAAGATAAAAGCATAAAATCCCACAGTGTAAACAACACAAATGCCACCAACTGATGAATGAATGTGGTATGGTCAGGCAATCTAATCTTTCATTTAGCATTAAAAAAGAGTGGAATAGAGATTACTGTGATCTGAATGAACTCATAACCACTATGATAACCTAAAGAAGCCAATCATAAAACTTCATATTGCCTGATCTTACGAAATATCCAGAAGAGGCAGATTTGTTACAGAGACAACACAGGTCATTGGTTGCCCAGGATTGAGAGGAAGCGGGGGTAATACTAGGGGATGGTTGTTAAGTACATGGTATTTTTTTTGTGACTAATTAAAACGTTCAAAAATGAGACTCCAGTGATGGTTGTGCAACTCTCTGCATGTACTAAAATCATTGAATTATATACTTTAGCCATTCATGCATGCATTGTTTATTTATTTTGGCTTGTAAGACCAGGTCTCTCGTAGCCCAGACTGGTCTTGAACCACAGTTTAGGATAACCTTGAACTCCGGATCCTTAGCCACTTGTGTGTTGGAGGATTGATTACAGGATTGTGTCTTACAATAAGAGTTCAGCTGTATGGTATTGTAGTCTATAAATTATATCTCAGCCAAGATATTTGAAAAAAAGAAGAAAGGAGTGTGGGAGGTGGTGGCACTCGGCTTTAATCCCAGCACTTGGGAGGCAGAGGCAGGTGGATCTCTGAGTTCGAGCCCAGCCTGGGCTACGGAGTGAGTTCCTGGACATCCAGGGCTACACAGAGGGAGGAGGAGGAGGGAAGAAGGAGGTGGGGAAAGCGAGGAAGAGGAGAGCAGAGAGAATTTCTAGCAGCTCCAGCACACACACACACACACACACACACACACACACACACACACACACACACACCAGACAAAAACTTTGAACCTTTCTAGCAGCTCCAGAAAATACACATACCAAACAAAAACTTTGAACCTAACCTGCCCGCCTCCTTGTGCTCCTACCATAGCCCCCACTAGAAGGCGGGGCACCTCTGCAGGGCCAGCACGCGAGGATGGCTGGGAATCGTAGTTTCTGGGGCCGCGGATGGGCAGGCGCGAGGATCATTGTGCGCAGTCGCACTTGTAGCTCTGCGCCCGCCGCTGTGGCCATTGTCCGGCCCTGTTGTTGCAGAGCAGCACCGCCGAGAACAAGAAACTGCAGCGGGCGCTAGAGGGGCGAACCTGAGGTCGCAGATTCCGAAGTCCCGGAGGCAGATTCCGAGTGCCTTGGGTAGGAGGCTGTCCTCCCGGCCTCGCCGACCATCCGGCGAGCGGACTGGGCGTGGCCGGAGGGACTGTCCCCAAGCTGTGGGGCCTTTCATTTGGCCTTGGGGAGAGCAGCAGGAGAAGGCGGGGCTCCTCCCCACGTTTCGGCCGAAGTGGCTGCAGAGCTGGAGGGGTGGGGCCTCGGGGTAGCCCGGTGAGTGGATCCTGTCCTCTCTCCTCAGCCCTGGACCATAGCCAGCACACACTGAGGCTGGAATGGCCCCGAGACCTCCGACGGCCACGCCCCAGGTGAGCCGAGCCTTCCCCCACCGCCCGGAGCATCCCACCCTGAGAGGCCCGGGGAGTCTGTACGGAACAATTATTGATATAGAGATTCTTAGTTTGGATCGCTTTGAGTCTCCTCCTCTAGAGAAAACCCCTCCCAAAGTGCCCAGACCTGGGCGGAGCGGGATTTCTGAAAGGATGGTGTTAGAGGAGACTAGGGAACTGCGATCTTGTGAGAGGAATTAAGTGTTTTGGAATTGTCGACACTGAGCCTTTATTGCAGCGTGCACTTCTTGGAACTCTTCAGTGAGGAATGGAGAATAGGGTGACAAGATAGAAAAGCCCCTGCTTCTCATCCAAAAGCCATAATAAAGAGACAGTAGGGGGCAGAAGACACCTATTAGAGGAAGAGGCTGGAGTAGGTTGAGCCGCTGAGTCCAACCTTCACAGGTTGGACCTGTGAAGCGATGAGACCACCATCACAGCCAAACCTGCACCGACTAGCTCCAAGCTTTTCTCCCCCCACCCCACCCCGCCGCTCGTTTTCTTTTTTTCTTTGACAGATGCACATCCTCAGTAGTCCCGAATTCAGGTTAATTCATAAGAGACAGATTTGTCAACCCATTTTTTTTTCTTGTAGCAAAAGGGGCGTTTTCTAGACATAAACTCTGAGGCTGACCATTTTACATTGATGAGAACATAATTCGAACTCTCTTTAGAATTGAGGGGTAAGAACTAGGAATATAGCTCAGTGGTAGATCTCTTGCCTAGCAAGTGTGAGGTCCTAGGTTCAATTCCAAGCACCTCCTGAAAAATAATAAGGATGGGCTGGAGAGATGGCTCTCCAGTTAAAAGCACATCCTGTAAACTTTTACACTCTGCTGTTGTAGAATTAGTTCAGTTCCTAACAAGGCAGAAAGCTCACAGCCATTTTGTAATTCATGTTCAAGGGGGCCTGATAGCTCTGGCTTACTTGGGCCTGCTTTCACATGAACATAATTGTCAGAAACAGAAAAAAAGAATCTCAGCTCAAGGAATTGAGGAACAAAGGCTCACACAGAGTTGAAAGAAGCCTGGCAGGGCAGTGAACTCTTGTAAAAAATGGTGCGCCTCAACCTAAACTGAGCTAAAAAGCACAATCTGCCAAGGTGGCTTCTGTCTTTTATTCCTCACATAGGTGGTGACTGAAACTCATCCTGTTAATTGAAGCTTGATCCTATAATCTGATAAGATTGACTGATTGTTGCAAAGGGGGAGGCCTTTGGAATATAATATGGGCCTTTATAGGACTGTCTATCTCTGTGAGGGAAAGGGGGTTTGCACAATACCCACACCGAGACCCATAATATAGCAAATTACTTTTAAAAGTAAGCTACAAATTGTAGTTGCTACATGTATAGTATAATCAAGTTCAATCTAGTTAAAAAATACTAGCAATGTCTTTTAGTTTTTGTTTTTGGTTTTTTGTTTGTTTGTTTGGTTTGGTTTGGTTTGGTTTTTGGTTTTTGGTTTTTGTGACAGGGTTTTTCTGTATAGCCCTGGCTGTCCTGGAACTCACTCTGTAGACCAGGCTGATCTCGAACTCAGAAATCCACCTGCCTCTGCCTCCCAAGTGCTGGGATTAAAGGCATGTGCTACCACTGCCCAGCAACAATGTCTTTTAAGGTCAGTTTATAGGGTCCAAAAATATAGCTCAGTTCATAGAGTAGCTGCCTAGAATGCATGAAAGCCTTGGTTTCCATTGCTTCATAAACTGCACATAGCCTGGGGAGAACTAAAGAAGTCACACTTGAGAACATTGAACAAGCTCTAGAATTGTGACTAGGAGTATTTTCTGTCAATCTGAGGGAAGGCAGTGCATTATGGTGACGGTATACAAAGCAAAGGATGCAAAAGTGAATCAAGTTAATAAGGCAAGGAATCCATGTGACAGAAACCAAACTGCCTTCTTTTGCCTTTTGTGGATCAGCAAGCTGCTGCCTGATGATGATGATGATGATGATGATGATGATGATGATCCTCCTCCTCCTTCTTCTAGATTATTTTAAATCTCTACGTTCTACTATTCTCTCCAGGCTACTTCTCTTTAAACTTTGCTTCCTATCATATGCCTTGTGTTTCTGTCTAATGTAAAAAATCAAATTGTAGAGCTGGAGATGGCCTCAGCTGATAGAATGCTTACCTAGCATGAGCCAAGCCCTGGCTTCTCTCCAAACACCACAGAAACCAGATGTTGTGGTGCGTGCCTGTAATCCTACTGTTGGGAAGTAGAAGCAGAAAGATTGGAGGTTCAACCTCAATCGACTACACAGTGGATTTGACATCAGCCTGCAATACATGAGAACCTGTCTCATAAATTAGTAAATGGCCGGGCGGTGGTGGCACACTCCTTTAATCCCAGCACTTGGGAGGCAGAGGCAGGAGGATTTCTGAGATCGAGGCCAGCCTGGTCTACAGAGTGAGTTCCAGGACAGCCAGGGCTATACAGAGAAACCCTGTCTCAAAAAACAAAACAAAACAAAAAATTAGTAAATGAATAGTGGCTGGAGAGAGAGAGAGAGAGAGAGAGAGAGAGAGAGAGAGAGAGAGAGAGAGAGAGTTCATCAGTTAAGAGCACTTACTGCTCTTGCAGAAGACCAAGGTCCAGTTTCCAAATCCCTCAGAGTTGCTCACAATTGCCTATACCACAGTTCCAGGGGATCCGATGTGCTCTCCTGACCATCACAGCCTCCTGCACACATACCCTCAGACACATATGCGTGAATAAATGAGCATATATTTTAAAAACTAGTAAATACATAAAAAGCAATTTGCAGAGCAATATGTATAGTGGTTCATAAAGCATGTGTGTAATGTGTATGTAAAACATGGACAGGGAGCTCCTAGGTATGTACACCAACTGTTGAGAATGATTGTATCAGGGGAATAAATGGGGATAGGAAGGCTTGGTGGTGGTGGTTCAGGCCTTTAGTCTCAGCACTCAGGAGACAGAGTTGGCTGGAGTTCTGTGAGTTTGAGGCCAGCCTGGTTAGAGAGCGGTTTCTAGGACAGCTAAGGCTGCAACGGTGAAAGAGAATGCGAACTGTGAGCTGGGCAGGACAATGTAGGCCTGCAGTCCCAGCCCATGGAAAGTAAAGGCAAAGCTCTAGGAATTCACAGTCACCTTCAGCCACCTATTGAGGCCAGCCCAGGCTACAATGAGATGCTGGAGAAAGAGGCAGGAAAGGAGAAGAGAATCATATATGTGGGGCTGTGGGATAGATTTCCCCTTCAGACAAACTCGGTGCTTTAAATTAGTGGACAAAACCAGACATTGCCCCTTTGGAGCAGCAAACACAGGATCCCAATGTCTGTTGTAACCAGCACTCCAAGAGAAGCGTTTGTACTGTTGATCCCAACTTGAGCAGGACTGTGATCCCACAGGAGTCGGTGACATTCAAAGATGTGGCTGTGAACTTCACCCAGGAAGAATGGCACCATGTGGAGCCTGCCCAGAGGAGCTTATATAGGGATGTCATGTTGGAGAACTACAACCACTTGGTTTCGCTCGGTAAGGAGGGGCCACCACCCCCTCCCCCCAGTGTCTCACATATTCCTGAATTTTCCTTCCTCAGTTGCATGCAACCTAGGTAGACAGAAGCCCGAGGCTTGGGGCCTGTTTTGGGGGAGCCAGCTTTCCTAGGCTTTGAGCCTGAAAGATCCTTATTTTACAGAACCAGAAAAGGGGGCTTTGCTGGTGTGTCTCCCTAAGTTGCACCTTTTCTTTTCTTCAGAGTTCCTGAGGATCAAGGACTAGTACTGACTTATAGGAGGGGCCTTTGTCTGCTTGCTCAAACACCCAAATCTTGTGTGTTTACCCATGAGCAGGGTATCAAGTCTCCAAGCCAGAGGTGATCTTCAAATTGGAGCAAGGGGAAGAACCATGGATGTCAGAGAGAGAAATCCAAAGACCTTTCTGTCCAGGTAAATGAGTTAAGAATTCTGCTCATGGCAGCAGAGACAGGGCCACGGCTCACCGAGAGGCATGGGAGCCGCCCAAAAGGAAGCTGAAGCCATTCCTGGTGACATTCTGCCCTCTTCCCCAGTCAGGTGTGCCTGCCTGAAATAAGTCTATGGGGGAAACGTAGCCAAGTGTTGGAATTACAGGCATGTACTTCTGCACCCAGCTTCATACTGTCATCAGAGAGATGTTAACCCCACCGTATCCCTTAATGCCAGCATCCAGAAGGCACGTGGCTCTCTGCGAGTTCTAGGCCAGCCATGGCTACAGTAGTGAGACCTGGTCTCAAAAGAAAGTGAAGACAAAACACAGAGAGAGGCCGGTGTAAGGTGAGCCTTGGTCTGAGCCTCACGACACTGTGTTCCAAGCACAACAGTCCCCAGGACTCAACACTGCCTTCACTATTTAAAAAGAAGCATGTTAGAGTTTTGAAAATGCAAGGTGTTCTGAGACTATGTTTTCATTTTAGCTCACAGAGAGAGCTCAGTTTGTGATGAGGCTTCTGACTAAGCTGAGTTCATTGTGTTTGGTGAACACACACTACACAATAAATCTATACGGTACACACTTTGGGAAGAGGCCTGTTTTAGGCCTTTACTAGAAAAAAAACAAAATTCACCCTTTATTAAAGAAGAAGTCTAAAAAGAAAATGTAGCAGTTTCTGCCCTTAGGAGTTTTGCTTCTTGTTTTAGTTTGTAAGAAAGTATTTTAGTTTGAAGCTGTGTGGCCCAGACTGGCTTAAAGTTCCCACCCTTTCTGTGTGCCCCTTCCTCCCCCCCCACCCCCCGACTCCCTCACCCCCACTCTCAAGTGCCTGACATTACAAGTGAGCGCTATTGTGTATGGCTGACATTATGAGTTTAGGATTGATTCTTGTTGCAAACTTAGAAATTTGAGTTTTGGACTTCCTTAAATGTTGCTTCCTCTCCCAACATTTTATTATAAGAATTTTAAATATATGGAAAACATGGTAAAGTTGTACAGTAATTATCATCAAGCTGCTACCTAGATGGTCACAGATTTTGACAGTGTGGTACTTGCCTTGCCTCTCCATGTATCCATGTAAGAGCCACCTTTTTAGTGCATCCTTAAGGAAGCTGAAAACGTAGTACAAATATCATTAATTAGAGTCACATGGTTTTTTGTGTGTTTGGTTGGTTGGTTGTTTTTTTGGTTTTTCGAGACAGGGTTTCTCTGTATAGCCCTGGCTGTCCTGGAACTCACTCTGTAAACCAGGCTGGCCTCAAACTTAGAAATCCGCCTGCCTCTGCCTCCCAAGTGCTGGGATTAAAGGCGTGGGCCACCATTGCCTGGCGAGTTCCATGTTTTGTTTTGTTTTCCTTTGAAATACTGAACTTTATTTTACATTCAAACACACACACATACACATATATGAATGTCTTGCCGGCATATACATGTGTACCGTGTGCATACCTGATACCCACAGAGCTCAGAAGAGGGATTCTCTGGGACTGAAATTACAAATGGTTATGAGTTTCCATGTGGGTGCTGGGAATCAAATCTGGTATTCCACAAAAGCACCAAGTGCTTTTAAATACTGAGTCTACTCTTCAGTCCTAAAAATTACTATTCTTAGAACCTAAAATTTAATGTTATCTAGTATTAATATTCCATGGTAAAAAACAGACCAAGGGATATGTCTATTGACTGAAATAAGTCCCTGGTAAAGAGAGGTGATTGGGGGGCTGGGAGATGGCTCAGCAATTAGAGATTTGCTCTTGCAGAAGACCCAGGTTCAATTCCCAGCACCAACATGGTGGCTCACAACTCTGTAATTCCAGCTATAGGGGATCTGATGTCCTCTTCTGACCTCAATGGGCACCAGGGACACATGGTGTACATACATGCCTGCGGACAAAACACTCATAAAATAAAATAAAACACACATAAAATAAAATGAAACTTTAAAAAGGTATTTTAGAAGCACTTTAAAAAGAGAGAGAAAGAGGTGCTGGGGCTTGGAAGGCAGCTAAGTTAGCAAAGTGCCTGCTTTCAAACATGAGAATCTGGGTTTAGATCCCCAACACCCATGAGACACAGAGACCTGTAACCCCAGCACTGGTAGGAGGTGGGAAGGGAGAAACAGATGGATTCCTGGGACTCATTGGCTGGCGTGTGTGGCTGAACCAGTGAGCTCCCAGGTTCAGATACTAAATAGGCCAGTGAGAGAGACAGTTCAGCCCGTAAGACACTTGTTGCCAAATCTGATGGCCTGGGTTTGGTCCCTGAGTGCCACATGGTAGAAGGAGAGAATTTACTCCTTCAACTTTTTTTTTTGGTTTTTTTTTTTTTTCGAGACAGGGTTTCTCTGTGTAGCCTTGGCTGTCCTGGAACTCACTTTGTAGACCAGGCTGGCCTCGAACTCAGAAATCCTCCTGCCTCTGCCTCCCAAGTGCTGGGATTAAAGGCGTGCGCCACCACCGCCCGGCCTCCTTCAACTTTTGATCTGACCTCTACATATGTGCTCTGATGTTTGGTTGTACACATGTTGGTTGTACGTGCACGTGCATGTGCGTGTGTGTGTGTGTGTGTGTGTGAGAGAGAGAGAGAGAATATAAATGCTCCCAGGTGTTGGGATTAAAGGCTTGTTTGGCAATAAATGTTATTTTAAAATTACAAACATCTATCACACACATTAAAAAATACACACATACACAGAAGAGAGATGATTGCTATAGAGTCAGAGCTCACACAGACTGAAACTTCTCCTAGTTTTAAGGCCAAAATTAACTTGCTTTCTGAAACATTACTGTTTCCCAGTTTTTAGTGTGGTGTGTGGGCTCCAGGCAATGTCAGAGAATCTTCTCAGAAGATCTTTAGCTGAAGATTTTCTCTGCAGTACAGAAGCCTACTAGCTAATAGGTTACTATAAAGGAATTATAAAATCAGCTTTAAAGGAATTATAAAATGGATGTATTAGGAAGGCAGATTTTTGTTGTGTCTCATAAAATAGGAAACATGGAGTCCTGCAAGATAGAACTCTGTTCTGTCTGCATCTGGACCTTTCACACTTAGGCTCCTCTATGCCTTTTTTTCCTATCAGACTCACCCACTTACACGGGCTTTCCTCACTCCCTGGACGTGACTGACACTCAGGATTTGTAATATCCACTGACACCTCACTCTCTCGTTCCTGAAGTTTAAGGCGTGTGCAGAGACTAAGGGACCAATTTAAACACACCACTATGCATGATTTCTATCTCATTTTCTTATCCCTACTGTAGCATTTTGTTTGAACTGCAAGGATGCACTTTATGTTTCTTTTAGACTGGAAGACCAGACCTGACATCAAATCATGGAGTCCTCAGCAGGGCATATCTGAAGTATCCCACAGTACAGATGTTTTGTCACATGCCACATTAGGAGATATCTGGGATGTCAATATCCAGAGGCATCAGGAAAGTTGGAGAAGACATCTGGGGCCAGAGACATCTTCCCAGAAGAAAATAACCACTCTAGAGAAAAAAATTGAGCAAAATAAATTTGGTGAAGACTCTAGTTTGAGCATGGACTTGGTTCCACAACTGGATATTTCTTCAAGTATAAGGCCCAGTGAATGTAAAACATTTGGAAATAATTTGGAACACAATTCAGAATTAGTTACTCAGAGTAGTATCCTTCCTAAAAAGAAGCCTTATAAATGTGATAAATGTAGGAAATCATTTATTCATAGATCATCACTTAATAAACACGAGAAAATTCATAAAGATGACACTTATTCCAATGGGTCAGATCAAGGAGTCCATTCTGGAAGGAAATATCATGAGTGTACTGACTGTGGGAAAACCTTTCTCTGGAGAACACAGCTTACTGAGCATCAGAGAATTCACACTGGGGAGAAACCCTTCGAGTGTAGTGTGTGTGGAAAGGCCTTTAGGCACAGCTCATCCCTTGGTCAGCATGAAAATGCACATACAGGAGAGAAGCCCTATCAGTGTAGTCTCTGTGGGAAAGCCTTCCAGCGCAGTTCATCTCTCGTTCAACACCAGAGAATCCACACTGGAGAAAAACCCTATCGATGCAATCTCTGTGGGAGGTCATTCAGACACAGTACATCCCTGACTCAACATGAGGTGACACATAGTGGGGAGAAACCCTTCCAGTGTAAGGAATGTGGGAAAGCCTTTAGTAGATGTTCTTCCCTTGTGCAACATGAGAGGACCCATACCGGAGAGAAGCCTTTTGAATGTAGCATATGTGGGAGGGCTTTTGGTCAGAGCCCATCCCTTTATAAGCATATGAGGATTCATAAAAGAAGCAAACCTTACCAAAGTAACAACTTCAGCATGGCTTTTGAGCCTAACACTGCTCTTACTCAAGGTGAAAGTGTGCTTGCTGAAGTAAAGTCGTACCATTGCAATGACTGTGGGAAAGACTTCGGTCACATCATGGACTTCACTGAGCATCAGAGGATCCACGCTGGAGAGAATCCCTACGACCCTGAACAGGCCCTTCATCAGCAGTCTGTGTCTCATCCCCGAGAGAAACCCTATCAGTGTAATGTATGCGGAAAAGCTTTTAAAAGGAGTACAAGCTTTATAGAACATCATAGAATTCATACTGGGGAAAAACCGTATGAATGTAATGAGTGTGGAGAAGCCTTCAGTCGACTCTCGTCACTTACACAACATGAGAGAACCCACACTGGAGAGAAGCCATATGAATGCATCGACTGCGGGAAAGCCTTCAGTCAAAGTTCATCTCTTATTCAGCATGAGAGAACGCATACCGGAGAGAAACCCTATGAATGTAACGAATGTGGGCGTGCCTTTAGAAAGAAAACCAATCTGCATGATCATCAGAGAATTCATACTGGAGAAAAACCCTATGCATGTAAGGAATGTGGGAAAAACTTCAGCCGGAGCTCAGCCCTTACTAAACACCACAGAATTCATGCACGGAATAAACTGTAGGAAAACTGAAGGATGGGGTGGGTAGGAAGCACTGTCTAAAATCTGATTCCAAGCCAGTTTCAGAGGATTCTGAAAGTCTGAGAATGTAATTATGTGTTTGAACACTGTGTATGGAGAAAACTGCCACTAGAAAAAAAATTTTTTAATAAAAGTCATTCTTTCATACCTGATTACAGGCTTCTTGTAAAACTACATACGGCATATGTAGTCGTTTGGAAATGATGTGACCTTACTAAAGCTTTTGAATATATGTGTGTAGAATGACCAAATTGACAGCTTGATATGTAAATCCTATTGTTCACAACCTTAAAAGAAAGAAAACGCAGTATGGCCAAAGCTCATTTTAATAATTATTGACAGTTTCACTTGACTGAAACTCTTGTGTGAAACTTGAAACTGTAGAAATCAGTTTGTTTCCCAGAGTCAACACTCAGAGAATTAGAACAACTAGCCCAACCACCTAAATATACAGATGGTGCACAGTAGGCTCTAACCTGTGATAGTGTTTGCACAGTAGGCTTTAACCTGTAAGAGCAAAACTGAACAGAAAAAGTTTGTTCTCTAGTTCTTTGGCCTCATAGCATGGCTATAAAAAGTGTATTTTGGAGTTCAGAGGGCTTTAAACTAAACTTTTAATATAGATTCCCAAACATGTGAAATTTTGGAGAGCCTTAAGACATGATAGGCAACAATATGGAAATTTGTCACAAATGTAAGGCCACTTAGTGGAAGTTTACAAAACAAAAGATTGGCAGAAACTGAAATAAATAGGATGGGACATGGGCACACACACACACACACACACACACACATAATCTTTTTAATAGTTCCCAGATGATGCTAATATCACTGGTCCAGGAATCACAAATCTGAGTCATCAAAAATCCTCTTTGTTGGGCTAAAGAGATATCTTGGCAATCGAGAGTATGAGCTGCTCTTCCAGAGGACCCAGATTTTATTCCTAGCACCCCTGTGGTGGTGGCTCACAGTCATCTATAATTCCAGTTCCAGGGGATGGCATCTGACACTCTTCTTGTCTTGTGGACACCATGTAAGTGGTGCACAGACACATGTGCAGGCAAAACACCCATACACTTAAAATTGAAAATAAAACACCAAACTCTTTGTATTTGGGAGTTGGGAACATCTGTAATCCCAGCACTTGGGAGGTAGAAACTGGAAGATGAGGAGTTCAAGGTCAAAGCCTGCCTAGGCTACATGAGGCCCTATCTCAAAACATTACTTGGTGTTAACACACCAAAAAATAATGAAAAATACCACCAAGTTCAGGCCTATAATCCTACTACTCCAGTGGCTGAGCGGGGAGAAGAACTATGAGATAGAGGCCATCCTAGACTACAAATGACTTCCAGGTTAGCCTAGGCTAGAGTGAGACCCTGCCTCAAAATACAAAAGTTAACAATAAGTAATAGTAATTATTAATTTAAAAGTAATTACTGGCCGGGCGGTGGTGGCGCACGCCTTTAATCCCAGCACTTGGGAGGCAGAGGCAGGAGGATTTCTGAGTTCGAGGCCAGCCTGGTCTACAAAGTGAGTTCCAGGACAGTCAGGGCTACACAGAGAAACCCTGTCTCGAAAAACCAAAAAAAAAAAAAAAAAAAAAAAAAGTAATTACTGTCAGGCTGGGCATGGTGGCTCACACCTCTAATCCAATACTTGAGAGGCAGAGTCAATCAAATCTCAGAATTCGAGGCCAGCCTGGTCTACAAAGCTAGTTTCAGGACAGCCAGGGCTATACAGAAAAACCTTGTCTCAAAAAACCAAATTATTAAAAACAAAAAAGCCCCCAAACAACAAAATCAACACAAAACTACTGTCACTGGGTATTGTTTTGTTATATCAGCTCTTTCAGTTTATTCAAACTCTTATCAAGGTTTTCCAGCTATATCCTTTCTTCAAACACATCCAAACAATGCTTTAAGGAGCATTTAGTACAAACAATAAGAATAATTATTGAGAGAATGAAAACCTTGTGTTTGCTTCTCTAAGCTGTTTTCTTTTCTATCTTGTTTGACAATTGCTATAATGAGGCTCGAACTTTTAGGTGGCAGGACTTCGTGGAGGAAATAGAACACTGGGAGTATACCCTTGAACTGACCCGAGCCCTTCCTGGCTTTTCCAAGCCACCATCAGTCCTCCTCCGTGACAGGCACCTGTCCTGATGCACTGGGATGCCACAGGCCCAAAGCAAAGAAGCCAGGGGCTGAAACCTCTGAAACTGAGCAGAAATCAGCTCTTCTTCCTTGACGTTGATTATCTCAGGCATTAGTAATCAAAAGCCGACTTAACTATGAAAGCTGGGTGGGACGCTATATGGGGAGGAAGAGAGTGATGGAGCTCCATCAGTGCTGAGTAGACTCAGGAGCAGCACAGCAGTCATTCTTGAAAACCCCGGTCACACAGGGCCTTCTGGGTACAGCGTCACCCCGCAGTTTCTCCCACATGAGGGCAGAGTGAGTCTCTTAGAATAATCTGCAGGGTTTAAGCCTGGAACTTCCTAAGACCTGAGTCAGAGGGAAGGAACAGCCTGGCCAATGTGGTGTCTGGCACCACATACCCTGGGCCACACCTAGGAATGTGCTGCACAGTCATGCCAGACACCCGGAGCAAGAAGATCTGGTGGCTGGTGCATCCCATCCAAGTCAGATTGAGTTGCCAAACTCCTCTTCACGCGTAGGGACTTCAATACACTTCCCCAAAGCTAAGAGTAGCCTTCTGAATATCTCAAGAGAACGGCAGCATTCTCGCTTTCCTTGAAAGTGGTAGATTCAGCCAAGCCTTAAACTGGGACTTACCAGTGTGCTACTGCTGCGGAGTCTCAATGAAAAAGGTGCTCGCTTAAGGGGTGGGGGGGGGGGTGTCTCCTTCCTTTCCCTGCAGGGGTCAGCTGTTCATATTTACTTCCGTTTGGGGCCGATTTTGAACCATTCCGTGCTCCTTAAGGATCTTATTTTCAGGAACTCATCTATGAATAGATGAGGTTCTCTCCTGGTTTTTGCATGTTAATGGCATTGTTTCTTTCTCCCCCTTTCTGCTCCAGGCCTCACACTGAACTGCATGCCGAGTCCAGCACCTCCTAGGAGTGCGCTTAGCATTTATGAACAGAAATGGACACCCCCAAGGCTGCTCAGCACTTTCCCAGTTCTTTTTCATTGTCTTTCCTTTTTTTTTTTAAATTTATGTGTATGGGTGCTTGGTCTGCACATATGTCTGTGCAACATTTGTGTCCCTGGCACCTACCAACACGTGTGCCCCGCCCCCTGGTGCCTGCACAGGCTAAAAGCAGGCGTCAGATCACCCTCTTCTAGGGTTGCAGGTAGTTGTGAGCCACCATGTGGGTGCTGGGAATGGAATCTCCATCCACGGAAAGAGCAGCCAATACTCTAAGCTGCTGAGCCATCTCTCCAGACCCCAAGTTCTTGCTCAATAAATACTCTTGGCTCTCTAAACGATCTGAGGCCAATTCCTACGTTCTCTGTACATCCGTTTCCTCCGCTGTTGACTGAGGCTCATGCCATGTGGCTCTGGTTAGCACCTGTAGATGCTTCTTGCCATTGACTTGTTTAGAAGCAGGTGGACCTGGGGCTAAGACACTGACTAGCTGTGCTGTGGCCTCCCACATTCACCCTGTAAGATGGAATTGCCACATCCTCACCTAATAGGGCTAATTAAGACAGGCTATAGACATCAGAATGCTTCTTAAAGTCCCCAGGGAGGGACACACACATGTGATTCCTGGGCTGCAGACATTGAAATAGGAGGGTTAGTCATCCTAAACTATGTGATGAGCTTGAGACCAGCCTGGGCTACATGACAGCTTGGCTCAAACAAAACAAACAAATTATATTATATTATATTATATTATATTATATTATATTATATTATATTATATTATATTATATTATATAAACAAGTAATTACTCGTGTGGACCGCAATTGAACACGGTACAATTTTGGAGGTACTGGCCGGCAGAACTTTGTCTGAGCGCAGCTACCACTCCTGGCTGCAGTGGTGTGTGCCTTCCTGGTGACCACCAGGGGACGCTGGCGCACTGCTGAGCGTTCGGGAGCCTCCAGCAGAGGCACGCTGCAAGAGCTATGCTTGTCTAACATCCTCCTCCGGGATTTTGTTTTGTTTTGTTCCTACTTATGTTCCTTCCCTCCTGTAAATAACGCTGGAATTTCTCGCCCCGTCATGAGATCAGCCGCCCTCAGCAGCTTCCATCTTTCCATCCTACCCAGAGAGGAAGAGACCAAGCACCTAGCAAATCTCCTTTGGCCATGATAAGGCAAAAAAGAGCGAGGTACACTTCTGCCACAGGTCCTTAGCGTTTGGTGTTCTCTATACCGGAACATTCTTCCCCCAAAACGGTTTCCTCCCTCATCTTCAAGACTGGTCAAATCCCAGCCTTTCAGCAAAGCCCATCTCTACTGTTCCCGCCAACACCACTCTCTGGTTTTCTCCCCCTAAAAATTGTTACCAGGCGTGATGGTACTCACCTTTTAGCACTTAGGAGACAGAGACAGGTAGATTTCTGTGAGTTCAAGGCTAGCCACTATTTCAGGACAGAAAAAAAACTTACAAAATATTGCCACCTTCTGACATGTCATAGTTCGGGGTTCCCTCATGATGGTTGGCAGGGAATGTGACTGGCTGTTGGTGAGAGGCTAGTTCGGGGTTCCCTCATGATGGTTGGCAGGGAATGTGACTGGCTGTTGGTGAGAGGCTAGTTCGGGGTTCCCTCATGATGGTTGGCAGGGAATGTGACTGGCTGTTGGTGAGAGGCTTCAGTTCTCAGTCACAGCTGCCTCTTGCCATAGCTGCTGCTTGTCCTTAGAATGGTGTTAGAAACACACAGACCGCCCAAGAGAAAGCTGCTGTCTTTTTAATTGCCTAGTTACAAGTGGGATGTACCTGTCTGTGGCAGACAGAATTTCACAACCCTCCCCATCAAAGAAGTGCCTGACATAATTGCCTCAATTTGTAAAGTGAACTTGTGTGTGTGTGTGGAGGGGGGTGCTAAGGGAAGGGTTTTGAGATGGGAAGCTCTGTCCAGACTGCACAAGTGAGTCCGGTGTCATCATGAGGATCCTTCTAAGGGGCGGGGGCAGGGCAGGAGAATGAGAGTGACAGGCGTGATGATGCAAAGGGAAGTTAGAGCTAAGCACTTGGAAGACGGAGGAAGGGACCATGAGCTGAGGCATGTAGGCAGCCTCCAGGTTAGCAAGACAAGCCAAGGAAACAGTTTCTTCACTGCAGCTTCCGGAAGGAACAAAGCTGCACATCTGGAGATATAGCTCAGGGACAGAGTGTGTGCTAAGAATGTACAAAGCCATGGGCTTGAAAAGGAAAGGAGGGAGGGAGGGAGGGAGGGAGGGAGGGGGGAGGGAGAGAGGAACCCTGTTGATCCTTCTTTGCAGCTCATGAAGACCCACTTAGACATGTGATCCCCAAACCTGTATTATCTTAAGCCACCATGCCTGTAGCAGTTTGTTACAGCTGCAGTAGAAAATGAGCAAGGCAGCCTTTGTTGTATTAATTAAAAGTGAGCCACTGAGTCTGGCCTACATTCACAGGGTGTGAATGCACACAATTATTAGGAATCATTTTAGAAGCAGTCTGTCACAGTGAATAAGTTAACATGAACCCCACTTTACAGGTAGACAAACTGAGACCCAGAGGAGTTGAATAATTTGCCTGAAGTCATAGAATTAATAATGATGGAGTCAGTTCTGTCTGACAGTTAGAGTAAATTCTAAAGTCCATAAAATTTTTTTATATTATTTTGGGGAGGGAAAGGCACTTGTGGAGGTCAGAGGACAACTTTCAGGAGTCAGTTCTCTCCTTCCATCATGAGGGTTCTGAGGATGTGTTCTAGTTGTGTGGCTTGGTGGCAGGCACTTTACCTGCTGAGCCATTTCACTGGCCCCCAAAATCCTTTTTTAAAATATTCCTGTGGACCCATGAGAGCTGGGCCAGCTTCCCTCCCCAATTTTTAACACACCAAACATGTTCTCACCTCTATACTTTTTTTTTAACAGTCTCTCTGTGTAGCCCAGGCTGGCCTTGAACTCAAAGCAATCCTCCTGCTTTAGCCTCTCAAGTATTGAGATTATATGCCAAAGCTACCACGCCCAGCTCCACCCAGTGCACCTTCAAAGCTGTTCTTCACTGCAGTATCTCCTTCTCATCCTCTGGTCCCTCCTCAAAGGCAAGCCAGGTCTTCCCTGGCCACCACTGACAAACACAGTGACTTTCAGTTTGTCAAATTACTTGCTAATGTCTGTTCCCACCACTCCCATCCCTCTTGAGGAAGGAGCTCTGCATGTTTTGTTCATGACTATGTCCCCAGCACTTACAGGAAATATTGGATAAGAATTTACTACAGGAGTGCTTGTCTTCACAAAGAGGTCAAAGAATGACACACATTGTTCAACTTCTCTGAGTTTAAGAGGATTAAAGGAATTTTTTTTTTCTTTAATGACAGGGCTTAGAGTCATAGATATTGTTTTAAAGAAATGAGTTTCGATTCTCCTACCAACCAGCAGGACAGAGGCATTTGCAAGCTTGAGTTCTGACAGTCCTTTGTCTTCACCTTCTTCAGTCTGGCAGAGGACTGAGCAAACCACAAACCCATGCTGCTTTTTGATAATAACTGACTGATTCCTTCCCAGACGGGTTTCTGCTGGGCCCCACATCTCCTCTCACTGGTAAAATCCTTGGCCAGAAACTGCAGCTCTTCTAAGACTGGTCACCATTATTTATCTAGGGTGTGGCCATCTTGGGACTGGTACAGAAGGTAGAATCCATTATGTCAGTTGACAATTCACTGGCCTCAAAGTCACTTTGTAGCCCAAGGCAGCCTCAAATTTGTGGTAATCTTCTTGCCTCAGCCTCCCAGATCCTGGGGACCACCTGGGAGTCACTGTGGCTATCTCACGCATTTCTTTGTAGCCCTATCTCCCTCTTTACACACCTCTGCCATATCTTTATCGGTATCTTTGAGTTCTTGTATGGTTGTATAAAATGGGTGGTGTTCCTTCATGCTAATATGATTTGACTTTAGTTTTTTTTTTATTTATTTCATATCAGCATATATACTTGCTGTGGAAGTATAGAGGTCAGGAGACAACCTGTGAGAGTAGAAAGTCTCCGACCACCATGTGTATCCTAGAGAGAGAACTCAGGTTGTTATGCTTGAAGACAAGCACCTTTAGACCCTAAGCCACCTTTCCAGTCCTAAATTATTTTTTAAGAGGCATCTTGCTGTTACTAGTCAGCTGACTAGGGAAGGTCCCTTGGTCTTCTCAAATAGAAATCATAGTTAGAGAGAGGTAACTATTCTGGTACTGATAAACCTGGACTCTTGAGTGCCAAAGGCTTGTGGGCTGGGCTGATAGACTCAGAACCGTATAACTTTATGTCCTGAGAACTAAAAGCTTATGGCTCCAAGCTTTAGGGTCCACAGACCTATGGCTGTAGGGACTCAGCCCAGAGGCTTTATTTCTCTGGGCTCTGTCAATAGACCAGCTCTCAGTAGCAGCCAGTGTAATCTCAGACTCACGGCAGCAGTAGCAGCAGCAGCAGCAGCGAACATCACCTAGTGTTGGAACTCTCAAACCTCAGCTATAGCCCTTTACATCCTATACCCTGCTATGGGTATAAGGACCATCAACTCTCAAGGCTTAGCAGCTTCCAGGAACTCTTCCAGCAGTCAGGGCTGCCAGTCCCTCTCTTTGGTCTTTGATAACCTCTTCTCTATTTCCAGGGTCCTTTATCATCTCGGCTGTCTCTGCTCCTCTCCCGGGAACTCTGGATGCCCTCTTGCCATTACTGTTGCTTCCATGGCTGTTCTTCTGTCTTCTTCTCATGCTACCAGATCAGCCCACTGTACCTGTGATAGAAATCAAAAATAAGCAAAGAAGTTTAGTCTCAGCACTCAGAAGGCAGAGGCAAGGGAATCTCTGTGAGTTCAATGCCAGCCTGGACTACATAGATTCCAGACTAGTCAGGTCTATGTAGAGAGAACCTGTCTCAAAAAGGAAAGAAGGAAGGAAGGAAGGAAGGAAGGAAGGAAGGAAGGAAGGAAGGGAAAAGAAAGAAAAGACCATTCAGGAGAAACCATTTGTTAACCCTTAATGTTTTAATTCCAGAGAGCAGCAGAGAGGGGTGTCTCCCAGATGACCTTAAAAGTGAGCTGAGAAGTTTGGTTCTGTAGCCAAGTAGGAGGCGGGTGGCAAGGATGTCTGTACCAGTCAAGGTGCAGCCCTTCATGCAAATGAAGGGAACAGTCTGCAGCAATCACTGTCTTTCTGCTGGGCAAGGGTGAAGGTGGGAAATGGGGAAATGGAGGAGGGGGTTGGGACTGGAGTTCCTCCCTCTAATCTGAATGAGAGCTGAAGAACAATGAAGGTCATTTCAAGGTCACCAACGCTTATCTTATTATTGGTTGATTTATTTTTCTGTAGATAGAGCTTATGTAGCCCAGGATGTCCTCAAAATCTTTATGTAGTGGAGGCTAACCTTGAATTCTTGGCCTTCCTTCTGGGATACAGAACCATGCCCAGCACCACTACCACCACCAACACACACACACACACACACACACACACACACACACCAGATGTTGCTCTCCTTTGTAGAGTGCTGCTTCCTAAGCCAGCGCTTAGAAATTATGTAGACCAGGCTGGCACTGAACTCACAGAGGTTCCATGACTGGAGCACATGTTCAGCTGTGGTGGCAATAGATCTTGGCCACTGCTGAAGAGTCCTCAGAGTATCTCAGAGTATCGATAAAGTAAATCCCCAAAGCAACCAGGCTGTAATGAGGGCTGTCCAGCCTAGGACCAAGGGAGGGGCTGCTTAGGTAGCACCTGCCCAAGGCTGCCTGGAAGGGCCTGTCAAAGAGCCAACTCTTGACAGCTTAGTCATTCCCAGAAAGCATTAAAAGGGTGTTTACAATAAAGACTTAACAAAAGTTCAACACAGAACTAACAATTCTAACAGACTTTACTGCTATTTAGTAGTGCCTAATAATGCTTAGCAGTGCTTAACTTCTGCCCCAGTAACCTAGATCGAGGCTGTCTCCAAATCTGTCCTAGCACCATACGTCAGATCCAGTTTCTTCCTGAAGTAGCCAGTTTACAAATTTCTCCTGGTGGGTCTCCTGGTAGTCATATCTTTGAGCTCTTTCTGCAATGAATGTTTGCTTCCCTACAAAAGGTATCCATCAGAGTTGGAATAAATTCGGTGACTTTTTGGGAACAGAGCCTCTGGGAGGTAATGATTTAGATGAGGTCACGAGAGTGGGAACATGATAGGATTTGTGACTTTTTGTTTATTTGCTATAAGGTTCCAATTAGCCAGACTGTCCTAGAACTTCTGGTTGGCACACCTCTCTCTCCAGGTGCTGGGATTACAGGTGCATAGCACCATACCTTGGCTGTGAATTAGTGCCTTTAGAAGGAGAGGAAGTTAGGGACTGAGAAGATAGTTCAGTGGGTAAAGTACTTGCCTGCTGCTTGTGCCCTGGACCACCCGCTGCCTGACCCTACTTACCCTTGGAGATTGGAGATGAGGTAGTTCGAAATCAATAGCACAGACTCCAGGAACAGGTAAGAAACGCTGCAGCAAGCTCATCTGAACACTGCTGCAGGCTCCTTTAATACCCTCCACCCGTGCCCCACTGGTCCCAAGAAAGCATCTCTTTTACGCAGCAGTTCCCGATTGACTGGCATTTTCTGCATCAGCAATTCTTGGTTTCTCAGGCAGTCCTCAATTAAGTCCTCCTACAGGAGATGCTTCTATGACCTTGTGGCCCCCAGCATTTATGCAGAGATGGCCTCACCTTTCCTCCTATGCTTGCTAAGTTAGCATGAGGACTGTAGCACCCACATGAAAGCCAGGCACAGCAGTATGTGTTGGTATTCTGTCTGGGTACCTGCAGTCCCAGCACTGACAGGACAGGGGGATTCTTAGGCCTTGCTGCCAACCGTCTTAGCTGAATTGGTAAGCTCTAGGTTGAACAAGAGACCCTGTCTCAAAAAATAACGTGGAGAGTGATTAAGGACACATGACAATCTCTGACCTTCTCACACCTCCACATACACATGCACATATGCACACACACATGCAAGCACATACTCACAAGAGGGAGATAAGGAAGAGCAGGAGATGAGATGTCAGAGCTCACTGACTTTGCAAATACCAAGCAAAGATCAGGAAACACACAGAGACACCTACAAGACAGGAAAAGAGGACTCAGAATAAAACCTGCCTTACTGATCTGGAACCTCCCAGCCTCCAGAACTGGACATTTCTGTTGAAGCCCCCTGACCTGTAGGCACGCCTCTGTAACTAATCAGTTGACTGGCATCCTTTGCACTACTCAAATAGAAATCATGATTAGAGAAAAGTTGCTATTTAGTGTTGGCAGACCTAGGCCCTTGAGTGCCAAAGGCTTGTGGGCTGAGTTGCAGACTAAGAGCCTTATAGCTGATCCTGAACTTCTCAATAAAAACAACAAAACCAAACCCAATGTTTATCTCAAGCATTAAGTTTGGTATAAATTTGTTTCCCTCTCTTTCTCCCTCCCTTCTTCCCTTTCTCTTTTCCTTCCACCCTTCCTTTTATTTCATGAGTATGTATGTGCCTGAGTGTATGTATATGCACCATGTGTGTGTGGTATCCACAGAGGCCAAAAGAGGGCATCAGATCTCTTAGAATGGTAGTTACAGGCAGTTATGACTTGCCCAATGCAGGTGCCAGGAATTGAACCTGGGTCCTCTGAAACAGCAGCAAGTGCTCTTGACCACTAAGTCATCTCTCCAGCCCCAAGGTAATTCTTACATGGAAACAAATATCTGATTTACTTCTTTCATTCAGTTGTATAGCTTGCTGATCTAAATCAATGTGCATTTGGTTCAGAATCAACAAAATTCTACTGTATGGATCTGCACAATAAGTGTTTTAGGTTCTGCAGGCTGGGTAGTCTCTGTCGCAAGAACTCAGCTCTGTTCTTGGAGCACACAAGCAACCACATGGCTTGGGGGTGTCGCTCAGAAAGTAGAGTGTTTGTCTTTTATGCACAACACTCTGAGTTTGATCCCCAGCACTGCGTATACCAGGTATATTGCTACAAACCTATAATCCCAGCCCTTAGAAGATACAGGCAGGAGGATCACCCGCAACAACATAGACAATTGAAGGCCAGCCTGAGATACATGAGGCCCTGTTTCCGAAACTAGCAGCCACAGACAATAAGTACATAAAGGATTAAAGTTGTAGGCCAGTGAGATAGCTCAGCAAGTAAAAGTACCTACTACCAAACTTGACCTCGATTTAATCCCTGGAACCCACACAGTAAGAGGAAAGAACCAACTTCTGACCTCCATATGCATACCAAGGCACATGCATGCATGACCTTGAATGATCTTGAACTTGTGATCAGTCTGTCTCATCCTCCTGGAAGCTGGGGCTGTAAACATGTGCCACCATCTTCAGCCTGTTGTTTTGTTTTTATTCTCAGACTTTACAGTTCATCTATTTAGATGACACAACTCACAGGCTGTTATACGTTCATGGAGTTGTGTGGCTCCATAGTGAGCAATTCTGGGACATTTTCATCATCCCTAGAAGAGATGCTGTGGTCCTAAATCCTCTCAGCTCATCCACTTTCAGGCTCAACAGACTTTCTTTTTTCTTTATATGAGTACATTGTAGCTGACTTCAGACACCCCAGAAGAGGGCTTCAGATCCCATTACAGGTAGTTGTGAGCCACCATGTGGTTGCTGGGAATTGAACTCAGGACATCTGGAAGAGCAGTCAGTGTTCTTAACCGCTGGGCAATCTATCTAGCCCTTGACAGACTTTCTTATTCTGGGCATTTCAGCAGGTGAAAGCCATAGCACACACAGCACACATAGCACACAGAGCTCAAAACACACACCGCACAGCACACACAGTGCACACAGCACACACAGCACACAGAGCTCACAATACACAACGCACAGCACACACAGTGCACACAGCACACACAGCTTACAACACACAGCACACAGCATATATCAGTCTTTCTCACTCAGTGTAACATCTTCAAAGCCCATCCATCCTATAGCACATAGAGACACTATTCCTTCTAAAATTTGAATAATATTCCCTTGTGTGGATATGCCACACATTACTTATGTGTGTATCGGTTAATGGAATTTGTGACCTTCTACTTCTAAAAGTACCTTGTATTCAGTCCTTGGCAGTTTCCTGCACGGACACATCTGGATCACACCCACCCTTAACATGTCCTTCCATCTTCGTAATCTCTCCTTTGAAAAAAAACCAATCCACTAAGTACAATCAGTGCTTCTTGACTGACCTTGTTGTCTTGACCATGTGCGCATAACCACAGCTTCGGTGAGTTCTGGAGGGTGAAGGCAAGGCACCTGCAGAAGACAGCACTCCTCTCCACACCTTCCCCGCACCCTCTCCACAGAGTTCCCTGAGCCCTTTGGCGGGACAGGTCTTTTACTTTTTATCTGTCATAAAAAGAGCTCCTATACACTTTCATGTAAAAATTTCTGTGTAGAAATATATCATTTCTTTCAGGTATGTATTTAGGAGGGAAATTGCTAGCTCAAATAGTAATTATGCTTAACATTTTGAGGCAGCACCTGCTCTTAATATATTCCAGTAGTTAAAAATGATTTCTGCCATTAAAGATAGTCAAAAGAGTAACATATTGTAACACACAAAAATGATACAGGGCCCCAATTCAGGGTACACAGGACTGCCTTTATTTGTCTGAGTATTATCTGTGAATGCATCTGTATTGCAGTGGTAGTAGATGCCAGGCTGGTCTCAAATTTATTATATAGTCCAAAGTTGACCTTCAATTACCCATCTGCCTGTCTCTGCCTCTCAAAGTGTTAGTGGTGGTTTGAATGAAAATGGTCCCCAGAGACCTCAGGGAGTGACACTATTAGGAAGTGTGGCTTTGTGGAAGTAGGTGTGACTCTTGGAGGAAATGTGCCATTGAGAGTAACCTTTGAGGTCTCAGAAGCTCAAGCCAGGCCTAGTGACTCAATATCTCTTCCTGCTGCCTACAGATCTGGATGTAGAATTCTCAGCTCCTCCTGCACCACGTCTGCCTGGATGCTGTCATGCTTTCCGACATGACAACAACAGACTGAACCTCTGAACGGTAAGCCAGCCCCAATTAAATGTTTTCCTTTATAAGACTTGCTGTGACCATGGTGTCTCTTCACAGCAACAGAAACCCTAAGTAAGACACCCAGCATGCTAGGCCAATGCAGTGTTGGGTGCTAATCATGCACTTCACCAACTGAGCTCCAGCCCATCTCCTGGTGGTTCTCATTGGCCCCTGGAAGCAGCTTAGCTATGTCCTTCCACCAGGTTGGATGGTACCAGGACCCAGGACATCAGTTTCTCCCCAGGTGATGCTTTACTATAACATGAAGAAATGAATTCTTGGCTCAGTACATAATGACACTGAACACTGAGCCAGAGACCTGAGTTTAATGCCTGAGACCCACACAAACCAAGTCCTACAGTTGTCCTCTGACTACATACAAACAATGGCACACATGCACTATCACATATAAACAGGCGCGCGCATGCATGCACGCTTGCACGCACACACACAACCAAATATAAGTAAATAGCTGGGTGTGGTGGTGCACATCTTTAATTCCAGCTCTCAGGAGGGAGATGTAGGAGGATCTCTGTGAGTTCAAGGCCAGCTATGTCTACTCATCAAGTTCTAGGAAAGCCGGAACTACACAGTGAACCCCTGTCTCAATAAACATAGAAACAAATATGATCTTAAAACAGAAATGAAAGCTCGTGTCTGGCCCACCTTCTGGGTCAGAGTGTTGGGCTCTGTCAGGCTGGTTCATGCACATTCCAGGAGGGAGAAGTGAGGCTTAGCTTTTCTGTCTTCCTGGGCAACTTCCTCCTCTCCAGCTGAGAAGACCTGCCCCTGAATAATTCATGGCTGGGGTTTGCAGAGCACTCTGACTCCTCAGAGCACTTTGACCACCATTAATTAGTAAGAACTTGGCTCTGGCTGTCACCATGTTTCAAAAAAAAAAGTGACTTTAGTCTCTGCTGCTAAAGCTAGAAGCTTCCGCCTTCATGAGCTACACAAGGCTTTGGCCAGCAGGTCCCTTCTCTCTGCCCATTGCTCCACTGCCTACCAGGACCCACCATTTCGGCTGGTGTCTTCTGAGAAGCCATGTCCCCTCTTTGCCCTCATTGTCCCCTCTGAAAGGAGCAAAGACACCATCTCGGAGCTTGGGAGGATGATTGTTGCTGAGTTTCTATTTACAAAACTGTTCTGAAAAGAATCCTCATCCACAGACTGGGACATCCAATGGCCCCTGCAGCTTTGGAAAGCAGCCCAGCAGCTCCCCACATGGTCACCCATCAAGAGAGCGGATGCCCCAGCAGTTCCACATATAGGTGGATAGCTCAGAGAATCGGTAATGTGTGCACACAAGCACTTGCGGCCCAGCAGCATCATCAGGATAAGTCAGAAGAGTGGGCTCAGCACCTGGAGCACTTGTGGCTTGGCAGAGAACGCTGCCTCCACACGGTGGTTCACAACCCCCTGTAACTGACGTTCCAGGGAATCTGATGTCTCCTGCTGACCTCCAAGGGCACACACATGCAGCCAAACACTCATTCACATGAAATAAATAAACCAAAACAAAATAGATTCCAGGGCTCCATCTTGGACTGTGAGATGTTGGGTTTGTTTATTTGTTTGTTTTTCTGTTTCTATCAAAGGTAGCTAGCCCACCAAGGGCCAGTAGTCCATAAATCCCCCTCACTTTAATCTCCCAACTTGAAATGTTTTATACTCGATTTTGCCAGGTAATACCTTTGTTTACACAAAGATGCTTCTGAATCCCCAGAACTTAATGGCTTAAACTGACTGGCCCCTCCCTCCTTTCCTTCATTTCCTTTGCACTGATTCTTTTAAAACTAGTCGATCATGAAAGATTGTGAGGTCAGACCCCAGGCAAAGGGAGGGGGAAAAAAAGGTCACAATTAGAATAAAAACCAAATGAACTTCCTGCACAGCCCGATTGCTCAGTTTGGATGGTGATTCAACCTTTTTACAAAAATAAATCACCTTGCCAAGCTACCTGCACCTTACTCCTGTGTACCTTAGCATATCAGAACCTGTATTTCTAAAAGCTCTTTTTTTTTTAATTTTTAAGATTTATTATATATAAGTACACTGTAGCTGTCTTCAGACACTCCAGAAGAGGGCATCAGATCTCATTATGGACGGTTGTGAGCCACCATGTGGTTGCTGGGAATTGAACTCAGGACCTTCAGAAGAACAGTCAGTGCTCTTAACCTCTGAGCCATCTCTCAGCCCAGAATCTGTATTTCTAAAAACTCTTTCAGTGAGGAGTCAGGCTACTTTGAGAAACTAAGGACTCAGCCTGGCGTCGTATACCTTCCTTATACCTTTCCCCAAATCCCCTCTGTTGTTTGTTGTTTCTTACTGACCTGCCCGTATTTAAGACCTCAAACTCTTAGCCTCAATAATCACATACAGCCCCCGGGAGTTTATAATTTCCACATAGTTCAATTTGGGGTAAGGATTGATGATGTTAATAACAGCAATAGAGAACCAGTGTTGCCGCTTCTGCAGGGGTTTCCCAGATGCCGCCGTGTCCTCATGTCCTCGTATTCTTTCTCATAGTAGACTAATAAGTGTGTTTGTCCCTGGTTTGCTCAGAGCGGCTAAATAATTTACTCAAGGATTTGGGGGAAGTTAAGTGGCAAAGTCAGAATTGAGACTCAGTTTTGCATTGTTTTAAATCTTTTTATTTATGTGTGTCAGTACAGTGCCCACAGAGGCCAGAAGAGGGCGCTGGATCCTCCCGAAGCTGAAGTTACAGTTAGACAGAACTCTTCGAACTCTTGGTACTGAAAACTAAACTCAGGTCCTCTGAAGAGCAAGTTAACCATCTCTAGTCCCACATTAATCTTACCATTAGAACATTTTTTCCCCAATTACAGACTATAGTGGCAAACACTGAACTTTTTTTTTATCCCAAGAATAGTTTTAAGTCTGTTCCCGCACCCCCAGCCTGGTTTGAGGACTGGAATCATGGGCATGCTCCACACTCCTGACTCTGAGTGTTATATTTGAGTAACAGTTTGATCTAGCAAAAGATGACATGGGTGCTGTGACCATCATCAGCATATTCTGCCCTTGCTAGAAACTGGCCGTGGAGGTGCTGGAGCTTTGGGTATCTTGTGGTTTTAGATCTGGAATTCAGATCCTGACAGAGTACCTGTACCATGTGAACTTTAGCCACTATTCAGTGATGCCCCACACTCTAAGTTGTCTCCTGAAGTGTGGTTTATAATACAGACTATGTAGAGAAACCTTATCTTTTTCTTCTCTTTGGAGACAGGCTGGCCTTGAATTTACTATATAGCCAAGGGGTACCTTGATCTTTTGACATTCCTGCCTCCACCTCCTGAGTGCTGGGATTACAGGTATGCACTACCATGTCTGGCTTTATTTAGTGATAGAGATGGAACCCAGAGATTCCTGTAGGCTAGGCAAGCAATCTACCAACTGAGACAGATACACCCTTAGCTCTGAACCAAAATTTATGAAGCCACTGCATACTCTGCAGATAGCTAGGCATAATGATTCATGCCTATAATCAATCACCTCAGGAGGTTGATGCAGGAGGATTGCATGAGTTCAAGGCCAGCTTGGATGGCCAGGGAGAGTGCATGCGGCTCTTGTGTAGCCCTGGGTTCAATTTCAATTCCCAACCCTGCCCCCAAAATTCAAGGTCAAGCGATACAGAGAGACTTGGAAAGTACTGCAGTATAAAAGAGGCTAATGAGCTGTGTCAACTAAATGCACCAGAGGATGCTAGGTTAGATCCTCACTAGGAAAATATATAAGCACAGCTAATAGATTGGATGCAGTGTGGACTGGAGATCAGATGAGACTAGGAAAATATAAAGTGTCCTAAGTCAGCTCACTGTGCAGTGGCTGTGCATGGAAATGTCTTCATTCCTAGGAAGACAAGCCATACCAGCTGAGGGGTGTAGTATCCCTGGCACAATTCAATTAGTTCAGAAAAGGCTGGTAAGCATGTGACTGTGTATAGAACCTGGGTAAATACTATAGGGGAAAAAAGATGGTAAGAATATATCAGACCAAATTGGTTCATGTGGATTAAAGACTTCTTGGAATCTCTTGTATTATTCTTGTACTGTTCTCTAAGTCTGAAATTCTATCAAAATTCAAATTATAAAAAGGAGGGTGGCAGTGAGGTGGCTCAGTGAGTGAGGGGACTTGACAGCAACTGTGTTGTACTGAGTTCAATTCCCAAGACTCACATGGTGGAAAGGGAGGATGACTCTCTCTCACACGTGTGACGCACATAAACTCCCACAGGTGCACATGGATACATATAACAAATGCATAGCTGAATATTTCATTTTTTTAAGTATAAATGTAGAGGGGCCATAGATATGGCTTAGTAGCTAAAGGTGCTTGCTTCCAAGCTTAATGATCTAAGTTCAATCCCCAGAACCCACAAAGTGGATAGAGAGAACTGATACCCTCAAGTTGTTCTATGATCTTCACATGGGTGCCATGGTATATTGTGCCCCCCCCATAAAATGTACCAACATCCAAAAATGTTAGAAATACATGCTGAAATTGCTATACAGCATACATGGAGAAATAAATCTACCAAGTGTGAGGTGTACCCAGGAGTCGTTGTCCTGAGAAGCTTCTGGCTCTCTGGAGCCTGGATGGGAGTAGACTCTCATTGACTCAATGTAGCACATTGGTTTGTGTGTGTATATGTGGGCACATGGTAGGATGTGTATGTGAAGCTGGAGGCTAACACTGGATGGTTTCCTCTATCAATCTACACTTTTCTTGTTTTTATTTTTTTATTTTTATTTTTTTAAGATTTATTTATTATTACACATAAGTACACTGTAGCTGTCTTTAGACACATCAGAAGAGGGCGTCAGATCTCATTATGGATGGTTGTGAGCCACCATGTGGTTGCTGGGATTTGAACTCAGGACCTTCGGAAGAGCAGTCAGTGCTCTTAACCACTGAACCATCTCACCAGCCCTTTGTTTTTATTTTTATTTGAGACAGGATCTCACTGTGTAGCCTGACTGGCCTGGAATTTGCCATATAGGCCAGGTTAACCCTGAACTCACAGAGATCCTCCTGCCTCTGCCTCCTGAGAGCTGGGATTAAAGATGTGTGTCACCACCGCCCGGCTCCACCTTATTTTTTTAGACAGGATCTCTCACTGAGCCTCACAAATTCACCAAGACTAGACTGCCAGCAAGCTCCAGGGACATTCCTGTTTCTCCCGGCACACAGGAACTGTGACTAGGATTTCAGCTATTTACCACCACACCTACCTTTTTTCTATGAGTGATAAGTATCTGAACCCAGGTCCTCATACCTGTAGGGCAACCACTATACCAGCTGAGCCATCTCCCAAGACTCTAGTTTTTGGTTTTGTTGTTGTTTTGACACAGGATTTAGTAACCGGGCTGTCCTGGAATATTATAAGTAGTCCATGCTGGCTTAGAACTCACAATCCCCCTGCCTCAGACTTTGCCCTGCTAGAACAACAAATAAATCCCACCTAGAATCAAGTTATTTTTGTTCTCTGTGCTCATTTTCTTCCTCACCTGTGCAGTAAGAATAGTATTGTCTACACTGGCGTCTTTATAAGACACCACAGTGTGAAGGACATATGGGTGATGTGGGCATACACAAAGGTTTACACAAACATTAGTCGTTGTCATATCAAAGTGATGATATGTTGAAGAAAATACTCTGAATTTTTTCAAAATCCATAAAAGAATCAGGTATTGTCTACTGAGTACCCAGGAGTTGGACAGCAGAATCAGAAATTCAAGACCAGCCTCTGGAGGCCTTTTGAGCTACTTGAAAAAGATCCTGTCTTAAAAAACATCCTATTCCATAAGGAGAACACAGGATACTTTTGTAAGCAGACAATAGAAAATTAGGTAAAGCTGGGCAGTGGTGGCACACGCCTTTAATCCCAGCACTTGGGAGGCAGAAGCAGGTGGATTTCTGAGTTCGAGGCCAGCCTGGTCTACAGAGTGAGTTCCAGGACTGCCAGAGCTATACAGAGAAACCCTGTCTCAAAAAACAAAAATAAATAAATAAATAAATAAAAGAAAGCATGCAAGCTAGAAAGAAAGAAAGAAAGAAAGAAAGAAAGAAAGAAAGAAAGAAAGAAAATTAGGCAAAATGTAGTGGGCTAGAGAAATGGTTCAGTGGGTAAGTGTGATTGTTAGGCAAGCAATAGGACGTGAGTTTGAATCCCAAATGCCATTGTAGAAGCATGGAGATCAGCTGACCAGCCATCCTAACTGAATCAACCAGCTTCAGATAAATTAAGGTGGGGGGCTGACTGCAAGAGACCTGGCTTTAGTTCCCAGAACTCACATGGTGACTCACAGCCATCCTTAACCCTGGTTTCAGGGCACACAACACCTTCTTCTGATCTCCTCTGGTCCTGTATCCAAATGGAACACATACATACATGCCAGGAAAACACTCATACACATAAAATAAAAAGTAGCCTTTAAAATAAATACAGAGGAGTTTGATAAGGAAAGATATCCAATATTGTGCTCTGGCTTCATGTATACATGTGTGAGTACATCTGCACGTATGTACATATACCACAGGTCCACAGATGCACACAAACCACAGATGCACACATACTCATGTACATACACCACAGATGCACACACATGTACATACACCACAGATGCACACAGATGTACATATACCACAGATGCATACACACATGCACATATACCACAGATGCACACACTCAAGTACAATCACTAAAGATGCAAACATATATGGATATACCACAGATGCAAATACACATACACACACACATATATATGTATACACATATATATACACATACCATAGATGTACACACATGTACATATACCACAGATGCACACATGTGCATATATCACAGATGCACATACATGTACATATACCACAGATCCACACTCAAGTACAATCACCACAGATGCACACACATACATGTGCATATATCATAGATGCACACACATGTACATATACCACAGGTATACATACACATGTGCATACACCACAGATGTGCATACACACATGTGCATATATCGCAGATACACACACATGTACATATACCACAAGTATGCACACACACATGTAAATACACCACAGATGCATACATGCATATACATACACACACACACAAATGTTAGAGTTTTGGGAATGAGGGACTCTTTCCCAGTGGTCAAGCTCTTCTCTCTTAGTTTCCCTCTATTGCCATTTTCCTCCCTCCAGCCTTCCCTCTCCTCCTCCCCCATGGCATCCCCCTCTCCTTTTCCCCAAAGATCTCTAATTAAGTTCCTACTTGGTAATTGTTATTTCAGGAATTGCCATGGAAATCAGCTCCCACCTGGCCTGTTTCCTTCTTTTTCTCAACCCTGGGAAGCAGAGGCAGGAGCCCAAGGTGTGCCCTAAGATTCACTATTGTTCCCACCTCTATGTGCTGAACATTTGCTGGGTGTGCCAGGCAAGTCAGCACATGCTCCACTCCCCCAGTGTACCACCTGTTGGGTCCTTGTGACAGCCTGAGAATGACTTCAACTCCTGATCCTCCTGCCTCTACCTCCCAAGTACCAGGAATTCAGATGGCCACTGCCATTCCAGGCCCTGTGAGGAAACTGGAGCTTGAGATCTTAGTGAGCCCCCTGAGGCCTCACAAGCACTAAAATTGGGGTTTGAATCACATTTGATCTGATTCTAATGCTGAAATTGTACTTCTCTCTCAATGAACCCCCCAGACCCAAGTAAACACTCTGGTAATTTGATATAAAACCCCCTATTTATTGTCATCCTTTATAATAAGCCCTTTATAACATGACCTTGTGGCTCCTCCTACCTGAAGGGTGGAGTCTTTTTCCCCAGTCCCTGACTCTGGACTGGCCTTGTTTTGGTGGAAAGCTTGGGGCAGCAGTGATAGGTGGCAACCTCTGCTGTGTCTATGGACACTGCCAGGAAAACAAGCCCAGGCTGGACTGCTGGAGCATTGTGGCCCACTTGCCTCATCCCAGCTGACAGCCAGCCAACTGCTAAACAGTGTGAGTGTGGCCATTCTAGACTAGGGGGCCGTCTGTGGCTAGACCCGTGAATGAACCCACAGGAGATGAGCTGGGTCTGCTCAGACCCACAGAACCACCAGACAGGCTCACAGACTCCTGCTAGGTTCTGGGAGTGGTTGGTTATACACTGATGCCTTAATGGGGCTGCCTCCATAAGAGGTTTGGTGTACGAGGGGTGCAAAAACCTCAACAGAGGAGAGATCACTCTTATCTTGTGTCTACCTAGGGCTGCTGGAGCACACACCTGTCCCGAGAGGTCCTGGCTCTTGTTCCTACCACCAAAAAGACAATGACGTGAACTTTAATATTTACTATACACCAAGCATTTTCAATGAATCACTGTGAGGATTTATGGATTAGATATTGCTGAATATCCTTTATTCAAAATGCTTGAACCAGAATTATTTTAAATGTATCTTTTATTTTTTGCCAAATTTGCAACATTTATAGGTATGTGGTTAGGGACTTGGGGATGAGAATGAAATCTAAACCCAAATGCGATTTCATATATATCTTATATTATACTGCTTGGAGGCAAATTTTATGCAATACTTTTAATGACCCTGAATTGTTTTTGTTTTGTTTAAGACATGATCTCACTATGCAACTCTGGTTGTCCTGATACTTGCTATGTAAACCAGGCTGGCCTTGACCTATCTCTGCCTCCAAAATTTTGAGATCACACGTGTGTAGCACCATGCTGGGCTATGCCCCTGAATTTTGATTGCAATTTATCATATGGGATCAAGTATAGAAACACACAGACAGACAGACACACACACACAGACATACATACACACACACACACACACACACACACACACACACACGCGCGCGCGCGCGCACACATGCACATGCACTTATAATTGTCATCTAACTTCCTGGCAAGTGATGTGCTCCTCTGTGTACTCAAATCTTTCTGCATCAGCAACAGCTCATACTTACTGTGGCTCTGATTGATTGACCAAGCTTAAAAGGTTCTCAAATTTGAGATCTCAGGCTTCCAGGCTTCATAGGTCAACAAAAACCAAAGGCCTGGCATGAACAGGGAGTTATAATTCACCCAAGAAGACATTATAAACCACAAGAATGCAAGGCCAGCATGCAGGAATGGCCGCCCAGCTCACCAGGCACACCATGTCCTCATCCCTCTATCCAGCATGATATCCATAATTAAATCTGCCGGACAGCAGGAGGCAAACGAGAATTTCATGCAAGGTGTCATTGGGGAAGCACTAGGAATGCAATTAATTTAATTTTGTAACTCCAGAGCTCTCTCTGGAACTGGGCTGCAACACTGCAGTTAGAGATGTCCCTTCTTAGCCTTAAGACCTGGAGGGAGATGACCAAAGTAGGTTGTCAGTCAATAGGTGAAGTCTAGATTTGGGAAACTATGACAATAAAGATAATATATGTCCAGATCCTACATATGTTCCTAGTTAAATCTATCAGAGAGAGAGAGAGAGAGAGAGAGAGAGAGAGAGAGAGAGAGAGACAGCCTGTGTGTGGACAAGGGACATTAAAAATCTGTAGATGAAAGCAGTGTCTGGCATTTACCCAGAATTCTTGGGTTAGGCTACACAACTCCAGGGGGCAACACTGGGATTGTATTCTGTTTACAGAAATATAGTTTGATGGCCTGTAAGTAAAATAGGGTCTTAATAAGAGAAGCGCCAGGACTGGAGAGATGGCTCAGTGGTTAAGAGCACTGATTGCTCTTCCGAAGGTCCTGAGTTCAATTCCCAGCAACCACATGGTGACTCACAACCATCTGTAATGAGATCTGACGCCCTCTTCCGGTGTGTCTGAAGACAGCTACAGTGTACTCACATATAACAGAATCAGAGAGAGAGAGAGAGATTGAGAGAGAGAGAGAGATTGAGAGAGAGAGAGAAGCGCCAACTAATGACCAAGGACAGGGTTCATCAAAACTAAATAAATGAAAGATGCTCTTGGCTCCCTGACACCCCAGCCCCACCCCCAGTGAGTTTATCCTGTGCCTCACTTCAGCCTCCACCACCGCTCCCCCACCATGGTCCTAGCGTTGACCCTCTCATTCCAAGCCACAATCCTAGCTTGCAGCTTGATAACCCCCACCTCTCCATCTTCCATTTCCATTTTCCACTTTTCCAACTCCAGCCACTCTTTGGCTCCTTGGCGGTCGGCAAACCCTCTGATCCCACGGCTCTCTTGCGCTTCCTTCCTCGCTTCCTTCTCGGCCTGGCTTCAGCTCTGTGCCCTATCCTGTCCATGCTCAGCTTCTGTGCCTCTCTGCTGTGTTTACCAAGACAAAAGCACCACAAACTGCAGCCCTTCTGCTCCTACACAACCTTGCAGCTGAGGGGCTGAGGGGCTAAGGAAAACTCTCAGCCACAAAGCCCAAAGGACTGTGCTGGGTGCCTGAGCAGCCCCCCCCCTCCCCGTTGCCTTTCTTAGGCCTTCTGCTCTCCCACTCCCCTAGACCGGTCTTTCACACCTTTCCTTCTCTCTTCTAGGTACACTCATCCTCCCCTGGGCTCACTCTCAGCTGATGATGTCATCCAAGGAGACTCTCCAGAGGCTCCCACACCCCAAGTCTGTCCCTAATCCACCGGGATTCCCAGAACTCTTCTTTTTAAAGACCAACCGGTTTAGCTTTTCCTTTCCCTTGGCCACTCCTTTCTCCTGCATGATCGGCTTCCTTCAACCATTGAGATTTTCCCACCAACCTTCCATAGTCCTGTAATTTATCAATTAAAAACAAACAAATCACCAAAAATATGCCGGTTACACGGTGCATATCTGTAACCCCAGTAGTTGGGAGACTGAGGAAGGAAGACCATAAATGTGAGGTCAGCCTGGGATACATGGTAAGTTCTAGGCCAGCCTGAGCTGCATGTCAAGACCCTATCTCAAAAACAAAGCAAAACAAAACAAAACAACACTCCTCAAAGCTTAATTGAAATAGATGAAAATATAAGTCAAAAATCAAATATAAATAAGAATTATAGACCCCTGGTAGTGGATCTTTTAGTATGCTTTTAGTATAATTCTTTCAACCTTTTTGGTATATTTTGAAAACTTTTGTAAATAAGATATTGGCAAAAACATTTTCTGTCTGGAACTAAAAACAAATACAAAACCAACTAACAAAAAGCTATAGGAACTTCACATTTCCCTCTAAGCAGAAATCCTTTGGTGCTGAATCCATCTTCAACCTGGGTCTGTAATCTTGCCTTTTGCCTCTGTCCATCCATCCATCTGGTTTTTGGTTTTTTAGACAGAGTCTCACTGTGTAGGCCTGGCTGTTCTGGAACTCACTGTAGAGACCAGGCAGGTCTTAGATTCACAGATATCCACCTGCCTCTGACTCCATAGTGCTGAGATTAAAGCCATAGTAAGCCATAGCCTTTTCGTTTTTCCTAATCATAACAAATGCTAATCCTATTGTATTAGTCAGGGCTCTCTAGAGTCACAGAACGTATGGGTAGTCTCTATATAGTTAGGGAATTTGTCGATGACTTGCAGCCTGTAGTCCAACTCCCCAACAATGGTCAGCAGCAGCTGTGGATGGAAGTCCAAGGATCTAGCAGTTGCTCAGTCCCACAAGCAGGCAAGGAAGAGTGAGTGAGTGAGTCTTCCTTCTTCCAATGTCATTAAGTAGGTCTCCAGCAGAGGGTGTGGCCCAGATTAAAGGTGTGTGCTGTCTCAATTTTAATCCCAGATGACCTTGAACTCGGAGATCTTCTAGAATTCATAGCCACTATGCTTCAAGATCTCCATGCCCAGATCCAGGTCAGAAACTTGTATCTCTGAACTTCCAGATTATGATCATAGGTGAGCCTTCCAATCCTGGATTGTAGTTCATTCCAGATATAGTCAAGTTGACAGCCAGGAATAGCCAGTATAGCTCTGCTAATGCTTTGTTCTTGTTCTTCTCTTTGTGTGGAATGTGTGTTAGATGTCCATGTGACTCACTTCAGGCATCTGCTCGGGTTTCTGTCTTAGAGAAATCTCTTTAAAGAGGGATTGTCTACATTGAGTTGTCCTGTAAGTATGTTTGAAGGGGATTATCTTTATTACTTTAACTGATGTGAAAAGACCCATCCCACTCTGGGTGACACCATTCCCTAGGCAGGGGATCCTGATTTGTACAAGAGTGACGAAAGCAAGCTGAGTATAGGCAGGCAGGCAAGTGCCATGCATTCATTCCTCTCTGCTATCGACTGTGGATTTGACTAGCTGCTTCAGGTCCCTGCCTTGACTTCTCCACAATGATGGAGTGCATGCTGAAAGGGAACTGTAAGCCAAAATAAACTCCACTCTTGCCCAAGTTTGTTTTGTCAGAGCAACAGAAACAAATCCAGGATGCTGTTCTCACATCCTTGAATCTGGACTGCCCTTATGACCTGCTTCAACTAATGTGGAAGCGGTTTGTGAGGGTTTCAAGACTTGTATTAGCTCAGCTTCTCTTGGGAATAGAACTGATAAGATATATAAGAAGAGATCCTTATGGAAATCACCTCATAGGTTCATGAAGGCTGAGAGTCCTATAATACACTGGGAATCCTGTGATACTGAGAAGCCAGAAGTATAATTCAGACCCTGCCAAAACTGAATCAGGGTTGGGGAGAGGAAGGAATGCTGGGGTAAATCTGACATCCCAAAATTTGGCCCTGTGATATCTGAGCACAGAAGAAGATAAACATCCCAGCTCAAGATGAGGGAATTCTCCCTTCCTGGTGGTTTTTGTTTATTTTTGTTCCAGACAGGTTCTCACTATATAGCTCTGGCTGTCCTGGAACTAGCTATGCAGATCAGACTGGACTTGAACACACAGAGATCTACCAGCCTCTGCCTCCCAAGTGCTGGAATTAAAGGCATGTGCCACTATGCCTGGCTCCTTTCCTGATTTTTTTTTTTTAGTTCATTGACATCTTGATGGATTGGGTGATGCCCACCCATATTGGTGTGGGTGATCTCAGTGAGTCTGTGGATTGGTTGATTGATTTACTCATATCTGCTGGGAACACTCACAGTCACGTTCAGAATTAGGGCTTCATCAGCCTGGCATACCTGAGCACAGTGACGATGGTACAGGAAGTGATCCGTTACAAGTACCCACTCCAAACCTAGAATTTGAGAGACCATGACCTAAGAGGGGGTCCACAAGGGGTGGGAGTCCAATATATTTCTTATTGAACCAACCAATCGGAGAAGATAGAAAGCAAGTCAGAGTCCTAATTGAAAATGCCCAAATCTCCGGAGGTGATAACTTTCAGCTCTGCCTGGTTAGACAGATCGTTGACCATGATTCAGCATGATCAGTCATGCCATCACATGCAGATCTTTACAGACCTAGCTTTGTTCTCCTCTTGTGTCCTCTCCTGGAGTCGTTCCTAATTTTGTTACCAGTTCCCATGTAAATCAAGGGGGAAATTAGGACAATTTTTCTTTCTTGGTTAGAAATCTCTTGATTCTGAAAATCTTGTGATAAGACATATCAAGAAACTGAGTCAAGCCAGGCAGTGGTGGCGCACGCCTTTAATCCCAGCACTTGGGAGCCAGAGGCAGGTGGATTTCTGAGTTCGAGGCCAGTCTGGTCTACAGAGTGAGTTCCAGGATAGCCAGGGCTACACAGAGAAAAGAAAGAAAGAAAAAGAAACAAGTCAAGCATGCAGTCCATGGTGGTATGGGAAAGGAGAAGAGAGCCTTTGCCGTTTTTTCCTCCTTTTGAGACAAGGTTTCTCTGTGTAGCCCTGAATGTCCTAGAACTTGTTCTGTAGACCAGACTAACCTCAAACTCAGAAATCTACCTGCCTCTGTGTGTGTGCCACCACTCCCAGCTACCCTCAGTCTTTAAAGCTCTTCTACTGATGTATGAGAAAGCCCAAGCCAGCCTTTCTGAGAGTAAATCCACAGGAGGGAGAAGCCTCATCAAGAAAGAGCCTGTACCATTTGCCAGACAGGGAGAGGAAACCATCAGACCCCGGTCTACTCCCAGATGACATTAGCGACCCAATATAAAAATCAAAGAACCATCCCTTTCACCTCAGATAAGTGGCTGGTACCCAGGGTCACACAGTGAATGATGTAGCCCAGGCTGACCTTGTCATCCTGCTCCATCCTGCTGCCTTCAGCCTCCCAAGTGCCAGGTAACAGGTGACAACACTGTACCTGGCTGCTGGTGTTTGTTTTTGTAGTTTGTGGTGATTGCTTTGCATGTTCTAAACAAACACTAACTTGGGTACGTATACTTTTAGAACATTTATTTATTTATTTATGTGTGCCTTAGTGAGATGTGGAAGTCAGAGGACAACTTCTAGGGAATCAGTTCTTTCCTTCTGGCAAGTGAGTTCAAGGGACTGGTAGCAAGCAGCTTTACCAGCTGAACCACCTCATAGCCCAAGATAGCTTTGCTAAAACTGAATATTAAGGGAGACATGGAGGGCCTTGTGTTCACAGACGAGCACTAGGGGGACCAAGAATGTTAAACATACAGGACTGTTCCCTCAAAGGAACTTCCTAGAAAGCTAGGAGCTGATGTGGTTAATAGCCTACCAACCTTACGCCATCTGAAAGGTCAAGACCACACATGAGCCTCCCACAGACCCTTATTTTGGGCTTCTCAATCTATAGAACCCATCTTCATGTAAGATGTCACATGTATTTACAAAGAGTTTTGATGTAGTTGTGGCTTAATCTTTATTATGCACATGGATTGAGTTAATTATCTTCTAATTGTACTGTGCTTAGATATGCCTAAAATAAAGTACTCAGGGTCAGACTCCCAAAGTTTGAACCAACATTGGCTACTGAGTTGTGTGGAACTGAACTATCTTCTTGTGTCCTACAGATAGATCATTACTCTGCTGGCCGCGGTGGACACAGAGACCCCCAAAATTATATATTGTTGATTTCTTTTTTTTAGGAATTATTTATTTAATGTGTATAAGAACACTGTAGTTGTCTTCAGACACTCCAGAAGAGGGCATCAGTTCCCATTACAGATGTTTGTGAAACACCATGTGGTTGCTGGGAATTGAACTCAAGACCTCTGGAAGACCAGTCAGTGTGCTTAACCACTGAGCCATCTCTGTTAGGGTTCTGTCTAAGCTCCACACCACAATTACCTGGCAACAGCCAGGTATGCCCCTCCCCACAGTTACCTGGCAATAGCCAGGTAGGCCTAGCCTACTATAAAAGAGGGTGCTCTATAAAAGAGAGAGGCCCCTCCTCTCTCTCTTACTTCACTCCTGCTGCTCTTGCTTCTTGTCTCTCTCTCGCCCCCTCTTGGGCTCCTCTCCCCTCCCCCCTCTCTCCCATGTGGTCATGGCCGGCCTCTGCTTCTCTACTCTCTCCCTCTCTCTGCCTTTCTCTGCCTCCACTACACCCCCTTAACTCCCATTCTCTGCCCTGAATAAACTCTACTCTATGCTATGTCGGTGTGTGTCTGGTTCCTCAGGGAAGGGATGCCTCAGCATGGGCCCACTGGGGCACCCCCCTCCCCCACACCACCACAGAACATATTCTCTAAACCTCTTTCTCTTTTTATGATCACAACAATCTCTCCATCCCCAGTTGTTGGTTTCTTGAAAACAGGATCTAGACATGAATGAATGTATGAATACCAGTTTGGATACACAGAAAGTGTTAGGATTCTGTCTAAGCTCCACCCCACAGTTACCTAGCAACAGCCAGGTAGGCCTGGCCTACTTAAAAAGAGCTGCTCAGCCCCTCCTCTCCTTCTTACCTCTCTTACATCTCTTCTCTCTCTTATTCTCTAACTCTCAGCCTCTCTCTTGCCCCCTCTTGGGCTCTCCTCCTCTCCCCCCTCTCTCCACGTGGTCATGTCTGGCCACTGCTTCTCTACTCTCTCCTTCTCTCTGCCTTTCTCTGCCTCTACTACCCCCCTTAGTTCCCTCCCCATGCCCTGAATAAACCTTATTCCATGCTATACCGTGGTCCCTCAGGGCCTGCTAAGGCACCCCCTTCCCCCAAGCCACTGTGTACCATATTCTCACACCTCTTTCTCTTTTTATGGCCACAACAGAAAGAACCCCAGAGATGCTTCTACCATGCGAGGTTCTGAGTCAAAAATCTGTGCCTTTTTGTCTTGACATGGGGTAAGGGCAGAGGTGGGTGGGGCATGGGGCAGTAAACTCATGAAAGGTAGAACATGGGGTAAGGGCAGAGGTGGGTGGGGCATGGGGCAGTAAACTCATGAAAAGTAGAGTGTCTACTACTTGAAAGGGGCCAAGGTGAAACAGTGGTGTATGATGGGGTACAGCTTCCACTAGTGGGTCAGGAGTGTGTCAGCATGGTGAAGGCCACGCTTGGGCAGCTGACTAAGCCAGTCTGCAAGCCATTTGCCTTGCCCTGGGAGACTCCATTTTGCAAGCAGTATTTGACTCCCTTTTTAGTAGTCCAAAGGCAATGCAGGCTGACTCTGTGCCTTGCTGTACATATAAATACAACCAGCCAGCCAGCCCCATCCGCGAGGCACAGGATGATATGTAACTTATTCCTAAAAGTAAAAAGGGTGACTTCAACCAACTTACCCTGTGAGGAGGCTAGAGAGACTGGTTCCAACTCTTGCTATTGGTCTTAACTGAGTTCAGGCCTGAGCATCCAAGTGATAGCTCTTCTGTGACTCCTATTCCAGTGGGTCTGATGCCTTCTCTGGCCTCTGAGGGTGACAGCCACACACATGGTGTATAGACATACATGCAAGCAAACATTCATACACATAAAATAAAACAAGTCATTTTAAAAAAAAATTTTAAAAATTAAAAAATCAGGAAATCTAGGTCATGGAACTTATGAAGCACACCAGACAAAGGAAAGGGTGCAAGGACCTCTCCTGGACCCTAGAAGAAGAAG
Source organism: Tokudaia tokunoshimensis (assembly GCA_036184795.1). Classification (NCBI taxonomy): domain Eukaryota; kingdom Metazoa; phylum Chordata; class Mammalia; order Rodentia; family Muridae; genus Tokudaia; species Tokudaia tokunoshimensis. Next base: position 33,504,046 of record BTHU01000020.1, read on the forward strand.
ACAACACTGTGATAGGGGTGACCCCCTGACCCCTCATCTGACCATCTGGCACATGCATCAACGGACTGACAGCCAAGCAACTCCCACCTATCCTGGGGCTTCAGTTAGGCTTTATAGGCCAGCACAATTGCTGTCTGTCCATCTACCCATTTGTCCATCTGGATCAGGTCCTGTACTTTGCCTCTATACTCTTCATGGTCTCATACCTTACCTTGGCAGTTGAACTCAGCCCTGCTCAGACCTGGGAATGTGGCCTGGCCCTGCAGCAGTGACTTTAGTTGCTCCTACACAGTTCTTTATCTAAACACCCTCCTTGCCCCAGAGACTTTACATCTCTGCCAGCCTTCTGACTCTGCCTCCAGCAAAGCCTCTTTGAATTCTGCTGCAGCCTTTTTAACCCTTTTGTAGGCACTCTGTAACCTCCGTGTGTGTGTGTGTGTGTGTGTGTGTGTGTGTGTGTGTGTATGTCTATATACATATATATATGTGTGTGTGTGAATATAACTACTGTGCACTGTGTAATATGTGAGCTGAGAGTTCATATTAGTAATTAAGATTGGAATAAAAGAACTTGGGTTTGCCAATAGCCTGCTATAAAGGGAGATTGGGATGACCAGACAAATCACAGCCAGCAAATCACAGAGCATGTGAAATCCATGTTATTTCTTAAATTCCTGATGTTGTAGGAAGGCAGACTTCAGTGCAAGGGGAGCAGAAGATGAACTGTGAGAAGGAGGCAAGGAGAGCTCTCCTAACCCTGAGGCCAGTGTAAAGGCCACAGTGTCAGAATGGCTTGGGGCCCTGTAACTGCATGATCTGCCTACAGTGGGCACAGACCGTGAACACGGAGACAGAAGTGGGGAGGCCAGGGAGGAGGTTGTTGTCCTCCTGTAGGAAAGCTGGTGGAAGCTTAGGCCAGAAGATCCTGGAAGAACTTTGGAGTTAGAACCCACAGCACATACTAGATTAAAAGGTGAAAGAAGGAAGGGAAGGCCACTTCTAGTGTTGTGGGCTAAGCAATTGCCCTGGGTCTACATTGCTGAGGCGGAGAAGCCGGCAGTGGGAACAGGGAAGGCTAACTCAGAAATCACTGAGACGAGCTTCAAGGGCTAGAGTTCCAGAGATGTCTTCTCCTTGGACATAGGAATGGGTAATGTGTATGTACTGTATGAAAACAAACATGGGAATAGAAAGCATACATCCTACATGTCTACACAGAGAGAGAGACAGAGAACTTGTACTGTATTCATTGTAGCCTTATTCATTACAGCCAAAACGTAAACATAACCCAATGTCCATCACCTGGTGAATGGATAGACTGCATGTGGTATGTCCATACAATGACACATTACTTGGCATACAAAGAAAAGAAATGCTAACACGCAACCTTTCATGGATAAATCCCCAAACCATCATTCAAGCTGGGCACAATGGTAGACACAGAACTCAGGAGACTGAGTTTGATGTCAATCTGGGCTATAAAGTGAGATTTTTTCCCTCAAACAAAGCAACAAAATCATAGTTTAAAGTAGAAAAAAAAAGTCACAGAAAACTATTGTAGACAGGGGGTTCGGGGAGTGAGCATACTACAGTCCCAGCCCTTGGGAGACAGAGGTAAGAGGGTCAATAGGACAAGGTCATCCGTGGCTATATAGTGAGTTCAAGGGCTGTGTGCTATCCTGTCTCAAAGAACAAACAACAGAAAAATTGTTTTATGATTCTATTTTTACAAAACAGATGAAACACACAATTCTGTAAGTATAGAAGATAAACAAGTGGTTGATACTGTTCAGGGAGTTTGGAAAGAGATAGGGTTGGACTATAGAGACAGGATCTCTTTAGAGGATAGTGAAAATCTTCTAAAATTGATTGTAGCAATGACCGTACAAGTCTATGAAACTATAAAAACACCAACTCACATATTTTCAATTGAAGAATTATGGGCCAAATCTTAAATAAAGTTGTAATTGATGTTTTTTAACAGAAGCTTGAAAATAAAGAGGACATACTACAATTTCCCTGAGGGAGCTTCCACCACAGACAGCTCATGTGAGCGTGGGTCAAGGCAGACACCGAGACCAATCAAACCACAAATGACTCCAACCAATGGCACTTGGCAGTTCGCAGTCACACACTGGTCACACGGTTCTCTCTGTACTCAACACTCGTCATGGGAGCTCCCAATCCATTTTGAAAATGACACACTGGTGCAGGCAGGGTGAGGTTCCTGAAGCCTGAGAAGCAGTAGTTACGGACAGTCTGCAATGGGGCAAGGCTGGCTTCAACCTCGGCTTTGTGCCGTGGCCACTGGCCCTTTAGAGTCTCTGTACCTCAGTTCCACGTGTATAGAATTCAGATAGTAATAGTTACCATGTTAAGTGATGAGTGGATTAGGTGAACTCCTGTTTGTAGAACAGCTAGAGGTGGGGGAAGGGTCAGGAAATGGCAGCTGGCATCATCAACTATAACACACATAGACCTCTGAGTGATGTCTTCTGGGACATGAGAAAGAATTGTATTATGAAATGACAAAAGTGTGTGTGTGTGTGTGTGTGTGTGCATACACACATATGGATAAAAGTGTGTGCATGTATATATCTCTCTATATGGATAAAGGTATGATACACACACACACACACACACAAGACCAGATTTCCCTTGAACTTTCAGAGATTCACCTGCCTCTGCATCCGAAGTGCTGGGATTATGGGATTAAAGGCTTGAGACACTATACCCAACAAAACTGGAGTTTTGATATAAAGCCCAGATGAGAAATGATATCACCCCTCCTCCAAAACACAAACTGAATCAGGAAGCTAGAAAAGAAACTCAGTTTAAAAAAAAAAGTCCAGGGCTGAAGAGATGGCTCAGCAGTTAAGAGCACTGAGTGTTCTTCCAGAGGTCCTGAGTTCAATTCCCAGCAACCATCTGTAATGGGATCTGATGCCCTGTTTTGGTGTGTCTGAAGACAGAGACAGTGTACTCACATACATTAAATAAATAAATCTTTTTTTTTAAGCGCAATTGGTTTGCCCAGGAATTCAATCTGTTTGTGCACTACTCCACATTATCTGGTTAAAGAAGAAAATAGAATTATCTCAATGCCTGAAGGGAAAAGGCATGGATACTAAAACTAAAGCCATGGATACTCTGTGCTCATTTATGATTAAACATTAATGAACCAAAATCACATGGAGCTGGGCAGTAATGGCACATGCCTTTAATCCCAGAACTTGGGAGGCAGAGGCAGGCAGATTTCTGAGTTCGAGGCCAGTCTGGTCTACAGAGTGAGTTCCAGGACAGCCAGGGCTATACAGAGAAACCCTGCCTTGAAAAAACAAACAAAAAAATTTACATGGAAATTCCTGTTGCCATTTAAAATTAATTTGTGTATCCTATACTCCAGTATAATAATTATCCTATTACATAAGTTACAAGTATCTAAAGTCTTATGAAGCAACATAGTTAATGGGGAAAACAAGAGACCTGCTCCCCACATGAGAACAGGGTGAGGATGTGCTCAGTATTTGGTGTGGTAGTGATGGACAACTGGTTCTGAACAAGGCTAGTTCATCCAATGGAGAAAGAAAGGATGTTGTCAGGACAATTGGATATCTGCATGTAAATACTAACATTTAGATTCTTATACCATATTAAAAAAAAAAAGATTTCTAAATGGACGAAACACCTAAGCCAAACAGGGCTATATTACCCTGCCTCAAAAACACAAGCAGAGCAACGTTAAAAATAAACAACAAAAATTGGGTCTTGAGGTTAAGGGTATAGCTCAGTGATAGTGTGCTTGCCAAGAGTGATGGTTTGTACACAAACCAGGGAGTGGCACAATTCAGAGGTGTGGTCTTGTTGGAGTGGGTGTGGCCTTGTTGGAGTGGGTGTGCCACTGCAGGGTTGGACTTTAAGACCCTCCTCCTAGCTGCGTGGAAGTCAGTCTTCTGGCTGGCTTCAAATCAAGATTCAGAATGCTCCCTCCCTCCCTCCCTCCCTCCCTCCCTCCCTCCCTCTCTCCCTCCCTCCCTCTTCCCCTCCACGTGTTCCTGGACCGGTCTCTTCCCTTCTTTTTCTCTCCTCTCTCTGTCCTTCTCTGTCTCCTCTCTTTCTCTGCCTCTACTTCCTTCACACCCCCTTCTCTTGCCCCAAGTAAACCTTATTTTATACTGGACACGTTGTATGACTGGTACCTGGTGTGTGTGTGGTGGGGGAGGGAGATGCCTCAGCATGGGCCCGCTAAGGCATCCCCTCCCACCCCATCGTGCCCCTGCATTACAAAACATTTCACCCCGTATATACATAAAAGTGGATCACGGGGCACATGCACTTGTAACCCCAGAAGTGGGAGAGGAAAACACTGAAACCGGTCGATCCCAGAGCTTGCTGGCTAACTGAATCTGTGAGTTCCAGGTACAGTGAGAGACTGTCTTAAAAACTGAAGTGGAAAGTGACTGAGGAAGACATCAACATCGTGTGCGCGCGTGTGTACATGCGTACGTGGACACACACACACACCACCAGTGCCTGAATCCTTTTTCTGCAGCGTCAGCTGGGAGACCCCGGGAGACTTGCCCTGCACCAGCCCCCACATCTCTCTGTCTCCAGGCAGGATGGTGAGCCAGATGAGCGCGTGGCACCGGGCTGTGAGCTCTCGCATCTAGGACCACCTATGCCTCAGGCGCCTACATTCTTGTTAAGGTCTTAGATCTCAGGCTTTGATCCCCAAAACGATTCCAGAGCATCAACTCATTAGTTTCACCCACGTGACTAGACCTGGCTTCCGCCCGCTCTAAGGAGGCCCGGCCCTCGGGCCAACTGCGGATCGCTGGGGTAGGTGTTTGTACAGGTGGGCGGCCACACAGTTAATTGCCAGAAGCGATTTCCTTCCCTAGCAGATGTGAAATGGAGGGCTTTATCAGGCCTTTAAAATTTTAAAGACTATGTTGGAGGTGTTTTTTGTCTTGCTGTCGCCCTTATCGAGGGGGTGGCTTTGGTGTCCTATTGTGTATGAGGGTGTGAAAGCCAACCTCCTTCAAGCCCTACAAAATGCAGATTAGTGGGGCACAGGGGGCAATGGGAATCCAGAGACTGTTTGCATCCTGCAAAGTTCTGGAGCCTTCTGTTTGTCCCGCTTCCCTGTCCTGGAGGTTGTCCTTTCTGGCTTTGATCAATAGATTCTTTACCGGCAAATCTTAAAACCTCATCTCTGATTTAAAACAAACAAACAAAAAACTATTAAACTCACAAATGACAAAATTTTAAAATATTTTAATTTTTTACATTGATTGGTTGTGAATGTTTGTATCATGCACTGGGTCAGAGAACAGCTTGGGAGAGCTGGTTCTCTCCCTCTATCTTGTGAGTCCTGGAGACCAAACTTGGGTCATCAGGGTTGGTGGCAAGTGTCTTCACCTGCTGAGCCATCTTGCTGGACCAACAGTTATTTACTTACTTTTGAGACAGAGTTTTTATGTGTAGCCCTGGTTGTCCTGGAATTCACTTTGCAGACCAGGCTGGTCTCGAACTCAGAAATTCACCTACGTCTGCCTCCTGAGTGCTGGGATTGAAGGTGTGCGCCACCACTGCCCGGCCAGAGGTTTTTTGTTTTTTGGTTTGTTTGGGTTTTTTTTTTTGGGGGGGGGGTATATTTAAAAAAAATCAAACAAACAAATAGGAAAAATACACAGATATGTTAAAAGAAAATGAAAGAGAAAGACATAATTACACTTATTTAAACCACTTAGAAATGTGGTTTCCAGCTGGGTGGTGGTGCACGCCTTTAATTCCAGCGCTCCAGAGGCAGAGGTATGTGGATATTTGTGAGTTGGAGGACAGCCAGGTCAACACAGAGAAACCCCATCTGAAAAAGAGAAAGAAAGGAAGGAAGGAAGGAAGGAAGGAAGGAAGAAAGAAAGAAAGAAAGAAAGAAAGAAAGAAAGAAAGAAAGAAAGAAAGAAAGAAAGAAAGAAAGAAAGAAAAAGAAAGGGAGAAATGTGGTTTCCAGTAGGATATGATTACTGGCCACCTGGAATCCCAACACTTGGAGGACTGAGGAAGGAGAATGGAGACTTCAAGTACAATAAGGGATACACAGAGAGTTTGAAACCATTTGGAGCATGTAGCAAAACCATGTCCTGAAAGAAAAGGAAATGGGGGTGTGTGGCAGGGAGGACTTTGTATCTCTTCATTTGTTCATTCTGTAACTGCTACACACCTTGTCATCTGCCAAGATACATCAGGGAATGAGGATGCTGAGCGCTGGACTCTCTTCGTGGAGTTCACAGTGAATGCAGAGGTATGAGTTAATAAAACAAGCACACAGAGAAACGCCCCTTTAAACAGCAAGGACGACAGCAGGCTCCGTCCTACAGATTCTCTTTGAGTTTTTTTTTTTTCTTTTTTTGGTTTTTTTCGAGACAGGGTTTCTCTGTGTAGCCCTGGCTGTCCTGGAACTCACTTTGTAGACCAGGCTGACCTCGAACTCAGAAATCTTCCTGCCTCTGCCTCCCAAGTGCTGGGATTAAAGGCGTGTGCCACCACCACCCGGCCCTACAGATTTTCTTTGTTTTGTTTTCTATTTTTGCTTTGTTTCATTTTGCTTTTCCAGACAGGGTTTCTTTGTGTAGCCCGGAGATCTGCCTGCCTTTACCTGCCAAGTGCTGGGATCAAAGCTGTGTGCCCCACCAAACCTAGTTGCTACTGCTCCTCCTTCTTCTTCAGTTTCGTTTTTTTTTTTTTTAAGTTATTTGTTGTCTTTGTTTTGGTTGTTGTTGTTTTTCAAGACAGGATTTCATTGTGTAGTCCTATCTGTCCTGGAACTCACTGTAGATCAGGCTGGCCTCATAGAACTCACATAGATCTGCCTGCCTCTGCCTCTGTTTGGGATTCATGCACCAGCACCACCTGGCTCTTCTCACTCTCTCTCTCTCTCTCTCTCTCTTCTTCATCTTCTTCGTCTTCATCATCTTGTTTAAATTTTATTTTATGTGTATGAATGTTTTGCCTGCATGTCTGTATGTGAACATGTGTGTGTCTGGTGTTGTGATCATAAAAAGAGAAAGAGGTTTAGAGAATATGTGCTGCGGCAGTGTGTGGGAAGGGGGTGCCCCAGTGGGCCCATGCCGAGGCATCCCTTCCCCCGAGGGACCAGACACACACCAACATAGTATAGAATAGAATTTATTCAGGGCATGGGATGGGCGTTAAAGTGGGTAGTGGAGGCAGAGAAAGGCAGAGAGAGGGGGAGAGTAGAGAAGCAGAGGCCGGCCATGACCACGTGGAGAGAGGAGAGAAGCAGAGGCCGGCCATGACCACGTGGAGAGAGGAGAGAAGCAGAGGCCGGCCATGACCACGTGGAGAGAGGGGGGAGGGGAGGAGAGCCCAAGAGGGGCAAGAGAGGGTAAGAGGAGTAAGAGAAGAGGAAGAGGAGGAGCTGAACACCCTCTTTTATAGTAGGCCAGTCTACCTGACTGTTGCCAGGTAACTGTGGGGAGGGGCATACCTGGCTGTTGCCAGGTAATTGTGGGGTGGAGCTTAGACAGAATCCTAACACCTGGTACATGCAAAGGCCAGAAGATGGTGTTGGATACCCTAGAACTGGAACTGGAATCACAGAAAGTTGTTAGTACCATGTGGCAGGTGAGAATTAAACCCAGGTTCTCTGGAAGAGCAGTCAGGGCTTTACATGGCATCTCTCTAATCCAACTATCTATCTATCTATCTATCTATCTATCTATCTATCTATCTATCTATCTATCTATCTGCTATCTCTATCAGATATCTATACATAGATTTATTTCCTTTCTATTTTTTATGTATATGAGTTCTTTGCCTGCTCAGTTATACATGGGTTAAATACATGCCTGGTGCTTTTGCGGGGCCAGAGGAAGCCTTCAGATCCCCTGGAACTGAAGTTACAAAAGGTTGTGAGCTGTCATGTGGGTGTTAGGAACTGAAACCAGATCCTCTGGAAGAACGGTCAGTGCTGTTAATCACTGAGCCATCTCCTCAGATCCACATTTGGAACTCTTGAACCTTCTGCCTCTACCTTCCAAGGCTAGAACTGTAGGCATTGCGAGGGATGAAGTTATGATTTAAGTTTAAATTACTGTGCTTAAGAGATCTATCTATAAGACAAACATGCCTCTAACCTGTAAACCCCATTTGCCCGATAGCTTTCTGGAATGCTGGGGGCTGCTGTTCTTGTAACAAGCCTTGTGTTTTCACTTCAGTAAACAAGGTTGGTTGCCCCAACTGAACAGGATGTGCTTGATCACACGTAGGCAGGAGGTTTGCAGCGGAAAGTCCTTCAGGATGTGCGCTTGCTCCTGATTAGGTGAGGATGGAAGTACTTAAAGGCCTTATGGGGCTTATGGGGGGGGCAGGGCTAGCCTTTATAAACACCTGGCAAGCCTAACCCAGTGCCATTCTCTGGGAATCCCAGGTAGGACCTAGCCAGTGTCCACCTTCCTTGCTAGTATTAAATAAAACTTGTTTTAATAGACAATCATGGATTTGGTCTTTCTCCTCACAGTTTTCAGATTTAACAACATGTGACTCCATCCATGCCCTGCATGTTTAGAGTTTTTTGAGACAGAGTCTCCTATAGCCCAAGATGGCTTAAAACTAGCTATATAGATGAGGCTGGCCTTGAACTCTGATCTTCCTGTCTTAGCTTCTAGAGTACTGGCTTGTTATTGTTGTTGCTGCTATTAATACAAGATTCCCCAAGTTGCACAGGCTGGATTCGAGCTCTGTCTGCAGCCTTGGTGGCCTTAGATGTTCAGTTCTCCTGCTTGAGCCTTCCAAGGAACCGAGTTTACAGGAGCATGCTGCCAGGCTTTGAGAACGTTTTTTAAGACTTGTTTGATTTTTTTGTAGGTGTACGAGCGTTTTACTTGGATTGCATATCTGTGTACCATACATGTGCCTGCAGAGGTCAGAAGAGTCAGATCTCCTAGAACTGGAGCTACAGGCATCTAGCTGGGAGCCTCCATATGGGTGCTGAAAATTAATCCCGGAGCCTTGCAAGAAGCGACATTAGCTACTGAATCACCTCTCCAGCCCTGAAACCTAGCTAGAATATTATTAGGGATTTTTTTTTGGGGGGGGTCTGGTTTGCTTGAGATACCCTTATTCTGTTACTTGGCTGGCCTTGAAGGTGAACTATTTCTGCCTCTGCCTCCATAAGATTCCCCCCACACCTGGTTTAGATATTGTTTTAATTAAACTATTTGTTTATTCACATTTTTCTAGAGCGCTGTGTAGCCCAAGCTAGACTCAAAGTCATAGCCCTCCTGCTTTTGCTTCCCAAATGCTTAGAGTACAGAGTACATCCAGCAAAACAATTAGGTCCAAATGTTTTACTACAAAAAAAAATTTTTTTTGAAAAGCCAAGGGGGAAAAAATTTTTTTTTGAAAAGCCAAGTCTGGTGGGTAAGAGCAGATTCTGCCCAAGACTGAGAACCTGAGTTCAGATCCCAGCACATCCCTTAAAAGCTGGGTGTGGCTGTGCACAGACCTGTAACCCAAGCACTGCTGAGGACAGAAACGGAGGATGACTGGGGCTTGCTGGTCACAGCCTAGCTCCTGGTTCAGGGAGGGACCATGGTCAAGTGAGAGAGCAAAGAGCAGTAGAGCAGGACACTGATGTCCATTTGCTGACCGTGCACTAACCTGTGTAAATAATTCTTGGGGGGTGGGGGGGTTCTCCACCCCCTCTGTACACGGATAACTGTTCTAGCCTACTTTAGCTCTTGAGGAAATGACACAAAGACCTGGTATTTTTATTAACAAGTTGCAAGCACTAATACCTGGGCAGACTGTGATCTACACTAACCCAACTAGGCTGTTGCTATCCAGACAAATGTCCTGTTACTTGCCCTTCTGGTCTTGTCCTAGTTCATTCTGGACCACGTGTGGCCTCGTGGCTGCTCTCTTGTTGCCATCTCCCACACCTTCTCTTCATATTCTCTCTCTCTCTCTCTCTCTCTCATCTCCTTTGGGACACCCTAACTGGGATCAGAAGTCCTGCCCTATTTTCTTCTGCCCAGCTAATTGGCTGATGAGCTCTTTATTAACTAATCAGAGGTGATGGAAAACAATGTTTTATGGAACATGAGACCAGAGATTCTTGACCATGCCAGCATCCAGACTGCAACCAGATGTCCAGGCATAGAAATCAGCATCCAAATACACAGTGCACAAAACCATCTCCCAACACACATGCATATATGCACACAGTACACACACGTACAACATACACTCAGATACATATATACATACAAAATTGTTTTCAAGGACTAAAGAGAATATATCAGTCAGTAAGTGCAAGCCTTAGATGTATGAGGATGTAGGTTTGATCTTTAGATCCCATGTTAAAAAAGATAGGTGTGATGGTGCATCCCTGTAGCGCTAGGGAGGCATCCACATACTCAGGACATGTATGTGCGTGCACCCGCGCGCACGCACACACACACACAGACAGAGAGAGAGAGAGACAGAGAGAGACAGACAGACAGACAGACAGACAGAGAGACAGAGAGACAGAGAGACAGAGAGAGAGAATGTGTCCAAAAGAGCCGGGCGGTGGTGGCGCACGCCTTTAATCCCAGCACTTGGGAAACAGAAGCAGAGGCAGGCAGATTTCTGAGTTCGAGGCCAGCCTGGTCTACAGAGTGATTTCCAGGATAGCCAAGGCTACACAGAGAAACCCTGTCTCGAAAAACAAAAACAAAAAAATACACAAAAAGAATGAAAAAGAATGAAAGAGTTGTACTGGAAGCAACCACACTTGTGCCTGGATTCTCTGAGTGACATTTCTGTCTATTTGCTTTATCACATCTGTCTAGTTACTCATGCCTCTAGCATCTGCCGGCACATTTCTCTTTGTATTCAACAGCACACTGCATATGTCTTTTCAATAAATTTAAACATTCCCATGGTAATGTCTTACACCGCCTCTTCCCATGCTGTCTCAGAATGTGGCACTTCTGTGACACCTGCAAGAACCTGCCTTATTGTACTTTAAGGAGGATATTCCTGTTGGGGCATTTGATGGGAGCAGTGAATACTCAACACTGGGATTAGAAAGCTGAGTTCTAAACCAACATGAAGACAAAGGAATCTTGATAGGTGGAAACCAAATTGCACCTGCATTGCTAATAAAGCTGCTACTGGAGACAGGAGGCTCTGCTTGGTGGGCTTGTTAATGTCCCTGTATGAGAAAGAACTGGCCAGTTAGCTCTTCCCTCAGCAAGGGCATAGCTTGCACCTGAAGGAGAAGAACAAAACATGTCTTTTCAGTCTGTTGTGTATATGAAGTTTTCATAATGTTTGGACTTTGCTGTGGTTTGAAAACATCTCCCAAATTCACGTGTTAAAACCTGATTCCTGTTGTAGCCTTGTTAGAAGGTGGGGGTATGATGGTTTGTATATGTTTGGCCCAGGGAATGACTCTATTTGGAGGTGTGGCCTTGTTGGAGTAAGTGTGGGTTGTTGGAGTAGGTATGTCATCGTGGGTGTGGGCTATAAGACCCTTATCCTAGCTGCCCAGAAGTCAGTCTTCCACTAGCAGCCTTCAGATGAAGTTGTAGAATTCTCAGCTCTGCCTGCACCATACCTGCCTGGACGCTGCCATGTTCCTGTCTTGATGGTAATGGACTGAACCTCTGAACCTGTAAGCCAGCCCCAATTAAATGTTGTCATTTATAAGACTTGCCTTGGTCATGGTATCTGTTCACAGCAGTAAAACCTTAACTAAGACTAATGAAAAGTGGCTGGGTCACTTCAGATATTATCATCCTAAGTCAGGAATGAGTTAGTTCTAGGAGAGTGGGCTGCTTATAAGAGCGTGAGATAGCTCAATAGTTAAGAGCTTGTACTTTATTTGAGGAGGACTAGAACTTGCTCCCTACCAACCAAGTCCTGTGTCTCACAACCACTGGTAACTCCACCTCCAAGATACTCAATATTGTCTTTAGTTTCCAAGAACACTGCATTCCAAAAACATGTGTGTAGGCATACATTTTTGTAGCCTATTTTAATAACGTACAACCTCTCCTCTAGCCCACCACCCACCAGAAGTAGTAGAAAGGAAAAGTTATTAGGACACGGGAGAAGTAGACATGTTTAGAAATAGTTCTTTGGGGGCGAGTCCAATCTTTGTTGTCAAGATATCAGCAGTTCAGTCCTGTAGCAAACATCAAATACAAATCAGCAGCTACAGACCAGTCTTCTCCGCAGTCAGACACCATTCACAAACCAGCAGCTGCAATTTAATCTTGAAGAAGCCTCAAGGCTTGACAACCAGCCCCGAGACCTCAGAAGTGGCAAGAAGCCACAGGAACCTTACAAGAAGTTAGTTCTTTAGCGAGTTTCTCTCTGGCAGCACCACAAGTATACACAAGCAATTGCAATGTCAGGCGAAACAATACATATGTGTAGTTAGTGAAGAATATTGAGGTGGGGCAAAGCAAACCAAAGCTCCCTCAGTCTGTGGGTCCTATTTATATTCCTTCATCATGAGTCCTTTCATCCCTTTGCTATAGCAAAACATCTTTTTACCTGTGTGCCCCAGCAAAACATCATTTGACATTACTGACTCTCCAAAGAAACCAGAAGTTTCCACTTCACATGTGCACATGTGAAAGAGCCCACACATACAAACACAAACATCAAAAATTAAATAAAATTAAAATCCAAGCCAAGTGTGGTTGTATACACCTGTAATCTATCCACTCAGACTGTGGCAAGGATACAGGATTAGGAGTGCTATGTAGTTAAGACCTTGTATTAAATACATACATACATACATACATAATGCTGGACAGTGGTTGCACACATCTTTGATCCCAGCTCTCAGAAAGCAGAAGCAGGCAGATTTCTGTGACTTCAAGACCAGCCTGGTCTACATGAGCAAGTTCCAGAACAACCAGGGCCTGTCTTGTAAAAAACAAAAGACAAATCCACTTCCTGTATTCCCTTCTGCATGTGTGTCCCATCATGTTCTGACATGTTTTCAGGTGTGATGACCTGCCAGGTGCTGATACTGACTTCCCAAAACAGTAAGCTAACCAAACTCTCCTTCTCCTCAAGCACCACCCTGGTCTCATGACATCATGTAGTCCAGGCTGGCTTCAGACTCACTCCGTAACTGAGGATGACCTTGAAATCCTCCCCTCCTCCACTTTCCACGTGTGGGACTACAGGATTGCACCCCCATGCCCTGTTTATAAGTCGCTAAAGATCAAACCCATAGTTTTGTACAAGCTGCTCCTTCTTCCAACTGAGTTTCGGAAAGTGTGTGAGCTGAGGAATCTGTCTCAAATGTTTCTTTATAAACTGCCTAGTCTCAAGATTCTGTTATAACAATAGAGAAGGGACTGAAATAATTTTAAATTGTTTTAAATAAAAGAGGTCCCGGGGAAACCCACTTTTGATAGATGCTCCAAGAAAGTCACATCAGGATGGAGGTAGCAGGTGGTTCAATCAGCCCTGGGGTTAGTCTCTAGCATCCTTGGTCTCTCCTGAGGGAATCACCCCAGATGGGCACCAACAGCTGACCAAAGTATGTATGTGTCTATATGGGTGGTATGTGCTCCTGAGTGCAGTTACATGTGAAAGCCAGAAGAGGGCGATGGTTTCCCCTAAAGCTAAGGTCACAGGTGGTTCTAATCTGCCTAGTGTTGGAGACAAGAACCTAACTTGGGTCCTCTGCAAACTCATTTCTGCTCTTAATGGCCGAGCCATCCACCTCACCAGCTCCAATTCTAGCCTTTCTTTCAGTCAGAGTCCAGTCAAGTAGTTAAGTGAGAGGGAATTTAAACAGAGTAATGGAGAGCCTGAGAGGCCAAACGGAACAGAACAGAAACTCCGAGATTAAAGAGAGTGAAGTCACAAGCTTCTCCTTTGCCCCCCATCCAGCCCCCAATAGTGTCTCCTGTTGGCTGAGCCCTGAAGGAAGTCTCTGAAAGGAATCTGGGAGATAATCCTCAAGGGTAACCCTGCCTTCCTGAGGTAACTGAAGAATGTTTCTGAGAGAAGCTGTTATTATTTTCCTGAAGGTTTCTGGGAGGGGTGGTCTCAGAATTCCAAGTCTCTATTACCTCCAGTGAGATCTGAGGTATTGTGAGTGCTTTATTGATTCTTTGCCATATGCATGCTTGGCTTCTGGTCTCTGGAAGGTAATTGCTCAGGCCTTGGCAGGCATTCACTAAGCCCTGAAGTCAGCTCAGCCTCACACACAACTCAGAGAAAGGGAGGGGGAAGAGATTTCTCAATGGATGCAGACGGGTTGTCTCAGCACCTAAATGCTGACCAGTGGCATCACACAGCACAAAGGAGGTTCCCAGGAAATGCAGAAATACTCAAAGAAGAAAGATTATGAAATAGTTTGTGTCAAGCCCTGGGTGGAGCATGCCCAGAAACGGCTTCACCCAGTTTTAAGGCCACTTCCTGGAAGACTGGGAAACATCCTGTGGTCTTTGAGATCTCCCCATAAGTGGGTTCCGGGGAGGTAAAGCTCTAAGAATTTTACTACTAAAAATGGGAAGAAAGTCTCCATCTAAATATTTCTCAGAAGGCCCAGAGTTTAACCTTGAACCAAGGTCAAATATGTTTATTTTCAGAAATTCTTGAGGAAAAGGATTGTGGGTTGGAATGGAGCTCATTCAGTGGCTAAAACCCTTGTCTGTTGTCTCCAAGGCCCTGGGTTCAATGTTCAGCAAAACAGAAAAGTCACCAATATGTAGGTATTCTTTCTTTCTCATGTACAAAACATGTTCTCCAAGTTCATTCTAGAAAATGCTTTTCCATAGAAGGTTGGCAATAAATCTGAAGTCCAGAGGTGGGTATGGTTTCACTTCTTCCTTCTTCCTTGCTGTTTGGCCTTGGACAGGGGACAGAAACTCTTACTCTCAAGAAATAAAACCAGGACAACTAGGGCTATATAGAGAAACCCTGATTAGAGGAGAGAGAGAGAGAGAGAGAGAGGAATTTTATGAACTACCTCATAGAATTGTATGGATTAGAAGAATTAAGCTCACACAGGAAAGCACACGGCTCTAAGTCCGGTGTGCGGTGAGTAATATGGAATTGTGGTTATTTGTCTTCTCATGATGTGCGTGATTTGTGTGGCACTTTGCAGAAAGACTCTCCCTCCTACGAGTGCACTGGAGCGCTCTTGTGTGAGGTCGGTCAGGGTGACATTGATTTTGCTTCTCCTATGCATTTAGCACCTTGCCAGATGCTAACAGTTGTTGTTTTGTTGGTCTCACTTATTCAATAAATATTTGAGTATTTGATGCCAGGCTGTTTTATGCACTGGGGATCTAGCAATGAACAAAAGAGATAAAAATCCCTGCCTGGGGCTGGAGAGATGGCTCAGTAGGTAAAGTCAATGAGGATCTGAGCTTGGATCCCCAACACCTACCTGAAAGTCATGTGTGGCAACATGAGTCTGTAACCTTAACAGACAGAAAGGCACACACACACACACACACACACACACACACACACACACCCCATCCAGAGATTTTAGGCTAGTCAACATAGCTATATATCGATGAGCTCTGGGTTCAATGAGAGACTCTCTCATAAAATGAAGTGGAAAGCCAGGTGAAGGAGACACTTGAGGACACCTCTCTAGTCCTATGCGGGGCAAGAGTGGAACGGGCTCCAACCTCAGCACAACTGACTCCATGATGGAAGCACCACTCAGCACAGAGACAGCACCACCCGTCAAAAACAAAAACAAAGACCTAATCCACCAAAGCCCACAGTTCAGGGAACGTCTCTAAATGCACTGCTAGCCTTGCTTGTCAGCTCCTGTAGTTCCACTTCTGGCTAACTGTCCTTGTTAACTGAAGTGTGTTAATCCAGGACTTGGTTTTTCTGCTTAAAAGCTCACCCGAGAAAGGCTCAGTGCCACACTGAGGTCTAAAATACCCAGTGTTGTCACCAGCTGGCTCATAAAGCCTTTCTTGTAAATGCAGTTGTTTGCGGGGAGGGGTTCTATACCCCTTTTGCTCCCAAATATCTGCAGGGCGCTTCTGCACTCTGCTCCAACCCATTTTAGATCTTGAGTGTTAGACACAGAGAGCCGGCATTTGTATCAATAAGCTGCAAAGCTGGACAGGTTCTGAACTGTTTTAGCCCAATTAGGATATTAATACTCAGACAAATGCCCCTGGCCTTGCCCTGGCTCTCTCATCATGATCTCCGGAGAATCCCTTGGTGGCCTGCTCATCACCACTCCTCCTGGTCACCTCTTCCCTCCTCATGGAAGTTCCTCTACCTCTCTCTCCTTGGGACTCAAGGCTGGGACCAAAAGTTTTCCTCTGCCCAGTCAAAGGCTGAATCAGCTCTTTATTGACCAATCCAAAGGGGATGGAGAAGAATATTTACAAAACACCTAGACAGTAAATGCTTCATAAAAATAACAATACCAAAGTCAGTGGCACTCAACTCTTTGCAGGTAAGGAAATCAGCACTTGAATAATACAAAGACAACCTTTACACAGCACCCAAAGAGACTATCCCTACACCTTCTATTAGTTTAGTCTGGAGCAGTACCTTCTCTGGTGGAAACCTCAAAACAAGAGCACACCCACACAAGAACATACACAAATGTACACCCATACAAATATGCACTCATACACACACACACACACAAACACACACACAAGTAAATACCAGTAATTAAAAGATGTTCATTAGGGGTTGGAAAAATTTAGTTAAGAGCACTGGCTGTTCTTCCAGGGTACCCACATGTCAGCTTACATTCATCTGTAACTCCAGTTTCAGGGACCTGGGGTTTTCTCTGGCCTCCATGGGTACCAGGCACTCACATGCATGACATACATGTAGGCAAAACACTCACAGACGTAATAATTTAAATATTTTTAAAAGATATTCATTAGTTCCTCTTCTGATTACTCAGCTGCAAGTTGATTGAACTAGTTTTTGTTTGTTTGTTTTTTAAAATCCTTTCTCACATAGGGATTTCTCCACATAAAGAAAGACAATAAGCACAATATTCTGATCATTTAGGTTTGATGTCATACAGTACCTTACAAACATCCATTGTACAGCTGACTTTTGAGACGCATGGACACTGACTCAGAGTCTCGTGGATAAGTTGAGCTAAATTCAAGATTTAAAGCTAGATAGCATGATTCTGAGTTCTGAATCCTAATCATTACGGTCTGGTACCTTACCAAACCAAAAAAAAAAAAAAACTCAAAACAAAACAAGCACTTTATTATTTTTGTTTGTTTTTGTTTGTTTGTTTGTTTGTTTGTTTTGACAGGATCTTTCTATAGCTCTGGTTGTCATGGAACTCAGAAGGCAGATGCAGGCAGATTTCTGTGAGCTCAAGATCAGTCTGGTCTACTTAAGAAGTTCTAGGCCATTGAGGACTACATAGACGGACTCTGTCTCAAAATGATGATGATGATGATGATAACAATAATGCAAAGGGGAGAATTGGGGGGACGTTCACTATGCAGGGTCATCAGGGAGAGGCTCTTTGAGGACTCACATTTAAGCAGATGCCTTCCAGGCATGGGAAAGGCTCCAAAGGATCTCTTGATACATCAATCCTGGCTGAGGGAAGAGTCTACAAAGGCCGGAAATGGACCTCTCCTAATGTTCTGGGGAATCACATAGACACCAGTAGAGAAGGTGCCATTGGCCCCGGGCTCACAGATGACATCCAAGCTATGGGCAGGATGCAGCTGTTTCTTGCTAAGGAGGATTATGGGAGCAGGTTTGCATGGCTAGGTGAGGAGTTGGTTTTGGTATCATCCAAGTGGGAATTACCAGCTCCAGGGGATGTAAAGGAGTTAGTAGATAACCCAGGCAGTCATCTTCCAAGGGTTGATTCAAACCCATGTAGATGAGTGTGGTGGTACACACCTGTAATCCTAGCCGAGGCAGAAGGATCAGGAGTTCAGGGCTAGCCTGACCTTCATAATCAAGGTTGAGGTCAGCCAAAGACCCTGCCTCAATAAAAACAAGGGCTGAATATAGAGCTGTGTTAGAGTGCTTACCTAGCATGCACAGGACTTTCATCCTTAGCACCACAGAAGCTGAGAACAGTGGAATCCTAGTATCTGGGGGATGGAGACAGAAGTCTGCAAGTTCTAGGTCATCCTCAGCTTTTAGTGAGTTCAGAGCCAGCCTAGGCTACATGAAACACTATCTTAAAAAACAAGGGGTGGAGTGGTGGCAATATGGCTCATTGGCAAAAGTGTTTTTAATACAAGCAAAAGAACCAGAGTTCAGATCCCCCAAACACCCATAAATGCTCGGTGGGTGTGGTGGTTCACCTGTCATTCTGCCTGGGAAGGTGGAAACATGGGATTCCTCAAAGGAACCTGGCTAGAGAAGGTGGCTGTATTGGTAAGCTCTAGGTTTGATGAGAAACCCTGCCTCAAAGGATACAGTAGAAGAGTCATAGAAGATTCCTGAATGAAAAACAGCCTCAAACCTCCATCTGCAGGCATCTGTGTGTTTACACCTGCCTGCTGCATGCAGTGAGAACACACACACACACACACACACACACAGAGAGAGAGAGAGAGAGAGAGAGAGAGAGAGAGAGAGAGAGAGAGAGAGAGAGAGACAGAGAGAGACAGACAGAGAGAGAGAGAGAGAGAGAGAGAGAGAGAGAGAGAGAGAGAGAGAGAGAGAGCGCTCAATAAGGTCTCTCTAAGGTCTGTGGGCCTTACCTTTAACGCCACATACACTTCCCTGTGTGGGTGTGGAAGTCTGGAGCTGTTCAATTCTGACAGGCTTAGCCCCTGTCCCCAAGGAGGGTTTAAGGTGGGAGGAAAGGGGAGAAAGGTAGCAGAGTGTAGAGTGTTGCTACTGAGACACTGAGAGGAAAAGCAGAGGAACCAGAGATTTTTACAGCACAGTAAAAGGCAAGTGTTTAAATACAAAATGCAATCAAGAAACGCTGAGAAGGGGCTATTTTCTGGAAAGGAAAAAGGAACAAAAGAGTTCCAGCCCCATGGACCTGGAGGGTGTC
Source organism: Tokudaia tokunoshimensis (assembly GCA_036184795.1). Classification (NCBI taxonomy): domain Eukaryota; kingdom Metazoa; phylum Chordata; class Mammalia; order Rodentia; family Muridae; genus Tokudaia; species Tokudaia tokunoshimensis. Next base: position 33,523,088 of record BTHU01000020.1, read on the forward strand.
CAACAGGCTATGTGCTGTTGGAAATGGTATTACAATTTGGATCTTTGTCTCCTAAAGTGGTCTGGGGAAATAGCTCAGTGGTGCAGTGCCTGGCACACACAAAGCCCCAGGTTTTATCCCCACCCCCCGCACCCCAAAGTCTCCAAGGTTCACTAATGGAAAATGATAAGAGTATTTAAGAGCTGAGGGCTAGGGATAGGTACAGTGGTACACTCCTTTATCTCAACACTCGGGAGGCAGATCTCTGTGAGTTTGAGGCTAGCCTGATATAAAAAGTGAGTTCCAGAACCACAAAGGCCACACAGTGAAATCTCTTTCAGAAAAAGTCACACATAAACACCCACAAAAAAGTAGGCCTGATGATCGTTGGGAACACATTCTTATATTTTGTTATTTAATATTTGATCTGTTAATGCTACAAATTTTAATGTTTTTAAATTCATTTTATGCATATGAGTATTTTGTCTGCATGTATATTTCGTGCATGTCTAGAGAAGCCAGAAGTGGGTTTCAGATTCCCTGGAACTGGAGTTGAGTGCCTGTAAGCAGCAGCTATGTGGGTGCCTGGAACAAGCCCAGTTAAAATGGCTCTGCAGAAACGGAGGCTGCTGCTCAGCCGTCTCTCGGGTTTGTTTTGTTTTTTGTTTTTTTACCTTTTTAGACTTCATTTTCTGTGTATGTTTGTCCACATGTGTGTATGTACACCATTTGTGTTCCTGGTGCCTGAGAAAGACAAGAGAGGACATCGAATTCTAGAACTGAGGGTTGTGAGCCACCGTGTGGGTGCTCAGAACTGAACCTGGGTCCTCTGCAAGAGCTACAGTGCTCTTAACTGCTGAGCCATCTCACTAGCCCCTTGACTTTTGTCTCCTAAAGTTAATTTTTAGGGTAATCTTATGCATTGTATTTTATTGTACTACATTTACACCTCCCTGCCCCCAATTATTATTATTATTATTATTATTGTTGTTATGGTTTTTCAAGACAGGGTTTCTCTGTGTAGCCTTGGCTGTCCTGGAACTCACTCTGTAGACCAGGCTGGCCTCGAACTCAGAAATCCGCCTGCCTCTGCCTCCCAAGTGCTGGGACTAAAGGCGAGTGCCACCACTGCTTGGTTCCCCCGATTATTTTTGACTCCCTCTTAATCGGTGTGAGGGACACCTACTCATGTCCACACGGTTTTCAGTGTGTCTGACCTGAGGTGGGTTGTTTGCATGAGCTTGAGTGGCAATTTACTTCTGAGAACTTCCAAGTGGCTACATCACTGAAGAACAATGTCTCCTATGCCATTAGGGATGTGTTCTGAAGTTCTAGGCCCCTTCCTCTTCCATTCTTTGTTTCTAAAGTTACCAGGAGGTAAGTGGGTTTTGTATGATAAACCTCTGTCATGATATGCTGCCTATCACAGGCCCAATACTTGGGGATCTCTCAGCTGTGGACTGGAACCTCCTAAACTCAAAACAAAAAACAAACAAAAAAAACCTTTCTTTTTCTAACTTGCATGTCTCCGGCATTTTCTTATTATGACAGAAAACTGACTAATATAGATGTGAAGTCTCCAGAAGCCCAGGGTCCAACCCGGGCAAGCCTTGCACTGTAAGGTGCTAGACTCCAGACTCCGTGTGTTTCCTTTGTGACAGAGCTTCTCCCCAGCCACATTCGTTTTCTGAGGCGGCACATACAACCACAGCCTCATCACGCCATGTCAGACTTCTGAAACTTCCCCAAACAGAAGCTCTTGGTCTTTCTTCAGTTCCAAGCTTGTTCTGCCCATGATGGGATTCCAGGAACCGATCTTAAGGACTCACGTTCCCAACAAGATACATCAAGAAGTGCTCCCAGGAGGAACTGTAAACCAAACGGGAGAAGCAGGGTAAAGAAGGGTGTGAGCACAGACCTAGTCCCAAAGAGAGCATCGGCCAGATGCACAGATATCCCATGCTGGCCTTGAACTCACGATCAGGCTATCGGGGAAATTTAACTGAAACTCAAGACTGAGATTCATTTAGTTAAATGAATGAATTGATGAATGACCAGCTGGGGAAGCGGCGCAGAAGGCAGCGTCGCGGTCCAGGCTCGCGGAGAGCTGAGTGTCTTTTTCTCCGCTCGACTCCCGGCCCCCCGCCGGAATGCTGAGGGCCCTGGAAGGAGGCGGAAATGAGCGCGCTCCACAGCTCTCCAGCCGAGTGTTTACTTAATTAGGGCCTGTACCCTGAGGCTCGTTTGTGTTTAACTGTCTGCCTAATGGTTTCGTCTGGCTCCGGGCTGGCGCTGGGGGAGCTTTGGGGGCGAGGATGGGTCCAGTCACCCTGTCCCCTCTAGGTTAGAGCACTGAGCAGCTCTGGTGGGCACCTAGGATGTGGCAAGCGTCCCCAGCAGGAGAGCTGGACCACCTCCTACCACAGCTGCTAGGACTGCGCAGATCACTGAAGACTCCAGAGATAGCAGATGCCGGCTACCCACAGCAGTGAAACTGAAGGATTCTGACACTGCTCATTCTCTTAGTTGTGGAGCTGGGAGCGCTAGCCAGTTCCCTGGCTGGCGAGGCAGAGAAAGCTAAATGAGCCGCGTCCTAGAGCCCTAATACCAACACTGTGCGCTTGCTCAGTGCCAGCTACTGAGTTCAGCGTTTTTAACACGTTAATCTGTTTAATCCTCAAGTACACATATTCACATATTCGTTTAATTCAAATACAGCCGACTTCTTGCCCCACTGTGTGTGTGAGTCAGAGAGAGAGAAACAGAGACAGAGAGACAGAGACAGACAGAGACAGAGAGGGATGTGTGTTCATGAGTATGAGTAGAGGCCACGTGCATGGCCGGAGGACAACCTCTGAGACGGTCATATCTTTCACCTTGTTTGAGATTGTGTCTCTGCTGTTTGACACTGTATAAACAAGGCTAGCTGGCCTGCTGGCTTCCTTCTGTCCTCCTCCCGTCTCTCCATAGGAGATCCTTACAGATGGACTAATACCATCCACATTTGATGGAATCTGGGGGCTTGAACTTGGGACCTACCAAAGCACATTATCCACTGAGCTGTCTGTCTCCTCTAGTCTACCCACCTTTATTCGAAACAAAGGCTCACTATGTAGTGTATGCTGTCCTTGAACCTGCAGCAATCATCTTGCCTCTGCATCCCTTGTTGGAATTAAAGGCACACCCCTCTCCTGGTTCTAGTACAGTACTTTCCAGGGTAGGTATCAAAATGGTCCCAGTGACAGCAGAATAGGTAAGGGTTATGGGACCCAAGTCTAAATTCCACGCAGTAAAGCGAGTAGGGCTAATGCTTGCCTGATTACATCATGGGTTCTACCTCTCAGCCAGAGACTTGGGTAGGAAGGACAGGTAGGTTCAGGTTAATACTTGAACGCAAACAAAACAAAACAAAACCCCTCTAAATAAACTTTTAAATCTGAGCTAGGTGGAGAAGAAGGCAGAGGGGAGAAGAGACACCATCCTGGGGTTCTCTGGAGAGCAATGGAAGATGGAGTGCACTTGGAGAATAAGGGGGGGGGAGATACATTAGTTCAGAAAGCTCGTCTCATGATGAGCTGCTGAGGCCGAGGCTGCAGCTCAGCAGTAGAGCACTTGTCTGACCAGTGCGAGGAGCGAGCGAGCGAGGGCTTGCATTCAGTCTCCAGCATCGCAGAGAAGCAGGGCAGGGGGATGGGGGGAGATGCCTTTACAGGAAAAGGGCACGTGGGGTGTGGCAGTTGGAGCCTGTGCCTGCCTAAGGACCTGTGTGCCTCCTGTGTAACTAAGGAGGACAGTGACTCTTGTCCAGTAGAGTTGAAAGAGCAACATAGAGGACCACGACCTAGCTCCCCAGGAGAGCTAACACTGGGACAAGCACCACAGCAACTAGTTTTATTATGTACAGTATTTCAGGGCAATAAAATATCGGGACTGGGGTTGTAGTTCGGTTGATAGACTGTCTAACATGCATGAAGCCCAGGGTTCAATTTCCATCAACCACCTGAACCAGGCATGGGGAGGCAAGTTTTAGTACTAGCTACAAGATTCTTTTTATAGATTTATTTATTTATATAAGTACACTGTAGTTGTCTTCAGACACACAGAAGAGGGCATCAGATCACATTGCAGATGGTTGTGAGCCACCATGTGGTTGCTGGGAACTGAACTCAGGACCTTTGGAAGAGCAGTCAGCGCTCTTAACCACTGAGCCATCTCTCCAGCCCTAGGTACAAGATCTTAGTACTAGGAAGGTAGAGGCAAGAGAATAGGAAATTCAAGGCCATCCCCAGGTTCATATTGAGTTTAAGACCAGCCTGAGATACATTACACTTTTTTAAAAATCATCATTATTAAGCTAGTCATTGTGGGTCATGTCTTTAATCCCAGCAGTTAGGAGACGGAAGACAGAAGGTTTGCAATGAATTCAAGGCCAGCTTGAGACTACAACGTGAGAGCCTGCCTCAAAACAAAACAAAAAAACCACAAAAACAAACAAACAAATGGGCAAAGGAGATGGCTTAGCAGGTAAAGCACAATCCTGACAATCTGAGTTCAATGCCAGAACCCATTTAAAGGAGGAAGGAGAGAACTGACTCCACAAAGTCGTCCTCTAACCTCCACATGTGTACAGTGGGCCATTCACACATATGACAATAATAAATACGGCAAAAATCTCCATTGTTTGCATTTAGCATAAAGTTAAGGAAACATTTATATTTGGAGAAAGAAAATATTTATATTGAGGGTGCCGGAAATAATGGGGCTAATAACAAATAACTTGTTCCCTACCTCAAGCCCTTTAAAGTTACTATAGCTTCCGAACTCTGGGGCTTTCTGTACTAGCTTCCTTCCATTTGTTCAGCTGCAAACGGAAGTAACTATTCTCTCAAACCTCTATCAGATCGCGTACCGCGGTCCTTTGAGAACTCGATGCCACTTTTAAAACCCCAGAGCTCCCCCTAACCCCCGCGCTAATGTGAGAGGTGGAGAAAGTGGCAGAGGGCAGACCCCGCCGTATCTGGTGTAAAGACACGCCCTGCCTCCATCAAAGCTTTGAACACAGCGCCTCCGGCAGCCGCAGCATGAATGGGGAGCCTCTGTCTTTTTTTTTTTTTTTTTTTTTTGTCGGGTTTCAGATGCGTCTCTACTTTTTTTCCGTTGTAGCTGCCAGCAATGGAATATTTGTCTTCCCGAGCTGCAGAGGCTGAGGTGGAGTGGCTTGGGGGTTTTGTTTTGTTAGATTATTTTCCATCGAAGCCAGAAACTGCGAGAGCCACGGGGTACCTTTCAGAAGTAGTTCCAGAAGAGCAGGGAGGACCGAGGAGGGCACCACGGAGGACCATTAGGGGTTTGGAGAGTGTCTTCGGCAGGCTGGGCTCCACCCCACCTGCGAGGGGGCGGGATCTCGTGACGTTGGACCAATCAGTAGCTACCTGAGTGCACCTGGCCTCCTCCCGCGGGCTCTACCGAGCGGCGGTGCTCAAAGCTGCACCCGGAGCCTAGCGGAGCGCGTCCCCGCCGTCGCGGCAGCCTCCTCACCTCCCTTCAGTCATGGAGCTTCTTAGTGGGCCTCTCGCCTTCCTGCTCCTCCTGCTCCAGGTACCACGGTGCTTTGCCATGGTCCTAACCCAGATTGCTCCCGGGAGGGCGGGTGGGGTTCTCACTCTGCGGGCGTCGGGGGAATCTTAGGGCTGTGCTCCTTGGGGCCAACGTTGTCCCGGGGGCCCACCGCGGACTCCCAAGGATGGGTGTTCAGAATCAGGCACTCCTGTGACTCAGCCTCCTCCTTAACCCTTCTGCCCTCACACTCAGGTTTGCTGGCCACGCAGCGTCGTCTCCGAGCCCTACCCGGCCGGCTTCAACCGGGAGGCTGGAGTGACCTTGGAGGTAGGAGGAGCTGACCTGGAGCCGAGCCAAGCGCTGGGGAAAGGTAAGACCCCCCCTCCTGGAGCCAGCCTGGATGGAACCACAGTGCGGAAGACCGCACGTGGTTCGCTTTACGGTGGCGCATCGGAGGGTTGTCTAGACCAGAACTGGGACCTCGCATCCCGGGGAGGCGCAGAAAGTGGCTCCCGGGCTGGGATGGGCGCGAGAGGACTGCGCAACGGTGCGCCTACTAACGTCCAGCTCCTCTGTGCCTCGCTGTTGTTGCTGCTGTTGCTTGCCTTGACCTCTTAGTGCCTCGCGGCTGAGCCCCTCACCCAGCCCCGACGTGGAAAACTCTCCCGCCCCGCCACGGCAGAGGAATGCGCAATGCACATTCCTCCCGCAACCCCCGCGCAGGTGTGGGGATGAATCGTGCCCGGAGCAGCCCCCTTCGCCCCTTCTCTGGCCCCCTTTGTGAACCGTGCTTTGTGTCTCCCGACAGACAGACCGGGTCTGTTTCTCTTCTCCTGGCTGCCCTCCCCGCCCCCCTTCTTCCCGGGCAGCTGGAATGCACTCTTAACCCTGCCATTCCCGGAGGGCCTGCGCCCCTGCTGCCTGCCTGCGAATGGCCTAGCACACCTGGGCAGAGGGCATCACGCACGGGGGACACTAGGTCCCTCACTCCAAGCGTCTTGGTACTAGGATCACTTGAGTCTGGGAGGATGGGGGGTACTCTGTGTCCCAAGCCGGCGAGTGAGTGAGCGATCAAAGTACATTTTGATCTTTCTCTTGTGATTTTTCTCCACTCAGAGGTCAAAAACTTGAAAGTGGAGGGTCGTTTCGGTGCTGAGAACCAGTCTGTCGTGAGACTCGGGGTCTATCAGCTGGTTGGAAGGCTTTTGACTAGAGGGGACAGTGGGATTTTCTCGGTAGTTTAAACCCAAGTTGTTAAACCAGGAGTAACTCGGGATCCTTGAGTAAAGTTCCAGAGAACTTGGGAGGGGATCTCTAGTTTCAACTGTCTTCCAAAAGGCATTTGCCACCTAGCATTTTCTAGTGCTTCTCACCCCAGGTACACGTGTCCACAGCTTGAATATGGGGGTGTCCACGCTGAGAGGCAAAATAACTCTCTTTTGTTTCTCCAAAAGAAAAGTGAGACCCTTGTGTCTGTAGAATGCCTTAAAAAAATAAATAAATAAAACTTTTCTCAAATAACGCTGCAGATTGACAAAACAATTAACACCCAGACTAGGCTAGGTTGCTTAAAGGTTTGGCTGTAGGGAGCCAGAGCTCAGGCATTAAGAGGCCATGCCTCATAAACTTTAAATTCTTGCACATGGGTTTATTACTGGCGGGCTAACAAACTGCAACTGGGCCAACCTGTAAAAATGTTAACTTGGCTAGGGCCCCAAATCCAATTCTGGCTCCCTGCGGAAGCTCTATGACTGACCAGTTCTCTGCCAAATCTACCTCCCCGCCCCCCCCCGTACCCCCCCCCCCATCCTCTGCTGTATTCGGAGAGCAGGTATGGCTTTGAGTTGTGAGTGTCTTATCTTCCTTACTGAAGCAGAGTATCAGATTAGCTGTCACTTCATTTGGCTTGAGGTTGCTGATCAGGGTTTTGATTACACGGCTGAGTTGTCGCGATGATATCACGAATTGTAAAACTTTTTTTTTCCTAAGGAAATAATGCTTTCTCCGATGTCTGGTTTATGATTGTGAAAATGGTAGGCTTGTGCCAAGAATGTACCTGGTTAATAAAACAGAGAGTGGGTTAATGTGCTTGGCACACTGTGATTTTTCTCTACGAACACTACTGACTCTCGGGGCAGGCTGGAAATGGGAAGTCACTTTGGTATTAAGTGAAAGCAAGTTTCCAGCCCACTTAGTGCTAGTAAATTGAGACTTTCCAAGCTAGATGGTGTGCTTATAGTCTCAGCTGCTTCGGATACTGAGACAGGATCGCTTGGCCCCAGGAATTCAGTCCAACATAGAGACTATAGCAAAATCCTAACTCTTTTTTTTTAAAAATTACTTAGTTTGGTATGGTGATGCATGCCTTTAATCCCATCAGGAGGCATAAGCAGATGTTCTCTTAGGCCAGCCAGGGCAACATAGTGAGACCCTTTATCAAAAAACAAAAGGAACAAAAAGCACCCAACAACGATATTTATCATTTGTGGCCAGAGTGCATTCAGAAGTCTATTTTCTCTTCCCTCTGTGGTTTCCCGAAATTGAACTCAAGTTTTCAGGCTTGCGCAGCAAGCTCCTTCACCTGCTGAGCCAGCTCACTAGTCCAATTGTATAGATCGGGAGACGGGGAGGGGGAGTTTGCAAGTTCCTGCATGTATGTATGTGTACCACATGTGTGCCCGCAGAGGTCAGGAAAGGGCTCCAGGTCTCTGGTACTGAAAGTATAGAGATTGTAAGCCTCCTGATATGAGTGCTAGGAACTGACCCCAGGTCTCTGCAAGAGCAATTAGTGCTCTTAACCACTGAACCATCTCTCCAACCAACCCAAGAGGCTGTTTCTTAAAAAGATATAAATGTAACTGTGGCTATAACTCAGTGGCAGAATAAGGCCTTGGGTTGGATACTGTAAAACTAAACTTTATAAACTTAAATAAATGAAACTTCCCCAACAACAAAAATATGCAAGTCTCATTCCTCATGGTCTTCAACGGCTGCTACATTTCTGCTTCGCTGCCTCTGTCCTAACTCTCCATCTTGAAGCATCAGTGTCCCTGGATCTGACGGGGTTGGAATGCTTATCCTGCAGGTACATACAAACCCCCAAGTTTGGCCAAACAAACAACGCTTTCCGTATTACAACCCTCCCTCCTTGCCCCTGGGTTATGAATATTACAAGCAGCTATGAAGTCGAGCTCAAAGAAATGATCTAGTATAATTAACGCCTTGTTTGTGTGTGTGTGCCTTTCTCTTCAAAGCTCTTCTACAACTCTGAGCTTGCTCTACCCTCTTAACATTCCCTTGAAGCAGGTAAGGTGAATATTAAATACTTTGAGGTCTTAATCTCAGAAGTGGAACTTGAGAAACTCCATAGCCAAACCCTGCCAGAAGTTTAAAGATGGAGAAACAAAGGCTCAGCTTCCTGGTTTTAATTTGTTCAACAGTTCATAAGCATCTTTGAGGCTCCCAGATAGAACTTTTACTTCCTGGTACTTGCCCAACGCCCAGTAAGTCCATTGGAAGAAATCAAGACTCCCTTGTGAAGGTCAGCCCTTTTTTTTTTTTGCCCCTACCCCCAACCCCTTTTTTTTTAAAGATTTATTTATTATTATATGTAAGTACACTGCAGTTGTCTTCAGACACACCAGGAGAGGGCGCTGGATCTCATTACGGATGGTTGTGAGCCACCATGTGGTTGCTGGGAATTGAACTCAGGACCTTCAGAAGAGCAATCAGTGCTCTTAACCGCTGAACCATCTCTCCAGCCCCCCTAACCCCTTTTTTTAAAGATAGGGTCTCATTATGTAGCCCTGGCTAGCCTGGAACTATGTAGATCAGGCTGGCCTTGAACTCACAAGAGATCTGCCTGCTTCGGCCTCCCATACCCAGCTCGGCAACCCATTTTACAAAAGAAAAGCCAGTGGCTGTGATTTTACCACGTTCATTGTACAGTGCCCAGCTAGGATTTGAATGTAAATTTTGACTTCCATGTGTGTGGAAGGAAGAATGGGAATGCTGGGTCTTGGGTTTCACAGCCACCAGTCACAATCCCTGCTCATTTGTTTGTTTGAGACAGGGTCTTGCTATGTACCCTTGCCTGGCCTAGAATTCACTATTTAGACCAGGCTAGCCTTGAACTCACAGAGATCTGCCTGCCTCTGCCTCCTGAGTGCTGTGGATAAAAGGCAGCATCACCATGCCTAGATAATCAGATGTTTTCATTTTTCAAACACATTTATTCACAGGGGGACACAACATCTCTAAGGGTTCTAGTATTAGGGGTTTTACTAGAGAAGTTAATCTTGAGGGGAGGGGACCAGAACTGTTTCTCTGTTATGTCTCCTCCCATGGTGGGGGGATCTCTAGCCCTTCAAGTGTGATCTCAGAGCATGAACAAATAAGTGATCAGTGGGAATTTGTGAGGTATGTGTAGAGTTATTAGAAGTGATATACCCTGCTGGAGAGATGGCTCAGTGGTTAAGAGCACTGACTGCTCTTCCAGAGGTCCTGAGTTCAAATCCCAGCCACCACATGGTGGCTCACAACCATCAATAATGAGATTGGATGCCCTCTTCTGGAGTGTCTGAAGACAGCTACAGTGTACTTACAAATAAATCTTTAAAAAAAAAAAGTTATGGACCACAGCCACCCTACCTGTAACCCTGGGCCTTTCTATGCCCGACCCAAATAAGGCACCTGCTTTTTCATTATATTGGGCTGGACTTTGCCTCTGCTTTCTATCTGAGACCCTCTCTTTCAGTCCAGAAGTCCCACCTTAACTTTCCAGCCCAGCTATTGGCTGTTCACCTCTTTAACTGACCAGTCAGAAGGTGATGGAGAAGATGTTTACAAAACCTTGAGGCCGGAGATGCTTAACAATACCGAAATCCAGCCTGTAACCAGATCTCTGCCTTCTTGTTCGGAAGTCAGCATTTGAGTAAAACAAAGACAATCTTTACCCAGTATGCGAAAAAGATTATTCCTACATTTACCCATCATTTACCCAATTGAGAGAAGCAGCTTCAAGGCATTAGTCAAAGACACTCAGGACTCAATTGACAACACCATTCTATCGGCCAACTCTTAGGAACCCTTGGGCTAAGTTTGAAAGCTAATGGCAGCTCTGAGTTCATTAGTGAACTTGGCTGAGCCTGACTTAGTTTCAAGATGGTTGTGTATAGCTCAGCTTTTGGTATAAAAACCACCCTTAGTTTGGAGTTGCTTCATTCTTTCGGTAAATGTGTAATTGATATCTGCATATTTCAGGGACATCTAAAGCAGGGAACTAAACAAAGTCCCCGATTTTGGGAAGCTTACAGTCTGGTGTGAGTTATATTTTAATCCTTTGCAAGGCAGGTGCTAGTACCTTCCCCTTCAATGTAAAATGGAGTCCCTGGAGCAGTCAGCAGTAAGTCCAGGATGTGGAACCTGGTCGGCTGCCTCCATAGCCCAAGGGGATTGATTCTATAGTGTCCCATAAATCTACCTTAGAGGAATGAATGGTAGGGAACTGGGGTTTGGAGCCCAGCCAGCTGCCTTCCTCCCAGCCGAGGGGAAGACTGGTTGCTGAAGACTCTGTTCTATATCACCATCCATTGTGTCTGGGGAGCCGGTCTCAAACCTCTCGTCACCTCCTCTCTTAACACTCTGTTCCTAGGTTACCCAGAATGGGTGTCCTCCCCTCTGCTGCATCGGGAAGGCATCTTAGGGTAGACAGTGAATAACTAGGGTCAGAAGCGAAAGGTTTTTTTAGAACATTTGGAGGATGGTGGGATAGGAGAGGACCTCCCCTGCCAAGATCAGTGAGGCATCTGTCCAGAGACTTGATGTTGAAGAATAACGTAATGTTGAGGCTGGCAAGATGGCAGCATGTTAAGGCCCTTAACACCGAGCCCAGTGACCTGAATTTGATCCCTGGGACCCACACAGTAGAAGGAGATATAACCACTCCTGCAGGTTGTCCTCTGCCCTCCAACATGCATACCAGGTTACATGCCTTTCCCTCTCCCATCCCCACCTCCACCATAACTAACTAAATAAATGTAATTTTAGGAAAGAATTAACTGTGTTGGGATAAGTACCAAAGTAACTAGCTTATTGACACACCGCCAGCTTAAGATACCTGGGTACCAGCACACGGACCACTGGCGTTGTCAATAACTTAGATGCCCCTTGCTTTCCAGCACCCTTCTCTCAAGATAACTGCTGTTTTCGCTTCTGATACTGTAGACTACTTTACCTGCATTAGAATTTTATATATGAATCCTAGTGAGGTGTGCGTTACTCTTCCTGCAACCCCAGTATTTGGGAATTAATGGATCTCTAAGACTTTGTCTCGAAAGACAAATGGACTCAGCAGATAAAGACACTTACTGCCAAACTTGAGTTCAGTCACTAAAACCCACATCGTAGAAAGCGAGGATTGAACCTATAAGTTGTCACTTCACACGTACATTAAATAAATAAAAATGTAATAAGCAAACAGGGACATTCATATAAACTGGGAATGACTGTCATTCCAGCACCCAAGGCAAAAGCAGGAGGATCTTGAGTCCAAGGCCAGCATGAGTCAAGGCCAGTGAAACCTTGTGTTAAAGAATAAAAGATACCAGACATTCAGATGGGAGCCATGGGAGCCATTCTCATTTGTTTCAGGGGCTGTGTGGCTTTCTAGGCAGAGATTTTTATCCTGGTCAGGGTAGGAGGGCAGCAGTTTTCTCCTTTTGCCTCATGGACAAATTGAGGGTGTCCCCCCCCCCACAGAAACAGGTAAGTGTCTGAGATCTAAAGCCAAGTTGAGTTGAAATAGTCATTCAGCTCGCAGATGCCCGGGCATGTACTTGGTGTGAGGTATTCAGAGGTAAGCAAGACTTACCTCATGGCTCCTTGTGAGCTCCCAGAGGTAGAAAAGCACACAGGTCAATCACCAGGCAAGTACAATTGCTAATCCTCAGTTCAACCCCCACGCCTCACCCCACTTTAGGCAGGCTCTCACTATGTAGTCAAGGCTAGCCTCAGAGTCATGGTTCTCTTTTCTTAGCCTCCTTAGTGCTGTGATTACAGGTATGTGCCAGGTATGGATCTGGGTGCTGGGGATACATGGGTGAGCAAATGTACGAAAGCCCCGAGCTTCGGAGGCCAAAAGTGGTGAGGTGGGCAGAGTAAGTATCGAGGTGGAGTGGGAATCAAGACTGAGCTTACAAGGGGAAACCATAGGAAGCGATGTCTGAGCTAGAGACGGAGAAACATCTAGAGTGTTGGACATGAAAGATGGCAGGGGACATCCCTGCAGGTGAACAGCATGGTTTCTAGGGTTTTAAATACATTCCATGTGGCTGGGCCATAGAAGGTAAGGCAGGGAGCACAACTGAGCTATTTAGGAGTGTCTGAGCCTGAGTAAAGATAGCAAGGTGATGTTAGGGAAAACCAGGCCAGATGCTTGGGCCGCGGTCATGGCCTCATGGAAGTCCTCCTCTGAGTCAAGATGCTGACCTCCCCCATGCCTCCACCCCCTCCTCCCTGGCTTTCCTCAGACCAGAAGATATGCCTTGCGTTGATCCTTACCCCTCACTTCATTGATTTGGGCAGAGGAACTGGCAGGAAGATGTTCAAAAGCTATCAGCCGAAATGACATCTCTTTTATTTTTTATTATGTTTATTTATTATTATTATTATTATTATTATTACATTTATTTATTTGTCTTGTATTCATGTGCATGCATAGACACATGAGTGGCGGTCAGAGGGCAACTTGCAAGAGTTAGTTCTCTCCTGTGGGATCCAGGGATCAAACCTGGCTAGTCAGGGAGATGGCTCAGTGGTTAAGAGCTCAGACTGCTCTTCACCAAAGGTCCTGAGTTCAATTCCCAGCAACCACATGGTGGCTCCCAACCATCTGTAATGGGATCTAATGCCCTCTTCTGGTGTGTCTGAAGAGAGCAATGGTGTACTCACATACATTAAAACAAAACAAAACAAAAACTTGGTTAGTCAGGCTTGGTGGCAAGCACCTTTATCCACCAACTCGACTCACCAGCCCCCAGTCCACTTCTTGAGAGCTTACTGCATTCCAGAACCACACTTCTTACTTGATGTAATAAGCCCTTTTAAATCCTCCAAAAGCCCCACGGGCCGGTGGAATGGGCCCCATTTAGCTGGACCGGAAAACCTATGTTAGTAATTTTGTAACTTGCCCAATGTCATCTACTAGAAAGTTGTGGAATCCAGCTTTGAACCTGCCTAAGAATACAGTACCAACCGTGTGGGAATCTAAGTGGTTGAGGGAAAGCAATTGCAAAGTCCTCTGGCCCCAGACAAACTAGGGGAAGATTGGAAATAGTTAACTTCTGACTCAGGAGCCATGAATTCCTGTTCCCTCCCCTGGCTTCTGTTAATCACCAGGAACTGGAGTAGTGGGGGCGAAGAGCTCTGACTTCTCCTTAGGGTGGGGGTGGGGGTGGAGTTCAGATACCAGGCCTGACCCAGCTCAGGCTGACATTCCTAGCCGGCATTGCCACTGGCTGTTTATCCTCTGCCTCTCCTCAACCCTCACCTCCCACCCCTCGCCCTGGATAGTGGAGCTTGAAAGACCCCACTCCCTCTTGTCTCCTCCACTACCAAACTCCAAACCAGAACCATCAGGTCTAGAAACCACCATAGCTACCCAGGCTGCAGGCTGCAGCTACCCTGGTCCTGCTGAGCTGCTCAGAAATACCTCACCCTAGGAAAGCGAGCCGGTGAGCAACTTCCTTTCTCTTTGACGTCACCACTTTGGCTTCATCACTGACTGGACACAGAGGAGAAGGCTCACAGCCAGTTGGTGGGGGAACCTCTTTCAATGAGGAGATGTGGTGGGCTGCTTCCCCTCAGGATTTGAATGGAGAACTCCAGGCTGAGGAGATGGAACCCCAGGCCTTCCCCCCCACCCCACCTTAACCTGAGGATCCCATCTTTGCCCATTTGAGAGTGCTTCAGGGCCAGGAGTTGAGGCAGGCACTTGGAAGGTGGAGACAGGAGAATAGAGGGAGCCTGAGAGCCAGGCGTGATGATGCATGCCTGTAATCCTAGTACTCAGGAGTCTGAGGCAGGAACACTGGGGCGAGGCAGCCTGCTCTACATAGCAAGACTTGGAGGTATAGCTAGATCAGTGGTAGCAGGCATGATTAGCAAGTCTTTGATTCCCTAGAATTATGTGTATGGGATGCAGGTACATATTTCTAAAAGGATTCTTTTAACACTTGAGAACAGAGTATTGCTATGTAACCCAGGTTAGCCTGGAACTGGAGACCTTCCTGCCTCAGCCTCCTAGGTGGTAGAATTACATGCATATTCTCCCAAGCCTGGCTTCCTTTCTCATATTTGAGGACCACAGCCCCTTTCCTGGTCTGCCTTCTGTTGTTATATATGCATGCATGTGTGCCATACCAGACACTTGGAGGTCAGAAGACATCTTGCAGGAGTTGGTTCTCTCCTTCCACCATGTGGTTCCTGGGCATCCAGTTCAAGCTGTCAGGCTTGGAGGCAGGCACCTTGACCCACTGACCCACTGACCTTGGTCGTTTTATAGGGAAATAAGACCTCCCATCTAAACTGAACACGTAGCACGGGTCTAGTCCCAGTGCTTGGAAGCTGAGTTGAGAGGACCGTGAGTTAATGCCAACCTGGTCTGTATAGCAAGATCATGTGCCCCACCCCCAGATTCCTTTAGACTCTTGTTAAACTGGTCAGAAGGGATAGACATACTATGCACCTGAGCACCAAAAGGAAAGGGGAACTTTGTCTTGATGCTCACCCCAAACTGTGTGACCTGGGACAAGTTCCTGTACATCCCAGCCCCAGACCTGGAGGTTCAGATGCCTCCCATGCCCTAAGCTTCTGAAGAGATAAGACTCTGCTTAGACAATTAGACAGTTGGAGGGTCTGCTAAAGGTACCATGCCCCTTGGCACATCCTGGGTATCCTGCTTCAGTCTGGCTGCTAGCTGAGCTCCCTTCACAGGACAAGCCCTATCTTGTTCCTTCAGGCATGAGGTAAATAGCTGCTTGTGGGATTCCTGTGTACAAGCCAGAACAGGACACCAGGCCCACACCCTGCCCTCTCACTGTGCAGTCCTGCATCCCTGGTTCCCAGCTTACTCCCAAACCCTTTTTTCCCCCCTTGTTTTTTGTTTTTTTTTATGGTCTTTATCCCATTCCAAAATTTTCTTACATTTTCCCCAGCTTGGACTTAGCCCTACGCCCATTGTTTCACCCCTGCCTTCAGCCTCTGAGCCAGTAATTCACAAGTTTGGCTGATAATCAAAATTCTCTGGGGAGTCTTTTATCTTTTAATCACCCTGCCCCCATAGATGTTGTTTTATATCATTGATATAGGGCTGAGTGGTTTTAAGATTTATTTTATTTATAGTTATGTATTTGTGTCTGTATGTGGGTGTGTGCAGGAAAGTGTGGGTATCACAGAGGTCAGAGCCTTTAGATCCCATAGGTCTTTGTAGAGCTGGAGTTATAGGCACTTGGGAGCCCCCGGTATGGGTGCTGGAAACCAAACTCAGATCCTTTGTAAAGCGGTGTGTGCTCTAAACTGCTGCCATCTTCCCAGCCCCCTGAGGTTTTTAATTAAACCATGTACATATGCTCCCCATAGATATAAACATTTTTACAGTAAAGTCAGTGGCACTTCCTCTGTGACAGGGGCAGCTCTAAATACTTGATATGTACCATTAGCTCATTAAACTCTCAGTGTTTGAGGGAGGTACTGTCACTCCGTGTTGGAACTAAAGTTCAGTTAAGTAACTCCCCACGCCACACGGATCTCAGCAGACTCAGTTTAGACTTAGCAGCCTGACTCCCTGTCAGTAACAGCAAATCATAAATAAATACTGGATAGTTTCCTTACCCAGATACTACTCGCTATAGGTAAACACAGTAGGTGGCTTAATATAGTCCTATTTTGTAGACCTTTTTAATTAAAAAAGCAAAAACAAAAAAAAATTTCTTTATTTATGTGTGTGGACAACTTGGTGGGGTCAGGTTTTTGAAATCTTCTGCAATGTGGGCACCAGGGATTGAACTTGGGTCCTCAGTCTCGGCACAAAGCTCATTTACCAGCTAAGCCATCTTGATGGCCCTGTTGTAGATCTTTTTCCATACAAAGACATGAGCACACATACAGGAATTTTAAACAACTGGACTGTGTCACACCTACATGTTACTGTAGAGCTTGCTTTGTTAGCTTAGAGAAGCAAGCATCTTTCCAGATTGTGAAATGCACATCTATCATGGTTTTAACCACTCTGGAGTCTTCCAGTGGTGGACGGGACATGATTTATTTGAGCCAGCTCTCTGTTTTTATCTTTTACAGATGTGGTGGTGGGAAGGAGTTAGCACCAAAATTGTGAAGTGTTTGGATTTTTAGAAATCTATCAGGAGTTGCCTTATTAGGAAAGACAGCCGGCCCGTTCGAAAGATGATGAAGTGAACTGTGCATCTTAACCCTGTCCAGACAAGCCGAGTTTTTTATGGCCAGACTCTGCTGCATGCCCAAGATAAGGCGTCTGCGCTATTTAAATTTTTTATCATTAGTTCTCACAGTAACATTTTTTTCCTTATGGTTCAATGAGTGATTCAAAAGCATTCAAAATCACCAAAAATCAAGACAGTTTAAAGCTGTATGACAGAGAAGTAAATTGCCAGATGTATTCATGCCGGCATTGTGTCCCGAGTCTGCTCAGAGCTCAAAAGCGTGGTTCCAACAGAACAAGAAAGAAAACACATTTCCCCCATTACGCTTTTCTTTAGACTTCACATTCTGCTAGCAAGGCCCTTTGCTCAGTAGAAGTTGGTTTCCATTTTTAAAGCAAATGTTCACTTCTGATCTTATTTTTCCCTTAAGAGAGATTTATAAATTCTTTCTTAATCCGAGATAGTGCTGTGGTAGATGGTCCTGTGCAGGGCACAGTTGCACTGATGTAAAGTATGCATTCCAGCAAGCCTCAGATAATTCCTAACACCCGGGATTTGAGACGTGTTTTCATAGTGAGCTGTGTAGGGCTCAGGGCAGCTGGGGCTTTACAGCCACCCCTCAGTCTCTGCAGCTTGGCCCCTGTGTGGCTTTCTACTTTTTTTTTTTAAAGATCTATTTATCTTATGTATATGAGAACACTGTAGCTGTCTTCAGACACCCCAGAAGAGGGCATCTGATCACATTACAGATGGCTGTGAGCCACCATGTGGTTTCTGGGAATTGAACTAAGGACCTCTGGAAGAGCAGTCGGTACTCTTACCCGCTGAACCATCTCTCCAGCCCCCTACATTTTTTTAAAGATTTATTTATTTTATTTATATGAGTGCACTGAAGCTGTCTTCAGACACACCAGAAGAGAGCATCAGATCCCATTACAGATGGTTGTGAGCCACCACCCTGTGGTTGCTAGGAATTGAACTCAGGACCTCTCTGGAATTAGTCAGTGCTCTTTTTTTTTTTCCTGTATAACATTTTTTAATTGGATATTTTCTTTATTTACATTTCAAATGTTATCCCTTTTCCTGGTTTCCCCTCCAAAAACCCCCTAACCCATCCCCCTTCCCCCTGCTCACTAACCAACCCACTCCTGCTTCCCTGTCCTGGCATTCCCCTACACTGGGATATTGAGCCTTCTCAGGACCAAGGGCCTCTCCTCCCTTTGATGTCCAGCACGGCCATCCTCTGCTACATATGCATCTGGAGCCATGGGTCCCTCCACGTGTACTCTTTGGTTGGTGGTTTAGTCCCTGGGAGCTCTGGGGGAAATGGTTGGTTCAGATTGTTGGTCCTCTTAGCAGTCAGTGCTCTTAATCACTGAGCCATCTCTCCAGCCCTACATTTGTTTTTAAATACAAAAAATTAAATTAAAATTTTTTTAAAATTAAAATTAAATTTAAATTTTTTTTAAATACAAAAAATTTGTGATTTGTGGGGTCTTTTTTCTTTTTAGGATTTATTTATTTATTTTGTGTGTTGTTTTGCCTGCAGGCATATAAGTATACCCTGTACTTGCTCAGTACCCAGGAAAGTCAAAAGCGTATCAGATCCCTGGAAGCTAGTTACAGACTTTTATGAACCACCATGTGGGTGCTGGGAACCGAACCCAGATCCTCTGCAAGGGCAGCCAGGACCCTTCTCTTCTGAGCGCTCACGCCAGCCCCTAATACAAGGAATTTGTGTGCCTTTAAACTTTGCACACCATGGGGACTTTGTGGAATCATTCCAAGTTTCTATAGTTGAGGTTTGTGTAAAGTTCATCAACAGTGTTAGGTGTGGTGGGCTTGGGCTGAGGTCCCAGGGTCACTGGACAGGACTGAACCTGTTTGTTCCCTTATTGTCTGTGGCCCTTGGGTCAGACTCTTTAGCTAATCATTGCATCTTAGTTTTTTTGTTTATACAATAAAAATATTAGGGACTGGAGAGATGGCTCAGCAGTTAGAGCCTGGTTCATTTTCGATACCCACACGATGAGGTTCACATCAGTGCCTCTTCTGATCTCCATGGGTGCCAGGCACACACATGGTACACAGATACTCACACAGGCAAAATGTTCATACACATAAAATACATCTAAAAAAACATGCATTTTTAACGTAGAGCTATTAGCTGGGCAATAAGAAGTGGCAGTAGGACGACCCAGAGTCCAGGGGAAGCCTTGGATACATAAGGAATTTGAGTATAGTCTGAGCTACACAAAATATTGTCTCAAAAAAAATAATAATTAGCTGGATGTGGTGGTGCCCTTGGGAGGCAGAGGCAGACAGATGTGAGTTCAAGGCCAGCCTAGGCTACATAGTTTAGGATAGCCAGAGCTATATAATGAGAACCTGTCGTGCAGACAAACATGATAATAATGATAATTAGCTAGGCATAATGCATGTTTGTTGATGTTATTGTTGTTTAAAGAAAAAGTCTCATTGTGTAGGCTAGTTGGCCTGGAACTCACAGAGATCCTCTTGCTTCTACTTCCAGAGTGCTGGGATTAAAGGTGTGCATCACCACATGGAGCCTTGACTCTTGCCTTTAATCCCATTATTTGGGATGTAGAAACAGGTGGATCTCCATGAGTTCAAACCCATAGTGGTCTAGTAGCAAGTTCCAGGCCAGCCAGGGCTAAATAGTAAAACCATGTATTAGGAAAAAGATGATGATGGTGATGATAAAGTAAAATTGTACTCCAGTGAGGGACTTAAATAAGTGTGTGTAAAACCACAAACACACACACCTGCCAACGGGAGGCGGCACATGCTTGTAATCTGAGCATTGAGAAGATGTTCTGAGGATTGTGAATTTGAGGCCAGCCTTGGTTACATAGTGGGAACTTCAGAGAGAGGGGACTGAGAGGGGAGAAGGAAAAAGAAGAAGACTTGGAAAAGGAGGGGAGACAATGTGGCTAGAAAGTGTAGGTAAGGGTTACCTATCAATGGTTTTGAGGGGTGTTGTTTTGGAAGATTTGATTTTTTAATATATTTATGTGTTGTGTGACAAAACTTTCCCTGGGGAGACAAAACACCCCTCACTACTCACTCTAGATAGGGACCCCACAACAGACTGAAGTGCAGATACCACCAAAGCCCACCTTGGTGAACCAATGAGTTTTATTGTGGTTCTAATAGTCAGGGGTTGCCTATAGGAGCAGAAATGATTCAGAGACACTTGCATCACCAAAGCCCTCCCCAGCATGTATGACAGCTCACAAAGCTGAGAACTGGAGCTGCCGACAGCTCAACAGGTTAGAGACTGCCCTTTCCAAGGGACTCTGGTCTAAACTTCTTCAAGGAAGCTGGGCTTTCTTTTCTCTTTACTCTGGCAGGGAGGGGCCTAGTGAATCTGGTCAGTTTCAGGTACTTCCTGAAGGTGTCTTGAGTTGTTTACTTTCCTGCTCAAGGATCTCCCCTGCAGAATGAAATGTTTTAGTCTAGGAGACTGCTACACAACAGGATGCCTACATGAGTTTATGTGCACCTCATGCATACAAGTGCAGACACCTTCATGAGATGAGCGCTTGAGCGCTCAGGTATGGAGGTCAGCAGCAGAAGAAGTGTTTGTTCATTTCCAGGGTTTTGTTTGTTTGTATTTTATTTTAGTGTGTGTTATTGTCATTAGCCTGAAACTATGAAGACCAGGCTAACCTTGAACTCACAGAGATCTACCTGCCTCTGCCTTCTTAGTGCTACGATAAAGGATATGCACATCTTTAAAGGATGGATGTTTTTAAAAGTTTACTGACAGTTTTATCAGCTGTGTTGTGACATGTGCTCTGGACACTCAGGTCATTGTGCAGACACTGAACATATCAAAAGGAACAGACTGTGAAATATAAAAATGAGAGCGGCATTTTGTCCCTGGCACTCAGCAGTGGAACAGAAGTTCAAGGACATCCTTAATTATATAGTGAGTTCAAGTCGTCCTGGGATATAAGAGACTCTGACTTAAAAAAAAAATGCCATTTTAAAAATGGAATTTTGGAGCTTGCGAGATGACTCAGAAAATACAAGTGCTTGCTGTACAAACCTGGTGACCTTGGTTCAGGCCCCAGGACACACAGGAAGGTAGATGGAGAAAACTGTTACCACAAAGTTGGCTCGCTGTCATACACTCCCACCCCCGTACTCAAATCACACACAAACTCACAACCGTAAATTCCCAAATTTTAATAATTGTATTTGGACTTCCTCTCTAGCAATTGCCACTTTTTAACACTTTATATTTCTATTCTGAATGACTTACTTGCTTGTCTTTTTTTTTTGGTTTTTGGTTTTTTTTTGTTGTTGTTGTGAAGGCAGAGTTTTTATACTATAGCTCCACCTAGCCTTGAACCCACTGTGTTCCAAAGGCTGGCCTTGAACTTGTAAATCTTCCAGTCTTGGTTTTTCTAGTACTAAGATTTCAGGCTTGCACCACCACATGTTTTTTTAAAGCAGATCTCCCAGATTCATCTCCTTTCTTTTTATCCAAGTGTCTCACATCAGCCAGTGCCCAAAGCCAGCTTTCCCAGTTTCTCCTCTAGCACTTTTAGAGTATAGTACCTGGGAAGGGGCTCCAGGCTGAGGGACTCAGATTGCATTGGGCTCTCTGTAAGATCAGGTCCTCTGTCAGTCCTGCAGAAATGAGGGTGATCTGCCACTTAACCTCACTCCCGGAGGTCGTACATCCTGAGGGAGAGATATACTGCAGGAGTTTATAAAGCCACTACTGGTGGAGGATATGACTTCCACGTTAGTTCCAGCATCAGCACACTGCAGACCCCATAAACATCCAGAAGACAGTGTCCGGGTCTCATGCTAGACTTCCGGTTTGTCCACTATAGAATTTCTGGAGACAGCCAGGCAGTGGTGGCGCACGCCTTTAATCCCAGCACTTGGGAGGCAGAGGCAGGTGGATTTCTGAGTTCGAGGCCAGCCTGGTCTACAGAGAGTTCCAGGACAGCCAGGGCTCTTCACACAGGAACCGTGTCTCGAAAAACCAAAAAAAAAAAAAAGAAGCAGCAGCAGCAGCTCTGGAGACGAAGCACTGAACCCCGAAGTGTGTGAGAGACTAACTTCAAGTTAGTGAGGGGAAGAACCTCCCAGCATGCCCTGGGGCAGCTTCTGAATCAGCCGAATGCACCAGGGCTCCCAGCCTGTATAACCCTGCATAGTGGAGGTACATTCCCAGCATGCTTTTCTGCCCTACAGGCTCTCCTCGTTAGTCTGCTCAGTTCCAGTATTGCGCATCATTTCCCCCTCTCCTCTTGCCTTAGCCTTCGGTGTTAGTACATATAAGAACGTGCCGCCACAGCCCACCATCTTGGTATTCCTTTGTTTGTAAGATGTCTGATGGTTTGGATTCAAAGCTTGGGAACCTTCTTGGTTCCAAGGCTCGGCTCCATCTCTCCTGATTTGTGCCGTGTGAAACTATTAATATTGTATAATTGTTGGATGAGTACTATAAATGGCTCTTTGTGACCTTTTCTCTGCTTTGTAGAGCACTGGTTTCCCTTGGGGGTTGCTTTTATACTATTTGAGGCTATAGTGTAGACATTTGAGTGCCTGTAATACAGCCTAATTAAGCATTCATTGGAAGGTTATTGAGTCCTTCATTTTTTTCTCCTATTTAAGCAGCAGACTTGAGAATCCCCACAGATCTGGTTTTTACCACACCTGGGATGATTTCTGGCATCATACCCGGGTTAAAGGGCGTATTTATGGATTCCTAAGTGATAGAAAAGTGCCCGTTTCCATTGCTGCCTGTCCCAGCAGTGTACAGCAGTGCCGGGTCCCCCTGTAGTTGTCCACAGCACTTGGCGTTTAATTAGTCTTTCTCAGTGGCTTGTTTTCTTCTCCATGCGGCTTGACTTAGGAAAGTCCCAGGATCTTTCCAGTCAATCCCACATGCTTTCTCCCATACTGTCTTTTCCTACCTCCATTCAGAAGCTGGTTCACTTTATAAGGTACATCCAAGACAAACTAGAATGGAGACCTTGAGGGCATTCTCTCCTGGTGCTCTCTTGGATGCCCTGTGGCCACACCCTGATTAAACAGGTACTACCCTTGTCTTCTAGTCAGCTGCCCAGCATCAGTAGATAAATTGGCTAGGATTGATCACTGACGGTCTTTGGTTCTCAGAGAGATGGGTGGTTTTGTTTTGCCAGAACATCTAACAGAATTGGACATTGGAACTATGTAGCACCTTCATGTTGTGATGAAGGTCAAATCCTTTCCTTGGGGTTGGGAGGGAAGAGTCTGAGCATTTCTGACCTAAGGGAAAACAGATGTCCCCAGCACAGTATCCATCAGTTTGCATAAATCTGTTTAAGAAATTTCCTTTCTGGGACTGGAGAGATGGCTCAGCGGTTAAGAGCACTGACTGTTCTTCCGAAGGTCCTGAGTTCAAATCCCAGCAACCTCATGGTGGCTCACAATCATCTGTAATGAGATGTGATGCCCTCTTCTGGTGTGTCTGAAGACAACTATAGTGTACTTGCATATAATAATAAATAAATCTTTTTAAAAAAAGGAAAGAAAAAGAAACTTCCTTTCTTCCCCAGCTCTAGTACCCCAGAGTCTAGACTCTTCTTGCCCAAGTTTTATAGTGGTATCAGTTTTAAGATCTGAGGCCAGCCTTCAGAGAATGACTTTTAAAGAGGAGTTTTGAACCTAAGCCAGAGACTCCAGGTTCCATTGAGTGTCTCCTATCTAGGGCAGAAACAGGGGACTCCTACCTTTTGATTGTGTTTGTTATGTTACTTTCTATAGAAACAATGTTACTTTCTCTGTATCCCAGCGGAACACTTCTTCCTTCTTCAGAGACTCAGGTTCAAGTTCATTTCCATTTGTGGGGAAAACCCGGCTACAGCAGTCAAGTGCCTGAGGCCCCGGGCGGGAGTGGAAGTTAGAACCATGTCGAGGTCTTTGTTTTCCAGCTTTAAAGTTTGAACTGTTGCATCATGTGCTCCCTGATGCTCATCAACTCACCTCAGAAAGTCAGTGACACAAGCCCATTCATGCCCCTGTGAGTTAGCTAACACGCGTGTCCTTGCAACCCTACCACGGCCACAAACAGGATCTGTCCTTGAGGAAGGCGAGGCCCAGGCAGGATGAGTAGGACCTGGTTTGGGATCAACGTCACCCTGAGACCGTGGCACAAAGCCACTGGTTCCAGGAAGCAGCTTCAAGGAGGCTGTAGTGATCTGCCCCAGGACTTGACTTTCTCTGTGATGCCTAACTTACAAAGAAAGTGACTCATGTTCTCATAGATGCCCCAGCAAATTTCCCTAGGAAGGTCAGTGTGACTGTGAAATGTCCAGCCTCTGCCTCTCCCAGTGAGCCACAGAGACCCCCACAAGCAGCCCTTTCCAAGGGCAGACTGAGCCGGTTTTCCCTCTATGTTCTCGGGCACTGGGCATCTACTTCTCTGTACTTCACTCTTCAGGTAAATCACAGTTGCAGGTTAACCCCTTTTCAGGTTGGGAGGTGGTTTTTCTGTGGTTTAGAAAAAAGACTGGCTGTGGAGAGGATGAGAACCGGAGAGTTGGTGCAGAGATTATGAGCACTGGCTGTTCTCTACAGGACTCAGGTCCCGGTCTGGACAACTGTGACCTTCACTCAGAGTATCTTGTGCCATCTTCAGGCGTATGCAGGTACTGCATGCACTTGTACACACATTCTCTTTTCAAAAATTAAAAAAGAAAAGACCATCTGGGTGTGGTTGCACACACCACCTCTTATCCCAGTACAGGGCAGGCCGAGGCAGGGAAATGACAAGTTTGAGGCCAGCCAAGCCTATGTAGTGAGTTCAAGGGCAGCCTGAGCTGCATAGCAAACCTTATATCAAAAAAGAAAGGGGGACCAGAGAGATGGCTCAGTGGGTGAGAGTGCTTACCCTGCAGGCATGAGAGCCTGAGTTTGAACCCCCACATAAAAGTCTGGCATGGTTGTGTGTGCCTATAACCCAGCCAGCATTGAGGGTAGAGACTGGCTGCTTGCTGTTCCTGAGGGTTTGCTATCCAGCCTGCCCAGCTGAACTGGGGTGGGATGGGGCCTTTCCTGTTCAGTAAGAGACTCTTTTTAAGGCAATAAGGTAGAGACAAATAGAGAAGACGCCTGACCTGGCCTCCACATGTGCACATGAGCACACCCACACATTGGCATGTATGCACCATACACATATATGACACCCGTACTGGGGATGGAATCTAGGACTTGATATAGACACTTCTGTATGTATTGTGCATACATAGATTGATAATACTTTTATGAAAGGCTTATCTTGGACCAGGCACACATGTTCCCAC
Organism: Tokudaia tokunoshimensis; assembly: GCA_036184795.1. Lineage (NCBI taxonomy): Eukaryota > Metazoa > Chordata > Mammalia > Rodentia > Muridae > Tokudaia > Tokudaia tokunoshimensis. Next base: position 33,548,418 of record BTHU01000020.1, read on the forward strand.
TTTTCAGATGAGTAGACAGAGTTTCCACATGCTCACGACATTTGCCTAAGCAATCAGTTGATAATTATGTAGATTTCAACCCAAGTCTTCTGGACTTCTATGTAGTTATGTTACTGGAGCTTTCTCTCTGATGCTGTTTCCTGGGGGGGGGGGCAGTTCAAGACACCTCCATCCCTGTACCCCTAAAACCTCTTGTACGCTGGAAGCCGTAATACCTACCTTGTGGGCAATAATCCTTCCCAGGACTAGGGAGGAAAATACTTAACCTGGGTGTCTCCAGAAGAGTGGGCGTCTGAAGCATGTCCCTGCCTGCCTGGACTCCGGCCTCTTGGTTGTGTCTGCTTCCTGTTGAATATGAGTTGGAGCTGATGCACCAGGAATATGTGGTCTGCGGGGGAGGCTGAGACATCCGTGATACGTGGCTGCTGGCTGCTTGGTTGTGGTCTCAGAGGCACTGTCCCCTCTGAGAATAGATAGACGTCCTAGATACCAAGATCTAGCTTCATGCACCAGAGGGTAAATGCAGGAGGCAGGGCAGCAGGGTGAGCTGTACACTCCTTGAGGGTAGAGTTTGTAGATAATAGGAAGAGGTTTTTCTGAGTTACTGGCTCCTTGTGGGTACAGCAGATTTTAGAGTTTGGGGGGCTTAAGGCTTCTGAGTATGGGGGGAGTCATTAGCTGCTGCTATGTAACCTGGAAGGATAGATCTGCTGGAGAAAGCTGCTGCAGAGAATGAGGAGAGGTCACTGGCACACCTGTGCTAGCTGAGGCTATCTCTCTGTTTAGGAGTAGGGACAGGAAGGTGACTATGAAGTTTTTATGTTTGTTGTTTTGAGATAGGATCACATATAGTCAAGAATGGCTTCACCCTATAGCCAGCAAAGACACTGAGCTCATGATTCTTGTCCTCCCTCCCTCCCACATGCTGGGATTATGGGTATCATATTATGCCTGGCATGTTGTAAGTGTTTCGAAGAACTCATAGTCAGTGCCATGGGAATCCAGAAGCGTCTGTGACAAAAACGTTGTTCACCTTTGTCCCAGCTGCAGGGTCTCTTCCCAAAAGCCCATTTTTATTAATTTCTTTTCAGAGATATTTTTTTCAATTTTCTGTTGTTTTTCCATTTTATTTAGGGTGGCGTGTGCCCACAGAGGCCAAAAGAGGACATCAGGTCCCTTGGAACTGGTGTTACAGATGTTTGTGAGCTGCCTGATATTAGATGCTGGCATCTAAACTCCATTCCTGTGACTAATCAGGAAGTGCTCATAATCACTGAGCCACTCCTCCAGCCCTCAAAGGCCGTACTGATACACCAGGGGTGTTGCTCAGTGACACAATTTTTGCCTATTTAAGTTCCTGGCCAATCTCCATTGCCACACACACACACACACATACAAAGTCAAATAATAAAGTACAAATGTGAACATATTATTAGGGAATCACTCTCTGCCTTTAAAATGTGTTACCAATGTGTCCTAGGACCTTCTCATAAAGTCTACAGAACGAGAACATCCACTGCTGATAGCTTGTTTATGTTTTGAGAGCTGGAGAATCTAATCCAAGGCCTCATGTGCTAGGCAAGTGCTTTACCACTGAGCTAGGCCCCTGCCAGTTTCCTAGTGTACTGCAACATCTGGTTGGTCTTCCATTGCTTGGACGATGGTGTCACAGGAGTCAGTCCCTCAGTGATATGCATTTAGGTTGTCTCTGCAGTTCAGCTGTCGGTCACCCACTGTTGATTGGCTAGCCACGAGCGCCCCGCAGGGACTTAGGCATACTTCTGGATAAGCACTTTTGTTCCTCCCTGTGTCCTGGTGTCCCAGGTACACGGGTTACATCACACCAAGGCAGTTTTTGCATGAACGCCTTGCCAGAAGAATATGGCTTTAGGTTTCTGACCATGCCTGGGTTCTGACTCTAATTCTACTCTTTAACAGTCTGGATTTAAGCAAGCCGTGTGACCTTGGAGTTCTGGTTTTGGGGTGGTGAATACTGTTTGTGGCTGACAGAGTCATGTTTTGGGAGTTTTGATTTGTGTGGTACTTGCGGTAGTTCTGTGAAGTCGAATGCTGTTCTTCCAACTCTAAGCTTCTAATAAATTAATCCAAGTTCTTCATCAAGACACTGATGCTTATGCCAGGCTGTAATCCCAGCACTTGGGAGGCAGAGGCAAGCAAATATCTGTTCAAAGCCAGCCTGGTCTGCAGAGCAAGTTCAAAGACAGCCTGGGCTACACAGAGAAACCCTGTCCCCCAAAACAAACAAAAAGACATTGATGCTCACAACAGATTTTTTTTCTTTTTGAAATTTTTTTATTAGATTTTTTTTTTGGTTTTTTTTTGGTTTTTCGAGACAGGGTTTCTCTGTGTAGCCTTGGCTGTCCTGGAACTCACTTTGTAGACCAGGCTGGCCTCGAACTCAGAAATCCTCCTACCTCTGCCTCCCAAGTGCTGGGATTAAAGGCATGCGCCACCACCGCCCGGCTTTTATTTACATTTCAAATGTTATCCCCTTTCCTGGTTTCCCCTCTGGAAACCCCCATCCCATCCCCACTCTTGGCAGATTTTAAAAATAAAATACAGGGGGCTAGAGTACTTGTCAAGGTTCCATGGTTAGTTCCCAGCACCCACACTGAGCCGCTCACAACCATCCAGAACTCCAGTTCCACGGGACCTGGCGCCCTCTTCTGGATGCCTTCGGTACTGCATGCATGTAGTGTACAAACATTTCTATGCAGGCAAAACAGCCGTACACATAAGGTAAAAAACAAACACAAACTGGCTTTTAAAAGAACCTCTATTATTTCTGTAGATGAGTGATGACAAGTGGAAGAAGCTCTCAGAGAGATAGAAAAGACCAGTGTTGGGTGGTTATGCAAATGACTCCGGGTTCAGACTGGTCTGGGAACGACTTGAATGTTCATTGCCTCACTATGTAACTTCAATGAACTTGTTTAAACTCTTAGTTTCCCAGACTCAAAAATGGCCATTAAAATGCTTCTCATAAGTTTCTTAATGAAGATGAAATAGGGAGCTCTGAGCTGGGCAAGATGGCACATGTCTATAAGCCAGGTACTTGGGAGATGACTGTGGGAAGATCAGAAGTTCAAAGCTAGCCTAGACTACAAGGGACCCCGTTTGAAAATAAAGAAACTAAAAACCAAACTATGTTAATGTTGGCTAGTAATGCAGAAGAATGAGAAGAATTCCTGACCATTGAGACTGGACAAAGCCCTATGGCTGGTTGGCCAGGACAGGAATTGAGTCTCACAAGTCTAAAGGGTTCAGGCTGGAAACCAAGGAAGGTTTGCTCTCATGAGGTGCTGTTCCTTGGCTCTATGATCACCAACTCCTCCATGGCCATCACAGCCTATACTGTGTCCAAAATATCTCTCCTAGACACTAGCAATAATGGAATTAGGGCCAGTGACCTCTTTTAAGACATTCCCTTCAAATATACTCACATTGCGATGTACAAGGAAACAGAGAACTTCAACACAGAGATTGGGGTGGGGCAAGAATCCAAGATAATACAGGAGTCAGGCATGGTCAACACCCTAGAAATCCTAGAATATCGGGAGACGAAGGCAGGAGAATTGTGAAGTCAAGCTTGGGCTTCAAGTTGAATTCCAAGCCAGCCTGTGCTTTAATAGCAAAATCTTGTCTCAAAACAGGGCTGGAGAGAACAGCTCAGTCATTAAAGCATTTGCCACTGAAGGCCAAGGCCAGGAGTTCTGACACTTGGCAAACACAAAAGCTAGGAGGGGGCCTCAGGTAAAAGCCAGGTGGTGGAAGGAGAGCACCAGAGTGGTGTGCTGTGACATGCACATGTCCACAGACACATATGTGTAATTATAGTGCAGGTGGGCACTCTGGGTACAGAGACACAGGATCCCCAGACCGAACTGACTAACTGCTTTCTGTGAGCTCTGGGGTCAGTGAGAGACCCTGCTGCAGTAGGTGGAGAACGACTGAAGGAAACACCACACGCAGACACACGCACAGGCACACGGAGCCAACACGAACACCAAAAACAGAGACTAAAAAGAAATGGTTAGCATTATGGCCATGGCCAAGTGGTTAAAAGAGTTAAAAGTAACTTTTAGTCATGGAAAGGGTCATTTTCTTCACAGCCCCCCCACCCCGTCCATCATTGCATGCAAACTGTGTGTCATTTCAAATTCTGCTCACTGTTTCCTAGCACGAGAGCATCCCTGTATAAATTTAAAACTCTACAAATGTCACTTTGCACAGCTGGATAGACAGCCCAGGGAGTATGTGCTCTGTGTGTGTGTGTGTGTGTGTATACATATACATATATATACACGTATGTATTTTCTGTATTTAAGCTGATTTGGTTTTTATCATATCAACCATTCCTGGCTTTCTAGGGTTAAGGCAAAGCAAAGTTCCTCCAATGAACCTGCAGCAGCGCAGTCAAGGCCATTCCATGGATCCCGTGGCTCCTGGGATCCTCTGGAACGGAATCAAGTCCAGGTCCCTTTCGTCCCTTGCTGCCCCGAGCGGAGTCAGCCCAGGCCTCCTCGGAGAGGATTTCGTCAAGGAGGCAGGGCTGTCTCTAAGCAGTCTTCGCTTACCCACACGCACATTGCAGCCTTCCGGGAGGATTCTGCCTGGATGTACGCTCTGGGGCTCTCGAAAGCTGGCACTGGATTCCTGTGGGCTGCGGGTGGCTCGTTACGGTTGTTAAGCCCTGCTGCCCCTTCCGCTGACTTCATCCGCCTCCATGAGCTCTGCCAGTTTTCCAGCTTCACACGGCGGTGTCGTACTACAGGCAACCAAAGTGTGTTGCCAGAAAATGCATTGTGGATATAAATAGTTTTGAGCAAAGTGCAGTTAGGAAGAACCAAAAGAACCAGGCGTGGTGGTGTGTGCACCTTTTAAGTCTCTGCTCACTTGGATGAGACTCTGAAGTCAGGGCCAGTCTGCTCTACAGGGCTATGTAGGAAGACCTTGCCCTGAAAAAATAAAATAATAAAAATAAAGTGAGAGGTATATACTCAGCATGTTTAAAACCTGGATTTGATACTTAGCACTGAAAATAAAGATGGGTGGATGTGAGCATACAGAAGAGAAAAAAGGCTTTCTGTGCCCTCCTGCGTCGGGCTGTATAAACTCTCCTTTTGGAGACCAGCTCTTACCAGTAAGGAAATCTCACAGCATTAGTTTGCTCCCTGGATTACATCCATAGTGTCCTGCCTCTGTGATGGCTTCCCTTTGTCTTGTCACGTCTCTGAGCCACACTATTCATTGTGGAAGAAGGCTTCTAAAGTTTGAACCACATTTTCCCCCGATGCCGTCCACTGAGGCTTTGCCATATGACACGGACTGAATGTGTTGACAAGCTCGTTCGTCTCCTTACTCTGTCTTTTGTTGCAGGGTCTGTCTAGACTACATGCTTTGGCCGTTCACGGGGGATTGTCTTTCTTCCCCAGCATGCATCCTGCCTTGTATCTGGCTTTGCTTCTCGGCATCTGCTTCTTGAATCCACCCTGGTTGCACGTTCCTGTGGTTGGGTTGTTCCAAATGTGACGACAGCACAGTGTTTGTCCCTGCTGCTTTTGAGGACACCTACCATTTCCAGCTGTGGCAAGGATGTGTTGCTGTGGACATCTTAACACGCACCTTTTTTGTTTAAGTTGTGGGAATTGAATTCAGGACTCTGCGTATATTAGATACCACTCTACCACTGAGCTACATACCCAGATTTACGAATACATTTTACATTTTTTCAATTTTTATTTATTATTTAATGCATATGGGTGTTTTGTCTGCGTGATGTCTGTGCACCACATGCATCCTTGGTGTTCATGGAGGCCAGAGGAGGGGGTGAGATCTCCTGGAACTACAGTACATAATGTGGGTGATTGGACTCGAACCCAGATCGTCTGAAAGAGTAGCCAGTGCTCCTACCTGCTGACCCTCTCTCCAGCTCCACTGCCAGACTTTTCCACAGTGGCTGTTCGCTTGCTCTCCCCACCAACCATGCACAAGGCATCTGGTTTCTTCATATCCTCCCTCTGGGAGTACAGCTCCTTACTAAAGCACCTGTCTCATATTTGCAAGAAATCCTGGGCTTGGTCCCAGCCACACAGAGTAAAAGGGATGGGCTGGGACTGACAGCAAGCTTGGGCAGATGCCAGTGACTTGTAGTTAGTAGCTGCAACTGCTCCGCCGTTAAGAGCACTGACTGTTCTTAGAAAGATTCGATTTCCCAACATCCACATGGTGACTCACAAGCACCTGTCACTCCAGTACCAGGGGATTCCAGTGCCCTCTCCTGGCTTCTTTCGGTACTACATGCCTGTAGCGCACAAACATAAGCAGGCAAAAATAAAAACCCTCAACACTCACATGTGTAAAAATAAATTGATCTCTTTGGGGGGGGGCTAGAAGGCTTTGCAGGCAGAATTCAGAAGAGAAATTGTCAACCAAAATTAACAGAAGTTGAACAAATTGTCTGTGGGTAACGGTGTCACATTGTTGGTGATAGGTTGCCTGCTGTGTGCAGATAACCTCCAGAACACTGTCTTCCTTTAGCAGTATCTCAACAAATCTACCTGGCCCACAACCGCGGTTCTCCAGTCTGATGAATTCACAAAGGGATGGTGAGGTCGTCATTCCTCTCCCAAATCCAAACATAGGGGCCGGAACGATGGCTCAGCAGTTAAGAGCATGTACTGTTCTTCCAGAAGACCTGGGTTCAGTTCCCAGCACTCACATCAGATGGCTCACACCCACGTGTAACACCAGCCCCAGGCATCGGACTCTTGCCTTCCCAGACACCTGCACACATGTGGCACACACTCACACACAAACAAGTGAAGGAAAAGGGGAAAGGGAGGGAGGTTGGTTCTCCAAAGATTTATTTATTTATTTATTTAATGTACGTAAGTAGTGCACTGTAGCTGTCTTCACACACACCCAAAGAGGGCATCAGATCCCATTACAGATGGTTGTGAGGCACCATGTGGTTGCAGGAATTTGAACTCAGGACCTCTGCAAGAACAGTCAGTGCTCTTAACCTTTGAGCCATCTCTCCAACTCCTGAAGAAAAAGTTTTAAGTAATATAAAAGTAAAAGTGCCATGTAATGCATGTAAAAGTGCCAACTGAGACTTGTAACCACCTGCTGGCCAGGAAAAGTAAGCCAAGCCCGTGGTGCCTCGGGCGGTAGTCCTTAATCTAATCAAGGGACTGCTTTCTAATTCCTTCTCTCTCTTCCTTACAGTAGCACTGACTGGACATGAGATGCTCAGTGCAGGCAATGAAGAAATCATTACACTGAATAGGGGGACACTCCAGGTAAATTGTCGTGTCTGTCTTCAGGGCAAAAGGAAGGTGCTATGTTCAGATTACTGCTAGCAAGAGTTTCTGTTTCTATAGTAATAGGAACTAAATTAGCCCTTAACCCTTGCCAACCAGAGCTAATCAGAGCAATGACCAGAGCTTACCAATAGGGGGCGCGAGAGACACTCCATGGGGCAGGGAAGAGGGGCGGGGCTGCCGTCATCTCTGTAGAGCCTGAGTACCTCCAGTAACTCCCTCCCTTCCAGTTTGGTCCAGGTTAACCCCAGGTGAAGGCCATTTCAACATAGGATTGCCTGTCCTATGGACTTTGAGAATTGTAGGTCTGAGGCGTTTGGTCATCCTTCCTGATGTCTTTCCCCCCATTCTCTATGTATCTCTGGCTATCGTAGAACTCAGTATAGACCAGGATGGTCTTGAACGCACAGAGATCCCCCTCTGCCTCTGCCTCTGCCTCCTGAATGCTGGGATCAAAGACATACGCCACTACAACCAACTCCCTGCTGTCTTCATTTTTTGAATAGTCAAATGTTCAAAACTTAAAAATATTTAAAACCATGTGACGATCTCTGATTCCCTCTGCTCACGGCCTGCCCATCCTTCTTGAAAAGATACACATAAAGATAAATTATTCCTTGTATATATATAAATAAAAATGAACCTTTTCCTCTTCTTTTTTTGTTTTCCTTTATTGTTAATATTACAATTGTTGGTACGGTGGCATATGCCTTTAATCCCAGCATTTAGGAGGCAGAGGCAGGTGGATCTCTGAGTTCAAGATCAATATGGTCTACAAAGCCAGTTCCAGGACAACCAGAACTACAGAACTATGAGAAACCCTGTTTCGAAAACAAACAAACAAAATTAAATAAACAATTGTTATTATTACCTTTTTTTTAAGTGGTTTAGGCTAGCCTCAAATTGCTATGTAGCGGAGGATGACCTTAAATTTCTGATCCTCCTGCCTCTCCTGTGTGCTAGGTATGTGTTGCCACAACCTGACTCCTTTCTCCTTCCATGTAAAAGCTAACTTATTGTTCACACCCTTGCTTGCAGGGAGGGAAGGATGTGTTGAGCTCCCCATCCACACACATCTTACGGAGACGAAAGAGAGAGTGGGTGATGCCACCAATATCAGTCCCCGAGAATGGCAAGGGTCCTTTCCCTCAGAGGCTAAATCAGGTATGACCCGGCAACTCTCAGGTCTGCAGGATTTATCGTCCAAAGGCCTAAGAACAAGGCTTCATGCTGCTGGGTGGGGCCCCAGAAGGCTCCTGGCCACCTGCCTGTCCCTCCGTCAACTGTCATTTTCCTTCGTATCCAGCTCAAATCTAATAAGGACAGAGGCACCAAGATTTTCTACAGCATCACAGGGCCTGGAGCAGACAGTCCCCCTGAGGGAGTCTTCACCATAGAGAAGGAGACAGGCTGGCTGCTGTTGAATATGCCACTAGACAGAGAGAAGATTGTCAAGTATGAGGTAATTAGCCTTTAGTATAACTAAACGTATCTAACCCAGTATAGATACGTTTTCTGAGGCAGGCTCGGGGCCTGGGAAGGTGGAACACCAGCTGACCCTAGACCTCTGTGCCCACAGCTTTTTGGCCACGCTGTATCAGAGAATGGTGCCTCTGTAGAGGAGCCCATGAACATATCCATCATCGTGACGGACCAGAATGACAACAAGCCCAAGTTCACTCAAGATGCCTTCAGAGGCAGTGTTCTGGAGGGGGTAATGCCTGGTAAGAAGGTTGGGAAGGAACTGTTCTGGACCAGGGATCAAGTTTGATAAGTCAGCCTGGACCTTCATGGCTATGTAGCAGATCTCCTCATCCTATTCCCCATGCACCTCATGAGTCCTGGTTAAGCCTGTCCTGTAGCAGAGCTCTGGCATTCACATTTGAAACCTTTCACCCTGGGCTCAGCCGGACTTAGGAGCTGCAAAGACTCAGGCTTGAGTCTGGACTTTGTCTCTTTACTGGCTGTGGCTGTGACCGTAGGCATAACCTCTGAGCTTCAATCCAAATGGGAATATCAACCTTGAAATACTACGAAGATTAGAAATAGCACATGCCACTGAGGGTGTGGCTCAGGGGTGGGCCACATGCTGCGTGTATGATAGGCCCTGGGCACCAGCATCACACAAGGGGGTGCATTATATGTGTATTCCTCCATACTGTGGAGTACCCAGCTGGAAGTTCTGCAACCAGGACTTGAGTGGGGGGGGGGATTAGAATATGATTTGCAGAAACAAAAATAGGTTGCCGTCCCTAGGGAAGAGATGAATAGAAGATGAGGGTGGAATAGATTCAATTCGTATTCCTAAGCTCAGCTTCAGGAGCTGGGAGGCAGAAGGTGTCCTCGTCTTGTTTGGAGTGATCTGGAGTGCTCACTACTTGGCTTTTTCGCTGAGTTTCAGAAATGAGTTCTCCAGAGACTGCCAAACACAGAAATTCCCACCATTAAAATATTGATTTTTTTTTAATTTGTTTTAAATTTTTAGAGACAAGATCTCCCCATGTAGCCCAGGCTAACATCAAACTTGTGACCCTCTTGCCTTAGCCTCCTGAGTACAAGCCTGCACCAATGCTGATAAAACAAATGTTGGTCATTATATAGCTCTGGCTAGTCTGGAACTCACCGTGTAGATCAGGCTGGCCTTGGACTCACAGAAAATCACATAGCCCTTCCGTGACTGAGATTACAGGTGTGCACCACTGTGCCTAGCTCTTTTTTAAGTCTTTTCTTTTATTGCGTTGTGAGTTTGTTCATTTGAAATCTGGTCTAACTGTGTAGCCTTGGTTGGTCTAGAACTTACTATGTAGACCAGGCTAGCTTGAACAGTCTTAACAAGATGAAAATTTTGCTTTTTCCTTTGCTTATACTCACAAAGTTTAGAGGCAGTTGATCAGGTGCCAATGGGGCTTCAGTTAAAGGGCAAAGATCCTGTCTTGTTATTCTACTGTTTCAACCTCTGTTCCCACAGTTAGCTCTCCTGGCTACTAGAGCCATTGCATTTAATGGTGTGTGTGTGTGTGTGTGTGTGTGTGAACAACAACATTGTTTGTTTAAGACAGGTCTCCCTACTTGTTAGTCAAAGACAGGCTTTAACTTAAGAAACAGCCCTCCTGTTTCAGCCTCCCAAGATTGGGATTACAGGCTTGAGCCACCAGCTAGAGGTACATTCTTTTTTTTTAAAAAATTAACTTCTCCAAATTTGTATGTATCCTGTTATCAGAAGTCACTGTCATGGTCACCCCATGCTGGAAGAACGGGAGATAGTGTTTGTCCCCAGGGTCTCTGACCAGCCTAAACTGAGGATCCACTTTCTGGGAAAGAAAGATAGGATGGGTGGCAAGTGGGCTCTGGGAAGCAGGCTGCCACCCAGCAGGGGAGAGAAAGAGACTCTTCCGGTGTGCGGGATAGAACTTCCCAGGGTAGGCGAGGCTGGCTCTGAGCTAAAAGGGAAAGGTGCTCAGTGGTCCCCTCTCCCCGGCAGGCACCTCTGTGATGCAGGTGACAGCCACAGATGAGGACGATGCCGTCAGTACTTACAACGGGGTGGTGGCTTACTCCATCCATAGCCAAGAGCCGAAGGAGCCACACGACCTCATGTTCACCATCCACAAAAGCACCGGGACCATTAGCGTCATCTCCAGTGGCCTGGACCGAGAGGCAAGTGGTTTTCTGGAAGGTACTACCTGCCAAGACCTGACACAGAGTGGAAGCTCCTACGGCTGCCCCAGGGTCAAGGCAGGGGCGGTTGAGTCCCAGGTCACCTGACTTGGCTTGGCTGCTGCTGCATTTGCTTCTGCTGTCCCACAGCTCCTTTGGGCTAGTGGCCTGCTGCCCAGCCTGCTGGCTAGATCCCCTGGGGGTGAGGAGGCAGCTGTAAGATGCAAGCTTTGGAGCTTTTCTCATTTCCTGTCCAAATGGCTCATTTAGCTTCCTTGCTGCCTGGATTTGTCCCCTGTGCACCACAAAGCAGATCTAGCTCCGTGGATATTGGAATTACCTTCTGTTTCCTAATTAATATCTTTGCCTAGAGCCTTGCTCCAAGTTCCTGTGTGGAGCAGCTGAGGGTTGGACAGTGCCTGGGTTTCCCCAGGGTAGCCCAGGAGGGCTGCTGGGCTATCTACTGCTCCCCCCACCCCTGCCCCCGCCCACGGTTATACATAATTGTCCATTCCCTGGACGTGGGTAAGGGGTGAGTGAGCCAAGGAACTGAGAAACAGTGAGGGGAGGGGCCGCTGCCCCCAGCTCCACACCCCAAGGCAGTTTCTCGTTACCCAGGTGGGTGGCCTCTCACATCTGACTTCCAGTGAGCTCTCTGCTCCTTTCTCCCCAGAAAGTCCCCGAGTACAGACTGACCATCCAGGCCACAGACATGGATGGAGAGGGCTCTACCACAGCGGCAGAGGCCATAGTGCAGATCCTCGACGCCAACGATAACGCTCCAGAGTTTGAGCCACAGAAGGTAATGCCCCTTCCTGCGTGTGTGCGTGCGTGCGTGCATGTGTCATCACGTAAAGGTCTGAGGTTGGCTGCTTCTCTGAAACCAACCCATGCTTCTGCCAACCAAGTCCCAGTTCTGTCACTTGCTGGCTGTATAACCTTAAGTAAACTGCCTAGCCTCTCTGTGCCCAGTTTCTTAATCTCTGAAATGGAGATAATGTAAATACTGAATACACTGTTCTGAAATGTTGGCAAAATGATCTGTGTACAGTTCTTTCCAGTCTTCAGGTGATTACAGGGACTTGGTGTGGAAATGGACCCGCCCATAAGTACTTATGTAGCTCCTGAGACAGAAAACTCAATGCCAGGACTGGAGAGTGGGCAAGAAGCCAGACGGCCTGAGTTTCATCCCCAGGACGCACATGGTGGAAGGAGAGAACTGACCTTGAGTTTGACATAACAAACTTACCCCCACGGCACCGGCACCCACCCACATCCCACGGCACCCGCACCAACAACCCACCCCATACATAAATGCAGTACAAAAATTAAAAAGAAAAAATCTCAAATCAGTTAAGGCGACCTGCACCCCCTGCTTGTGTTTACAGATCTAGCCTTGGAATGATGTCTAGACCTCCTTAAAACTTAGCCCTTAGGGACATTGCTCGACTGTGAGGTGTTTACTGTGCAAGCCTGGGACCTGAGTACAAAGCCAGGCTGGTGGCCCACACTCAACTCCATTGTTGGGGAGGCGGGAAAGGGATTCCTGGGGCTCTCTGGTTTGTGTTAGGAAACATGGTAGACAGCTCCTGAGGGACAGTACCTGAAGGTGGCCTCTCACATGCCTGTAATTACAATGTTTAATGGGTAAAGACAGGGGGATAAAGAATTCAGGGTCATCTTCCACTCCATGTCAAATTCAGGTCCAACCTGGGCTACATGAGACTATCTTAAAAAAAAACCAAAAACTGAAACTGAAACTTTAAAAAAAGAACCAAATACGATTCCTCTGTCTGTCTGTTACCTGCCCCCAAACTTCCTGGCCAGTGCCCCCAGCCCAATGAGGCACCTGTCCTTGAGGCCATCTTTCTTGGAGCCTCTGCTCTATGCCAGGTGGGTAGCTGTGCACAGCTGGGGTTTGTGCACCCAGACTAGGGTGATCTCAAGCTTCAGGCCCCCCTCCTCCGGAACGTGTGACCTTGTCCCCAGAGCTGTGCTGCTGGTGGGGGATTGTCTCTCCATCCCTGTGTGTGTCCTGGAAATCTTTATGGGTCAATGGTCCAGACATGGCCATGGGGCTTCGAAGCAGTGACAGAGGCTTCCCGCTGCTGCTGCTGCTGGAGTGTGGCTGCCGGCCTGCTGGGAAGGGTAGCTCCTCCCTCTGCTCTGATCTCGATGCGTCCTGCCCTCTCTCCCCACAGTACGAGGCTCGGGTGCCTGAGAACGCAGTGGGCCATGAGGTACAGAGGCTGACAGTGACTGATCTGGATGCCCCCAACTCTTCAGCATGGCGTGCCACCTATTGCATTGTGGGAGGTGACAGTGGGGACCATTTCACCATCGCCACTCACCCAGAGACCAACCAAGGCATCCTGACAACCAAGAAGGTAGGTCTGTTTGGGCCTCTAGGACAAAGGGATCCTCCTGCCTCAGGCCACTTCCCTGGGCCACTCACTGGGGACCGCTCCTGGTACGGGGACCGCTCCTGGTACGGGACCGCCCCTGGTACGGGACCGCCCCTGGTACGGGGACCGCCCCTGGTACGGGACCGCCCCTGGTACGGGGACCGCCCCTGGTACGGGACTGCTCCTGGTACGGGGACGGCCCCTGGTACGGGGACCGCCCCTGGTACGGGACTGCTCCTGGTGCAGGCCCCTTGCTCTTGTGCTGAGAATCCCTTATTTGGGCTTTTGAAACGGCTCACTAAGGATTTTGGTTTTTTGCAGGGCCTGCGGCTTGGGTTAGTATCGAGGTGCTGGAGATCAGGCTCAGGTCCTTTTTCTTTTTATCAGGATACAGAGCACGATTGGGTCCAAAAGTATTTGGGAGCAGGGCATGGTGGTCACACCTATGATCCCACACTCGTGGGATCAAGAGGATCAGGAGTTCAGGTTCATTCTCAGCTACGTCTGAAACCATCCTGAGCTAAAACAAAACAAAACAAAACAAAACAACCCTAAGTGAATAAATGCTTGAATGAAATCGATCCTTTGAGAGACAAGCTCATGGACATAATGTCACAAGTCTGAGATCCCAGCATTTTAGACACTTGCTCACTCAAGGTTAGCGTGGCTTACCATGTGAGTTCGAGGCCAACCTGAGCTGTACAGTGAGACTAGTTCAACAAGAAAAAATAGTAACAATAATTGACGGTTCAAAAATATGGGCCTGGGGGCTGGAGAGATGGCTCAGCAGTTAAGAGCACTGACTGCTCTTCCGAAGGTCCTGAGTTCAAATCCCAGCAACTACATGGTGGCTCACAATCATCTGTAATGAGATCTGGACCCCCTCTTCTGGGGTGTCTGAAGACAGCTACAGTGTACTTACATATAATAAATAAATCTTTAAAAAACAAAACAAAAGAAAACATGGGCCTGTTTAAAAGGTCTTTGGTTTAATCCCAGGTTTCAGCACCAAAAATCAATGAGGACCTGATTTGGGCATTGTGACATACTTTCTTACTAGCATCAGAAGGCAGAGGCGGGAAGATTGAATGAGTTTGAGGCCAGCTTGATTCATACATACATACATACATATATACATACATGCATACATACATACATATATACATACATACATCAAGACCTTATCTTAAAGAAAACAGAAAAAGGGCCTGCCCTGTCTTTGCTTTCTTTGTCTTTCTAGTTCACAGTAAAGAATGACTTAGTGTGAGTAGTTCTTAAAACTATCTCAGCCAGGTGCAGTAGCATTTAGGAGGCAGAGGAGGATCTCTGAGTTCAAGGTCAGCCTGATCTACAAAGTGAGTTGTGGGACAGCCAGGGCTGTTATACAGAGAAACCCTGACTCAAGAAGAGAGAGAGAGAGAGAGAGCGAGAGAGAGAGATTTATTATAGAAGGAAAGGTTTCTAAGTATTTTGACATGTGAGCTGCGTTTGAGCACAGCTACACCAGAAAGCACCGTGAAATGGTCAGATGCTTGCATTTACTTTAGAGTATTCCAAGGGCAGTGGATCCCGAGTGTTAGCCCGGTGACACGCGCATTATCTCTACTGGTATTCAGAACCGTGGATAAACAACTGAAACCGGCCTGAGCAAATTTAATCACAAGGCCCTTTCAGAAGTTGCCTTCCTTGAGAACTCAGCCTGTATTAAAACCACACCAAAGCTTGGTTTATATATTAAACATGTTCTCGGTTCTAATTACAAACAGCTTTTTCACTCCATTGACCATGGAAGCATCAGTATCACAAGGGATACAGAGGGGGTCCTTTGTCTACAGCATTGGTGCAATACAGCATCCTACGAGGAGGCACCCTAGTCACAGTTAACATGGGCTGTCAAACCTCTCCTAGGGAATGTCACCACCCCATTGAGTACTAATCTGCTAAGCCTCAGTAAGCCTTTGGGACAGGCTGAGAGACCCCAGTAAATGTTCTGTTAGGAAACGGGATTTGTTGGGAGGTAGGGAGTGGGAGGAGGAGGCTGCCAGAGCCTTGATTCCCTTTACTGTGATTCTCTGATGCCCACCAACCACCTCACCAAATGCTGCCTCAGATTCTTCTTCTCTCCAAGGGTTTGGATTTTGAGGCTCAGAACCAACACACCCTGTACATAGAAGTGACCAACGAGGCTCCCTTTGCTGTGAAGCTCCCAACTGCCACGGCTACTGTGGTAGTCCACGTGGAAGACGTCAATGAGGCCCCCGTGTTTGTTCCACCTTCCAAAGTCATTGAGGCCCAGGAAGGCATCTCTATTGGGGAACTGGTCTGCGTCTATACCGCACAGGACCCAGACAAGGAGGAACAGAAAATCAGGTACCTGGGGCCTGGGCACCAGGTCAGCCAAATACATAGGTACATGTGGGAGACTTGTTCATTTGTCATCAAGTTTGTTCCACACTGTTACCACCATTTTTGCACGAAACCCTTCCTTCCTGCCATACTCAGTTGGTCTGAGGAGGCTCTAGATGATAACAGAATTCTACGGATGCTATCTATGACTCTTCTCAACCTTCTTTCCAGCTACACCATCTTGAGAGACCCAGCCAACTGGCTTGCTGTGGACACACACAGTGGTCAGATAACTGCTGCAGGCATCTTAGATCGTGAGGATGAGCAGTTTGTGAAAAACAACGTCTACGAAGTCATGGTTTTGGCCACAGACAATGGTGAGAACTTTCGCCCAGCCCTTCCACAGGCATGCCTTTGGTACCCAGGCATATGACGGCATATTCCCTCCTTAGCAGGCAATGGTGGTAGGGAGAAATGACAAACCAGTCTGGATTTAAAGGCCTGACTGTTAGGATCCTAATTTTCTAAATCCCAAGAGATGGGCAAGATGCTGAGGACTCCCTTTTCAACCCATTTTTACTTCACTCAACTCGGAATTGGCCTGTCAGTTTTTACTGATGATTGATTGACAAGGACTGCTGGGAATACCACAAGTGCCTAGTGGTATTGTACCATAACCAGGGGAGATTATACTGTTCTGCCATATGTTTGACATTTAGTGAACCAATGCTTTGAGGCAGGTTTATCTGAAGCTTCTGGTTTCCTGAAGCTGATCAGTTGAAGACTGTACTAACTTGAGGTAGCCAGTAGGTTTTACTCTGTGATTGATTATAATGGCTGTCTGAATGTAGTATTGTAACTGCACTGTGATTTGTTAGTAATATCTGCTCTGGTCACAGATTAGAATGAGGGTATGATTGCCATGTATTTGCCATTACCAGTTTGATCTACAGTGTAGCATGCAGGGACTTAAGAAGGGGAAAGCTGGGTGGTAACCTGGAGCCACTTGGAGGCTGATTGAGAAGGTCTTAGGGGAACTTAACATTGGTTCATTCGCTAAGGAAGAGCAGATGCTAAAAAGAGATCATATATGTAATTGTAAACAGGAAACCCTCCTACCACCGGTACTGGGACCCTGCTGCTAACACTTACTGACATCAACGACCATGGCCCAATCCCTGAACCCCGTCAGATCATCATCTGTAACCAAGGCACTGTGCCTCAAGTGCTGAACATCACAGACAAGGATCTGTCCCCAAACTCCTCCCCTTTCCAGGCCCAACTAACACATGATTCGGATATCTACTGGAAGGCAGAAGTCAGCGAAAAAGGTAACTCTGGTGGAAGCATGGGGGCTGTCATTTCATCTGGGTGGGTGTCACCCCCCACAATAGGACCCATACATTCCTGTTCTAGCATCTACGGGTCACAGATTTGTGGTCTCAGAAATGACCACCAGGTGTTCCTCCTTAGAACTATATGTCTTTGAAATTCCTCAGGAGCCCTAAACAAATAAACAGGGCTAGGCATGAATGCACTTAATCCCAGCACTCAAGAAACAAACAAATAAAAAAAAAAACCAAAATAAAAGAAGCAGATTTTTGTGGGTTCGAAGCCATCCTGATCTACTAGTGAGATTTAGGGCTATGTAATGAGACCCTGTCTCAAAAGAACAAGGAAATAGCAACATCCACAATTAAAACACAAATAAAACAGAGAGATCCAGGGCTGGAGAGATTTCTCAGTGGTTAATAGCACTGGCTGACCTTCCAGAAGACCTGGGTTCAATTCTCAGCACCCACAGGGTGGCCACAACCACCTGCAACTCCAGTTCCAGGGGATTAGATGTTCTCTCTGGTCTCCACAGCACTAGGTACACACGTGGTGCACAGACATACATACATGCAGCAATACACGTTGCTCTAGTAGAAGGGCCAGATTCAATTCCTAGCACCCACAGGGCAGCTCACAACCATTTGTAACTCCTGTGTCAAAGGATCTGACATCTTTTTTGACAACCATGGGGCACCAGGCACACACATTGTGCACATATGTACATTCAGGCAAAACACTCACATGCATACAATAAAATAAATATTTAAAGGTAAGCAACCAAGTTATTAGCTACTTCTTAGAATAATGTATTTTCTTCCTTCCTTCCTTCCTTCCTTCCTTCCTTCCTTTCTTTCTTTCTTTCTTTCTTCTTGGTTTTTCAAGACAGGGTCTTTCTGTGTAGCTTTGGCTGTCCTGAAACTCACTCTGGACATCAGACAGACCTAGAACTCATAGATCCATCTGCCTTTGCCTTCCAGGTTCTAGGATCAAAGGTGTGTGCCACCACTGCCAGGCTTGTAATGTATTCTTTTGAGGCAAAGAATAGTCTAGCAGCTGATGATACCAAGAATATTGGTCAAATATCACATGGCTTCCAGAGCCTCACATTTTACTAATACTGTCATTACTTTCTTGTTTGTTTGTTTTTAATAAAATGATAGCCAAACATGATAGCTCACACCTGTGATCCCAGCACTCAGAAGACCAAGGGAAGTAAATTGCCACCAACCAGTTAGGGTTAGGGTTAGAGTTTGAAACGAACTCAGACTATAGAGTAGAACTCTGTCTTGTAAAAGATAATTAATTTAAAAATAATGAACTGGGGCTGGAGCGATAACCCAGTGGTTAAGAGCAGCCACGGCAGCTCACAGCCATCAGTAACCACAGTTCCAGATGATCTTACACCACATTCTTCTGGCATCCAGGAGCACCAGGCACACACATAGCACACAGACATGCAAACCTACATGCAGGCAAAATACCCATACCTGCAGAGAAAATACCCATACATACACACACACAGAGAGAGAGAGAGAGAGAGAGAAAGGGGGTTGTGAATTAAATTTTGTGGGCTAGCAAAGATTCTCAGTAGATTCAAGTACAGCACAGCTTGATGGAACGTAAGTTTGACTCCCAGAACCCAGAGGTGGAAGGAGAAAACTGATTCCCAAAACACTCCTGATCCTCACATGTGCATCATAGCACACACATGCCCACACACACACACACACACACACACACACACACACACACACGAATGTACACGCACACACACCAGCAACAAAAATAAGATGATATTTTTGAAAAAGAAAAGATACGAAAGAAAGAGTTAATGTTGGTAACCCGATAATCTTCACAACAGCAATGTTTGCTTTGCCAGAGTTTTAGAGATCTTCTGTTTGTTTTGCTTGTCTGTTTTGGGGATTGAACCCAGGGCCTCATGGATGCTGAGCAGGTACTCCATCACAATGCTGCACTTAGACTAAACCTGCCTTTTGTTCTTTGGGTGCTGAGGCTGTTCTCAAAGTCTTACAATCTTGTATTCAGTGCTCAACCTATATGACACCCCTAAGCTAACAAATGTATTTGTCTCTCCAGGAGACACCGTGGCCTTGTCCCTGAAGAAGTTCCTGAAGCAGGACATATACGACTTGCACCTTTCTTTGTCTGACCATGGCAACAAGGAACAGCTAACCTTGATCAGGGCCATTGTGTGTGACTGCCATGGCCAAGTGTTGAATGACTGCCCCAGACCCTGGAAGGGGGGCTTCATCCTCTCCATCCTGGGTGCTGTCCTGGTTTTGCTAAGTGAGTACCACATGCCTCCGAAGAGACCCGATTGTTCTCAGAACTTCTAAGAGGACACCCAATATTATTCTTTCTTTCTCTTTTTTCTCTCCATTTCTTTCTTTTTTAGTTTTATGGCTATGGGTGTTTTTGCCTGCATGTGTATGTGCACTGAGTGTGTGCCTGTGCAAGCCATAACGGGGTCAGATCACCTGGAACTGCAGTTGCAGATGTCTCTGAACTGCCATACAGATGCTGGGACTCTGAGCTGTCATTCTCTGCCTGAGCAGCCAGTGCTCTTAACCACTGAGCTATCCGTCTCCTCCCCTAACTCATCTGTTTCTTGAACTCTAAATTCTAAGAGTATCATTTAGTCAGTTGATGTTTCTAGAACTTTCGGTATATGCCAGGCAGTGGCTCTGGGCAGTCCAGGAATTTGTAAGAAAGAGAGACTCCCAGTTCCAGGCCCTCTTGTTACTCCAGCCAGCTGTCCCTTGCTGACTGTCCCTTGCGGTATACACCTGATTTTTAACAGAGTTTTTTTTTTTTGGTTTTTTTTTTTGGTTTTCGAGACAGGGTTTCTCTGTGTAGCCCTGGCTGTCCTGGAACTCACTTTGTAGACCAGGCTGGCCTCGAACTCAGAAATCCACCTGCCTCTGCCTCCCAAGTGCTGGGATTAAAGGCGTGCGCCACCACCGCCCGGCCAACACCTGATTTTTAAAAAACAGGCAGTTTCCCAGGTCTGCAATCCTGCAGACCTGCAGATCCAGAAACTTAGGCATAAGACCTAGTCACCTGTGTTTTAACAAACCCTCAACGGCTTCTAAGACGCGACACCATGTAAGAATCACTAGGCCAGTAGGCAGAAGTGTTTAGTTAAAAACAGATTTCTTTCAGGACATTCGCAGGAAAGTGGATACAACTGGAAATCATTATGCTAAGTGAAGTAAGCCAGAAAGACATTGCCACCCGCTTTCTCTCACATGTGGTACCCAGACTTAGAATTCTATATGTAAATATATTTATGTATGCGCATGTATGTGTGTGTTTACATACATGAGTGTTTGCAGGTCATGAAACTAGAATAGAGTTACAAGGGGAGGAAGTAGAAAAGAGGTAATGAATTTCATGTAATTGCACAAAATTACAAAAGGAGCACTGTGTGGGGGAAGAAAGGCCAACATAAGTGGGCGGTGGGGCCCAGAACGAAGGAGAATAAAGCACAGTGTGTGTATGAAGATGACTTGATAAAACCCCTTACTCTGTGTGCTATCTTAACAATAAAAATAGTCAATTAAATAAATAAGTAATAGCCGACCCTGGTGGCCCCCACCTTTAATCTCTGCACTCTGGAGGCAGAAGCAGGGCAAGCTTTGAGTTTGAGGCCAGTCTGGTCCCCAAAGTGAGAGTTCCAAGACAGACAAGATTGTAACACAGAGAGACCTTGACTCAAAAAAATCTAAAAATAATAAAATAATAACAACAAATAAGTAAGTAAACATATCTTACAGCTGGATGTGGAGCACACACCTGTAAACCTAGCACTCAGGAGCAGAGACAGGAGCATTGCCACCAGTTAAGGCTGGATTGAGCTACGTAGTGAGATCCTGCCTCCGAAATAACAATAACAGTAATAGCAATAAATTATTAATTATTATGATTATTATTATTTGAGCTGGATACAGTGGTGTATACCTGTATTCCCACCACTAAGGAGAATGAGGCATCACAGATTTCATGTCCATCCAGACTACAAAGTGAAACCTTGTCTCAGAAAGCACATGCATACACAAAGATTTCTTTGCTGAAAAGATAGAATCTATCACGGCTACCTTTCTGGCTCTTTGGCTAGCGCTTCATGTGCTCATAGCAGCCAGCTGTGGGGATGGGACAGGGATGAGCCTTAACTATGCAGCACACTATTCCCCAGTCAGCGCGTAGGCACCGGGAGGTGAGGAGAGGGGCCAGCGGTGCAGCACAGAACAAAACAGGCATTGGCTGCCCTGGGAGGATGGCCTCAGCAGCACAGAGAGCTGACAGCAAGCAGATTAGCGGGCAGCTGAGTGCTGCCAGAGAAAGAAAGCCAGAAGAGAGACAGGGTAGGAGGTCTGCAGCTTTAACTAGGACAAACAGAGCAGGCCTCAATGAAGGAGGTATTAAGGAAATAGAGATTCAAATGAGGGAAGGAGAGCAACCATGCACATCTCCAGAACAGCACATGCCCGGGGGCAGGACTGCACTCAGTGTGTGGAGACTGCAGTGACTGTGCTTGGGAGAGTAAGAAATGGTGTCAGAGGGTTGATGGGTATATGACCTTGTTGTGGATTTTGTAGACTGCTGGGAAAACTCTGGGTTCCTGGGAAGTCTCTAGAAGATCTATAGCCTGGGAGTGCTGTAAGATAGATTTTATGATATTCCTCCTGAAAAGCCCATGCAGGGCTAGGGTGGAGGCAGGGGACTGTTGGAGACTGTTGCCGTGGGATACAGGTGAAAGGATGGTAGGTGACCATACAGAGTTGGGAGACTGGTTCGAAGGGAGGAACTGGTAGCGATTCCAAGCATTTGGGGCCGAGCAAGTAGAAAAACAGAATTTCAGAGCTGGCCCCGGAAGCCTCCTGCACCTCAGTGCCCAGAATCCTCAGCACTGTTCAGTCAGTACCCTGATGTTCCTTCCCAGGAATCATGAGCCAGAGAAGGAAGGACTCTATTCACTGGGTTACAAACTCCATCAGAGTCCCTGGTGCTGCTTTTTGGTCTGTTAGACTGTTGGATGTTTTGCTAGTTGTTTGGTTTTATTTTCTGTCACTGTGATAAAATATCCTGACAAATGCTGGATGGTTGAGGCATGCACCTTTAATCACAGTACTCAGGAGGCAGGGGCAAGTAGATTTCTAACTTCAAGTTTATCCTGGAGTGAGTTCCAGGACAGCTAGGTCTACACAGAGAAACTCTGTCTCAACAACAACAAACCTGCCAAAAGCAGCTTAAAGGAGAAAAGTTTGTTTTCACTCCAGGTCTCAGTCCAGAAGTAGTTAGTCATATCTGTAATCGAGATCCAGCGACACATCCCTTTAATCCCAGTACTCTAGAAGCAGAGGCAGGCGGATCTCTCTAAGTTTGAGGCCAGCTTAGTCTACATAACAAGCTTTTGGCCAGCCAGAGATGCATAGTGAGACTCTTGTCTCAAAAAAGGGATGAAGGGGGCTGGAAAGATGGCGTAGCAGTTATGGGTGCTAGTTGCTCTCCCAGATGACCTAAATTCAATTCCTCGCACCCATACGGTGGCTCATAACTATCTGTAACTCCAGTTCCCAGGGATCTGACACCCTCTTCTGCCTCTGTGGACATCAGACATGTACATGATACACAGAAGTTTAAGCACCTGTATACATGGAATAAAAATAAAGGAACAGAGACTGGATAGATGCTTATGTTCACTTTCTTCACTCACAGTTTAAGATCCCTTTGCCTAAGGAATGGTGCTGCCCACAGTGGGCAGGTCTTTCCATTTCAAGATAATCCCCCCACAGGCAAACCTAATCTTGATAATCCTTCCTTGAGATTCTCTTCCCAGGTCATTTTAGATTATGTTAAGTTGACAATTAAAACTAACCATCATGCTACTGGTCATCACTTCTTAGAAATTATTAAGGACAAGCAAGATATCCTAAGAGAGCCTACTCCCTACATCACCCAGATACTCAGACTAAGTTGAAATGAACCACGAATCTCTACTTTAAGAGAACTGAGCCAGGCGGTGGTGACGCACGCCTTTAATCCCAGCACTTGGGAGGCAGAGGCAGGAGGATTTCTGAGTTCGAGGCCAGCCTGGTCTACAGAGTGAGTTCCAGGACAGCCAAGGCTACACAGAGAAACCCTGTCTCGAAAAACCAAAAAAAAAAAAAAAGAGAACTGGACCTTAGCCAGGTAGTGGTGGCATACACCTTTAATCCCAGCACTCAGAAGGCAAAGGCAGGCAGATCTCTGTGAGTTTGAGGCTAACCTGGTCTACAGAGCTAGTTCCGGGACAGCACAAAGAAACCATGTTTCAGGAAAAAGAGAGAACTGGGTCTTGACAGTATAAACCCCCGAGACTTCACAAGAATTTGTGAGTATTGCTACTTGATTACACAGTCACCTGGAAATGCAGAAGATAGCCTGTTGCCTTGGTTGAACAAAACTTCCTTTATTGAGTATCAAGCCATGTAAGAAAAACTTAGATTTTAGTAAAAGAGTACTTGCTTAACAGACATAAACCCCTGGGCTCTATCCCCATAACCACATAAAAATTGGGTATGGCCAAGGCAGAGATGGCACACACCTTTAATCCCAGCACTTAGAAGGCAGAGGCAGGTGGATTTCTGAGTTCGAGGCCAGTCTGGTCTATAGAGTGAGTTCCAGGACAGGCTACACAGAAAAACCTTGTCTCGAAAAACAAAAAAACCGGGCATGGTGGCAAAATACTTGCAGTTCCAGTTCTTGGGAAACAGAGGCAGGAGAATAAGTTCAGGTCGTCTTTGGTTACATCATGAGTTCAAGTCTAGTGGATGCTATACCACCCAGTCTAAAAAAAAGAAAATAAATAAAAAGGAAATAAGTTTGAACTATGATGGGGACTTAGGGGAAGAGGATAAGGAAATACAGTTTCCTTTCGCCAGTTTGTTGAGGGAAGAGATAAGCCCAGCCAGGCCAAATGGAGAAGTGAGTAGGCAGATGCACGTAAGCCTTGGGCCGTGACAAATCGAGCTTCCCTTTCATCTTCCCCCAGACTGCGGAGGGAAAGAGAAGAAAAGTCACTGTCTTACTTAGGGTTTTACTGCTGTGAGCAGACATCATGACCAAGGCAAGTCTTATAAAGAACAACATTTAATTGGGGCTGGCTTATAGGTTCAGAGGTTCAGTCCATTATCATCAAGGCCGGAGCAGGGCAGCATCCAGGCAGGCATGGTGCAGGAAGAGCTGAGAGTTCTACATCTTCACCTGGAGGCTGCTAGCAGAATACTGACTTCCAGGCAGCTAGGACTAGGATATTGAAGCCCACACCCACAGTGACACATCTACTCCAACAAGGCCACACCTCCAAATAGTGCCACTCCCTGGGCCAAACATATACAAACCATCACAGTCACATCTGGTCCATACCTGTGTGTGCATCTTGAGAAGCCATGACCTCCCAAAGAAAGCTTGTCTTATCTAGACAGTAGTTCTGTTGATCACAACCATCAGAAACAATAATAACAACAACCACCACCCCAAACAGTAACTGTCTCAGCAGGGAATGTGAGAGGCTACCCCATGACAGCTGGGGATAACAGCCTGGCCTTGGCTGGCCGGTTCTTCCCAGGCAAATGCTTTGCCAGTCTTTTCAACTGTGTAACTGGAAGACAGTCCTTCCCTTAAAATTCCAATTTAGCATTTGCAACTACCTCAGTTACTCCAGTGCATCAACATTAAATTATTTTACCTTTAAGTCCGTAGCTATCCTAGAGGACATCAAATGACTGAGAGTCTCATGGGAGGTAACAATGACTAGTGGGGGCATCTGTCCCCTTAATACCATCAGCATGGAAAGTCTGATGTAGTAAATGCTATAGGGTGGGATTGGAGCCATGCTGCTTCCAAGAGGAGGAGACATTAAGCAGAGACCTAAAGGTAAAGCTATGGATGTGCATAAAAAATAGAGACTGGAAGGCTCTAAATCTAAACGAAGCTGGATATGGTAGTGTGTTCCTGTGATCCTAGCATTTGGGAGGTCTTGGGGGCAGGGTGTATTACTCAGGATTCTCTAGAGGAACAGAACTTATCGAATGACTGAATATATATACATAAATGTACATACACATACATAGATATCTACATACAGGATTTATTAGAATGTTCAGCTAGTCCAACCATAGACTGTCTACCAATGGAAGGTTCAAGAATTGAGTTGTTTTTCAGTCCATGAACCTGGATATCTCAACTGATCTTCAGTATACAGCAGAATCCCAAAGAAGTAGGCACTAATGCCAGTGAAGGAATGGACTTGCCAACCAGAGAGAAAGAGCAGGAGGAGAGAGCAAGCTTCCTTCTTCCATGTCCTTATATAGGCTGCCAGCAGAAGGTGTGGCCCAGACTAAAGGTGGATCTCCCCACCTCAAAAGATCTGGATTAAAAGTGGGTCTTGCCAGGCGGTGGTGGTGCATGCCTTTAATCCTAGCACTTGGGAGGCAGAGGCAGGCGGATTTCTGAGTTTGAGGCCAGCCTGGTCTACAGAGCGAGTTCCAGGACAGCCAGGGCTACACAGAGGAACCCTGTCTCGAAAAACAAACAAACAAACAAAAAAAAAAAGTGGGTCTTCCCACCTCAAGTGATTTAATTATGACAAAATCCCTCACAAGTGTACCCAGCTGCTTGGGTTTTAGTTAGTTCCAGATGTAATCAACCAGGAATAGCCATCAAACAGAGAGATCAGGAGTTCAAGACTAGCCTAAACTAGACAGTGAGACTAATCTGGGCTATTTGAGACCCTCTCTGAAAAATCCATAAATGAATGAATGCCCTATGCTCTGAGGGTCTGGGGGCCTGGCTGGCCTCATGGTTGGGGGAGTGCTTACATTTCTCCATTCTTTTCAGCCCTTCTGCTGGCACTCCTCCTGCTGGTGAGAAAGAAGAGGAAGGTCAAAGAGCCCCTTCTGCTCCCAGAGGATGACACTCGTGACAATGTCTTCTATTATGGAGAAGAGGGTGGTGGCGAAGAGGACCAGGTGGGTCACTGGAGGGATTAGAAGGTAGAGGTAGTGCCCCCAAGGCCCAAGATGGGAATGGTTGGGTTGCCCAGCAACCTCTGTTAATTTTGTTGACCAGCCCTGGCTGACCTCCTGCAGAGCTTCAGAGGGCTAAGATGGGACTGGTGAGAACAGGGCACATCCTAACCTAGTGCTCCATTTGTTCTCATTAAGGACTATGATATCACCCAACTCCACCGGGGACTAGAGGCCAGGCCTGAGGTGGTTCTCCGCAACGACGTAGCACCAACCTTCATCCCTACCCCCATGTACCGTCCCCGGCCTGCCAACCCAGACGAAATCGGCAACTTCATCATCGAGGTGAGGCATGCTTTACCAAGAACAGCCCCGAGTCAGGCATGGGAGAACAAACACAGGCTTTCTGTACTGACTGAGTTTGAATCCTGGCTCTGCCCTCCAACTATGTGATCTCTGCATACTTGAGTATCTGTGCGTTTCTCTTTCCTTCTTCATAAACTCCAAATTTCATCATTTACATCATTTATTTAAAGAGTTACTAGGAAACTCCCTTCCTCCCTCTCCCCCCACCCCATGTCTCTGTGTGTGTGTGTGTGTGTGTGTGTGTGTGTTGGTTTTTGTAACTTGTTTATTTTTAAATTATTTTATTTGTGTGTATGGGCTTTTTGCCTACATTCATGTTTGAAAACAGCATGCGTACTGTGCCCTCAGAGGCCATAAGACGATGTTGGATTCCCAGGGACTGGTGATGCAGACTGTCATGAGCCTCCAAGTGGGTGCTGGTGCTTGAAACCCTGTCCTCTGGAAAAGTAACCAGTGCTCTTAGCTGCTGAGGCATTGACCGAGTTTCTGTGTAGCCTTGGATATGCTATACCAGGGCTTTCTGTGTAGACCAGGTTGACCTCAAACTCACAAGAGACTCTCCTGCCTCAGTCTTCCAGTTCTTCAATTAAAGGCTTATGATACCATTCCTGGCCTCTTGGGTTATTATTATTATTATTATTATTATTATTATTATTATTATTATTATATGTTTTTATGTTTTATTTATGTATTTAGTGTCTATCCATATCTGCTGTGGTACACATGTGAGGGTCAGAGGACAAGTTTTTAAATGTTTATTTTGTTTTCTATTGGTATATGTGGAGTTGGAGAGATGGCTGAACAATTAAGAGTATTTGCTGCTCTTCTAGAGGATTGGGGTTTGAGTCTTAAAAACCCACATGGAGACTGACAGCTCTCTGTTAACTCCAGTTCTGAAGGGGATCCAGTGCCCTCTTCTGGCCTCTCCAGGCGCTGCATACACATGGTGCACAGACATATGCACAAACAAAACACCAATGCACATAAAATAAATAAGCCTTTTAAAAATAGAAATAATTTTTAGGCCAGGCTTAGTGGCACACGCCTTTAATTCCAGCATTCGGAAGGCAGACGCAGGTGGATCCCTGTGAGTTGGAGGCCAGCCTGGTCCTCAGAGTGAGTTCTAGAACAGCCAAGGCTACACAGAGAAATTGTGTCTTGAACCCCTCCAAATAATAATAATAATAATAATAATAATAATAATAATAACAATAACAATACTTATCGTTGTTGTTGTTGTTGTTATTATTGTTGTTATTATTAAAAGTTCAGTGTAGTAGTACATGCCTTTAGTCCCAGAATTTAGTAGGCAGAAGCAGGCAGATCTCTGTGAGTTCAACACCTGCAGTAAGTTCCAGAACAGCCAGGGCTACGTAGGGAGACCTTGTCTCAATAATAATAATAATTATTTTTTTTTAAATAATTACGTGTGTGTGTCTAAGGAGGAAAATGTCCGAGTGGAGGTAGGGGGTGGGTTGGGTGGGTATAGAGGCTCAGCAAGTGTACTGATTTGCCAGAACCCAGGTAGCTGGCAAGGGTCTCCATCCAATCAGTACTGACTGCACTTCTCCATGTCCTAGAACCTGAAGGCGGCCAACACAGACCCTACTGCCCCGCCCTACGACTCCCTGCTGGTGTTTGACTACGAGGGCAGTGGCTCTGATGCTGCCTCCCTGAGCTCCCTCACCTCCTCCGCCTCCGACCTGGACCAGGACTACAACTACCTTAACGAGTGGGGAAGTCGGTTCAAGAAACTGGCGGACATGTACGGTGGCGGTGAGGATGACTAGGCTGACCCTGCCAAGCTGTCCAGATAAGAACTACAGACGGGTCACAGCAGCATCTCAAGGGAGCCCTGCTCCCGCTCCAGCCCGGACTCAGGCTCGCCGGGAAGTGGCCTGCGTAGAGCACTGCATCCGACTGAAGGCTGGACTGTGAGCCTTTCAAACAGAAGGATGGATGTGACTCTGACTTCAACACTGCTCCCCGCTCAGCCATGGCTGAGCCCCTCTCAGAGGGAATGTCTAGAGGTCTCCGCCTGCCACACAGCGCTCAGCTCTGCCCTCACAGGGCCGAACTTGATCCGATGCCCTTGGTGACTTTCCCCACTTGAATGGCTCCCTCTCTTTAGAAAGAGGCCTCTAACTAAGGCCCCTTTTTTCTTTAAATAAGATTTCAGAAAGAGGCTGGGGGTGGGGCAGGGTGCGGACATCAGTGTCCCGTCGGGCCTTCAAGAAGAGAAGCCTACAAGGCGCTGGCCCTGGTACCTTTCTCTTATCTCCAGGCCTTGAGGCCTCACTTTGGGAGGGATCACTGGGTTTTTTTTTTTTACTGAGTATATCTAATTTGTCTCATTTTTTTTCCCTCTGTTGTATGCTCTACATGGATGAAGAGTGACGACAATCATGTAAATGTACTAGAATTTTTTTTATTAAAATTAACTTTTTCCCAGAGGTACTAGGGGAGTGAACTTAAAAAAAGATTTAACCGGGTTTTCATGCCATGCGTTATGTGACGCGTTGGGTTTGGTGGGTTTTAGACTTTTAAATGCCCTCGCTTCCCCCCAACAGCCCCCTTGTAGTAGATATGCTCCGGATTCACTTGCATGCCCTTGCAGGCTCAGCTGATCTCAGGCCAGAAAGGCGGAAATGATGTCATGACGGGCTGGGGGTGGGATACAGACCTGCCCTCCCCCGGCAGCTTCAGAGCTAGGAGAGAACCACAGTTAACTTCCTTCCCTGGAATTGAGTGCCCCAAGCCCATAATTACAGGACTTGGGAGGTGAAATCAGGAGCTTGGAGTCTTTGTGGGGGGGGGGGAGGCTCCTGGGTGGTGTGTGTCTGCAATCCGAGCACTCAGCCAAGGCAGGAGAGCTCAACTTGGAGTCAGTCAGCCCGGGTTACCTGTCAATACTCTTGTCTCAGAAAACAAAAATACTTTCCAGGCCAGCCAGAGCTTTGTGGTGAGACAGTGTCTCAAACAAACAAACGGGTTTTCTGGTTGAATAAATTGATAACCTGCCATCCAGGTGAGGACTACCACTCACTCAGAACTTCACAAGCCAGCCTCTCTTAACTTTGATGACATTTTTTTTTTTTTTGGTTTTTCGAGACAGGGTTTCTCTGTGTAGCCCTGGCTGGCCTGGAACTCACTCTGTAGACCAGGCTGGCCTCGAACTCAGAAATCCTCCTGCCTCTGCCTCCCAAGTGCTGGGATTAAAGGCGTGTGCCACCATCGCCCGGCCTTTGATGACATTTTTAACGTGGCCTCACATCCATCCTCTGAGGAGGTTTTCCTGCATTACAGAGTGACTGACTTCTTTGTGAGGGTTGGGTTTTTTGGGTTTTTTGTTTGTTTGTTTGTTTGTTCATTTTGTTTTAAATGATAAAAAAATCAGGCAAAATGAGAAATTAGAGAGAGTTCACTTAAGAGAGTTGGTTATATTAAATTAGAACGCTCCTGACCATGCTTGGGCAAGAGAGCCTAAGTCAGAATGTCGTCTTCGAAGTGAAGTCCAAAATTAGTCTTTTCTGTTGTTTTATGTATATGGGTAATTTTCCCTGCATGGGTGTCTCTGTACCACATGTGTACCTGGTGCCCCTTTTACCCAAGGATGCAAGAGAAGAGAGTGGTGGAGTGTTGGCTTTCCAGACCTGAGGGTTATAGAGAGTGTTGCAAGTTGCCCTGTAGGTGCTGGAAATTGAACCCAGGTCCTCCTATAGAGAAGCCAGCATTCTTTACCATTTAGCCATCTCTCCCCAGCCCCACAAAATTGTTCTTTTCAGAGTACGTTACGTATGGCCATAGACAAAAATGTCCTTTTCAGTGGGTGAGAAGAATGAATGGGGCTGAAGAAATCGCTGAGGTTACAATGCATGTTTCTTCCCGATGGTGACGCTTGATTTTTGTTTTGTTTCTTTTTGGAGAGATCTTCTCTCTCAACCCTCTGGCATCAAAGATTGTCTTTCCTTAGCTTTTCTTTTTTTTAAGATTTATTTATTATATATAAGTACACTGTAGCTGTCTTCAGATACATCAGAAGAGGGCATCAGATCTCATTACAGATTGTTGCGAGCCACCATGTGGTTGCTGGGATTTAAACTCAGAACCTCTGGAAGAGTAGTCAATGCTCTTAACTGCTGAGCCATCTCTCCAGCCCCACCCCAGCTTCTTAATGCTGAAATTACAGGTTTTAGACCTCACACTTGACTGAGTGGATAATTCTTTTCTAAAATTTATTTTTATGCATATGAATGTCTTGCTTGCACGTATGTATGTACACTGTGTGTGTGTTACACAGAGAGATCATAAAAGAGTATCAGCTCCACTGGAACTGGAGTTGAACAGACTGTGGTGAGCTGCCATGTGAGTGCTGGTGTTATGGGGAGCCCCCCAAAAAAGATCGTTTAGACACAGTCTGTAGCCAACTGAAATTCTTTTTGTCCTGCTGGCCAGACCTACACTTGGGTCCAAGACACTAGTGTAGCCCTGAGGTTTTAGAACAAGGGGCTTTAAAGACAAAACCACATCTGGTCTCTTGCTTGGCAGCTGCAGAGGACTCTTGAGCAAGCTAGGGGGCGGGGGCGGGGGGGGGATGCTTTTGAACAAGCTGGTAGTTTAACAGAAGCTAAGATAAACAGCTGAAACAGGAGGTTTTGTACAAGCAGGTAGTTTAACAAACCAAGATAAGTTAGCTGGGGTATCTTGATCCTTGGGTTTTTAGAGTAGGGTTGGTTGATTTTCCAAGGGAGTCTCCAACAAGGAGCTCAAATTCTAGTCAAACCTGAGATTGCTTCCACACGGAGGGACCTCTGTATTGTCATGTCACTGGGAATTAACCCCAGGTCTTCTGTAGGAATATCAAGTGCTCTTAAACTGCTGGGACTATCGCTCCAGCACCAGGAATGGTTAAATCCTTAAAGCAGCTGTACTTCTAATCCATCCTGGAAGCCCGAGCTGTCACCCAATGAGCATGCTGGGGGTGGAGCCTGAAGTTGAGTTATACAGACCCCAGGTGATTGGGGTGTATGCTTGGGTTTGATATCAAGACCGACAACTAATGCCACCTGATGAAGTGAGAGGGCTCAGCTGTTGAAGGTGCCTGCCACCAGATCTGACAGCCAGCCTGAGTGTGCTCACGGGGCCCCACGTGGGAGATAACTCCCAGGTTGTCCTGGGAGCTCCACGATGCACTGCATCGTGCACACTATATATTAGTGTGCATATGCACACTAATAACGATATAATAACAAACACTTAAGGGAATTTATGTGGGTTTCTCACCTATTCTTGACCTATTTGTACCTCAGACCAAGGCTGTTTCTGCTGCTTCTCTTGAGCCTCTGGTCCCCCTGCTGTTCTTTTTGATAAGCAGGATAGGATGTCCTAGCCAGTCACACCTGCTGCCCCTTATCTTTGACTCCTCTCTCAGAGGCTCAATAAGAAGGGAAATCCTACCAGCAGCTGCACAAAACCAAACAGCCGCTGTTCACCCGGCTTCCCTCCTGGGATTCGTGGAGGGTGTCGGAAGAAATGGCTTTTCACAGCTGAGTCTGGCCTCTGTGCATGAATCTAGTCTCCTTTGACAATGAGGAAACAGTCACCTGAGTGTCTGGGAAGAACGGGCCTTGACTAGGTGGTTAGGGTGCTCTCTTGCTGTGAATGGGCTTCTCATCTGCAAAATGAGACTTTGAACCTGTGGCCATTAGGTTCTAGGGCAAGACACCAGGGGCTGGGTGAGATGGCTTTGAACCTGTGGCCATTAGGTTCTAGAGCAAGACACCAGGGGCTGGTGAGATGGCTCAGCAGGTGAAGGTGCTTGCTGTTCTAGGACCCATTCCCAGACCCACACACACATGAACACACAACTTTAAAAATAAAAATGTAGTTTTTTAAAAAAAAAACAAAAAAATATTTTCAGAGTGTAAGTCCCCATCTATAAGTCTTCCTGATGAGTGATAAATTGCACACATGTGCACACACACAATCACACACACACACACACAACTAATAGTCTGCCGTGCTAACAAGGACTGCCTGGGTATTTGGCTGATCTTTTACATTCTGTAGTTTTGTCAGCTGTGTGTGTCCTCCAATGTTTAGCCCGTGTGTTGTGCTCACGTTTTGTGTCGCATGTTTGCATAAATGCTTGAGGGCCCCTCTGTTGTCTCCATCAAACCCAATTTAGTAGATGTGCCCTCACCACCGCCTGTGAACATAAGTTCTATAGGCTTGTTTTGTTTCAAAGCCAACTGTCCAGGGCATCTACTCTGTCTTCAGAGCCGCCTCCAGGTCAGTTGATGAGAGCTGAGACCATCATTCTGGCTGAGAGCAGGGTTCTCTGCAGTGAGTGAAAGGCCCAACCTAGGATGCTAGTTGGTGCTGAGAAGACATGTCAGGTCTACTCCTCAAATCTGTCCCCAGGCTTCTAAAAGCCCAACAGAAGAGAAAAAGTGAATCTTTAAGGATGCAAGAACCAAAGATCCCAATACTAGTGAAAGTGAGAGTTCAAAGCCAGCCTGGAGCTTCCTGGTGAAACTGTTTCAAATCAACAGCAAAACAAACCCACCCCCACACCCAGCCCCCAAGAGTTTTCCTGTGAGAAAGACTTTAGATTCCCTGAGCCCTGTCTCCTCTGCCCCTCCTCCCACTCTCCTTACAGACACCCCTCACTCCGAATGAGGTCATCTTGTTAGCAGGCCTTTTTACATTGTTGCTGACCTAAGTGATGTTTTGTGGGGGTTTCCCCCTCCATTAGAGTGTAGGTAATTCTGCATGCCCAGTCACTGCATGGCCTGAGATGGGGTTTAAGGCAGGGACTGTTTATGAGGTCAGCTAGGTGACAGGCTACCACTGACAGTTGGGACAGTTCCTCTGGGAAGCCCCACTAGCAGCCCCACCCCATATATGTCTAGTTTGGCTTACTGGGGAACTCCCTGGGTCATTTGCCCACAAAGAAGGCAGAGCCTTCCTTCCCACCTCCAACTTTATTTTTGTTTTGTTTTGTTTGAGACAGGAATTCTCTGTGTAGCCCTGGCTGTCCTGGAATTCACTCTGTAGACCAGGCTAGCCTTAAACTCATAGAGATCTGCTTGCCTCTGCCTCCCAAGTGCTGGCATTAAAGGCATAAGCTGCCACTGCTGGTCTTCCTATCCAGTTTTTCTAAGGAGGCATGGTTCAGAGGCCAAATTCAGATCCTACGCTTCTGGATGAGGCCTTGGGCAGATCGCTTCAGCTCTCTGTGCCTCTTTTTTTCCCCCCTTTTGCAAGTGGGGTGAGTAAACAAGTCTTCATCGGGAAAGTGCTCAGCAGGGTGCCTAGCATGGGAAGGCTGTGTGAGGTGATGTTAGCCCTACTGATGTAGGAGGTTGAGGGGAGTGACAGCGTCCCATACACATCCATATACACAGATCCTCCATAGAAGGTGAACTCCCATGGGAAGAATTCCTGGAAATTCCCAGACTGCTCAGGGACATCCCCTGTGATCAGTTACTGTGGTTATCCCAAAGGAACGTTCCCTTCCCTCCCAGAAGAGGGCACTGTTCTCCCAAACCACAGAGGCTGGTATTTGCAGCCTGGCTTGCCAGGGTGGGGCCACAGGAAGAGAGAGGACATACCACTCGCTGGCTGTGGCATACCTTACATGGAAGTCTGCTTGTGAAGACAGCTCCGCCTGCACAGAACACATGCTTGGTCAATATTTGTTGAGTCAGTGAATAAAAGAGCTCTCTGATGATATAGCTACAGTCCATATTCATTGGGCGGTGTGATGGACCTCGACCTTTACCAAAGAGTTGGTTACACTCTCTCAGCGAGCCTTTTATGGTTTCCTTTTAAAAAGGAAATTGAGAGTCAGAGAGTTGGCTCAGTGGTTAAGAGCAAGTATTGCTCTTGCAGAGGACCCAAGTCCAGTTCCCAGCATGGCGACTCACAAACATTTATAACTCCAGTTCCAGGGGATTCAAAGCCTTCTTCTGACTTACATGGGCACCAACATGCATACAGTGAACAAACATACATGCTGGCAAAACATCTTTACACATAAAATAATAAAAAGAATAAATTTAAAACAAATGCCAAAGAAAGGAACTCGAGAGTTAGGATAAGTGCTGGGTTGGGCGTGGTGGCACACTAGAATGCATACCCATAATCTCAGCACTTAAGAGGAAGACTGGGACAGGGGAATTGAGAGTTCCAGACCAGCCTGATCCACATGGGAAGACACCCAGAGAGAGAGAGAGAGAGAGAGGTTCAGATCTAGTTCTCCTGGCTCCCCAAGGATGGGCCTTTATGTTTTCTTTGAGGCCAGTGTCCCATGTACCCCAGGCTGTTCAAATCTGAACTCACTATGTAGCCTTCAACCTCTGCTCTCCTGTCTCTGCCTCCCAAATGCTAACCTAACAGGAATATACCACCACGCCTCATTCATGAAGTGCCGTAACTGAACCTAAAGCTTCCTGAGTGGCAAGTGAGCTTTCTACCAACTGAGCTATCTCCATCCACACAGCCCTCTTTTTATCTTCAGATTCAAACTTCTGCCAGGCATAATGGTAAATGCACTTCATCCCAGCATCCAGGAGGCAGAGACAGGCAGATCTCTCTGAGTTCTAGACCAGCCTGGGCTACATAGTCAGTTCCAGGACAGTCAGAACTACATAGAGAGACTCTGTCTCAAAACAAAACAAAACAAAACAACAACAAAAACCAAAACCCAAAACCCAAAACCAACCAAACCAACCAAAAAACAAACAAAAACAAGGTTGATGGCTACTGAAGCGCAACATCTCCTGGTCTACACTCACAGTAGAACACTTGCCTAATATGCACAAGGTTACACCCCACCCTGCCAGAGGCTACAGCTGGAGCCAAAGTTCAGGCACGTGGGACAAAATAGCCTCCAGATGTTACTCTGGTCCTGCACAAAGGCAGGACTGCCCACATGACCGTGAGTCTATTTCCTATATCAGTCCTTCCAGACACTTCTGAGGCCCCTTTGAATGTAGTGGGCATAATCCCAGGGCCTTTGTAGTCATTTACTACCTAACAACTACTTATTGATCGAAGTTATTCTATGCCAGGTACCATTGTTGGTCATGTAGAAATTCAGTGAGCAGCTAAAAATCCAAACTCTGACATGTCAGGGCCTCTGGCTAAAAAAAGGTGTAGAGAGTCTTGGTGCAGTGGCATAGATCTCTAATCCTGGTGCTTGGGTGATGGGAGGAGCAGGATCGAGTGTTTGAGGCCAGCCTTGCCTGTATACTATATAGAGAGTATGTGGCCAGCCTGGGCTGCATGAGAACCTGTCTCATAAAAGCTAAATGTGTAGGGCTTATTAAGGAAGGAGACAAAGAGCTGGGGTAGGGCAAAGAGGAAAGGGACTGGAGTGAGGACTCAGTTCTCAGTCAGAGAAGGCCTTGCTGAGAGGTGTCTGAGCACAGACTTAGGGAGTGAGCTCACAAGTGTGTGTCTCAGTAAGAGGAACACTAAAGTGAAAGCTATATGCAGAAGGGCCTGGCAGGGCTCGGCAGGCATGCCAGTATATCTGGAGCGGAAGAGCCAGAGTGGGATGGAGGGCGCCCAGTGCTGGGCATCTCTCTTCGGGTCTGGGCTAGGTGCTGAGTGAAGGACCAGGCCCAACCCTGGAGTCCCTGGAAAAAGTCGTGACTCAGCTCTGCTGTGGAGCCAGCAAAACCTGATTCTTTCACTAAGCCATCCCCAGTCACCAACACGGAGGCCAGGGCCTGCCTGGGCCCGTGTCAGCTGCAAACCGGGCAGACAGGAACTGCAAGATTCTTCTCTCAAGGCCCCAGGGCAGCCTGGGAGCTGGTCAGAAAGCAAAGTCCTGGTTTGAAATAAAGACCTTGTGGTGGCAGGGGTGTGTGTGTGTGTGTGTGTGTGTGTGTGTGTGTGTGTTACAGCCTGACTCCTCCTAAATGGCCCAAGGGAACCCTATGGGATGGTATTTGAGGAACACTCAGTATCAGGGTCTGGTGTGACACAAGGCTAAGGTTTCATAAGAGGTACCTGCTGTTATTATTGCTGTTATCTGTTCTTAGGCCCTCCCCAATCTCAGGTGAGCCAGGAGCCTGCTCATTCTTTCAACATCATCATGTTCTCAGCCCCCAGAAGGCTGCAGGATGGGGTGGGAATCTGAAAAGAAATGGGTGAGTCAAGAATGTTGAAATCTGACCCTGCCATTCCTGTCCCCGCTGCTCTCTTAGTAAGCCAGGCTCCATGGCTATGAGGACGGGCAGGCAGAAAAGGCTCCTGTGTTATCCTGATTGCCACAGCACTCCTGGAAGACAGTGCTGACTCATAGAGCGTACTTGAAGTTCAAGACTGAAACACCTACCATCACAGGACAGGGTTAGGGTTCCCTCCCTCCAAGTCAAACCTACTTGGCTCAGGGCCTCTACACTTGCCTTCTGCCTGGCAAGCCAGCCCCTTCTTCCTCAGGCACCGCCCAACGTCAGCTTCTCAGGGATGCCATTTTTGGATAACCCTCTAAAGAGCTTTTCTTTCTTTTTATTTTGTGTATGTACGTGTTTGTGTGTATGTACTTGTGTCTGCTGGGGATGTGGGCCAGAGGTTGATTGATGTTGGGTTTCTCCAACTGTCCTCTAGCTAATTGTCATCATTATTATTACTCTGTGTGTGTGTGTGTGTGTGTGTATGCGCATGTGTGTGGTTTTTGAGACACAGTTTCTCTGTGTAGTCCTGGCTGTCCTAGAACTCACTATGTAGACTTTGCTGGTCTCAAACATAGAGATCCACCTGCCTCTGCATCCCAGGGCTGGGATTAAAGGTAAGCACCGCTATCACCTGGCCACTATCTTTTTTTTTTTTTTTTTTGAGACAGGGTCTCATTTTGTAACCCTGATTTACCTGAAACTGGCTATATAGACCAGGCTAGCCTTAGCTCACAGAGACTGCCTGCCTCTTCTTCCCAAGTGCTGGAATTACAGATATGTGCCAACACATCTGTGTGCTGGTTAGTTTTTATTTGTTTGTTTTCTAACTTAACATAAGCTCCATCAGATAGGCCAGGAGGCAGTTCTGTGCGGCATTTTTTTCTCCTTTTTTTTCCTTAATTTTTTTAAAGATTTATTTTATTATTTATGTGTGTGAGTGTTTCGCCTGCATATATGCATGTGCACCATGAAGGTCAGAAGAGGGTGTCAGATCCCCTGGAACTGGTGTTGCAGACAGTTGTAAGCTGCCACGTGGATGCCTGATCATCTGCAATAGCAACTTCCTTTCTTTCTTTCTGTCTGTCTGTCTTTCTGTCTTTCCTTCCTTCCTCCTTCCTTCCTTCCTTCCTTCCTTCCTTCCTTCCTTCCTCTGTATCCTTTCTTTTTCTTAGACAGGGTTTCTATGTGTAGACCAGGCTGGCCTCAAACTTAGAGATCCATCTGCCTCTACCTCCCAAGTGCTGGGATTAAAGACATGTTCCTCTATGATAAGCTACCTACATTTTTCTAGATCAATGATTGATGGGGGGGGGCAGTCAACTGTGGGCGGTGCCATTCCTGAGCAGGTGGTTCTAGATTGCACAAGCCATGAGGAGCCAGACAGTGAGTAGCATTTCTCCATGGTCTTTACTTGAGTTCCTGCCTCCAGGTTCCTACTAGAGTTCTTGCCCTGGCTTCTGTTCATGATGAATTCTTACCTTGTAAGTCAAATAACTACCCCCACGTTGCGTTTGGTCATGGTTTTTATTGTAAGGGCCTGAAAATCACTGAAGGAAGACCCCAGACTCAGATAGTATACAAAACCAAAGAGTGTTTATTCTGCAGAAACAGCAAACATGCAGGGGTCAACCATTCTTTGAAATGGTAACTCCAGACAAAGGTACGCAGGCCTTCTTATAGGAAACCCAGAAATCTCTAGAAGGATTAGGCAATCTAAAATTTCATTGGTGGGTGCTAGGGAATCACAGGTGTGGTCTGCATTCCTCTGTCTCAAAGGAACGTTTAATGTGACGAAATAGGGCTGCCCAGCACAGATGGCCCATTCCGAGATAAGATATTTCCCCATTTCTGTGATTATCTCCAGGCTGTTTTTTGGGAGGGACTTTTATGATCTTGTTCGGGATTTTATGGTCTGTCCCTGGAGCTGAGGTCTTGTGGCCTAGTTTCTGGAACTGTTTCTGAGTTTCTGTTCTTGGAGCTGGTGCCTAAGGATCAGGCCTGGCCTTTAAATGGAGACAAACAGGGCTTATTTGCCCTTTTCATTTATCATAGCAATAGAAAGCAAACTAGAACACCCACTTACTTGACTTTTTGAGACAGGGCCTTTCATTGAACCTAAGGCTGATTCTGCTGGTCTGGCTGGCTAGTATGCCCCCAAGGAGCCTTCTGTTTCAGCTCCCCTGTGCTGGGATTTCAGGCACACATTGCTAAGCACTGTACCTGGCTTTTTTTTTTAAGGTTTATTTATTTATTATATGTAAGTACAATGTAGTTGTCTTCAGACACTCCAGAAGAGGCCGTCTGATCTCATTACAGATGGTTGTGAGTCACCATGTGGTTGCTGGCATTTGAACTCAGGACCTTCGGAAGAGTAGTCGGTGCTCTTAACTGCTGAGTCATCTCTCCAGCCATGTACCTGGCATTTTATGATGGTATTTGGATCTGAATTTATGTCCTTAAACTTCATAGCAAAACTCTTACCACTGAGGCATCTCCATCATCATCATCATCATCATTATTGAGCCTCATGTGTCACCCAAACTGGTCTTGAATTCCTGAGTAGTTGAGACTAAAGGTGTGTGTATGTGTGTGTGTGTGTGTATGTATGTATGTATGTATATATACGTGTGTGTGTGTGTGAGTTTTACCACATTGTATCCAGTTTGTCATGATCAGAGTCTACCTGAACAGAAGCTCCCCAAGTTTAGGGACTTTGTCGTTTCTTCATTATAACTTGGAGAGTACTGCCTGCCATGTGTTAGGCACTCAACAAATATTTGCAAAGCCATGTATGGTCATCTATAATGCCATCACTTGGAAGATTGAAGCAGGAGGATTGCCGTGAATTTGGAAACCTTCCTAGGCTACAGTGTGAGATCATGCCTTGAATAATAATAAATATTTGTTAAAACCTGATGTGGCCAGGCAGTGGTGGCACAAGACTTTAATTGCAGCACGAGGAGGCAGGGGCAGGCAGATCTCTGTGAGTTCAAGGCCAGTCTGGTCTACAGAGTGATTTATAGAACAGCCAAGGTTACACAGAGAAACCCTGTCTCACAAAACAAAACAAAACCAAACAAGAACAACAAAAAAAACCTGATTCAGTGGCCTTCCCCAATAATCTGAGCACATGTGAGGTTAGAAGAGGAGGACTGAAAATGCAAGGACACCTAGGTGTGGTGGTGCACACCTTTAGTCCCAGCACTTGGGAGGCAGAGGCAGAGGCGGCAGAGGCAGAGGGGCAGAGGAGGCAGAGGAGGCAGAGGAGGCAGTGGCAGAGGCAGAGGAGGCAGAGGCAGAGAAGGCAGAGGCAGAGGAGGCAGAGGCAGAGGAGGCAGAGGAGGCAGAGGCAGAGGAGGCAGAGGCAGAGAAGGCAGAGGTAGAGGAGGCAGAGGCAGAGGAGGCAGAGGCAGAGGAGGCAGAGGCAGAGGAGGCAGAGGCAGGGGAGGCAGAGGCAGAGGAGGCAGAGGCAGGGGAGGCAGAGGCAGAGGAGGCAGAGGCAGAGGAGGCAGAGGCAGGAGGCAGAGGAGGCAGAGGCAGAGGCAGAGGCCGAGGAGGCAGAGGAGGCAGAGGCAGAGGCAGAGGCAGTGGAGGCAGAGGAGGCAGAGGCAGAGGAGGCAGAGGCCGAGGCAGAGGAGGCAGAGGCAGAGGAGGCAGAGGCCGAGGCAGAGGAGGCAGAGGCAGAGGCAGAGGAGGCAGAGGAGGTAGAGGCAGAGGCAGAGGAGGCAGAGGCAGTGGCAGAGGAGGCAGAGGCAGAGGAGGCAGAGGCAGGGGAGGCAGAGGAGGCAGAGGTAGAGGAGGCAGAGGCAGAGGCAGAGGAGGCAGAGGCAGAGGCCGAGGCAGAGGAGGCAGAGGCAGAGGCAGAGGAGGCAGAGGCCGAGGCAGAGGAGGCAGAGGCAGAGGCAGAGGAGGCAGAGGAGGCAGAGGCAGAGGCAGAAGCCGAGGAGGCAGAGGCAGAGGAGGCAGAGGCAGTGGCAGAGGAGGCAGAGGCAGAGGAGGCAGAGGCAGAGGAGGCAGAGGCAGAGGAGGCAGAGGCAGAGGCAGTGGAGGCAGAGGAGGCAGAGGCAGTGGAGGCAGAGGAGGCAGAGGCAGAGGAGGCAGAGGAGGCAGAGGAGGCAGAGGCAGAGGCAGTGGAGGCAGAGGAGGCAGAGGCAGTGGAGGCAGAGGAGGCAGAGGCAGAGGCAGTGGAGGCAGAGGCGGAGGCAGAGGCAGAGGAGGCAGAGGCAGAGGAGGCAGAGGCCGAGGCAGAGGAGGCAGAGGCAGAGGAGGCAGAGGCAGAGGCAGAGGAGGTAGAGGCAGAGGAGGCAGAGGCAGAGGCCGAGGCAGAGGAGGCAGAGGCCGAGGCAGAGGAGGCAGAGGCCGAGGCAGAGGAGGCAGAGGCCGAGGCAGAGGAGGCAGAGGTCGAGGCAGAGGAGGCCGAGGCAGAGGAGGCAGAGGCAGAGGAGGCAGAGACAGAGGCAGAGGAGGCAGAGGCAGAGGAGGCAGAGACAGAGGCAGAGGCAGAGGAGGCAGAGACAGAGACAGAGGCAGAGGAGGCAGAGGCAGAGGAGGCAGAGACAGAGGCAGAGGCAGAGGAGGCAGAGGAGGCAGAGACAGAGACAGAGGCAGAGGAGGCAGAGGCAGAGGAGGCAGAGACAGAGGCAGAGGCAGAGGAGGCAGAGGCAGAGGAGGCAGAGGCAGGGGAGGCAGAGGCAGAGGAGGCAGAGGCAGAGGAGGCAGAGGAGGCAGAGGCAGAGGAGGCACAGGAGGCAGAGGCAGAGGAGGCAGAGGCAGAGGCAGAGGACGCAGAGGCAGAGGAGGCAGAGGAGGCAGAGGCAGAGGCATCTCTGTGAGTTTGAGGCCAGCCTACGTACATAGTGAGTTCCAGGATATGTAGCTATGGCTAACTAGAGAGACTCTGTATGGAAAAAGAAAAAAAGAAAATGCCAGGACACCGGGGGCTAGCTCTAAGCAAATGATAGACAGAAATGTTGAATAAAGAGCTTCACAACTTTCCAAAGTCAGTTTCTTTATTGGAGATGAGAAAATCAAAAGACCTCAGGAGGTAAGTCACACAGAAAGGAGCCTCAGAGCTAAAGGAATCTAGGGACACCACACAGGACATCTCAATTAATCCTGATAGCAACACTCAGTGTAGTTAAAATGATCCCATTTCCCAGAGAAGCACCCTGAGGACAGAGCACAATGAGGCAGAAAGGTGGTTCTGTCCTGATGAACCGGCATATCCTAGCATGAGGCTTTGAGCCAACAGTGGGATGTGAACCTGTGGGATGTGAGAAGACTTAAATGACATGTGTGGTAGTGTGTACTGAGAAGTTTGGCTTCTTTAAAAACAAAACAAAACAAAACAAACCCAGTTGTGTGACTATGTTGTTTTAATCCCAAGTGTAGGGTAAGAGGCTGCTTCGGAGCAGGTGACTATGATTTGTCTCATGCACTAGCAGGGATGTTATCTTTGCCAGCTGCAGAGAGTTGAATTCTGGGGACTCTGGAGAGGGTATAAATAGCAGTCCTGAGAGGGCCTGAGGTTCTGCTGCTGCTGGTCCCAGCTTCTGTCTTTGCTGTTGTGTTTGCTGGACTACTGTCTTACTGTTGCTGGATTGCTGGATATTCTGATGAAGATTGGACTTGCCCCTAGGAACCTGAGGCCCCTAATCAACAGGGAGTAGTCTAAAGAGGTCTGTGCCCCCTTTCCCCTCTAACCTTCCTTCTCTCCTACCTGTTGTTGGTGAGTTGGAAGGGTGGTAGATATAAGAACCCAATAAAATAGCTAAGAATAAAATAGAGTCTGTGGTGGTGCACACCTCTAATCTCAGCACTTCCTAAAACAGCCAGGGCTAAGAAGATACCCATTCTCAAAAACAAAGCAACAACAAGAACAAACAACAGATGGATGAGCAAGAATATTAAAATATTCAGAGGCACTGGCACTGAATCCCATCAGCAGCGACCCCCTTCCTAAACCTTCTCTCAGTTTTATGTGCACTGAGGAAGAAAGTTCTGCTTTGCACTTAGTGTTTTGTTTGTTTAAAGGGGGAGATAGAGGCTCGGGATTGGGCCCATGGTCTCACATGTATTAGGCAAGTGCTCTATAGAGGAGCCAAGTCACCGCCCTTGCTATCTCATCCTAAAGACTTTTCCAGAGTGTTCGCTTTCTTTGGAAAGAAATTCTTTATATCCAGAAATTAAGAGACAACTCGAGTATCAACTCAAGAGCTCAAGATTGCCTGAGTTTAGAGCAGAGTGGGAGAGAACTGCTAAAGAACTGCTCTAGAAAGGCAGTCAGGTGGAGGGACACAGGCTGGTCATCAAATGCTGAGACAGTGAGACAGGAGCATCGCCCAGTTCAAGGCCTGCCCTGGTGATAGAGTAAGTTCAAGGCTGGTTTGCAGTAATAAGAAACTCCAGTAAGGAAGAAGGAAGCCTTTTGAGTCGACCTTAAAGGATGTATAACAAATAAGAGGCCCAATGTATGGTTAGTGGTTAAGATGGTTCAGTGGTTAAGGGCACTGACCACTCTTCCAGAGATCCTGAGTTCAATTCCCAGCAACCATATGGTGGCTCACAACCATCTGTAATGGGATCCAATGCGCTCTCCTGGTGTGTCTGAAGACAGCTACAGTGTACTCATATAAAATAAATAAATCTTTAAAGAGGCCCAAAGTAAGGAAGGAAAGATGGACTGGGGAGATAGGTCAGCAGTTAAGATCACTTGCTCCTCTTGCAGAGGACCCGGGTTTCCAGGACCCAGTTGCCTGTAATAACTGCTTGTAACTCCCACTCCAGGGCATCCAACACCTTTCTTCTGGCCTTCTTGGTCCTTGCCTACCTTACACACACACACACACACACACACTTGAAAATAAACTAGAGCCCATGAATTTAGAGTCCCATGCCTGCTCAGAATTCTGCAGATATGGGTGGAGGCTCTGCCAAGTGCCTGAGCCGGGCCCTGGAGATGTAGCCTCATGCCTCCCACATGGGGTTCCATCCTGAGGAAGGAAAAGTGATGCCGGGGAGGGAGAGCCCAAGCTGTGCCCAAATGAAGAGCTGGGTAGGAATTTTCCAGGGTCTTAGGAGGACAGCAGTAGCAGTGAGTGATGCTCAGTGGGAACAGGAGTATGATCAAATTGGCGTTGTAGAATTGATTCCTCGGGTCGTCTTTGATGGATATTTACACAGATGCAAGATGACACATGGACAAAGGACGTTCATTCCACCACAGCACTGTCTGGATAAGCAAAAGATGGCCAGTGACCTTTATCCACTAGTGTGGTATGCTTAAATAATGTGCCCCATTTACTGTGGAAGGCTCTGCCATGGAGAATAAAGAAAGGGGAAGCTTGTTGAGTGCTGATGTGGAAAGGTCCAGGAGAACTGGCGGACGGAGGAAGATGGAGATCTGTGCTTAAAAGGCAATGCCTCCAGAGAGAAATGGAGAAGGTAAGACTGTATGAATATCTTTTGTTTTTTAACTTAAATATGCAGAGAAACTCTAAAACAATGTTGTCCAATAGAAGTTTCCACAACGATGGAAACCTGTGCTTACACTAAAAACAAATAGAGCCATGAGCCACTTCCGGCACTGAATACCTGAATTTTTACTTTATTTTATGAATCATCCCCGCCCCAGCTTTTACATACTGGGGAGAAGAAAACCCAGGCTTGATGTGTGGTAGGCAAAGCCTCTACCAATTGACCTAAATCTGTAGTGTGCTCCCTTTCCCATCAAAACAAGACCCTTATTATGTTTAAGACAGGGTCTCACTATGTAGGTCAATCTGGCCTCAAATGTTCCATCCTCCTGCCTCATCTTCCTGGGTGCTTAGTTTATAGACCTGTGTCTCCACCCCAGACTTCATTTCTGTGCTAGTTTACTGTTATAATTAAACACGCTGAACAATAGCAGCTTGAGGAAGGAAAGGGCTGTTTAATTTCCCGTTCATCACTGAGGGAAGTCAGGGCAAGAACTGAACCAAAGCC
Source organism: Tokudaia tokunoshimensis (assembly GCA_036184795.1). NCBI lineage: Eukaryota > Metazoa > Chordata > Mammalia > Rodentia > Muridae > Tokudaia > Tokudaia tokunoshimensis. Next base: position 33,593,075 of record BTHU01000020.1, read on the forward strand.
ATGGAGGAACACTGCTTACTGCCTTGCTCTCTGGCTCACGAACAGCTAGAGGTTGCTGATAGGGGTTGGAGACCCACTTGCCAATGGATGGTGCCACCCACTATGAGCTGAGCCCACCCACATCTATCATCCATCAAGACAATACCCCACAGACAAGGTCTCAGGCTCCCTCTTTCCAAGTGACTTAGGTTGTATGTGTCAAGTTTTTGTTTTTTTTTTTTTCCGAGACAGGGTTTCTCTGTGTAGCCCTGGCTGTCCTGGAACTCACTCTGTAGACCAGGCTGGCCTCGAACTCAGAAATCCACCTGCCTCTGCCTCCCAAGTGCTGGGATTAAAGGCATGCGCCACCACCGCCCGGCTTTGTATGTGTCAAGTTAACAATAAAAACTAACCAGCTCATTTGCTAAGTTAATAACACATGTGCCGAGCTTGAGCCAGGGTGATACAGGCCTATAATCCCAGCATGCAGGATGCAAAGGCAGGAAAATCACGAGTTCCAGATAGATAGGGCTCTCCTGTGTCTATGAGGACAGAGGTTAGAGAGAAGATGGTATGAGAGTGACCAGCTGCTTCAGAGTGCTTTTAAGAGAGGCTCATAGAACCCCTTGCCAACCTGGGTACTGGTGGCTCACTGGTACAGTGGTGTGAATCGCCATTAGGCCCTGGTTCCAGCATTTGCATTTCAGAAAACTCCCACTCAAAACTGGGAGTGTTAATGACCAGAGCCACACAGCAAGGTGACAGGGCAATAAGTTCACAGCTAGAGCCCTAAGCCTTGTGGGAGAGAGGGGTCCCTATGGTTAATCTGAGCTGCTCATTTTGGAACATCCTCCTGCCCATTCATGGAGTCCCTCAGGGCACTGTGAGTGAGGCCATCCTGCTCTCTGCAAGGACCATGTCTTGAATTATGCAGGCTATTATGGGGGCCATTTCATTTAAATTTCAGTTTGCAGGTGGCTAGAGAGGTGGGTTCAATGGTTAAGAGAAGTCACTGCTCTTGCAGAGGACCCAGGGTAGGTTCCCAGCATCCACCTGTGGACTCAATCCAACTGGAACTCCAACTTCAGGGATTGTATTTCCCTCTTTGGGCACCAGGTACACATGTAGTTCATAGACAAACAAGGCGGTAAAACACTCAAAATAAATAAATCTAAAATTTAAAATGTGTGTGTGTGTGTGTGTGTGTGTGTGTGTGTGTGTATTTAAAGTTTGAAAGCTGGGTTTCGTGGCACACGCTTTTAATCCCAACACTCGGGAGGCAGAGGCAGGTGGATCTACAGAGCAAGTTCCAGGACAGCCAGGACTGCATAGGGAAGCCCTGTCTCAAACAAAACAAAACAAAATGTATACACACATGTTCATACATATATTTATAGTTTAAAATGATTGTCAACAGGAAAAACTTTGTAATTTAAATAACTTAATTTTGAAAAAGAACTTTTACATTACAGTCTCTTTTAAGTTGTTTGATCCTGTCTAAAGCAGTTGATCTCAAACTGGTAATCAAGTATCTCCCATTCGCTCTCCTCTCTGTCTGCCCACTCCATTCCTGGAGGAGGGCAGGACCTGACTGGGGTCAAGAGATGAGCTCTTGGACCACCTCGATCCCTGGTTAATGACGGTGACTCTTCACATCAGATTTTTGTCAACTTGGCACAAGTAGGGTTTTCTGGAACCTCAATTGAGAAAATGCCTCCATCAGGTTTGCCTCAGGCAAGCCTGCAGAGACATTTTCTTGATTAATGATTAACATGGGAGAGCCCAACCTTCTCCGGGAGGTGCTGCTTCTGTGCAGGTGATCTTGGGTTGTATAAAAAGCAAACTGAGCCGGGCGGTGGTGGCGGACGCCTTTAATCCCAGCACTTGGGAGGCAGAGGCAGGTGGATTTCTGAGTTCGAGGCCAGCCTGGTCTACAGAGTGAGTTCCAGGACAGCCAAGACTACACAGAGAAACCCTGTCTCGAAAAACCAAAAAAAAAAAAGCAAACTGAGCAAGCCCATTACCAAAGACCCTCCATGGCCTAGGTCCTATAAGCCAAATTAACTCTAGTTGATTTTGGTCATGGGGTCTGTCTTAGGTTTTACTGCTGTGAACAGACACCATGACCAAGGCAAGTCTTATAAAAACATTTAATTGGGGCTGGCTTAGAGGTTCAGAGGTGCAATCTGTTATCATCAAGGCAGGAACATGGCAGCATCTAGGCAGGCATGGTGCAGGCAGAGCTGAGAGTTCTACATCTTCATCTGAAGGCTGCTAGTGGAAGACTGACTTCCAGGCAGCTAGGACCCACAGTGACATACCTACGCAAACAAGGGCACACCTCCTAATAGTGTCACTCCCTGGCCCAAACATATACAAACCATCACAAGGGGCAAGAACAGAAATGGACATTAGCAGAGAACGAGAAGAGAGTCCAGGACACTGGGCATCTGGGATGATGGAGGTGTCACCTTCAGACTGGAGAAGGGCAACCTTGAATCTTGTTCTGTGTTCATGTTTATGTTTTGTTATTGCTCTTTTTTAGGTTATTTATTACAATTATCTATTATAATTGAGTGTTCTGTTCTTTGGATTTTTAATTAATTACATTTATTTATCTTTTGTGTGCATGTGTTGTTGGGGTTTTGTTTTAAAATAGGGTATCACTAAGTAACTTGCTAGAACTTCCCTGGAACTTGCTAGATTTTAAGACCCAGCTGTCTTTTCAAACTCTCAGAGATCTGCTTGCCTCTGCTGGAATTAAAGGTGTGTGCCCTGCTAGTTTTTAGGGTTTTCGTTGTTGTTATATTTAACCTTCAAGTTTTATTTATTATTTCACATGTGTGGATATTTTGGCTGCATGGATGTCTATGAGCCACATATGAGCACTGGCTGTAGAGGTCAAAATAGGGCATTGGGTTATTTGGAACTAGAGTTGTGAGCCGCCGTGTGGTGCTGCGGACCAAACCCAGATCCTCTGGAAGAGCAGCCAGTGCTCTTAACAGTTGAGCATCTCTCCAGCCCTGTCAATCTCTTCAATACTGTGACTATAGGTCCACATCATACACCACTACACCCAGCCCTAACTCCCTTCTGAACATTGCATTTGAGGAGTCTATGGGCCGTGTAAGTGAATATGTGCAGTTGGGTGCTGGATAGAGTTCTGGGCTGCATGGCACCCCAGAGACTCAGAAAGGAAGGATATCGCTGCTAGCTTTCCACAAACTCTGCCCTGCTTCCCACTAGAGATGGGGAAGAAACGTTACCACCAGCCACAGGGGAAGGAAGAGGATGCTAAAGGAGAAGTGGTAATGTACCACATGAAGGAATCTCACCTTTTTTAGTTCATATTTCTCATCTGCTCCCCAAGGTGGTTTCCAGGAAAGAGAAGTAAAAGCTGAGGGGCGGAACCCAAGTCTACAGCACAGACCAACCCCCAAAAAGGGATGCCCTGTGCCAACTGGAGGGTGTCACACAGTGGGAGATGCAGGAATGAGGCTGTCCCATGGTCTGCCCCTGGTGCTGCTGGAACCTGGCAGGGCTCTGCAGTGACAAAGCTTGGGAATGGGAAAACAGGCAGGTGGCGCTGGGACAAGCCCAGTGCTGAGGTGCTGAGGGGATACCTCCCGAGTGCCAAATGCTCTGAGTGGGTCACATACAGCCAGAAAGGTTTAAAGGACAGCTGGAGCTGTGACATCTGAATCCCAAACACCAACAACCATATGTAAACTTTTAGAAAAGATATTAATGATGATAATTGTAGAACCGCCCTGGGCTGAGGAGCCTTCTCTGTGCCAGAAGATCCACAGAATATTTTAGAAAAATCTGATTTCATTCAAATGTCCAGAGTAATGGGAATCTAAGATGCAGATACAGTGACATCCACTGATCTCCAGTTGACAGAGTGGCAGAGAATAGAAATACATGGGTTTGGGCTGGAGAAGTGGCTCAGAGGCTAAGAGCACCGACTGCTTTTCCAGAGGTCCTGAGTTCAATTCCCAGCAACCACATGGTGACTCACAACCTAGTGGGATCCAATGCCCTCTTCTGGTGTGTCTGAGGAGAATGACAGTGTACTCAGTGTACTCATATATAGAAAATAAATAGATAATTTAAAAAAAAAAAGATTGTGGCCGGGCAGTGGTGACGCACGCCTTTAATCCCAGGACTTGGGAGGCAGAGGCAGGCAGATTTCTGAGTTAGAGGCCAGCCTGGTCTACAGAGTGAGTTCCAGGACAGACAGAGAAACACTGTCTCAAAAAACAAACAAACAAACAAGATTGTTACAGGCTTACACTTTACTTTGATAACCTTCCTTGTTTGTTTCCTGAAACTGAGCCCAGGAGCCCAGGCTGACCTTGAATTTACTGTGCATCTGAGGATGACCTTGAATTTTTGTGTCTCCTTTATCAGTCCACTTCCCAACTGCAGAGATTACAGGAGTGTGCTATCACACCCAGCTTGATAAAATCTTTAGATGATTGTCTGTGTCATAGCTTGTTCCCATTAAGGAAAAACAATAGAGTTAAGCCTTTTTAAAAAAGGTGTGTGTGTGTGTGTGTGTGTGTGTGTGTGTGTGTGTGTGTGTGTGCTCGAGCACACATATGGCATATGGTGCATGTGCCTATGTGTGGGTGTGTGCAGAGTCAGAAGAGGGCATAGGATCACTCTGAGCTGGAGGCTCAGCAATGAGGAAATGCTGGGCTCTGAACGCCGGGCCTCTAGACTGAGCAGCCAGCACCCCATACTCCATTGAAGTATTTTTGAAAGATTTGTTTGTTTTTCTGCTGCTTCTTCCTCCTGAAAAATGCCAAAAGGCACATGATACCTGTGCAGCAGGAGGACCCAGAGAACCCAAGTACCCAGGATTAGGAGGCATTGGTGACTTCCTCCGAGGATTGGGCAGTTCTTTTAGGGGCCCGCAGTCATTGGCCATAGGGCTCATGGAGATAAAGCAAAAAAACAGGGAGTGGCCGGGCGGTGGTGGCGCACGCCTTTAATCCCAGCACTTGGGAGGCAGAGGCAGGAGGATTTCTGAGTTCGAGGCCAGCCTGGTCTACAGAGTGAGTTCCAGGCCAGCCAGGGCTACACAGAGAAACCCTATCTCAAAAAACCAAAAAAAAAAAAAAAAAAAAAAAAAAACAGGGAGTGGGCTGGAGAGATGACTCAACGGTTAAGAGCACTGACTGATCTTCTGAAGGTCCTGAGTTCAAATCCAGCAACCACATGGTGGCTCACAACCACCAGTAAAGAGATCTGATGCCCTCTTCTGAGTGTCTGAAGACAGCTACAGTGTACTAAGATATAGTAATAAATAGATCTTTTAAAAAAGAGGAGGAAGAGGAGGAGAAGGAGGAGAAGGAGAAGAAGGATAAGAAGAAGAAAACGAGTGGATCTAAGCTGTGAGAAAAACAAAAACAAACAACATGAAGGGGCTGGAGAGGTGGCTCAGAGGTTAAGAGCACTGACTGCTCTTCCAGAGGTCCTGAGTTCAATTCCCAGCAACCACATGGTGGCTCACAACCACCTGTAATGGGATCTGATGCCCTCTTCTGGTGTGTCAGCAACAGTGTGCTGATAAACATAAAATAAATACAACTTTTTTTTTTTTCGGAGACAGGGTTTCTCTGTGTAGGTCAGGCTGTCCTGGAACTCACTCTGTAGACCAAGCTGGCCTCGAACTCAGAAATCCGCCTGCCTCTGCCTCCCAAGTGCTGGAGGCGTGCACTACTGCCTGGCTTAAATACATCTTTAAAATAAAAAAGCAACATGAAGATCAAGTCCCTCAGGAGATCTACCTGTTCTCCCTGCCTATCAAGGAATCTGAGATTGTTGACTTTTTCCTGGGCACATTCCTAAAGGAAGAGGTTCTAAAGATCTTGCCAGTGCAGATGCAGACTATGGCTGGACAGCAAAGCAGGTTCAAGGCTTTTGTCCCTATTGAGGACTACAATGGTCACATGACTCTTGGTGTGAAGTGCTCCAAGGAGCTCGCCTCTGCCATCTGAGGGGCCACCATCTTGGCCAAGCTTTCCATCATCCCTGTGCCAGACGCTCCTGTGGGAACAAAACTGGTAAGCTCCACACTGTTCCCAGCAAAGTGACAGATCGCTGTGGCTCAGTGTTGGTGAGTCTTGTCCCTGCCCCCCAGAGGCACAGACCTCTCTCTACTTCTTTTTGTTTGTTTGTTTTGCTTTAGCTCCCAGTTCAAGGGAACAGTCTATAATAGTGGGGAAGTCATGGCAAGAGCTTGAGACAGCTCTGGTCACATCTCAGCCACAGTCAGAAAACTGGAGATGAATATAAGTCATTTCACTTTAATAACTGCTCTTGGGCTGGAGAGATGGCTCAGCAGTTTAGAGCACTGGCTGCTCTTCCAGAGGTCCTGAGTTCAATTCCCAGCAACCACACGGTGACTCACAACCATCTGTAATGGGATCTGATGCCCTCTTCTGGTGTGTCTGAAGATAGCAACAGTGTATTCACATACATAAAATAAATAAATCTTTTTTTTTTCTTAACATTCTAATCTTTAATACAGTTCCTCATGTTATGATGATCCCCAACCATAAAATAAATAAATCTGTTTAAAAAAAAGCAACAACAACAAAACTGCTCTTTTCTCCCCTGTAGTCATTCAGCGCCTCTCAACATGGGCTCCCTAGTCACCACCAAGAATATCAGGTTGCATCAGGAGTCTTTATTATCTTAGGGATATTACACATCTCTCTCAGGAGCCATCATTGAATAATATCAGGGCTTGGATTTCAGGCTCTCTGACAGGCACTGCCCCGCCCTTTCTGTGCCCACTTCCTCTGGCTGAGGTCAGACCGTGGACTCCCATAGAGAAGATTGCAGAAGTCTGTGCTCCCCAGAACACACTCCTCCTTCCTCTATGCCAAAACACTCCATCGCATTCCCGAGACCCCTTCAGTGAAGTACAAGTAGCTGTTTAAAGTCCTTTCGTTCCTGAGCTTTGTCCAAAAGTCCCAGCTCCTGCTCACCTGTCCCACTTCCACAGTGGGACACAGCCAGCCACAGAGGACACTCTCCTTCCCCCTTCCTGAACTGTTGGCTTTGCCACAGTGACACCTTCTCAGTGTCCCTACCTCTTGGCTGTCTGTCCTTCCACACCTGCTAATAGTTTTGTTTTTGTGTTTTTTTTTTAGACAGGGATTCACCATAGCCAAGGTTAGCCTGAAACTTGCTAGTTAGCCTAGACTGGCCTCCAACCCAAGACACTCCTGCCCCAGCCTCCTGAGAGCTGGGATTACAGGAGTGAGCCACCAGGCCTGCCTTCTCTCAGTTCTTAAATGTTTGCTCTCTCAAAGCTTTCTTCGCGCCAGGCAGTGGGATTAGTTGCTCCTGAACTGGGGATGCTTCATGCTTCACGCCTTCTAGTCAACCTTAACGAGGTTCTCTCTCTCTCTCTCTCTCTCTCTCTCTCTCTCTCTCTCTCTCTCTCTCTCTCTCTCCCTCCCTCCCCCTCTCTCTCCCCCCTCTCTCCTTCCTTCCTCCAACTTCTTTCTTTCTTTCTTCCTTTCTTTCTTTCTTTCTTTCTTTCTTTCTTTCTTTCTTTCTTTCTTTCTTTCTTTCTTTCTTTCTTTCTGTGTATTTAATTTATTGGAGACAAGATCTCATGGTGTAGCCCTGGCTATCCTGGACCTCACTCTGTAGACCAGGCTGAGATTAAAGGTGTGCACTGCCACATCAGGTGACTTGTTTTTTTAAGTTACATTTATTGTACTATGGTCACAGTGCCACAGTGCAATTGTGAAGGTCAAAGAACACCGCGGGAGTTGTCTCTTTCCTTCCACCGTGTGAGTTCTGGGAAGCTGACTTCAGGGCACCTGCTTGGCAGCAGTCAGGACCCAGAGTCTGCTCGCAGCGCATCTCGGGAGTATCTTTCTGGTGGGTCTCAAGCTGATATCTTATCTGCAGCACTCACCTCAGCCAGAGTGCTGAGCACAGTACTAGGGACTCCTATGATTGCTGAGCTGAAATCTGAGAAGAACCTCTGACTCTCATAGGTAATTTTCCTATAATGGAATCTAATGGCCGCTCTCAGAGCTATTTGGCCTCTGTATTAACCTACAGGTGTCTTGAGACTTGATTCCTGTCTAGATACCTCTTATTCCAGAAAGGCTTCTGGGTTTGTTATTCCTCCACTGACAGGATTTCCATGTACCTGCATCAATACATCTTAGCACCTGTGTCATACTGAGCCACACAGCAGAAAGCACAACAGTGACAGCCAGAGTCCAACTATCGAAGGCCCAGCTATCATTCACACAATGTGAATGTGTGTGCACATGCACACGTTCACACTCCCCAAGCACACACACTAAGATAACAATAAACAACAACAAAAAGTTATTGATAATCTGTATCTACTAAGTGAGGGGAATTGGGGCCAATGGTCAAACAGCCTGGGCAAGTCCTGGACCCCAGATCATCTTCCCCACAAGAGGCAGAGTCCCACAGCAGCCTGCAGAGAGCTGCCCAAGAGCCAAGCCAAACTGTCTATAAAGTGTTCTTGGCAGAGAACATTCTACTAAAGGCTTCCTGTTCTCTGTCCTTGAGAAGCCACCCTATTTCCTGCCACACCACAAGAAGGCCCTGGGAACGGTTAGCATGGCTTTGCAGAATGACTAACCTCAGGGGCTGCTTCAGAAACAAAAGACCTTAAAGGACCAGGCCTGTTGCCAGACCCCTCCCAGAGGATCACTCCTTCCTTGCTGGGGCACTAAACAGAAGGCTCAAAACAGTGACATATGCACAAGTTCTTGTTTTTCAGATTTATTTCTTGCTTATATTTCTATGTTTGAGTTGCTGTGGCTGTGTGGAGGCCAGGAAATAGTGTCAAGCACTGCCCAATGTGGGAGCATTTGAGAACTGAATTTGAGTCTTCTGCAAGAGCACCAGGTGCTCTCAACCACTGGGTCCTCTTCACCATCCCATGCCCACCATTCCTGACTCAGCAACTCTAAGAAATTGATCCTAAAGACTTTCCCATACAACTCTTTAAAGCTCCACAGAACAACCAGGGACAGAGGTGTGTGCCTGGAATCCTAGTTCTTGGAAGGCAGAGGCAGGAGAGTCAGAAATTCAATGTCCTCCTTGGCCAACTAGTGGGTTTGAGGCCAATCTACAATACATGAGATCCTGTCTCAATATAACAGAAAAGGAAAGCCTCATATACACAAAGTATGTGGGCTTTTTTTTAATTTTTAAAAATAACATAGCATATGTGAATAAATGCTGTGGGATTATAGTTCAATGGTCTAGCATTGTCTAATCTGTGCAAAGTCCTGGGTTCAATTCTCAGCACTGAATGTGGTAGTACAGCCCATATCTGTAATTCCTGTACTCTGAAAGATATGGTGAGAGAATGACCCAGGATTAGAGAGTGAGGTACAATGGATCTTCAGTTCAAGGTTTGCCTGGGCTACAAACTGAGACCCTGTCTGAATCCCTACTCCTTCCAGTCCCAAAATAAGTAAAATAAAATGTATTCAGAGGTGTGGTTTAGTCAGTCGAGTACTTCTCAGCATGCATAAAGCCTAGGTTTGACCCCACACACCACAAAAACCAGGCATGTAACCCCAGAATTTGGAAGGTAAAGGCGGGAGGATCGGAAGTTCAAGATCATTTCCGATCACATATTGAGCTTACGTTTGAGGCCAAACTTAGGTACACAAGACTCCGCTTCAAAACAAACCACAACCCCCCCAAAAAAACAAAGCAAAATAAGTAAAAAATAAAAAAACAAAAACAAACAAACCAGGGGCTACCAAGATGCCATAGCTGTAACCTCCTTCCGTGTAAACGTGAGGTCCTGGGTTCATATCCCCAGCACTCACGTTCAAGACAAACCAAAAGCTAAACCAAGACAGAAAACAAAAAGCCAGTCCTCCTACCACATGAGCCTTGGAGACGGAACACAGGCAGAGTCTTAGTCACTCAACAGTCTTGCTGGCCCAAGGAATCTAGACCTAAAAGTAAAGTAAAGACATATGTAACATTAAAAAGTAAAAGCATGGAGTGTGTGTGTGTGTGTGTGTGTGTGTGTGTGTGTGTGTTAAGGCCCAGAACTGAAGAAACCAGGTGTGGTCCCACAGAGCCACATCCCAGAACTCAGGAAGTGAAGAGGAGGAGGATCTGATACTCAGGCTCACGCTTGACTCCATGGAATTAGTGTGAGGCTAGCCTGGGTTATAAGAGACCCTGGAGATGGAACCAAGTTTTTGTGTTTGCTAAGCAAGCACTTTGTCAACTGGGCTACATTCCCAGCCTAAGACCCTATTTTAAATAACTCCTCCACCCCCAAAAATAATAAGCAAGAGGATATATATATATATATATATATATATATATATAGAGAGAGAGAGAGAGAGAGTAAAGCAGGATATAAGAACGTCAAAATTAGAATAAAATAGTACATTGTTCCTTGGCAAGGAAGCAGTATATTAGAGAAATTGTAGAAATTTGGTTTCAATGTGTACACCACCATTTAAAAGCTTTTTTTTTTTTTAAACTGGGGGTCTTGGTTGGAAAGTTTGCATAACACTGGTTTGCGGAAGGTCAGAGAAAGATTGCTCACTGCCTGAGGTCACACAGTCAGCCCAAGTCCAGTAGCCCTGGCTCCCAGAGTAAAGGCCACTCAGTCCTTCATTCATTCAGACAGCTGTTAATGGCAGCCAGTTCCCTGCCTTGTCCCGCCCCCAGGGCTGGGAATGAATTGACAAACCAGATAAACATGCCCCGGTCTTGTTCTTCAGGGTCTCATTTCCCAAGAAAGACAGAAAGCTGCTGATGTGTGTGGTATGAACTAGCCACTGCTTATACACAATGTATTCTGTGCCAGACACTGGTCTGAACATGGACTCATTAGCTGATTCATAGACAACTCTAAATGGGAAGTTCTGTTATTGACATCATGAAGCCATTTCATAATGGGGAAATGGAAGCTCACAGAGCCAATAATTTGCATGTCTGGAGAGCAGCAGGACTGGGACTGGAGCTTGAAGTGCCTGGCTTCAGGGTCTGTGTCCTCAAGCACCACCCAAGGCCCAGTTCTGTCTTTTGAACAGCTGCTTACAGGCTAAGTCACAGGCAGTAGCCAACTCACAAGAAATGAGCTGACATAAACCAGTCTCAATAGTGAAGACTGCAAACTTAGCCCCAGAATTCATTCCAGTCATGCTATGTTGGGCTCTTATCTTCAAAAGAAAAAAAAAAGATTTTATATCTTTAGGTCAGCCTGTGACTAAGTTCTGTCAACTAAAGAGTCTATGGAATGTCTGTGGAAATGTCTACGGAAACTGGTTCCCAAACCATCCCTAGCAGGCACAGGCCCCATGGATAACTAGAAGAGCAGAGACTGGTGAAAATGAGGAATGCTGGCCAGTTCTAGAAAGGTGGAGTTCCCTCAGGGGTCGGAGTTTCTATCCCAAGGTCAGCCCCACCTTGCTACCATTTGAAGCTTCTGCAAAGAAGGTCCTAGAGGGACTGCCTCCTCTGGACTCTTAGGGAGCCTACTAAGGCTTGAGACCACCTTCATTTTCTCTTAGAGGGCCACACTTCTGCCATTTGCCAGCCATTAAGAATGTCTCTGCCACACCATTAAGAACGTCAGCCACTAGGACTTTCTACACAGTTTCATGGAGGTGAGCATACAGAGTGAGCCCTCCAAAACCAGGATCCAAAATAAATCCTCCTTGAATTTGTCCAAGATGACTCCCAGAGTTGTTCAACAACTTGGTCTTACACAATCAAAATCTTCCAGATACCCCTCTGGCCATGTAGGGACTCCTCGGCCAGCCTGGTGTACATGAGATCCTATTTAAAGACAACAACAACAACTTGTTACTGTCTGCTTCCTGACTGCAGAGGCAATAGAACCAGTCTGCTTTTGCTGGTCTTGGCACCATCTTGTTTGTCCCTGCCTGCCACCATAACTTCCACATCATGATGGACTTTATCCTCTCAAAGTAACGTATACTTCTAAGAAATAAAAAGAACTGATATCTGAGCTGGGCTTGGTGGTATATACCCAGCACTTGTGAGGCAGAGACAGGAGGATCCCTGTGAGTTTGAGGCCAGCCTGGTCTACAGAGTGAGTTCCAGGACAGCCAGGATTAAATAGAGAGATCTGGTCTCAAACAAACAAACAAACAAAAAAAAACAACTCCCACCACACCCCTCCCAAAAGAAGATGAAATGGTAGAGCAAACACAGCTAAAATAAAGTTCCACTTAAAAATAATAATAATAATAATACCTCTTGGAACCGGGACTGGGTCATAGCTTCATGGTGGAGCACTCATTTAGCATGTATGAGGTCTAGGTTCCATTCCAGGAATTAACAAACAAAACGATACTCCCTATTGTTTTCTGGGCACAAGGAATCTGCAGACCACTCCTGTGTTCAGTTCCTACCTTCCCCTCTGGTGTCATCTTTTCCTCAGGAGTCCTAGTATCTGAGGTTTTCCCTGAAAGTGGGGATCTTTGGCTTTTCTAAGAAAACTCTGGTTCACTCATGTTTATGATTTTTTTTTTTTAAAGACAGGTTTCCTGTAGCCTAGGTTGTACTCCAACTCCTTGTATAGCTAAGGATGATCTTGAAATCCTGGTTCTTTTTCCTCTTTCTACCAACACCTGGGTTACATTTGTGCACCACAATGCCTGTTTTATGCAGTATGGGACTAGAAACCAAGGCACGTACTCTTTAGAGCTGAACTACCCCGGGGCCGGCTTCATCAGTTCAAATCGATTTCATTTCCGCTGCCAAGTCTTCCCTGGGTCTCCTAGTCACACCATGTGGTTAGTCATTAATCACTCATTTCTACAGCTGATACCAAATCCCAACCGTGAATAAGGCTCTCCTAGTAGCTGACACCTAACCAGAATCATGAATATGGCTCTCTCGGCTGCTCAAATACTTGTGGAATGTTTTCTTATTGGTTAGCAAACAGTGGCTTCCCCTGGTCCATCAAGGCTTCTTCATTTTTCTGCCAACCAAAAGGGGGTGGAGTGGGGCAGCCAGACACAGCAGGTGGCTTGGAGCCCTACCCCACTACCCCACTAACCCAGTACTAATTCCTGGTTCTTTAGTGTCTAGGAGCCCAGCTCTTCCAGTTGTTGAATGTTGGCAAAACCATCCTGCTTACTGCTCTGCTCTTCTGGAGTTTCTTTTCTTTTCTTTTCTTTTCTTTTCTCTTCTCTTCTCTTCTCTTCTCTTCTCTTCTCTTCTCTTCTCTTTTCTCTTTCTTTCTTTCTTTCTTTTTTTTTGAGACAGGGTTTCTCTGTTCTGGAACTCACTCTGTAGACCAGGCTACCTCCCAAGTGCTTAGATTAAAGGTACTACCAACTGGCTTCTTTCCTTTTCTTTCCTTTTTAAAAATAAAGGCACATTTTTAATCCCAGAACTGAGAAAGCAGAAGTAGGTGGATCTTTGAGAGTTCGAGGCTAGTCTGGTCTACATAGCAAGTTTCAGGCCAGTCAGGGCTATATATTGAGACCTTGTCTCAAAAACAAAACAACAAAACCAAAAAAAGTGTGTGTGTGTGTGTGTGTGTGTGTGTGTGTGTGTGTGTGTGTGTGTGTGGTGTGTTTGCCATGTGAGAGCAGGCACTTGTTGAGGCCAGAAGAGGATGTCTGATCCCCTAGAGCTGGAGTCTCAGATGGTTTGAGCTGACTAGTGTGGGTTCTGGGAAGTGACCTTTGCTCTCCCAGAAGTGCAGGAAGCAACTCTTAGCCACTGAGCCATCTCAATGCCCCCTTGCCCTGGATGCTAAGTTCCTAGTTCCCTTGTCTGCTTGCTCCAGCCGACCAAAGCTCCTTGCAGACAGAAACACCCCTTCCTTGTCGGCGCTGCCTCATGCAGGCTGTTGCTCAGTGAATGTTTACTGATGGACGGACTGACTGAACAAAGGATATCATTGAACAATACGGGCCTCTTCCCCTGGAGTCTGGACTCTGGAACCTTCCCAGACTGCCTTGGCCACCTTGTTCTTTGCCCTTATTTTATGGTGTTCGTTTCTCAACCCCAACAGGAAGTCTCTGCCACCTGCTTTAGTCTGCCTCCAACCTGGCCAGTTCCACCCTGCCTCCTATAAAATGTGGAAAAACTAAGTCCCAGCCCTCTACCAACACATGCCTGTTAAGTATGGAAGGTCATTCAGTGCTCACTGAGTCTGGGATGACTTACAGAGGTTTATATGAAATTGTCCAAGTTTTAGCATGGAAAGTCCTTTGCCTTGGGAACCCTTCATCTCTGGCAAATGGGGACAGTTGGTCACCCTAGCACTAAGGATGGGGGGGTGGGAGTGGGTAGGGTAGGTTGGGTCATTCTGTGTATATAATGGAGAGGATATTGCCCCCAAGGATTGTTTTGTTTTTGTTTGTTTGTTTGTTTTCGAGACAGTAGTTTTTCCGTGGCAGCCCAGCTGTCCTGGAACTCACTCTGTAGACCAGGCTGGCCTCGAACTCAGAAATCTGCCTGCCTCTGCCTCCCAAGTGCTGGAATTAAAGGTGTGCGCCACCACTGCCTGGCAGATTTTTTTTTTTTTTACTTTTTTTTTCTAAGTTTTTTTATTCCCCCAGATTTTTTTTTTCTATTCCTGGTATTTAGCACAGTGCCTGGCCCACCATGTCTTACCCCAGTTTGCCTACTACTGGCCATGGAAAATCTTACCACCTCTCAGTTTCCCTAAGAGGAAAGAGAACCGCTGCTTTCCCCTGAAGCTTTCCCTAATACAAGTAGAAGAGTTTGCAATCAGGTACGTGCCTTGGCCTCTCAAGAGCCTGGCTTGCGATTTTTAATCATCATGTTTTATTCAGAACATTTATATTTTGTTCTATAACTGTAATTATTCCTTCTGTGCTTTATCTGGAGATTGAGCCGAATATTGAAAATCAGTTGGCACAGCACCCATAAATTTCACTCAGTTGAGAACTAACTCCAGGCCCCTATGGGAAGAAGTGGCAACCAGAACTCTACACAGCCTCCAATGTCAAGAAATCCAAAGTTATCTGTGCTTGACAGTGCTGCCAATAATCCTAGCTGCTGGGAAGGCTGAGGCAGGAGGATTACCAATTCAAGATCAGCTTGGGCTATGGTGCAAGAACAAGGCCCTGCTGAACATTTTATGAGACTCTATTTCAAAATTATAAGAGAACAGAGATGCCAGGTTGGTAGTGGCATATGCTTTTACTCCCAGCACTTAGGAGGCTGAGATGGTCAGATCCCTGAGTTCAAGGGCAGCTGGTCTACAGAGCAAGTTCCAGCATGGCCAGGGCCACACAGAGAAACCCTGTCTCAACTCTCCTCCACCAAAAAGAAAGAGAAAAGGGCTGGGGAGCTCCAGGGGTGTTTCTCAGTTGGCAGAGTTCTTATGAAGCAAGGACAAAATCTTTTTTTTTTTAAAGATTTATTTATGTATTATATGTGAGTACACTGTAACTAACTGTCTTCAGACACACCAGAAAAGGGTGTTTAAAAAAAAAAAAAAGCAATCTGGGCATGGTAGCACACGTCTGTAATCCTACCATTTAGGAGATTGAGGCAGGAAAATCTGAAGTTCAGGGCCAGCCTCATCTACATGGTGAGTTTTAGACTAGCCTAGGCTACCTGGAATCCTAAATCAAACAAAGCAAAAAGCAGGGTTGTTTGTCACACACACACACACACACACACACACACACACACACACACACAGAGAGAGAGAGAGAGAGAGAGAGAGAGAGAGAGAGAGAGAGAGAGACAGACAGCCCTTCCCTTTGTCAAGGAGCTATTTTCATTGGCTGCCAAACTGCAAGAGAGCTTTCCCTTTGGGAGGGGTTTTCTCTCTCCTCTCTGCTGCAGAGCTCTGGGCCTCAACAGTTACTCCCAGTCTTAATCAGTCATTCTTAGGACTCGAAGACCAAAGCTATTTGTACAATGGGAGAGACCTACCACCGCTTGTCAGGAGGGCTGACTGGCTAGCTCTAGGCTGGAAAGGACCTGCTATCTGTGGACTTGGCCCTGGCCACTGAGCAATGTGCACTGAGGAAGTGATAATAGTTAATGTTTACTTAACATTTCCTGTCCGCCATGCTTTCTTAGGTTACCTCACCTAGGTTTCTTTGTTTGTATTGTTTGTTTTTTTCTTGTGTTTTTGTTTTTGTTTTTCTCTGAGACAGGGACTCTCTCTACACAGCCCTGGCTATCTTAGAATTTACTATTTAGTCGAGGCTGGCCTCAAACTTCGAGAAATCCCCCTGGCTCTAGCTCTGCCTCTTGAGGGCTGAGATTAAAGGCAAGTGACACTAAGCCCAGCTCCTCACCTAATACTCAAGGCTACTCAACCATGTAGGTGCTCTAATTATTTTCCTTGGAAGGATGAAAGAACTGGGAATCCAGTGAGAGGCCTATTTGTTTATTTGTTTTTTGTTTTTTCAGTGCTAGGTTTGAACCCATGACCTTAGCCTTCAAGGAAAGCACAATACCACAGAGAATTTAAATGGCTTGTTTAAAAGCTTGTGACGAGGCAGTGTGTGGTGTGAGGTACATGTCTGTCATCCCAGCATTCAGCAGCCTGAGACTGCTTCACATTCAATCTGTATAGAGCAAGACTCCGTTTCAGAAAAGAGATAGGGTCACCTCTTAGGGAAACTGAGAGGTGGTAAGATTTTCCATGGCCAGTGGTAGGCAAACTGGGGTAAGACATGGTGGGCCAGGCACTGTGCTAAATACCAGGAATAGAAAAAAAAATCTAGAACTAGAAGTTGGCTTTGTCAGGTGTTTCTGTAGGCTTTTACAAGTGCAGGCTCCTAATCAAAAGAGAAGATCCTGCCTTTGTCCCTAAACCTCTGGCCTAACATTCCTGACCTCTCTGGTTATAGGGGTGTAGATTCAAGTCTGACTACTTCCTGCTGAGACCAGAGGTTGAAGGGAGGGGATGTCAGGAGTAGGCAGGGGTGTAGGGACAAGGATGCAGGGGTGTAGGCACAAGGATATAGGGGTGCAGGAGCATTTGGTGAGTGGCCATTCTAGAGACCTTGTGGATGCATTCCTGTGGGAAACAGAAGAGGCAAGGTGCTAGGAAAAAAATAGATTATAACCACATGTCCTATGAATGAGGCTAGGCATGTGTGGTGATTTGAATATGCTTGGCCTAGGGAGTGGCAGAGCGAGGGAACTGGAGGGGTGGCTCTGCAGTAAGAGCACTTACTGCTCTTGCAGGGGATGTGGGTTCAGTTCCCAGCACCCACATGCCTGCTGACCACCTACATGGCACCAGGCACACCATGCACAAATATATATGCAGGCAAAGGACTCAAATATATACAATAAAAATAAACAATCCTTTAAAAACAAAGCAAACAAGGGTGGCCAGGTGTGGTGTCATACACATTTAATCCCAGCACTTGGGAAGCAGAGACAGGTAGATCTCTGGGGGTTGGAGAAATGGCTCAGTGGTTAAGAGCACTGATTGCTCTTCCAGAGGTCCTGAGTTCAAATTGTAGCAACCACATGGTAACTCACTACCATCAGTAATGGGATCCAATGCACTCTTCTGAAGACAGCTACAGTGTGCTAATATAAGAGAGGAGAGGAAGAGGGAGATGGGTAGGGGGAGAGGGAGGGGTAAGGGGAGAGGGAGAGGGAGACGGAGACAGGTTTATCTCTATGGATTGAAGGCCCACATGGTGACCCTATAGTAATTTCCAGGTCACTCTGCTACATAGTAGGCATGGCTAGAGAGATGATTTAACAATTAAGAGCCCTGGCTGTTCTTCCAGAAGACCCAGGTTCAATTTCCAGCATCCACATGGCAATTCTTAATGATAGGTGACTCCAGTTTCAGGGGAATCTGACACCCTCACATAGACATGCAGGCAAAACATCAACACACAATAAATAAATAAATAATTAAAATGAAACAAATGAACACTCCCCACAAACAAAACAAAACACCCAAACCACTAGTAGGCAGCCAGAAGGAGTCTGGAATTCCACACAAGGAGGGCTAGAGCACAGAGACTGACCCGTCCAGCAGGTCTACCAACCCTCACAGTGATGCACTTTCTCCAACAAGGCCATGCCTCCTTCAACAAGGCTACACCTCCTAATAATGCCACTCATTCAAACACATGTATCTATGGAGCCAAACCTAGTCAGACCTGGGCTGACAGGTACCACGTCTGGGTTGGAGACTGTGTACTGGATTAGTCTTGGAGCTGCACCACCCCAGCCTTAAGGCTGCCTCTGTCATGAAACTGTGATCATAAAATGGGAAGAAAGATCTCTGCTCTGTAGGAAAGCTGCAAAAGGAGCGCTATCCCCATTGTCCGGAGGCCCATTCTCCTTTATGGTTACTATCCCAGCCCCCATCATAGTGGAAGCTGCAAAGCAAACAAACAAAAACTCAAGTGGAAACAAGGCCTCCATCTGGACTTCCAACCTTTCCAAGGAGACTAATAACAGTACTTTAGTCTCTTGCCACTTGCCTGCCTCCTTCTCTTGGCTACCCTAGGATTGGAGTTTCAGCCAGGGCAACAGACTGTTTCTTGGTAAATTAAGCAAGGTTTAGAGTCAGCGGTGCAGGCCTGTAACCACAGCTACCCAGAAATCCAAGATAGGAGAATTATAGGTTTAAGACCTGCCTAAGCTACAGAATAAGTTGAAGGCCAGCTTGAGTAACTAAGTGAGACTTGCCTCAAAATAAAAAGGAAAGGGTTAAGGATGTAGCTCAGTTGATACAATGATTGTTTAACATGCGAAAAGCTCTGGGTTCAGTCGCCAGTACCACAGACAGGGCATAAGAGTACACATCTGTAATCTCAGCACAGGGAAGGCAGAGGCAGGAGATTCAGAAGTTCATGATCATCCTCAGTTTCACAGTGAGTTGGAGGCCAGCCTGGGGTACTTGAGACCCTATCTCAAAACAAAACAATAAAATAACAACAATCAAAACATAAAAAATAAGCCAGGCAACGGTGGTGCACACCTTTAATCCCAGCACTCAGGAGGCTGAGGTAGGTGGATGTCTGTGAGTTCAAGGATACCCTTGGTCTTCAGAGTCAGTTCCAGGATAGCCAAGGCTACCAGAAGAAACCCTCTCTCAGAACAAACAAAATAGATAAATAAGTGGCATATATATGTATATATATTTTTAATTAATAAAGGGCTGGAGAAGAGGACTCAGTGCTTAGGAGAACATACTGCTCTTGTGGAGGACCTGAGTTTGGTTCCCAGCACCCACATTGGGTAGCTCATAACACCTGTAACTACAGTACCAGGGGATCCAACACCACACCGTCTTTTGGCCTTTACAGGTGTCTACACACATGTATACATATATGTAAATAAATAGGCCAAGTGTGGTGGTGCATACCTTTAATCCCAGCACTTAAGAGGCAGAGGCAGGCAGATCTGAGTTTGAGGCCAGCCTGATCTACAAGAGTGAGTTCCAGGACAGCCAGGGCTACACAGAGAAACCCTGTCAAACAAACAAACAAACAACAACAAAACATAAAAATAAAATGTTAAAGTGGGTAGAGTGCTTACCTAGCATATCTAAGGCTCTGGGTTCAGCAAGAAGGGAAAAAAAAAATCCTCACCTCAGTCTCAAGAATATGACATGGAGAGGAAGACTCTAGAATGGCAAGCTGGCTTAGTGGGAGCCTGATGACCTGAGTTTAAGCCCCAAAATCCTTATTGAATGACTTCTCCACTAACATAATAAATCGAATTGAGTTGAATTTTTAGTAAAACGGGAGGTTTATTGGGGCAACTGTCTAGAGGGTTCACAGTAGAGGGGGGTTCAGTGAAGTCACCAGGTTAAGTTGGGGCAGGAGCTTCTTAAAGGGGAGTGTGGGGGTGGGAGAGTTGTGACTTGATAGTGAGGTACTAGGGTTATAGCCTTATTTGGTGAGTTTAGAGCCCTGCAGGTGGGTCTTAGGTTCAGTGGTCATGTTGAAATCTAGAACTAGAAGTTGGCTTTGTCAGGTGTTTCTGTAGGCTTTTGCAAGTGCAGGCTCCTAATCAAAAGAGAAGATCCTGCCTTTGTCCCTAAACCTCTGGCCTAACATTCCTGACCTCTCTGGTTATAGGGGTGTAGATTCAAGTCTGACTACTTTCTGCTGAGACCAGAGGTTGAAGGGAGGGGATGTCAGGAGTAGGCAGGGGTGTAGGCACAAGGATATAGGGGTGCAGGAGCATTTGGTGAGTGGCCATTCTAGAGACCTTGTGGATGCATTCCTGTGGGAAACAGAAGAGGCAAGGTGCTAGGAAAAGAATAGATTATAACCACATGTCCTATGAATGAGGCTAGGCATGTGTGGTGATTTGAATATGCTTGGCCTAGGGAGTGGCCTTGTTGGAGTAGGTGTGGCCTTGTTGGAGGAAATGCGTCATTGTGGGGGTAGGCTTTGAGACCCTCCTCCTAACTTTCTGGAAGCCAGACTTCACTTGTTTGCCCTCGGAACAAGATGCAGACCTCTCAGCTCTTCCTGCACCATGCCTTCCTGGATACAACCACGCTTCCTGCCTTGATGATAATAGACTGAACCTCTGAACCTGTAAGGTATACCCAGTTAAATGTTGTCCTTTATAAGAGTTGCTTTGGTCATGGTATCTGTTCACAGCAATGGAAGCCTTAACTAAGACATCATGTGAAGAGCAAAGACTGTCAGAAAGAGTGGAATAGAGATATGCCCTGGTTGTATTGGTGGAGTTCTTCAAACAATTTGTGGAGAGACCTGCTATTAGTTTTCACCAGGCCAGTGTCATTGATTTAGTAATAGTACTCTTCTTTCATAAACATGCAGGTGCCTCCCTTGTCTTCCTTGAGGAGGTCCAATGTTCTCTGTTTCTTTTCTTTCTTTTTTTTTTTTTTTGTGGTTTTTCGAGACAGGGTTTCTCTGTGTAGCCCAGGCTGTCCTGGAACTCACTCTGTAGACCAGGCTGGCCTCGAACTCAGAAATCCTCCTGCCTCTGCCTCCCAAGTGCTGGGATTAAAGGCATGCGCCACCACTGCCCGGCTTGTTCTCTGTTTCTACATGGCTACCTGGGGCCTAGCTGCTTTGAACACAACAGATTTCAAGGAACAGGATGTACATATTAGGGGCAGATGGTAAAGTTGAGTTTGGGGAGAAAAAAAATTCCCCCATGTGTACACTTGAAACTTTTAAGCCCATGGGAGTTCCAAGACCAGGGGAAGAGATCCCACCTTCAGGAACAGGCAGATAGGGAAATAGACTGTTGACTAGCAGTACTTGTCTGGAGTCCATCTGATTTGTGGATTGGAGTACTGGAACCCACATTGTAGAGAAAGCAATAGACTTGCAAACCTTTGTGTCATAGTACAGGCTTGGGAAATGATTTTGGGTTAAAAGCATGAACATCCTTTAGTATAACTACAAACAGGGAAAGGAGCTTCTTTCCTCTATCCAGAAGACTAGATGTGTATAAATTTAGCACAATGAGAAGCATTTTTAAGTCTATACTTAGAAGACAACCAAAGGAAACTTAAAATTTTGCTTGCGGCTATGGTATTAACAGAACTCCATTTATCAATGTCAAGACTATAAGCTTTGAAGTCTTAGTACAACAGTAACATAGGGAGGGGAAGGAATCGGAAGCAGTTTATCCCCCTTGTGTAACTTAAATCACTTATCACCCTTTAAGCTTTTTTTTTTTAATCCTTCAACTTTCATTAACTTGCATTGAGCAACCTTAAAACACCTTCTTAGACCAGAAACCACTTTCTTAGATCTTCACAACTTGATCTTCTGTATCCTCAGACCTTACATTAACTTTATATCTTTTTTCTTTTCTTTTTTTTTTCTTTTTTTTTTTTTTTAGATTTATTTATTTATTACATGTAAGTACACTGTAGCCGTCTTCAGACACTCCAGAAGAGGACATCAGATCTTGTTACGGATGGTTGTGAGCCACCATGTGGTTGCTGGGATTTGAACTCAGGACCTTAGGAAGAGCAGTCCGTGCTCTTAACCATTGAGCCATCTCTCCAGTCCCCTCTTTTTTTTTTAAACAAATGACACTAGTACTTATTTTAATAAGTAAATCACTTCAACTTATGAATTTAAAGATGGGCCTTAATTCAGAGATAACACTGCTCCGTGGGGCTGGTGGCTATCCTGTTGAACACAGTGCAGATGGACAGTTGCCACTAAGTGCTTCCAAGTGCAGAGAGAAGCCTGGGGCTTGATCAGTCCATCCCTCACCTGGAGTCTATCAGGGAATGTTTTTGAAGATGCCTACATGGAGGTGGGGGAAGGTCCTACACTAAAACTTTTTTTTTTTTTTTTTTTTTTTTTTAGCCGGGCGGTGGTGGCTCACGCCTTTAATCCCAGCACTTGGGAGGCAGAGGCAGGAGGATTTCTGAGTTCGAGGCCAGCCTGGTCTACAAAGTGAGTTCCAGGACAGCCAGGGCTACACAGAGAAACCCTGTCTCGAAAAACCAAAAAAAAAAAAACTTTTTTTTAAAAGATTTATTTATTTTTATTTATATGAGTACACTGCAGCTGTCTTCAGACACACCAGAAGAGGACATCGGATCCCATTACAGATGGTTGTGAGCCACCATGTGGTTGCTGAGAATTGAATTCAGGGTCTCTGGAAGAGCAGTCAGTGCTCTTAACCGCTGACCCCTCTCTCCAGTCCCCTACACTAATGAGTCTTAAGTCGGCCTCTTTATGCCTTTGAACTCAGCAAGAAGGTGCAAGGGAAAGCTTAGCCCTACAAAACTAAGTCTGCACGCTGAGGGCATTTTCTGGTTGTCCTGAGTTGGCCTGTGGGCTGGCCAAAGGGCCCAGTTCTGAGGACCCAAAGAGCAGTGCAGAAGGTCTTGCAAGGACCGCAAGGGTGCCATCGTCCTGGAGGGAGAGTCGCCAGAGCCAGGAGGCTACTATAGACCAAGCCAGGGCTGCAAGGCCCCTGTGGCGCGTACAAGACACCAGCCGAATAGCTCTGCATCTTTTTTTCTATCCAGTTATTTACCATGAGATATGGTTGGTTATGGGAACAGTCATGGTAAATCAAGTTTCTTTAGATAAAGGAAAACTCGAAAGTTACTTTGAGACCTGTTTCCTGAGTCTGGTAAGGAGGTAAATTACGCGTAGACTTAGTAGTGGTAGGCTAGGAAGAGTCCTGAGAAGGTAGCTGAAGCCTTGTTTCTGCTGTTAAACTGATCTTCAGACCCAAGATTAAGTTGTTAGGACCTAAGAAAGCGGTTTCCAGTGTGTTAAACCCATCAGAGACCTGAGAAGGGCAGAGACCTGCAGGAAATGCAGACCAAGCAGCTTCTGACTTAAAAATGAGAGGCTTACCAGCTAGTCTCTGTGATCAGTGGGCCATCAGTGTGACTTTTCATGAAACAGGAATTTGGGAAGGCTGTCCTGTCTTTGTCTAGGCAAAGAAAGGCTGTCAGTATTCCAGTGTCCTGCCTACAGATTGGACAGTGTGCCATCTGCAGTTGAGGCAAAGGTAGATTTTTGCCCTGTGGCCAGTTTTGAAGCAAGCTTCAGGTGGAACTTCTTCTGTGCCCATCATCTTTAGAGATTAGGGGAGTTGCTGGGAGCCAATGCCTCTCTATCATGAAAAACTTTTTTTTTTTTTTTGTTTTTTTGAGACAGGGTTTCTCTGTGTAGCTATGGCTGTCCTGGAACTCACTTTGTAGACCAGGCTGGCCTCGAACTCAGAAATCCACCTGCCTCTGCCTCCCAAGTGCTGGGATTAAAGGCATGCGCCACCACTGCCCGGCCATGAAAAACTTTTTATTAAACGTTTTAAATGCCATATTCAGCAGGCTGGAGGGCTAGTACCTACCAAATATATCTGAGTTAAACAGCCTTTGTCTGTTTTTAATTTTCTGCTCTAAACTGTACTAAGACTAGGCCTTCAGGTTCCATTCCTTTTAGGTTTGAGCCTTAAAAATAACAATTTTGAATTTAAGCTCTTTTAGTGTCAAAATAAAACTTTTAATCATAGATACAGCCAAAGAGACTAGCAACTTTATTACACCATTATAAGCCTCTGGAGGTTTTTGTTTGTTTGTTTGTTTATTTGTTGTTTTTTTGGTATGACTTAGTTTATCCAAACAGCTAAAGCTTAAGAAACAGAAAGGCTAGATAAACATCATTATGAGCCTTATTAGACCTTAGGAGTTTATAGATATTTATTTATTTATTTATTTGAGACAGGGTTTCTCTGTGTATCCTGGCTGTCTTGGAACTCACTCTGTAGACCAGGCTGGCCTCAAACTCAGAAATTCACCTGCCCCTGCCTCCCCCTAAGTGCTGGGATTAAAGACGTGTGCCACCACTGCCTGGCTAGATCTTGATAATTAAATATACCTTATTTATCAAATATTTGTTGTTACTTACCTACATTTTTAGCAGCTTGGTGTTCAGCAATTAGCAAAGACTTAAGTAGTTATCTTAAATTAGTTTTCGTTAATTTGATGGACCTCTATAATCTTAAAGTGTATTTTAAATTAGAGTTGAATCACCTATACACTATGTTGTAGTAAATGTAATTTTAGATTTTTATTATCATCATATAAAAATCCATATCCATTTGAAGTATTTTAGACCATGAAGACACAGAGGTGCAGTTTTGGTTACATATGGCGGAAAGAGAGTATTGACTCCCCAAAGTTGTCCTCTGACCTCTGCACAGCACTGTGGTGCTTCAGCACTTATGCTTGCTTCCACATGTGCACACACAATAAAGATCTACATTTTTTGTTTTGTTTTTAAAGACTCTGGAACCAGTAACCCCAAGTTCACCTTGCAGCTAATCCACCCTTTATGTGTCTGACAGTTAATTGTAAATGTCAGCTTGAGTAGAGACTAATAAAATAGATGGGAAAGCATTATCCCTGAGTGGATTCGTGAGGGCGTTTCTGGAAAATATTGGTGGTTGAATCAGTGGGCTGAATAAAGATGGGCCACCAGGGCTGGAGAGATGGTTCACAGTACTGGCTGCTCTTGTAAAGGACTCAGGTTCAATCCCAGCATCCGCATGGTGGCTTGTAACTGGCTGTAACTCCAGTTCCAGGAGATCTGACAGTTTCTGGCCTCCTAGGACAATGCGTGAACACAGTACATAGACATACAAGCAGACAAAACACCCATACACTTAAAATTAAAAATTAAAAAAACAAAAACAAAAACAGAAGACCTACCAAATGTAGTTGGACAGTGATCCAGTCTGATTTTTTTTTTTTGTCAATTTGACACAGCTGGAGTTATCTGGGAAGAGGAACCTGAACAGAAAAAATGGCTCCATCAGATTGCCTGTAAGCAAGACTAGCTTTGCTCAGTTCTTGCCTTCAAGTTCCTGCCATTGAGTCAGCCCTTGATGAGGAATCCTGTAAGTCAAATAAATCTTCTCTTCTCCAAGATGCTTCTGGTCATGGGGTTTTATTATAGCACACTGAGATGGGTAACATCTAATCTGCAGAGGGCTCTCACAAAATAAAGGGTGGAAGACAGGTACACTAGCTCTCATTGGAAGCCAGGATGCTGGGCTGGAGAGATGGCTCAGCAGTTAAGAGCACTGACTACTCTTCTGGAGGTCCTGCGTTCAACTCCTAGCAATCACATGGTGGCTCACAACCGTCTGGGTGTCCTCTTCTGGTGTGTCTGAAGACAGTTACAGTGTACTTATATATGATAAAAATACATCTTTTAAAAAAAAGGAAGCCAGGATGTTCTTCTCTGCCCTTCATGGTCAGAACTCTTTTTAAAATAATTTTTTAAAAAGATTTATTTATTTATTATATGTAAGTACACTGTAGCTATCTTTAGACACTCCAGAAGAGAGAGTCAGATCTTGTTATGGATAGTTGTGAGCCACTGAGTGGTTGCTGGGATCTGAACTCAGGACCTTTGGAAGAGCAGTTGGTGCTCTTAACTGCTGAGCCATCTCACCAGCCCTTAAAATAATTTTTAAAAATTCTTCTCTCATATGTTACATCCTGACCACAGTTTTCACTCCCTCCCCTGGTAATCAGAACTCTTGGTTCTCCTGCTTTGGGACTCCAGGACTTACTTTAGGCTCTCTCTTCCCTCTAGTTTCCCTGGCCTTTGGACGCAAACAGAGCTGTGCTGCCAACTGGGGATGTGCTGTTGATATCCTGTTCTTTGGAGTGATCTAGTCATTTAGAACTCTCTACCTCTCTACGATTGTCTGCTACCAAGTCTGCAATATGGATGGCAAAGACCAAAGACCTACAGCAGACTGCCCTAAATGGAAGCTGTGCTTTCATTAGCTGCTATAATGCAATTACTGGCCTCTAGCACAATGCCTGACACATACTTTGCATTCTGTGGTGTTGTTTTTGTTTGAGACAGGATTTTCCCATGGAGTTCTGGCTGTCCAGAATTTGTTCTGTAGACTAAACTGGTCTTGAACTCAGAGATTCACCTGCTTAGGCTTCCCCAGTGCTACCACCCTGACTGCATTCTGTGTGTATTTAATAAATAAATGGATGAATTTATTACTTGTCCACAGCCCCTACATGAAAACATGGCCATATTTGGCTTATCTCTGTGTCCCCTGTGTTGAGAAGAACACCAGGCACACTGGAATACTTAATAAATGCTTGTTGTCTTACTCAATGAGATAATGGAGCTGAGCTGGAGAATCATCGTCCTTGGGGCTACAAACCACAAGGTGATTAGAACTTGGTAATGGAGGATCAGCTGACATCAGCTGAATCTTAGCTTCTGAGGAGAGAATAGCCGGAGGACTTTTTGCTTTGGGCTATTACGCTATGGGAAGGGCCCAGCTTCTGGAGTGTTGTTTTACTTTGTTTTAATGGTTATTTACTCATGTGTCTGTGCATGTTATAGCACAAGTAGAGGAGTCAGTTTTCTCCTTCTGCCTTGTGGGTTCTAGGGATTGAACTCAGGCTGTTGGATTTGGCAGCAAGAGCCTTTACCTGTTGAGCTCTCACTGAACCCAAACGTATTTTTGCTTAAAAATTTGACTCTGGTTTGGCCCAGTGGTGCATGACTATCTCCAGCACTCCTTAGGAGGAGGCGTGGCAGGAAGTCAAAGAGTAGCCTTGCGAGCTAGATGTTGTGTGTAGCTTTTTGCTACCCTGCCTAAGCTCTGGGAAGGGACCTTGATACCAGTCCCCATCCAGCTTCCCTTGAATCCATGGATAAAAGACATACACAGTTGTTCCTTTTCTTTCTTTCTTTTACATTATTTATTTTTATTTCATGTGCATTGGTGTTTTGCCTGCATGTATGTCTGAATGTGAGGGTACCAAATCTTGGAGTTACAGACAGTTGTGAGCCACCAATGTAGTTAATAGGAATTGAACTCAGAACCTCTGGAAGAGCAGTCTGTGTTCTCAACTGCTGAGCCATCTCTCTAGCACCCAGTTGTTCCTTTTCAACTCGCCTTCTTGGCACAATTGCTGGGCGTTACTATCTTCCACTGGGAAAAGAGTACACTTCACAATATTCTCTTTTTTTTTTTTTTTTTTTTTTGGTTTTTCGAGACAGGGTTTCTCTGTGTAGCCCTGGCTGTCCTGGAACTCACTTTGTAGACCAGGCTGGCCTCGAACTCAGAAATCCTCCTGCCTCTGCCTCCCAAGTGCTGGGATTAAAGGCGTGTGCCACCACCACCCGGCTCTTCACAATATTCTTATCTCTGCTCCTCCCACCTGCCCTAAACTTTAGTTGCTATGATACATCTAGTCCCTGCTAAACATCCCTGACCACCTGCCTTTAGGGGTGGCCTGTGTCACCACTCCTCCCAAGACCTCACAAGGCTGCTTGGTTCTCCCCTCTCCAAAGTATGGCAAACTCTCCTCCCCTCCCTTGCAACTGTCTCTTTTTCCTCTACGGATCGGAAGTCCCGCCTATTCCTTCCCGGCCAGCAATTGGCTCATGGTTTTCTTTACAGACAGATCAAGAATCAATTGTGGAATGGGACCTTAGCATCGGAATCATCCCTACATCTAGACTTGTTAAAATTGTCAAGGTCTGGATTTATTGAGAGACATCTGAAGTAAAAAAAAGTGAAGACGATTGAGGAAGACACCTGATATATCAACTTCTGGCCTCCACATGGTCACGTGTGCATGCAAGCGCATACACACCACACCACAAATATCTTAAAAAAAAAAATGCATGTGGACCATTGAGGTGGCCCAGCAGTAAAGGTCCTTGCCTCCAAGCCTTATGACAGAGCTCAATCCTCACGATCCACTGGTTAGAAGGAGAGAACCTACTTTCCTAATCTGCCTTCTGACCTCTGCACATTCCACTCACATCATGGCACTTCCCCTCAAATAGATCGAGGATAGAGAGTTAGGTAAGTAGATAGACGTTAGAGTGTAATAAAAATCAAATCCAAAAAAAGAAGAAAAATGATAAAGTAAAATTAAAAATTGTATCTGAAAGCTGGGGTTCAAGGCATCACAGCACTTTTAATCACAGCACTTGAGAGAGGCAGGTAGGTCTCTGTGAATTTGAGGCCAGCCTGGGCTACAAAGTGAGATCTGATCTTTAAAAACAAATAAATAAAATGCATCTAAGTTGAGTATAGTTGCTCAAGCCTATAATCCTAGCATTTGGGAGGATTGCCTGAGACAGAGACAGGAGGATTGCCCTGCAAATTTGAGGCCAGTTTGGGCTACAGCACCAGTTACAGGACAATATGTGTAAGCAGGGTGTAGTGTTCATATTGTATTAGGCATTTTAGAGGTAATTTCAATAAGGAGACTGTGCATTGTTCCTTCCCTATCTCTCTCTTTGACATGGTCTGTGTAGCCATGGCTGGCCTGGAGCTGTCTATATAGACCAGGCTGGCCTAACACACAGGATCTGTCTGCTTCTGCGTCCCAAGTGCTAGGATTAAAAATGCTTGTGTACACCTGTGGAACCTTCAGTGTTTTTGCAATTCTGAGGCTGGGACCATGACTGCTCAGGAGGTTAATCATTAGCGTCCCAGATAACCTGTAGGGCATCCAGGAAATGTGCAATTAAGAAGCCTACAGCTTATGAGCCACTGAGGGTGGGTGCCATGAATCCGGGAATGGGGCCATCTGTTAATCTTCCTAGAATTATCTCAAGGGCACTTTTCCCTATTGGTCCCTGAAGTTCCCCGGGATCCTAACTCTTGGATTTAAATTTTTTTCTCTTCCCACGTTGATAAGCTATTATGTGCAACCACAGACCATCCCTGCAGCCGGTCCAACACCGGGACTAGCCTGAACCTTTCATTATTTTGAAAAGAGAAAATTCAGTCCCCAGCACCCTCTTTAAAATGTAAATGACCCTGAGAAGTTGTAAATGATTAGCTGGATCCTGTGAAAGTTTTTCCCAGGCCACAGATAGCCTAAGAGGCTTTCTCAGTGAGGTGTGGTGGAAAGAGTCTGGAGCTGGAGCGGTTCCCAGGGTGCTCATGTGTGTTTTTCCATAGACTGCTCTTCCCTAGACTGTCGTTGCTGGGCAGTGTTGCATGGCTAGCCTGGCCTGGTGGTTCAAGCCTGTTACCTTCAGTTGATGCTGAGGCAGGATAGTCACAAGTTCAAAGCTTGCCCAGGCTGTACAGGGTGAGTTTAAGGCTAGCTTGGCAACTAGTGGAGATCTCGTCTCAAAAAAAGAAAGTACAAAAAGTGTTGGGGATATAGCATAGCCTGTGTCCTAGGTTCCATTTCTTTTAACAACAACAAAAGTGTTACAGAGTATAAAGGAGAATCTTCTGAGGGACCAGGATGTACAGTTCAATACAGAGAGTGCTTGCCTAGCACCCCCAGCGCCCTGGGTTGGATTCTCACCCATTCCTACCAACTTGGGAAGTCTGGTATGGAGGAGACACACACCTGAAGTCTCAGTCCTTGGGAGCAGAGGACAGGCAGATCAGAACTTTATGCTTATCTCTCTCTTTTTTTTTTTTTGGTTTTTCGAGACAGGGTTTCTCTGTGTAGCCCTGGCTGTCCTGGAACTCGCTCTGTAGACCAGGCTGGCCTCGAACTCAGAAATCCGCCTGCCTCTGCCTCCCAAGTGCTAGGATTAAAGGCGTGCGCCACTACCGCCCGGCTTTTTTTTTTTTTTTTGGTTTTTCCAGACAGGGTTTCTCTGTGTAGCCTTGGCTGTCCTGGAACTCACTCTGTAGACCAGGCAGGCCTTGAACTCAGAAATCCACCTGCCTCTGCCTCCCAAGTGCTGGGATTAAAGGCATGGGCCACCACTGCCCGGCTATTCTTATCTTTTTACCTACATAGCTAGCATGAGGCCATCCTGGGCTGGAAGCCCTATCTCACTCCCCCCACCACCACCCAAGAACCTTCTATCAATACCACCCTTTTATGGGTTAATAAATGCAGACTGGGGGAGAATGTATAATTCAGTTCCCGCAGCATAGCCTCTACATACTGGCTCAGTGAGTCTTCATACTGAAGCTTGATGCCCATTTGACAGAAGGGTAAACTGAGGAAGATCACTGCTGCACGGAGCCCCGACTGTACAGGGAGCCCCTTTGTGTTTTCTCCTCAGCCTGCATAGCCAGGTTGGGGCAGTCAGTGACCCTTTTTGACCCTCTTCAGAGCACTTGATGAGAAATCTGAAGAGTGCATCAAGCCTGAAAATTGCATCAGAACCGACCTGCATTGCTGCCCTTAATTGTTGTCTAAAATCCTTTTTATTGAATTATCACTGTGTAATGGAAGAGTCAATGAAGAGTCATCACAGAGTTCTAAGGCCAGTGCTTGCTGGGCAAAAGAAAGCAAAGTCCCAAAGACTCCCTGCACCCAGCAATGATATAAAATATGTATTTTTATGTAACTGGGAGGAAAAAAATAAATAAACGACGAGGCTACCCCGTGGGGGAGAAAACGCCTCTTTCTTTATTTCCATTATCTCTCTCAGGGCATGATCTGGGCAGGAACTTCAGTGGGAAAGGAAATACCAGAGCCTTCTCCCTTGGAGCTGCCTGGTGGGCCAAGAAGCAGAAATCCAAAAGGCTGCTGTGTGTGTGCTTGAAAAGCCATTAAAATGGAAGGGTCAGCCTGCATGGAAGGCTGGCAGAATCCGTGCGGGTTATGTGGGCTAGAGACCACCTCTATAGATGAGGCTGTGTTCTCCGTGGGCTCAGGTTCACCATTAGCACTATGGGAAATACTGATGGTCAGATAGGGCTGGGCCTTTCAAAGGCACAACCTCCGTACCTCAGTGATTGCTTTGGCTTTGGTACAGATGAGGACTTGCCCAACGTCACACAGCTAGTGACTGGCAAGAACATTATTTTGTTGTTTTGTTGTTGTTGAGATTCTCGGGGCTTAAATCCAGTATGTAGCTGAGGAGGATGGCTTTGATGTTATGATTGTCCTGCCTACGTGTAATCTCTATGTGCCTATTACACATAGGCACCGCCAGGCCTGGCTTACACAGTGCTGAGGGTGGTACCTAGGGCCTCATGGTAAACCGAGCCTCACCCCCAATCTCCATTTTGCCAAGGCTGGACCAACAGGATTGAGAGGTGCTTTCATTTTCGTGTATCCAAGCAGGCCATAGGCAGACAGGGAAACTGATCTAATGTTTGTCTATTTTATTTTTGATCCTAAAATTATGTACCAGGGACAGAATTCTCAGGTGCCAATGGCTGTGCTATGGCTATGGCACTAAAAGTCTCAATCTCTGGAGCAGGATAGCTTGAGTTCTAGTCTTTCCTTTAATACTGACTTGCTACATGATATCAAGTTGTAGGTAAATAACAGATTTGAGTGACATCTCTTCCACCTCAGCATTAAAAACAAAACCAAAAACAAACAAACAAACAAAAACGATGGGAGAGGGCTGGAGAGATGGTTCAGTGGTTGAGAGCACTGACTGACCTTCCAAAGGAACTGGGTTCAAATTCCAGCACCCCCATGGCAGTTCACAACTGGCTGCAATTCCAGTTTCAGAGACCTGACATCCTCACATAAACCAATACACATAAACCAAATAAATTATTAAAAAAAATAAAACAACTGGCTCAGTGGTTGAGAGCATTGGCTGCTCTTCCAAAGGACCCAGGTTCAAATCCCAGCAACTACATGGTAGTTTACAGCTGTCTGTAATTCCAGTTCTAGGAGATCTGATACCCTCACATAGACATACATGGAGGAATAACACCAATGTAAATAAAAATTTTAAAATTAAAAAACAACAAAACAAAAAACTGATGGATATGGGATACATATTGCACTCCCAGCATTTAGGATGCTGGTGAGAGGGGATCCTAAGGTCAAAGCCAGGCTTGGATACTTAGGAAGAACTTGTCTCAAAAAACAGATAAACATGAGTCCCTTGTAGTGGTGCCTGCCTTTAATGTTAACGCTTGGGAGGGAGCAGTAGTTGGATCTCTGTGAGTTCGAAGCCAGACACACACACTCTCTCTCTCTCATTCTCTCTTGGTTTTTCTTTTCTTTTTTCTTTTTTTTCTTTTTCAAGACAGGGTTTCTCTATATTGCCCAGGCTGTCCTGGAACTCACTCTGTAGACCAGGCTGACCTTGAACTCAGAAATCCACCGGCCTCTGCTTCCCAAGTGCTGAAATTAAAGGCGTGCGCCACCACTGCCTGGCCTAAAACAAGCAAACAAAAACAAAAAACAATAACCAGACAAAGGGCTGGGTAAGTGGCTTAGAGTTAAGAGTACTTGGTCTTCTTCCAGGGGCCAGAGTTCAGTTTCCACCCTGAGCAGCTGAAAAGTGTCTGTAATTCTTATTCTGGGGGATTCTAATCCATTGGCTTCCTCCCTGACTCACTAACCTCCTGAGAACTGAAGTTAAGAGAACAGATTTTAGTGTGGCAGTAAGGTAATGACTACCCGTAGCTCCATCCCAGAAGTGAGAAGGCTGAGATTGAACAGTAATGAGTTCAAAGCCATACTGGGCTACATAGCAAGACTATGTCTCAAAAGGGAGGGGGACAGGTGTTACAAAGTTAGATGATTAGCCTGGTCTGGTGCCCCACTTGTGCAATCCCAGCATTTGAGAGGCTGAAACAGGAGGATGGCTGAGGCTAAGACAATTACAGGCTCACTTGGACTGGAAAACAACAACAAAAAAAAAGGCTACCAAACAAAATAAGACCGCCGGCTCAGTCAGTGAAGGCTGATGACAGCAATTCAATCCCAGGACCCTCAGTGGTGGAAGAAGAGAACCTACTCTTGTAGGTTGTCATCTTACCTCCACTCTCGGCCTGTGGCACATGCGTTTGCGAGCACATGATCGCGCGCACACACACACACACACACACACACACACACACACACACACGTTAAAATGTCATTTAAAATCCTTAAGACAATGTCAACCAAACCAAACAAACTCATCCAACCAAACAAAATAAAGAGATAACGCCGGGCGGTGGTGGCGCACGCCTTTAATCCTAGCACTTGGGAGGCAGAGGCAGGCGGATTTCTGAGTTCGAGGCCAGCCTGGTCTACAGAGCGAGTACCAGGACAGCCAGGGCTATACAGAGAAACCCTGTCTCGAAAAACCAAAAAAAAAAAAAAAAAAAAAA
Organism: Tokudaia tokunoshimensis; assembly: GCA_036184795.1. Taxonomy (NCBI): domain Eukaryota; kingdom Metazoa; phylum Chordata; class Mammalia; order Rodentia; family Muridae; genus Tokudaia; species Tokudaia tokunoshimensis. The sequence continues at coordinate 33,626,600 of BTHU01000020.1, forward strand.
GATAGGAAACAAAGCAGAACCCAAGATGAAGAGTAAAGTCCTTTGTAATTCCAGTCTCAGTGGGCCACAGCACGGCTAGGCTAGGATTCGAACGAACGTGGAATTGGAAGCGAGGAAGTCTTTCCTAAGGCCGCCCAGTGCCACCAACTACAGACAGGGGTGGAGGAAGTTGAGCGCCGTGCGGTTCCTTGGCTGCCACCTGCAGGTGCGTTCCCAGCCAATCAGCGGCGCCGGGGGCGGTGCCTGCGGGCTCACCTGGCGGCCGCAGCCTCTGCCCAGCTCACTGGCGTGGGAGCCGCGGCGACTACCGGGTTCTAAGGAACTTCTGCTAGACTCCAGCCCGGCCTAACCCGGCCCTGCCCGACCGCACCCGAGCTCAGGGTTTGCTCGGCGTCCGCCCGGCCAGCCATGGGAACCCGGTGCCGCAGCCTCTCCGCGCTCCTGCTCCTGCTGCAGGTATGTGGAGGGTCCCGACTCCAGGTCCCGTGACCCGCTTCGCTGTTTGTCTGCCTGCTGCGGTCCGGCTTCCCTTCTTCCAAGAAAGTTGGGGTACAGAGGGTCAGATCGCCTTGGAAGCTGCGCGATGCGGGGGCTGAGTGCTGTGGAGTGGGTGGGAGGTCCAGGCGAGCGCGGAGTGGCCGCCTCTCGCGCAGGTTCCCAGGTGGGGGCGCGCCACGCTGCCCGCCCCCGGGACCCCGAGTTGAGCAAGGTCCCTGTTTGAGACGGACAGGGGAGGCGTGGAGCAGGATGGGGACCTGTCTGGAGAAGGGGGGGGGGGGCAGAAGTAGCGCGGACGATCAAGATCAGGAAAGGGATTTTAGTATAATACAAGCCCTGTAAGGGAGGGACCGTAGATTGGGGACGGGCTCTCTGGGGGTATGAGAGAGGAGTCAGGGTGTGCGTTGGGACCGTTCGCGGGCTAAGGAAAGTGGTGTCCGGAAGAGTAAAGGCGTCTCCAGTGAGATGCAAATGGAGCTAGGAGAGGAAGGTGGACTAAGTTGCCAGGTGGTGGCCCTAGATGTCCCCTCCCCCAAAGGCTCTTGGAGCTTGGCGGCTGGTTTCTGGATGAGAGGATTGCGTCCCTGTCTGCCCCGAGGGGGGTCCTCCCACAAATCTCGGCGCCCTAGGCGAGGGAAGGGTTACTCTTGGTTTCGGTGTGGGCTGCTGGGGAACCCCCTCAAGTATCCAGTTTGCTTATTTTTCCTCCAACCCAGGTCTCCTCATGGCTTTGCCAGAAGTTGGAGCCGGAGCCTGAGCCCGAGCCCTGCAGTCCCGGCTTCAGTTCCGATGTCTACACTTTCTTGGTGCAGGAGAGGCACCTGGAGAAAGGCCAGGTCGTGGGCAGAGGTAAGGGAACTCCGCTGGTGTTACTCGGCCGAGTGGGGTCGGGTAGAGAAGGCGCCAAGAAATTGTGCTACTCTGCCGGTAGGATGGAATAGGCAAAACTCTGCCTTGGGATTTATGCAGATTTGGGAGTCTATTTATCGATTGTGGTTGATCAAGGTAGATATGTCTGGCTCTGCTATTTATACAGGGCAGAAATGGGCCAAGGGTATTTAGAGGTCATCGGTATTTCTCTAACTGATTACTGGAGCCGGCCTATCTTTTCAGACCGCCAAACTTGCTGGGTAGGGCCGGTTGGACTGTCCTTCCTTTCCATTTAATGGTGAGCAATTGGAGGCTCATAGAGTGACTTCAGCAGGGCAGGCATTTGAACCGGGATCTGACTCCCAGTATTTAGGTGTAGTCACTGAGGAACCGGCTCGTAATGACTTGTGGTTTTTGTTCATAAAGATTAAAATACTCGATACAGGTATTGCTTTCCCAAGGAATAGCTTTATTTTGTTTTTTACTTTAAGAAAAAAAAAGTAGTTTTGACTGATACATTCAAGGACTCAATATATATATTCAGGACTTATTGTGATAATCTAAAATTTTCTTTGTTTAACCGTTGGGCATGACTGGGAGCAAGGCTAGAGGACCAGGTGGTTTTTTTGTTGTTGTTTGTTTTTTAACTGGTTTCCCTAATTTCCGGGTGCTTCTTTTGCACCAAAATGACCTCTTCCTCTCTAATGAGGAGTTTGGTTGATCCCAAAAGTATGATAAAGAAAAAGGAATAATTTTAAAAGGTGAATCCCTTTCTGGCAATACTTTGACCAAGTTTGTTCTTCCGTAAGCCACCTGAAAAGCAGCAATCGTGATGGTGCCGAAAATTTTGCTGTGAGCTTTGGAAGTTGGGCCCAGGTTTGGTGGTGCATTTTACAGAGAAATAGCAGCTCAATTGGTTAGTCTTACTTGCTTTTCTGAGGCCTGACTGGTTTTGTGGAGCTTTTTATGAGTCCAGAAAGGCTGCAGTCCTGTAGTCCTGAGGTTAGAGTGGTCAGGGATCCTTCAGCTAGTCTCCACTTGATTCCTGCCCAAGGAATAATTTGAGCCTCTGGTAGGTTGCTGAGAGCATTTCAGGATGGCCTTCAGTGGCACGGTGGTATGGGCCAGTGAGGGATGGAGTGGCCTAGGATGTTTCTAAGGGTGACAGTGAGTGTCTGAGGATAAGTAGGCTGGGCAGGCTTGGAAATAGTAATGCATATGTATTAGGGATCCCAGTGCAAGTGCTGGTGGCTTGATGCTACATAGTTGTGCCTTAGGACAGTCTTTGGTTAGCAGTTCTGAGGATGAAACCTACAGCCTGTTACATGGTAGTCAGGCACTTACCACCAATGTATTGTATTGGTTGGGTTTGTTTGTTTTTCGAGACAGGATCTCCCATGTGACTTGGCCTTGTCAGAAATTCCCCATTTGATTCTTCTGCTTCAGAGTGCTGGGATTACAGGGTCACCTTGGCGCTGACCTGGCTTTAATTTACACCTCTAAGCACTAGTGTCTAGTCATTCACACCACTTCCTATCAGTGACAAGATCACTTAAAACTGATAGTACCACCTGTTCAGTCTTGCCCCGTGAGGCGAGTGTGTCATTTACCTAAAGTAAAAATGAGAACTTCTGGAGGGTGGACACCATTGCAATCCTCAAGGAACTCAGGAGCCTGAAGCATCCACGACTGGCCCTCCTCTTCCTGGTTTCCTTTTCTCCGAAGGAAAGGGAAGACAGAAACAAAGAGAGTGAAAGTGTGCACTGCTGCTAGGTGTGGTGGGTCACACCTGTGACCAGCACTCCGGAAGTGAAGTGTCTGAGCTGCCCCTGTGGTGGGTCACACCTGTGACCAGCACTTGGGAGGCTGAGGCAAGAGGATTGCTGAAAGTTGTAGGTTTGAGGTCAGCCCGGTCTATGTAGTAGGTTACAAACTAACCTGGGTTACAGAGTGAGGCTATGAGACCTTTTCTAAAAAACAGAAAACAGCCGGGCGGTGGTGGCGCACGCCTTTAATCCCAGCACGTGGGAGGCAGAGGCAGGCGGATTTCTGAGTTCGAGGCCAGCCTGGTCTACATGAGCGAGTTCCAGGACAGCCAGGGCTACACAGAGAAACCCTGTCTGGAAAAACCAAAAAAAAAAAAACAGAAAACAAAACAAAACAAGAAAGAAAAAGAGGAAGAAAGGGAGGAAGAAAGGGAGGAAGGAAAGAGAGAGAGAGAAAGGTTGAAGGAAGGGCGGGAGATGTGTGTGTGTTGAGGACAGGTCTTGAGGAAGGGGGAGCTGAGAGTGGCTGACAATGATGGAGATAGAACATGCCCGTGGGGGGCAGAGAGCCCTGCCTCCCACTGAGAGCCCTGCCTCCCACTGAGAGCCCTGCCTCCCACTGAGAGCCCAGTCGGGGGTAGAGAGCCCTGCCTCCCAGTGGGGGGTAGAGAGCCCTGCCTCCCACTGAGAGCCCGTGGGGGGTAGAGAGGCTGGAGTGTCCCCCCCACCCCCACCCCAGTGATTTAGGTAGGAGAATAAGCCTTCATACAGCATTTCACAAGCTTCCCGTGACTGGTTCCAGTTCCCTCTATGTTTGGGGCTCCACCACTACTCACCAGAGGTCTAATTGCACCAGTGGATTGTGGAATTGCTCTAGATCAGAGATATCTTTCCAGAAATTACACTGTTGCACCCCAGAAACTGCTTTGTGTTAAAGAATTGCCTTCGCTGGGCAGTGGTGGTGCACACCTTTAATCTCAGCACTTGGGAGGCAGAGGCAGAGGGCAGAGGCAGGCGGATTTCTGAGTTCGAGGACAGCCTGGTCTACAGAGTGAGTTCCAGGACAGCCAGAGAGCTACACAGAGAAACCCTGTCTCGGGGAAAAAAAAAATTGCCTTAATTTAGGAAGATGGAGACACTCTATTTGGACCTCCTGGGGAAATTGAGGATTGTGGCATTGGCTCCAGGCTCCACAATGCAGGCTCCGGACAAGCTGACGCTGGTGGCTAAAAGGTCAAATAGGCTTTGATGTGCTTTGTCCTTATGCCCTATAGATTCTCTGGCTTCTAAAATGCAGAATCTTCCAAATCCAACCCCCTCCATGATCTAAGCATATTCTTTAGTTAGGTTGATTTGTTTATCTCTTCTGTTTTTTGTTGTTTGTTTTTGAGACAAGTACTCACTATGCATCCTTAGCTGACTTGGAGTTCACTATTGTAGACCAGGCTGCCCTTGAACTCGAAGAGACCCCTCTGCTTCTGCTTCCTGAGTGCTGGGCAGACACCAATTCTGACTGTACTGTTTGTTTTTGTTCTCTGAGGCAGGGTCTCAGGTAGCTCAGGCTGGCCTGGAACTTGATATGAAGTAGAGGATGACTGAATTTGTGATCTTTCTGCTCCCACTTTCCTGTGGCTAGGATACAAGTGTGTACCACTGTGCTGGTTTTGTTGTTTGTTTTTAAGCCAATTCAGTGTTTTGTTTGTTTGTTTTTGTTTTTTGATAGGGGTGTGTGTGTGTGTGTGTGTGTGTGTGTCATTCTTTTTCAGGGGTTACGCTAATCTCTGTTCTCTTCCAATTTTAGTCTGTGTGCTGTGGAGTGAAGCACTCTTTGTGGTTTATTGAGAGAGGGTCTAACCCAGGCTGGTATGGAACTCACAGTATAGCCCAGGTTAGACTTGAACTTGTGGTGATCCTCCTGCCTTAGTTTCCTGAATGCTGGGGTTCCCAACAACAATTACCAAGTCCAGTTTAAGCTGCTTCTTTATAGAGTCGTTGCTTCTTTTCTTTTTTTTTTTTTTTTTTGCAGAAACTTTTCAGGGATCCAGGCTCCTAGCCGTTGCCTGTCAGAGGCACTAGACTAATACATGGGCAGTTACATCCATGTGGAGTGCTAATAAATCCTTTAATTGATGGCTTCCACAGCTTTACAGTGTCTGTAGGGCAAACAGGCCTGGTTTTGGGGCCTGGGCTTTGGTTATTTGATGGATTGACCTAGTTCCCAGGCAGCCACCTGTGTGGACTAAATACACCCATTTCTTCTCCATTCTGAAGGATGTGCTGAAAGCTACCTTGGATGGTGAGAAAAGCAAACACGGAAACCTGCTTTAGATCACCTTACATCATCAGATAGCCACTTCCCACCCTCAGCTTCCTGAACTTTCCCTAATTACTCATGCTGGTGACTAGGGCACATGTGGGCCATCCCAGGAAGGAGAATAGTGGCTACCATTCTGTCCTTGCCTTTGTGTCTCCCAAGGAGCGTGGGTGGTGAGGTCTCAGGCTAAGCCAGGCCATTTAAGGAAACCTGCCTCCGCTCCAGCCCGGCCCTCTCTGCCAGGTGGATATGGAAATCCCTGTTTACTCTCTGGGGATTTTTATTGGCTGAAATGCTCACTTGGTATCTGTTACACATTCCCTTCCAAGAGCAGCCCTAGATAAGCCAGGTGTGGAAACAATCAGCTCTTGAGATCTCCCAGAAGCTACCAAACCCCTAAAATCAGCAAGAGACAAAGAGACACCCATCACAGTCCAGACTCCGCCATCAGCCATTTGGGGTTTTATTCTGCCTCTCCCTGATCTATTTTCAGGGCATAAAGTTTTCCAAGGAGAAGAATGAAATATATAGTATAGCAGGTCATTGAGACAGTATAGAAAGGCTCAGGTTGAACTTCAGTAGCTGCTACCAATGTGGCTTTACATAAAATAAGTCATTTTACTACTGTGAGACTCAGTTTACCCATCTGTTGAGTAAAAAAAATCATATATATTTGTTGTGTTATATGCACTAGTGCATATTTGATTCATAAACACCTGGTGCTAGCTGGAGTATGGGCATCTGGCTGTCCCTGTTGAGTTACTGTTTTATGCCAGCACTAGGCTAGACTCTGGGGCTAAAGCAATGAGTTAAACTTACATAAATATGGGATGGGGAGGAATGCGTGAATATAAAGAAAGCATGCATAAGAGGGGCCAGTGAGTTGGGTGTGGTTGTGCACTCAGGAGACAGCCAGGCAGATCTCTGAATTCAAGAACAGTCAGGGCTGCACAGAGAAATCCTGTCTCCAAAACAAAACAAAAAAAACAGTGGGCAGAGAGCACCTGCCACCAAGCCTGAAGACCTGAATTTGATCCTCAAGACTGACATGGCAGGAAAGAAAGGACTTCCAAGGGTTATTCTCTAACCTCCATACACATACATGAGTGTGCACTCACAATAAGTAATGTTTGTTTGTTTTGTTGCTGTTACTTTTGTTTATTTGTTTTAAAGCCAAGTCTGGTGGTACACACATTTAATCCTAGCCCTCAGGAGGCAGAGTTCAAGGCCAGCCTGGTCTACATAGGGAATTGCAGGCTCTGTAGATCTGTATAGTGAGACCGTGTTTCAAAGGAAGATTAAAGGAAAGTCTTGAATTCCTCCACACCCTGACCAGGGTCCTATAGTGAAACTCGGGCCCCTCCCCCATCTCTGCTGTTGCCAAACTCAGTCTCCCTCTATGACCATCGTGATAGCCAGGGCAAGACCGTTTGTAAAGATAAAACAGCCTTGTCTGGATAAACAACGCCAGGAAGGAGAAACTGCTGGTTGTACAGAGCCTTAGCAGTTGTATCCCCAAAACCACCTATATAAGCCTCAAAGTACCCCTTCACCTTTCACAGACACCCCTCCCCTACAGGAGAGTGGCTGTCCGGTGGTGTTTGAAGTAAACAACCCAGTCTGTTGAGGTCAGTCTCCAGTCTTTTTTTCTGCTTCCTGTCTCTTAAGTTGCTTCAAGAATACCTAAATGAACCCCAGTGCTTCAAAGGCTGAGGTAGAAGGAGCTCAAGAATGAGGCTAGCCTGGGCTACCTGTGGAACCCTGCTTTTTTTTGGAGGGAGGCTTTTAAAAAGTGTTTATCATGGTGAAATATAAGGCAGGAGGATTGTTAGACGTTTAAGGACAATCTGATTCTGTAGTGGGTTTCAGGTTAGTTAGTGCTACATACTGAGACCTTGTTTTAGTAAGAGGAGGAGGAAACAGAGAAGAAAAAAAAAGTTTAAATAATAATTTCTTAGGCACCCAATAGGCCTGCAAGTCTTGTTTTAAACAAATGAATGGATTCATGAGTCAACCTTTGCTACTTCTCAGGCTCCATTCTGTGTCCCCAGAGCAGCCCTGGCGTGGTGGGTAGGTGAGCAGGGCACAGTAGGTTGGCTGCAATCTCTAATTGTACTTGTGAGGGCTCTCTGCCCAACAGTCTCCCTGGAAGCTGAGCCTGACCCTAGCCTAGGTCCTTGAGAGCTTTGGAGGCCACAGAAGGGACACATTAAACCCACGTCTGGAAATGAACAGTTAGTCTTTTTTAAGTGATTTTCTTCAGTCGACTAAATTTTTATTTTCTATTTTGAGACTCACTATGTAGCCTTGGCTGGCTCAGAGCCCCCTAGATTGGTCAGAGATCTGCCTACCTCTTGCCTGGGGATTCACCACTCTATGCCAGGCCCTGCTCTTTCGAGCGGCTTGGAACTCATCATGTGGCCCTGGCTTAGAATGTTGGTCCTCATGCATATATATCCTAGGAGCATATATCAAATACTCAGTGGATTCTTAGTATAGGACCCCCTGCGGGGCCCTCAATATAAGACTTTCCCTTTCCATTATATGCTTGGTTCTAAAGTTGATCGAAAGTCCCCCTTTCCCCAGCCAACTAGCAAACCAGTCAAACCAGTTTCCTCATTCCCCGGGTTTCTATACTAAGCAAACACTGCTTTGTAAAGGGTTGACCAGGAGCTTGCCTTTGTTAGAAAAGGAAGTCCAATGGTGTTTTCTTCCTTACAATGCTGGGAGTGGACTGCAGTTGTTTTGCTGTGCCTTAGAAAGGGTTCAAAACCGGGCTGGAAGTAAGGCCCAGAGTAGCTGGGGGTTGGGAATTCAGGATGGCCTCAAGTTTGTTGTTCCAAAACCCTCAGTTTTTAGAACTATTTCATAATACACATGCTTAAGCATATCTATCTGTTGACCCATTGCAAAATGCTCTCTGGCCCAGCTTTTGAGGCTGATTCACACCCCATGGACAAGAATTGAGTCATCTAGGACCATCCACAAACACAGATTTACCCTCCCATAAATTTACTGGACCTCAAACTCAAAAAAATCTTCCTGCCTCTGCCTCCCAAGTGCTAGGATTTTAAAGGCCCCAGATACCTCACTGATGGACACACATTTTCCTGACAGACCAGGAGTTAGGTTACAGGTGTTTGACACCTGTAAACACCTGGTGCCAGCCAGGGTGTGGGCATCTAGCTATCTACCCTGACGCCCAGGATCCAAGAGCACCCTTGGTCAATGGTGCTAGGGGACCCAGAAATACAGCCAGTGCACCAGAGATCATCAGGGAGGTTCAGAAAAATCTCTGCTTACAGAGACTTCTGCAGAGCATTTGGAAGGAGGGGCCAGCAGGAATGATCAGTTTTACCTGCTAGGCCTTTGTAAGTAAGAGGGTGTGGCCAGTCACAGTAAAGGAAAGTCTTCCCCAGGACCTTGGGCCTTTTTTATCCACTGGTGAGGGTTTTCACTTTCTATTCCCTCTACCCTACCGCCTGAGTTTTGCAGACGTAGTTTCCCTGTGTAGCCCTGGCTATCCTGGAACTTGCTCTGTAGACCTGGCTGGCCTCGAACTCAGTATGAATAAATATTTATATATGGCTGCCACTGAGACTTCCTCTTCACCCTGTCTCTCAACCCCAGAGCTTCCCCTGCACAGATTTCTCTTGGGTAGCCTTCTCAAGATCTTCTATGGAAAAAGCAGAAATAGTCTTGGGGTGTGGCTCTGTGTTCAGGCCAAACCTAATGAGTGTGAGGCCCTGGCTTCGATTCCTAGCATTGAGGAAAAGCAGCAACAAATCTTACCCAATTTTTCTCTGCCTGTTACCAAACTCATGGCTGTTTGGTGGAACCCATTTCCTTTCCTGAAGCAAGGGATTCTCTCTGGCCTGCAAAGACACCTCTGTGCCTCAATCTCATTGATTTTGTGGTGTTAATATTTGCTTTTGAGAGAAAGGGCTTGCTCCCTTTTACTCCTGCTTGGGGCTGTTTTCACAGTCCTTCCCTTTATTGCTATGCAGAGGACCCTAACTCCTAGACAGGCCCTCTGCCCTTGAGAAACATCTCCATCCTTTTGCTTTTTAATTTGAATTTGAGTCAGGGTCTCACTGTTTCCCAGGCTGGCTTTGGGCTTGCTCTGCAGCCTCCTGCCTCAGTCTACCTCCTAGTACCTGAGATGGTGGGCCTGAGAGACAGGCCTGGCTCAGCCTCTTGACAGATACATGCTAGCTGAACAGCCCTGTCTTTTTTTCAATTTTCTGGGTCTTGTTGGGGGAGGGAAGGGAGGTCTTCCTTCTGGCTTGGAGAAGGAAACGGTCCACACCTTTAACAAGTTATTTTCCAACTAGGACCTGCTTAGGGCACATAAGCCAGACAGATGTGGGAGATGTGAGAGAAGGGGAGGGGACAAGGCTTAGATGCTACCACTAGGACTGATGAGGTGTACCTGAAGATGAACCTGTTCCCCATGAGCAAGCTCATAAATGGCGACCAGCATAGGCCCCTGTGGGATAATTGGCCTAGTCCTAGATAATAATTACTTAGCTTTGTAATTAAGAGAGCTTGTAAGAAGCCGAAAGTGTTTCAGATTTATTTTACCTGGACAAGTTCAAGGCTAAACTAACACCTGTTTCTGTGGTTTGGCATGCAGACCTGTCTGTTTCCAAAGGAGGATCCTACAGCAGCTTCTTCTGTTTCTCTTCCCTGTTCTCTCCCTTCTCCCAACATCACCTTTTTTCTATCCAGTGGTCAGAGTGTTGGTGTTTTGTTTTGCTTTGTTTTGCTTTTAAATGAGACAGGGTCTCATTATGTAGCCTTGTCTGGCTAGCCTGGAACTCACTATGTAAAAGTGGCTGGCTTCGAACTCAGAGAGGCATATTCACTTGCCTCCGCCTCTCAAGTGCTGAGATTAAAGGCATGTGCTACTGTCCCTGGCCAGAGTGATAATTTCCTTAAAAAATTAAATTAGGAAGTATTAATCCTGTTTGAAGTTGCCTGGGATTCCCTGTTTTACACCGAATAAAAATCCTGCCGATGACTTGGGAGGTTCTGAGCCCCTCCTCCCACCAGAGCCCATGGCTTGGGCCTTCAGTTTTCCCCACTCCCCACATGTACTTTGCCCAGATGCTTTGCTTCCTGATTGTACTCAGGATACCATGGTAGCTCAGGCTGAGGTTGGTTTTGAACTCTTAATACTCCTGTCTGGGAGTAGTAGCATCTCAGGTATGCACAATCACACTCTGTGTATTACTTGTTTGTGATGTCTGTACCACTCACCTGTGACCTTCAAAGCTTTGCTAAAATGTTGCCCATTCAATGAGGACTCATCTCTTTGCTTTATTTTTCCTGTAACCACTCAACCTACCCCCCCACCCCCCCAGTCCTGTTTTTGGGTGGCTTTGGTGGGGATAAGACACAAGACCTTGTGCAGGCTATGCAAGTACCCTATTGCTGATCCACATCCCCAGCCTTTCTGGCACTTCCACCGTTGAACCTGTAATGTGGTTTGTGTATTTCTTCAGTTCATAGTCTTCTTCCATAAAAACACAAGTTCCAGGAGGTCAGGGTGTTCTGTGTTGTTGATTCTTGAGCTGTATTCCAGGCAGAACAGAGACTAGGCCATAACAAATTCTTAGACCTCATCTGTTGAATGAGTAAACAGAGGAGTGAGAGGCTCAGAAGGTATAAATGGGTCTGTAAAATTCTTTTTAGAAGCTATGCAGTGGTTTTTGTTTTTCTAAGATAAAATGGGGACCAATGACGTGGATCAGAGTGAATGTTGTACCTCTTGGCATCCTGAGTTTGATTTTCCAGAACCCAGTTCTCCTGTGGCTTCCACATGTGCACCATGCCCTCTCCCCCACCCCCACCCCCGTCTGAGTGTGAGCCTATGAGGCGGAAGGGTTGCTATGTCGTTCTCAGGCCCTGTGTTTCTTCCTGGCACCCCCTGGTTTCTCTGAGCCCTGTACAGCTATAGTGTAACCTTACCTAATTGTCTTGTTAAAAAGAAGTTTTGCTGCCCAGAGTCTAAAGGTCAGATGAGTCACTTGGGCCTCACACTTCTGGGTGTAAGGAAGCACCAGATGGAAATCTCAAGGAACACCTGACACCCGTTTGCCTTTCCGTTGTCAGGCAGCACGTCCCTGAAGCAGGCTCTCTCAGCTATGCCCTCTCACCTTCATCCTGCAGCCCATTAATTGTTCATGACCTTCTAGTTCTTGGCAGGTCCAAGCATCTTGGAAGGAGCTTGAAGAGAGATGCAGAAAGCTCAAAGACAAAAATGCAAAGCTACCCCCATCAGATATCTGCTCTCAGGGCCAAGACCCGTCCAGTTGACCAATCAATATCCATTGAGAGTAGATTTCTACATCCTTATGGAAGATGTACTACTCTGTTTCATGGGTAGAGGTGCCAAATCAAAATATAGGACATTAATTACTTCCTTTTGAGACAAGGTCTTTGGTCTGGACCTGGCTATGTAGACCATGTTGCCCTGGAACTCACAGAGATTTGCTAGCTTCTGCCTTCCAAGTGCTAAGATTAGTGACACACACACGACACACCCGGGAATAAAAGTAAAACATAAATAAAAAGCAAAAATACATGGGTTCCAGGCTTGCCTTATTCATGCGTGCGTCTCTCTCTCTCTCTCTCTCTCTCTCTCTTTCTTTTTCTTTCTTTCTGCTGAGACAGGATTTTTCTGTGTTAGCCCTGGCTGTCCTGGAACTTACTTTGTAGACCAAGATGACCTCAAACTCCGAAATCCGCCTGCCTCTTCCTCTGGAGCTCTACCACCAACACCCATCTGGGCCGTAGGTTTAAACTCAGTATGGGTTTAAAACCATTGAAACCTTTGGGCCTTACATAAAGTTAGACTGGGTCTTGAGGGTGCTGACCTTCCATGCTTTCAAGCACCCATTGGTAGCATTCACTGAACAAGCTGGAGGGCTGGGAACAGCCCTGGCGTCTTTCAAAGGGTATCAGATTCAAACTAGAATCGAATGCTCTTTCCCAGCCACCCCACCTCTTGGCTTGTTGCCTAAGGAAAATGGCTCTAGTCTGGTTCCCCAAAGTTCTCATGGCAGTCGGCAGAGATTGTCCATTTCTATCACAACCTCTTGGGCGCTGCCCTGATGACCTGCTGCTGCTGCTGTAGAAATAGAAGCCAGCAAGACTTTGGACTTCAGACCTCCTCCCCCACAGATTCCTTACAATGACTGTGTGGGAGTGTTTGAAAAGGGAACAAGCTGACCAACTTGTTTGTGGGAAAGTTGTGGCTTTCCTGTCAGAAAACGTCACTTATTGAGTCAGGAGTGGGACATACCTGGGTACTTCAACAGGTAGGGCAGGGTCCTGAGTCATAGAGAGGCCTCACCTGGGAAGGTTTCTCTTTCAAAGATTGAATCAACCATGATGTCACCCATCTGGATCCTTTTAGGTCATCTCTCTCACTAGAAATCAGGGATCCAAAAGAGGAATAAGAAGGTGAAAACAAATTGGAAATAGGGCAAAACAAAGGGAAAAAGCCAAAGAGAAAGCTCAAGACACACACACACACACACACACACACAGGAGTTCCATAAAAACACAAAACTGGAAGCCATAATATATGTAAATGACCTGTATGATTAGAAACAAATGTCCTGGCACAACCTTATGTGACAACTTCCAAAGATGCTGTTGAGTTCGTTTTGTATTGGCCATTACTGCTGGGCACAGGTCCTACCCTGAAGAGTAGTTTGCTTCTCTGTTGAGACACACTTAGAACTGATTTTTCATTTGCACGTAAGTGGTTATCAGTGGGAGCTAGCTTCTGGGTTAGGGGTGGAGCTGTGTGTCCATTCCTCTCTGCTCTAAGACCCCGTTTGGTGCAGACCCATGCAGTCCCCATGCATGCTGCCACAGTCTCTGAGTTCATACATGCATTGTTCAAATTGTGTTTCCTTGATGTCCTCCAATCCCCTCTTTGCTGGGTTCCCTGGGCCTCCCTAAGGGGGGGATTTGGTAGAGATATTTCATTTAGGGTTGATTGTTCCAAGGACTTCTCTGCATGTTATTTGTCGCTTTCCCCTGGCTTCCTGCTCAGGAGTTCTGCAGACACGGCTGGTGTTTAGCCAAGTTTCATGACCACCCAGCTCCCAGGCTTGAGATCGTAACTAAACCCGTGGAGAAAGTCCATAAAATAAACAGGATGTATTTCTTTCTGATCTACATCTGAAAGGAAACCCACTGTCCACATCTACCTGTTATCGGGGAGACTGAGGCAGGAGGATCTAGTCTGGAAGTTCAGGGTGAGTCTGGGCAACATTAGGAGACTGTCTCGTAGTGAAGAAGAGGGAAGGAGCTCACAACCTTTGTGCACCTCACAGGTCAGAGTCTCTGGGCTCAGAGGAGTCTTTGGTTTTGAAACTTCCTTTGTCGGTCGCCTCACCTGGTTTTTCTTCTGGAGTCAGTTATGGTTTCTCCCTTTTCCCCTCTTCCGTTGCTAATCCTTTCACTTGAACAATAGGAGTCCTTAAAACCTGGGAGGGAAATAAATACCTTTCAGATGAGACCCTGTCTTAAAAGGAAAAAAAAAAAAGAAAGCCTAGGGACCAGGTCACCAGGTGTCAAGGAGAACTTGCTCTTCCTCAGTGAAATTACAGCAGGAACATAAATGACAGCCGGGCTGGAAGAGAGGAGAGGGCCCCTCTGTGCCATTGGACCTCAGCAAATTGCTTAACCTCAGTCCATGAAAGGAGGTAGGAAGCCAGTGAGCTAACATTCATTCACCTCTGCTTTCAGTGCCTTTCAGTGGCTGGGGCTTAGGCATATGGAGGGATTTTTTTCTTTGTTTTGTTTTTTTTTTCTCCTTTTTTTTTTTGGAGACAGGGTCTCTATAGCTCAGGCAGACCTTAGAATGACTATGTACCTCAGACCTCAGATTGGCCTCCAACCTGAGATGATCCCCATGTCCCCAGCAGCACTGGCATTACAAGTGTAGGCTGCTTTGTCCTGTGGTTTTAGCAGCCGAATTCTAATGGCTGTCCCGACCAAATAGGATATGGTGATAGGAGTCTGATTTAGAAACTTCCTTGTACATAGGTTTTTTTTTTCTCCTCTTCCCTTATCCTTTCTCCTGAACAATGGGAGTACTCGAAACACCCAAGTGCAAAAGTGCAGGTGCCCCAGGAGGCCACTGACATCTGTGGCCTCTGATACCCCGGCCCTCCCCCCCAGCTGGAGTTATAGGAAGTTGTGAGCCTTCTCTGGTGGTGCTGGGAATAGAACTGGGGCCCTCTGCAAGAACCAGTATGTGCTCTTCACCACTGCGCCATCTCTCCAGCCCCCTTTAGTTCTTTAGTTCGTACATAAATTAGCAAGTTCAGGGAATGCAGAAGAACTGGCCAGGCGTCAGAACCAGATTCACAACATATTCACCAAACAGTAGCTACAGTGTTCATGGCGTATGTTGATTGAATACTGAACTAGCTGTGGATGTGTGATTTTGATTTTTAATCTTTGCATCAACTTTAAAGTAGTTCCTATATAGACAATTCCATCTCCAAATGATATAGTGGAAGCTTGTAAAAGCTGCTTACCAACCTAGGGTCCCACTGAGATCTGCAGGTCAAAGTACTCAGCCATGCCTACATTCGCTCCTCTGGGCTCAGCAGTGCCTGACTGAGAATGCTCACTCAAGCTCCAGGAAGGAACCTGAGGTCGCCATGCACTCACTTCCTACTGGTCCTTTGGGTACTTGGAGTCTCAAGCTCCTGCCCCCTAATGAAACCTGGAATTAAAGGGCGTTTAGTTACTGGCCCCCTTGGGCTCCCCTTAGAATGTGGTCACCTGGAGGTAGAAGTGGGCAGTGCTTCTGCTCTCTCCTGCCTCCTTTTAATCACTGGTTTTTTTTTTTTCTCTTTTCCAAATTACTACCTATGAGTTTCTCACCTCAGTGGGAATGGGAGGTGGAGTGAAGGGGTAAGGCAGTTAACTCTGTGAGTGCCGAGGACAGTTGGAGGAAAGCTTTCTAAAGAAACTAAAGACTATAGTGATGGAGAGGAAGGTAGGTAGGTGTTCATGGTGAGTAGGTGGTTAGGATGGGTGAGAGAAGAGCATGCTCGCTTCCCACCACAGAAACCTTACACGAAAGTGCTAGCTGGGAGGGGAGCCTCTCTGCTAAAGTCTAAATAATGATCAGAGATAAGGAGGCCATAGTCTCAGGCTCCTTCTCTGACTCAGTGGCCTCTGTAACCAACTCCACGTGACTCCAGTGGACACCTTCCTGGTTCTTTTTCAATTCATCTTTTAAATGGAGTTTTCCACAAATAATATAAAACTGTTTCCCAACAGGCCTTGGACAGTTTTGTCAGACTGTGGGAACACCTACCCCTTCTCCATAGGGAAGGTGGTTTTGCTACTTCAGCCCGCCACACATACCTCCTCCTCTGCACCCCGTGAGGGCCTCCTGGGAGTTTTGTGTTGGTCACAAGCCTCCCATGTCCCAAGGGGGTCTGGAGAGGGATCTGAGGTGGTGGAAAGTGCTGGGGTGCCAAGTTATCAGACAATGGGCACATTGAGAATGCAGGTGGGGCCAGGCCTGTGTGGGCTGGAGCAGCTGTTGAAGCCTCAGGGGGAGCAGCAGGCACCACTCATGAGCAGAGAGAGGGAAGAGGCAGTCTCTGTGGGGGCTGAGGGGGGAGGGCCACAGTAAGCCACGGAGTGTGTGTGGGGGGTGACGCCCCCAAGATTCCAGAGCAAAGGGATGTTTGAACGATGACTCACATAAAAGGGGGTGGGATCTGAGAGCAAACTTCCTGTTGGAAGCTTGTTCTTGGTTCCTGAAGGCCTTCCCAGGTCATAGAGACTGTAATAGGGCTGGGCCTGTTAGGTTGCCTTCAAGGTTGGAGAACCTGGGGATCTGGAGTAGCCAGCAGGTCCTCTTCCCTCTCCTGCCCCAGGCTAGCTGGAAACCTCGGGGAGGAAGGGTGTGTTGTTTCCCATCCCTCTGAGAGGCCTGCATGGTCAGACTAGGCCTGGTGCGACCTCTGGAGCTGCTCTGTGACTGAGTGATTGCCCCACACTCCCTCCTCCCTCCCAGCCCTCCCCCCACCGACTTCTAGATTCTTCTAGGAGCCTATCTCAGCAAATGGCACCATCCTCTTAGCAGACATCTTTTGTTTGTTCATTCTGGGCCCGAAGATGGAGAGCTGTGTGTGTGTGTGTGGGGGGCGGGGAGCTCAGAGGCTGGGGTGCAGCCCAGGGGAACAGCCAGGACAGAAACTCTGAGCAAAGGAGCGAAAGAGAGTGCATGTGGAGTCAGGTAGGTGGTGGGCAGCAGGAGACAGGAGGAACACAGAGGTAGGTGGCACTGTACAGAGGACCATTTTATGACAAAGACTCTCTGACCCCTTCTAGCCTGATCTTCCCCGTCCATTACAAGCAGTAGAGTCTAGTAGCTAATGGCTTGGACGCCAGCCTCTGACTGCTCAGGTTCCCAGCTGGTCAGAGCCTGTGCCCTCCCTCGGGTTCTGATCCAGGTGGCACAGGGTAGGGGCCCTGATGCGCATTCTTGATAGTGACACGAGGTTCCCTGTCACCAGCTGGCACATTCTGTCTTCCTTTCCAGCAGTACTTGGCTGGGCTTCCTGCCCACCTGCTAGACCTGTTAGGTCAGCTCAGTGGATGCTTCCTCCAGGAAGCCTTCTCTGATCTCCATTCCCTTGGCTTCTTCCCAAGAGTGAAGAGTTCACTGGCTACTCCTGTTTCCCCAGAGTAGCACCTGGTGTCTCAAGAACTTGATAAGCAGTTAGGAGAGGTGCGAACTGGCCCTCGGGGGACCCCGGAGACAGGAGGAGGTCATTACAGAAAAGTCAGATTCTTTTCCGGCTTTGTTCTTCTAATCCACGTGTGTGCTGCTGCTCTGCTCCCCCTTTCTGGCCACCTTTTATTTATTTGTAGTATTTGTAATATTAGTTTTACCATTCCTTTCCACAACGGTGAGAGCTTTAATAGGTTTTATTCTTAGTTGGGTATATTAGCACAATACAGGTATCTCAGCACTCAGGTTGAGGCAAGAGGCTCAGAGGTTGGAAGCCAGCCTGGGCTACATAGGGAGGAGGAGGGGTTTATCCTCTCCGTCACCATGGAGGCTATTTGCTTTCTAAAGAAGGAAGTTTAGCTGAAAGTGCTCCTTCTACTTTTTGCGTGAGTGGTGACCGCTGCTGGTTTGAGCGTTTAGGACCAGCCCGGTGGCTTGAGCTTTATTTGTGTTCACCCCTAAGCTTACCCAACAGCCCATCCTGTGCCAGCCTACAGAGGTTCTACAGAGAACCTGTGGAAATGTGGGCAACCTCCTGGCATCAGGTGGGGAGGAGGAGGGACAGATTATGCAGAATATACCAATAGGTCCATTGCTGAGGAGACAAAGGGTTGAACGACGGGGGATGGGACCAGGGGTCACACTTCCAATTCCTTTATTGCCTCTCTTCAGTCCCGTTTTGCAGATAGGAGACTGAGGTTTAGAGAAGCAGGCTAGTGTAGTGGGTGAAAGGGTGAGGTGAATCTACAAGGGAGACAAAGGAGCCAGGTGTCTGGGGGAAGGGAGTCAGCCTCTAACCCTCTTTTGTCTGTGACTCCATTTTTGGAAATGCTGAGTAGTTAATTAGCAATTGTTAAAGGGCTTTCAGCAGAATTCTGGGGAAACCCTTCTTTTAAGGAGCCGCTCCTCTCTTCAGTGCTGGGAATGAGTCTAGGGCCACCTGCCTCAGACCACTTCTCTACTGCTGAGCTACTAAGTTCTGCTTCCCCGCACAGATGCCTTCACATCTAGCTGCCTCTGTTGTGGTTTCGGACAGGGGGTGGTAACTAAGAAAAATTGTGCCCTGCTGAACCCAACCCTCCATCCCTAAGGACTCTGATTTATATATTTGGGGTGAGGCCTGTCTAGGACTCACATTTTAACTTCATTGTTATTTTTATAGTGCTGAGAATTGGCACAGGGCTTCTTGTATGCTGGTAGGTATCCTACATCTTAGGACTTTCCACCCCCACCCCCATTTACTTCTTTTTCTTTCAACAGGGTCCTTACTAGCTTTGGGCAGTCTGGAACTCACTGTAGCCTAGGATAGCCTCAAACTCCTAATGGTCTGCCTGCCTCTACTTCTTGAACTGGGGCTGTGGAGTGTCTTTTTGGTCCTACTATGAGGATCATCTTGACCAGAACACAAGTTCCCAAGCCTAAGCTGGACAGTGCCCCACCCAGAAAGCTTAAAAGCGTAGACTCTAGTTGGATGTGGTGGCTCTCAGGAGGCAGAAGCAGGTAGATCTCTGTGAGTTCCAGGCCACCCTGGTCTATATAGCTAGTTCCAGGACAGCCAGGGCTACATAGAGAGAATTGTTCCCCCTGACGGGTATGTCCATCTTAAAGAATGGAGGCCAGAGACCTGTGGGTAATTGAAGGTTTGATGGTTTGTTTAGAAACTCTTCCTGATGGTTCTGACTTGGGGAGTGAGGAGAAGCCACTTCAAGTTGTAGACAAGGCGTGTGTGCAAGTGTGTAAATGTAGCCGCATTGGATCAGATCCGGTGGTCTTGAGTACTTCGAGCCTGTGTATTCTCAGACATGTGTGTGCGCGCATGTATGTCCTTGATTGGGAATCTTCTCAGGCTGGATTTTCCCTCATTTGCCGAGGTCTCTGAATTGAGCCCAGAGCTCTCCGTTTGCCCCTCTCTCACCTTCCTGAGGTGCCTTCATCCCTGTTCAGCACTGGTTCTTGGGGTCCAAACTCCAGTCCTCATGACCACACAGCAAGCACATTTCATTTATTCTTTTGCGTCAAGTGTGCTATGTAGCCAAGGATAACACTGAACTCTGGATTCCCCTGTATTTGTTTATGGGCATCATTCCCCCCCCCCCAAGGGATGTTAATTTCTCTTGAGAAGTGTTGATTCACCCTGAAGTAGGAATGAGTCTCAGGGTCCTTCAAGGTAGAGATGTAGGGAAACAATGACTGCACACTGTACCCTCCTCTTCCCTGTCCTCCACTTCTTTTTCCTTTTTGAGCTCTTAGTGACCGGAAGTCATATGTAGATTGGCTGGACCTGACCTTGTGCCTTTGCTTCCCAAGTGCTGAGAGTCATGTGTTCTGAAAAACAGATATAAGCAGGCACAATATGTAAGATGTGTGACAAAATTCCAGAGTTCTTAGAGAAGAGGCTTGATGGCCAAGGGACACTGGCCATCCAGCCTTCGGCCTGACTTTTCTTCTCGCTGCGAGAGTGGTTTGATTAATCCACACCAGTGGGTGACTTTACAAATTAACTCGCTTGACCTTGGACAGAGGCATCCATAAACACAGCTCCCTAGTTTATGAGTTGCCCAGCCCAGTGTTAAAAAAATCTATGGCTAACTAAGCCCTGCTGTTGTCTGGGAGAAGCCCGGGTGAAACTCAAACTGAGCAGAGAACAGATCCAACATGGAGATAAGGCAGCCACAGTTTCAGTTTTGGGCAGGGCCAAGGATGTCAGGACGTTCTTTACTACAGATGGGGAGTTATGTTGCTTTTCTTTTTCTTTTTTCTTTCTTTTTTTTTTTTTAATGTTGCTTTTCTATGGGTGTGTGCGAGCTGTTTATGATTCATTGATATGGGGTTTGGTAGCAGGTCTAGTGAATACATAATGCGGTTTAGATATTTGATTTTAAATGTATCCCTGTGCTCTTTTGTTTGTTTATTGTTTTGAGACTGGGTTTCTTTTTGCCCTGGCTGTCCTAGAACTCACTCTGTAGACCAGGTTGACCTTAAACTCAAGATTCGCCTGCTTCTATTTCCTGAGTATTGGAATTAAAGGCATGCACCACCACTTCTGAGTTGTTCTCCTGGTATTGTAGAAAGGGCAATTAGTCATGAGCCTGAGGGTTTTTCACATTTATTTGTTTTGCTTGTAACATGTTAACCAGTGACCGGTTTGCTTTAGTTCTCTCTGTCTCTCTCTGTCTTTGTGTCTGTGTATCTTTCCTTGAGACAACAGGGGTCTCATGTATCTTGGGTTGACCTCAAACTCATTATTTAGCCAGCAGGACCTTCAGCTCCTGGTCTTCTGACTGTAAGTCCTGAGTTTTGGGGGTTGGGTCACAGGTCCAACCTTCCCTTTGAGGAAACTTTGGGACCTATATCTCTGATCATCAGTACTGATCTGGAGATCTCCGAGATATTATCTATCACTGTGGAATCTTAAGGCCATTGATTCTCTTGTGATGGAGCCTAATGAGCCAGACCAGAGAATGGAATGCTTACTCACTGGGGAATGGCACCATTTGAAAGGATTAGAAGGATTAGGGGTGTGGCCTTGTTGAGGGAAGTGTGTGTCACTTGAAGTGGGCTTTGAGGTTTCAAAAGCCCATGTCAAGACCAGTGTGTGTGTGTGTCTGTGTCTGTGTCTGTCTATCTTTGGATCAGGTTGTGGCTCTGTACTACTGCTCCAGCACCACATTAGCCACCATGCCCTCTGCTATATGATAATGGGCTGAACTTTTGAAAACTGTTAGTCAAGTCCCCAGTTAAATGCTTTTCTTTGATATGAATTCCCTAAGTCACATGCCTCTTCAGCAATAGAACAGTGGCTAGGACAACCGTAGTGCTCGAAAAGTGGGAAAGTTCGGATTTTCCTAGCAGTGGGAATTTTCTGTGCCCTGATGCCGATGCCCTCTTTTTAAGACTAAACTGAGAGCTTTGCTCCTTTGCTGCTTCACTCCTTTCAAGCTTACCTGCTCCAGTGAAGAATTTGTTTACATCCGTATCTCAGGCACAAGGGGGAAAACAAAGGGAAAATAAAGATAAGAGGAGGGCTGAGTGGCAAGGTGAGTGCCATACAGCTTGGAACTCTGCAGAGAAGAGCAGACCACAAATTTGCCTCTGTTCCTGCCAGCCAAAATAAAGAGGGAAATTTGATCAGCCCCGCTGCTGGGCTCCAGTGTGTTGGGCATTAGTGGGGTGTCTGGCTCCTCCAGAGAGCTCTTGCTACATTGCAGTTCTGACCACTCTTAATGTGCCAGACTTCCCATTTGCAATAGTCTTTATTAGATAACTAGCTGATGCTTGGACAACACTGCACAAGAGAGGGCAAAGATTTCAGTCATGTGTGTCACCACCTACATAGCTCCATGGGGAATGTTTTTGCATCTGCCCCCCCAGCCCCCAATAAGATCTGTAATTCATAGCATAACAATATGTAATGATGGAGATTTCAGCAATGCTATTCCTTACCCAGTAGCACTCCGTACCTCAGGGCCACAGTGTTTACTAATCCCTCTGCTGGGCACCTTTGCCTTGGCATATAGCTTATAACTCTGGTAAAGCTTCCTCCATAGTGGAGTCTACCTCATAATAAAATATACAATTCCTTTTTCTTAGCCTTTATTGTATTCCAGCTTAATACTGTGTGCTATTTGGTTGCTTCTCCTACATCCTTTCCCCACAAATGTAGGCTCCTTGAAGGTGCAATCTGCTTTATTTTATTGGTTGCTGATTGAAGATTTTCAAGTGATTCTCCCCTCCTCCCAACACCCCACCCCCACCCCACACACTGCTGAGTGAGATCAGGTGCTGGGGATACTTACTTGCTATACATGCTGGGCAAGTGCTCTACCATCGAGGCTCCAGGTATATGGATGTATTTCTCCCTGTCCCTCCCTTTCTCTTTTTCTTCTCCAGATAGTTGTTTTGTGTGTGTAGCCTTGGCTGTTCTGGAACTAGCTCTGTAGACTAGGCTGACCTCAAAGTCACAGACATCCACTTGCCTCCCAAAGCGATGGAATTAAAGATGTACACTACCATTTCAGACATCAGGCAGAGATTTTAAAAAAAAATCCAAATATAAAAAGAATACTGTTCATCTCCACTTTTAGAAAATTGGGGAGGGATATAGAGCAGAGGCAGAGTATGTACCTAGCATGTTGTGTGGTCCTGGATTAAAGAGAGTAGTCTGCAAGAGAAAAAGCAAAAGAAATTCTCTAATGGAGGAAGGACTCCATGAAAACAGTTGAAAGAAGGTTCCAGAACAACCAAGGCAGGGAGGGTCAAGATAGAATGAGCACAGTGTGCTAAGAAGGAAAAAGCGTGTGGCTGAGAGCCTTGAGGATCTGTAGGTGTACAGGTATGGAAATGAGGTCAGGGGTTATATCCAGGGTCCAATCTCTCTTCTGAAGACTGGGTAACTGCCTCTGTATCCATCAGCAAGATGGAGTAATGAGAACCGGCCTGTTCAAACCGATTCTTCCTTCTGGCCAAGCATACAGTGGGTGTGGTGCACTGGTGTGTGTGCGCGCGTGAGTGAATGTGTTCGTTGTTCCTCCAGCCCAGGAGCTTCTGGGTCCTTTGGAAACAATTGCAGGAGACCAGAATAACACAGCTCATTCTCCACGGGGTATGGCTCAGCACAGCATCGTGTGTCAGAAAGGATCTGAGGTGTATGTTTGATGGGGATTAGCATTGCTCTCAACATCCTGCCTTTTGGCCCCAGCTGAATCTGACATTCCTTGCTGGTGAGTTCCTGCTCATTTCAGTTCTAACCCTGGAGTAGAGGACAGTATTAAACCAAACATTTATTCTGTGTGTCACAGTGCCAAGGATTAATGTGTTCAACCTATAGCCTTAGGAACAACCTCCTTAGGAGATAGGAATCATCAGTATTCTGGTATGTTAACCTATTTGTGGGTTTTGTTTATTGTTGTTTGTTTCCAAGACAGAGGTCTGACTTCCAACTGCCTCCCAAGTGCTGGTATCAAAGGTGTGCACCACAATGCCCAGCTGGGTTTTTTTTTTTTGTTGTTGTTGTTTTTATTTGATGGTTGGTTTTTTGAGACAGGTTTTCTCTAGGACTTGCTGTGTAGACCAGGCTGGCTTCAAACTCAAGAGATGCCTCTACCTTCTGAGAGCGGAGATGAAAGCAAGCAAGGCATGTATCATCATCATGCCAGGCCTTGAGTTTGGTTTTTGAGACAGGGTCTGGCCTCAGACTCTCCATGTTCCTCCCAAGAGCTAAGATTATGAGTGAGAACCATCAGTCCCTGCCCTGTTCTGGTCTACAGTTGAGAATATGAAGGCAAAAGGTGAAGTGAGATGCAGAGACTTCGTAGTAAGTAATATGTGGACCTGAGATTTGAACATAGGTCAGCTGACCTTTGAGCTGAGTTCTATAGTGACAATTTTGGAATTTTGGTTTCTTTAAAAAAAAAAACAAAACAGAACTATTATAAGAATGTGTTTTCCTTCTAAACCCAGGTGTGGGGATGTGGGGCCACTTCAGATTATTCACAGCAGCTGACTATGATTTGCCTCATGCTCTAGCAGAGGCGTGGTTGTGCCAGCTGTAGATAGTTTCTGTGATTGTGTGGTATTTGGAATTCCAGGAACTTTTCAGAAGGTATACAAATGCTAGGACCACGAGAGGGGTTTGCTAGTAGTTATTCTCAAAGAAGAAACAGAAGGAAAGAAATTAGATTCAGGGATCTCTCTTTCCCTCCATCCTTCCCTCCCTCTTCCCCCATCGTTCTCTCTCTCCTATCTAGTGATAGGGAGTAAAACCGGGGTAATAAAGGGTAGGGAAAGGAAGAACCCACAAAGTAGCAAAGACCAGTTATAGGCTGTGGCCCTGAGAAGAGGACACAGACTCCAGGCTCCTATCACAAAGTTGGTTTGATATTTGCAATGTCCAGTGTGGGGTGTAGTTGCTTTGTTTGCACCCGGCCTGACAGCCGTTTGCTGACAGAGTTAGATTCTCAGCACTTGTGCTCAGTGCCAAGTATGGCTCCATCTTGAAGCTCCATTTCTAATTTAGGATTTTGGTAGTTGCTACTCCATCCTTAATCTCTTGTAGGAGAAGGGTAAGCATCTAACCGCCCACTAGAATGAATAAGCCACAGACCTTTTAAGGCAGGTTCACTGAGGGCCCCTCACCCAAGTTTGGATAATTGGATTCAGGACTTTATTCAGGCCAGAATAGTATAACCACTTAGCTACACCCCCACTCCACTTCCTTTTGTTTCCCTCAGTTTCCCAGATTGGCCTTGTGCTCACTAGACTGGACTTGAGATTTGCATCCATCCGATTGATGCCAGCCTCTTGAGTAGCTGGGAGTGTAGGCTTGCAATAGCAACTCTAACTTTCACTCTGTATCTTTTGTGATAGTGCTGGGTATTGAACCCAGTACTTCCTGCATGGTATGCAATATGTCCTACTGAACATCTTTTGTACACTAAGCTGTTTGCAAACAGTGGGGGAACTAAGTAGCTGATGTTGACCAGGTGTTTATAATGGGCCAAGCCCTGGGCTAAGTTCCAGCTGGGTACAATCGGACCTGAGCCTTACCCCATAGCCTCTAGGTATGCAGTATATAGTTCATTCTATTGAAACCTGATGGAACTTCTTTAAAAGTCACTATGGAAATTGACACAAGCTACTGACCTGTGGGAGAATGGAATTTGAAGCTCAGTGATTGTAGGTTCATCATGTAGGAGGGAGGTGTGGTGGTAGTGGTACCTATAATCTTAGTTCTTGTGGGGTTGAAGAAGGAAGATCCCTTGAGCCTAGGTGTTCAGTGAAGACTGGGCAACATAGCAGGACCCTGTGTCTCTGTCTCTGTGTCTGTCTGTTTCTATGTGTGTCTCACTATATGTAGCCTTGGCTGCCCTGGGACACTCTCTCCTGGTCTTGAACTCATAGAGATTGCTTTGCTTCTGCTTCTCCCTTCCATGTACTGGAACCAAAGACATGTGCCACCATGCCAGGCCTCAGGCCCCTGCCTCTTTTAAAAAAATAAAGCAGAAAGAAATACCACACTTGAACATGATGACTTAACAAGAATTTTGTATGTGTTCTGTAGCTTTTTACTGTGCAGCTGTGGCTGGGACGAGGGTTATCAGAGATCCGGTGGAAAGTTTTATTTAGCACTAGATGTCAGTGGGTGTGGTCTATCATGAGCCTCATGAACCAAGGCTGTGGCTTGTGCATTCCTACTTTGCAGCTGGGTGTAATTTTCTGCACTCACCTGGTGTTTCTTGCAGCAGAAATCACACCCATGAGAGAAGTAGCCTCTGAGCTAATCATAGGTGAGGTAGACCTCTGGGCTATGCTTAAGTTGTTCACTAATATGTCACTTGTGCAAGAAGGAATGTGCACTATCCAAACAGATGCTGTAGGAGAACCATCATCTCCATCTTGCAATAAAGTGAACTGAGGTTCTGAGGTTTAAGGGGTGGCCCTGGGCAGGATTACACAGGGAGGAGCTGGCAGAACTCAGATTAAACTTGGGTTCTGGGCTGGAGAGATGGTTCGACTGTTAAGAGCACTGACTGCTCTTCCAGAGGTCCTGAGTTCAAATCCCAGCAACGACATGTTGGCTCACAACAATCCTTAAGGAGATCTGACTCCCTCTTCTGGAGTGTCTGAAGAGAGCTATAGTGTACTTATATTTAATAAATAAATCTTTTAAGAAAAACAAAAAAACTCGGGTTCTCCTTAACCCTTACGTCTCTCATACCCTTTCCATTCATATTTGTAGAAATCAGTCGACAGGAGACCGAGATTTAGGCTTCTGAAATACAAAGATTCGTGGGGGGTGGGGGGTGGCTGAGAGAGGCTGAGAGAGAAAGAAGTAGGTGCATGGAGGGACAGGTTTGAGACAGGGCTTCTCTGTGTAGCCTTACCTGGAACTCATAGAGATCCACCTGTCTCTGAGTCCTGGGTGCTGGGATTATAGGTGTATGCCATCGTCTCAGCTAGAAGGACATTTCTTTTTTGGTTTTATGGTTTTGTTCTTTTTAAGATTTACTTATTTATTTTATATGAGTACACTGTAGCTGTCTTTAGACACACCAGAAGAGGGCATCGGATTCCTTTACCGATGGTTGTGAGCCACCATGTGGTTTCTGTGAATTGAACTCAGGACCTCTGGAAGAACAGTCAGTGTTCTTAACCACTGAGCCATCTCTCCAGCCCAGGACATTTGTTTTAAGAGCTACAGAACTAGGTAGCTGGGGGGGGGGGGGGGGACTAGGTCAGTGAATAAAGTGCTTACCTTAAATTCAAAGACATACTTTTCTGTTGCTTCTGCTTCTGCTGCTGCTGCTGCTCCTCCACCTCCTGTCTTTCAAGATAGGGTCTCTCTCTCTACATAGCTCTTGCTGTTCTAGAACTCTATCTATAGACAAGCTAACCTCAAACTCTACCTGCCTCTGACTCTGAGGAGACAGGTTCACAAACAGGCCCTTTTGAGACAGTCTGGACTTGAACTTTCAACCTTCCTGCCTTATTTATTCTGCTGTTGCTAGCATTAAAGCCATCTGCCTGGTTTTGTGTTAGATATTTTTAGTGGTAATCAGAGGTACCTTGGATCTTTTGTAGTCCAAGTGGATACCCACCATTTTGTATTCAAGTAAGTCTATGCCTTGGGCAGCAGCTGCAGAGCAATGTGGGCATAGGGAAAATGCCCAGGGCAGGGCAGAGGCCGTTAGGGCAGCTGAGTGAGCAGGTTCTGATGGCATGTCAGCCTCCATCATGTCCTCAGTGTGTACACGGTTGGATGATTACTTTGAGTTCTTTTGTTCGGTCTTCCCTTATCCCCCAGATGTTTTAGTTATAAAAAACTTTCCAGGAATGCAAGGCTCATTTTACAGTTCATTCTGTGGAGCTTGTTGCTTCCTGTCAGTCATTTGCAAGTGTGGTACACTCAGAAGTTGAGAAACCCTCACCTTGGTGCTTCACAGAGGCTGGGGGGAGGAGGGCAGAGGGATGGGGAAAGTTTGGTTAGGAGGCACAGTTCCAGCCAGGCAGGAGAAATAAGCACAGGTGTTCCACTCACAGGACTAGAGATGGTGAGAACTGGCCAGATGGTGAGGTTAGAAGGAAGGATACTGTAGTGAGTGGCTATTCCTGGTGGTCAACTTGACTATATCTGGAATGAGCTACAATCCAGAATTGGAAGGATCACCTGTGATCCTAATCTGGAGGCTGAGAGATACAAGTTTCTGACCTGGATCTTGGCATGGAGATCTTGAGGCATAGTGGCTATGAATTCCCGAAGATTAAGACTGGGAGATCTCTGAGTTCAAGGTCATCTGGTATTAAAGGCCTTGTGACACACTCCTTTAAGCTGGGCCACACCTTCTGCTGAAGACCTACATAAGGACATTGGAAGAAGGAAGATTTACTCTCTTTTTTTCTTTGCTTGCCTTGTGGGACTGAGCAACTGCTAGGTCCTTGGACTTCCACGCACAGCTGCTGCTGACCATTGTTGGGGAATTGGACTAAAGACTGTAAGACATCAACAAAGTCCCTTACTATATAGAGACTACCCATACGTTCTGTGACTCTAGAGAACCCTGACTAATACAGATACTAACACACTTCCCCACAAAGGAGCAATAAATGTTTGAGGTGATAGGTAGGGTACCCTGAAGAGATGGAGGTGCCTGAGATGAACATCATACAATATGTATTGAAGCTTCATTTTTATCATGTAAACATTTATTTCTTTAAGTTGTTTTAATTAAATGAATTAATTGATTTTTATTTTTTTAGATGGTTTCTCAGTGTAGCTGGGGCTGTCCTGGAACTCACTCTGTAGACCAGGCTGCCCTCCAACTGAGAGATCTGCCGGTCTCTGCCTCCCAAGTGCTGCAATTAAAGCACCACTGCACCTGGCTAATTTTATTTTTTAAATTTTGTATGTGTGTGTGGCCATGCACACATTTATATGTGCAGGAACCCATGGAGGCCAGAAGTAGGTATCAGATTCCCTGGAGCTGGAGTTAACATAGAATCATGAGCCACTTAACATGGGTGCTAGAAAACAAATGTGGATCCTCTGCAAGAACAGTGCACAGCCTTGACTGCTGAGCCATTTCTCCAGCCCCAACGTGTTCAATTCCACGCAATAAGTCAGTATTTAGGAAAACAAAGCATGCTGCTGACGAGTCTCTTTTCCAGTAGTCGGGATGCCCCTTCTGAACCATGTTACCGTTCTCACGGGTGGGGATCTGCAGTATCATCTGCTGTCTAGGCCGTATTCAAATACCCCAACTATCCCAAGAATGTTTTATTTAGTGTAGGAACTTAAATGCAAGGCATTTCAGACATGACCTCCCATTCTGTACAGTGAAAAATGTAAAGAGGAGGAGGTAGCCGTGCCTTTGATCAGACTGCCATCCCTCTTTCTTCTCCCACTTGGGGGTTGAGCCAGGAAGCATCTTATTGGATTATAGGAGTGAAGATTCTGGTTTTATGTTTTTAAGCACATAGATTTCATATAAGCTATATCCATGTGCACAATGGCCATACACAGAGCTCAAGATTGTAATTTAAAAAGACATTATATGTCTCTCCCTGTAACACAGGCAAGCTGGCGTTTCTGGATCTGAAGTGTCTGATGGTGTCTGCATGTTACCTTCACAAGGAACAAAAGGTTTTGATGCAGATGCTGCAGTTAGGCATGAGAGCCAAACCCCAGATCTGTCTGTCCTTTACAGACTTCTTTCCTCAAAGCAGGGAATCTAGGGAGAGAAAGCTGATTCTTTGTGCCTGGAGGCAGGCCTGAAACTCAACTGTATAGACCAGGCTGGTCTCAAACCTGTGGCAATTTTGCCTTGGCCTCATGTGTGGTGGATTATTGCCATCCAGCTTTGGAGTCACAGGCCCGTAGTCATAAAAGGCGGAAGTGCAGTTAGTGCACTGCAAGATGGTTTAGCCACACAGCATACTGCTCAGCAGAGGCAAGAGGAATGTTGGAAGTTTGAAGCTAGCCTCGTACACACCGGGGTGTAGCTCCATTGGTAGAGTCCTTGTCTGCCGTGTACGAAACCCTGGATTTGATCTGCAGTACTGCATAAGGTCATCTTTGCTACGTAGGAAGCTTGGGCTACATGAAACAGTGTTTCAAAAAAAATTTTTTTAAAGGTAGAGAATAATAGAGAGAGGAGTTCAGCATCTACTTCTGCCCAAACATAACTATCGTCTTCACTCACAGGAACACACACACCACATCTGAAAACAGCTATTAGTAAGTAGTACCAGGCAGAGTACTATATGCATACCTCTTGGAAGGCTGAGGCAGGAGGATTGAGTTTAAGGCCAACCTGGGCCACGTAGGCAATTCAAAGCTAGCCAAGGTGATGCATATATAATGAGGCTATTTGGGGAGGAGGAAAAACAAAACACCTGACAGGCAGAGTGGGACACTTGACTCCTTATGTCACGAGCTTCTGGACTTACAGTGGGTAACATCCTGGTAAGTTGGAAGTGCAGTTAGAACAGGTAGTCCGCGAAACGGTTTACCATTACAGCATACTGCTCAGTGGCCGAGTGCTGCAGGCTGCATATTGCTAGCCTGGGACCCAGATGCAGATCTTTACAATTTCCATCAAACATGTATTACTTGATTTTGAACTGCCATACGAATGAAACAAACAAACAAACTAGACCAGGCACGAAATACCCAGAGCAGGAAGGATGAGTGACTGCAGGGGATTGGAGGAGACTGGTTGCTGGGCACAGAGTTGCCTAGGGGAGTGACCAGGGTGTTCTGGAGGTAGAAACTGGTGATTGCTATACAACATGGAGACTATATCCGAACCACTGGACTTCGTGTTATTAAACAGTAGTTTTGATTTTAAAAACGGATTGCCAAGGACAAATACCATTAACTTTTAAACATTACTTATCAGTTTTCTTTTGCTTTGTTTTTATTTTTAAAACTATTTATTTATTTTATGTATATGAGTACACTTGAAGATGTCTCCAGAAGAGGGCATCAGATCGCATTACAGATGGTTGTGAGTCACCATGTGGTTGCTGGGGATTGAACTCGGGTCCTCTGGAAGAGCAGCCAGTGCTCTTAACCGCTGAGCCATTTCTCCAGTCCCTTGTTTTTATTATTATACTTTATCTACTTACTGTGTTTGTGTGTGTGCACACACCACGTTGTGCACATGGAGGTCTGAAAACAGAGTCTCCTGCCATCATTTGCTTTGGCTGCATGCCTTTGCCTGCTGAGGCATCTTGCCAGCCATATTTTTGTTTCCTTTTGTCTCCATTGAGATAGGTTCTAACTATGGAGCCCAGACTAGCTTTGAACTCCCTACACCAACCTGTCCTATCTCTCAGGGAAAGACCTCAGCCAACCAGTGAGTCTTCCCTGGCCCACCTCCTGTGAGGAACTTTGGTTTGCAGCCTTAAAAAAAAAAAAAAAAAACAAAGCAGGATTCTGAGAAGCCCCAGCTACCTGCCAAGATACAATCAACATGTTGTATATTCAGAAGGAGGCGAGGGCTAGTGGCTTTCCAGGAGAGCCTGCACTGATGGCTTAAGAGGGTGTTTAAGAGAGAAAGCTTGAGACTGATTGGCCTGAAGTACCCAGTCAGCAAAAAGAGGCCCATTAAGAATGAAGGTATTTAAAGCTGGCATCAATGAGGAGAGTTGGTCTCAGCATCGGGGTTAATGCATGGTATTTGTAGGACTAACTGGAGAAAGGCTTTGCCCTGTGGGCCTGCCCCTGACCCAATCCTGGCATCCTGTGAGAAGCCAGGGCTTTCTCTGGGAGCTACACCCAAAGGCTTTGCTTTTTATTTAAGCAAATGAAGGCCTTTGGGAATATTCAGATGGCCTTTTAAAGTTTTGCCAGAGCCAACAAAGCCAAGGTGTGGAGCCAACGTAGCCACAGCTCTTAGGAGCAGTTTCTGCATTGTCCAAGTACCCAGAGGCTCCTTCTAAGCAGGCCCTGTGCCAGCACCGACTGTCCCATCAGCACTTTTGTCTTCTACCTGCCCTGTGGGAGGTGTTGAGCTGCTCCAGTCGTTTGTCCCAGGCCAGCTGCCCCCATCTGCAATAATGCTGGTCAGCCTGGAGGGATTCATCTGCAAGTGCTTAGAGGGTTTGGGTTAAAGGATGGGGGTATTGGGAATAGCCATCGTGGACACAGCAGGGTCTCCAGAATTTTCTTATTCCACCTCCATCTTCAACACTACAACACCCATTTTAAAAACAGTTTTTTTCTTTTGTGTATATGTGCATCTGGGCACTAAGCCAGGGGTGTATTAGATCCCCTGGAGCTGATCTTATAACTGGTTGTGAACCACACCCAGCGTGAATGCTGAGACCAACTCCTGACCTGGAGGAGCAGGACCCGCTCTGAGTGGTGTCTGAGCCATCTCTCCAGCCCCCTCCAATATCTATTTGAACCCCTCTGCATATCTCCAGTGCAGGGATGCTCTCTGAGAGTCTGGGCTGCTCTGGAGAATCACCAGCGGAGCCTCCATTGGATATCCATGTTCTTAGCATTTCAGGGACTCAGCCTTCTTTTCCGTTGCCCATTCTCCAACCTAAGTAAACCCTGGCTCAGCTGACTCTTTTGGGAGGGGTCAGGAAAGCAGAACAGCTACCCAGGGAACTTCCTTTTATGGCCACAGATATGTTTCCAAGTGGTCTGAGAAGGGAGCTGGCAAGGACAGACCCTGTTCCCTGTGGCACCAAAGCTTTGAGGAGGACTGGGGCAGGGTCAGCTTCCCAAGAGCAGAGTTGTGCAGGCGCTCCCCAAAGGCAAGGGCGGCCACCCCTGCAGGAACACTCAGGGCGTGCACAGAGGCTGGGGAACCCTGCTGGCTGCTCAGCCACCTGGGCGCCACCTCCCCTGCAGGGTGGCCTTTGAGGCAGCTGCAGAAAATTCTAGTTTTGCGGGCCACGGCAGTGTAATAACAGCAGCAATACTTGGTAGCTCACTTCATAGGATCTCCCTTCAGATTTTTTTATAGTCTGTAAGACGCAGTGACTTTTTTTTTTTTTTTACTATTTTGAAAGTCTTACTCTGTTGTTCAGGCTGGCCTAGAATTCACCATACAATCCAGGTTTGTGGCAGTTTTCCTGCTTCAGCCTTCAGAGTGAAGGCCTACAGGCATGAGTTACCATCCACGGCCATTATGTCTATTTTGGTTTTATGTATCCCAGATCAGCCTTAAACCCTGTGTAGCCCAGGTTGGTCTCAAACTGGAATAGATTCTCTTGCCGTAGCCTCCTCAACGCTTGTATCTAAACATTCTATTTTAGAAAGAGGGTGAGTTTTCCTGATGCTCCACAGCTCCATAGGCATAGTTCAAACCCAAAGTTCCGATTTATCCAGATCCAACCAGCAGTGACTGTAGTAGCATGTGGCACCTGTGCTAACAAAGCAAAGGGGGGGGGGACTTCAGGAAGGGGTAGATCCAATCAGGATTCTCAGTACAGAAACAGCTTTGATCCTTGCTGTCTTTGTTTCCAGTCTCTGCTGGCCTTTTTCTTACCCTCAGGTGCCCTTGTGACTGGCCCTTCTCGGTGAAGTCAGCCCTGTACTCTTAGTGCTCCTGATTCTTCTCTCTTTCTGTCCCTCCCTTTGCAGAGGGCCACTTACTAACATTACCCTTTGCCCCAGGACCAGCTCCAGGGGTCAAAGTCCCTCTTAAAGCCCGACTTTTGGAAAGAGAAAAACATCATTTATCATTTATGTCGTTTAGATTGCAACTCTGAGGATGTTCTTATCAAACCGCAAAGCATCAGATGGAACCCACAGGCTCCCATGTCCTTAATGTCTTCGCTCAATAATGCAACTGAGACCCACGCTCAGGGTTTTGGAAGCTATGTCACCCAGTTGGTTGCTGTTGACTACAGTCAAGTAAACACAGGTTCCTCTTTCAGTTCACTTCTCATTTAAAGACAAGGAAAACGTTTGTTATGTAAAGAGAGGAAAGCAATCTATTTACTTATTTCGATTGAGTGTGCATTTATTGTATGGTACATGCACACGGGAGTGTAAATGCATGTGCTTATATACTTGGAGGCTTACCTGCAGGATCGGGTACCTTTTCTGTATTCCTTCTTAGCCTTATTGTCTTAAGGAAGGTTCTCTCTGCCTGGTCTACAATGTGAGCTCCAGGACAGCCAGGGCTACACAGAGAAACCCTGTCCTGGAAAAAAAGAAAATGGGAAAAAAAAAAGTTTCCCTCACTAAATGTGAAGCTGACTGGGCAGCCAGAGAGCTCTGGATCTACCTGTCTCTGTCCACTGCTGTGCTGGGGTCACGGGCATGCAGTTATGTCCAGCCTCTCAGTGGGTGACGGGTTCAAACGCAGGCCCTCAGGCTTGAAGAGCAAGTGCTTCGGCCCACAGGGCCATCCCCTCGCCCCTGCCTCCCAGATCCAATCTAAATGATACAGGAAAAGTCCCACCCCCTTTTGCAGTAGTGGGCCTTGAACCCAGGACCTGCTTCATGCTAGGGAAGTGCTTTGCTGAGTTGCATCCCACTCTTTTTAGCCCCCTTTTTTTTTGGTTATAAGACATGGTCTTACTGTGTAGCCCAGGCTGGCCTCAAATTCCTAATTCTTCTTTCTCAGCTTTCCTAGTGGGTCACAGGTGGGCTGCCTTACCCTTAGCTTTTCTAAGACAAATTCTTCTCATGCGGTTACATGCCATACAGTGAGACTGTATGGAACTCTGTGTAGACCAGGCTGGCCTTGACTCAAGAGATCCACCTGTCCCTGCCTCCAGGTGCTGGGATTGTTTGTTTGTTTTAAAACAGGGTCTTTGTATATAGCCCCGGCTGTCCTGGAACTCACTATGAAGACCAGGCATTTGCCACCATAAACAGCCTAGCTGCCGCCTTTTGAATTTCTGCATCCTTTTCTGTTGAGGGCATGACTAACCCTCTGCCGGGCTGTTTGCATGCCACCGAGAACAAGCCTACCCCGAATGTCCTTGTTCAGCTCCTCAGGAAGGTGTCTGAGTCTTGTGGATTGAAGTCTTGTAAATGGGCTTTGTAGGAAAAGTATAAAATCTGTAAGCACAGCCAGAGTGGCCTTCAGCCATTATACTGAGCGAGATATGGTAGGTAGTGCATTTTTATAATTCTAGAACTTAGGAGACCAGAGCAAGAGGCTACATAGTGAGACCCAGCTGCCCCCACCCCCAATCCTATACTAATATGTGCTTGCTACAGCATTCTTTGCCCTTGAGCCCACATCTGTGTTGGTTCAGTGCAGCCTCTGTAAGAGGCTTACAGATGAGCCCTTACCTGGGAAGGGTGTAGGAGGATCCAGTCATCAGACTTGGCTTTTGTCATGTTTCTCTCTAGACAGCTGGCAGTGGCCTGTGGGTCCCCTTCCTCTTTGGCTCCTGTGTGGGTCAGCCTCCAACTGCTTCACCACCCTAGCAGATGTCCAAGGGCTCCTCAGTCCTGTGATTCACAAATTCTCCGGAAGGTCTTCCCCAGGGGGTGGCCAGGTAGGACCTTGTGTGACTTGCTCCCAAGTCCTGAGCATTTGCAAAAAAGTGTTTATTATTCTGCTGTTTGTTTTTTGAGATGATAGGGTCTCATTCTAAAACTCAGGCTGGCCTGGAGCTGACCTGGAACTCGTGACAACTCTCTTCCTGCCTCCACTTTCCCATTGCTGGCATTACAGGTGTGAGCCACTGTACCCAGCCTTAACATAAAGTATTAGTGTTTATTCAACACCTGATGTGAAGAGCTTTATTTATCTTATAGCTGCATAATATTTTGCCTCAAGAAAGTACCATACTTTATTTAGTTAATCCTGCATTGATGGGTCCTTGGGTTGTCTCCCAGGCTTGTGCTTTGCAAACAGTGCCTTAGTGAGAAACCTTGAATGGGAATTTGCATGTGTGTAAGTTTCCAGTTCTTGATTACCTCGGAACTGGGGACAGACCAGGTAAAGGGATAATGGAATCTTTTGAAAGAGTCTCAGGCATGGAGGTAAAAGGCTTGAGAAGCTCAGCTAGGGCTTCTCAGGGTCACAGGGTGTCACAACACTCAGACTGTGGCATCTTGAGTATGTGACCTGCGGCTGTATGCTATTGTATACTAAAGCCTGCATCTGGTATCTACAGCCTGGTCTTCCTTCTTTTCTTTTTTTTTTTTTTGGTTTTTCGAGACAGGGTTTCTCTGTGTAGCCCTGGCTGTCCTGGAACTCACTTTGTAGACCAGGCTGGCCTCGAACTCAGAAATCCTCCTGCCTCTGCCTCCCAAGTGCTAGGGCGCCACCACCGTCCGGCTTCTTTTCTTTTTTTAACCACTGTTAATTGTTACTGTCAGAGTATTACTGTGGCGCCCAGGCTGGATTCCGACTCACTCTGGTCTCTGATTCATGATCCTGCCTCTGCCCTGCAGTGCTGGAATCACTATTAGTGGTGAGCGGGCCTAATGACGAGGAAGGGACCCACCAAGCCAGAAATACACTAACTAAAAGCAACCTAGCTGCTTCTAACTGGTTAGGGTTGGTTGAAGTCAGGCTTGGAGACAGCAACCACCCCCAAAAAAGCAACAGTCTCCTTTTGAAGCATAAAGTCACAAGCAGATAGATGTTCAGGAGATAATAAAGAAGGAATTCATAAATCGAGGGTTAGGCCTGGGATGTGACTCTTTACAGTATGGGCTCAAGGCCACTCTGAGGCAGGGGTCTTATCTCAGCTTTTATGGGGCTAATGTGGGCCAGGTTTAACTGTAACTGAGAGGAATGTAGGGATTGAGGGTTGGTAGTAACAAGGGTACGGCAGAGCCATAACATGGAGTTACTCTGGGCTCCTCAGTGGCAGTTTCCCCGCCCCCACCCTGTTCTGTGCTACTGAGGGTTCAACCCAGAACCTCTGGCAAGCTGGTAAGCACTCTAGCTATATCCACAGTTCTTCATTTCCTCTTTTCACATTTTCTGACCTTGAATTCTTAGAATGAACTTCCCAAACGGAGATAGCTTCCCCTACTCCCCTCTAAGGGACACGGCATTGCTGTGGGGCTTATTTTCTGAGTAATTACCTTTCCAGGCAGGCCGAGCAGGGTTAGCAAACACTCTTGGAAGCAGCTGCCTTTCCCATCAATGCTTGCTTGTTCTGGATAATGAAAAAACGATGTTAGCATCCATTAAAGAAAAAGCCGCCTCTTGTAAGCGATGGTGGACAAGTGGGTGCTTGTCATGGAGTCATCTGCTGATGCATGTGACCTGGAGACTGAGAAATGGCCTCCCTCTGCCCCTTAGACTCCTAACCATTCTCTGGGGCTGTTTAGGAGTTTTGTTTAAAGGTCAGAGGCGGAGGGTCTCCGCTTCTCCAGCGCAGCCCACATTTGGCAAGAGTTTGGGCCTCGTGCTCTTCCTTTGCAGAAGAGTTTTTCAGATCTCATTCTTGAGTTACTGAATGAACCAAATATTCTGGATTTCCAGTCTCAGCAACTCGAGCCTGAGACAGGAGAACCACTTGAGCCCAAGAGTTAAAGGCCAGCCTTTGGAACACAGGCTGTCTGAAACAAAAGGTCTGAATTCCATGACCGCTTCTTCTGTTCTCACATGGGCTTTGGCATTTCTCTATTCTCTCCTGCTTGGAAAATGTGACCCTGGATTTGATGAGTGTTTCTGGTTGGTTGGTTCTGTTGACTCTGAGCTGCCACCAGCAAGAAGTTGATTAGAAAGCCTAACCTCAGCTGTTCATAATGGTGCATTCCTTTAACCACAGCACTTGGGAGGCAGAGGCAGGCGGATCTTTGTGAGTTCAAGGCCACCCTGGTCTACAGTATGAGTTCCAGGACAGCCAGAGTTCTATAGAGAATCTTGTTTCAAAACCCCAAAAGAAAACCAACTTAAAAACAAAAAAGAGCATGGTGTGGTGGTGCACCCCCCCCCTTTAGTCCCAGCACTCAGGAGGCAGAGGCAGAGGCAGAGGCAGTCTGGTCTTCAGAGTGAGTTCTAGGACAGCCAAGGCTATACAGAGAAACCATGTCTTGAAAAATAAAAGGTAAACAAACAACAAACTATACAAACCCCAGAAAACCCAGATGGCTCCCAGTGTTGCCTGTGTGTGCATGTGTGAGTGTGTGCGTGCACAGGTGTGTGTGTGTACTGTACATATGCCACAGTGGGACCTGGAGGTCATAAAACAACTCGTGGGACTTGGGTCTCTTCACCTCATGCATTTCAGGGATTGAACTCGGGTTTTCAGGCTTGGCAGCAAGCATCCTTGCCAGCCGAGCTATCTGTCTGACCTGCCTATTTTGTTTTATTGAGATAGAGTGTCAGGTAGCCTAGACTAGCTTTAAACCGTATGCAGTCCACAATGATCTTGATCTTCTTCCTCCACCTCCAGAGTTTGGATTACAGGCATGTGCCACCACACCTGGCTCCTCATTACTCCTGTAATGACTGTTAATTAAGGGCGGTTTGTGACCTTGTCATTCTCTACTTCTTCACAGCCTCAGTATTATTGGGTGTGTAGACTTTGGCTCATGGGGTACTCCTCAAATGAAACCCTAATAACTATATTTCTTCGAGTTTGTTGAGTTGTAATTTGCACACCTTACAATTTGCCCAATGTGTAAATGCGTGTTAATTTTTATAGGTGTATCCAGTGGCTCACCCGTCACCCCGATCCAGTTTTAGGTTTGCATTACTCATGAACCCCCCTTGGGTCTACTGGCAATCTAATACACGCCTTGCCCCCGTCCCAGGGCATATGGGCCTGCTTCCTGTCTGAGACAGTGTCTCTATTATGAACTCCTTGCTGTCCTGAACTCACTATGTCAGCTAGGCTGGGTTCAGAGTTCTCCAAACCTCTGCCTCCTGAGTGCTGGGATCAAAGGTTGTGCCACCACACACTGTATGTAGTCTCTTAATTTTCTAGTAGTCACGTAAATAAGATAAGTACATTTTTGGGTGAGCACTTAATGCTTAAGGCTTACTTACCTATGCTTTTGGAAGGGGCTGGGAATGTAGCCCAAAGGCAGAGTGTTGGCCTAAGATGCTCAAGGGCCTGAATGCTGCCCTGAACACCACAGAAGGAAAATGTTTCTCTGTACTTCATCTATGTTGCTGTGTTGATTAGTATGGCTTTTCTATTTATTGTGAAGTTGTGAGTAGCTGTAGCATAATTTATCCATTCTGGTAACAATAGATTCAGCATCATACAGCTTTTAGAGGTTTTTTTTGTTTTGTTTTTTAAAGTATAGGTGTCTGCATGTGTGCCTGAGTGTATGCATGTATATCACATAAATTCATGAGCCCTCAGGTGTCAGAAGAGGGCAGCAGATCTTTCAGAGATGGAGTTAGAGGTAGTTGTGAGCTGCCACAGGGTTCTGTGAACCAAACCCATGTCCTCTGTAAGAGCAGTAAGTACTTTTGACTTTCCAGTTAACTCTCCATCTTGCTACTGCCTACAGGTTTTTTTTGGTTTGTTTTTGTTTTATAGGCAAATTTGGAAAAAGAATGGAGAGAGAGGGGTGGGGTATTGATTCACTTATCACATATCACGCCCACTTCAAATATAAATCAAATGCCTTTGGTATATGCAACCAAATTTGCAGCCACTCCCCATCAACTTTGGAGTATTTTCATGGGGACTAGAGAGATGGCTCAGCAGATAAGAGCATTTTACTGTTCTTGCAGAGGAACAGGCTGTTCCCAGTACCCACATGGTTCACCACTGTCTATAACCCCAGTTCCAAGGGATCTGATGCCTTTCTGTGACCTCTGTGGCAGTAAGCATCCATGTAGCATACAGACACACATGGAGCTAAAACATAGATACAGCAAAAGGGATTAATATAACGTATATTATTAAAAAGAAATCTGTCCCCTGCCATCCGTCATCTCCCAAGTCCTATCTGTAGTTTGGATTTGGGACGTTTGTGTACCGACAAACGGAATAGTGGGGGGCCTTATGTGGTCTTTTGTGTCAGATCGTCCACAAAGTAGAAAGCACCTTTGCTTCTTTCTGTTGTTAGGCAATACTCTGTCGTGATGCCATAGTTTATTCACCGATCCGTCACTCAGCATCTGCTGTCTCTACTCTGGCATGTTAGCTAAAGCTGCAGTTTCACCTCGTAACACTCCTTCCCATGCACACATACAGAAAGCATTGCTGTTGGCATTCAAAACTAAGCCAAATCCCAACCCAGGGTGCAAAATAGACCTAGTGTATGAAGAAGCAATGTGTGTCTGTTCCTCCTAGCCGGCTGGGTTAATAAATGGAAGGACTGTGTTCTCACTTTCCATTACCAGACAAGGGAGTGAAGGCAATCCCCCAAATCCAGAAGATCAGGTTCTAGAGGACTGTGTGGGAGTTACAGTAGGCTTCTAAGTGGTCTATAGTCAACCAGAGTTTGAGCCCTACTCTGCCACTTAATCTGTGTGACCTTGGAAGAGGCATTTAACATCTCTGAGCCTTTGCTGAGTCATGTTTTCCTCCCAGTGGTTTGTAAAATGCTTTTTATGCCTGGTGCAATGACTTTTTTGTGCTTCTTTGCTTATACTGGATTCTATAGGAGCTTGGAGAAAATTTAAGATCCACCAATTCCTGGGTTTTCTCATCTCTGGATATCTATATTAAATTAGTTGGAGTTAGGACCCAGGCCCAGGCCGTTTTCAAAGCACACCAGGACAATATGTGCCCTATACATCAGATCCCAGAGGGAGATTATAGGTATTTTGGTCAAAATGCTTTGTTCTCGAGTGGGACTGGAGGCCTGAGAGCTCTTAAGGCCACATTAAGGACTAGAGAGGGCTAGTAGGGCTTCGCACACTAGCACGCAGGCCTGCACACTAGCACGCAGGCCTGCCTGCCTTTTATGGGAAGATGGCAGGGATTAGGGTGGGGAACTCAGCTGTATGGAATTTAGAACAGGATTCTCCCTGGGTTCGGGGAAATCCACAGAAAGGGAAAGTAGAGAGGCAGCCTCCTCTTCCTAATCAATAAGCAAACAAGTCGTGGAGTTGCCCAAACAACCACAGGAACACTCCCTGGGCTGTAGCCAGTGGCAGTGCCAGTTAGCACCCCTGTATTTAGGCAGTAGGGTGCGGTGGTACTGTCTGCTTGCAACTAAAAGCCAGGAAACCACAGCTCTGACTTGGCACGAAAGCCAAAGGTGTTTTGTTTTTGTTTTTTTTTTTTTTTTAAAATCCTGTATGTCTCTCTCTTTGTCTGTTGGTGTTAGCTTGGCCAGAAGAGAGAATATCAGATCCCTTGAAACAGGAGTTACAGGCAGATGTGAGGTACCTGACATGGGTGCTGGGATTTGAACCACATCTTCCGGAAGAGCAACAAGTGCTCTTAACCACTGAGCCATCTCTCCAGGCCCATTTTTGTTGCACCCCACCCCCCATCCCCATTACAGCAGACAGGGACAAAATTCCCATCTTCTTGCACCAGATTTCAGTTACTCTTAAAATAACAGCCTCCTCACCAAACAGTGCCTCTAGGAACATTGAAACCTGGGTC
Source organism: Tokudaia tokunoshimensis (assembly GCA_036184795.1). Classification (NCBI taxonomy): domain Eukaryota; kingdom Metazoa; phylum Chordata; class Mammalia; order Rodentia; family Muridae; genus Tokudaia; species Tokudaia tokunoshimensis. The sequence goes on from BTHU01000020.1 coordinate 33,667,302, forward strand.
TTAGACAGTGAAGCCACCCCAGGTCCCGAGCTGACCTGGTAGAGTCCTGCAGGGCTATACTGACTTCAAGTCTCAGAAGGTTTTATCTGCAGACACTTGACTGTCCAAGAGGGGCCTGGAGAGGAAAATGAATTCAAGCTGTTTTTCTTTTCCTTGGCCTTGATATGAAGGACAAGTAGATGGGGGAGATCTTGGCTCTTCTGAACTGAAGGAACAGGAGCCTGGTCTTTGCAAGTCCATGTAGACCTACAGGCTACCATATCTTCAATTGGTCACATCTGCTGTGTTCTCACCTGGCTCTTCTGTGCTGCATCAGGGACCCAGGCTGCGACAGGCACGAGGTGCTTGGGTGAGTCCTGGAACTGCCTTCTGCACCACCCTGTGCCTTACTCTAGCTTGAGCATGTAGCCAGAAGTCCGGCCTTCCCTGCCAGCCTTGATTAAATCAGTCCCTTTCACCCCCCCACCTTGGTTCTCGGAACTCTGTTACTATCTCTGAGTATGTATATATGTGTGTGTGTGTGTGTGTGTGTGTGTGTGTGTGTGTGTGTGTGTGTGTGTGTGTGTGTGTGTGTGTGTGTGTATATATATAATATAATATATGTATGTTTGTTTGTTTGTTACCCCTGCTGCCCTGGATCAAATCTTGGGAGGGCGGAAAGACCCTGTTTTTCAAACACTGCTTCCAATGAAGCAGAGAATAAGTAAGAGCTTTATGTTTTGTTGAAGATCTGAGCATGGTGGTACAGGCTTGTAATCTCAGCTACGCTGTACTCCCAGCTACTCAGGAAGCTGAGAGGCAGGAGGATTACAGGTTGAAGGCACCCTGTCTGAGGCCACAGAGTTCCAGACCAGCCCGGGCAGCTTAGCGAGACCCTGTTTCAAAATAAAAATTAAAAAAAGGACCAGAGATGTAGTTCAGCCTGGGAATGTAGTTCAGGAGTGGTTGCCTGACATGTGGGTCGATCCATGGTACCCTCCAAAAAGGAAAGAAAAGAAAATTCTTGAGGGGGTGGGTGGGGAAAGTGCCACTTGGCAGAGGTGAACAGTGGCCCAAGAAAGGAGCAAAGCTGGAACCGGAACCCTTGAATGTATTTAACCACACTCACCAAGATTGTAAAATATTAATATGTCTCATTCATGAGGCTGATGCCAATCTTTACTCTGTTGATTGTAGTTAATACTCACCTGAGTTACCATGGAGCTTGAAACACATTAGCCCAGGTAGAACCTGGGCAGGTAATCACCTGGTGTCCACAGTCAGCATTAATGACCTTACATCAGGGGACACTCCTGGGTGATGATGGAGTGCCCTGCATCCTGTTTACTCCCCGAAGTCAGGGTTAAATGAGCCTGAGAGAATTCTCTCTAGTCTGTGCCTTTGCTGGGCTCTGCTTACTGCACCCTGCTGGATATTTCGCCAAGATTTGTTCCTGGCCTCTTTGAGGTGTTTTTGTTGCTGCTGGTTTTGAGACAGAGTCTCACTAGGAGTCCAAACTAGGCTCCCACTTGCTCTGTAGCCTCTTTCTTGGTGTTGGGATTACAGGGCGTGTCACCACACCCGGCCTCCTGGTTGGAATTAGTGAAGTTAGTAACTTTGTTTTGGACCAGGACATTTCAGAGAAATTGGGAGAAAGAACCTGGTAACTGTTATGCAAATATGTTTCCTGTCCTTGGGATCCTTTGGAACCGCCTTTGAACACTGGTGTACATATCTATGACATTAGGAACACAGGCCGGGGATTTGTTTGTGTGGTATGACCTTTTGAGCTCCAGGTCCTCCCTGGAGTGGGGACAGGTGGTCTATTAGGGGAAGTCCAGTTTATTTCAGTTTATGACAAGTGGTGACATGATGTGGAGGATTTGTTTGTTTGGTTTTTTTGTTTTCTTTTTTTCTTTTGGTTCTTCAAGACAAGGTGTCTCCGTGTAGCTCTGACTGTTCTGGAACTCTATATATAGATCAGGCTGGGCTCGAACCCAGAAATCTGCCTGCCTCTGTCTCCCAAGTGCTGGGATTAAAGGTGTGCTTTGTAGAAGTTTCTTGAGTCTGGCTTTAGACTTCCTCCTTTGTTCAAAACTCTTCTGTGAGTATCCTTGTGGTTCTGAGGCCCTTGTCTATGGGATGATCTTTTGCTGGTAGCTGTAGCTACTTCCCGTTAATCTCAACTCAACAGCCAGGTATCCTAGGTGACTCGCCACAGTTTAGACAGAGACCACAGTCTCTTGTCTGTTCATAGCCATGTGGCTGGGCCACATCCCTTTACCTATCTGTGTTTCCGCTATTTCATTTATGAACAAGAGTTGCTAAATGCCGCCTACTGTATACACCTGACTAGGTGTATCCAGCCCAGGACTGCTATATCTAATAAACAGTACATCATAGTTCTTTCCTCAGCTTTCAAGAGATGGACACAAATAGCAGCCTATCAGAGTAAACTCAGCAACAAGGATAGTTTATCCATGCCCTGTTTCTAAAGCTATGGTGACATCTCCTGCCGGTGTGGTTGTTCCATAGCTTGTAGTCCTTTCTAGTTTTGTGGAACCCATCAAGGGAGGGCATTCCAGCATTGCATTGCCCAATGCCATCTAAGAAAATGACGAACTAGGGGAGAGGTTCTCTGAGTGGTGACATTTGTGAAGACTTTAGAAAGGAATACTGAATGACAAGAGACTGTCTACTCCAGTCTCCTCATCCTGCAGGTGAAACTTTTTATCTTCTATCTTCAGAGTTTGAGTCAGAAAACACAACTGTATTTTTGGGATACACAGTAGCAGTGTAGTCCCCTGGAGCTCAGAGGGAAAACTCTCTGACCATACCTTTGTAACCTTGAGCCAAGCATGTGAGTGTTTAAATGGTCCTTCAAGTATAGCTAAACAGAGGTCTAGGCATTGACTGTGGAACCTGTCTCCACAAGGATACCCAGAAGAGATTTGAACAAAGGAGGAAGTCTAAAAACTAGACTCAGGACATGAAGAGAAGTTTTCTTCATGTCCTGCCCTGTGCGTGGTATGAGCAGGGTTCTATTTTCAAACAGTTTCTCAGAGACTGGATTGCCCATTAGTTACTAAAGCGGTCAGCTGCCCTTGGTGACAGGATTCTGTCCTCCAGCTCCAGCATTTTCTGTGATGTTCAGAGGCTTCTGAGATTCCTTGTCTCTACCCACTCACATTCCAGGGATGGCCACCCTAGTGGAAGAAGAAATGGGATCCTTCAAGTGAGGCTGGCCCTGGCCTGATGGCAATTACTGGAGGAAAGAATGTAGCTGTGACTCTCACGTGCCCACTAGCCCACATGACCAGAGGCTTTCACCAACCCCGCCTTTATTTGTATCGAATTGTTTCCCTGGGGTTTTCTGCTTTTAGCTACTACTTCTGCCAAGTCAGCTAGAAGATGGGGTGCTTGCTATGAGTGCAAAACTTAAGACACACTAGAAAGACATTCTTACTGGTTTTTGTCACTTAAGGAATTTATTATAATTGTAATCAACAAAGAAATAACAATACCACGCCTCCCCCTTCTTGGGTGGTTAGTTTGAGGCAGTCTGGTGTGTCCCAGGCTGGCCTCAAGTCTGGTATGTAGTCCAGGATGACCTTGAACTCCTCACTTGAGCCTCCACTTCTCAAGAGCAAGGAATGAGACCAACCCCACCTCCCCTATTGTTGGCAATTTTAACTCAAAGTTTTACAGGTGTTATAGGCAAATGCTCTGCTACAGAGCTGTGCCTCCAGGCTAAGCTATATTTTATTTAGGGGGGGAAAGCCCACCTCAACCCACTTCCATCAGTTTGTTTGTTTGTTTTGGGTTTTTTTGTTGTTTTGTTTTTAAGTTTTTCGAGACAGGGTTTCTCTGTGTAGCCCTGGCTGTCCTGGAACTCTCTCTGTAGACCAGGCTGGCCTCGAACTCAGAAATCCGCCTGCCTCTGCCTCCCAAGTGCTGGGGTTTTATTTTTCAAGACAGTGTTTCTTTGTGTAGCCCTGGCTGTCCTGGAACTCACTTTGTAGACCAGGCTGGCCTCGAACTCAGAAATCTGCCTGTCTCTGCCTCCCAAGTGCTGGGATTAAAGGCGTGCACCACCACCGCCCCCATCAGTTTTCTCCAGTTATTATTAGTGCCCGTGTATAGAGGCACCAGGACAGGCTAGCCTATGCAAAGCTTTGGATTGCATTGCCAACAATAGGGTCGGGGTGGGGATAGTCTTGAATAGCAGTGAAGAGCCCTCATTTAGGGGTGAGCCAATCCAGCTCTGATCTCAGCAGTGTATAATTTCAGGAAAAGAAAGCCATGCTAAAGGAGCCTCAGCTGAGGTGGGGACAGGGAGAAGTCGCCCCATCCACCCCAATGACTCAGCAGCTCAGGAGCATATCAATCCATGGAATGCATGTAACAGAAGGAGGATAATACTAACCCCATGAGGTTGTCCTCTGACCCCCCATACATCCCCTGCCACACACACACACACACACACCCTGCTACATACACCCCTGTACACATATTTAGTAAGGGACTAGAGGATGAAAAGGGTTAAGTTGGTAAACATGTTTGCTGCCCAGCCTGGCAGCCTGAGTTTGATCCCTGGGACCCACATGGAAGGAGAAACCTTATGCCTGCAAGTTGTCATCATCTGACCTCCACATTCACACATATACATACAGACAAAAATACACATACATACAAAAATAAAAACCTAAGAAAACACAGGGCAAAGGCCTTCTATAGAGAGTCTAAATCCCAGCCTACTGACATACTATCTTGCTTCAGTTTCCTCATCTGTAAAAAGAGGATGTGTTAGGGGCACAGTGGCATATACCTTTAATCTCAGCACTTAAGAGGTGGAGGCAGGCAGATCTCTGTGAGTTCGAGAGCAGCCTGGTCTACAGACTGAACTTCAGGACAGCCAGGGCTACATGTTACATACAGAGACCCAGTCTCAAAAAGCAAGATACAAAATAAATCATGCCAAGAGCATCAACTGCATTAAGTTCTGGGTTTGAGTGGTTCAGTGTTTGTAAAGTGCTTAAAATGGAGCCTGGGACGATAGTGTCCTGCAAATATTTAAAATGTGGCTAAGGGGCTGGAGAGATGACTCAGCAGTTAAGAGCACCTACTGACTGCTCCTCCGAAGGACCCGAGTTCAAATCCCAGCAACCACATGGTGGCTTACAACCATCTGTAACAAGATTCAATGCCCCCTTCTGGAGTGTCTGAAGTGTACTTACATATAGTAAATAAATAAATCTTAAAGAAAAAAATGTGGCTAAAATAGTTGACAAGAAGAATTGAAAGTATTTGCCCTGGCACACTTTTTCTTTTTCTTTTTTCAAAAAGGCTCTTAATGATCAGGCCAAGGTAGCCTCGAACTTTCCAGTAATGTGATTGCAAGTGTGCACCACCACACCCAGTTTGAGATTGTGGCGTTTCCTGGTGATAATGGTGACTATTGTGATAGGTTTTCCAATTAAGAGATGCTCAGGGGTCTTAATTCCCATGGGGAACAGTGCAGGTCACAACTACTTAAGGAAAGGTGTTGTGTTGGGTGGGGTTGACTTAGACCCTTGCAAGCTTTCTTTATTCAACACCTTCCCCTTCGGAAACATCAGTGCACACCCAGCTCCTGTGCTGATCTTGGTGTTCTCAGAGCTCTGCATGGCTGAGCCCCATGGAAGACAACTTCTAGAACCTTCCTGGAGCTGGAGAGCCGCTCCAGCTTTCTCTTATTTCTCAGCCCAGTGAATCCGGTTTTACAGAAAGATAATGAGCCTTAACCAGCACCTGGAAATTCGGGTCTGGGCTCTCGTGTCATACTTACAAGGTGTCACTTCTCCAAGAGTGAGGCGGAGGCACCATTAAGAAGTGCCTTGAGCAGGTTAATTGCCTTGCACCAAGTTATTTATTCAAGCCTCTCACTCTCGTTCGCTACCACCCTTGGCAAGTCCAGTCATGCTTCTGCTGATTTTTCACTACCTAGAGTTGTACTGACTGGAGAAAGGAATCAAGGCCAGCTCCTGTTTCCTGCTTATGTGACAAGCCCCCAAATATGACTCAGATACCCCCCACCCCCCATTACTCATGCTGTGGGTTGGGAGGATTTCTTTAAAAGCATCTCTAAATGATCCTAATCTGGACTTTAGAAGTGCTAACTGGGAACTAGGGAGATGGCTCAGCCAGCAAAGTGCTTGCTGTGCCCATGAAGAAAGCGTCAAGGTGGGGGACTTGTAATCTCAGCATGTACAGGCAGAGATGCCAGAGTCCTGGAGCTGGCTGCCTGGCCAGCCTGTCTTACTTGTTGAGTTCCAGGCCAATGAGAGACTTCTAATCTTACAAAACAGGGTGGATAGCACCTGAAGAACCACAGACAGACAGACAGACAGACAAGACAGACAGACACTTTCTGTCTTTCTTTCCTACACACACATTCCTCCAATAAGAAAGGATAGTTGGTTCAAGTTTAGACAGATCCTTCTGCGACTGTCATCTCTCATTTGCCTTTTGCTACAAAGTGTCTAGTTTGCCAGTCAGACCGGTGGTGCCTGCACCCTCCCTCTCGCTTACTGAAACAACATTCATGTCTATTTTTTCTGCCAAGTACAGGGCTTTTGGCTTCAGAGGTGTTTACCAGGGCGGCCCCTGGTGGAAGAAATGAGCACTGTAGCACAGGCGTCTTCCCCTGGGGCAGAAAGTGATCTGTCCACCTGAACATTGAAGTGCCTAGCTTTGAAAAAGAGGCACGGGAATAGGGATTCTTATAAGAGAATGCTTAGGCGAAGTCGAAGTTCCATTGTGGGGAGTGATGGGCAATTTTTTGAAAGTGTGGAAAGTAAACTGACTTTTGAGATTTGTTGTGAATTCATTCAAACATACCCTCTGAGATTTTTCTATTACATTCTCTTTGTGTACACACGTGCACCTGTGCACACACATACACACACACACACACATACATGCACACGCACACGCACAGAGTGTCCTGTGGAATGCCCGAGGAGGTCTGAGGATATCTCACAAGTCAGTTCTCTTAGCTGGGTAGTGATGGTGCACACCTTTAATCCCAGCACTGGAGGCAGAGGCAGGAGGATCTCTTGAGTTCAAGGCCAGCCTGGTCCACAGAGTGAGTTCTAGGATGGCCAGGGTTACACAGAGTCCTGTCTTGAAACCCTACTCCCCAGCCCCTATACCCAGTTAGTTCTCTTATGTGAGTGAGTTCTTTCACTGTAGGGTTCCAGCAGTTGGACTCAGGTTGTCAGAATTGGCTGTAAGCGTCATGAGCCATCTAGGTACCCTTGGGTTTTGAGGCAGGGTTTCCTACAGCCTCAAATTTGCTGTGTAGCTTAGGATGACTTACCTTTGGAAAAATGGCCAGTGTTCCTCGCCCTGCTCTGCTTGTGGTGCATGTGTGTGGGTCTGATTGATGTTTGTGTAAATGCAGATGTGCCGTGGAGGGGCGTAGAGGTCGGAGGCTAACTTCAGGATTCGGTTGTTCTCTTCCATCTTGCTTTGAGGCAGGGTCTCTTGTCTCTGCAGACTTGGCTGCGTACTCTAGGCTAGTTGGCCCATAAGCTTCTGGTGAATCTCCCATCTTGCTGTAAGAGTGCTGGGCTTACAGAAGCACATTACCACATCTTGCTCTTTACATGAGTTCAGGGGTCTGAACTTTGGTCACCATGCTGATAAGACATCTCCCAGTCTGTTTTCATAGTAAGCCATCTCTCTTTTCTTTTCACTCTGAAAATGAAAGATTACTTTAAACAAGATGCTACTCTCATTGACTATTAAGCGAAGAAAACCAAACTTCACAGGTCAGTTGCCCTGTACTCAGGAAGAATTTAGTGATGAGGCCAAGGCTCCCCAGGTAGGGTTGTTCATCGACAGTTTATGGTTTGTTGAGCTGGTGTATATTTTGTATGATGTTCTAAGTGAATCAAGTTCCCTTTCTGGAGAAGAAACGTCCTGTCTGTGATCTGTCCAGTTTCCTAATCTCTGTGATCTCCATCCTATAGTGCGATTCGAAGGATGCACCGGTCGGCCAAGGACAGCCTTCTTTTCTGAAGACACACGATTCAAAGTGGCAACAGATGGTGTCATCACAGTCAAGCGGCACCTAAGCCTTCATAAACTGGAGACCAGTTTTCTTGTCCATGCCTGGGACTCCAGTCACAGGAAGCTTTCTACCAAAGTGACGCTGAAACCCATGGGGCACCACCACCACCGGCACCACCACCGTGTACGTTGGGATATTTCTTGGATGTGTGTATTTTTCAGTGAGCTGTCTAACCTGGGTCTTCTCTAGTCTTGGGACTGGGGACTTGTTGGCCAAGATAATTTTATGGGAAGACTCTGAGATGCTATGGAATACCTGTCAGTTAAGACAGGCAAAAGTACATGACTCTTGGGGTAGGGGTGGCAAAATACCCCCCACTGAGGATAGTCTTTCTTTCTGACTGAATTCATTCCTATTGGGTTTGGGGGTTGCTATTGGGCTATCTGGCTCTGGTAATATAGGATAATGAGAAAGACACTGGCCCTGCCTGGATTGTTAGCCAACAGTTGCTTTCTCTCTGATGACAACCCCAGTAAACCCATTTCACTCATGTAGACTGAGTGAATTTATGCACAGCAAACACTGAGAACATATGCACACACTTGGTATTCACAAGGACCATCTTCTTCCTTTATGAATATCAATCTAAATGCTCAAGTCCCTTATATCAAGGGGTGATGATATTTGCATATAGCCTGCATATCCTATTAATACACCTCTACATAAGATAATGCTCAATCCATTACTCTCTGCGACAGTCATCGTTACACTCCTATTGTTTAAAGATAATGGCAGGGGGGTAAATCTGCATATGTTCTGCACAGGCAGAATTGTTCTCATAGATATTTTGGTTTGAACTCAAGTTGGCTTCAAACTCACAGTCTCTTGAGTTCTGGGATTACAGGTGTGTACTAACATGTTTGCTATAGGGTTGGTTCTTCCTTTTTTTTCCTTCTTTTTGGACAGGGTTTCTTATAGCCATGATAATGCTGAGCTCACTGTATAGCACAGGATAACTTCTAATCTTTCACCTCCCAGGTGATAGAATCGCAAGCTTGTGCCATCACACCTTGATTTTTGGGGTTCTAGGGATTAAATACAGGGGTTAGTGCACGCTAAACTGTATTCTGCCGACTGAGCTACATCCCCTACTCTAGATACCTTAAAACATATCTTCTAGAATCTTTTCTGTCACCCTTTTTTGTTTTAAAGGATGGTTTTGTGTAGCCAAGTTTGTCCCCAAACTTGATAGATAGCCCAGGATGACCTCCTGCCTTTGCCTCTAGTATGTGGGATTACAGGCATGTACTGCCATATCTGGCTTTGAAAAAAAATAATTTCTGTCTGCTCTTGGTTGACCACAGATGTGAACCCAAGCTACGACGGAGGGAGGGCTGAGTGGGCTAGATTCATGTCAAACACTCTCTGTTGTCACTGCCTTCCTAGAGGCAGAATGGGTGTCTTATTTAGCAAGGAGGGGAAAGGAAGACCAGTCCCTTTTTAGAGCGGGAGAGACAGCTGTAGGTTTGGTTCCCCCAAACCTTTAAGGTACCATAGAACAGCCAGGAACTCCAATTGCTGGAGACACAGGCTCCTTTTCTGACCTCTGTGGTGCTTACATGCACATGGTGCACTAGATTCATGCAGACATACTCATAAATGATAAAACATTGTTTGTTTTGAATCTTCTCTGCACTGTTATGTAAGATCCTTCCCCTGATGTTTGCAATGTCTGCTCTTTAGGTCCTTTCTCAGTCCAGAAAGTCTGTACAGTGAAAAATCAGATACAGATTGTGATTCTTCTCGGGAATGTCCCTAGAGGTTGTCACCAAAAGTTAAATAAATGCTTCTGTCCATTTCGAGAATGGTCTCTTGGCACTTTCTATCAGGTCTCTCTAGGGGACATTCTAGACATACTTTGCTTCCTTCCTCCGAGGTGTGCAGTGCCAAAGCCTTTAAAGTTGATTTCTGTTCTATTCTCTGAAGACTCTTAGGATTTGTGAGATTTAATAATCCCTGGATGTAGTTTTTCTCTCTGGAATTAGAGAAGTGAAGAACTTTGTTCAGTTACGTTAGCCATGGCTTCCTGAGACTCAAGCCCCAGCTCGCTGGCGGCCATGCATGCAAGTTCAGCACAGTAAGGCCCCACCAGGCAGTTGGCTATGGGAGCTTTCTACCAAGGAGCAGTCCCCCAATCACCTCACCCCCATCTTTCCCTCTGCTGACTTCACTCTGTGTCCATTTCTGCTATATCATGATTTGATTCAAGTCTGCATTTAGAAACCCCCAAGCCAGGTGTAGGTGTGGTGGTGAACACCTTTTCTGCTTGCTTGGTTGGTTTTTGTTTTTCTTTCTTTCTTTTTTTAAAGATTTATTTATTTATTTTATGTATATGAGTACATTGTAGCTGTACTGATGGTTGTGAGCCATCATGTGGTTGCTGGGAATTTGACTTCAGGACCTCTGCTCCAGTCAGCCCTACTTGCTCTGGCTTAAAGATTTATTTATTTATTGTTATATCTAAGTACACTGTAGCTGTCTTCAGACGCACCAGAAGAGGGTGTCAGATCTCATTACGGCTGGTTGTGAGCCACCATGTGGTTGATGGGATTTGAATTCAGGACCTTTGGAAGATCAGTCGGTGCTCTTAAATACTGATCCAGCTCTCCAGTCCTCGTTTTTATTTTTCAAGACAGGGTTTCTCATATGTAGCCCTGGCTGGCCTGGAACTCACATTTTGACCAGACTGTCACTGAACTCAGAGATCTGCTTGTCTCTACCTCCCAAGTGCTGGTTTACATAGTAAGTTTTGGGCCAGCCGTGGCTACGCTGTGAGGCCCTATCTCAACAAACAAATCAAATCAAAACAAAACAAAAAAATTTTCCACTTTAGATATTGGGACAGTTCGGGGGAGCCTATTCAGACAGCCAGGTAGCCAGTCCCAGAGACAGCCTTTAGCCCATGCTGGTTTTTTTCTGTAGGTAGCAGATGTAGGGATTGTGTGTGTCAGGTACGTTGAGACTGGGTTCTAGAATATCTGGTCACATTTTATGTCTTTCTTTCCTGTTTTGAATCTTGGGGGTGGGGGGAACCAATCCAGGAGGGTTGAAAGGTAGCTCAATTGATAGAGTCCTGGCCTAGGGTGTGTGAGGCCCTGGTTTCTATTCCCTACCATCACATAAATACACCCATCATCCTCTGTTAAGTGGAAACAGGAGGATCTAAAGTTCAAGATCATTGATGGCCACATAATTTGAAGCCCACTGGGTTTCATGAGTTTGTTTCTAAAAGTGTCCAAACCAAACAACAAATAGACAGGAAATAGGGCCTAGCTAGAAGTTAGCAGGCTGCAGTATGTGTTGATGATATCTTCCTGTGAAGGGTAAGATAGAAATCTTTTAGAAACTTTGTTACCATGAATCATTCTAAAACACTTAGACAATGAAGTAGGTATTGCCTTTCATCTTCCACTTTCCTGTTTCCCTGAGTGTGCACAATAAGATAAGCACATTTGAATTGATCTCAGAATAGTTTTTTATTTTTAAAGATTTATTTATTTTTATTTATATGAGTACACTGCAGCTGTCATCAGACACACCAGAAGAGGGCATCAGATCCCATTACAGATGATTGTGAGCCACCATGTGGTTGCTGGGAGTTGAACTCAGGACCTCTGGAAGAGCAATCAGTGCTCTTAACCGCTGAGCCATCTCTCCAGCCCTCAAAATAGTTCTTAATAGCAATTCCCCAAACTTGTTGATTGATAACTCCACTTTGGTGAACTGTATCCTTGGAAAACAAAGGAAGTCCAGAACTCCCAAAGAGAATGCTGTACTATATAAGTTTGAACTAAGTTTTAAATACAGTTGTCAAATGTTCAAACCCACAAATTTTGTATGCATGGTGATTATTTGAATGCTGAATATTAAGAATTTAATGAATCTATTGTGTTATATCTGTAAAGTTGCATTTGTTCTAACAGAAGCTGCTAGGATAGTAAAATTACCTAGAGACTTGCACTGAACAGTTCCCATGTGCAATAAAGATAACTTCATGCACACTCAGGGAAACAGGAGAGCCAGAGATGAAAGACAATTCCCTCTTCTGGTGTGTCTGAAAATAGCTACAGTGTACTCATAAAATAAAATCAATCTTTTAAAAAAAAAAGAAAGAAAAGGAAAAAAAAAGAATTTAATGAGAACAGCCTGATGGTGATGGCACAGCCTTTAATTCCAGCACTTGGAAGGCAGAAGCAGGTGGATTTCTCTGCAGACCAGGCTGGCCTTGAACTCAGAACAAGTTCCAGGACAGCAAAGGGGCTTCACAGAGAAACCCTATCTCAAACCAACCAACCAACAAACAACAACAAAACCAAAATAAAAACAAACACACACACACACACACACACACCGAAGAAAGAAAAAGAAAAGAAGGAAAGAAAAAAAGAAAAGGTTTTACTTGGGTTTTTTGTTCCAGAGGTTCAATCCCAAATGACACTTTCTGTCTTCTGTGGGGCAGCACACAGGAGAGTAAACCACTTGTCTTATGATCCAGAAAGCGAAGATGAGACTATGGTCTCAATATTCTTCAAGGACCTAATAGATCTGAAGAGCTCTCATTAGCCACTAAGTTAGGAACCAAGCTTTTAGGCATAGGGACTATTGTGGGCAGTCAAGTGTCCAGACAACAGCATTTTCATTTCTTTGGCGTATGCTTTAGCTGTTTTTCTAGGATGGTACAGGTAAGTCGTCATTGAGAATGGGTCACTGAATTCAAGATGGAGGACGTCCATAGGATTGATGAACTGTTAGACCTGTATGTCCTTTGCCTTACCTCATTTTATTAATCTTCTTTCCTCTTAGGACCCCGTCTCTGAATCCAAACCAGAACTGATCACATTTCCCAGCCTTTACCAGGGTCTCAGAAGACAGAAACGAGACTGGGTCATCCCTCCCATCAGCTGCCCTGAAAATGAAAAGGGCGAGTTCCCGAAGAAACTGGTTCAGGTAGGGGAGGACGTTGGTAGGAGGCACTCTTGAGAGAAGAGAAAATGAAAAGACCCCATGTTGAGGTCTTCCTGTGCCAATTCTGATTCTCTTCTGTTCTGTGTTCAGATCAAATCCAACAGGGACAAAGAAACAAAGGTTTTCTACAGCATCACCGGCCAAGGAGCTGACAAACCCCCTGTTGGTGTTTTCATCATCGAGAGGGAGACAGGCTGGCTGAAAGTGACACAGCCTTTGGATAGAGAAGCCATTGCCAAGTACATCGTGAGTATTTTGTACATACTTGTGGACCACCGGGTAGCAATTGTCAGATTTTGGGGGCAGCTGGTGTTTTGTCCCCAGTTTGGATGTCCTGGACGTATAAGTAGCTTAACTTATCTTAACAAGTTAGTTAAGATGGTTAGTTAGTTGTTGTAGAGATTCCTCGCATGATACATAAGCTTAGATAAAAGCTGTCAAAGTAGGCCTGGAGGAATGGCTCAGTGGGTAAGAACATTTGTTGCTCTTGAAGAGAGTCTTGAGTTCACTTCCCAGCATTCACATGGGTAGCTCACAACCACCTGAAACTCCAGCTCCAGACACCTTATGACCTCCCTTGATAATTGCACAAAAGTATATGTGAACGAACACACACACACACACACACACACACACACACACACACACACACACACACACAGAGGCAGGGGTAGACACAGACGGACGGATGGACGAACAGACGGGCGGACAGACGGGCGCAGAGACACATAGATATATATACATGCCAAGGACCAGCCTGGCATCACAGGCACTGAGGTGGGATCCAGCCTTGGACCAAGGCTAAAGGGTGATGATAGCCCTAAAGCTCTTCCTTACTGTTCTGGGGGGCCAGAAGCTACTGCACCTGGCAGTTTAACTCTCTTTCTTGCCATTCTCTGGCTAAAAGCTGCTAAATTCTGTCAATTAACTCCGGCTGGTAGCAACTGGGGGTTAAGAAAAGGAGTTAGTTGCTTGGGCCTTTTCCTCTTTGACTCTGAGGCCAAGAGTTCTGTTAACTCTTTGTGGACCAGAGAGAAAGGAAAAGAGTCAGGCACACAGAAAAAACACTCACTCACTCTGGATGAACCAGAGAAAAGAATCTCCAACAAATCTTTATTTCTGTTCTCAGTATTCGTACATTCTCTGAAAATTACCGCATACAACTATCAGGTAGAACTGTTACATCAGGATAATTGATTACATGATTTTCTAAAAACTCCTAAAGTTCATAGTAAATTTAAGGCAATAGTTCATGTCATAGGTTTATGGTGTTACAGCAGAAATGGTTTTATCTCTTCCCATTAAGATAGTATCGGACTAAACATTTGTTATCTGTCTTCTATATTCATAAGTTCAATATAAGTAAATAATGTTTTATCACAAATTAGCACGGTTTTGTCAAGAGATAAATTACCTACTTTGTGTCTTATTAGTTTTGAAGTTTTGTATAGATAAACTAGTCAATATTTTATCTGTTGTCGTTGCACCTACAATAAATTGTCCATTTCAAGTTTTATGACCTTTAGTTACCAGATAGTGGCCTTGTTCCTAACCAGAAGGAATGTTTTCCTTGTTGGTAAATTTGTTCAAAGCCTGCTTTCTTTCCCTAGTGCAATTAGCCTGTAACACATGAAGCTCTACAGGGCTCTGTTTGCAGCTTTTTCTTCTATAGGGGACTTGATTTCTTGTATCAATTTAGGAATCCTCTAAGATCATTATCAGGAATTATGAAATCATTCATTCATTCATTTATTTAATGTATATGAGTACACTGTTGCTGTCTTCAGACACACCAGAAGAGGGTGTCAGATCTCATTACAGATAGTTGTAAACCACCATGTGGTTGCTGGGAATTGAACTCAGGACCTCTGGAAGAACAGTCTGTGTTCTTAATCACTGAGCCATCTCTCCAGCCCCATTAATTCCTTTATATGGCATTACTGTATGAAAGCACATCTTCATATTGATTCTGCAGGAAATGTGCCCAATAGGGTGGGTTGATGCCCAGGAATCATTAGGCTATGTAATAGTGACAGGAAAGGCATATCAGTAGCAAGAAGCAATCCTGGGATGAAGTCTCTAAGGACCCTGCATTCTCAGAGCTTACCCATTGCACATATGCAAAATGGTGCATCATCTCCAGAAAGCTCACTTGTATGCCTTAGCCTTTCCTAGATGACTTCTGACATACACACATACATACACATAAATTGAATGATGTTGGCTTGGCTTGGGAGATGGCTTAGTTGTTAAGAGCATTGGTTGTTCTTGTAAAGGACCTGGGTGGGTGTGGTTCCCCATACTGACATGGTAGCTCATAACTATCTATAACTCAGGTTCCAGGGGACTCAATGTCCTCCATGGGTACCAGTTCACATGTAGTACATACATACCTAGAGCCAAAACACTCATATACATAAAAAAGGGAGAGGGGTTGGGGACTAGAGAGATGGATTAGCAGTTAAGAGCACTGGCTACTCTTTCAAAGGACCCTGGTTCAATTTGTAGCCCACATGGCAGCTCAGAACTGTCTGTAACTTGAGTTCCTAAGGGTTCAACAATCTAACACAGACATATATGCAGACTAAATACCATTGATGTTCTGCCTGCATGTATGCCTGCACACCAGTAGAGGTCAACAGAGGTCATGGTGGTTATGAGCTACCATGTAGATGCTAGGAATTAAACAAAGGACCTGTAGACGAGCAACCAATGATATTAACCTCTGAGCCATCTCTCCAGCCCAAATAAATCTTTTAAAAAAAATGTTAACTTGTTCTTGGTGAGAAATTTCTTACCTAGTTGATACATATTCTGTTAATAACTATATGGAGCTAAGCTCACTTCTGGAACTTGGTTGCAATGTGAACTTAGGGAGGAGGGAGATAATCTGTAGATGCCTAATATAGAAAAATCTCAGACTGGAATGGCCAGAGGGAAAATTACCCCAACTGAAGTAAGTGTATATGTGGTAAATGGGCTGTCCGTCTGGTGGTTGTATTTTCTAGATTTGAGACTTAATTCATCATGAGTTCATTAAGCAGCAGCACACAGTGTGGAAAATTCTCACATTAAGGTATCATAGTAGAAAGAGTGGAGGCTAGATGGAGCCGTTCTAGCCAGACTCCCTACCCTGGCTCTTCTTCCAAGTAACCCTCACTTGACTCTTTTGCAGCTCTTTTCTCACGCTGTGTCATCAAATGGGGAAGCAGTGGAAGACCCCATGGAGATAATGATCACGGTGACAGATCAGAATGACAACAGGCCAGAGTTTATCAAGGAGGTCTTTGAGGGATCCGTTGCAGAAGGCGCTCTTCCAGGTAAATTAGTCTCAAGGAACTGAGTAACCCAGAAAGACATTTAGGTTCTTTAGAACTTGAGGTCGTGTCACAGAAGTTCAGACATGTTCTTTGAAAGCCACCATGAGGGATGAGGTGGAGGCATGAGGGGGCAGGTATAACATTCTACCAGTAGAAACACATATAACCAGAAACAAAAGAATAACCTTCCTAGGGCTTGGTGGTGCATGTATATAACTCCAGCTCAAGGGGATGTGATGCCCTCTTCTGGCCTTTGAGGGCATCTGCAAGTACCCTCTACACACATAATCATAATAATCATAATCATCATCATCAAAATAATAATAGTAGAAGAAAAAATAATTAAGAGAAGGATTTGGTGGAGATATTTTAATTTATTGCCAACACCATCTTCCTTTCTCCTCTTCATGCCACACCTGAATAATAGGCATTGAAAGCTGAGTTCCCTGAACATGACTGGTTTGTCGTGATGCCCCATTGACTGGTAGCTTGATGAGAATTTTAGAAATCAAAACTGTGACAAATTGTGCTTATCTCCTTGAACAGGATTGTTCTGAGTAGTCATGAGCAGACCCCAGTGTAGCCATTGCAACCCATTTAAGGTTCCTCTCCTTTGGCAGGAACCTCCGTGATGCAGGTCTCAGCCACTGATGCAGACGATGATGTCAACACCTACAACGCTGCCATCGCCTACACCATCATCAGCCAAGATCCTGAGCTGCCTCACAAAAACATGTTCACTGTCAACAGGGACACCGGGGTCATCAGCGTGGTCACCTCTGGGCTGGACCGAGAGGTCAGGCAGGGCTCAGGAGGATGGCAGAGGGGCTTGAGGGCAATACATTAGATCCCGTGGACAGTGCAACCCTCTGCTGAGTCTAGTGGTCAGTTAGTGTAAGTGGCTCAGCTTTACATCTAAATACCTGTGCAGAGGCTCTGTGCCTGGGAGAGGCAGCCTGGGCAGTTAAGCATGTGGTCAGTAAGCTGCCCTGGGTTTTGGGTGGCTGACGGCATGGGTTCTGATTCCATGTGTTTGGTGTCTGCAGAGTTACCCTACATATACTCTGGTGGTTCAGGCTGCTGACCTTCAAGGCGAAGGCTTGAGCACAACAGCAAAAGCTGTGATCACCGTCACAGATATTAATGACAACGCTCCCGTCTTCAACCCAAGCACGGTAATTCTACAACTTCGTTGTTCCATGAAAGGTTCTTCATTGCTCACGAGCTAAGCTTTCCCTCTGTGCCCGGGTGAGCCCTTTAAAAATGCTTCCCCAGATAAGTGAATGTGAACTGAACTTCAGGCTTAGAAACCAACATAGTGGAGCAACTACAATCTTTATAATCCTTCCTCTATTCTTTGCCTGCTGGCTGAAAACTCCTGGTGCCTTCCTGTCCTTGCTTCTGCATCTTTATAGTATTAGTGGGTCTCACTTATTCCTCACATTTTCTAACCCTGTGTTACTGGAGACCTGTCAACACAGAGCAGACAAATTTTCTAGTTTGTGGAACTTACAACTTATAGAAAATGTAATTTTAGGAGGATGGATGATTTGAGCCAGATCTTGCTGTGTAGCCCATCCTGGCCTCCAGCTCAACAATACGCCTCCTAAATGCTGGGTTACAGCTGTAAGATGCCATGTCCAGCTTTGTAAGAATTGCTAAATGCCAAATATCAAGGGAAAGGTTTTAAGAGCCAGATGAAGGAACTTTGTCTGCAGGCATGTACACGCACACATGCATGCACGCAGGAACGCATACACAAAACTTAACCAAATTTAAATTTTATAGTCCACTTGCTTCTCTTGCCTCTTAATCTCTTAGCCTCTCTTACCCCCTCTTGGACTCTCCTCCCTAACCCCCTCTCTCTACATGGTCGGGGCCTGCCTCTGCTTTTCTACTCTCTCCCTCTCTCTGCCTCTACTACCCCCTGAACTCCCCTCCTCATGCTCTGAATAAATTCTATTCCATACTAAAAAAAAAATTACAGCCCACATTGGCAGGCAGGTTTATAATGCCATGCTCAGCTTTTTAGCCTTAGAAGAAAAGACCATGTTTTACTGAGTGAGTTAGAAGTTGATATAATGGGTAGTTAGTTAACAGAGGCCCAAATATTGTAGATTCAAAAAACAGGGTTGACTTTTTTCCTCTTCTGTCACAATAGGCCCCTGGGACAACTGATTTATTTAATGTTTACTAATAGAAACTAGAGAGTAGATGGGGGTGGGAGCAAATGGTATACATGTCTTAAGATCACAGCAAGCAGACAATGGGACTAACGGGGCTCTTGTAGCCTTGGTAAGCTACTTCAGGTGTGTATAGAAGAGGGTGCTCGGAGCTGCTATTTGGCCTTCTGATGGGAAATGAGGGCCTGTTCCCAGGGCTCTTACCTCCATCCTTGGAGACTCATGCACTTCTCTTGACCTCACTCATCCCACCTACTTCTCCAGAGTTGGGCTCAGTATGGCTCCTATTCCTTTATCCCAAGTCCTGGGCCTATGCTTACTGCCATTCTGTCACTAATGTCCCGATTTTTTGTTTCTTCTTCAGTACCAGGGTCAAGTGTATGAGAATGAGGTCAACGCCCATATCGCCACACTCAAAGTGACTGATGATGATGTCCCCCATTCTCCAGCGTGGAATGCTGTGTACACCATCATCAATGATCCTGAGCAGCAGTTCATTGTCATCACAGACCCCAACACTAATGATGGCATTCTGAAAACAGCCAAGGTTTGTATGGTGCTTGGTGAATGACGTGCTACCGGCTGAGGGTCTCTTGTCCCATGTCTTCTCATGAGTGGATCAACACTGGCAGGGCAGAGGTTGGGAGTCTGAGGGTGGCACTGACCTTGTGGGGCTTACAGAAACTCTCATGGCTGTTTTGCTGGCTTGTTAGAAGTGAGATCAGTATAGATAGCTCCTTTGAAAAATATCCTAAAGCCTGAGGCTAGGCAGAAGAACCTGTGGGTCATGACCCCTTTGGGGGTCTAAGACCACCAGAAAACATAGATATTTGCATTATGATTCTTTTTTTTTTTTCCGGTTTTTCAAGACAGGGTTTCTCTGCGTAGCCCTGGCTGTCCTGGAACTCACTCTGTAGACCAGGCTGGCCTCGAACTCAGAAATCCACCTGCCTCTGCCTCCCAAGTGCTGGGATTAAAGGTGTGCGCCACCACCGCCCGGCTGCATTATGATTCTTAACAGTAACCAAATTACAGCTATGAAGTAGCAATGAAGATAATTTTATGTGTGGGGGTCACCACAACATGAACTGTCTTAAAAGCTCACAGCATTAGGAAGGTTGAGAAGCACTGGGCTGGAAAGATGACAACTCAGTGGTTAAAAACAGTTGTGACTCTGTAGAGGACCTGGGTTTGGTACCTACTGCCTACATGGCAGGTCACAACTGCTGGTAAAATCTTTGGAAAATGTCTAAACTAAAAGTAGGGAGAACTTACTGGTAGATTTAGCAAAAGTTAGTAGGTTTCTGGGGCGTCTTTAGAGCTTTAATGTCTTCTTCAGCAAGTAAACAGCCATGTTTGAGAACTACTGTCAACCAAAAAATGATATCTGAGCCAGCTGGTGGTTGTGCACACCTTTAATCTCAGTACTTGGGAGGCAGAGGCATATGGATCTCTGACTTCAGTACTAGCCTGCTCCACAGTGTGAGTTCCAGAATCGCCATGTCTACAGAGAAACCCTCTCTCAGGAGCAAAAACAACACCCCACCCCCCCAAAAGGTAGCTGAAATTAAACTATATATATATACATATACATATATATATACCTTTTTTTTAACGATCTTGTTTATTTATTTTATATATATGACGAGTATACTTTAGCTGTTTACCAGAAGAGGGCATCAGATCCTATTACAGATGGTTGTGAGCCAACCGTGTGGTTGCTGGGAATTGAACTCAGGACCTCTGGAAGAGCAGTCAGTGCTCTTAACCGCTGAGCCATCTCTCCAGCCTTACTTAACCCTTTTTTTAAGCTTATACATTTGTTTTATGGCAGTGGTGGTCGAACACAGGGCCTTGAATATGCTGGCCTGGTGCTCTCCCACCGAGCCACACATCCAGTCCATGGCATTTTAGTTTTAACTTTGTTTTTCTCCTGTTTCTCTAGGGCTTGGATTTTGAGGCCAAGCAGCAGTACATTCTGCATGTGACAGTGGAGAATGAGGAACCCTTTGAGGGGTCTCTTGTCATTTCCACAGCCACTGTCACCGTGGATGTGATAGACGTGAATGAAGCCCCCATTTTTGTGCCTGCGGAGAAGAGAGTCGAAGTGCCTGAAGACTTTGGTGTGGGTCTGGAAATCACATCTTATACGGCTCGAGAGCCGGACACATTCATGGAACAGAAGATCACGTGAGTAGATTCATTTTCAGTGGCAACTTTTGAGTGGGTGTTGGTATGCATTTATACTTTTTTTTTTTAAGACAGGGTCTCACTGTAGTCATCACTGTTCTGGAACTTGCTTTGTAGACTAGGTTGGCCTCAAACTCACAGAGCTCCTTCTTCCTCTACCTCCCTAGTTCTGGGACTAAAGGTATGTGTCACCATGACTGACCACTTTGGTCTTTTAATACATGATTTATATATTCATTTATGTAAATAAGTATAGCTATTTGTCATGTAATGATAATATATTCTGATTTATGTGTCCATGACAAGGGGGCTGGAGTTTCACTGAAGAATTTCCATTAGGTGGGCAGCCAGTGGGTCGCAGGTCCCAGGTATCAAACTCAAGTTGTCAGGCTTGGCAGTCAGCACCTTTACCCACTGAGCCACATGCACACCACACCCCACACCCCACGCACCACATTTTTTACTAAAGGATTGGGGTTCAATTCTCAGCACCAACATGGAGGCTCATAATCATTTGTAACTCCAGTTCCTGGGGGTTTGATACATCTTCTAACCTCTTGTACTATGTGATACACATATATACACTCAGGCACACACACACACATAGATAAAATTAACATATAATATATATGCATATATTATATTTAGAGGGTAACTATAACAAGTGAAAAGGACCAGAGACCCTCTTCAGTTCCTTTGTGTTTGCCGTTCCTACTCTAACCCAGAGTTTGTGTCCTCAGGTATCGGATTTGGAGGGACACTGCCAACTGGCTAGATATTAACCCAGAGACTGGTGCCATTTTCACCCGGGCTGAGATGGACAGGGAAGACACGGAGCATGTGAAGAACAGCACATATACAGCTCTCATCATCGCCACAGATGATGGTATGGACACCGTGTGGTCCCATCCCTACTGTGGCCTGGGCTCCATCACTCTCCAGCTTGCTTGCCCCCTCTACCTCTGCCTTAGTGGGGGGAGAGGGAATTTCATTCCTTTTCTTTTATCCATAACAAATAAACAATCATAACATACAAAAATTTTGGTAACAGAATTCCAAACTTTCGATCAGGTAGACTTCTTGTCCCTTTTTGCACTTGAATCTCGCTCCTTCCTATAGGAGCTTGGGTTTGTGTCTCAGGTTCATGGTTGTGAACTTATTATTTCTTAATTCTTATAATGTTCAATTTTTTTCTCTTATTTTGAATTTTATGTGTCTTAGTTACAGTTTCATTTCTGTGAAGAGACACTATGACCAATGCAACTCTTATTTTTTTTTAAAGACTTATTTATTATTTATTTTCTGTATATGACTACACTGTAGATCTCTTCAGGCACACCAGAAGAGGGCATCAGATCCCATTACAGATGTCATTGAGCCACCATGTGGTTGCTGGGATTTGAACTCAGGACCTCTGAAAGAGATGTCAGTGCTCTTAACCACTGAGCCATATCTCCAACCCCCAAGGCAACTCTTACAAAGGAAAACAATTATTTGGGGCTGGCTAAGAGTTTCAGAGGTTCAGTACATTATCATGGCGGGAAGCCTAGAGGCCTGCAGGCAGACATGGTGCTAGCAGGTTGAGGCAGGATGATTGTAATTCCAAAGGCAACATGCTAAGAATTTCTCTCAAAAAACAAACAAACGACAGTGACAACAAAGTAATAAATTGAAATGTATGAGTAATATACTAGGAAGAGAAGAAGAAAGCTGCTTTTGAAATGAGAAATAATGTAAGACATTGTATACAGAGTGTGCAGAAGGCTTGTCAGAAAGCCGAGGCAAGGACAGCGCGTCTGTGGTTAGCATGGAACTTGCTGAGGGGTCACAGACAAGCTAAGTCAGAATTTGGCGTGCTGGAAGGTGACAATATCCTTAAGCTGTGATACCCTTTCTGTTTTTCCGTTAGGTTCACCCATTGCCACCGGCACGGGGACGCTTCTCCTGGTTCTGTCAGACATCAACGACAATGCTCCCATCCCAGAACCTCGGAACATGCAGTTCTGCCAGAGGAACCCACAGCCCCATATCATCACCATCTTGGATCCAGACCTTCCCCCCAACACATCCCCCTTCACCGCTGAGCTAACCCACGGGGCCAGCGTCAACTGGTCCATTGAATATAATGATGCAGGTGTGAAGACAAGCTGTTTGTAGAGAGGCACTGCCTGTCCCACTTCACCCTTCCCTTTAATATTTGACCCCAGTTCCTTCTGCATTTCATCCACTCTCCTTTTCCTCTGAGACATTGTGTGGTAATATGAGTCCCAAGCAGTTCCTTCCTCCAGCACTGGATGTCAAGCACTTTGATTGCCTGAACATTTCAATGTACTGAGTTTCTTGTTCTGTCGCCTCCCCTGGTCTCATTGTACCTTTGTTTTTTTCCTTTCCCCAGCCCGAGAATCCCTCATTTTGCTACCAAGAAAGGACTTAGAGATTGGCGAATACAAAATCAATCTCAAGCTCATGGATAACCAGAACAAAGACCAGGTGACCACACTGGATGTCCATGTGTGTGACTGTGAAGGGACTGTCAACAACTGCATGAAGGCGGGTTACGTGGAAGCGGGATTGCAAGTTCCTGCCATCCTTGGAATCCTTGGAGGGATCCTGGCCCTGCTAAGTAAGTGCAGGTGGCAGGTGCTAAAGCCTGCAGCCTCTACAAAGGACCTTCTCCTAGGAGGAGCTTTTCGTTGGGGTACAGAGTAAACTGATAATGAGGTGGAGTGGGGCGCAGGATCCTTCTTTGTGCTCCCCTAGATTGAGTGCGTGTAAGTCACCTATGTCCCTCAGGAAAGTGGAACTTCAGACCCAGGATTCCTGGTGAAGCTCCTCAGCTACTTCATTTTAAACCAGTCGCCAAGAGCTGCTGAGCTGGCAAGGTTACCGTGGCACCTTGTTCTCGTTAGCACGGGCAAGGCTGGCAGATACCAACACCTCTGCACTCCATCTTGGAGGAAGTGGAGGCAGACTAACTGCAAATTGTGGATGTCACATCTCATTGACCCAAATGTAGCCATGCCAAATTATAAGGCAGCCTGGGAGCTCTTGCTCTTAACTGGGTGACTATGAGCCCATCGCATGCTTGGGAGACAGGGGAGGTGAAGTGAACAGTGTATGGTATCCGTGGCTGAAAAGGTGATGGAGAGGCTTGGAGGGAATCTGTCATTTTTGTCCATGGTCCTTGGTCTGATTTTACCTGTAAAGAGTCCTGGGCTTGGTGCCGATGCCCCGAGGATTTCAATGTTCAAAGGTTTTGGGGGTTTTTGGTTTATTGAGGATGTACCTGACATTTGAAGCAGAAGTGGTATCAGGAGCCAGATGTCAAACTTGTTTATTATTTTTGTTGTATTGTTTTTTGGGAAATGATCTCATCTGGCTAGACATGAGATAGACCTCTTTCAGGTGGCCACCCGCCTGCCTGGTGGTGGAAGGCCGCGGCGTTCCAGGACAGTTGCTTCCTCTGGTCTTTCTTGCCCGTGACTCATCACTCTTCCCTGCCTTCCTGTCTCCAGTTCTGATCCTGCTGCTCCTGCTGTTTCTACGGAGGAGAACAGTGGTCAAAGAGCCCCTGCTGCCACCAGATGATGATACCCGGGACAATGTGTATTACTATGATGAGGAAGGAGGTGGAGAAGAAGACCAGGTGGGTTTTAAAGATGGAGAACTTTTAGCCTCATTAGACTATGTCAGTCATCACCCTGCTGTACAGCTATGGAGCACAGAACGATATGGTCACAAGAATTCAAGTTTCTTCCCCAGACATTCTTTTGTTCCCTGCTGTGTTGATGGACTACAGGACTACGTTGAGGTTCACAACATCCATAAATCAGTGAGGGCTCTCCCAATCAGGCAGAGTTGTAATGAAAGGCCCTAAGCTGCATCCTGTGCTCAGGACTGCTGTACGGGAGCCTCATGTGAGTTGCAGTAGGCATGCTGTCTTATTGCCTGAGGCCTCTCACATGACAGAGCCTGTTCTTTTCTTCTTCTTCTTTTTTTTTTTTTTGTTTTTGTTTTTTGAGACAGGGTTTCTCTGTGTAGCCTGGCTGTCCTGGAACTCACTTTGTAGACCAGGCTGGCCTCGAACTCAGAAATCCTCCTGCCTCTGCCTCCCAAGTGCTGGGATTAAGTGCGCCACCACCGCCCGGCGACAGAGCCTGTACTTAACCAACAAGACACTACTTGCATCAGCTGTGGTAGGGAGGACTAAGCATTTGCTATGTGATTACCTGATAATCATGTCCCGTGAAACGAGTATGACTCTAGCTTGAGTTCATGCAATCCCCAAGGACTCCTTTTTCTTTCAGTTTGCGTTAGGAGACTTTGAGTTTGGAAAATGCCATTTCATATGCATTGGGTCACTTGGGGGTCCTTTGGCTTTGTCCATCAGCATAGTCAGCGATACCATGAAGCAAACCCTGCCCTGTGCATGCAGCTGTTTCTTTCTCATGCTGTCATGCTCTGCTCTTCTCTCTAGGACTTTGATTTGAGCCAGCTGCACAGGGGCCTGGATGCCCGTCCCGAAGTGACTCGAAATGATGTGGCTCCCACCCTCATGAGCGTGCCCCAGTATCGTCCCCGTCCGGCCAATCCTGATGAAATCGGGAACTTCATCGATGAAGTAAGTAGGCAAAGCCCTGAGCCAAGGCATAGTGCATCTCTTAACTTAGAACCAAGGAGAAAAGCATTCCAAGTGAGGAGAGCCTTTGAACTGTCTCACTGTGCCTCCGTCTCCGAGACAGAAGAAAATCTACCTGCAGAGGTTTAGTAGACCTAGAAGGAGTTACAAAGCAAATTTACTTTGCGAGAGTTTCCTGCATTCATTACAGCTGTTTGGGGAGTGTCATAGGGAGCCAGGGGTCGAGCAGCAGGTAGATAAAGCAACCTCTCAGCCAGCTGGGGACTGGAGTTTGGGTCCGAGCAGGCGTGGTGGCCTGTTTGTTCTAGTGTTCAGGCTAGACCATCCTGAATCAGCAAGCTCTAGGTTCTGTTGAGAGACCTTGTCTTAGTAAATAAGGCGAAGAAAAGTTGAGGAAGACCCCTGATATTGTCAACCTTGGGCTTTCACATGCACATGTGCACACATTTGTGCACACAAATACACACACACACACTATATATTTTTATTTATATATATATATATATATATATATATATATATATATATATATATATATATAAATACTCTTTAACCATCCTGCTCCACTACCTTGGTGTCTTAGTTATGTTTCTTTTTTTTTCTTTTTCAAGAGAGGGTTTCTCCATGTCACCCTGGCTGTCCTGGAACTCTTTGTAGACCAGGCTGGCTTCAATCTCAGAGCTCCACCTGCTGCTGCCTCCCAAGTGCTGGGATTAAAGGCGTGGACTCCACTGCCCAGTATTCGTTACATTTTTATTGCTGTGCTAAGACACCAAGGCAACTTACAAAAGAAAGAGTCTAGTTTGGGGCTCTAGAGGTTAGAGCCCATGATGATCATGGCAGGGAGCCTGGCAGCAGGGGAACATGCAGAGCAGGAGCTGCGAGCTCGGGTCTTTATCTGCAAACAGTAAGCAGAAAGAGACACTCAAAGGCAGAGAATACAGAGAGAGCTAATTGGAAATGACTAGTCTTTTAAAACCTCAAGACTAGGCCACGCCTTTAATCCTTGCACTTGGGTAGCAGGTGTATCTGGCCTCAGTAACACACCTCCTCCAACAAGGCCACATCTCCTATTTCTTCGAAATTGTTCCAACTGGGGACCAAGAATTCAAACACTAACCCTGGCTGTCTTTGTAGACCAGGCTGGCCTTGAACTATGAACCAGAGGATGCCTCTGAATTACTTCATGACCTCAGAATTAACATTTAACAATAACAGTTTGTCATCTGTCCTTTGAGGATTTTCTGGGCTGAACTGTTTCTATATGTATTGGTATGACTACTCTCATTGCTCTTGGCCTCTGTCCAGCCTGTTATCACAGTCTGGACAAGCCTGACTTGTCCTTCTGTGCTGGTGTGTGTGTGTGTGTGGTGTACCTTGAAGGGATTAACTACTCCCTGGTTACCTTTTCATGTTTTGGGTGTTGCTTGTCTCTGATGCATAGTGATAAGTATGGTGCTCTTCCTTTAGAACCTGAAGGCAGCAGACAGCGACCCCACGGCACCCCCTTACGACTCTCTGTTGGTGTTCGACTATGAGGGGAGCGGTTCCGAAGCTGCTAGCCTGAGCTCGCTGAACTCCTCTGAGTCGGATCAGGACCAGGACTACGATTATCTGAACGAGTGGGGCAACCGATTCAAGAAGCTGGCGGACATGTATGGCGGTGGCGAGGACGACTAGGGGGACTAGCAAGTCGCCCATATGGCACCGTGGGAGATGCAGAATAATGATGTCAGTGTGTCAGTGATCTTTCAGCTCCTTCCCTGAGTTTGTAGAAGAGACACTGATTTGAGAAGTATGCAGATTGCATAGTGGTCCCACTCTCCTGCCAGTCTGTATTAGGATGGTTTTCACTGATGGTTGAAATCATTTTTTTTGTTTGTTTTTGTTTTTTAGCTATGTTCTGCTCTAGACACACAGCCCCAAGCCCTTTGCCCCTCACTAATTTTTTTTTTCATTGTGTACTTTCCTCACCACGTTTGCGTTCTGTATTCTTATAGCCATGATGTTCTGTCCCCACCTCCGGAGAACTCACTTGCAGAGGCATTATTTGTTCCTATGTGTCTGGGGCAGAACAAAAAAAGGGACTGCTATGATGCTGCACACGTCTCGGATTCTTCGGTTAATGCTGTGTAGTGGGATATATTGCTTTGATTGTCTACCCAGTGCTGTCATTGGAACCTGCAGGGAGGTTTTCCGCCACCACTTTGTTTCTTTCAAACCAACACTAAAGAATGGTGTTGTTCTCTGAGAGAGACTGGAGTGCCACCACCAAAAACAGAGGAGAGAAAAGGAGAGAAGCCAAACTTGGGGACGATGAGCATGTCAGTGACCCTGACCAGTTGGCACACTGATGGGGAGGGTACACAGATGGCTAGGCCTCTTCTCCCTACAAAATTTCTGTAAGAATAGGGGTAAATAACCAGTGTTTCCCAACTGAAATTTTCGACCATGTATTCCTAAAGCCCAGGAAATACACCCCTCCAGTGCCTCCTTTTGATGGTAGCAACAGAAAATGCTGGCTGATTTAGACACAAGTTGCCCAATTCTAAGTAGGAATAGAAAACTGAGAATATGCTGGGTGTGGTGGTGCACACCTTTAATCCCAGCACTCAGGAGGCAGAGGCAGTTGGATCTCCCTGAGTTTGAGGCTAGCCTGGTATAATACTCAAATTCTAGGACAGCCAGGGCTACACAGAGAAACTCTGTCTCTGAAAACCAAAAAAGAAAACTGAGAGTATTACAAATTGTGCATTTTCTTAGGAAGCAGGAAGGAAACACTATTCTAATGGGAAAAAGGAGGCATGGGCCTTGAGACTTTTATTTTCATTCAAAATTTGAATCTCAGCTTTTTCATAACCACTGGAGAGAATTTCATTGAAAGTGCTGTATATGAAACTAATTTTGAAAGAAAACAATGACCACAATCAACTGTGAGAACTGTTGATTTCTCTGTAGTTTAATCATGTAATGTTGATAAGTGTCCTTTGTATGTAGTTTGAGTGTATGTGTGTGGGTGCTGATAATTTTGTACTTTGTGGAGGGTGGAAAAGGTAAACAATTGAAACTGTTCTCTAAGATGCATTTTTATGAATTTTATTAAAGAGTTTTGTTAAACTGTTGTGAAGCTCACTTGATTTGACTCTGCCAGGATTCCTAGATGGAGGGACAACGTGAACTCAGTGAGATCATGAAGCTGGTGTTTCCATCTTCTCTGTGCTTGGATCCTGCATGGAGAGGAAATGCTTCCATGGAGTCACTGCTCAGAGCCCCATCCGCGTGGTGTGTGGCGGGAGCAGTAAGTACCAAGGCAAGGCCATTGGGACATGGGACCTGCGAGCTTCACGGCTGTCAGCCGACATTTTCCAACAGTAATGAAGGCAGCGATTCTGCGCAAAGGAAGACTGGCCTCCCCTGAGCGACATTTGTCAGTTCCTTTCTGCCGACCCCTCCCTGTTCCGTGATAGCACAGATTGAACCTAGGACCTTGCACATGCTAAACAAGTGTTCTGCTTTTCAGAAACACCGCCAGCTTCTTTGTGCTTTTTACTCTTTCATAAATTATGTTTTTTACTTTT
This sequence comes from Tokudaia tokunoshimensis, assembly GCA_036184795.1. Lineage (NCBI taxonomy): Eukaryota > Metazoa > Chordata > Mammalia > Rodentia > Muridae > Tokudaia > Tokudaia tokunoshimensis. Next base: position 33,696,272 of record BTHU01000020.1, read on the forward strand.
TAAAAAAGGTGTGTGTGTGTGTGTGTGTGTGTGTGTGTGTGTGTGTGTGTACACATGAGTGCTGGTGCCCTCATATATATCCTCTATAGCTAGTTATAGGTGGTTGGTTATGTGCCACCTCATATGTGCTAGGAACTGAAGTTTGAGTCCTGTAAGAGCAGTGTGCACTCATCCATGGAACCTTCCTCTGTTCTCCCCTTTTTAATTCATTTTGTGGTAATGGAAACTGGACCTGGGTTTATAAGCCTGTGTCTGTAGACCCAGATGACCTTTGACAATTTCCGATTGACAGTAGCCGGCAGATGCTGCTGTCAACTCGCAGGTTGGTCCTCACAATAAGAAATTGACCAGCCCAAACATCAATGTTCTCCTGTGGAAAAACCTGCGGATAGGAGCTTTTTCCTTAACTTCATACATGAGCAGTTTTCTTTTATGATGAGTGCATGCCGTGTGTCTGTAGAGATATCCATGAAGACTGGAAGTAGGCTTCAGATCCCCTGGAGCTGGTGGTTACGGGCATCTATCTCAAGGTGCATCTGTATATATAGTGTGTTTCAGAACCTTATTCTTTGATAGGGAGAAGTAAGATCCCACTGCATACACTGCTCTAGGTTCTTTTAGGAATATACCATGAAGTGGAATTGCTAGTGCTTCTGTCTGGGATCCTGACTGTTCTCTTAGGCAACAATCGCAATGTGATTTTGTATCCTGGATACAAATGGTTAGGATTTCTAGAAGGTGATAGGACAATGGTTAATAGTTCAGAAGTACATATTGAGAGACACCAAGAAAACAAAAGCAGAAACACAGTGATTGGATCCAGGTGAAAGGCTACATGTCCTGCCCTGGAATTTTGTTGTTGTTTTTTAAAACTATAGCCTGAATTTGTCATGTAGTTCACACTGTTCTTGAACTTGCAGTCCTGTCTCAGCTCGAGTGCTAGCTTACAGCCCTGCACATGCCTACGTTGATTCTGTTCTTTAATCTTTGACGTTTGGAAGAAGGAAGGAACCCAGAAGGAAATCTTATAAAACTGGTGTCCTAGAGTCATTCTGTTACATGTGATAAAATACTGACCAAAAGCTACTTGAAGAGGAAAGGGTTTATTTGACTAACACTTTCAGGACATAACAGTCTGTCACTGATGGAAGTCAGGGCAGGAACTTGAAGCAGAATCCACATAGGAATGGTCATTTGCTAATGGTCAGCTGGCTTTTTTGGGGGAGGGGGGTAGGAAGCTCTGGATAACCTGTAACTTGCTATGTAGATGTAGCTGGCCCCAAACTTACAGACAGAAGTCTGTCTGCTTCTGTCTCCCAAGATTACTCATACCTAGCTTTCTCTCTCTCTTTTTTTGTTTTGTTTTGTCTTGTTTTTTTGGGACCAGGTTTCTCTGTATAGCCCTGGCTGTCCTGGAACTCACTCTGTAGACCAGGCTGGCCTTAAACTCAGAAATCTGCCTGCCTCTGCCTCCCAAGTGCTGGGATTAAAGGCGTGCACCATCACTGCCTGGCCTCAGCTAGCTTTCTTATCCAGGCCAGATTTACCAGCCTAGGGATGGTGCTGCCCACTGTGGGTTGGCCCCTTTCACATTAGTCATTTGTCAGACAGTCCCTTACTGTATTGACCATAGGCAATTTCACCTAAGTAATACTATTTGAGTCTCTAGGTTGTGTCAGGTTGACAGAAGAAGCTACTTAGGACATCTGCTCAAATGATATTTGAGTGGTTTCAAAGCCATTCAGTGGTGGAACAGAGATAGTCTTTTCTACACGTGGGCTGTGAAGATTGACTAACGGCATAGGAAAGAATGAACCTGAGCCTTCCCTTACCTAATATATCAATTGCTGCTCAATGGATAGAAGAATGGTTAGAAGTATAGAATTCTTTTTTTTTCTTTTTTAAAAAAAATATTTATCAAAAAATTATTTATCATATGTATAGGAGTACATTGTAGCTGTCTTCAGATATACTAGAAGAAGGCATCAGATCCTATTATAGATGGTTGTGAGCCACCATGTGGTTGCTGGGAATTGAACTCAGGACCTCTGGAAGAACAGTCAGTGTTCTTAACCACTGAGCCATCTCTTCAGCCCAAAACTATAGAACTCTTAGAAGACAGCAGGGAAAGTTTTGTGATGTAGGACTGATTCTCTGAACATGACATTGGATGCGTAAATAACAGAAGAGACAAGGTAAGGGCTGGAGTGTCATTCGGTAGGAGAATGCTAGCCTGGCATGTCTGAGCCGGGAGATGTTGCCAGGAGATAAAGAAATGCAAACATTCTAGCTGTCACAAATGGCTCTCAAAGATGGTTTCCCCAAGAACCCTTAATGTGCTGGCATCTTTCCTGGAAATCTGTGTTTGTAAGACAGCCATTGATCCCCTGAAAGCTGTTAGGTTTGTTAGTTCTGAGTTTAGCAAACGGGACAAGCAACTCCTGTGTACTTTGATGGTTTGTGCAGCTGCTGCCCCTCAAGTCTTGATAATGGGCTCCTTGTTGGATGGCTGTCAACGGAATGAGTTTTACATGAATACTTCCCAGGGTCTATCTTAAACATCCCCAGATGTGTCTTTTCACAGGGTGGGTCTTCTGGGGATAGTTCTTGTGAGGATTGGCTGTAATGGATGCTTAATAATATTACTGGGACCTCCCAGAGTAGGTTTATGTTTGTTTTCTAATTTCTTTGCCTTTTCTTTTTTTCTCTTCTTCCCCCTCCTCTTTCTTTCTTTTTTACATATATTATTTTATTGAATATAATCTTCACTTACATTTCAAATGGTAAATCCTTTCCCAGTTTCCCCCAAACCTCCCTCCTCTTTTTCCTCCTCCTTTTGTTGTTTTTTGTTTGTTTTTGTTTTTCGAGACAGGGTTTCTCTGTGTAGCCCTGGCTGTCCTGCAACTTGCTCTATAGACCTGAGATCTTGCCTGCCTCTGCCTCTGCCTCTGCCTCTGCCTCCAGAGCCAGAGTACTGGAATTAAAGGCATGCACCATCACTGCCCAACTGTTCAATTTCTCTTTTAGATCATTTTATTTTATGTGTATGGGTGTTTTGTTTAATTTCTTTTTTTTAGGTTGTCTATTTTATGTGTATATGTACACGCCTGGTACCTGTGGAAGACAGAAGAAGGCATTAGAGCCTCTAAAATTGAAATTACACATGGTTATATATACCATGTGGGTGCTGGGAACCAAACCAGAGGCCTCTACAAGAGCAACATGCGCTCTTAGCCTTTGAGCCATTTCTCTAGCTCTGCTTGGTTTGTTTATTTGCTTTTTTGAGACAGGGTGTCTACTGGCCTGAAATTTACCAAGTAGTCTAGACTCCAGGGATCCACTGTGCACACCAGCTTTTTCTAGCTTTATTCTTTTTTTTCTTTCTTTTTTTTTTTAAGATTTATTTATTTTATTTATATGAGTACACTGTAGCTGTCTTCAGACACACCAGAAGAGGGCATCAGATCCTATTACAGATGGTTGTGAGCCACCAGGTGGTTGCTGGGAATTGAACTCAGGATCTCTGGAAGAAAGAAGTCAGTGCTCTTAACTGCTGAGCCATCTCTCCAGCCCCTAGCTTTTTTTCTAATGTGGGTTTTAGGAGTCAAACTCTTTCTTTTGATTGTGAGACAAGCCCTTACTCACTCAGCTTTCCCTTCCATCTCCCTTTTTTTTTAAATTAAAAAAAATTGCATTTGTTTGTGCATATTATCTATTTAGTGTGTGTACAGTAGTTCAGGAGGTTGTGCATGAGGAAATCATAGGACCTTGTTGGCATCAAGGAGTCAGTTTTCTCAGTCCTGGGGATACACTCAAGTTTTATGTCAGACTTGGTGACAACCACCTTTATCTGATGAGCCATCTTGCTGTCTACACAGCCCCTTTTTTTTGACTGGTCTTGAACTCTCTGTGAGGATCAGCTGACCTCAAACTTAGGCAATCCTGCCTTAGCCTGCTGAGCGCAATAACCTGTCTGGTCTTACTAATTGAACAACCTTCAATCAATTTTTCCCCCCAGGAATAATTTGTGTATATACCAAGGGAAATTTGTCCAGTTCTGTAAGCCTGGAAGGAATGTATACAATGAAGGAACATCAAAGTAACTTTCAAGGTTGTGTATTTTCCCACCAAACACATCTCCCTGGGCTGGAGATAGCTCAGCAGTTAAGGGTTAAGAGTACTGACTGGCTGGGCGGTGGTGGCGCACGCCTTTAATCCCAGCACTTGGGAGGCAGAGGCAGGAGGATTTCTGAGTTCGAGGCCAGCCTGGTCTACAAAGTGAGTTCCAGGACAGCCAGGGCTACACAGAGAAACCCTGTCTCGAAAAAAACCAAAAAAAAAAAAAAAAAAAGAGTACTGACTGATCTTCCGGTCCTGAGTTCAAATCCCAGCAACCACATGGTGGCTCATAACCATCCATAATGAGATCTGATGTCCTCTTCTGGTGTGTCTGAAGACAGCTACAGTGTACTTAGATATAATAATAAATAAATCTTTAAGAAACAAAACAAAACAAAAAACATTTCCCCATGTAAAGATGATCACAGGAGCCAGGCAGTGGTGGTCTTTAATCCTCAGGATGTGTGTGTGTGTGTGTGTGTGTGTGTGTGTGTGTGTGTACACCATTCAGTAAACATTTTCCCCTGTTGCAAATATTGCCTGTGTTACAGCTCTGAGAGGAAAGATATCCTGGCAGTCGGGACCCAAGGAATACCACAAGGTTACACAACATAACGAACCTCACAAAGATTTATTGGGGAACGAGGGAGGATGGCTGCCTCTGCTCAGGCAATATGCAGAGGGAAGAGAGCAGGAGGCTCACTTTCTTAGGGGAGGTGGGGACTGAAGGGATTTTGCTCTTAGGGATTGGTGGGTTTTCAAACCAGGAAGTGAGCTCAGACCTTTTACCCCACATTGGCAGTGACTGACAACAGTTCTTTTAAACTTCTAGTAGCCTTGAGACCATGTTTTCATTTTAGAGGCTGGAAAGTGGATGGATGTGGGTTGGAGCCCAGAGGAATGAGATAGACCACTAGGGGGCAGGGGGGCAGACCTTCCCAGCTCTGAGGAATATGTTAGAAAGTTTCTTTTTTTTTTAAAATAACATCTCTGTTTTCTTTTTATTTATTTATAGATGTATTTATTTATTATATGTAAGTACACTGTAGCTGTCTTCAGACACACCAGAAGAGGGAGTCAGACCTCATTATGGATGGTTGTGAGCCACCATGTGGTTACTGGGATTTGAACTCAGGACCTTTGGAATCGGGGTCAGTGCTCTTACTTGCTGAGCCATTTCACCAGCCCGAAAGTTTCTTTCCCCATGACCGAGACTACACGTGGAGTGGTTCTGCCTCGAGACTTCTAGCCATTAATTTGGTAGGGCAGGAGTCAACCATGCTCCATCTCAGTGTATCCCAGGGAGAGTCAAGGAACATGTTACACTAGATCTTGAGATGGAAAATGGCAATGATAGAAGACCGTGATTGGGTTTTGATGTATTGTTTCCTTTTCTTCCATCTGCTTCAGCCTCCTGTTTGCAGTGGTGGATGTTTGCTGGAGAGGGGCAGGCACACTAAAGATTGGATTCTCCAAAGCATCGACCTTGGGCAGGAAGAGGATCAGTAGGAGCAGTAATGACGGGCAATGGGAGCAACGACTGGGGGGACAGGGATATAAGAAAAGAACAATCGTGTTTGTGGGGTAAAGATGTCATAATGATTTATTCCTTATTTTTTTTCTTTTTTTTTTGGTTTTTCGAGACAGGGTTTCTCTGTATAGCCCTGGCTGTCCTGGAACTCACTTTGTAGACCAGGCTGGCCTCGAACTCAGAAATCCGCCGGCCTCTGCCTCCCAAGTGCTGGGATTAAAGGCGTGCGCCACCACTGCCCGGCTGATTTATTCCTTATGCTAACCAAAAAGAATTAATTTTTAAAAAAAACTAGCATTGGGCCAGGCATGATGGTACATGCCTTTAGATAAATCTCTGTGAGTTCAGAGGTCATTCTGGTCTAGAAATCAAGTTCTAGGACTTCCAGGGGTATTATACCTCCAAACCATGCCTCAAACAAAACAAAACAAACTCCCCTAAAACCAACCAACCAACCAACCAACCAACAACATTGTCCTGAGATCTTTCTTTTTCTTTTTTTTTAAAAAATATTTATTTATTTTATGTATGTGAGTACACTGTCACTGTCTTCAGACACACCAGAAGAGGGCATCAGATCCCATAGCAGGGGTTGTGAGCCACCATGTGGTTGCTGGGAATTGAACTCAGGACCTCTGGAGGAGCAGTCAGTGAGCCATCACTCCAGCCCTCAAACTTAGTTTCATTTCCATATAAACATAATGGGGAGGGCTTATGGTTTTAGTATTAAATGAATCTTCTAGTAATGCAACTGCCATATAGATAGGGCAGAGACATTGCTAAGGACATCTTAAAGACTCAGACAGCTGGCGATGCCAATGCAGTTTATTGGCAGAGAACATGCACATGGCTTTAAACTCCATCACCCAACAGAACCAACATATACCAAGGGGGCTATTTGTAGCTATCACTTTCACAGAGCATATGTGCATGTGCATATTTTTAGATTTTTAAAGGATTATTTTATTTTATAGTTAAATGAGTATTTTGCCTGCATGTGTTTCTGTGCCCCTCATGTGTGGCTGGCCATCTTGGAGGCCAGAAGAGGGTATTGGATCCTCTAGAATTGGAGTTATACAAAGCCATGAGCCACCTGGTGGGTGATGGGAATTAAATCTGGGTCCTCTTCAAGAACAACAAATACTCTAAACCACTGACCCATCTCTCTCCAGCCCCGTGTGTATTTATTTTTAAATGTTACAAAAGAGAATCAGTAATTTTAAGTTGAATATTTTTTGTTATTGTTGCTTTTGGGGACAAAGTTATGAACCCGTGGTCTTGCCACCTCAGCTTCCCTGAACGCTGGTGTCACTGGTGTGACCTTCTCTTTCAGGCTCTATGTACATCTGCGAACCTTACTTTATTGTGTTTCAGTACTTGAAAGTTTTCATATTGAAATGTGTATTATTTTTACAAGAATCTATTTCTATTCCCTCCCCCACCATCTGGGTTGAAGTACTGAGGACTAAACTCATGGTCTTGTGCTCTATTACTGGATAACATTTCCAGCCCTTCATAGCTTTGAGATGGTCTCACTAAGCTGCCGTCTCTGGTTTTGAACACGTGATCCTCCTTCTATAGCCTCTGTAGCAGCTGAGATCAGAAGCATGGGCCACCATGCAAGACGACTTGTGTTCTTTCTTTTTTTTTTGTTTTTGAGTCAGAGTCTCTCAGAGTTCCTGGCTGGCCTTGAGCTTAACTATGTAGACCAGGCAGGCCTCTGCTTCTGAGTACTAGACTTAAAAATACGTGTCACCTCAATGGTCTTTTATTTTACCTTTTCAATTATACTTAATTTTAAAAATATTTTGTTATGCTTGTGTATGCGTATGAGTTGTTGGATCTGAGTTTGCAGGCTGGTGTCTGATATGAATGCTGGGAATTGAACTGTGGCGCTCTGCGAGAACAACACAAGAAACTGTATTTTGTTTTTTTTTTTTTTTTTTTCGGAGATGGGGCGTTCCAGACAGAGTAGGCCCCGCCCCAGGTCTTGGGCCCCGCCCTCCTCCAAAGGGCACGCCTCCGCCACATTCAAAATGGCGGCCGCGCTAGTCCACTAGGGTGTTGGAGAGTATCCGCAAGTGGCTTGCTCCACTCCAGTCATGGCGGCCTCCCGACCCGCAGCGGCTGCGCCGAGGGGCGTTCTGGAGACATGTGGTCTGGAGCAGATTCTGGAAGCGCTGAAGTTGCTGCTGAGCCCGGGAGGTGAGAGGACGAATCTCGGCGCGGGGCTGAAACTGAGGCTCGCGGGGTCGTGGGTTTCCCAGGCTCGCCCTGGCTGCCACCGCATGTTTCCCGCAGGCCCTCCCGGGATCTCCATCCCACTCCCGGGAGCGTTTGGGCCTTGTGCAGTCTCACTTAAAACTTAAGGAAACTAAAGCTCCAGGAGGACTTGCGGTCCGCTGAATGCTGATGCTGGCCGAGGTCCGTTGGGCGCCTCACCGACCCGCGGCTTCGGTCCACTGTTTGCTCCAGCGCAGCTCTGACGCGGAGGGCACAGCGACTGGAGACGCCTTCAGACAGGTGTAATGTGATGTCCCAACCGCTTGAGGGCTCCGAGCCTGGGGTGCACGCCTGAGATTTGTACAAAATGCAAAGTGACCAGAGCGGAATTTGAGGAAGATTTTTAAGGGTTTCCAGAGATGCACAGTCACTTTTAATCTCTTGTGTTGAGTTCGCTTCCCAATTTAGTATTTGAAGGAACTTTGGGAATAGTGCAACCTTGCATTCTCCCTTACTGTTGAGTTCCAATTTGTGACTGCCTCTGCCTCTCAAATGCTGGGATTAAAAGCAAGCATCACTATTCATGTCCCCCCCCCCCCATTTTTAGACAGCGTGTAGAATTATCAAAAAGGCACATGTATGATCATGAGGTGAACACTCTCAGTCAGATCTCATTATGGATGGTTGTGAACCACCATGTGGTTGCTGGGATTTGAACTCAGGACCTTCAGAAGAGCAGTCAGTGCTCTTAACTGCTGAGCCATCTCTCCAGCCAACATATTTTTATTTATTTATTTATTTATATTTATTTATGTGTGTGCCTATTTCTGTGAGTGTATGTATACTGTGTGCATGCAGTAGCCCGCAGAGGCCAGAAGAGGGTGTCAGATTATCTGGAACTGGAGTTACAGGCAGTTGTGAGCTATCTTGTGGGTGCTGGGATGGTCTTACCCAATGAACCATCCTTCCAGCTTTCATATTAAAAGAAAAAAGATTTATTTTATTTTTAATAATATGTATGTGTGGGTATGTACACGTGAGTGTAGTTATCCAGAGAGACCAGAAGCGTCAGATCTTCCTGGAGCTGGAGTTACGGGCACATGAGGCATTTGACATGGGTGCTGGGAACTGAACTGTGTCTTCTGTTTTTTAACTTACTAATGGAGAGATCCCTTGTTCAGCAGTTGGCAGTTGTAGCTATTGGGTTGGGTTGGTTTTGATTTTTTTTTTCCTGTTTGAGATAGGGTGTCATGTACCCTGCATAACTAAGGGCGCTCTTGAATTCCTGTACCATATTATGAACTTAATTTCTGATTCTTTACCTCTGTTACCTGAATGCCGGGATCACAGGCCTGCACAGTCACACCTGCTTTACGTAATGCTGGGGTGTTGAACCCAGGGCATCTTGCCTGCTGGGCAATCCGTCTACCAGCTGAGCTACATCTACACCACCTTTTATTTTCTTTCCTTTCAAGACAGGGTTTAGCACTGTAGCCCAGGCTGGCCTCAAACTCAAAACAATCCTACTACTGCAAATGTTCCAATGCTTGGGTTACAGGCATGTGCCACTGTTCCTGGTTGGGGGACAAGGTTAAATGAATAAAACTTAGAAGCAGTTATTACAGAAGATGTATAATCCCTTGTGGAAGGCCCCCTCTAACCTCCAAGGGTATGAGGTGAGTCATATACACACGCTCCTTCAACTCACATGCACTCTTGTTTGGTAGGGAATATATAGTGTGCTAAGATGTATTATATTTTTATTTATGTGTGTGTGTGTGTGTGTGCCTTTGTGTATGTGCCTGTGTGTGGGTGCCCATGGAGACCAGAAGAGGGCATTACATCCTTTGGAAGTGGAGTCATATGAGGTTGTGAACCCCTTTATGTGGGCGCTGGGAACTAGATTCTAGTTCTGTGAGAGAGCGCTAAGTGATCTCAGCCACTGAGCCATCTCTCCAGCCCCTAAAATTATACTGTGTTATATATGTAGACTATTGTATACTGTGTGTGGATCTGGATGTGTTGTTTTTCTTTTCTGTCTTTTTTCTTTTCATTTTTAATTTTTTTTGGAATGACTTTTTTTTTAGATTTATTTATTATTATATGTAAGTACACTGTAGCTGTCTTCAGACACCCCAGAAGAGGGCATCAGATCCCATTACGGATGGTTGTGAGCCACCATGTGGTTGCTGGGAATTGAACTCAGTACCTTTGGAAGAGCAGTCAGTGCTCTTAGCTGCTGAGCCATCTCTCCAGCCCCCAAGCTGACTGTTTCATTCTTTTGTTTTGGTCTTGGGGATCAAACCCAAGGTCTGTGCTTGCACATACTGTACCAGTTTAGTTTACTCATGTAGAATGTGTGTGTGAGTTTGTGTGTTTGAGACAGGGTGTATGTAGCTCTGTGCCCTTGGCATCTACTTTGTAGAACAGGCTAACCTCAGACTTTGGGGATTTGCTTGCCTCTGCCTCCCAAGTTCTCAGGCTGAATCCCTGTACCGGTCATCAGGCTCTTTTTTTTTTGGTGAGGGTAGGTTTTTTGTTTTGTTTTGTTTTTTTGTTTTTTTTTTTCCTGGATTTGCGTCAGAGTCTTACTCTTTAGCTAAAGCTAGTCTAGAATTTACTGTGGAGACCAGGCTGGCCTTGACTTGCAGCAGTCTTTCTGCCTCATTGTCCTCTGAGTGCTGCATGAACAAATATGCAACACTGTGCCTTCCTGTAGTAACATTTGAAAGGAAAAATAACTGGTAAAGTGCAGCATTGTTTTATATGTTTAATCTCCTTTTGTGTGTGATGCTGGAGATCAAACTTAGTGCCTGACATATGTACCTGTGTACATCTCCAGCCCTGGCTCAGAGTTACTGTACTAGTCAGTCAGTCAGTCTGTCTGTCTGTCTCTGTCTCTGTCTGTCTGTCTGTCTGTCTGTCTGTCATCTTGAGACATCCTAGGGTCCTCTGCTAAGAGGGAACCTCAATTGAGAAAATGCCTCCATCAGATTGGCCTGTAGTAGATTGTCAGCTGTGCATTTTCTTCGCTAATGACTGATGTGGGAGGGCCCAACATGCTGTGGGCAGTGCCTGGGCAGGTGGTCCAGGATGGTGTGAAAGGAAGGGGAGCAAGTCAGTAGGCAGCATTCCTCTGCTTCAGTTCCTGCCACAGCATCATCCCGGCATCCCTAGATGATGGACTTTAAACCGTACTCCAGAGGAACCCTGTCCTCCTCAAGTTGCTTTTGGTCGTGATGTTTATTAAAGCAGTAGATGCAAACTAGGGCAGTTATTAGGGAATTGTTTTCTCCTTGCAGACTTCTTGACCTTGGGGTCCTTCATGCCACATTTTAAGAACTGCTGCTTTAGCATCAGTGTTGGTGTATTTATTGTTTCATTGGGTTCTTATACCTCTCTTCCAACCCCCCATCACTACCCAGAAGGAAGGAGAGAGAGGAGGTTCGAGGGGAAAGGGGGAGTAGACCTCTATAGGCTACTTCCTGCTGATTAGGGTTGTCGGGTTTCTTTGGCAAGTCCAATCTTGATTGTCAGAATAGCTCCAACTTCTTCTGTCAAACCACAACAACAGCAACTAGGAGAAGCGGGGGAGGGCAGTGGGGAAGGGAGAGGGTGGGGCAGCAGCCACCTTCTTCATCTCCTGCCCATCACAGGGCTCTGGTATTTATACTCTCTATCTGCAGCTGACAAAGATCATGCCCCCCCTGGAGTATAAGACAATCATAGGTAACAGCTGTAGACAAACTGAAGCAGTCCCATATCACACCAGGGATTAAAACAAAAATATATTCACATAACATAACCGAGTTTTGTTTTTATTTTAAATATTTATATTGCTATTGCTGTGGAGAGATACCATGATCACAGCAACTCTTTTTTTTTTTAAACATTTATTATTTATTATATGAAAGTACACTGTAGCTGTCTTCAGACACTCCAGAAGAGGGCGTCAGATCTTGCTACAGATGGTTGTGAGCCACCATGTGGGATCTGAACTCAAGACCTTCGAAGAGCAGTTGGTGCTCTTAACCGCTGAGCCATCTCTCCACTCCCCCCCTCCCCCCGAGTTTTTCAAGAAATCCAAATTCTCATTACTCATCAGGCACAGTGTCTCTAATCCCAGCACTCAGGAAGCAGAGACCAGTCTGGGCTTGAAACAGCAAGATCCTGTTTCAAAGCTAAGCTGGCGTTGGGGGGAAGGATGTAGGGTTTGCTGCTGAAGAAAAAGAGGAGCCAAGCCAGGTGGCCCATGCCTTTAATTTCAACACTTTGGTGGTAGAGGCAGGTGGATTTCTGTGAGTTCAAGGCCAGCCTAGTGTTCAGAGCAAGTTCTAGGACAGCCCAGGCTACACAGAGAAACCCTGTCTCAAAACAAACAAACAAACACAACCCAGACAAACAAAAGATAACTAACCAACCAACCCCCCCCATCCCCATCCACCCCCAACCCCCCGACACACACACACACACACACACACACACACACACACACACACACAAAAGAGAAGCGGACATTTTGAGGTATTTTATTTTGTCATATGGCCAGTAGAGGGCAGTGAAGACTGCTGTATCAAAGGGACTCCAGCACTACTCTTGCTATAAATCACTGCCTGTTTGGGAGTCTTGTAGAGATTAATTGCTGGTCTGAATGGTTAGTATCAGTTACAGGCTCACATTCCCTGTTTAGGTGTGCATTTGTTGAAGGAGCCATATTTTAATGAGTGGACCAGGATACATAGTCTGGTCAGAGCTAGTTTTATAACCTTTAAATAACTTTTATGTTCAGAAGCAATATGATTTACTACGGAATAAATAATTTCAAATGTAATGAAGTGAAGAAAGAAAAACTGCAGGGTGATGGCTGATTTGGTAATGTGCTTGCTATGTAAGCACGAGTTCGGATCCCACCACTCATGTGAAGTCAGGGAGACAGAGACACAGGAATCCCCAAGGCGTCCTGGCTACCCAGGGAGGCCAGATTAGTGAGCTCTAGGTTCAGAGAGAGACCCTGTTTCAAAAAGATAAGTGAGAGAGCAACTGAGAAAGACAACTGATGTTTTGAACTCCAGCCTTCACACACATACACAACACACACACACACACACACACACACACACACACGATCTCCCTGCCTTTGCTTCCCAAATGTTCTGACACACTTGATTACATCTTGAGATTTAGAGAGAAAGAGGAAGTTGAGAAAATTTCCAAATGCTTGCTTTATTATCCACCTAAATTCCAGTTCTGATGTTAGTAATATGTTTTAATGCGGTGAGGAATGTTTATACATGGTTATTAACTCAAGTCCATGGTTTGCATGAGGTCAGTCTTCCTGGTGTACAGTTTGGGTAAATACATAATACCATGTATCTACCCTAGGTTGAAAGTTTTTATTTCATTCTTACTGTGTGTGTGTGTGTGTGTGTATTGTCATGTTGGTGTGGGCACATACATGCCACCACCACGTGTGTGGAGGTCAGAGGGCAATTTGCAGGAGTCATTCTCTACCATGTGGGTTCTGGGGAAGAGCTTGGTTTTGCCAGTCCTTCCTTTCCCACTGACCCACCTCACCAGCCTATAGATTTTTTTTTCTTACATTTTGGGGTTAGAATCAATGTTCAGTGGCAGAACATTCACATAGCATGTGTAAGGCTCTGGGTTTGATCCTCAAGAATGACTCCCCCACAAAAAGAAGACAGCACCCCCAGTTTTTTCCATCTTCACTGGCTGGAGTGGGCGAAATGTTCCACACAGAAGGAAGTGTCATTTATTTTCTTTGCTTGTTTTCCCCCCTCTCACTTCAAAAGGATCAGGCTCACATTCACTACAGAACACAAAACATGATGTCCTCCTCGAGACTCTAAAATCTAACCTGTCTGCTCTGGAGGCCAAGTTTCTGAAGGATGCTCAGTGGAAGAAACTCAAAGCCCTAAGAGATGAAATCTCTCAGAAGGCTGAATGGCCGCAGAGCTCCGAGGATATTACTTGGAGTTTCACCTCTCAAACCTTGTTGCTGCTCCTGTGTCTGAAGGAAATCATGACCCGCCTCGTAGCTGATTTCAATCCTGGCAAACCTAACCCTAGGACTCCAGAAGCTGCCCCTGCCCTCAGTCCGGATACACTCAGTGTATCCCAACAGAAGACCTTCCAGTCCGTTCTGCAGTTTGTGGTCACCTTGGGTGTCTGCCCCTACCTCATGCCTGGCGTGGGAGTCCCTCTGAGAGACAGGACTGAGTTTGGAGCTGTTGTTCAGGATGTTGTACGTCTGGAGGCTGCCCCCCATGCCACCCGGAGACTGTACATCTGCTGCAGGGTCCTCCTTGACCTGGCTCAGCATACAGCTCTGGGGAGCTTGATATTTTGCCGCCATTTTGGGGATATTGCAGCAGGTTTGTGCCAGCTGGGATTCTGCCCAACCAAAAGAAAGCCACCAGGACCTGTGGAAGAGGTAAATACACGGTGTGGGCTGGGAGCGCGTGGAGGGAATATGAATGCTGGCGTGTCTATTTGTGTTAGGTTCTGAAAGGCATTCTTAGTTCTTTAGAAATGAGCTGAGTGAAAGATATAGAATTTCTAATGCCAAAGCACACCCAGAGTTGTAACCTGTAATCTTTTGGGAGAAGGGGCATGGAGGCTTCATTCTTTGGGGGCTAGCCTTCTGCACACTCTGAGTGCCGTCATTTCACTATTTCATCTGCTGTATCATTCGGTGGGACAGCTATTTCAGGCTATTTTTTGGAACATCTGTTCTCCCCGTCCTCTCATTTGTTTTCATTTTGTTTTATTGAGACAGGGTTTCTCTGTGTAGCTCTTTCTATCCTGGAACTCGATCTATAGACGGGGCTGGTCTTGAACTCATAGAGATCTGCCTGTCAATGCCTCCCAAGTGCTGGGATTAAAGGTGTGCGCCACCCAACTTGTTTCTGTTTTTATTTGCCTTACTTTTTTTTTTTTTTTTTTTTTTTTGGTTTTTCGAGACAGGGTTTCTCTGTGTAGCCCTGGCTGTCCTGGAACTCGCTTTGTAGACCAGGCTGGCCTCGAACTCAGAAATCCTCCTGCCTCTGCCTCCCAAGTGCTGGGATTAAAGGTGTGCACCACCCAACTTGTTTCTGTTTTTATTTGCCTTACTTTTTTTTTTTTTTTTTTTTTTTTTGGTTTTTCGAGACAGGGTTTCTCTGTGTAGCCCTGGCTGTCCTGGAACTCGCTTTGTAGACCAGGCTGGCCTCGAACTCAGAAATCCTCCTGCCTCTGCCTCCCAAGTGCTGGGATTAAAGGCGTGCGCCACCACCGCCCGGCTGCCTTACTTTTTATTTATGTGTCTAGTGTGTGTCTGTGAGTGTATATGCCTGTGTGTGCAGATGACCTTGGATCCTTTAGGAGCTGGAACTATAGGTTTTTGGAAGCCGCTAGATATGGGTGCTGGAAACCAAACTTAGGCCCTCTAGAAGAGCAGCAAGAGCTCTTAATTGTTGAGTTATCTCTCCAGTCCTCTTATAAAATGAATATATTAATATAAGCCTTAGAAGATGGTCGACAAGATAATGAGATGTGTTTTAAGTCCTAAACCAGTTCCTGCTAATTCAGAAAACAGTTAAGTCTTGCCTTCTTTCTCAGGAGGTCCAGTGAGAGAGACAGACAGAGGTGCTGGGGTCCAGTGAGACAGAGGTGCTGGTTGTATTAGATGTTGTGGAGGGAGTGTATATGCTCATACCACCTGAATGCACCAGATCCTGTCTGATAGTTGGAGGACCAGGATGGGAGCACCTGGTTAGTGCTTGGATGGGGGTTCTGGGGAATGAGCCTAGCCCTGCTGTCATTCAGTCAGTGAGCAGCTGAGCAGCAGTTGGTGTCTGGAGCACAGAATTTGTGTGGAGCTTACAGGAGCCTGAGACATTGTCCTAGGTAGCTATAGCTGTCAACTTGAAGCAGCCCAGTGTCATTTAAGGATGTCTCAATTCAAGGGTTGCCCAGGTAAGCTTGGCCCCTGGTGATATCTGTGAGTGAGGGATTGTCTTAATTAATAGTTGATGTGGGAGGGCCCAGCCCACTGTGGGTTGTGCCATCCCTGGGTAGGTAGCCCCGGGCTGTATACAAAAGCTAGCTGAGCAGACACCAGGGAAATAGCTAGTAAATACAGTCCTCCATGGTTGCTGTTTTAGTACTTGCTTGAGCTCCTCCTGCCCTGACCTCCCTCAATAATGGACAGTGACCTGGAAGTGGGCCAGCCTCTAAAGCTAGCCAGAGAAGCTGCTGTTAAAAATATACATGGGTCAGGAGGGGTCAGGGGTCACCAGCGCTGGCTCATTCCTACCTGTTCACTCCTCACCCTTGTTCTTATTCCTTTGTGTTCCTTAAAAGCCTTCTGTTTCTTCTTTTTGTGTTCTCTGTCCCACCTTGTGTTGGCCAGTTTAATTCCACTTGACACAAGCTAGAGTCATCTGAGAGGGATCCTCAGTTGAGAAAATGCCTCCATAAGGTCAGGCGGGAGGCAAGCCTGTGGAGCACTGATTGGTGGGGGAAGGCCCAGCCCTTTGTGGGTAGTGTTGTGCCTATGCTGGTGGTCCTGGGTCCTGTAAGAAAGCTGGCTGAGCAAGCCATGAGGAGCAAGCCAGTAAGCAGCTCCAGGTTCCTACCCTGCTTGAGTTCCTGCCCTGACTTCCCTGATGATGATCAGTGGTGTGGAAGTGGAAGCCAAGTAAACCCTTTCCTCCCCACTTACTTCTGGCCGTGGTGTTTCATCACAGCGTAGTGACCCTAACTAATACACACCACTTCCCAGTGTTTACCTAGGAGCCACTGTGACCAAGCAGTGTCACTAAACAGTGTCCACAGAGCATCTGCTCTTTATTTCAGGGGAGTGCATCCTGGCAGTCCCAGCAGCGCCTGTAACCTGAGGTCTTGTGATTGCCTTAGAGGCCCTGCAGTGTCTGAAAGGGTCTCAGAAAAGAGACAAACATATAGAAAAAAGACAAAACATAAAAAAGAATCCAAGTATGAAGGCAGGCTTAGGAGTTGACAGGGACACCTGTGAGTGTACATTGTGAAGCTACTCTGCACAGCACCCACATCTAAGTGTGCTACATGGTAATTAATGGGCAGGACCGTGAGTGTGAGCCGTAATCACCTAAGGTTACGGTACTGTTGGATGTTAAGAGCACCCAAAGTAACTTGCATCACTCTTTGAAAGTCAAGTTCTGAACTCATTTAAAAAAAGCCCATCATCAGAGTAAGAGATGAAAAGTCCAAATACAGGGTGGCAGAAATGGCCTAGTGGGCAAAGACGTTTACCACGCACACCTGGTGACCTGAGTTGAATCCCCAAAACCCACGCAAAGATGCAGGGAGAACCAGTTCCACAGTGAAGTCAAAACATCACCACTGTTGCTCATAAAGACAAAGGTGGAGGGGGCTGGAGAGATAGGTCAGGGATTGAGAACACTGACTGATCTTCCAGAGGTTCTGAGTTCAATTCCCAGCAGCCACATGGTTGTTCTCAACCATCTGTAATGAGATCTGGTGCCCTCTTCTGGTGTGCAGGCATATATGCAGGCAGAACACTATAATAAACAAACAAATAAGTAGACAAAGGTTGGGGAGAGATCTCTTAAATAAAGATGGAGTTCTTCCAGTCCAGTCTAGTTGGAGACACTTACTGCTCATCCAGTCTCAGGAGCCCTGGAAAACTGTGGCACCCGCTGTCTCCCCATGGCATGCAGCTCTGCCTCACGCCCACAGAGAGAAGAGGAGCAGACTGAGCGGCTCACTGGACACTCACTGGACAGTGAGCAGGTGTGTCCCACAATCATCAGGAAGGAAATCACAGCTCCTGCCCAGAATGGAGGAGCGAGGGATGGAGAGAGGGCCACGAGTGTTCACATAGCACAGCCTCCTCCACGTAGGTGGAAATGAGAGGAAGCCTTCCTCCTCTCCGCTCTCAAGCTGTACTAAAACATTACCTTCTGTTCTTGGCCTGCTCCATTTTCCATGAAAGCTAAATGCACATTTCTTTTAGGGTTTTTTTTGTTTGTTTGGTTTTTTGGTTTTTGGTTTTTCGAGACACGGTTTCTCTGTATAGCCTTGGCTATCCTGGACTCACTCTGTAGACCAGGCTGGCCTCGAACTCAGAAATTTACCTGCCTCTGCCTCCCAAGTGCTGGGATTAAAGCCACCACCGCCCGGCTTTCTTTTAGGTTTTAACAGAAGAGGAAAGGACCTTATCGAGGCAGGCCTTGAGAGACGTCTTGGATCAAGTGTATCAACCATTGGCTGTCCGGGAATTACTTATCCTTCAGGGAGGACCACCCCAGGTACTACTCAGGCCTCGGGACCTGGTGGGTGAGTTGCTGTGTGGTGCTGTCTCCTTTGCCTGGAAACTTAGCTTTAGTTTCCTATAATCATCTAGTTGAGCCTTGCTGCTGCTGTTGCTCCCCCTCCTCTTCCTCCTCTTCCTCCTCCGCCTCCATTTTCTAGTAGTAGTAGTAGTAGTTTGTAGTACTATGTAGCCCTGATTAGCCTGGAACTCTCACAAAGATGTGCCTGTCTTTGCTTCCCAAGTGATAGGATTAAAGGCATGTACCACCACACATAGCCTATATTTACACTTTGTTTTACATGTTTGTCTCTGTTCCACTGTGTCTAGTGTCAAAGAATCCAGAAGTGTGTGTTGGATCTCCTGGTGAAAGGTGGTTGTGAACTGACATGTGGGTGCTAGGAATTGAACCTGGGTCCTTTGTAAGAATGGCTATTACTCTGAATTGCTGAGCTATCTCTCCGAACCCTTACAAGCTAGTTTTGAATTTAGATTGCTTCTGTCTCCTAAGTGTGGACATTACAGGTATAAGCCACTACACCCTACTCTTAATTTATTAGATTATTAAATGGTATTTATAAAACATAGTGACATTAACCTTCAGGATAATTTAAGACTTTTTTGTTAATGGGATGATGCATACTTTCCCAAGATTATAATCACTTTTTAAAGGCTTATGGCAATTTAATGTGACCATAGACACACACACACACACACACACACACACACACACACACACACACAGTCACATGTATTTTTGTTTTGTTTTGAGACAGTCTTATGTAGCCCAGGCTAGTTTTGCACCTGTGGTCCTCCTGCCTTCTAGCTCCTGAGTGCTGGAATTCTAAGTGTGTATATTATGTATGCCCCATAAAAATATATAAACATACTTATATTCTTTTTGTTTTTTTATAATTTTAAGAAAAGATGTATTTGATGGGTGTGAATGTTTGCCTGCATGTGCATCATGTCTTTCCAAGTGTCTGAGGAGGTCAGAAAAGGGGCTTGGACTTCCTGGAACTGGAGTTGTAGATGTTATCTCCCACCATGCAGATGCTTGGAATTGAGCCCAGTCCTCTGCTGAGAGCTGCTAATGTGCTTGTGCCATCTGCCTACCTCTTCAGTTCATATATTTGTTTTGAGACAAAGTCTCACTCTGTAGTTCAGGCTGGCTACTCACTGTGTAGCACAGGCTAGCCTTAAACTAGTGGGTCTCCTCTTGCTTCAGCCTCCTAAGTGCCAGGAGCCATTATGCCTGGCTTTGGATCTTTCTATTTGTGATGCAAGAGATTGAACCCAGGATCTTGCACATGCTAGGGATACAGTCTGTGGTGGAGGCGGTGGCAGAGGTGGGGAACACTTTTAATCCTAGCACTCAGGAGTCAGAGTCAGGTGGATCTCTGAGTTCCAGGCCAGCCTGGTCTACCAAGAGAGTGCCAGGATAGCCAGGGCTACATAGAGAAACCCTGTCTCAAAAGCAAACAAACAGACAAAGAAACAAAACCTCTAGTCTACTACTGAGTTATATTGTCAGCCTCTGTATTGATTTTTAAATTACACTTACTTGTTTTGTTGGGAGCAGGGTATGTATGCCATGTGGTGCTTGTGGAGGGAGGTGCTACAGCAGCTAGCAGGAGTCTACTTCCTGCCTACCATGTGGGTTTTAGGCTCAATCCCAGGATGTTAGGCTTGGTGACGAGTGCTTTTATCCACTAGCCATCCTTTTGGTCTTGAGTGTTTGATCCTTAACTAAAATTTGGCTATTGGACAATATATTTTCTGACAGAAGTATTTGGGTACCTTATGCTTTGAATGGAATAATTCGAGCTCAAGTAGTTTAAACTAGAGCTGTTACTGTGGTTCTCAGCATCTTTGTTTGGAAAACATTCTATTTTTTTTTTTAAGATTTATTTATTTTATGTATGCAAGTACACTGTCGCTGTCTTCAGACACACCAGAAGAGGGCATCAGATCCCATTACAGATGTTTGTGAGCCACCATGTGGTTGCTGGGAATTGAACTCAGGACCTCTGGATGAGCAGTCAGTGCTCTTAACCACTGAGCCATCTCTCCAGCCCCGGAAAACATTCTAATATATATTGTTGGCATTAAGATAGCTTACTTTTTTTCTTTTAAGAGAGGGTTTGATAACTTATCAGGCTGGTCTTGAGTTAAGTCTGTAGCCTAGACAAGCTTTGAATTTGGGAATCCTTCTGCTGTAACCTTTCAAATAGCTAGGATTATAGGCCTGTATCATTCGGCCAGATTAGTTTTTCTCTCAAAAATAATTATTGGAGAGACTGGGTGTGGTGGCGCACGCCTTTAATCCCACCATTCATTCAGGAGGTAGAGGCAAGCGGATCTCTTGTGAGTGGGGCTTGCCCAGCGCGCACAAGGCCCTGGGTTCACTTACTAGCACTTAAAGGAGAGAGTAGACAGAACATTGCACATGTACCTCCCAACCTGTGTGTGTGTGATCAAACATGCTCCCTGCACATATAAATACATGATATACCACTGAGCTACCTCCCCAGCACAAAAATTAAAAACAGTTTCTTCGTACTGTATGTTTTATTAATCCTCAGTTTATACTTCCCCCTTTTTTGTCAGTCCTGTACAGATATGAAGACGCAGCTAAGGTGTCGGACCCCAGCGTGGCTCCGCCGTCTATGTGGGCAGCTGCTCTCTGAAAGGTTGATGAGACCCAATGGCGTTCAGGCAGTAGTCCGGGGCATTTTGGAAGGAGCAGGTGGTAAGAAATAACATGTTTCTGTTACTTTGGTATCTGTTTTCCTTTGAGTTAGAATCAGAGGTAAATTGCTGGCCTTTGCCTTGAAATTTCTCTGAGTCTGGAGGTAGAGCTCAGCATAGTCCTCTTACCTAACATCTGTAAGGCACTGAGCTCAACCCCAGTAGAGCATGCTCAAAGGCATGCAGATTGGAAGCTGCTATAGGATACTATGTTTCCAAGTCAGGTGTGTTGGCACATGCTCTGACCTCCAAACTCAGGGCCTTCCAAGAGTTAGAGGTTAAACTGGTCTACATTCTGGGTAGTGAGACCCAGTCTGAAAACAAAACAAAGCAAGTAAAAGGACCAGGAGAGATGGCTTAGTGGTTAAAAGCACTGGCTGTTCTTATCCAGAACCTGGGTTCTATTCCCAACACCGTCATGGTGGTTCACAGCCATCTGTAACTCCAGTTCCAGAGGATCTTCTAGCCTGATCATATGCATCATGCAAACTAAACAATTATACAAATGATAGAAAATGAATAAATCTTTGAAAACGGTATTTCAATCCATATTTCCTTCTGCCTAAACTTAAAATAAAAATGCCTCTTAGGGCTGCTAGCAGTGAATTCTTCTTTTCTCTATGTAACCTTAGGTGGAACTCTTTATGTAGACCAGGCTGGCCTTGATTTTGTGATATGTGTCACCACATCTGACTTTTTTCCCCTTTAGAGACAGCTTCCCAAGCACTCAGATTGCAGGCATGCACCACCACACCCAGCTCAAGGTTTTTTTCAGAGGAAATTTTTTTGGTTGGAGGTAGAAGAGATTAAGAGAGGGTATGGGGAGGACTTTGATAAAACAGCATTTTATATATTTATGAAATTATAATAGAATAAATAAAATATAAAATATAGTGTTTCCAATAGAGAAAAAGAAACATCATCACCTAACACTTGCTGTGAGGACTGTCGTGAATGTTTGATGTCTCTCTCCATGTGACAGCAGGGGCAGCTGGTGGGAGTGATGCTGAGGCCACAGCTGCCGACTGGAGGAAGTGTGACTTGATTGCAAAGATTCTGGCCTCTTGTCCCCAGCAGTCCCTTTCCCTGGAGAGCTACTACAAGGACATCTGCCCCCAGGTAAGTCATCTTGTTTCTACTGATCCATCAAGTGTCGTCTGCTCATTCACATACAGGGCAGCAAATGCTCTGAAACTGAAGGGAGAGCGGTATAGTTTTTCAGTTTGCTATTTAATGGGCGACTCTTTTATATTGTTTGAGACAGGGCAGCTGTAGGCTAGACTGGCTCAGAACTTGATGTACAGCCCAGGTTGGGAGTGATCCTCCTGCTGTAGCTTCCCTAGTGCTGGGCTTACAGATGGGAGCCACTGTACTGGTGGGGACCAACACCAGTGCCGCCACCACTTCCTCCTACGTGCACACACACACACACACACACACACACACACACACACACACACACACCATCCTGTGTCCTGGAGTTACAGGTATTTGCTGGTCAATTGTCAACTTGACACAAGTTCGAGTCACCTGAGAAGAAACCTCAACTGAGGAATTGCCTCTATCAGCTTGGCCTATGTGCATATCTGTGGGGCATTTTCTTGATTAATGATTATTGTGGAAGGCCCAGCCCACTGTGGGCAGTGCCACCCCTGGGCAGGGGGTCATCGGTTGTATAAGAAGGCAAGCTGACAAGCCATGAGGAGCAAGCCAGTCAGTAGCATTCCTCCTTCCTCCCTGATTTCTGTTTTAGTTCATTTCTCGGCTTCCCTTGATGAAGGACTGTCTAATCTGGAAGCTATAATAAACCCTTTCCTTCCACAAGGTATCCTTGGTCAGAGTGACATACCACCATAACAGAAAACCAAATTAGAACAAGGCAGTTGTGAGCTGCTTGGTGTGGGTGCTAGGAACCAGGCTCTGGTCCTCTGCAAGAGCAGTCAGTGCTCTTAACTGCTGAGCCAGCTCTCCAGTCCCAGGTCCTTCTTACCAAGTAAATACAAACCTGATTGTTAAGTTTAAGAGTGGCTCACGCTTAAACTCCCAGAGTTGAGGGCGTCAAGGCAAGTAGATCTCTTGAGTTTGGACTACACCATTAGGGGAAAAGCCTCACCAAAATTTCATCTTGTTATCTCCTTTTCCATGTTTCTAGTTTTTAAACTAAAGTGAGCTAAGTGTTAAATGAGTTAAATTAACTTGGTAACAATTTAAAAAGGAAAAACTAGACTGGAGGGTTGACTCAAGGCTTAGGAGTGATTGCTACTCTTTCAGAGGACTCAAGTTTGGTTGCCAGCACCCATATCAGGTGGCTCACAAAACCCTGTAACTGCTAGTAGAGGACCTGACATTCTCTACTAGCCCCCAAGGGCACTGACACATACTTGCATACACATACGCATACACACACATACACACACACACACTAAAAATAAATCTTGGCCAAGGATGCTGGCACACACTTATAATCCAAGAACTTTGGGAGGAAAAGACAGATGGATCTTTGAGTTTAAGTGTTATACATATGTGTATCTCTGGTCCTGGCCAGCCAGGTTATACAGTAAGACCCTGTCTCAAACTACCACCTACCTAAGTCCTGCAAAGCAAAACTGCAAATTGCCACCATTACCACCACCAATAGCCTCTTTAGCTTGTATCCTTTGATGTTTGGTTGTTAAATTAAAACAGTCCTGTCAACTCAGTATTCACTAGTCTCTCAGTGATTTTATAATTTTGGCTTAAATAAATGCTTTTTTGGACTGGAGAGATGGCTTAGCAGTTAAGAACACTGGTTGCTCTTCTATAGGACCCAGGTTTAATTTCCTGCACCCACACAGGGACTCGCTCTTGGGAAGTCCAGTCCTGGAGAATCCAGCACTCCTTCCTTGCGTCTGTGGCAAGGCATGCATATGGTGCACAGACACACATACATGTAAAATACCCATACACATTTTATGGTCTATTTTTGTTGTTGTTGTTTTGCTTTTTAGAGGCAGGGTTTCTCTGTGCGCCTCTGGCTGTCCTGGAACTCGCTCTGTAGACCAGGCTGGCGTGAAACTCACAGAGATCCTCTTGCCTCTACCTCCTTAGTGCTGGGATTAAAGGGATGTGTAACCGCTGCTTGGTTTTCACACACATTTAAAAAAGTTAAAAACTATATATAGTTTCCCCTCTTATTTACTGTTACTTTTTATTGTAGATTCTGGACTTACTCCATCTTCAAGATAAATTGACAGCACGGCAGTTTCAGAGAGTGGCCACTACCACCTTCATAACTATGTCCAGGGAATGCCCAGAACTGGCCAAAAAGTATTTGCTTCAGCCCATGTTAGCGCCTCTGCAGCGCTGTTTGACCACAGCAGGTAAGGGAGGGGCTGCAGTGTGCCTCTCTACAGTTCACACTCAAAGGGTTAAGTCTGGGGTCTTTCCGTCCTCAGTTATCCCTCTTGGGGAACTGCCTTCCCCAAGTTCCAAGAAGAGAGCACTGAGTCCCTCGGACACATTCCCCGCCACCAGCTGTCCCCATTTCGGTTCCATTTGCTTCGTTTCTCTCTGCACACATGAATGTAGTTTTTTCTGGGAACATTGAGAGTTAGTTGTAGACGTGATGACACATCACTCCTAAATCCTTTAGCATAAATCTTTGAAGAAAGATGTCAGTTTCTGTCTTTTAAAAAAACTTTAAAAACAACCTTCCAAATTTCAAAGAGAGCCAGCCAGAGAGCTCAGTGGAAATGTGCCAAGCTGGGGACTTGAGTTCAGTCCCCAGGACGCAGCTGGTAGAGGGCGAGAGCGAACTTCTGCAGGTTGTCCTCTGACCTCCTCACGTGGGTTGTGGCAGGCAGGTGAGCACAGGGGTGCACACACAAATAAGTCAATTAGAAAAAGCATACTCACCCTCTCAGTCGACACTGAGCAATGACCACACTTGGAAATTTTCACATAGATACAACACTGTCAGGGCTTGGCCTGGACCTGTTTGTTCCTTCCAGGACCAGGCTGCTAGGGGTCTTGTTGCCAGGTTTTCTTCCTGTGTTAATTATATCACATTTACAACATTGGTCACATGCTTTGCATGTGTCACATATTGATAACAAAGGGACTAAATAAGAATATGACTAATTCCTTTTGAGGGACTGGTGGTCCTGGAGCCTCAGGTCCTTGGGCAAGTGCTTTATGACTGAACTAAGGGAGTCCCCTGCCCCCCTTTTTAAAAATTATTTAATTTAGTTTTTATTTTTTAGAAGATTTATTTTGTTTTCTGTGTATGGGTATTTTGCCCATATGCACATATATGTGCACCACTTGCATGCCTGGTGCCGTGGGTCCCCTGGCACTGGAGTTACAGTTATGAACTGCTATGTGAGTGCTGGGAATTGATCCTGAGTCCTCTAGAGGAGCGTCCAGTGCTCTTACGCACTGAGCCTTTTGGTGTTTTGCTTGCATGCATGTCTGTGTGAGGGTGTCAGAAAGAAGCTTGGGAACTAGAGTTACAGGAATGAGCCACCATGTGGGTGCTGGGAGTTGAAGTTGGGTCCTCAGGAAGAATAGCCAGTGCTGTTAACCACTGACCCATCTCTCCAGCCCTTTCTTTGTTTTTTGTTTTTAATTTAGCCACATGTGTTAAGTTACTCAGGCTGGCCTTAAACTCACTTTGTCACCCAGGCAGGCCATAAGTAAAAATCTGAGTAGTCAGTCTCAGCTTCTGCCCACCAGGCTGGTGGGACTGTAACCAGTCCCACACAGGTGCACCTTGGCCACTGGGGAAGTCTGAAGAGGGAGCTTCCTTATCCATATTTGCTTTCCATGTTCTTTTCTCATTCTCAGTTCTGAGTGGCAATCACAAATGACCACATTTTATTAGACTTTTAGATAGGCATGGTTTTGTTTGTTTGTTTGTTTTACATTGTCCTCTGACTTCCACATGTGCATTGTATTATCTATGAGGCCCACCACCAGAAAATTCAGGGAGGACTGAAGAGATGGGCCAGCAGTTAAGAATACTTACTGCAAAGGACCTGAGTTTAGTTCCCAGCACCCATGCTGCTCACAAGCATGCAAGCTTGTAGCTGCAAGGGATCCATGTCCCCTTTTGGCCTCTATGGGTGTCTTTTCTCACATGTACAAATAGATATACATACACATAATTAAAAATAAAAAGATAAAACAAAACAAAACAAAAAACCCAACTAATCTGAGCATGGTGGCATATTCCTATATCCTAACACTGGAGAGGCTGAGGTAGGAGGATCATGAATTTGAGGTCAGCCTGGGCTACTGAGCAAGACTGTCCCAACCAAGAAACAATTCTGTCTCTACAGATTTTAGGCTTGGAGTCTAGCTGAGTAGATATACTTGCTTAGCTAGCCCGAGGCTCTGGGTTCAATGCCCAGGACTGCATAAGCTGAGCGTAGTGGCCCATACCTGGAGTTCTAGCACTTGGAAGGTGGAGGTAGAAGTTTAAGATCATTCTTGGCTACATAAGGGGTTCAAGGCCAACCTGGGCTACATGACAGTCTTATCTTTTAAGAGGGGAACAAAAGGAAAAAAAAGAAAGAGAAGAAAATGTCTTTGACTCATTTATCCCAATTTTTTTCTCATTTGCTTTTCAAGACAGGGTTTCTCTATATAACCCTGGCTGTCCTAGAACTTATTCTAATGACCAGGATAGCCTTGAACTCGTAGATACACCTGTCTCTGCATCCTAAACTCTGGGATAAAGGTGTGGGTCATTACTACATGCCCGACTTTTAACTTACATAAAGAACAATATATAATCAAAATATATGTCTGAAGAGCTCTTTGTATTTATTTATTTATTTAAGTTTGGGTTTTCATTTTTTTAAAGCAATTTTATTTTCTAAAGTCCATAAGCATTTTGCCTGCATGTATGTTTGTACACCGCATGCATGCAGTGTCTGAGGAGGCCAGGAGAGGGCATTGGATCCCAGGAACTGGAGTTATCAATGGTTGTGAGCCACCAAGTGAATGGTGGAACAACCGTGGTCCTCTGCGAGAGTAGCAAGTGCTCTTTTCCACTGAGCCTTATCTCGAGCCCTAATTTTGGATTTTGGCGACAAGGTCATGCTATAAAACAGTAGAGCACAGAATGGCTTTGCACTCAGCTGTATTGTCTCAGCCCCAAATGTGCTGTCTTCCTTCTTGGCTTTGCAGTGCTAAGATTATAGGCATATGCCTCCATAAGTGGGCTATTTTAATACTCTGTTAATAAGACAAAAGTCCTCTGTTTTAGAACCCGCTTTTCCTGAGCAAGAGCTAACATCAGTAACATCAGAGGTTCCATGAATATATAAATAGCATGGCATACAGTGGTGATACTCATTTTCTGATTCTGCCTGGACTATCTTACTAATAAAACTTTGCTTTATTAGTGTCTTCTATTCAGAAAAGTAATGAATGGAGATAATTTTATTTATTTTCAAAGAGATTCCAGAGAGTGACATGGTGCCAGGAACTGTTTTGGTGACTGAAGAGGAACTTAGTCGATGTGTCGAAGATGTGTTTAAGGTTAGTGATTCAAGTTGCTGATGTCATTAGTTAACGTTCACACTCGAAGACCTTTTGTTTTTGGAGGCTCTGGACTTGGAACACAGCCTTCTGCTGGCAAGTACTATACCACTGATCTGTATCTGTAGCTTTGCCTCTTAACCAGTACTTCCAGAATTTGAATGAATAAGGGCTAGAGAGATGGCTCAGCAGGTAAGATCACATATCGCATAATGCCTTTACAGAGGACCTGAATTCAGTTCCCAGCACCCACATCAGGTGGTTCTCAACTGCCTCACTCTAGTCCCTGGGGATATAATACCTCTGGGCTCCTCAGGCACCTGCACATACCTACATAGAGAGGTGTGCACACCAGTTCACATAATGAAAGAGAGAGAGAGAGAGAGAGAGAGAGAGAGAGAACAGTGGGTCTGGCTAGTGGGCCCTGGAGGTATGCACCTGTAATCCTTATGCTCAGGAGGTAGGATAGGAGGATCATTGTGAGTTCAAAGCCAGCCTGGTTGCTATAGCAAGTTCCAGCCAGCCAGTTCTTCACAGTGAGACCCTGGTGTCACCATCTCCTTCCCCTTCCCTACTGCCACAAAACAAAACAAAGTATGTCTCTCTCTCTCTCTTTTTCTTTCTTTCTTTTAAAAAAGATAACATGTTATGCTATATCAGTAGTCAGAGGTTTGGTTAGTTTATGAATGGCAACATTTAGCCCCTTATTTCTGGAAAGAAAAGAAAAGAAAGAAAGACAGAAAGGAAAGAAGGAAACTGTGGTCACTTGAAGTTGAGACTATGGTAACCACCATATACTGATCATTTTTGTACCTTTTTACTGCTAAATTCTGGTGCATAACATACCACACTTTTGCATGTTAGTTGGTAGACAATGTATAGTAAAATTTTTCTTTTAACAACTTTACTGACATATGTATATAATTTGTACATTTAGAACTACAAATAACAGTCAATGGCGTTTAAACTCATAGATTTGTACAAGCATCATCATCATTAATGTTAGAGCATTTCATTGCCTTAGAGAAACTCCCAGAACTCCTTAGTTGTGGCTCTCAAATCCCTGCATCGCCACTCCCTAATTCTCTCTGCCTAGAGAGGGAAGCACTTGCCTGCCTCTATAGATGTACCTGTTCTAGACATTGCGTATAAATCAAGGTGCACAGTATGCTCTTTGTGACTGGTGTTTTTTATTTGCTGTGCTTTAACGTTATTCTGTATCAGAGCATGGAACTTCTTTATTACCAAGTAATATTCAGTTGTACAAGTCGGCCCATTTCTACTTATCCACTCGTCAGCTTTGGACAGGTCATGTACACGTTTCCGTAAATGCTATGGTTAGGCTGTGGTTTGAGAGTGTCCCCCAGGGTTTCTAGTGGTGGAAGCTTTGTCTTTAGTATGGCAATATTTGGGAGGTGGTGTGGAATCCTTAAGAGATTGTGCCTAAGTCTGAGTGGTGGCACATGCTTATAACCTAGCATTTGGGAAGCTGATGCAGGAGGATTAGAAGTTCAAAGTCAGGCTGGAGAGATGGCTCAGCAGTTAAGAGCACTGACTGCTCTTCCGGAGGTCCTGAGTTCAAATCCCAGCAACCATATGGTGGCTCACTACCACCTGTAATGAAATCTGACTCCCTCTTCTGGTGTGTCTGAAGACAGCTACAGTGTAGTTACATATAATAAAAGATAAATCTTAAATTTAAAAAAAAGAAGAAGTTCAAAGTCATCCTCAGCTATGTAGTGAGTCAGAGGCCGTCTGGATACATGGGATTCTACGTTAGAGAGACAGAGAAGGAGAGAACACACACACACACACAGAGAGAGAGAGAGAGAGAGATAGAGAGAGAGAGAGAGAGCATGAACCTAATGAAAGGCAATTGGGTAAACTAAGGCCCTGCTCTCAGAAGACATTGATGGGGTTCTGTGGAACCCTGGCTTCTTAGGGAGGGTTGTTAGGAAAGAAGAGGCTGTGCCCTCCCTGGTGACCTCCCTGTCATGTGCCCTCTGTTGTTATGCTGTGTGCCTTACCCCATGTGATGGAGCTCAGGGCTCCCTCCTCTGAGCCAGCTCAATGCTGTTGGGATTGCTCAGAACAAAACAAGACCAGAGAGGTGGCTCAGCTGTTAAGAGCACTGGCTGATCTTCCAGAGGACCTGGTTTCGATTTCCAGCAACCGTATGGTGGTTCCCAACCATCTGTAACTCTAATTCAGTGGATCTCAACCTATGTGTTGCAATCCCTTTGGGGCTGAACTACCCTTCCACAGGGTCACCTAAGACCCTTGGAAAATACAGATATTTACTTTACGATTCATAACAGTAGAAAAATTATAGTTATAAAGTAGCAACAAAAATAATTTTATGCTTGGGGGTCACCACAGCATAGGAACTGTTATTAAAGGGTAGCAGCATTAGGAAGGTTGAGAACCATTGCTCTAATTCCAGGAAATCCAGTGCCTTCTTCGGGTCTCCTCAGGCCAGGCATGCATGTGGTGCACAGATATACAAAATGCAAGCAAAGCACTCATACATATAAAATAATCTTTTAAAAAGTGAAAAAACAACAACTATAACAAACCCCAAACTCCTGGGCTGAATGTTGCAGTCCATGCCTAGCCCCAGCACTTGGGAGGCAGATGCTGAGTTTGGGGTAGACTGGTGTACGTAACAAGTCCAAGGACAGCAAGGCTGCATATCGAGACCCTGTCTCAAAAAATAAACCATAGTCAGGTGCTGGCGGTGCATTCCTTTAATCTCAGCACCCAGGGGCAGAGGCAGTTGAATCTCTGTGAGTTTGAGGCTAGCCAGGTTTACAGAGTTTGTTCCAGGTCAGCCAGGGCTACACATTGAACCTTTGTCTTGGAAAAATAAAAAATAAGAATCTCTGTAAATATTACTCAGTCATGTGCGCTTCATTGTAGCGCCATGTTTTCCGTTCTCCTGACTAAGGCCTAGGAGGGGACTGCTGGGCCTCTGCTTACTCTGAGGAACTGCATATGGAGCTGCCAGACGGTTTCACCCTTCTCCCAGCAGCCTGTGAGGGCAGAGAGTGAATGTTAATTTTGATGTTTTAATTTTTATTTTTTGAGACAGGGTCTTATTGTGTAGCCCTGGCTGTCCTGGAACTCACTATGTAGACCAGGCTGGTCCTGAACTCAGGAGATCTGCCTCTCTCTGTCTCGTGAGTGCAGGGATTAAAGGCATATACTACCACGTTTAGCCCCCTGAGAGTGAATCTTAAGTCATAGTTTTTTATGTAAGTATGTGAATGCTTTGGTTGTGTTTAAAATTTTACATATGATACTAATAAATCTGTAGATATAAGACGCATGCTTAAAATGTCAGAAATCAACGAGGCAGCTTCCAGCACTTGGGAAGCAGTGTCAGGTTGATTTCTGTGAGTTCAAAGCCAGCCTGGTCTAGGGAGTGAATTCCAGGACAGTCAGGGCTACTTAGAGGAACCCTATGTCAACCTTCCCTGTGCCCTCCCATCTATATCCCTACCAAAAAAATTTTGAAAATCAGCTGTGCATGGTGGCTCATGTCTTTAATCCCAGCACTCTAGAGGCAGAGGCAGGCTAATCTGAGTTCAAAGCCAACCCGGTCTACAAAGTGAGTTCCAGTTCTAGCCCAGCCAGTGCCACACAGTGAGACTCTGTCTCAAACCTCGCTTCCCCAATCAGAAAGACAAAACAAACAACACCAGTAAAGACCCTTTCTCTGAGGAGAGTCAGCCATCAGTTCTCTTAAGTGCTGAGTGTGGCCTACACTGAGGTGAAGGCGCAGGGACACTGCAGACAGTTACTGCTCCCTGCGAGGTCTTGGCAGCCCAGCCGCAGTTAGAAAACAGAGGAACTGTGTATGCTGGAGGAAAATGGTAAACACTGTGTGGAATTTAGCAACAAAGGCAGTGTAATCTTTATTAACATTCTGCTAATACCAAATTATAGTGTACAGTTTACACGCAGGAAATGAGGAGACATCTGGAAAGCGTGACTTGATCCAGCCACTCGATGGGGAAAAAGAGGCTGTTTAGTTTCCAAGAGGCGTCTGGGAACATTTCCAGCTGTTTTCTCTCTCTTTTCCTTCTATGAACGGATTTACTGAGATAAAATCCACACAGCATACAGTACATTCATTGAAAGTGTACAGTTCAGGGTTGTGCAACCGTGATCACAGTATAATCCCTGAGGGAAGCCTCCCATCCTTACCCAACATTCCTCACTCCCCACCCACCCAACCCCAGCCCTAAGCAACCGCTATTCTACTTCCTGTCTCTGTAGACTCCTACGAGACCACACAGAACGTGGTCTTAACGTGACTTTCTCCCTCCGAGGCAGGCTCTCCCCACTTGTAGTCTTGGCTAGCCTTGGATTAATTACCTTCCACTGCTCTTGTTCACCTTTCTGCACTATTTTGAAAATATAGAATACATATTTACAGTGATTTTAATGTCTTGTCTTCTAATTCTACTATTGCTTTAAAATTTTTTTATGTGTTTGGGCATTTTGTATGCATGTATCTGTGTACTCATACATGCAGTACCCTTGGAAGCTAGGAGAGAGCTTTGGATTCCCTGAGTCTGGAATTATGAATGGATGTGAGCTGCCATGTGGGTTCTGAGAATTGAACTCAGGTCCTCCTGAAGAAAAGCCGGTGGTGCTTTTAACCACAGGGTCTTTTCTCCTGCCTTCTTTTGGGTGGGGTGGGATGGGGTCAATCTACTTATGAGGGAATCAACCACCTTTCAGGGGGAATCAATCCTATTGATTTTTCCCCCCTTGAGATAGGGAGATCATAGCCGGGCAGTGGTGGCACATGCCTTTAATCCCAGCACTTGGGAGGCAGAGGCAGGAGGATTTCTGAGTTTGAGGCCAGCCTGGTCTACAGAGTGAGTTCCAGGACAGCCAGGGCTACAAAAAAAAAAAAAAAAAAAAAAAAAGAAAGAAAGAAAGAAAGAAAAAAAAAAGAGATAGGGAGATCAGGGAGACTTTGTAGCCCTGGTTGTCCTGGAACTCACTCTGTAGACCAGGCTGGCCTTGAACTTGGAGATCTGATCCTCCTGCTTCCGCCTCCTAAGTGCTGGGATTAAAGGTGTGTGTGCCACCACCATCGCCTAAGTTTGGGTAGTTTTTTACCCCTGATTATGGGTTCTAGCTTCTAACTTCCTTGCATATCCACTAATTTCTATGCATTTTGAGATATTATTCACATGTCATCAAATTCATTATGTTTTGGTAGTGCTGGGGTTGTAACTGAGGCTCTCAGGCATACTAGCCATGAGCCGTGTCTGAGCTTCCAGGACTAAGTTTACCTGTGTTTCTTAAAAGAGTCCAGGTAACCTTGAGCTCTTCGTCTCCCTCTTCAGTCTTCCGAGGGCTGGGATTATAGGCTGTGCCACTACATCTGGTGAATGTTTTAAGGGCCCTCTATAGGGATCTGGCATGCACCCCCACAAAAGGCCAGAGACTGCATGCTAGAAATGCATCCTTCTAAAAGCATTAAAAGCATTTTTAAAAGACTAAGCGCATGGGCCAGAGCGAGCGATAGAAGGAAAGAGGGGGAAAAAAAAGAGACTAAGCGCTCAACTCTGACTTCTTAATTTATTTTTGATTTTCCTGTGGCACATCAGAACTGTGCGGTGGGAGTAAGAGGAAGGAAGATCTTTTGACGTGTGCATCCTTCTCTATAGCAGAGAGAGAGAAAGCGCTTGATTACGATAGCTCTGGTGGGCCAGGTGGAGTGCCCTCAGGTGCACACTTCTGGGTGCTCTCGGCCTTTCATCCTGTAAATTATCTGCACCTAGAAAGGACTAAGGGGCAACTCCTGAGTTACTCCCTAGTGGGGGTCTGGGATGGGCCCCATGGTACTTGCATTCTTTTGTCCTCCCGGCACACCTGATTTCATGTTTTCTTTGCCTGGAGAGGTGAACAAGCCCGGCATCTGGTGAGCACAGGAAACCGGTTTCCTACTTGGATATGTCTGTCCCTCAGCCGACAGCCATATCTCAGGTGGGCCCAGGCTTCTGTCTGCCCCTCAGCCGACAGGCCATATCTCAGGTGGGCCCAGGCTTCTGTCTGTCCCTCAGCCGACAGGCCATATCTCAGGTGGGCCCAGGCTTCTGTCTGCCCCTCAGCCGACAGCCATATCTCAGATGGGCCCAGGCTTCTGTCTGTCCCTCAGCGGACAGCCATATCTCACGTGGGCCCAGGCTTCTGTCTGTCCCTCAGCCGACAGCCATATCTCAGGTGGGCCCAGGCTTCTGTCTGTCCCTCAGCCGACAGCCATATCTCAGGTGGGGCCCAGGCTTCTGTCTGCCCCTCAGCCGACAGCCATATCTCAGGTGGGCCCAGGCTTCTGTCTGTCCCTCAGCCGACAGCCATATCTCAGGTGGGGCCCAGGCTTCTGTCTGTCCCTCAGCCGACAGCCATATCTCAGGTGGGCCCAGGCTTCTGTCTGTCCCTCAGCCGACAGCCATATCTCAGGTGGGCCCAGGCTTCTGAAGAGCAGAAGCGCGGTGTAGGGAGGACTAGAAGATGGTTAATTCGTTTATTTTGTGTTTCCTCATTTCCATTTTATCTCTGTTTCCAGATTTGGTGAATCTTGACTTTAATTAACCAGGTCATTTCCCATTCAATGCAGTAGGTTTCTAATTATGGTTGTTTTGTCAGATTGCGAGTTTGACTCTTCCTGGATTTTTAATTAGTCTTACAGAGAAAGTTGGAATAATAGAAACTTAGATGAGAAGAACCTATAGAAAAAAATTAGAATAACTATTTTTTAAAAATACAGACTCTATAGTTGTTTTTAGACTCTTTAGGGGATTGGCTTAAGAATTTCTAAAGTCTTAAAAATTCAAGGATGCTTAAGTCTCTCATGTAAAGGGCTAGGATTTGTAGATAACCTGGGCATATCTTTCCATATAAATTTTTGTTTCTTTGTTTGAGACACTCTTGGGTTGCCCTGACTGACCTTCAACTCAATATGTGTGTTTGTGTGTGTGTGTGTGTGTGTGTGTGTGTGTGTAAGTGTAAGTGTAAAAAATTTAAGAAGTTTAAGGCTTTCTAGGGAGGAGTAGTTCTCTTACCTTAGCTCTTCCTGGAAGAAGGCCTTTTTAGAAATTTCATGTTATTGATTATGACCATAAATTTCAAGCAAAGGACCAGTGGAAGTGTCCTTGAGAACTACGGGAGTTGCAGACGTTGGGCTATCAGTTCTGACTCTGTGCTGTAATGTAGTGGAAATGCTGGGACCTCCAAACATGTGTGGGTTCTGGTCTAGCCCCATGGAGGACTTAATTGTGTGACTCTAGGTAACATTTACCATTTGAGTTGTAGGGATGAAAAAGGTAACTTCTTTTGTTTGAGAGGTGGTCTCATGTAGCCTAGGCTGGCCAAAGATCTGCTATGTAGCCAAGGCTGGCCTTAAATTTCTGATCCCTTTTCCTCTACTTCCCAAGTGCTGGTTTTATCAGCATATGCCACTTGCCCGGTGAAATAAGGTAACTTTTGGTAGGTTCATAGCATACTGTAGCACATAAGTGTTCAAAAACTGTCAGTTCCTTTTTGGCTCAAAGAAACTCTTTTTTAAAAAAAGACTGTTTTAGGCAATATGTTCTGAAAGCTTGCACAGTGCAAAGTACTTGCTATATTAGGTAACAGTCTTGTTCTTTTTCTTCTCACATGTCTTAATTAAACTCAGCAAGTGCATTAGAAGTTCTGGAATGCCGCTATCAAAAGGATCCCTGTCCTGAAGTCGAGGGCAGCATTTGACTAGCTTAGTTTTTAACAGGTAAAATCAAGGTCCAACCTGTTCTAAATGTCAATGTTTTATTCAGCCATCTTGATTCCATCTGATCTGAGTAGCCCCATCATGATTGTATTAAGATAAAGTCATACATTAAGGATGGCAGTTTCAGCCGGGCGGTGGTGGCGCACGCCTTTAATCCCAGTACTTGGGAGGCAGAGGCAGGAGGATTTCTTTTTTTTTGATTTCTTTTTTTTTTATTGTTATATGTTAAGTACACTGTAGCTGTCTTCAGACACACCGGAAGAGGGCGTCAGGTCTCATTACAGATGGTTGTGAGCCACCATGTGGTTGCTGGGATTTGAACTCAGGACCTTCGGAAGAGCAGTCAGTGCTCTTAACCACTGAGCCACCTCTCCAGCCCGGCAGGAGGATTTCTGAGTTTGAGGCCAGCCTGGTCTACAAAGTGAGTTCCAGGACAGCCAGGGCTACACAGAGAAACCCTGTCTCGAAAAACCAAAAAAAAAAAAAAAAAAAGGATGGCAGTTTCATTTACTATAGTATCAAAAGTAATTTTAATAGCATAAAACTAAATTTGCATTGTATACAGCTGTGCATTTGACTTAAAACATGAACTGTCATAATCGACCCTTTTAATAGCTATATGGTAAGTGTAAAAGCTGAGATAGGGGCTGAAGAGATGGCTCAGCAGCTAAGAGCACTGGCTGCTCTTCCAGAGGATCTGGGTTCAATTCCCACATCGTGGTTCACAATTGCTTGTAGTTTCAGTCTCAGAGATCAAGACCCACCTCTGACTTCCTCAGGCACGGGCACATACGTGGTGAACATACATATGTGCATCCAGGCAAACACTCATACACATAAAGTGAAAATCGAAAATAAAAAAAAAACAACTTCAAGATTTAAATGTCTTGGGAACTGGGAGTGTAATTCAATGGTAGATTATTTGTCCCTAGCATTACATCAAAACAAATATCATTTTCATGATAGTGCAGACTCCAGCATTTAGGAAGCAGAGGAAGGAGGATTACTGTGAATTTAAGGTCATCCTTGACTACCCAGTGAGTACTGGCCCAGTCGCAGCTACATGGTAAGATTCTGTTTCAAAAATACCAAAGCACGTGGCTAGAGAGATGGCTCAGTGGTTAAAAGTAATACTGCTTTCCAAGGGCTGGAGTTTGATTTCCAGCACCCATAGCTGGTGGCTCAAAACTTCATGGAATTCCAGCTGCAGGGGATCTGATCCCTTTTCTACCTTCCATGCACATGTGGCACACAGACACATTTATATACACATAAAAATATCACTAAAGCGAAAATTCCAAACAAGCAAACAGCCAACCTTCCAAAAGTGTCTTATCCTTCGGGAATCATGGCATGAGTCTCTAATGCCAGCATTGGCTCATCAGAGGTAGGCTGATCTCGGTGAGTTCAAGGACAGCCTGATCTACATAATGAAGTCTGTCTCAAAAGTAAAAAGGTCTTATCCATGTTCATTCATATACATATACATACATATATAATCATATGTATGATTTTGAGCAACCTCATACGTGGCAGAATCAATTTACACCCAAGTTTCCTGTCTCCTGACTTCCTAGTTCTCAGTAGCTGTAGTGGTCTCTGGGGCTGTGCTCCAGACTGTAGTCACAAGGCAGGAGAACGGCTCAGCAGTTCAGAATCTATACTGCAGTTGAAGAGGACCAGGGTCAGATTCCCAGCACCCATGTCGGGTGTCTCACAACTGCCTGTAACTCCAGCTCCTGGGAGATTCAGCCCCTCTGGCTTCAATGAGCGCCTGCAGACACACCATACACACAATTGCAATGAGAAGACTATAGCGACAGTCTCTGAAATGAGGGGTGGAGCTTGTGATGCCTTTCTGATTTGTTTTCTCTGAAACACATGATTCTTTTTTTTCTTTTTTTTTTTTGTTTTTCGACATAGGGTTTCTCTGTGTAGCCCTGACTGTTCTGGAACTCTCTCTGTAGACCAGACTGGCCTCAAACTCAGAGATCCGCCTGCCTCTGCCTCCCAAGTGCTGGGATTAAAGGCGTGCTCGACCACTGCCTGGCCACATGATTCTTTTACCTATTTTTTTCTTTCTCTGTAATTTAAATTTTTAGCAAATCCTACTGGAGGTACTCTAACTGCCAGGAATATAGATAAATTGATCAATGTAAAATTTAGCCTTATGTTCAGATTTTTCTTCTGTAGCCGAGGTTCTATAATCCTGTTAATTAGTAGTCAGTGAGCTGTCTGTAGCTATAGGGTTGATAAAGAGAGGGCAGAGGAGTGTGGCTAAGTTGCTAGGATGCTTGCCTAGGACGTGTAAAGCTATGAATTTCATCTCCAACATAGCACATAAACTGCATGAGCTGGCCTCAGTCCCAGTACTGGGGAGGTTGACTCTGGAGGATTAGAAAGTTCATAGTAAGTAAGTAAACAAATAAATAGTAAAAACAAAAATAACCTGGCATAGTAGCACATTCCTTTAATACCAGCACTTAGGAGGCAGAGGCAAATGGATCTCTGAGTTTGAGGCCAGCCTGGTCTACACAGTGAGTTCCAGGATTGCTAGGGCTATATAAGACCCTGTATCAAAAATAGAAAAAAAAGTTCATAATGAGTTAGAGGTTAGTCTGGGCTACATGAGCCCTTATCTAACCAAACAAAAAAAGATACAGGATATTTTAACTTCTCCACATAAGTAGATTGTTGTGAAAATAAAAACCAGACTCGTTGGCTCACTGTGTCTTTTGTCTTGTCCTTCTCAAGAGTGCCAGGACCTACTGAGTGTGGGCGCTTTGCCAGGTTGATACAGGAATGGCTGAGGACCAGCCGCTGCCCCCTGGGACCTCCCAGCCAAGCAGAACGGTGGTAGTGTTGAGTGTATACCTACTGAACAATGTCCAGAAATGTAGATCTATGCTCTGTTGTACAGCAGCCCTCTGAACCTACATAAAGATGTCAAGGCCTGTAGAACTTTCAATGTAGACACCTTTGAAGGCTGAGGTGCAGTCTCAGGCACGTGAAAATCTCCTGAAATGGACAAAGGAATCCCAGACTGCCTTCAGCGGCAGCTGTACAACTCTATACTTGCAGTGTAACCTGCTTTGAGCTGTAACAGTTGCCACAGCTCCCTACTGTCTCTGTGTTTTACCCCTCAACCCTCTGACTAGAAAACCACAGCACCTGCTCCTTCACCCTGGGAAAGCATTTTCTTTTTTTTTTTGGTTTTTTCGAGACAGGGTTTCTCTGTGTAGCCCTGACTGTCCTGGAACTCACTTTGTAGACCAGGCTGGCCTCGAACTCAGAAATCCGCCTGCCTCTGCCTCCCAAGTGCTGGGATTAAAGGCGTGCGCCACCACCGCCCGGCTTTATAAAGATTTATTTATTATATGTGAGTACAGTGTATCTGTCTTCAGACACTCTAGAGGAGTTAGATCTCATTATGGATGGTTGTGAGCTACCATGTGGTTGCTGGGATTTGAACTCAGGACCTTTGGAAGAGTAGTCAGTGCTCTTAGCCACTGAGCCATCTCTCCAGCCCAGGGGAAAGCATTTTCTAAAGCAGACTTGGAACTGGCCTTCAGAGCCTGTCCCCTTGCCTGCTTCAGTGTTAGCATCCCTTCGCATTTATTAGTGATTTCTACTTCTGTAAACACTCAGTAACCAGGAACACTTTCAGCCAAAAAGGGGTTTATCTTGAATACCAAGACTGATAGAACAGAAAACAGAAATTCGTTACACTTTAATCAAGTTGAAAGTTTAGATGTTTCAATAAATATTTAAAACAGTAAAGTGTAAAATAGGTCCATAAAACCAAGAGAATATGGACTTGTACTTTAATTTTGTAAAAAATTGATTTTTTATGTGTTTGAATATTTTGCCAGCATGAAGGTTTGTGAGCCCATGGCCTGTGGAGGCCAGAAGAGGTCCTTGGACCTCATAGGACTCATAGGACTCATAGGACTCATAGGACTCATAGGACTCATAGGGCTCATAGGGCTCATAGGACTCATAGGACTCATAGGGCTCATAGGGCTCATAGGGCTCATAGGGCTCATAGGGCTCATAGGTCTCATAGGACCTCATAGGACTCATAGGGCTCATAGGGCTCATAGGGCTCATAGGGCTCATAGGGCTCATAGGGCTCATAGGGCTCATAGGGCTCATAGGGCTCATAGGGCTCATAGGACCTCATAGGACTCATAGGACTCATAGGACTCATAGGACTCATAGGACTCATAGGACTCATAGGACTCATAGTTGTGAGTCACCATGTGGGTGCTGGAAACTGAACCATGTTTCTGCTAGAGCAACAAGTGCTCCTAATTGCTGAGCCATCTCTTCATCCCTTGGTCATTTGAATATGTACTGTTGGGGGCCAGCAAGATGGCCGAGTGAGTGAATCTTAGCTTGCTGCTATATCTGATGCACTGAGTTCAGTTTCTCTGGACTCATTTGATGGACCGAGAGAACTTACTCTTTCAAACAATAATCTGATTTCTAGATGTATGTTTTATATGTGCTTGCGTGTGCACGTGCACATGTGTGCGCACACACACATGAGAACACAGATGAATGTATACACACACATATATACACATGCACAGGTAAATAAAATTTAATTAAGGAAATTAGTGAGCAGTATTGCCGGCTTTCTATCCACAGCATCCAGTCTGCCATCAGGATGCAGAGCAGTTTTTACAGAACACAAAAGAAGTTGGGGTTTGATTGCTGTCTTTCAATGAATCCAAAACGTATGAAAAGACAGAAGTATTGTCATCAAGAAAGATTAACAGATATAGATGTGAACTCAGTACAAGAAAATATTGCTATATTCTTTAAAAGAATAGAGGCAGTCATATATGAATCAAGCAGAAGCACTGGATTCTTTGACATGTCACAGGAGTGTCATTTATCGAGATGAGCCAAAAGGGGCATTGACTCTAAATCTTTCTTCGTTAAATATTGCTCTTTTTGTTTTTTTTTTTTTTTTTTTTTTTTTTGTTGTTGTTGTTGTTCTGAGACAGGGTTTCTCTGTGTAGCCCTGGCTGTCCTGGAATTCACTCTGTAGACCAGGCTGGCCTCGAACTCAGAAATCCGCCTGCCTCTGCCTCCAAAGTGCTGGGATTAAAGGCGTGCACCACCACTGCCCGGAAAATATTGCTATATTCTTATTTTTCCATATAGCCCTTCCTTCTGCCTAGTGGTTGTTTTCTGTCTCCTTCACAGGAATGTAAGCTTCTCTGAAGCCACCTTTGTCCTGTACTCACAGCGCCTCAAACTTGCCTAGCATGTAACTGACACTTAGTACTTGTTCACCGAGCCTTGTATAAAAATTAAATAAATAGCTGGGTGGTGGAGGCGCACACCTTTAGTCCTCACTTTCGAGAGACAGAGGCAGGTGGATCTCTAAGACCAGCCTGGTCTACAGAGTGTTCCAGGACAGCCAAAGCTTCACAGAGAAACCCTGTCTTAAGAAAAAAAACGTTTTAATTAAATGATATATTTGTATAAATAGCTGTACAGTATTTTTCTAAATATGAAATCACTGGGTTTTTTGT
The DNA here is from genome assembly GCA_036184795.1 of Tokudaia tokunoshimensis. NCBI lineage: Eukaryota > Metazoa > Chordata > Mammalia > Rodentia > Muridae > Tokudaia > Tokudaia tokunoshimensis. The sequence continues at coordinate 33,737,071 of BTHU01000020.1, forward strand.
AATTGGAAAATGCTCGATTGAAGCTGTGTTGAAATTTGAGTTCAGGCTGTAGCTCGGGGTGGGGGCATAGCATGCGTGAGCTCTGGGCTCAGTGCCTGTCACTACAAAAACAAAACAAAACAAAAATAGTAAAATTTGACGTGTGTTGGCCTTATCAAAAGGTGCTGCTGCGAAGGAAGGTTGGCTCCACAGTCCTTACTGTGAGAACAGGGCTCCAGAGCAAGACAATAGACCCTTATGCTATCTATCGCTGGATCTCCTCTTTTACCTCCTGTAGTTGGCGATGCCGTAATTAGGCCTGCATTTGCCTCTGAACACAGCCCTACAAGGCCCTTCATTTGCAGCTCATGGAAATTAGATCATGCACAGGAAACAGGCTCTTTAGTTATCAGGCTCCTCTGAGGAGGCAAGAGGCAAGTGGAGTGTGGAAAGTTCAGTTAAAGGGACAGGGTTTGCTGGGAAGACAGAGCTTTTCCCAATCTTTCCGAAGCTCTCTTCAGACTTTCCTTTCTTAGAAGCAGCACTGATTTGAACCCCAGTGCTCTCTTCAAGGTTCTCATCCTCATCTTTAAATAGAACAGCTAAAACCAACAGGGAGAGTTATATATATGCATATACATTGTGTGTGCATATGTGTATGCATATGTATGTATGTATGTACGTACGTATGTATACATGCCTGTATGTGTGTACCCCTGTGTGATATGTAGCCCTGGCTGGCCTGGAACAATATAGACCAGGCTGGGCTTTGACTTGTGTGAGGCAATCCTCCCACATCTGTGTTCTGAGTACTAGAGTTACAGGCATTTGTTACCCGTCCAGCTTCAGATTGTTATAATTTTTTAAAATACCAAAGCGATTATTACATTTATTTTTTTGTTTGTTTTCTGCATGTGTACATGCTCGTGGGTATATGTGCATATGGGCGTATGCACATTCAGAGGCCAGAGATCGGTGTTAGCTGGCTTCCTGAGTCGCTCTCCACTTTCTATTCTGAGATAGCGTCTTTCACTAAGCTGGGCTCATCTCGTTGGGCAGATGCAGTCAGTGAGCCCTGGAGGTACTCCTGTCTCTGCTTCCTAGCACTCTGGTAACCCTCTTTTTATGTGGGTGCTGGGTACCAAATTCAGGTGCTCTTGTTCTCATAGCAAGTGTTTTACACTCTCTCTAACACCATCCCCCTCCCTCCCTTCCTGTCTTTCTGGCCTAAAACTTTCATTGATCTTGCTTATTCTGCCTCGGTGCTGCTGAGATTAGAGACAGGACCATAACAACAACAAAAAACAAAAAACCAGGGTTTCTCACTATAGCCCCAACTGGATGAACCTCACAGCAGTCCTATGCTTTGCTCTCCTGAATGCTGGGGTTTCAAGTTTGAGCTACTACGCACATATTCTTTGAACAGTCCTTAATTTAAAGAGAATAGAGTGGCCATGTAGCACTGTAGTTTGGAAGCGATGAACCATGGTGAGCTGTTTTGTTTCTAACCTAGGTTTTAGTTTAATTTTCCTCTTCTTTCAGGCCCAAGGACCGTCCAGCACATGCCCCACCATTGAGCTCAATGCCTTGTCCTTCTGACTGGGTTCTAGTTTCCCTAATTGATAAGTAATTAACTGTTACACCAGCCTTCGGCAGTGGGATAGTTACTGTAAAGGTTACAGTAGACTCAGGAGGCTTAGAGGCAGCGGGAAGCTAGGAAGGCAAGGGTCAGGAAGTGGGTGAATTCCCTTGCCTTTGGGCTATTTTTCAGTCTGTGTGACAGAAGGTACTGGAACCCACCCTTTACTGCTTTCAACCAATATGGTTCCATTGCCAGGCTGAGCACAGACTAGAACTGTGTGTATCAGAAGAAAGTGCTGTTTAAGATAGACTGCAGTTCTGTGCGGGGCTGGCAATGAGCTCCCGCTGCTCCGGAGAGGCCTGGTTGTGGTATATCTCATGTGTCCTTGTTCCTAGGTTTATGTGGTGGCAAATGAGCCTCTCCCCATGTTGCTGGACTCGCTGCTTCCCATCCTCGGAGTGCTCTTTTCTCTCTACTGTTTTACTCAGCAGAGCGTGTCTCACCTGAGGTAAGCAAGCAGACCGGATACGCTTAGAATTAGAATCTCATTTGTCTGTAAACAGTGAAGTTTAAATTATAGCGTGATTTTTCTCTCAAAGTCAGGAAGATGTTTGGGGGTTCTCTTACTTGGCTTACACAGAAAAGAATGATTTTGCAGGTTGATGGAAATTGGGTGTAGTTTTGGGGATGATTTTCCATAGCCTATTTTATACAACAGTAGGGAAAGGTATTTCCATGGATCAACATGCCATTTGAGCAGTAAGAAATCCTGCATTTTACTGTCTCTGGGAAGCAGGAAACCAATGGTAGATCATAATGTCCTGGTGGAACGTAGGAGAATAAGTTTGAAAAGTTTGGATTTGAATGTTACAGCTTAGCTTCACCTAGAATTTGGCATTAATATGCAGAGTCTTCAGTATAGAAGGAAGGGGCTTCTTAGTCATCCAGAAACACCTTTCTGTGTTACTTTAAAACTGATTCATTTAGGGACTGGAGAGATTGCTCAATGAATTAAGAGCCTTGGCTGCTCTCCATCCCAGCACCCACATGGAGGCTAACAACTGTAGCTCCACACCCAGGGCTCCTGATACACAGACATACATGCAGGAAGGCACTCACACACATAAAACTAAATAAATTAATTTTTAAAAAGATTTATTTTTGGATTAGCTCTATTTTCAGTGATTTATGGCATTTCTTCCACTTGGTAAGAGTTTCTAGTTCCATCCTTTCCTGGGTTACTATGAAGACAGTGTGTGAACTGGAGTTCCTGGCAAGGTCCCTGACAGATTATAAGCTCAATAACTCACAGCAGTCATTAGCATGGTTGCTAATGGTCAAGCCCTGTAGTTACGATTAAAGGTGAGCGCAACCTTGTCCAGCCTAGAAATAAAAATAAATCTTAAAAAAAAAGTAAAAAGCCCTAAGTTCTTTTTTTTTTTTTTTTTTTTGGTTTTTTTTCGAGACAGGGTTTCTCGGTGTAGCCCTGGCTGTCCTGGAACTCACTGTGTAGACCAGGCTGGCCTCGAACTCAGAAATTCTCCTGCCTCTGCCTCCCAAGTGCTGGGATTAAAGGCGTGCGCCACCACCGCCCGGCTGCCCTAAGTTCTCATAGCACTGTTCCACCCTCATCAAAGACTGACAGGAGGTACGTGTGCCTACCCCAGCCCCTCCTAATGAGATGGCACTGGGAAAGAAAGCATCAGGCCATTTCTTGGTCACCAGCTGTTGATCCCCTGATAATGGATTTATGTTTCATTGCAAACTTTCATTTATAGTGTCTGATCTAAAGGTAGAACACACTTGAAGTAAGAAAAAAATCACTTGATGCTCATGTGGCCACCTAGGTTGCTTCTAGAACCGAGGGTTAGGCTGTCCCTGGGTGACCTCCAGGGTCTTTGCACTCGGACGCATGCTTCCCTGTCCGGTGTCGGCAGCCAGTGGCCGGGCATCACTGAGATGAAGTAAAACCTGACAGTCTTTCCTTCCCCCCGTCCCGCCCCCATCCCCACCCCGGATAGCTTGCTAGCTTCATGGAGTAAGATGATAAGCTCATTCATTCATAACTGCTTTGTCTGCCAGGTCACTTTGCCGAGAGATCTTGTTATGGGTTCTGGTGAAGCTGGAAAGGAGGAAGGCAATCGCCAGCCTGGAAGGATTTTCAGGGTTGGACAAAGCTGTGCCCGCCCTCCACCCTCAGTGTCACTTTAGAGCTGCTACGCACGGTGGCATTGTGGTTACGGTCAAAAAGGCCATTAGGTGAGCTTACCCACCCTCGCTTGTCACGCCTGATAGAATTTTATATATGACACTGTTGTGTGAGTCAACCGCTAGGGGGTGCTGATGGAAAGGAAACCAGAAACAGGCAGCCAAGGTGCTTGCTATTTATAATCTTTAAAGAAACCAGAGCCTTAAATGATCCTCAGGGTGTCATTCCAAGATGCCAGCTAATAGAAGGTGTGGTTTACTGGAGCCTCATGGCTCTACACCACAGCAAGCCCAGTGTCTGCTCAGTGTTTGCCAGTAACTCAGAGCAAAGGGGGCATGTGCATCCATAGCTCCAGAGCAATCCAGTCTGTTTCTGACTTGAAGAGCAGTATGAATTTGTATGCCTTTTTTTTTTAATATTTATGTATTTGTTTAGTCTGTGTCTGTACATTGCATGCATGCCTGATGGAGCAGAGGATATCCAGTCCCCGGGAACTGGAGTTACCGATGGTTATGAGCCACTGTGTGGATGTTGGGAATCAAACCCAGATCCTCTGCCTCCTCCCCAGCCTTAGTCTTAAGGGAAATTGTCTCATCATTGTCCTTGGTAATTTTGTAATGAGGTTTGTTTCTCATAAGAATGGATTAGAAAATACTTAATAGATTTTAGTAGAGTGGATAATTTATTTCTTCAGTGTCTCACAAGTATTTTATTTTATTTTGTTTTATCTTATTTTTGTTATGCTGAGATTAAACCTAGGGCCACATTCATACTAGCCAACTGAGCTGTGCTCCCAGCCCCACGAATCTGTCTTTTACGTTATTTCTACTTTCTGATGGTTTGTGGAGGAGGCTGTTTTCTCAGGACCTAAGCTTCCAATGGCTGTTGACATGGAGTACGTCCGGGTCCGGGTGCTCGCTTCAGTTGCATTCAGAGAGTTGCTGTTTGTTGAGGTGTTTAAATTCAGCTTTATAGAGATGATTAATTTGGCAAAAGTTTAAAACATAAATGAATATGATTGATTTGACGAAAATAGGAAAAATAGGTATGAAAGTAGGATTATTAGAACGAATGGAAGCTTCCTGAGAACTGTTGAATTTTAGCAGGTTTATTTCTGTGCCCATTGAGTATAAGAATTTAGAATTATTTGACACACTTAATTAGTGCAAACCCACTGTTCTCATTGAAGTTATTATTTTACTTCCTGATGAGAATATAGTTAGTAACCAGTGATTAAATGAATCTCCATCCACTGCCAGAAGCAACCACTCCTTAAAATCTGGGGTGTCTGCTCAGGTTAGGGGTGTAGTCCTTTTGATGTTATACACACACACACAAAAAAGTTACATGAACACCTGGGTTTAAAAAAACATAGGGCCCATAGACACTTAAAACAGTCAGAGTTTCCAAAAAATTGAAAATTCTGTGTGTGTGTGTGTGTGTGTGTGTGTGTGTGTGTGTGTATGTGTGTTATCATTTGCTCCCAAAGCCTTGCTTGTTCCCCAGGGGTGGGTAGGGCAGGGCAGGCAGCTGATCTGTTTTGCCACTTTCTTTTCACTCTGCTATTAGCCCAGCAGAACTTTCCAGTAAGAAGTTGTTGTTTTAAAGAAATTTTAAGCCAGGCACAGTAGCACACACCTTTAATCCCAGCATTTGGGAGGCAGAGGCAGGCAGATCTCTGTGAGTTCAAAGCTAGTGTGGTCTTCCTAGCGAGTTCTTTTTTTTTTTTTTTTTTTTTAGTTTTTCGAGACAGGGTTTCTCTGTGTAGCCCTGGCTGTCCTGGAACTCACTTTGTAGACCAGGCTGGCCTCGAACTCAGAAATCCGCCTGCCTCTGCCTCCCAAGTGCTGGGATTAAAGGCGTGCGCCACCACCGCCTGTTCCTAGCGAGTTCTATGCCAGCTTGGGCTATATAATGAGACTGTCTCAAAAGAGACACAAGCAATAACGCAGCTCTATGGGAGCGCTTAGGTATGAGTTTAGGAGGCAGATCTTTTTAAACTTTTTCATTGTTGTTGCTTGTTCGCCATGTAGCTCAGGTTGGTCTAGAATTTTCTTTGTAGTTCAGGCTGCTTCAAACTTGAAGCAGTTATCCTACATCATCCTAAGTATGTGACATAGGGATGAACTATCACACCCAGCATCAATGATCATTGTTTTAGACACACCTGATGGGTTTTTTTTTTTAATTTTTCAATGAATCATGTCTAAAGCCATTTCCTTCACAAATCTTTTCCTATTTGAGAAATAAATGATCATACAGACTATAGCAGTTTAGCTTCTAATAATAAATTCCTTGCATTCTTCAGCTCAGGGGTAAAGGAAAATACTTTCAAGACCTGTCTGAAGATTACCCACATGGAAATGTTGTTACTTTAGAAGGTTACTATGAGGTTTCAGCTTCTGAGATGGCGTGGCAGGTAGAAGCACTTGTGCCCAGGCCCAAACCTGAGTTGGATTCCTGGATCCCACAAGGTGTCAGGAGAGAACTGATTCCTGAGACTTGTCCTCTGACATCCACATACGACCTTGTGCCATCACACATGTGCCCCTGTGGCTACACATACAGCATAAAATAAACCTTTTAAAAAAGAGAACTACTGAGATTTCTAGGAAGCATGTCGCTGGTCGACACTGACGTTTGCCATCCTGCCCTGTGTTGCAGCGATGATGAAGATGAAGTCCTGTACCAGAAGCTGTCCTCAGAGCAGAGCCAGCTGGAGCATCTTGGGGACTTGCTGTTGCACTGCCAGCACTGTGGGTTGGCAGGAGATTTCTTCATCTTTTGTCTGAAGGTCAGAACCCGCACAGTTACACCGATCCATTCTGGGGTAGCTCTAGGAGTGCCTTTGTCTTTAAGCGTTCATAATTTTAGGTCCTAAAATTTAGCTTCCAGTTTAGGACAAATGAACAGAAGACAAAGAGTAATTAGTTCAGCTGCTCATAGGCTCTGGAGTGGACAAGAGAAGGACCATCAGTGGGACCGGTGGTGTGCGCTGTCTACTGTGCTAGCTCATCTGCATTGAGATGTTAGACATGAACAAAGCTGCCTTGTTAGTCTATGAAAGAGTTAAGCTTTGCTCCGTGTTGACAGTAAGATCTCTTTTGAAGTTAATAGCAGGTTCTGCAGCCGCAGAGTAATCCCTTATCCTTTCGGACTGTTGTGCTGTCAGGTATTTGGAAGGGAAACTCAGCCATTCTGCCTCCCTCATTTCACCCTGTAACCACTTAATACCTTTTCCGGCCAAGTGCCGGTTGTTGGGCTTCCTTTGGCCCCAGTCTCCAGTAGTAACTTGTGCCCCATAACGTTAGTGCTGCCTGGTGTCTGCTGGCGACCACTCTCTCAAGTCTGTCCTGAGTGTCAGGAGTGGCTGGGAATGTGAAGCTGATGTTTCTAGAACTTGAAGTAGGGGCATCTTTTGGTGCTTTCTCTCTCGTCTCCATGTTCAGGCCCATCTCTGCATCAGTAGCACACTCTGATGTCTAAGCGGACGTGAGTGCACTTGTATGCGTTGTTTCCAGCCGCTCTTTGGGTAGGAGCACTGCCTGCTTTTGCAGAAGACCTGAGCAGTTCTCAGCACCCACATGGTGGCTCACAGCCTTCTGTACCTCCAGTTCCGGGGGATCCTTCTGACCTCTACATGCAACACACACACACACACACACACACACACAAAGTTTCCATACACACATGTAGGCAAAACACTCATATACATTAAAATAAAAATAAATGAATCTCTTTTTTTAAAGACTCAAATCAGCCAAGTGTGGTGACACATGCCTGTAATAGCCGCACTCTGGAAGCTGAGGCAGGAAAACAATTTGGAATTTCAGGCCAGCACAGGTTATATAAGGAAACTGTTTCCAAAACAAACAAAACAAAATGCTACCACCGCTCAAAGGGCTTTATTCTAAATCCCAGTTTGTTTTATGAAGGGTCTCATGTAGCCTGTGTGGCCTCCAACTGTCTAACCGGTGATGGCCCGGAACTGCTCTTCCCGCCTCCACTTCCTGAGTGCTAGGCTTACAGGCATGCACTGTACAGTTCTTGTGATGGGACCTAGGAATACACACATGCTAGCAAGTCCTCTTCCAGCTAAGCTGTCAACCCAAGCCCCTTAAACTATAGGTCCTGACTCCAAAGGAGGTCACATAGTAAATGTGTGTGTGTGTGTTGGGGGGGGGGTGTCACAAAATATTTGTCAACACTAAAAGATTTCTGAACATAAAATAGCCAAAACGTAATTCAACAGCAGATGGGGAATGAGCTGGGCTTTTGTGAGGGCTCGTGCACCACGCAGCCTCACCGAGGCCTTGGCTCTGAACACACAGTGTATGCACATTGCACCGCACAGGCCCTCATGCCATTCAGCGCGACGAGCAAGCCTGAGATATTTCCACTCAGACTTGAGTCACTGTATGTTATAAAGCAGAGCACCTCTGCTTTCATAGAGACAATGGGGAACAAAGACATCATTCTTCAGCAGGTGAGTAAGAAACCAGTATGCCTTTTAATTTTATTTGATTTTAAAAATTGTTGGTTGAGGGGCTGGAGAAAGGCTTAGGTTAAGAGCTGCTCTTCCAGAGGCCTGTAGTTACACCCTCAGCGTCTATGTCAGGCCATCCTACCTACTTGAGCACCACAGGATCCTGCATCTCTGTCCACCTTAGGTTTCTGTACTCACAAGAATATACCCCTCCCACCACAGATAGATACATGCATAATATATTTAAATATTTCTGATTGGGCTGCAGAACTTGATTTTTCATTAAAAAAAAAATCACTAAATGATTTTTGGCCTTGGATTAGGTCAGAATTTTGAATAAGTACTGAAATGGCCCTTGGCTGATTTTTCCTATTTTTGTATTTTATATATATATATATATATATATATATATATATATATATATATATATATATATATGAGGAAAGCTGAATTTTTAGCTTGATGATAAAAAAATCAAAATGTGGATCTGCTCTAAGAAACATTGAAGATGCTGTGCACTCTGCAGTGTCAAATATTCAGGATTGAGTTCTTAACCTAAGATTACTCAAGCACCTCATCTCATTGGTGTGCAGATTTGTTCATCTTTCATAGATGGTCAAAGCATATGTATGCCAAATAATTGTTTTAAAGTAAATTTCCTTACAGTTTATTGCCACTCTGTGCTTGACCAGTACACCCATTTTGTGAACATTTATACATGGAGTTGTGTTAAAATTTCTCAGGGAAGAGATTGTGAGTTGAAATGTTAAGGAAGCCCCGTTTGAAACTAAGGAAACTTCATCTTGGCAAAATTGACATTTGGTGTAGATAAGTGAGTTCTTCAGTGTGGTTGTCTTGTTCTTTGTAGGATATTTAGCACCATCTGTGACCTCTACCCACTAAATGCCTTTGTTAACCCCCAATTATGACAAGCAAAAATGCCCTGCAGACGTTTCAAAATGTCCCCTGGGAAGGAAAATTACCCAGGCGCAGTTGAACACCTTCACTCTCAGCTGTCAGCTACTTCAGCAAGCACCAATTGTTAGGAAACTCGAGGGTTTCCCTCTCCATGGGAATTCACAATGGAGAAGCTTACCAAACCCACAATTGTGAATTCTCCGTTAATAGAGGTTTATTTCTGACTTGTCTTAAAGGAAAGGCTTCTAATGGTCTCCAAAAGGACTTTGGCTAAGTTGTATCTCTGAGGACTCAGTTCAAGGAAGACTTGTAACAGAATTGTGAAAGTGTCATAAAAAGTCAAACAAGTCCTTTTTTATATTTATTATTTATGTGTGTTTTTGTGTACATGGGGGGGGCTTTGTGTGCCACTCACTGTGCATGTGTGGAGTTCAGAAGCCGATCTCCATGGTTTGAGGTTTTGTCCTTCAAACCATTGTTTGTCTCTCTCTCTCTCTCTCTCTCTCTCTCTCTCTCTCTCTCTCCCTCTCTCTCTCTCTCTCCCTTTCTCTCTCTCTCTCTCTGTCTCTGTGTATGTGTGAAAGTTCATGTACTTGGTATCACTATGTACATAGTTCTCTACAGCTTGTTTTTCTTTCCTTTTCTTTCAGTTTCTATACCCCTAGTTCTTTTTACTTTTTGATTTTGAGGCAGGTCTCACTGAGTCGTCTAGGGTGGTCCTGTGCTCTCTCTGTGGCCTCAGTGGGCCTCGAACCTGCAATCCTCTTGCCCAGGCTCCTGAGGAGCTGAGAATTCAGGAGTGTGTAATCAAATACAGATCACTTCCTCCGGCTGTCGTGTCCTCAGTGCCGCTGCCTCCCCTTCCCCTCCTCTCACTCTGCTTTAGGAGTTGTCTCGTCTGCTGGAGGACAGTGAAGCAGGATTCACTCCCACGCCCTCCTGGGATGCGAGCCTCCTGGAATTAGAGCAACACCAGACTCTGCTCATAGAAGACCAGGAGCGGAAGCTGCTGGTCCTGCAGTTGCTGGCCGTTCTGTGTGAGAGAATGTCTGAGCAGATATTCACACACATCACTCAGGTTAGTGGCTGTCACACTCTGGATCCAGCCTGCTGTTATTTTGGTTTCTTTACATTTTTTTGTTTTTGTTTTTTTCAAAAAATAAATGTTGTTTGACTGAGCATGGCAGTGCATACCTTTAATCCCAGTACTTGGAGGCAGAGGTAGGCAAATCTCTGTGAGTGGGAGGCCAGTCTTGTCTACAGAATGAATTCCAGGCCAGCCAGGACTATGTACTGAGACCCTGTCTCAAAAACAGTAGTTGAGAATGCAATTTTGATAGCACCCCTTCCATGTTTCTTGGAATTCTGGTTAAACATGAAGGCTCTTACCTAAGTTTACCAGCTGCATCTGAGTGCTTCATACTCTCCCATATGCTTAACATGATCCTGATGTGAACCTCACCTGGGAAAACTTTAAGAACTGCTTTACATACTTCATATGACATAGTGATATTCAACTTTGAGTGCAAATAAACTCACTTAGCATTTAAAAAATATACCACTACCTGGCTACATTATAAAGGCTTTGATTTAGTTTGCCTGGAGGTCTCTATCTTTTTTTAAAGTTGCACATGGGTCAGAGGTTGTGAATGAAAGGCAGGAGTGATGGCTCAGAAGGGGAGAGCACACTCTCTGTTCAAACATGAGGACGAGTGTTTGGATACTCAGTGCTCACCTAGATAGCTGGGTGTGACTGTGTATGTACCTGTCACCCCACATAAAGGATCTGCTGCAGCCGCTGACCCCCCAGCATAGGGTCAGGCTCAGAGAGACTCTGGGTCAAATAAATAGGGTAGACAGGAATAGAACACCTGACATCCTCCTCTGGCCCCTTCATACACATAGGCACGTGCACTTACATATGTGTACATATTACACACACACACACACACACACACACACAAGTTGAGAACAATTGGAATTCAAATCTGAAAACAAGTATTACCCCTTAGCATGGTTGTGCATACTTTTAGTCCCAGCACTCAGGAGACAGAGGGAGGAAGATCTCTGTGTTCAAGGTCAGCCTGCTCTACAGAGCAAGTTCCAAGAAAGTCAGAGCTACCGAGAAACTGTCTCGGTAAACCAACCAACCAACCAACCAACCAGCCAAAAAAATAAACAAACAAAAAGCTGTGAAGTGGAAACTTCTGGTTTCTTTGGTAAGTCAGTTATGTTAAATGATGTTTCGCTGGGGCACACAGGTGAAAGGATGTTTTGCTGAAACAGACACAGGTGAAAAGATGTTTTGCTGAAGCAGACATGGGTGAAAGGATGGTTTGCTGAAGCAGACACAGGTGAAAAGATGTTTTGCTGAAGTAGACTCAGGAAAGGGCACGTGATATTTAGGAAGACTATAAATGTGACCCTACAGACAGTGCGAGCTCTAGTATTGGGTTGACTTGCTCCACCTCACTAGTCTAGGTTGAGGACAGGCATGTGTTGGTTCGCCCTACATTGTGTTGCTGTGCTTCACTTGTGGTGACTTCATAGAGAGAAACTCACCAAAGAACTTCCCCGAGGTTCCTGGGGCTTCTTGCCGCTTCAGTGGACTCGGGCTGATTGGCAAGTCGCATGGTTTCTTCCGGATTGAACTGTCTTTGCTGATTCATGTGTGGTGTCTGCCAAGTGGACTGGCCTGCAGCTGCTGATTCATGTTTGGTGTTTGCTAGTGGACCAGACTGAGAACAACGGAGATTGAAATCATCCCAAGAACTGTGTCTAAACAGGTCCACTTACCCTGTGTCCTAATAACTGTTCTTTCCCACTACCTCTGGTGGGTGGTGGGCTAGAGGGGAGGTTGAACCCTTGTTAAAGCAGGCTGTAAAAAATATATGTCTATAAAACTGTGTTAATAAGACCACTTTAAACTTCATACATCCTCCAATTTACAGTTTATCTCCATAGCATCCTGTGTGGTTTTAAGATATTCTACAAACAATGCTTTCAGAGTTGCTGTGTGGGTCAGTCCCTGAAATGTATTGACTGAGACATAAATTTTACTACCTTCTTAAAAAGCAGTAAATAAAAGTAATAACACATGGGCAATGCAGGGAGCATATTTTACCAATTAACTAGAATTAGTTGTGCCTGGCTGGTAAAGAGTCATTTGTAAGATGGTATGATTGTCACACTTAAATCTGATTCTCCGTGTCTTTGTATGGTTGTCATTGTCATCTGCAGTCCGTGTTGCTAAGCAGCATGCCACTAAGAGCTCCTGCTGAGAATGCTAGCTGCTGCCTGTCAGTTCTGACTTAGCTTGCCTGTTTAATGGGAATTATGTTCCTCTTGCTGTCCAGGCCCCTCAATCCTTCAGCTCAGTGACCTCATGTTGCTTGGCAGGGAGATGTGTTTTGCATGGTTCCTGACAACTTCCTCATCCAGGCTTGTTTCTGTGTCAGGGCGCTGGGTGGAAGGGGACGTGGTTTAAAAACCGATAGAGCCTGTGCCTCTGCACTTACCTCCCTGGCTCCTAACTAAGGAACCATGGGGATAGGCCGGTACAAAAGATGTGCTGACCTGTTGTATCGCCCTCCGCACAGGTTATTCAAAATGCACCAGAACAAAAGAACCACAGGAAGTACCAAGATGTGCTTTGTGATCTCGCTGCTGGCGATGACATTGGCATATTATTTTGAAACACATGAGCACATTCACATGCACACACACAAAGAAAATAAATTATATGTCATTTGGTTAATATTATCAGGAATGAAGATTTTTAGTATAAGGAAAATGTATAAAAACCAAAGAACTAGCATAAAATCCGCATACTCTTGAATCTCAGTTGGAGATACTAGTGTGAGTGAATGATTAATGTTTTTCTCTAAAACAATGGGTATTTCCTAGTGTGGTCTCCTGTCAGTGCCGGAACAATGACAGTCAGCAGCAGTTAAGTGCTTTAGCTCCAGAGTGGAGTCCATAGAAACCATTTCTACTAGGAATACTCAGTGCTATCTGGGATGAAGGTTGATTTGAGGTCTAGGGTAGAGATTGTACAATATAGGCTTCAAGGCAGCTTGATGTGCCCAGGCACAAGAAAGCCGTCTGAATTTAATGGGGTCATGGCAGTGGCAGTCAGGAGCCACCTTGAAGGGACTCTCATTGCAACACACAGCACAAGTGCAGCATTCAGAGGAATAATGGCTACAGGAGACACATCAAAGATAGAAAATGAGTTTTTAAACCTCTCAGGTTTTGTTAGAGATTGTCAGGGCATCTGGTCTCTATTTTGTAAACTGATAATCAAAGAGAATGAGAGAAAGCATTTATCTTGCCTTTCCTGTAGTGATTAGATCCCATCTTAATCAGATAAGCAATGGAGAATTTTTCATAGGAGAATAACAGGCTAGCGACTGTTATAAGAGTGCTTGTCCTCTGGGACAGTCACAGCCAAACCATTCAGAAGGAACTAGAAAACTACTTCTCAAATCTCTAATGAATTCTTGGGTTTAGGGAATTGCCTGCCAAATGATTAGAAGGGCTGTGGATAGGACATTCTATGTTCCCAGTGAAATTGATTGTCCCTCCTTTATAAAAAAAAATTTAAGTTTGAAGTAATTTTTAGTAATTATTGTATTTATTTTTTGTTTTGGGTTTTGAGAGTGTTTCACTATGTATCCCTGACTGACCTGGAACTTGCTATATAGACCAGCCTGGCCTAGAACTCACAGAGATCCTCCTACCTCTGCCTCCCCATTGCTGGAATTACATTTGTATACCACCATACCTGGCTTTTTTTTTTTTTTGTGTGTGTGTGTGTAGCATGTATTAATTGAACATATTAATGAGGACTATTTATTGAGAGAATTTACTAGTGAATACCTTATACCTACTTCCTACGTCGATATTGCTGTTAGAATTTTATTATACTTCATCATATCTTCTTTCATGATTTCATTCCTCTGCATCTTCTTATTTTTCGGTACATTACAGGGTTAATGCAGACAGCAGTGCATGCTGTGCCAAATATTTTGAACAGATTGGTCTTCTGTCACCATTGATGGCCAAACAGGTTGTTGTGTGTCCCCACATGTGTGTAGTAGGAAGTATAGGGCACTTGGGAAGGATTGTGACCTTAGCACAGAACCTTGAACCTGAATCCAATAGGAAATGCAGACGCTAGAGTGCTGTGTTAGCAAAGGCTGGAGGAAACAATCCGCCAGGTCCAAACTGTGAAAATCTGTAGTGTGTGTGTGTGTTTCTGCTTCTTCATCAAACAAATGGCATTAAAAAAAAAGGGGAACCAAGTTGGGCATGGTGGCACATGTCTTTAATCCCAGCAATGGAGAGGCAGAGGTAGGCAGATCTTTGAGTTCAAGGCCAGCCTGGTCTACATTGTGAGTTTCAGGACAGCCAGGGCTACACAGTGACACTCTGTCTCAAAAAAAGCCTAAATAGATGGATGGATAGATGGATGGATGAGTGGGTAAATGAATAAATAATGGAACCAGTACTAGATTCAGATAAACAACTGGGGGACTAGAGAGATGGCTTCGTCAGTAAAGTGCTTATCATACAAGCATGAGGACTTGAGTTTGGATCCCCATGAAATAAGCTGGGCTTAGCAGAGTTCATCTGTAACCCCAACACTTACGGGGTCGGAGGAGGGTGGTAGAGACAAGCATATTTCTGACTCTTACTAGCCAGTCAGTCTGCCAATTGGTGAGTCTTATGTTCAGTGAGATGCCCTATCTTCTAAAGTCGAAAACAATAGAGGAAAATGCCTAAAGTTACAAACACATACACACATTTAAAAAATTATAGGCAAATTTTGGCTAGGCATGGTGGCATATACCTTTAATGCGAACACTCAGGAGGTATGGCAGGCTATGCCTGAGTCTCAAGCCATTCTGGTCTACATAGAAAGTTTAGACCCTGTCTCAAAGAGAAAGGAATTATATGAGATATTTTTTATTATAATAGTTGTGGATCAGGCATTAAGCTCAGCTTAAAAAATATTTTTAAAAGAAAGCAAAGAATGTCATATGGCAGTTTCATTCTGAAGTGTGTCAGATGGTGATCATTTCTGGAGGAAGATGGAATAAGGAAAAGGATAGTAATTAGCCGTGGAGAGCCGCATTGAAGAGATGACCTGTAGCCAGGGAAGGTGGGAAGAGTGTTCTAGAGAGAAGGACTATACCCAAGTGTGTCAGGACCAGCAAGGAAACCAGTGCCAGGGCAGGGGCATGAGCAAGGTTCTTAGTCCCTGCCCTTTCAGAAGCTACATCCTTTGTACACTGCTGAGTTGTATCACTATAATCAGCAGAGTAGAAGTGGTTCTTCCTTTTTTTTTTTTTTTATTTTCCGAGACAGGGTTTCTCTGTGTAGCCCTGGCTGTCCTGGAACTCGCTCTGTAGACCAGGCTGGCCTCGAACTCAGAAATCCACCTGCCTCTGCCTCCCAAGTGCTGGGATTAAAGGCGTGCGCCACCACCCGGCATCCTTTTTCTTTTCTAGATTACGTACGTGTGTGTGTGTGTGTGTGTGTGTGTGTGTAAGAGAGAGAGGGAGAGAGAGAGAGAGAGACAGACAGACAGACTCATTACAAAAACAGAATACAGAGGTGCCCAATATGAAGACAATATCCTGAGCAGTTCTGGAGGCCATAGGCTGGCATCCGCAGGGCAGATGTGTGTGCTTGGAGAGATGAGAGTCGGGGAAGGAGACAGCAGAGGAGACAGGGACAGTTGGAAGCTACAGAACCATAGCTGATCAGCAGCCTGAGAAGCTTGGAGACCGAGTATGTGCACAGAGAGGAGAAGCAGCAAGTGACCCTCAACAGAGCTGCTGAGTTAGCATTAAAAAGGAAGGGAGCCAGGCATCAAGATGGGGTGTGCCCATAATCAGAGGCGAGGCAGGAGGATTGCCACAAGTTCTAGGACTGCCTAAACTACATAGTGACATTGTCTCAATAAGCAAGCAAACAAACAAACAAACAAACAAAGCCTCTCCCTGAAGCAAGTGTGGCATTGCTTCAGAAACAGTGCAAGAGTTCCTTCTACAGCACTCTGGGCATAGCAGATGCACTAGCTAAATAGGAATAGGACTGAGTGCAGATTGTAACACAATGTTAAGGCTATCTGAGACTTAGGGGAACCCTTTGATTCTTTCCCGCACTTTCATATAACCCTCCCCTTCTCCAGCAAAACAATCGACTTTAAAATTACTTTTAAAAAATGTCTTCTGTTGTATGCATGTGTATAGGGTGGGAGGTCATGTGGAGGTCACAGGATGGCCTTGTGAGTTGGTTCTCCCATCTTGGACTCCTGCGAGTAGACTCAGTTGACTGGCTTGCATGGCAAGAACTTTCCTTGCTGAACCATCCCACCAGCTTAGAGGTTACTTCTTACTCAGTGCTGAACTCAGGGGCTTTGGCTGTGGGTGGGAGTAGCTTCTGAAGAGTGGGAGACTTGTGCTGCGTGGATGTGTCCTGTCTCATCTCTCCCCACCTGATTCTGCTGCTACTGAGTCAACTGCTCATAATTACTTCACTCTTTAATAATAACATTAGGTATTTGCTGTTTACCAGGCTTCATTCTGAACCCATGACGGGTATTAACTCATTTAATCCTCTTAATGACCCTATGGAGATGTGTGACTTGCTGACGAAGTGCTGACAGAGTAGAAGGGGCTGGAGGTTGACTTGACTGTGCATTTCAGCAGCCTCCTGAGGGATGCTGAACTCGTGGAACGCTGACTTGGGTGGGAGTCCATTGAAAAATTCCCCTGAGTTCTAAGAGGCTTAAGTCATTGAAGACCTCTTCTCGGGTCCCCAGCCCCCTCAGAATCACAACACGTAGGAAGCTGGGTAAAGCTGCTGTCAAAGTTGTGCTCCAGGAAGGAAGTCTGGTTGGACCTTACAGTGATCCTAGCATGTGGGGGAAGAATCAAATCCAAGCTCATTCTTGGCTACATAGCAACTGGGCAGCCAGCAGAGGCTATAATAGACTCTATCTCAGTGTCCTTCCCACAAACAAAAAGGAAGCTTGGGAGAAAGAGTAGTTTTGTTGATGACATACATTAATAAATGGCCCTTCCTTCATGAGTAACAGCTTCCAGGTTTTTTAAAATATTTTTTTAATTCTTTGAATTTTTATATGTTTATGCGGTATATTTTATCATATCCTTCATTCAGCTCTGCTAGTGCCCCGTCAACCTTTTGTCTCCCTCAGTTTCTTGTTCTCTTGATTCTCAGTTGTTTGTTTTTGTGTTTACATGTATACAAACAGAATGCTTCTGTTTCTCTGTGTAGCCCTGGCTGTCCTAGAACTTGTTCTGTAGACTAGGTTAGCCTTGAACTCAGATCTACCTGCTTCTGCCTTCCCAGTGCTGAGATTAAAGCATGCATCACCTTGCCTGACTTCAAGACTTTTAAAAACAGTACATAGTGGGTCGAGTGGGAAGGCTCAATGCATAAAGGTGCTTGCCACCCAGTCTCCCAACCTGAGTTCAGTTCCTCAAATCCATTTGGTGCAAGGAGAGAACTCCCACAAACTGCTCTGTCTTCCACACAAATGTGGTATGTGCATTCCTGGATACACACAGAGATAAACAAATGTAATATTTTTAACAATAAAAAATGCCTAGAAAGGAGCTTAGGAAAGCTAGTTCTAGCAATTAAACAAATCTTGTGCTAACATAGAAGATAAATAAAAACAAGGCACCCTTTAAGATTTTTTCTGTGACTTAACTAGATGGCCCCAAATCAGTAAAGTCCCAGGGTTAGAGAGGGAAGTGGGTTTCCGGCATTGTTTCCGTGCGAGGAACATTTAAATAACCTTTGCAGTTTCCTGCCTTGCCCCAGAAGACAAGTGTTAACAGGCCATTTTCCCAGCTTTAAGCTTGCAGTAAGGATTCTAGCATAGCATGTGATTTGTCCAGAGAGTTAAACATGCAACCTTGCAGAGTGTTTAGAGGCTTATTATGACCTATCTCAACTTTTCCATTTTGAAAATGATATCTCCCCTTTGAGCCATTAATCTTGAATATACACGTGTGCATGTGTACGTGCGTGAATGTGTGTCGGCTGTTGTTTAACAGTGATTATATGAGGCTCAGTTCAAATGATGCTGACCAAATCAACCCCATTGAAAGGTTATTGGTAGTCTGTATAAAACCTTACGTACGAATGATTGTAAGTCTGTAGAAATAGTGACACTTAGCATGTGACTCTGGATTTCTTACAGGTTGACTGAGGACGCTGGCTTATAAATAACACCGGGAACCTTTTCCCCTGTTCATTGCTTACTAGAATTAGACTGTCACATGAAACTGAGAAATCTCCAAGGAGGAAACCTCCTTCAGAGAACATTTTAGATGATCAGAAAGTACTATTTACTTTTATGCATGCATTTGATAGTTTGTGTGTGTGTGTGTGTGTGTGTGTGTGTATGTCCTGGGGACTCAACCCTTTCACCTGCTAGGCAAACAGTCTACCTTGAGCTACATTCCAGGCTCTTTGTTGTAACTGAGGAATTCACACAACCACATCAGTGTCTATAGCTTACATTAGGGTTCACTCTGGGGCTTGTACTGTTAATAGGTTCCATGTCTGCCATCCTGTATCCTAAGAATAGGTTCACTATCAGGTCTGCCCCCCTGTGCTCTCTCCAGTTCATTTTTTCTCTCTCTCTCTCCCTCCCTCCCTCCCTCCCTCTCCTATATCCTTGCAGACTGGCTCCTCTCACTTTGTATTATTTCTCTTCACTAATATTCCTCCATGTCTTTTCAAGACTTAATAGCTCACTGACAGTGCTAAATGGTCTCCCATTGTCTTGACAAATCTGTTTACCCACTCACTTCATGGAGGCTGTCTTGGTCACCTCTGAGCTTTGAGATTCATGACTAGAGCGGCTATAAACAGCAATCTGCAGATTCTTCTGTGAGCCTAAGTTTCTACCTCCTTTGGGTAAATATCAAATGCAGTGGCTGACTAGGGCAAAGGAGAATTCTTTATAAGTGACAAGTTCTTGGGACAGAGTTTATAGCTCAGTGGTAGAACCGTTGCCTAGAATGTGCAAGGCTCTGGGCTTACTTACTAGAAATGAATTAAAGATAGATAGATGGATAGATGGATGGATGATAGATGGATAGGAAGAATGCAGGAGTAACATGCATCTGTAATCCTAGCACTTAGGAGGCAATCAGTCATCCATGGCTATGCTCTGCTCTGTATCTATTTGAAGGCTAGCTTGGGCTACATGAGGCCCTCATCTCAATAGACAAGTACATTACTTGCCAAGCATTCAAGAAGCCCTGAGTTTGATTTTTCCAGTGCCACATTAACTGGACTTAGTGACACATACCCAACACTTGGGAACTGAAAGCAGGAAGAGCAGAAGTCTAAGACCATCCTTAACTACTTAGCAAATTTGAGGCCAGCCTGGGCTATATGATTACATAAGACCCTGTATCAAAAAGAAGAAAAAAAAGATTGATACTTAGCATGTGAAATACTTGAAAGCTTCTGCATTGCTAAACTCCTGCAGGTGCGGGGTGGACTGGATGGTATTGAGAGCTATACTCTCATGTTGTCCTCTCCATCTTGACATTTGGCTTTTCCTGTTTCATTTAAACCATCCCTTATAAACTGGCAGATGTTAAACAGAAGAAACCCATGAAAATCCAAGCGGAAAAGCACAGAGCACCTCTCTACTCCTGCTACACAGGAGCAGCTGTGGTGTGCTCGTGATGCAAAGGGGTCAGTACAGACGTAAGACGGATGGATTCTACAGGTGTTTCCTCCCCCTCACTCATTCTGATTTCCTTCTCTGGTAGGTAGTGGACTTTGTAGCAGCAACACTGCAGAGAGCATGTGCAGGCCTGGCTCATGAGGCAGAGAGCACCGTGGGATCACAAACACTGAGCATGTCCATGGGTCTGGTGGCTGTTATGCTAGGAGGAGCTGTTCAGGTGAGCATAAGTATGAGCAAAACTTGACTGTCACATGGGGAAGAGGAGCTGCCGCCCTTCTTCCATACCTTCATGGAAAGCAAGAATGGATGTTGCACCCAGGAGAACTGGGATGGCCAAGTTGGGTTGCTGATGAGAATCATCTCTAACATAGATGGCAAACAAGCATGCCCACTTCACACGATGTCACCCTGCGCAGATGTCACCATCAAAAGGGCAGGGCTCTTTCCCACTTAGAACAAGCTTGTTTTGGAAACATTAAATAGTGTTTTGTGCCTGAGGCAGACACTCAGTTCTCTGGCTCCCACTCTTCAGAGAGTTGGTGGGAAATCCTTAGCAACAGCCTGGTGGCTCTGCTGGCATTGGTTCTGCAGGTTTACTTTAGCTCAGGATCTGTTGTTGAGCACACATGGTGCAGGGAGCTTAAGCCTGTTGCCAGTCACTTTTAAGAGTTTTGTTTTGTTTTTGTTTGAGACAGAATCTCGTGTAGCTCAGGCTGGCCTTGAATGCAGTCTGACATTGTTGATATTCCTTTCTACCTCCCAAAAGCTAGATTACAGGTACGCACCACCATGGCCAGCTCAGCATATGTGGTTTTTACATGATTAATTTGTAGGTTTTTTTTAAAGATTTATTGATTATTATATGTGAGTATACTGTAGCTGTTTTCAGACACACTAGTAGAGGGCATCAGATCTCATTACAGATGGTTGTGAACCACCATGTGGTTGCTGGGATTTGAACTCAGGACCTTTGGAAGAGCAGTCAGTGCTATTAAACACTGAGCCATCTCTCCAGCCCTAATTTGTAGTTTTTAAGATCTACTTCTGCTGGAGAGATGGCTCAGCGGTTAAGAACACTGACTGCTCTTCTGGAGGTTCTGAGTTCAAATCCCAGCAACCACATGGTGGCTCACAACCATCTGTAATGAGATCTGATGCCCTCTTCTGGTGTGTCTGAAGATAGCTACAGTGTACTTACATATAATAAAAAAAAAAAAATAAATAAATCTCAAAAAAAAGGAAATAAAATTATAAAAAAAAAAAAAAAAAAAAAAAGTGGCGCACGCCTTTAATCCCAGCACTTGGGAGGCAGAGGCAGGCGGATTTCTGAGTTCGAGGTCAGCCTGGTCTACAGAGCGAGTTCCAGGACAGCCAGGGCTACACAGAGAAACCCTGTCTCGAAAAACAAAACAAAAAAACAAAAAAAAACAAAAAAAAAAAAAAAAAAAAAGATCTACTTCTATTTTTAAATTATGCGCATGCATGTGTCTGTGTGTACATGAGCATAGGTGCCTGCTGAGACAAGAAGAGGGGGTCAAATCCCCTGCAGCCAGATTTACAGATGCCGGGAGCTGCCCGACATGGGCACTGGGAACCAGACACAGGTCCTTTGCAAGAGCCATCCACTGAGCCATCTCTCCAGCTCTAATTTATAGTTTTAAAAATTCATTCAGTCAAACATTATAGGTTTCATATTTGCCACATACCAGATATTGAGCTAAAATATCTGGGATTATAGCAGTGGGCAAGACAGACATGGCTTATATCTCATACGACAGCCCAGGAAGGGAGGCACACACAGAATGACTATTTTAAAAATATAATTAGAATTGAATGGATACCTCCAAAGAAGAGGGAAGGGGACGGAGGGAACATAACATCTAAGCTAGGCCAAGAGGTCTCCAGTGAGCAGATGGGATTTAACTAGACCTGAAGATGAGTATGTGGTTAAGTGAATAGAACATGTGGAAGGAAGCCTTTCAATTAAAGAAACTCATTCAAAGACTCAGAAGCAGAGAAGCCTGATTTTCATAAGGCACTGATGGAAGGAAGTTGTAGGCCCTGGAACAGCACAGCCAAAGGAAAAGGAGAGGCAGGACTAGACCATGCTTGCGAGGGTGACTGATTAATTGGGTGACACATTAAGCAAGGAAATGGCAAGAAAGTAGGACAGTCTCCGAGCAGGTATTACGGAGCCAGGCTCCTTACCCGTGAGTAGGAGCCCTTGGGGACACGTTTTGAGGTTGAGCGTTCAAATCTGGTTTGATTCTTGACATACTATAGTTTGCCTTTCTCTAGACTTATTTTTTTGCTCTGTGGTTTTGGAGATCAAACCCAGGGCCTTTCACTTCCCCCTGTGTTAGATCTCCAGCATTCTAACTAGCATGACCAGCCAGCAGCCCACCACCATCAGCCTACACAGCCAGCTGTGTCCCAGACTACAGCATTATATCTCAATGTCAGAAGGTGGGACACTCCTGCCTGTTCCTAGGAGAAAAAAGATTTTTATCTGGGCTAGTTATCAATGTGAATCCCATTTCTCACTGGATTTACATTCCTAACTTTATACTTTTCATGTCATATGAAAAAAATAAGCTTTTGGCTAAGGTTCCAGAGTCACATTAAATGTGACAAGGAAGGGTTCACAGATGGAATGGCTTAAGTTGGATTGTTAATGGATTTAATTAGATTAGTTGAGTTTTGTTTTCTGATTGAATATTAATTTGAATAGTCTCTATAAATTGAAAGCATAGATTGTGTGTGTGTGTGTGTGTGTTGTATCTTCTTATTTAGTATTTATTTCAGACAGTAGAACAAAAGGAAAAAAAAAATCACCAAACTCTCCTGTCTGCTTTTTCAGAGCCCATTATTGGAGGCTGCTGTACATAATGGCCCTGCCTCACTTGCTGTTTCTGTACAGCGCTTGCCCATCCTTGCCCTCCTGTGAGCCATCCTGACTCATTACCACTTCCTAGGCTCCCCGGATTTTGCAGTTTAAGTGAACATACACACATCACCGTGTTTACTTTTGCCCTAGATTTGCTAATTTATTGTTTCCTGCTTGATTCATGTATTTACAAGAGCGTCTCCTCCTCCTCCTCTTCTTCCTCCTCCTCTTCTTCCTCCTCCTCCTCCTCCTCTTCCTCCTCCTCCTCTTCCTCCTCCTCTACCTTTTTTTTCCTTTCTGGTTTTCTCTGTTCTCTGTGTAGTCCTGGCTGTCCTAGAACTTGCTCTGTAGATCAGGCTGGCCTTGAATTCATAGATCTTTCTGCCTCTCCCTCCCAAGTGCTGGGATTAAAGGTGTGCATCACCACTGCCTGGCAAAGGTGCCTTTTTTAAAAAAAAAATTTAGATTTACTTTATTTACATGTATGAATGTTTTGCCTCCATATATCATGTGTACCATGTGTGTGTCTGGTGCTGCAGGAGGTCAGAAGTGGGTTGTAGGATCTCCTGGGTCTGGAGTTTGGATGGTTCTGAGCCACCAAATGTATGCTAGGATTTGAATGCAGGTTCTCTGGAAAAGTAGCCATTGCTTTTAACAGCTGAACTATCTATCTCTCCAGCCCTATAAGGCTTCTTAGTAATGCTGGGTTTTGTCTTGTATTCACAATAAATTCACGCTTGAAGATTGTGGTTCGAGTTGACTACAGTCACTTTTTAGAGCCTAGAACATTTTCCCTGTTAGGAGTCATTGTTTTGGCTAATGAAACAGAATCTTACAGCATCAGGTCTTTCTTCATTCCTTTCTAATTCATGTAAGTAAGGTGATTATTAAAATATCGTGTCTGGGAAGAGGAGTGAATCTGGAGAAAGTGCAGGTTTAAGATTGCTAACAAGATGTCTGTAATTCCACATTCATTTTCTAAATTCCAGGCTTGGTCATCACTAAAGTATTATGTTGGGGAGTCTTCCCTGTCCCCTCAAGAAGCAGTTTCTGCTTGGTGTTGTAGAGCCTGTGGGCCCACTATTGCCCTGGTTGGTGAAGCTAAGCAGACCATTCTGGCCTTTCTTTAGGACAAACTAAAGCCATATTGTTCCCGGGCAGCAATGGAATGTATTACCTAAAGGCTGGACTCCTAATCTTTAAGCCCAGATTTCATAGTGAGTTTCAGTACTGAGAGACCAAAGGTGTATCTTTCTCTAAAGGGACAGCCATGTTTAGCTTGTCCTTACACCATACTATCTAGGTCTTCATGCCTCTCCCCTCCCTTTCCTTCCCTCCCTCCCTCTCTCTCCCTCCCTCCCCCCCTTTCTCCCTCCCTCCTTTCCTCCCTCCCTCCCTCCCTCCCTTCCTTTCTTTGTCAAAGGCCATTGTTTAAACTCTTCATTTAAAAAAAAGTTTTCTGAGGACCTGCTCAGAGGTAGAGTTCTTGTTGCTCTTGTAGGAGTCGGGATCTGGTTCTCTGTGCCCACATGGTGCCTGCCTCACAACCACCTATAACTCCAGTTCAGGGGACCTGATGCCACTTCTGGCCTTCTTAGGCACTGCACTCATGCAATACATAGACATACATGCAGACAAACCATTGGTATACATTAAATAAAATCTCAAAAAAAATCCATTGCTATAAGCATATGCCTGTATTTTAGGTGTTGCTGACAAACATATCAGAACCATAGCAATACAGGCACTGTGTGGAACAGTAGTGAGCAAACTAGAGGTCCGCCCCAGAGTGGAAAAGCCAAGAGTGAGTACTCCTGCTAGATTCTGTTGGTTTCACTCTCTCTATAGACCATCATTCATCCATAATTGCTGTTGCCTTAAGCAGGCACTTCCTGCTTACTAACCATTGTTAGCAAGCCTGCTACAGCAGCTAATAAACTGCATGGGTGGACGACAAAGGGCAGCAAGCAAGGAGAAAGGAAAATATTTTAAACTAAGGAGGCAGTTTTGTTTTGTTTTTTATATACTTATCAAAGGGCATGGACCTTTAAAGGTTTAAGAACATTGCTCTCTTCCTTAATGAGCACCCTTCATACCTCAGTAAACCATGGGTGTGTTGACAACATTAGTCATGAGTTGCTACAGGAAAAGGAGATCCACACTTCATGTTTTCACAGGCATTTTGCTTGTTATCCTGTAGGTAACTCACACATGTCTCAGACTTTCGAATATTTATGGTAGATGGTCATTGCCAGGAAAAGCCCTTGCTGAGGATGGACAGACAGTTCCTTCAAGCAGGGCCCTGCACTCGCTGAGCGCCTGCTTTGTCCTTACTTAAGCCCTCACCTTAGTTTATATCTCGGTGTGACCATCCATACATCCAAAGCAGCAGGAGATGTCAGGTGTCTGCCCTGTCACTCTCTGCCTAGTCCCTCGAGATAGTCTCTCATTGCCTTATCAGCCCTGAGATAACTAACGGGCCCCTGTGCAGCCGTGTCCAGCGTCTTACATGGATCTGGGGGTTCAGACTCAGGGCCTCATGCTAACTCAGCAAGTGCCTTCCCACCAAGCCATCTGCTCTGCCCCTGATTTTACATCTTTTCAAAAAAATGATCTTTCATGGTCAACAAGATGGTTCAGGAGGCAAAGGCATTTGCTGCACAAACCCGAAAATCTGAGCTCAGTCCCCTGGCCCTGTGTAAAAGAAGGAGAGAGCTGATGCCACAAGATTGCCCTCTGACCTGGACATGTATGATGAGGCACTTGTGTCCCACAACCATGGGCATGCACAGCACATGTGTGCACACACATGCACAATAAATACAAATAATTTTTAAATGATCTTTCAGTTAGCTAAAGATTATTTGTCTCCAATGCCTTTAGCTTTTGGGATTAAGCCATCTAAATATAGAATTGTCTTCATTGTATTCATTTATAAACATTGTTAAAGATTTTCAGAGCCTTCTGTAATTTTTATAAAATGATTTCTGTTCCTACCAGTATCCTGTGAAAGTTTTTTTTCCTGTTTTAAAGGACTACAGCATTGAGATAAATGCTTCAAAGATCTAGAATCTGGTTATGTTTGGTGGTGTACACCTTTAGTCCCAGCACTTGAGGGCTGGAGGCAGGCAGACCTCTATGAGTTCAAGGCTAGTCTTGTCTTCATGGTGAGTTCCAGGATAGCCAGAACTCTGTAGAGAGACCCTGTCTTGAAAACAAAACAAAACAAAAACCAAATAAAACAAAAAGATCGGGCTGGAGAGATGGCTCATTGGTTAAGAGCACTGACCACTCTTCCAAAGGTCCTGAGTTCAAATCCCAGCAACCACATGGTGGCTCACAACCATCCGTAATGAGATCTGATGCCCTCTTCTGGTGTGTCTGAAGACAGCTACAGTGTACTTACATATAAATATGTAAATAAATAAATCTTTAAAAAAAAAAACAAAAAGATCTAGAATCTTTAAGGACTGCCAACATCCAAAAACCTAGCAGAAATCAGTATTTTTAGGGCTGGACAGGTAGCTCAGTGGTTAAGAGCACTGACTGCTCTTCCAGAGGTCCTGAGTTCCATTCCCAGCAACCACATAGTGGCTCACAACCATCTGTAATGGGATCTGATGCCCTCTTCTTGGGTGTCTGAAGACAGCGACAGTGTATTCATATATATAATAAATAAATTTTAAAAAATCAGTATTTTTAAAAAGCATTTATTATTTATTTGTATATGTGTGCACCTGTGTGTGCACAGAGGCCAGAACAGGGTGTGAGGTCTCCTGTGTCACTCTCTGCCTATTGTTTTGAGGCAGGGTCTTTTTCTGAACCTGAGGCTTACTGTTTCTCTGCTATGTTAGAAGCCAGGGTTAGAACCTGTCTCCACCCAATGTTGGAGCTGAGATTACAGAGATGCATGGAAAATGTGGCCTGTTGTATGGGTACTGGGTTATGAACTCTGGTCTTTCAGTATTAAAGAATGAATTTAGTCATAATTTAATTTTTATACTCTGAATTTTCATTTATTTTATTTTTCTTTTGAGACAGGATCTCAGGTTGTCCTAGAACTCATTATGTAGACCAGGCTGTCCTTGAACTCAGAGTAGTTCTCCTGTTCCAGCCTCCCCATTGTGATGACAGACTCACATGAGCCACACTGCCGGGATTGTAGCTTCTTGATTTTACAATCAGCTGTTTTCCAGTTGATGATTCTGGACATCGTACTTAAGTGTCTGTTTCAAATGCAGGAGCTAATGGACACTCTCCCTCAGGGATACAGAGTGTGTTCTTGTTGACTTAGAAGGAGCCTGTGTATGGTCATGCTCAATATGTGTTAGCTGCAATTATGTAGCAAATAGCTCTTGAGTGTTTGTGGGGCAGTGCTGAGTAAACCATGAACATGTGACTGTTGCCCCTTCTGTGCACTTGATAACATCGTCCACATGTTTTGACTCCTATTTTTACATTTTGCTTCATAGTTGAAGTCAAGTGATTTTGCGGTCCTGAAGCTGCTGCTGCCTCTGTTGGAGAAGGTCTCCAACACGTACCCTGACCCTGTCATCCAAGAACTCGCCGCCGATCTCCGAATTACCATCTCCACTCATGGAGCCTTCTCCACTGAGGCTGTCAGCACAGCAGCCCAGAGTACCCTAAACAAAAAAGACCCGGAGCAGAAAACAGAAGAACAGCGACAAACCAGGCATGCCACATCCACAGGAGGAGCTCAGAACCGCCCTGAACAAGAGCAGACCCCCCCCAGAACAGGCCAAGGTTCCGGTGAGCCCTGCACTGCCACAAGCCAGCCACCTGGAAATATAACCACAGAACAGTTCCAGGAGGTTCTCTTATCGGCCTGTGATCCCCAGGTTCCAACCCGGGCTGCTGCCCTCCGCACCCTTTCCCGCTGGGTAGAGCAGAGAGAAGCCAGGGCCCTGGAGGAACAAAAGAAGCTTCTTCAGGTGAGTAGAAGACACTGCCCAGGCACAGGATACAGTGCAGGCGGCAGCCCAGGGCTAATATTCAACTCAGGGCCTTTGTTGTTTTGAGACAGGATCCCTGGCTGGCCTGGAACTTGTTCCATAGACCAGGCTAACCTGGACCTCACAGAGTTCCACTTGCTCTGCCTCCTGAGTGCTAGATTAAAGGTGTAAGCCCTCATGACCAGCCCAACTCAGGTATATTTTTTTTTTTAAAACATTGACTTGTGCCAAGCACTGTCTTGGATTATCCTCCAGGAACTTAAATTGTTAAGAAGTCAGATTAAGGTAGGAAGAGTGTTGAACAGGATGCCAGAATATTTGTATATAAGCAGTGTGGTGGGAAACTGGAAAAAAATGTGGGCAGGGCTGATTTTCATATAGTTTTAGCAAAACAGCCAAGTGTTAGGATGTGAAAGACAGGCAATGGGCTAGCATGAGCAAAATCCCAGAGTTGGGATGGTACCCATCCTAGGTAAACCCCACGTCTGACTGGGTCCTTCCTAGAGCAGCATTGGTTCTGACTGGCCCTCCTCCTCTCTGTTGCCTCTATCACAGCAAAAAAGCTGCCCTGGATGCTCTAGATGGGCGTGGCAGCATGCTTACTGCTTCCTTAGGATCTTTTCCTTTTGTGGAAATCTTTGGGACTTGAGCGTGGGCTAGATAAGAACGAGGGGTCTGGAAGCTACTGCCTGGGACCCGGTCTCAGCTTCCTGGACAGCGCTCAAGACCTTCTGAGTCTTAGTAGTGATGGCAGTGATCTAGCTATGTGTCTAGTCCTTAGACTGCAAATCGTAGCTCTGGTGGAAAACATCTATTTTGTTAGTACGGTACTGGAACTATTGTGTAGTTTGCTCTTTTGCAAACTATATATATTGGATACCTGCCCCTTTTTGAGCCAATCCATGTATCTTACAGATACTATCGATCATCCTCACAGCTTCAGTATGTGTTCTCTTCATCCTACAGATGAAACACAGACACATGTCAAGGACTCTCTGTCAGGGAAATAATATTGAAACTCACAAATCTTCTTTGAGTAGCTATCATCCCCCAAATATCCATTAGTATGCTTTAGATATGTGTGCTGGGACCACCACTGCAATTTCCTTAACTGCATGTAATCTTCATCTACCATGTTAGCCATGTTCTGCCGATGACTTTTAATAAGAAATGTAAATTGCTGGGGATACCCCACAATTGTATCTCTTATTTGTGTGTGCGTGTGTGTGTGTGTATTCATGTTAGGAGGCCAGAGATCAAGATCATCAGGTATCTTCCTCTACCACTCTCCATCTTATTTTCAGACAGAGTCTCTCACTGAACCTGGGACTCACCAGTCAATTAAGCTGGCTGTCTGGTGAGCTTATGTGATCCTCTGTCTACACCCATCAGTGCTGAACTTTGAAAAAGGATGCAGAAGATCTTCAAGTCTTCATGTTGCACAGCAGACATTTTCCCTTCCGAGTCATCTTCCCAGCCCCTAGTCCTCTCTTGTTCGTTCTCTCTCTCTCTCTCTCTCTCTCTCTCTGAGACAAAGTCTCAGTTAACCCCAGGCTGTTCTTGAACTGTGTCCATCATCCAAGGGTGAGTCTGAAACCCAGATCTTCTTGACTCTGTCTCCAAAGGGCTGATATTACAAGCATGTCCCATCATGCCAGACTTATTTTTGAATTAAAAAAAAGGGGGGAGGGTGGCTCATGTAAGCACAGACTGACTTTGAACTCCTGAACTTCCTACCTCCCAAGTGCTAGGATCACAGGCATGCACCCACAAGCCCCTGTACTTTTTATTTTTTAAATTAGTTTTTGGTTATCATGCTAGGAAATGGGTTTTATTATGAGATTTTCATATGACTGTATCATTATATTTTCTTCTTATTTGTCCCCTACATTTCTTTTCTCACTGATGTGACAACGCGCCTGACAAGCAGCTTAAGGAGAGAGTGGGTTTGGCAGAGAAGTCATGGCTCCAGCTGCTCGCTTTGCGCTGCAGGCAGGAAGCAGAGTCACACGAATGCTCAGCTCAGCTCCTTTCTTCCGCAAAGAAGAATAAGCAGCTTTGCTTACATTTAAATTTTTAAAGACTTTTTTTTTTTTTTGGTTTTTTGAGACAGGGTTTCTCTGTATAGCCTTGGCTATCCTGGAACTCATTCTGTAGACCAGGCTGGCCTCGAACTCAGAAATCCACCTGCCTCTGCCTCCCAAGTGCTGGGATTAAAGGCGTGCGCCACCACCGCCCGGCTTTAAATTTTTATTTTGTGCAGTGGGATAGGGGAGGCACGTGGGCACCACGGTGAGTTTGTGCTGCTTGGAGGACAGATTATAAGAATCAGTTCCTGGGACCGGTTCAGATCATCTCCTTCGCCAGCAGCCACCATTGCTTGCTAAGTCACTGGCTTCCATTCCCCTTTTGATTCAGTCCTGGACCCACCGCTAGGATGGCTCTTCCACCTCAAGTCACTGAGTCTAGAGATCCCCTCACAGATATGCCCAGAGGTTTATTCCTGAGGTGACTTTAAACCTCATCCAGTTGATGATCAAGGTTATCCAGTTCACCTCCTATCCCGGCCTCCTGCTCCCTCTCGAGTCTTGCTGACCCCTTTCTTCCCCCAGATGAAATCCCTTCTGCTGTCATGACATGTATATTTTGTAACCCTCTTGTTCTTCTCTTTCTTCTGCTTTTTAGACTTCTTGACTTAGTTAGGGTTTCTATTACTATGACCAAAAGCAATTTTGAGGAGGAAAGAATTTCTTTGGCTTGCATATCCTAGGTTGCAGTCCACTTAGGGAAGTCAAAGCAGAAGCTCAAAGCAGGACCCTGAAGGGCAGGAACTGATGCAGAAGCTGTGGAGTCATGCTGCTTCCTGGCTTGCTCCCCTTGCCTTGCTCCCAGCATCCAGGACCTCCTGCCCAGGAGTGGCCCCACCCACAATGGACTGGGCTCACCCACATCAGTTATTGATCCAGAAAATGCCCTCCAGCTTTGCCTAAGGGCCAATCTGATGGACATTTTCTCAGTTGAGGTTTTTCCTTACCAGATGACAAAAACTAGCTGAGATACCTGCCAAGTATTTGTATGTGAAGTGTTTAAAATATTTATTTATTCTCCCCCCCCCCCCCGAGACAGGGTTTCTCTGTGTAGCCCTGGCTGTCCTGGAACTCACTCTGTAGACCAGGCTGGCCTCGAACTCAGAAATCCACCTGCCTCTACCTCCCAAATGCTGGGATTAAAGGCGTGCGCCACCACTACCACTGGTCTCTATTTATTCTCATGGAGCTAATCTGGATTAAGTTTCACTCATTCCATATGCAATCCCAATGACTTCCAACATAGTCATCCCGTGCAGCCTGGTCTTCAGCTCTCCCCTGCGTCACATTTGACATGGTATCAGTGTCTTCTGGGCACACCACACTACATTTGGCACCCTGATAGGTTCTGAATTTGGGACAGAATGAGAGTAGTTTGTTAGCGGTATCCGTCAAAGGGCTACATTTTGCAAGGTACTTAAAAAGTGGAATAGACATAAAATTACCTCTGCAGTAATACCATGGTCTCCCTTGGAATCCCATATACTGTGTTAGGTCAGGGGAACAGATCAGACTAAGTGTATGTATCTGGCCACCTCTGTTGAAAATTTGTTCATGGGCTAGCACAGAAGAATGTTGAGGATTATTCTTTTTAAAAAGTTTTATGAGTCAGGCATGGTGGTGCACACCTTTAAACCCAGCACTTGGAGAGGCAGAGGCAGGCGGACTTCTGTGAATTTGGAGCCAGCCTGATCTACAAAGCGATTTTCAGGACAGCTAGGACTACACAGAAAAACCCTGTCAAACCAAACCAAACCAAACCCCAAGTTTTATGTGTATTATTGAGTGTGAGCATGATGTTCATGTCTGAGCGTGAGCATGCATGTGCTGCAGTGTGCTTGTACAGGTCAGAGGATACATTTTGGGAGTTGATTTTCTTCATCCACCATGGGATCCAACTCCAGCGATCAAGCTCAGGTTGCTGGATTTGCACACCAGGTTTTTACTTTCTGATTGTTTTTATCCATGTTGATTTCCATGACTAGTGCTTGATGTCCTCAAGAAGTTTCTCCCCAAGTCTGTCCCCTTTTAAACGATTAGACTTACAAGTAAATATAGCATTTTCCTCACACGGCTCTGTCAGACCAGTTTCTACCAAGAGGAAACATGCATCTCTCGGAGGCAGCAGACAAAGGGTGCTGTAGCTTTCTCGCTCTCTGAGGATGGTCTTCTGTTTTGTACTTCCAGATATTCCTGGAGAACTTGGAGCATGAAGACTCTTTTGTGTATCTATCTGCAATTCAGGGTAAGTTAACATGGACCAAAGATGGTATCATGTTCACTTGAGGGGTACAGCCACAAGATACAACTGGTCATTTGTCCATCTTTCTGCTTCCTAAGTGGATAATCTGAGTGATGATAACATTCCTGGAAAGTTTTAATGTCTCATAATAATGAAGTTTCATGTTTACTTTGTTATTGTATAGATTAAATCCTATTTCCTTCAGTTGAGAGAGGTAAATAATGGTTCACACATGAACTCTTATGATGTTAACTAGGGGCCAGTGAGGTAGCCCAGCAGGTAAAGGCACAGGCCACTTAGTCCGAGTTTGATCCCCTGATCCACATAGTGGAAGGGGAGAACTGATTCCTGCAAGTTGTCCTCTGACCTCCACATATATGTGCATGTGCGCGCACATATACACATACACACACACACTCAAGTGTGCACATATGCATACATAAAGAAAAAAACTACAGAGTTTTTTGTGTTTTCAAATGGTTTTAAGTTTTATGGTTTCTTTGATTTATCATTTTTGGTGGGTTGTTTCTGTTTTGTTTTTGGTGTGTGTGTGTGTGTGTGTGTGTGTGTGTGTGTGTGTGTGTGTGTGTGCGCGCGTGTGTGTGTGCTGTTCTGGGAAGTAAATCCAGGACCTCAAACAAGTAAACACTAGTAAGCTATACCTCAACCTCAGCTTCAGGTATTTAATACTTATTTAAAAAAAAATGCAGGGTGGAGTGAGGGCTCAGCATCTGAGTGCTTGTTGTTCTTACAGGAGCCACAGTGACCATAACTCCAGCTCCAGAGAATCTAATGCTCTCTTTTGGCCTCTGTGGGCATTGCACATATGCACATACCCATGGACATATACACATAAATAATTAATAACATATTTTTAAAAAATATATGGAGCCAGGCATGATGGCACATACCTTTAATCCAACACTCAGGGGGCAAAGGCAGGAAGATCTCCATGAGTTCAAGGCCAGCCAGGTCTACATAGTGAGTTCTAGGACAACCAGAGCTATATAATAGGGAAACCCTGTCTCAAAAAAACTAAAAACAAACAAACAAAATGCAAACATATGGATCTGGAACGCAGCTCAGTGGTAGAGCACTTGTGTAGCATACGCAAGGTTCTGGTTTGAACCCTCACACTGGAGAAAAAAAATGTGGGAATCATTTTATTTCTTTTCTGAGATTCTTTGTTCACTACTTTCTATTAGTTTATAGATTCCAGACCTAGAGGGAAATAGAAAGTTAGGACTCTTTTCAAAATGATCAGAATCACACCATGAGACAGCTATAGTTACCCATTTCCTTTGGCGCCAAGCTCTGGGACTCTGGAGGCAGACTACCTAGGTGCACCTGCCCCTCAGCTGAGCAGACTTTGCCATACACTTTAATACTCCAATTTCTTATGAGTTAAAATGGAGCCCAGTGTGTACATTAGTTATTTTTCTCATTGTTACAACAACATTCTTAACAACAAAAGCACCTTTACGAAAGGAAGTATTTGTTTGGCTCACAGTTTGAGAGTACTGTCCGCCATAGTGGGAGGCAGGACAGCAGGAAGTGAGGCATCTATGCAGTGTGGTCACACTGCATCCACAGGAAGGCAGAAAAGGATGACAGCCTGTGAAAATGGTGCTGTCCACATTTAGGGTGGCTTTTCCCACCTTAGCTAACTCCAGATAGATATTCCCTCCCTGGTATGCCTAGAGGCTTGTTGCCAATCCTATCAACCTAACAGCATTACCCAGTCGCACTAGGAAAATACAGTGGCAGCTCTAGGCATGAGCACCTGGTTGTCCCTGCCCAGTGGCCTGTTGTTGTAGCGATGTCAGAAGTGTCAGAGGACAAGCATGAATGCTAAAGGCTGTTTCTAGGGACAGCTTTCCTGCTGCTTCTCTTCATTCTTTTGACCAAAGCAAGTCATGTGATCTACACTAAAAGTCAGGGGTGAGAACAATTCTCTGTGCCTGCAGTGGGACAGTCACGTCTACTAGTGAAGGGCATGGATGGAGATTGGTACCCACAGTGCGGGTCCTCAGCTGCTGTGTGCTATTCACCTAGAAGCAAGGCTCACAACAAACACCAAGGTACATCCAGGTTCCTGTGGCCTTGAGGTTTCTGACTGCTTGCTCTATACAGACAATATGTGAAGCTTAAGAGAGCACAGAAGAGAAAGAATACAGTGGTGAGGGCCTGAGTTTAGGAATTCTTTATTTAGCAAACAAGCCTTGAGCACCTACTACATATGAGACACTTAGCTGAGTTCCTAAGACTGGGGTAAAAGGCAAAAGGCAAAGTAAAGGAGACAGATTGACCATCCAGGATGTAGGAGGACAGCTAGGAGAGTTGAGTTTCCGGAAGAGGTGATTGACCTGCAGCTGTGGAGGTCAGGCAAGACTGGGCTCAGCAGTGCACAGGAGGCCCCGTGAGGCTACAGGGCATGAAAAGACACTTAAGGAAACCAGAGAAATCAATGAATGGAGAATCCATGACTCCTCTAAATGTAAGTCTCAGAAACCAAGCCGCCTGTCCTTTTCCAAGGAGAAGATGTGTTTTACAGACTTTCTGTTTTCAGGGCTGGGTTTTTGGAAGCAGTGGCATGTTTTTCTACTGTGGCCACCTTGCTGCTTGGGAAAAGCTTGGCTGGTTAGCCCACTGAGCGCATTAGCCTCTGGGGTCGGCTATAAAAACTGCAGCTGTTGGTGTTGTGTTTGTTTTCACTGGTTTTAATTGGTGTGCCAATCAGTCAGTAGCTAATTTGGTGATGAAGAACAGGGCAGGTAAAAAATGTAGACTTTCTGTTCTCACTTCCCCAGGATGGACAGATTGAAGTAATTGATGTTTTTGGTGCCTGTAATATGTACTTAACAGCCAAGGCCTTAGGTGAATTTCCCTTTAAGAAAAGCAGGAGATGAATTTTCCCACCTGTGTGGTCAGTGCCACTTGCACAGGCCCAAATCAGTCCAAGAAGCTGCTTACCCCTTCAGGACAAGGGGTACTAGAGAGCACTTTACATCTTTCTTTTTCTTAAACTGCCTACGAAGCTCCATGGGAATTTTCTGTCCAACATGTGATATTTTGGAAAAATTTTTTTGTACATGCTTACTAATTCTGTTTACAGTAAAGGCAGAGAGCAGAGAGGGTCTGAGTAAACATTTGTTATAGTAGATATCTATTCTTGCCTGATTTAAGAATTCCTGCCACTTGTTTTTTTTTTTTTTTTTTTTTTTTGGTTTTTCGAGACAGGGTTTCTCTGTGTAGTCCTGGCTGTCCTGGAACTCACTTTGTAGACCAGGCTGGCCTCGAACTCAGAAATCCTCCTGCCTCTGCCTCCCAAGTGCTGGGATTAAAGGCGTGCGCCACCACCGCCCGGCTTCCTGCCACTTGTGTTGTCTGTCCATGGAGAACTAAATTTCCCAATAGTTAAACTTGACATTTGTGGAAAAATATATCCGCATATCTGCTATTCATCCCGGGGAGGTGCTGGTGTTTTGGCTGTCCTCCTAGCAGCTGCTTCAAACAGAAAACTGTATTGAAAGTTGCTGAGTTCCATGTTGAGGGTAGTGGCACAAACGTTTAATTCTAGCACCGGGAGGCAGAGGGGCAGAGGGGGAGAGGGGCAGAGACAGAAGGCAGAACCTTTTTGGGTTTCTGGTCTACTTAGTGAGTTTGAGGCCAGCCAGGGCTACTTAGTGATACCATGTTGCAAAAAAGTGAGAGAAAAAAATCTTTTCAATGACAAGGAAATGTATACAAAGTAAACAAAGTAAAAGTCTTCCCTCTCCCTAAAATAGGAGTTAAGATATGTCTTAATTTGTGTGTGTGTGTGTGTGTGTGTATATTGCATGCACATATAAGTATGCATATCTACACATGAATGTGGAAACCAGAAGTAGACAGTGGTTACCTTTGCTGATTTCTCCATTTTATTTACTGGAGCAGGATCTCTAGCTTGTTTGACTAATCTGATTGGTTAGCTCATCCCAGGGAGTCTCTGTCTCTGTCACCTAAGTGCTGACATGACAGGTGGCTGCCATATCCACTCAGATTTCATGTGACATCTGGGGTTCAAACTCTGGTCCTTGTGCCTGGCAGGTATCTTACCTACTGAGTCATTTCCTCAGCCTGCACTGTGGTACTTTAGGGACAGTTTTGTTGTTCAGTAATGAATGTGTTAAATACATGATATTTTTCAGTAAACTCTTATAGCCAGACAATCTATCCAGCTCTGATAGATCTGCTCAGATGTCCTCGAAGTCACTGCCCTTGAAGAACATTCTGCATTTCAGGGGTTCAAATGCTCCCTCTCAGTGTCAAAAGAATCTTTGACTGCAGTGGTGTTTTTGGAAGAGTGATGATATTGAATCCAGGGCCTCTTGCATGCTACAGAGGCTATCAGCTGGGTGGTGGAGATGCATGCCTTTAATCCCACCACTCAGGAGGCAGAGGCAGCTGGAACTCTGAATTCAAGGCTAGCCTGTTCTACAGAGCAAGTTCCAGGACAGCCAGGGCTACACACAGAGAAACCCTATCTCAAAAAATAAACAAACAAACAAACAAAAAGCAACAAACAAAAGCAGGGCACACTACCACTGAGCTACACTCTTAGGCCCGAAATGCTTTTGGATAAAACAGTTTAGCAAACAGAAAGGAAGGAAGAAAAGAAGGAAAAACCCATTCCCTGAGCCAGGCATGGGAGGTGAAAGTGTGCCGCTGTATAAGGAAGGGGTTGTAGGCATCTGACATGCCCAGGCAAACCATACCCTTCCCACCCTCTTTCTTTTTTTCCATTTCTTTCAAAGCACCAAAGGGAGTGAAGGCAAAAGGCACAGAAAAGGCGGGGTGGGGTGTGGGGGTGGGGGTGGGTAGAGAATAAAAGATGACAAGATTTTTACAGTGTTTCAAACTGAGCAGAATTACAAGCCTTAACTTGCTAGGCACCAACCTTTATCTTAGGCTCAGATTTCTACCTCAAGTTAAAGTAAGTTAAGAAACCATTAGCTGAAAATAATTCTCTCTCCCTTGAAGGATCATCTTATTGGATTTGGCGTGGAAATGTGGAATGTAGTCCTGTGAAGTTTGCCTTCTCTATTTATGTCCTTGAAACAGGAAGATTTCTTTCTGCTCTGATCTGGTTTCTGTAGAACCTAGCAGAGGACTGAGCACTTATCTATTGTCTCTCCTTAGGTGTTCAGTAAAGTTATGAGGTTGGCAGGGAAGTAAACATTATCCTTATCCTTTAGAACTTACACCTCAAACTTACATTTGAGATGTAATTTACATTTCTAAAATGTCCCAAATTTAAAAAATGCAGGTGAGTGTTTCTTAGTATGTAGAGATGTAACCCCAACATTTGGGAAGGCAAGACAAGAGGTTCTACTGTTCAAAGTCACCCTTGGCTACATAGTGAATTGAATGCCAGCCTGAGCTATGTCTTTCTGAACCCCCTTCTCCACAAAAAAAGGGGTGTCTGGGGGAGACATCTCAGATGGTAAAGTGCTCACCTCGGAATCCTGGGGACTCAAGTTCCATTTCCAAGCTTGTGTAAGAAAAGCTGAGGTGGAAGTACATATCTGTTCCTGGTCCTGGGGGAGAGACAGGTGGGTCGTGGAGCTTACTGCCCATCCAGCCTCGCTGACTTAGTGAGTGCCATATTCAGTGAGAGACCCTGGTCAAAAATAAGGTGGAGAGAGATTGAGGAAGACACTAATGTTGACTTCTGACCCCTTCATGCATTCACACATATATATATGCTCACCTGGTGCACAAATGCATACATGTGGACATAAATATGCATACACTTATAGCCCAACACACAAAAGATTTGGACGTGTAGTGGTTTCAATAAGAATGGCCCTCATAAGCCAGGCGGTGGTGGCGCACGCCTTTAATCCCAGCACTTGGGAGGCAGAGGCAGGAGGATTTCTGAGTTCGAGGCCAGTCTGGTCTACACAGTGAGTTCCAGGACAGCCAGGGCTACACAGAGAAACCCTGTCTCGAAAAACCAAAAAAAAAAAAAAAAAAAAAGAATGGCCCTCATGGATTCACTGTTGAATGTTTATCCATCAAGGAGTGGCACTACCTGGTTGTGACCTTGTTTGGGTAGGTGTGATCTTGTTGGAGAAAGTATGCCACTGGGGGCGGGCTTTGAGGTTTCAGAAGCCCAGTGGCTTTCTCTCTCCCTGCTGCCTATGGATTCAAGTGTAGAACTCCTCCTTCAGCACCATGTCTGCTTGCATGCTACCATGCTCCCTGCCATAATGACAATGGAGTTAAACCTCTGAAACTGAAAGCAGGCCCTAATTAAATGCTTTCCTTTATAAGAGTCGCCATGGTTGTGATGTCTCTTTACAGCAATAAAACACTAAGACAGCTAGCCAGCCCTGCTGTCTGATCTTAGAATATTTTTATTATCCTATACCCATCTCAGTCACTCCTGGCAACCACTGATGGACATTTTTTTTCCTAGTTTGTAATACTTGTCCTTGCATATTATACAGGCAAGTGCTATACCACACCACTAACCTCGTCACCCCCGAGCTATGTTTTGTCTCAGGAATGGCCTGATCTAGACATTGACGTAAATGGAGTCATATGGCAATGGAGTCAGAGCTCTGTTTCTTCTTTCCATAGAGAATTATTTTTTAAGGTTCTTCCCGACTGTACCATGGTTCATTCCTTTTTATAAATTAATGTTTAATTGTGTTGAATGGCACCATTTTGTTTTTTATCATTAGTTGATAAACAGCTGAGTTGTTTGTATCTTTAACATCTGTGTGTGTGTATGTGTGTGTGTGTGTGTGTGTGTGAGAGAGAGAGAGAGAGAGAGAGAGAGAGAGAGAGAGAGAGAGAGAGAGAGAGAGAAGATTGTACACATGCTGAGGTCAGAAGACAACTTTTAGGAGTCAGTTCTTTCCTTCTGTCACGTGGATCTCAGGAACTAAACTCCAGACCTGAGGCTTGGCCGCTGCTGAACTATCTTATTGTCCAGTTTCTCTTTCTCAGTCACTATGAACAGCGGTTCACAAAGTTTTGTGTGTACATGTTTTTATTTTTCCTGGGTATGCTGCTGGGAGAATTGTTAGGTCATATAGTAACTTCATGCTTATCTATAAAATGGGACTATTTCATATCATACCTAAAAATTAAGTCAAATGGACTGTATATCTAAATGTAAGAGCTAAGTCAAGAGTGTTTTCAAAATTCAGCTGCACCATTTTACTCCTTTGCTTGTAATGAACAAAACCTCCACTACGCTAGCCAATACTTTTTAATTTTCTGGCCTATTTCTTTCAACCATCCTAATGAATATGAAGTGACATTGTGATTTAGGTTTGTATTTTGCTGATGAGGTTGAACACCTTTTTATCAGTTTCTTTTTCCATTTTAAAGTGTTCGTAGCTAGGCAGTGATGGTGCGAGCCTTTAATCCCAGCACTTGGGAGGCAGAGGCAGGTGGATTTCTGAGTTTGAGGCCAGCCTGGTCTACAGAGTTCGTTCCAGGACAGCCAGGGCTACACAGAGAAACCCTGTCTCAAAAAACTAAAAAAAAAAAAAAGTTCGTTAGAAAAACATCTATTCAGATCCTTCACCATTTCCATTTTGGGCTGTTTTATTTATTATTGGGTTGTAATATTTCCTTGTTTCGTTACCAAACATGATTTGCAGGTGTTCTCTGCTAGTGTGTAGAATATCTTTCCTCTTCTTTAGGGTGCTGTTTGGAACAGAGGCCTAGCCTTGATGAAATTCGATTTGTTAACCTTTTCTTCCATTGCTTCTCAGTTATCGCTGAAGGTAATGGAGGTACCAGGTGTGGTGGCACACACCTTTAGTCTCGCTCTTGAGGCCAGAGGATCTCTGTGAGGTCAAGTCTGTCCTGGTCTACATAGTGAGTTCCAGGCCAGCCAGGAATACAAAATGAGACCCTGTTTCAAACAGCAAAAGACAGTAGGTTTATTTGTATGTTTTCTTCTAAGAATCTTACTGATTTAGCTCTTCTTACATTTAGATACATGGTCCATTTTGAGTTAATTTTTAGATGTGATATGAAATAGTCTCGTTTTATAGACAAAGACTTGGCACTTATCCTTAGCCTAACCCCTTCTCCAAGATCACTTAGAGGTTGTTTTATTTAGATCTTAGTCCTTTAAAAAAAGTTTGTTTATTTTCTGTGCATGTGTATGTGTGTGTACCTCAGAGAGAGAGAGAGAGAGAGAGAGAGAGAGAGAGAGAGTGTATGTATGTATGTATGTACAATTTGTGAGAGCCTGTTCTCTCTTTCATCCAGTGTATTGGTTCTAGGATGAGTCATTTTGTCACATGTGGTAGTGAGCACTCACCATCTTCTGTGCCTGAGAGATTGCTCTTTACCTCCTAGGAGTCAATAGGTTGTTCTAAAATTTTTCAAATAATAGTAGAAATTGATCCTGATGTTTGCTTTAATTTTTTTGTTAATGTTTACTTATGTGCATAGATTTTTTTCTGCATATATGTTGATGCATCATATATGTGTCTGCAGAGGCCAGAAGACCACTAGACCCCCTGGAACTACAGTTACAGGTGATTGTGAATAACCATGTGGGTGCTGGAAGTGAATGTGGAGCCTCTGCAAGAGCAGTCAGTGCTTCAGCATCTCTCCAGCCACCTTGTTGTTAGTCTAAAAAAAAAAAAGAATAAAAAAGAGTAGCCAGCTAGTGGTAGCACATGCCAGCACTTTGACGCAGAGGTGGGGGATCTCTGAGGCCAGCTTGGCCTACAGAGTAAGTGTCAGGACAGTCAGGGCTACATAGAGAAATAAACAACAACAAAACAAATAAATCCTTCAAAACAGAACAAAAAAAGGAAACAGAATGATGACAGGTATCAGTGATCCTCAGTATTTACCCAGGAACTGAATTAATCAGCTACTGAGTAACCACATTTGTTTTCCGGCATCAGCTGGTGGATAGTTGAGTTGTTTCCACTTTTTGATCATTATTAATAATGTGGATAGAAACACTGGATTCCATCAGTCATCCTGAGATACAATAAAGCACTGTAGTTTTATCTCTATCTTCTATCTACTTATTTATTATTTTTTTGAGACAGAACCTCATGTACTCTCATCAGGCCTTTGACTTAATATGTAGTCAAGGATGGCCTTGGACTTCTGGCCCTCCTTCCTCCACCTCCCTAGTGCTAGAATTCTAGGCGTATGTCCCCATGTCAGGTTGGTTATGTGTTGCTCAGGAGTGAACCATGGCTAGGCAAGCACTCTACAACATTTCTTTTGGCTTATTTTTTGTTGTTTGTTTGTTTATTTTAAAGGTACACACTACATTTAGCTTTGGATAGCAAGGAACTTGCTATGTAGACCAGGCTGGCCTTAAACTTATAGAGATCCACCTGCCTCTACCTAGTTCTGAAATTAAAGATGTAAACCACCATGCCAGGCTCTCTAACAAGTTCTTAAATGAAGACTTGTCTTGCTGGTATTCACAAAAGCTAGAGGAGTATGGAGCTAGAACCAGTGTTTTTGCAGCGATTCTAATCTTTTGTACTTTATCTTATTGTAGTTCCTAGTATCTACATGATACCTATACCACATCTTCCACACTGGGGGTTCAGGGTATTTCAAAGCCCCAAATGCTTAAATTTCATATTATCTTCATTTTTAGACTTTCTGACCAGTGGTTTCTTCTGTCAGTCAAAAATCAATATTCAGATTTATATCAGAGAACTTAGCAGTTTGGTACTTTTATCTATAAGGAAAGAATAGTAGCTACTTCACAATTATTTGCACTTTTCAAGATTGCCCTGGATAATTGTCATGTCAGAGAAATGGCAGTAGGTTGTGTAAAGTTACCACCTACTGAGTGCCTGTCAATCATAGCATCCCTGCAGGTTTCAGAATGAGGTAATTGAGGCGCAAAGACATTAACTACCCGACCCAAAGTGATACGGATACTAAATGACAAGCCAAGGATTTGGTCTCTTTGGTTCTAAAAACCATTTGCCAGAGGGAAAGGTAGTGAGCCACAGTGCCAATGACCCTTCTGTTCCAGGCTGCCTATGGGCAGTGGTTCCGTCATAAACCAGCTCTATAGAATGGAACAGCATGCTGATCCCTGATCCCCTACATTTGTCTTCGTCTGCCCGTTTGACTGTGTAGGGTGTTACTTTTCAGGTCCTCTCTGGATCTTCAAGACTTCTCTCCACCTCACTCCACCCGCTCTGCTCCCCATCCCATTAGTGTTCTCTGGCTCTCCGTACAACAGCTGTTGGTTGCTCAGGAGCGTCAGAGAAGGCTTCAGAACGCACGTCTAGGATTTATGCGACCGTCTGTTTCTTACTACTGTAACAGAATGCCTGAACCTGGTATTTATTTATAAAGGACAATTTATAAAGGACAGAGGTTATTTTCTTACTGTTCCATAAGGTGAGAGTCAGTTGATTGTCTGAAGGCATAAGTGGACAGGACCTTGGTGCTGAACTATCCTATGGTGGAAGGTCATCCAGTTTGAGGACCAGAGACAGGGAGGCTTGGAGAGTGAGAGGCTGAACTCCTCTTTTTCAGGACTCCCCACTTCCACGGTTTCAGAGTCTTCGTAACTTAGTCACCTCTTGTATTAGCCAGGCTTCTCTAGAAGAGCACAACCAACAGAGTCAATGGATAAATTATAAGTGGATTTATTAGACTGGCTCCTGAAATGTGGTTGGGAAGCAACAATACTGAGTGCATGCTGGGGAGCTAAGGGCCCAGTAGCTGCTCAGCCCACAAGGTGAGT
This sequence comes from Tokudaia tokunoshimensis, assembly GCA_036184795.1. NCBI lineage: Eukaryota > Metazoa > Chordata > Mammalia > Rodentia > Muridae > Tokudaia > Tokudaia tokunoshimensis. The sequence continues at coordinate 33,779,946 of BTHU01000020.1, forward strand.
GCCTTAGCTGTACCAGCCTGGTGCTGAAGGTCTGCAGGGTTGGAAAGGGAAGGGAGTGGTGTGGTGGCTGTAATTTCAGCATTTAGGAGGTTAAGGCAGGTGGACCATCAAAAGTTAAAGACCAACCTGCTCTATATAGTAAGCTGTAGATGAGATTCTCAGAAGAGAGGAATGAAGGCCAGGGACATAGTTTAGTGGCAGAGTGCTTACCTGGCATGCCCCAGGCCCCATTGAAAAGAAGTAACAGCAAGCAGTGTACACACAAGCCCAGCAGTTTGCACAGTAGCCCCTAAGTAGGAACAACTAAAACACCTGCCACCTGATGATGAATAAATAAGATCTGGTCCATTTATACAATGAGATATTATTTGGTTATAAAAATGGAGTTCTACTGATTCATACTAGGGCAGAAATAAACCTTGAAAGAGTGGATAAGTGAAAGAAACTAGACACAAAAAGCTACATGTCATATGATCCATTTATGTGCAATGTCCAAAATAAGTCAATCCATAGATATCAAAAAAGAGCGGTGGTTCCTATGGGCTAGGAGAGGGACAGAACAATGTGTGACATGTGGACATGAGTTTTCTTTTTGAAGTAGAATTATATAATGGTGATCATTGCACAACAGTGTAAAATTATACTCATGCTTACTAGCTATACATTTTACCCCTTTTAAAGTTTGTATGTGTGCACATATGGACACACATGCATGCAAGTGCCCTTGAGGTTAGAACAAGGTGTTGGATCCTTTACAGCTGGAGTTACAGGAGGTGGCAGCTATCATCAAGGGTGCTGAGAACCAAATTCAGACCTTCATAAAGAGCAGCAGCAAACCCTCTTAAGCACGGAGCCATCGCCCCAGCCCAGTTAATGTGTTTTAAATATTAGCTTAAAAATTGAGCCGGGCGATGGTGGCGCACGCCTTTAATCCTAGCACTTGGGAGGCAGAGGCAGGAGGATTTCTGAGTTCGAGGCCAGCCTGGTCTACAGAGTGAGTTCCAGGCCAGCCAGGGCTACACAAAGAAACCCTGTCTCGAAAAACCAAAAAAAAAAAAATTGAGAGCAGACCAGGACAGTGGTGGCACATGCATTAATCCCAGCACTTGGGAGGCAGAGGCAGGCAGATTTCTGAGTTCGAGGCCAGCCTGGTCTACACAGTGAGTTCCAGGACAGCCAAGGCTACACACAGAAACCCTGTCTTGAAATAAAAAACAAACAAAAAAACCAAACCAAAACAAGACAAAACAAAATTCAGAAGAGTAGATTTTCATGAAACTCTTGAGACTGAGAAGGATGCAGGCACAGGAGTTAGATACAAGTAGGAAGCTGAGGCTGAAGGGAAGGAAAAGCCTGAAGATGGTCCAGGGAGGGCAGAGGAGGTAGGCAATGGGTTGTCAGGGAGTATGCTGGGTGTGAAGGGGAGGGGTCATCAAGCTGTTGGGAGCCATTTGCAGGCACCCAGGCCCTTCTGTGAGACTGCAGGGAACCTTTGCAGGTGCCATGGTTTGGTGGCAGGTTTTCTGAATTGAAAGGGCAGTGCTTAGTCATTGTTGTTCTTGCTCTCACTTTCACCACAGTCTTAAGTGCCACCTATGACCCAGAAGCAACTAGTTCCATTAGCTTCTCCCCACAAGGCTGTGAGAGCCCATCTCTACCAACAGAAAGACTTTTTGCTATCCAATGAATGATGGAGTCCTCAGTCAGCCCCCTAGCCCAAGCCTCTTGTCCCCACTCCACCAGTGCCTTCTCACCTCCTCAGGTTCCTAGGACCTCTGCTCTTACAGACAGTAGAACAAGCCGTGGCAGCCGGACATAAGCAGGTTCATACTTCATTTCATGGTTCCCAGAATTTCCTTCAAATCTTTCACTTCCTGTTCATGTAGATGAGCTACTAGCAAGGCGGGATCCTTGCAGAAGGCCAGTGTAAGACTGTGTGAGGTGGAGTCATTGCAAATGTCTCCTTTGTAAGCAATTAAGGAGTCAGTAAGGACCTTCCCTGAAGAATTGCTATGTAAAATTTGCCCTCAAAACCATCCTTTTCTTTTTTAAGGTGAGACCCTCTCCTTTTTTTAAAAGAACAAATAAGAATAGAATAAAGAGTCCATAAGTAAGATGCAGCCCCAGTTAGCCTGTTCTCTCGGGAGCTCAAGGGATTCGCTGGAGCTGTGCTGTGGTACCAGCTGGGGGGGATTGCCTCTCTTCCTTCTCTTCCCACACCACAAAGCAAGTAGCTTACATTATCCTTCATTTCAAATACAAATTAAAATACCTAATCTTACCAGATGTGATTAATGTGATCCTTGAAGTTGTTCACACACTTAATCGGCCCAGTTACATCTTTTATTCACTCTAACATAGATCCAGTTGTTGCTGAATCATAAGTTTAGCATTGTTTGATTTAATGAAGCATCGGTTTCCCCTTCTCCAGTTACATCAGATCTTGGGCAGTGATGGGAAAAAGCCCCTACGTGGTGTCTGCTCAGTGTGCCGACTTGTTTTCGGATTCGGACTTATACTTTGATGGTTGGTTTTGCTTCCTGATCAGGGATGTCTCTGCTGGTTCCTAAGGAAAAAGATGAGTTGGGAGTGACCTCAGGGAGAGAATGGCAGACCCTGAACATCCAGAGGTCTAATTAGATCATCTTGACATCCAGTTGCCAGGGCAATTGCTAAGAATTTTCTTAGAAGGCTTTTTTCAAGGAACATCACTGCATGTTGTGTTCAACTTTGTAATCCTGTAGTGTTGACTTTATATAGGAACCAAAAGAGAAACGTGGAGATGGCTTAGTTTGTAAAGTTCTCACTATGCAACCATGGGGACCTGGATTTGGACCCTCACCAGTGCCCACATAAAAGCATCTATAACTCTAATGTCTGTGTGCGGGGGGGGGGGGGGGGCATGGGCAGAGACTGGCAAGTCCCCAGAGTTCACTCACCAGCTACCTAGTTAAATTGCTGAGCTCCAGGTTCAATGAGAGACTGTCTCAAAAAATAAGAAGGGGCTGGCATGATTATTCTTTAAATGTGCCAGCTGCCACACCCGTTGACCCGACTTCAGTCCTCAGAACACAGAGGAAGGAGGGCACCAGTTCCCACTAGTTGTACTCTGGCCTCCACACGTGTGCTATGGCACATATATGACTCCCCCATTCCTGAAAAATGAATAAATAAGCATGTAATTAAAACATTTTAATTAGAGGGTTAAAGAGATGACTCAGTAGTTGGCACTTCTTCTAGAGGACACCAGTTTGGTTCCCACAGTCCACAGGGCATCTAACACTCTCTTCTGGCCTCTACAGGCATACAGATATGGGGTGCATAGATGACACACATGAGGGTGAAACACTCACACACATAGAAGTAAAGGGAGAGAAATTAAAAGGTAGAGAATGATAGAGGATGCTGTAGGCTAACCACTGACCTTTATGTAAATGCACACATTCACACACACACACACACACTGACCTTCATGTAAATGCACACATATTCACACACACACACAAATCAATTGTCTTTTCCTATGCTTTCTTTAGCCTGACTCTGTGTGTGTGTGTGTGTGTGTGTGTGTGTGTGTGTGTGTGTGTGTAGAGAGAGAGGGAGAGGGAGGAGGGAGGAGGGGGAGGGGGAGAAGGAGAAGGAAGAACAGAGGGAAAGAGTATATACATCCCGTCCAGGTGCCTGTGGAGGCCAGGGAAGCTGGAGTTACAGATGGTTGTGAGCTGCCATATTTATGTGTGCTGAGAACTGAACCTGGGTCCTACAAGAGAATCAAACTTTTTTAATCAGTGAGTCATTTCTCTAGCTCTGAAATAAGTCTTTAAAATTCAAAATTTGTAGAAGAGATTGATGGGCTCCTCTTTGGATTCTGTCAGTAGTCAGAACTGAACCAGGGGAAAAGAGAATTGTAAAATATTATACTATCTTTGTCCTTTTTTTACTCTTAAGTGTTGATTTCTTCCTTATGCAGTCTTTTATTAAACACTATTTACTGTGTTTGAGGAGAAGTGTGGTAGGTATGTTTCAGAGAACATTAGTCATGCCCTGCCTTCATGGAGTTTACAGTTAGAAGAGGGCTGGTGTATTCACACAAATATAAACTAGTTTTGACAAGTGCTGTAAAGAACTGGTACTCTGAAGGATATCCCTATTTAGGGATGTTTCACAGGACAAGGGGGAGGGGCATGGAACCCATTCTCCAGAGCTGCGTGATTAGTAATTCACTTGGTGAAGCCTGGATGATGAGTGTTTTATTTAAACTGTGGGGACAGCAAAGGCCAATCAGACAGCAAGGGCTGTCCATGTGAGCACAGCGCTCCCGGGATCCGTGGGCTCAGGGAAGTGGGTGGGCTGCGCGGACTCAGAGCATGGGCAAGCTTGTTCTAACAAGACAGCCGATCTCTTTCTTAGCAGGTTCTGTTGTTTTAAAACAAACCATGAAGAATTTGAAAACAATCCCTGTCCTAGGCCATCTCTCTGCCCTAGTGGGACGCCATGAATCACTAACACTCTCTAACACTCACACACACACAGAACTTTCTCCTCGCTGCTGACAGACATGCTGTTCTCTATCTTTAATCTGTTTTATGAAAAGCAGCAAGAATGCATGGCTATTCTGTGTAGATCTCTGAGGACACAGCCCATGCCATTATGAAAATCATTCTGATTGCACAGGAAGACAGCAGAGCCCTACGGAGTTATTTTAGGCCAATAGTTTTGTTTTCAATTTTCTCTCCTAACAGTGGAATTCATTTTCAAATGAGTCTAACAGCACCAAGCAGGCAGGTGATTTTTTTTCTTCTTTGTGCTTTCCTACTTCTGGCTTTTCATGTTTTCTAGTATGAACATGTCTTGCTTTTTTAATCAAGAGAATTTTTTTTAATTATATGTCTGCTGCAGGAAGCTGAAATTGTTTCATGATGACAAGGGTCATGGACTAGTACAGATTGAAACAGATGGCTCCCTCTGTTGTAGTACCCCCTGATGACCCTTTCACAACCAGGGATTACCAAAGCACAGAGTGACCATGGCTTCTTCACCATAAAATTATACAAGACAGCAGGAACCTTACTGACAAACAGATGTGGGTTTTTCCCCCCAACTAGTGCTTTTCTTAATGAAATGGTTGCTTAGAAACCAGACCATAATAATAACTTTTCTATATTTAGTCTGTGAAATGATTCAGTTTGCAAAGTTATTAAGTCAGAGAATACTAATTAGATAGAACTGAACTCGCCCATTATTTCTTGTCTGGCAGTTCAGCAACTAAACGGTTAAATCAGCCGCATCTCCTCCAGCATGTGTCTCTCCAGATGCTCCTCATAACAGGGGACCCACCAGGAAAATGACAGCTCCTGTTCCAGTCTTTCCTGGGCCACTCTGGAGTGGCCTGGTGGTGCCTGCTCCCTCACCCCTCACTGCGGTCTGTGTTTGGAGCTGTTCCATGTAGTAGTTATTAGGCTGCTGAGAAGATCAGTTAGGTCAGTGGGTCAAAAATTGTATGTGAAAAAATGAAAATAAACTCAATTTACAATAAGCTCACTGAAACAGCAGTGTGAAAATAAGAAGCTAGGCCTGAAGATGGTTTAGAATAACAGAACTTAGAAGTGGAAACTCTGTGTGCCACTACTGACAATAAGAAATCTTTATACTATATTTGGCAGGTAATGAAAGTAAAGGTGTGGTAGTAAATGTCTATAATCCCAGGCAGGATGATGGAGAATTCTAGTTGACCCTGTGCTACATAGTGAAACATTGCCTAAGTCAAACCAAAATCTTAACTTGAAACTAAATAAAATCTAGGGGAAAGTAGACATCTGCCTTTCGTTGATAGGTGACTGTTTAATTCACCTGTCATATAGGAGCACATTCAAAAGCACTTAAAAGCATTAAAGAATGGAATGGAAAGAGCAGAGATTGGCCAAAGTAACCCTGAAGAGAAAGCCAGAGCTCCTAAGGTGTAGCCTCAGCATGACAACCTGCGTTTGCCCTGAGGACATTTGCCTGAAGTTAAGCTGTGGGCAAGTTGCAGAAATGAAAACTTGGAGCAACTCCAGGTGAGATTCAACAACAAATACCCTCTAATCCTAAACTTAGGCCCCTAAGGAACCTACCTTGTGTCAACCAGAGATTGGTGTGAACCTTGCACTGTCGTGTGCATCTGAATTCCTGACACTTGGGTTGTAGAGGCAGGAGGAGCATGAATTGAAAGCTAATCTAGACTCTATAGCAAAACCCTGTTTTAAAAAAGTGTATTGTGGTTTTATGCATGTGTGACCATAACATAAAATTTGACACTTGAGCATTTTTAACATTTCATTGGCACTAATTTTATCATAGTATTGTAGCTCTCATCACTACCATTAAAACTTTCATCCTCCAAAACAAAAACTCTTTGCAGACCATTACGGTAACACCCCATTTCTCCCTCCATAATAATTCTCAAAGTCAATAACTAGCACAGAGCTGATCATAACCAAACACATGAAAACAAGGCCCAGTAATACTTCAGATATTAGATTTGTCGCTCACAAATTAAAAAGTAATTATACTTACTATATTTAAAGAAATAGAAGATAAATTTAACAATAACTTTCAGAAGTAAGAAGCAACATAAAACCAAACCATTAAACTGATTTTTTTTTTAAGGGAACATCTAAAAACAAAAAATAGAGTAGCAAAACAAGGATAGACACAACCAGGGAGAGAATTAATGAACTAAAAGGTTAACAAAAAATGATAGGAAATGAGCATAGAAAATATTTCTAGGCAGAGAAATCAGGAAACTGAAAAGATTTGACCTCCGAAGGTCTTAAAAACACATTTGTATCTAAAAGCCAACATAGTTTTAATTTAATGCAGTCTACTCAACAACCAAAGATATCCTAGGAAAATGGCTTTTGAGCGTAAGTGTATTGAGACAGAGGATGTATCTGTAGTCGCTGAGGCTCAGGATGAAAAAGGAGTGTGGCAGATGAGGGGAGGATGTTACACCGTTAAACAACGCTGTGAGTCTCCTAAAAGCCACCTAGTTATGCGTATAGAATGACAGGGTTTATAATCACAGTGAAACTCCCTCTCTTACCAAAAGAAAAGCAGTTAATACATTTATCACACAAGGAGTTCCTAGATATTAATAAGCAAGATTCCTAGTACGTAAATACATAAACAGGCAATTTTTAAATGAGACTTCTGGCTCTCTCTTGGTAAGAAAACTAATTAGAACATTTTGAAATGCAGATCAAAAATGACATGGGTCATTTCTCTTTGGGGAATTCACCCTGAGAGTCTAAATGGGAGCTGGATCCTACAGTGGTTCTGTGAAAGCCTGCACGAGAGGCCTTGTGAAGAGCCTTGGAGGGCTGCACTCTCAGCTGAAGACTGACTGGGTGGGTGGGTTTGTTTTGTGGAGTGTTTGCTTGTTTAGTTGGTTGGTTGGGGTTTTTGTTTTATATGAGACCATCCGTCCCAGGCTGGCCTCAAACTCGCTCTATGGCTAAATCCTGGGAACCTAGAGCCTTAAGCATTCTACCACTAAGTTACAAATCCCCCTTTGTATTTAGTTTAATTTATTTTTGTTTGTTTTGAGATTACCTCCCATCTCTCTTTGTAGCCAAGGATGACCTTGAACTTCTGATCCTTCTACCTCTGCCATCTGAGTTCTGATTACAAACTGTACCACCAGGCCATTTCATGCTGGGGCTGGAACTCAGGGCTTCACACCAGCACTTACCAACTGTGCTACATCCCCAGCTGGTCATACTTTTTGCAACAATTCATCTGCATCTTCAAGAAGCCCTGCTTTCGTTTTACATCCTTTCTTTTGCCCCCTCTCCTTGAGCCCTTACTATTGCACAAAACATAAGTTGTAGCCCACACAGTCCCGTGATCATCTGCTGGAGAAGCACTGCCGGTTACATTTGTATCACAAAGTAACAATGCGCAGGAACTGCTGATTGGTGAAAGAGAGACCTGACCCGACTTAATGCTAACAGCTAACTTTGGCGCATGCGCATTACTATTGTTTTAATTAACCATTTACTTCCTCCTGTTTTGTTGTTGCAGTACTAAGGATTGCGCCTAGGGCCTCCCAAATGTTAGGCAAGCTCTATATGATTAAGTTGGTGGATGTGGTCTGCATGTTTGTGTGTGTGGATGTGTTTATACTTGGGGTGGGGGCATATGCACATGTGTGTACGTGTGTGTGTGTGTGTGTGCACTCGCGGGTGAATGTTGACATCGAGTGTCTTTTTTGTAAGAGTTATTTATTTTATGTATGTGTATGAGTACACTGTTGTTGCCTTCAGACACCCCAGAAGAGGGCATCCGATCTCATTATGGATGGTCGTGAGCTACCATGTGGTTGCTGGGATTTGAACTCAGGATCTCAGAAGAGCAGTCAGTGCTCTTAACTGCTGAGCCGTCTCCAGCCCCCTTGAGTGTCTTCCTTGGCCCCCACCCCCACTCCACCTTATTTGTTGGTAGGGTGTCTTGTTGAGCCTTGGACTTGCTACCTTAGCCAGTCTAGCCAGATGGCTTTCCAGTCTCAGCTGAGCCCCAAACTGAGATTATGTGTGCTGCTGTACAAACCCATCTTCCAAGTGGCTCTGAGGATTAGAACCCCATCTTCGAGCTCCTACAGCAAGCATTTTTCCCACTGAGCCGTCTTGCCAAACCTCTTATCCTTTATTTTATTTTATTTTTTGTCTTTTATTTTGAGACATGGCCTCACTAAGTTGAACTCACATTGTAGTGTTGGTAGGCCTTGGACTTAGACTTTAGAGTACTTATACTGTAAAGGCCATATGTAGCCTTTAGAGTATAGTGGCGACAGACCTGCACTACCAGGTCTGGGTCTATCTTTTTTTTTTTTCTTTTTCAAGATTTATGTATTTTATGTGTATGAGTCTTCTGATGTATACATGTATGCATGTATGTATGTATGTATGTATATTACATGTGTGTCTAGTGCCTGTAGAGGTCAGAAAAGGGCAGTGGATCTTCTTCTGGAACTATAGTTAGAGATGGTTTGTAAGCCACTGTGGATGCTAGGAATTGAATTGGGGTCATCTAAAAGCAACAGGTACTCTTCTTATTCCGGAGTCATCTCTCCAACCCCCTTCATTCTTTTTTTTAATGCAACTAATTTTTCAAGTTTATTTTTTATGTATATGTTTGAATGCCTACATATATATGTGTGTACTATGTGCATGCATGGTACCCTTGAGGGCCAGAAGAGGGCAGTCATCTGGAAGTGGCGATACAGGTGGTTATGAGCTGCCATGTGGGTGCTGGGAATCAAACCTGGGTCCCTACAAGACCAGCAAGTGCTCTTAACCTTGGAGCCATCCATCTCTTCAGACCCTTAAGCTCAATCTTTAAATAATTATTTATTTCAACTACTTCATGAATATACTTATATGATTTTAAGGTTTTAAACATTAGCAATTTGGGTCACTTGGCTTGTTTAGTCCAGGCTGGCCTAGAGCGCACCATGTAGCCCAAGCTAGCCTCAAACTCTTGATCCTCATGCCTCAGCCTCCCAAGTCTTGGGATCACCGGTGTGTACTACCACAAATGGATAATTTTGTTTTCCTTTTTACTTCTTTGTAGTGTTTGAATCTTTTACAGTGACCTGTCATACTGTTACTCTGGGACAGAATCACGTTTTTTGTCTATAGAAGAAAAGTTATTTAAATTAAAAAAAAATGTGTATGGGTATCTTGCCTGGATGTATGCTTTGAATCAGTTGTGTGCAGTAACTCTGGAGGCCAGACGAGGACAATGGATCCCCTAGGACTGGAGACACAGACAGTTGTACCTCCTATGTGGGTGCTGGGAACTGAACCTCATCTTCTGGGAGAACAAGTGCTCTTAACTGAGCCTACTCTTTGGTCCCCAACGTCACTTTTTAATGGTCTTCCTTTCTCCTCTATTTACAAATGTCTTATTCTCCTTGCCTTTTGCTGTGCCTGTAATTGAACTCATGGCCTCACATGTGCTAAACAAATATTCTGCCTCTTACCCATCTTGTCAGTTCTAAACACATCTTATTATAAGTTCACACTCTCTGCAGGATTTGAATCTGATGGGTAAAGGTCCGTCCCTAGCTAGGTAAAGCCCTGAGGTTTTAGGCACAGAGTTCTTGTGTGCACATGTTTTCAGGAGAGAAGTGCTTCTGGAGCTTGTTAACGGTAGCCCTGCCTGGGCTCCGGGTGATGCTGTAGTTATCAGCCCTGTGCATCATGGCTGCTGGTTTTGCAATGATCACTTTCTCTGAGCCAGTTATAGCCTTGGGTTCCTGTCACCAGGGCTTGCCTAATCATCGTATTAGTACATCTGCTAGGTGTAACTAAGGAAAAAGGGCACTTTAAGAAGGTCTCTATCCTGTCTCTGTCACTGGCTGGTGCCCCAGGCGAAAGGATACCCTGAGCAAGTAGAAGATCAGCCTCATCTTGCCCAAGCTTTAGGCCAAGTGACGGCCATCAGTCAGCTGTGCTGACGCAGCAGCTTCTCTGTAGGCCGCAGGTGAAATGGCACTGGAACCTGGGGTTCGTTCGGGTCGGCCCCTCCTGCCCTGTCATTCAGGTGCTCTGAATACTCAGTGCAGTGATTACCTGCCTCGGCTTGAGGTTTGCAGGAAGTGTAGAGAGGGTTTTATTTCTTACCTAGAGATGACTCAAGGAGTGAATCAGCTCACGTTCTCCGGAAAGCCAGGGGCCCTTCTGGTCTTTTGTCAGTGACTGTCTCTTGGTGTGCTTTCTCACTCTGTGGAGGCTGTGCAAAGAGAAGTTAGTGAACTATAGCAGTGATTCCCTGGAAATGTCTCAGGACAATTCGACAAGTGACATCTTTATTTCTCACTCATGAGCAGCTGAAATGCAGGGTGCTCTGAATATGTAGAGCAGTGATCACAGTCAAAGCTGGGCCTGCCACCCTTCTCCCTCCTCCCCTCCTTCCTCCCTCCCTTCCTTTCTGTATTGTGTGTGTGAGAGAGGATGTATGTGTCCATGATGTGTGAGCACCTTTGTGTGTAGGTCAGAGGCCAGCTTCAGGTGTCAGGCCTGCATTTTTTCCTTGTCCGAGATGGTCTCTGTTGCTCACCACTGCAAGCCTCCCACCTCGCCCTAGGAACACGGGGATCACAGATGTCCACTGCCTTATCCAGCAACAGATGAGTTCTGAGGACTTAGTCTTGGGTCGTCACACTTACAGTGAGCACCTTGCCCACTGAGCTGTCTCCACAGCCCACTTGATGGGTTTCCCTGATGTCTACTCTCTTATTGCTTCTCTCTGGGCTCACCCATGAGCTCTTACTTGGTAGGGGCAGCCCTGGGAAGATCAGGTAGAGGGCTTGCAGTGGCCTATAAAACAGTTGGGTAGAGGAGTTTGAGCAGCTGGTTAAAAACCCGGCTGAAGCCCTCGCTTCCCGTTTCCCATTTGTGTGGACTCTTCTGGCAGCATTTCACATTGAAAGCATTTGTAAAGTGCATTAACATCACCAAGTCCCCTTTCCACAAGCTAAATAAATATACCAAGAAGAAGAAAGTATTCCCCAGGAAGCCCATCTGGACCCCGTGAGTGTGTACTTGGTACAGAGTATGGGCCCCTCTCCCTGTGGACCTCGGAGTCCTGGAGCACGGCTGGTGCTACCTGTGCTTGAAAGCATTAGGCTTGCTGTGTTTAGGGTTGGAGCGCTGTGAGGCTTGTATATTCTGGTAGTTGTTTCCCAGGCACTGCTGCCAGGCGGAGTGGTGTGAAGGGTGGCAGTTCAGCTTTGTCGTGTGCCAACTCTGTTTTCAACTCTCTGTTCTTCACTGTCTCCTCAGTAAAATTAGAAATGATAATGGGTCCTTTTCAAAGGACTGTCTAGAGAATTGATGGGGTGGGTGCACGTGCAGTACTTGGCGTTTGCACGCACTCAGTGTGTGTCGGTGGTTTCCTGCTAGTTTCTTAGGGATAACATTTCACGGGGCAGGGCTGCTCATTTGGTAAAGTGCTTGCTGTGCAAATATGAGGCCCTGAGATTCATCTGATCCCTCACATTCACATGAAGCCCAGATGTGGCCGTGCATGCTGATAGGCCCAGTGTTGGGAGGCAGAGGTGGTGGTGGGGATCCCCAGGGCTCACTAGTCAGTCCAGTCAACTGGTGAGGCTTAGTGTGAGACTTTATCTCTAAAAATAAAGTGGAGGTGACTAAGAAAGACACGGCATGTTGACCTCTGACTCCCACATACTTATGCACAGATAATCAAGGCTGGGCATGGTGGCACGCACCTGTATTCCCAGCACTCAGGCAGTAGGATCAGAAATTCAAGTCCAGCCTTAGCTACATATGGAATTCAAGACTAGCTGGGCTACACGAGACTGTCTTGCCGTAAAAAATAAGAAGGGAGGGTGGTTATAATCATCAGAATGCAGGTTAAATGTGTATAAAATCATCAAAGAACAAACTCAGTAAGTGTTTAAAAGAGGAAAAAATATAATTTCATGATTCACGGGACTTCTGTGTGGCTGTCAGTAAACACAGGTTGTTCACATATTCAAAGTGGAAATTAGGAAACTATTTAAACAAACTTCACAGTATTACCTTGGGTATGGATCCTTATTAAAGAGCTCACTGAGATAGTTGAGTAGGTAAAGCACTCGCTGTCAAACCTGTTGACCTGAGTTTGATCTGCAGAGCCCATGTAATGAAAGTGACTCTCACATGTTGTCCTCTGACTTTCACATGCCCTCTATTGACATGCTTGAGCAAGCACACACACACACACACACACACACACACACACACACACACACACACACAAATAAAAATAAGTGTGAAAAGATTTGATAGCTAGCTAGCTGCCATAGGTGCCGTTGGCTACCAGTATTCCTTAGTGTAACCCTGCTTTTCTTCAGACTTGACTAACACTATCCTGCCTCTCTATGAATTTTTGGACCTGTCTGTAGTCAGTACAGCTTTGGAGCCTTTGTTACTAAACATCATATTGGCAGGCCTGATGTTATCATTCATTGTAATTACAAAGGCAGCCGTTATTCAGTTGAGATCTCTGCACTTCCTTGATATAATAACCAGCTTCCCCATTTTGTGCAATTTCCTGGAATTTTGGTGTTGAAATTATCATTAGTTTCCACCCTAACGAGAACACCCCTATATCAGCGGACATGCCTGCCTGAGGCACAGCCTTTTCCTCTCCCTTCTGACATGCTGACATGGTCTCCATTTCTTTGTAATCTAGAATCACAAGAGAGAACAATACATATCTACATATCAGTGATTGTTTCTTTGCAATCATAAAGGTTCTTTGTTTTTTTTTTTTGTTTTTTTTTTCGAGACAGGGTTTCTCTGTGTAGCCCTGGCTGTCCTGGAACTCACTTTGTAGACCAGGCTGGCCTCGAACTCAGAAATCCTCCTGCCTCTGCCTCCCAAGTGCTGGGATTAAAGGCGTGCGCCACCACCGCCCGGCTATAAAGGTTCTTTGTATCTGATCACTTCTCCTTGTCTCTCCTCTCCTCTCCTCTTCCTCTTCCTCTTCCTCTTCCTCTTCCTCTTCCTCCTCCTCCTCCTCTTCCTCCTCCTCCTCTCTCCCTCTCTCCCTCTCTCCCTCTCTCCCTCTCTCCCTTTCTCCCTCTCCCCCACCCCTCTTGTCAGGCTAGCCTTAAGGTATGTAACCCAGGCTGGCCTTGAACTTATGAACCTCCTCTGCCTCCCACATGCTGGGCTTGTAGGAGTCATCACTGTGTTCAGCTGACCACTTCCCTTGACTGTTACTCATTGTTCTTTCAAACTAGAACTCCTCTAGTTTGATGAATACATATCTTCTGGGGGGGGTCTTTCTAGTTTTTGAAATAAATTTATTAATTGCATTGAACAACATTCTTTGTTGTTGCTATTGTTATTTTGCTTTTTAAGACAGCATTTCACTCAATTGCTCAGGCTTGTCTGTAATTATGCGTCCCAGGCTGGCCCTGAACTTGAGTCTTTCCACAGTCTTCTGAGTGCTGGGGTCACAGGCCTAGAACTATGTCCAGTATTTGAACACTGTCATCTGCCCTATTTTTACCGCATAAAGTTGAAGGCCCAAAGATCATTTCCAGCTCTGTTTTCTCTTGACAACAGGATCTTGCTGTAGCCCAGGCTGGCTTCAGACTTGTCATCCCCCTGCAGTCTATCTCTGGGTGCCGGGAGGTCAATGTGCACTGTTACTTGGTTCACCTCTCTTCCTTTTAAAAGTAGTTTTGTCTAATAATGACCTCCCTGGTTGTAGATAAAATGCTTCTATGGATATTTTTTGTTGAAGAAAAAGTTGGACATCATCTACTCTTTTCTTTCTAATTACTATTCCATTATTTTATATGTATGAGTGTTTTGTTTACATGCATGTCTATGTACTGCTTGTGTATATTACCCACAGATGCTGGAGGGGTCAGATTCCCTGAAACTGAAGTTTCGGGGACAATTGCAAGCAGCCATGTGGGTGCAGGGAATGAAACCCTGGCTTCTGGACTAGCCAGCAGTGAGCATCTCTCCAGTCCTGCCTACTCCTTTTCCACGCCTGAGCAGTGGGCTGAGTCCCAGTGCAGACACATTCACAATAAGCCCAAGCTCCTGACAGCATGTGCTTGATTTTGTTTTGTTTAGGGTTTTTGAAACAGAGGCTCTTACAGCCTAGCATGGCCTCAGACTCACTATGTAACAGAGTATAGCTTTGAACTTTCGATCTTTCTGCCTCTACCTCCCAAGTGTTGGGATTACACATGGATGCTACCGTGTACAGCCATTCCCCCGTCCCCCTTTTAAAGACCTTCCATTTAAATTTTTTAAAGATTTTTTATGTATTTGTATGAATGTTTTGCTCACAAGTATGTATGTAAGCTCTGTGTGTACTTGTGCACAGAGGCAGAGGAGGATGCTGGTTCTCCTGGAACGGATGCTATGATTCTAAGTTTTTATGTGAGTGCTGGAAACAGAACCCTGGTCTTCTGCAAGAGTAACACATGCTCTTAATCACTGGCCTACGCCATTCCGACCTTTGACTGTGTCTTTGGGCAGTGTGTACTGCAGGCCCTGTGGATGTTCACCAGCGAGTGAAGCTCAGTGATCAGCCTGTCTTCTACATTGGCTTCCTCAAGTATTTGGAGCTAAGGTTTTCCAAAAGAGTCAACAGTATTGCCAAACACATATTGTTCTGCTCCGCGTTCAGTCTGTCGCTCTGGACTGCAGACACTTGTCTCAGACTCTTTTGTCCTTATTTGTGGACTTACACCTTTCCTTCCCTTCTCCCAACCTGCTGCTTCGCTCTCCCGCCCCTCCCTTCCCCTCCCTCCCCTCCCCTCCTCCTTCATTGCCACTTGAGGGAGACTTAAGAAAGATGAAAACATAGATATTTATGGTTATTATGCCTCATTTGGTCGCAAATGTAGCTTAGATTTCTGTGTCTATTCTGGGAATATTTGATAAATGTGTATTTCCTCTGTTTTAAGTACAGTTGAATTCTGAACACACTGTTCTAATCTCAGTTTTCCATTAATAACGGGGCTTGGAATTAATTCCATAACAGCTCTTAAAATGCTGCTGCTCCATTTGTGTGGGGGAGGGGTACATCAGATTTCACTGGATGAATGACCATGATTTAACCAGCTCCGTATTCGTTAGCATTTAATTTGATTTGAGTCACTTCTATTATAAATAGTGCTACAGTGATGATTTTATGCATAGCAATTATCTACTTGTACTGATGTGTGTTAGAATAAATTCTTACAGTAGAATTTCTGACTTAATGCAGAATTTAGATAGTTTTTTAACCCAGTAGACCATTTTCTTAAGAATGCAAGACATTCTGTGAAATGTGAAATCCTGACTTTTCCCTCGTTTAGCTCACAGGAAGCCATTTTCTTTTACACTGCACGGACAGCCAAAGTCAGTTTGGAGTTGAGACTCTGTCCTTGGCAGTGCATTCCCCTCAGTATTTGAGATATACCATGTTTTATCCTATTTTTATCTACCTAAAAGCCAGGAAAAGAAGACCAGAAGTGCTCTCTATTTAGGTTTTTGTTTAGATCTGTTGGGTACTTGGGAAATAAAATGAGAAGTTCAAGGTCATCCTCAGCTATAGAATAAGTTTAAGGCCAGCCTGGGTTACATGGAAAACCGACTCAAAAAGGAAGGAAGAAAAGTCATAAAAATATAAAGGGCACTAGGTGTGGATATGCATGTACATAATCCTAGCACTTGGGAGGCAGAGGCAGGCGGACCTCTGTAGACCAACCTGCTCTACATAGTGAGTTACCAGCCTCTAGGGCTGTGTAAGGAGGTCCTGTTGTCATCATCATCATCGTTGTCTTCCTTTTCTTTTTCTTCTTCTTCCTCTTCTTGATTTTTCAAGACAGGGTTTCTTTATGTACACCTTGCTGTACCTGGCTGAGATCCTGTCTTAAAAGTGGGGGATATAGAGAAAGAGAGAGAGAGATAGAAAAAGAGAGAGAAAGAAGGAGGAGGAGGAACAAGATAGTTCAGTGGGTAGAGGCACCTGCTGCCAAGCCCATGACCTGAGTTTAATCTCTGGGATCAACATGGTAGAAAGAGAGAACCAACTCCTGCAAGTTGTCCTCTGACCTCCACATATACACATGGCACATGCACATACTCATATGTAAATACATGTAATAAAAGTGTAAGTTGTACGTGTTCATAGTGTACCAAGTAATATTTCAATACATGTAGATAATAACTTTTTTTTTTTTTGGTTTTTAGAGACAGGGTTTCTCTGTGTAGCCCTGGCTGTCCTGGAACTCACTTTGTAGACTAGGTTGGCCTCAAACTCAGAAATCCTCCTGCCTCTGCCTCCCAAGTGCTGGGATTAAAGGCGTGTGCCAACACCGCCCAGCCAGGTAATAACTTTCTGAGATACTATATTCACTTCCCTCATCATAGGGCTCATCCCTGTGTACAGTTTAAGTTAGAGATGTAGTTAATGGCCCTGGCCTGAATACCCAGCACTAGACATAATAATTTGTACAGTTTGAGAAATCCAAATGTGGTAGTGTGTGCTTATACCCCATCATTTGGGAGGCTGAGGCAGGAGGATCAGTAGCCTGGGCTAAATAAATCTTGAAACTCCCTTAAAACAATAATAGCAACAGTCTTTTCCTTACTACGGAAGTGCTGGGATTTAAGGCATGTGTCATCATACCCAGATATTTTTTCAAGGATTAAAAAAAGAAGTGTGTGTGTGTGTGTGTGTGTGTGTCTGTGTGTGTGTGTGAGAGAGAGAGAGAGAGAGAATGAATGAATGAATATGATACTGTGATATGCTGAGCCCCTGGCATTGGAGGGCGACCAGAACTGAACTCAGGTCCTGTGCAAGAGCAGTTCTTACTCTTAACCTCTGACCCATCTCTAGCCCCAAACAACATTTTTTTAAAGTATACAATTAATAGGTTTTTTTATAGTCACAGGACACTTGCCATTTTGGCAGTCAGTTTTGACTGTTTTAAATCACCCAAGAAAGCTACTGTATCCAGTAGTGGAGGCTCATCACTCATCCGCTCCACAGCCTTAGCCTCATCTGTATGCAGATTGGCCTGTGTAAATGGAGTCTATGATCTGTGTGGTTTGTATGCCTCTTAAAGTTTTGTTTCCAGAAGAACCCAAAGAGTTTGAGTGAGTCAGTCATTTTCCTGAGTCCACAAGTACTTTGGGTGGTTGTTATCCGCCCAGAGGAAAGGGAGGCTGATTAGTTTGAAGTCAAGATGTTTAGCTGGCTTCCGAGATGGAGCCAGTCAGCACCACCATTTAGCGCTATCCATCTTTCAATGATGATGCAAGGTCAGCCTTCCCCTGCTCTCACTGTTTCCCATGAAAGGCTCTACAGATCACTTGGCAGCCTGCTAAGGGATCATCTGGGGGGAGAAACAGTCACTTTGCAAGGCTTCTTGTTTTGTTACAAGATAGACTTTCAGGAAATTTCCCTGTTCTATTCACCTATGCCCTGTGTGTGACTTGGCACAGAGCAGAATCCCGTGAGCCCTTGTGGTTTAGCTTCACCTTTACTCTGCACATCTTACCTGCTGCCTAGCACCCCGGCAGCAGTCTTCTCCTGTAGTGAGAGTAGCTGACCCTGAAGTTGGACCATTTTTCAAATTACAAAGGTAATTGCCAGGTGGGAGGGACAAAAGGTTTTGTGTAGGTTATAAAACAACCTTGGCGTGACAAAGTCAGAGTAATAACCATCAAAAACTAAATAAACGCAATCCTTTACACTGTCGTGGTCCTCACCTTTATATGTGGGTCTTACTGCCTGGTGAGTAAGGCTGGAAGTGCATCCTGTATCCCACAGATACACTCTAAGGTAGCAGTTGTATTCTAGAAGGAAATCCTCAAGCACTAGTCAGAGGACCCTCAGTAGTTGTCTGTGGAGTGGCCTAGCAGGAAGATGATAAACTTGACAGGTGAATCCAGGAATGTGAGAAGCAGGCTGTGTTTAGCCATTGGTGCTCTTTTTGTGGAAGAGTTGGGAGTTAATGCTGCCTGGTGGAGCTTCAATTTCAGCACTGCAGAAAGAGAAAAGAAAAATCTAAAAGGGGGGTGCCCCAATTAGGGTTTCTATTGCTGTGATGAACCACCATTACCAAAGCAACTTGGGCAAGAAAGGGCTTATTTGGCTTATGTTTCCACATCATAGTTCATCACTGAAAGAAGTCAGGACAGGAGCTCACACAGGGCAGGTTGCTGGAGGCACGAACTGTTTGCAGAGGCCATGCAGGGTGCTGCTTACTGGCTTTCTCCTCATAGCTTGTTCAGCCTGCTTTCTTATAGAGCCTAGGACCACCAGCTGGGGAATGCCATTACCCACAGTGGGCTGGGCCCTCCCCCATCAATCACTAATTAAGAAAATGTCCTGCAACCTGATTTTATGGAAGCATCTTCTCAATTGAGATTCCCTCTCAAATAACTCTAGCCTATATCAAGCTGACACAAAACTAGCCAGCACAGGAAGTTAGAAGGTTGGAGAACTGGGAAAAAAGACAGAAAGAAAGGAAAGAAGGAAAGGAAAGTCCAGGTGATGGTGGTACACAACTTGGGAGACAGAGGCAAGCAGATCTCTGAGCTCAAGGCCAGCCTTGTGTACAGAGTGAGTCCAGGACAGCCAATGTTATACAAAGAAACCCTGTCTTGAAACATAAGCTAGTGTTTATTAGTTTCTGTGTCCAAAAAGCCTGCTGAGCAGCCCAGTCAGACCTGGAGGCTTGGAGAATCTCTCCACCCCCTCTCGTAGCCTGCTTCTCGTCTCTATGTTGGTGCCTTGCTGGGTGGGTTTTATCTTCAAAGTGGACACTGGAAGTCCAGAACACTAAACAAAGGGGTGATGGGCTACCTTTTCTTGGAGTTCCAATCTGGGTGCTAGACTCCTTGCCCATTCCTGAACCAATCATTGTGGTAGGGATGGGATAAAGTGTTGTAATTTGCCAGCCTGACATCTGAGTCTCAGCCAGAGGGATGACAAGTGGGTTTCCAGCACACGTAAGTAGCACTCAGACAGAGACTGGAGAGTGTGGACCACTGATTCCCAAAAGAACCCCAGGGTGATGTCGGGAGGCATAGATGGTGGGCACAGCCACATGTCTGAGCTTGTTTGGCTAGGATGGTATTTCTGCAGAAGTAAATAATTATTTCTGCTAAAGACTGGAGAAAGAGAGTAAAAAGAAATAAATGTTAGCAGGAGAGACATTAGGAAAGGATGGTTTCAGAATCCTAGATAACAAAGTCTGTCCAACAAACGCCACTTCCCCCACCATTCACACCAAAGCACTGCTCGACTCCTCAAAGGAAACTTCTCTGAATGAGCCCGAATGAAAAGCGGCCACAGCGAAGGCTGCCATCATCAGCGATCCTTCCTCTTTCTTAGTAAACAATTCATTTACCTTTTCTTTGAGTCACAGACATATTTTCTAACCTAGAATATTCCCTGATTCTACCCAGAACTTTCGAAGACTTCCCCATCAGTTTACACAGTAGAGTGAGCTGCATTCCCTTCCTGTCGCAGCCCAAAACTCCACATGAGCAAAGATTCTGCTTACGTGATGTTCGAGCCCACATGCAGAGGCTTCCCAGGCTCCTTGGAAAACAGCAGTGCCAGAGAAGCTAGAAAAGAGGGTGGGTAGACAGGTGCCCTCAGCAGGTACAGAGTGGAGACAGTGGATGTCATGTAAACGAGAGTAGAATCACAGCCTATACTATAGAACAGAGTATGTAGCCATCCCTGAGATGGTCAGGTTGGCCAAGAGAATGCAAGCCTGAGTAAATACAGATCCCAACTATAGAACAGAGTATGTAGTCATCTCTGAGAGGGTCAGGTTGGCCAAGAGAATGCGAGCCTGAATAGATACAGATCCCAAAAGCGCCACTGCCTCTCCTTCGCCATCCTTTCTCGGCTGCCTCCTCTTCCTCCTCCTCTTCCTCTTCCTCCTCCTCTTCCTTCCTCTTCTTCCTCCTCATCCTCTTCCTTTCTTTCTCCTCATCTTCTTCCTTCTTCCTCTTTCTCCTTCCTCCTCCTTCTTCCTTCTCCTCCCCTCCTTTTTCTTCTCTTTCCCTTTGTGGCTTTTAAAACAGTTTCAGTTTGCAGCCCTAGCTGCTCTGGAATCTACTATATGTAGCCTAGACTGGCCTCAAACTCCTGGTTCTTCTGGGCACTATGATTACAGGTATAAAGCTTCACATCTGGCATTTTGAGCCCTTTCTATTCATTCATTCATTGACTCATGAGCAAATAGTTGCTGAGCACCTACTGTGTGCTGGCCTGTTTCTAGGCATAGGGGATACAGCAGGGAATTAAACAAAATCATTGACTATACGGTCTGCATTGCAAGAAGAGCAAGCAATCCATAATGGAGGATGTGAGCTGAACAGCAGTGCTCTGTGCTAGGAGGAAACGGAGCAGGTGGGAGGGTCACGCGGTGGCTGGATGGAGACTGCGACCTTAGGAGGTGGGGAGCGAGCCAGCGGTCTGCCCGAGGAAAAGCCCCTGCTCTAGCCAGGAAATGAGGCCCCGAAACAGGAGCAGGGACAGCTTGCTATGCTAAAAATTAAAAATGACAAACAAAAAAACTAGGCAGGCAGAAATGTTCAGGACAAGGGAGCAAAAAATAGCATGTCCAAAGAGGGCTCCTTGGTCCTTGGATTTCGGAGAGAGGGATGGGGCAAGAGGAAGAGTAGGCAGAGGAGGGGATGAAGCCTCTTCAGAGGAAAGGAGGAACCATTGAGGGGTTGGCACAGAAGTGTGAAGGGGCCTCATTTGTACTTTTAGACACTTGTTCCCACCATATGCAGTAAGGGTGGAAGCAGGCAGAACAATTAGAGGGTTAGGAAAAGCGGACCTGGCGTTGGGGACCTGAGGGGCTGAGCTACAAGCAGGAAGACCTTGGAAACATTTCCTTTTTTATGTGTGGTTTTCTTTTTCCTGGCTGCAGGAGAAATGCACATCCTCCTTTTAGAAGGGGATAACTGTCCTCTCTGAGCAAGAGAATTTCTAGTTTGGAGAGCAGCAGGCTTGCCCTCTAAGGTCATTTCTCCCTTTGTGGCATCCATGCTGGGGTTGAGTATAAAGCTGGGCTCTGATGTGCTAGGGCTTCTGTAGGGTACATACTATGGAGGCCCTGCGTGGATGACGAAGGGACCTAGGAAATCGGCCATCAGCTGAGAACTAATACCTGCCGTGCCCAGAAGGCTCTGAAAATGGGAGAATTGCTCTCACAATCAGAGTTTTACAAGAGAGATCAGACTGTACTGAAGAGCCATAGCAAAGGCACAAAGCACTGCTGTGCTTCGGGCTGAAGTCCACAGAACAGTTTCACTCATCAAACCCTAGAATCTTAAAATCGGGAGAATCCCTAGTGGTCTCTTGCTGCTGTGCATATCCCAGCTATGACTTATAGTGATCTAACCTGTACTGCAGATGTCCATAGCTGATAGATTGCAGAATGTCCATGGCAGTACCTCAGAGTCCTGGCTAGGATTAGCAAATCCAGAGATCTGGGCTCCCAGTCACCACCTTCCGTTTACTAGGGTCATCTGTCCAAATAGAGACAGCCTTGGCCTGCAGAGTTACAGGTGGGTTTAAGTGTGGGCTGCTGAGATGGCTTAGAGTTAAGGTGCCTTGCCAGCAAGCCTCATGGCCTGAGCTCAATACCCAGGCTGCAGGTGGGAGAAAGTACAGAACTGGCTCCTACACTTGTCCTCTGATACACACACACACACACACGCACACGCACACACATGCACACACACGCGCACACACACACATGCACACACATGCACACACACACACACACGCACACACACACACACACATGCACACACACACACATACACACACGAATGTAAAAATAAATAAATAAATCTTTGTATTCACCCCATTGCAGGATATCTAGATTTACTTGCCTCGCCATCCTAAATAATGAATTCTTTCTTTCTGTTTTGAACCCCAGGGGTTGCCCTTCTCTCAGATGTGTATCCTGAAGAAATCGTGGTTGACCTGTTGGCCAGATATGACAGTGACAAAGACAAGCACACTCCAGAAACCAGAATGAAAGTAGGGGAGGTCCTGATGCGAGTTGTCAGAGCACTAGGTGAGGTTGGTTTGTTTGTTTGCTTGCTTGTTTATTCCATTGCTCTGGAACAGGGCCGTGTGGTACTGCTCTGTCTGTGTACTGGAAGGCTCTTTCTCCCAGCAGGTGAGGGCAGATCAGTGGTGGTGGTGACTGTTAGGGACCAATCACATACTCAGTAAACCCATGAGAAGATTGTCTGTTTTCCTACAGCTGCTTAGTTTCCCTCCCCAAGAGCTGCGCTTTCCTGGGGTCTGTGTGATTGGATTGGGCTCTCGGTGTGCAAGCTCGGTGAGATTCTCGGTGAGAATCACTGTTCATGCAGTACTCAGGCAGGCAGGCCTCCACATCACAACCTGCTGCCTCAGCCTCTAGAGCGCTGGGATTATAGGTGTACTCCGCCATGCTCAGCTTTGAGGCCCAATGTATAATGGATCTGGAAAGAGAAACTTCACACCTGAGAGCAGCAAGCAGACAAGGGTGAATTTCAAGCAGGCCAGGTGAGGACTGTCAGCCATGCCAGGTTGCCAGTGTGTGTGGTCTCAACGAACTTCCCAAGCAGTCCTTTAAGCAGGTTGTTAGAGCTGTGGCGGATGTGAGACTGTGGCTCAGCCGCCTTCAGCAGTGTGTCCGGGATTCCTTCCCCATGAGTGACAGCACGAAGAACTGACCCACCACCTTGAAGTCTCTCTGCCTATAAGTGGAGAGCTGTGATTGCTACTCAGGCTGCAGAGGTGTTTTCTGTGAGCTGCTTCTGGCCTGGCTAGTGATCCTCTTCTCTCCTTCCTGGTACTTCTTCATTCAGTGTCCGCATGTACAAATGAGGATATTCATACTATATAAGGCCATATTTGAATAATAAAGTTAAAAGAAGCAAGTGGACCTAGTGACTGTGATCCCAGCTACTGAGGAGGCTGGAGGGGGGGGAGGGGTGTCACAGTTCGAATCTTGCCTGCTTTACTGAATAAATTCAAGAACAACCTGCCCAACTTAGTGAGACTTTATCTCAAAAGCTAAGAGGCATAGGGATGCAGCTTGATGATAGAGTGCTTGTCTAAACTCTGTAAGGGCCCGGGTTCAATCCCTAATATTGCCCCCCCAAAAGTTTAAGAAAAGCAGAAACCATAAAGGGGTTACTGGAGAGGTGGCTCAGGCTATACTTGGCAGCCCTGGTTGTCCTGGAACTTGCTCTGTAGACCAGGGTCACCTCAAACTCACTGAGATCCACCCGCCTCTGCTTCCTGCCTTTGCCTCCCAAGTGCTGGGGTTAAAGCATGCGCCACTCTTGGCCAGTCACAGCTTTAACTGTCCTATTCGCATCATCATCCAACACCCATAATCTGAAAATCTGAAATCCCAAATGGTTCAAAATCTGAACTTTTTGAGTACTTGTCATGACATCATAAGTGGAAATTTCTGTACCACAAAACTTTGTTTTGTTAAAAAATGTTTTAAATAAAATTGCTTTCAATTTATGCATACAATGGTACTCAAAACAGAAATGAATTTTGTACTTATACTTAGGCATATTCAAGTATTGCAAAGTTCAGAAAATTATGAAATCTTAATAGCTCTGATATTCATTCAGCTTCTTGGATAAGGAGACAGCATCTATGCCAGTGTGCTGGGCGTACAGAGGGAGTGCCTGTGCCAGTGTGCTGGATGCACAGAGGGAGTGCCCTGTGCCAGTGTGTCGGACGCACAGAGGGAGTGAGTGCCTTGGAGCCCTTTACAGGAAAATAATGCTTACCTGTATGGCACAGCAGTATCTTATTGTGCTAATGTGTGAGGTCCTTGTGGACAGCAGTGTTATGAAGCTGGCCTAATGCACACCCCAGTTGCCTTGCCTGGGCCTCGTTCCCAAGTCATCAGTTTGTAGTGGAGAGGAGGGAACTGGGGTGCAGTGCAGTGCCGCCTGCTCTTGGCCTCCCCCTCCCTCCTAGGTGGTGCTGGGAAGCTGCAAGAGTTTATTTCTCTTTCTGTTTTTAAAACTTGGGCTGGATGTGGTAGCAGAGACAGGCAGGTCTCTGTGAGTTCAAGACTAGCATGGTCCACAGTAAGTTCCAGGCTAGCCAAGCCTACATAGTGAGACACTCTCAAATATCAAAATCAAGCAAACAAAAATAAAACAAAAATCCCTCAGGATAGACTAAATGACCAGCGATGTTTGCTGTGCACTGACTTTATGGTACGTGATGTACTTACTACCTCTCGATCAGAAACACACTGCAACCCAGAGGCTTCCATCGCCTTCTCTTGTCGGCCTGACCAGAGCTAAGCAATCTTCTGAATTTTTTTTTTTTATCATTTTCAGTTTACTTTGATTGTTCTTGAACCACGTTTTAATGAAATTAACCCCCCTATTTCTAGTGTGCTGGGAGAGCCAGACCCTTGTGAACCAGGTTAAATCTGGACGTGTAAACATACAGTACTTCTTTGTTGCTGTGCATTGAGGGGCACACAGTTGTCAGGTCACCTACTCAGTGATGCTGAGCTGACCCTGGTCTTTCCGGGGGGAACTCTGTTATGGACACGTTAACTGCCATGGGTTAACTAATCATGGGCAATCTAAAGATACATTTTTCTTTTGTTTTCTGGTTTTTGGCATTTTTTATCACTTCTTTCATTTTTTGAGATCATAATTGCATTATTTTCCCCTTCCCTTTCCTCCCTCCAAACCCTCCCATATACTGGTTTTTGTTGTCTTTCAAATTTATGGCCCTGTTTTTTCATTAATTGGTATTGATTGCATATATGTATATTTTATACATATATATATTTTTAAATATTTCTTCTCAGTGTGAATAATGTTACTTGTGTGTATGCAATGGCTGACCATTTGGAATTTGATAATCTATTGGTGTGCTCTTCCCTGGGGAAGACTGTTTCTCCTGTTCTCAGCACTTCTTAGTTGCCTGTCTTCCTGTGTGTGGGGCTGAGACCCCAGGGCTTCCCTTTCCACTTTGGTATTGTCTCTTGTTGTTCTTGACCAGCGCATGTTTAGGACGTTATGTTGGTGAGACTTTGTGGATATAACTACTACTACTACTTCCTCCTCCTCCTCCTCCTCTTCCTCCTCTTCCTCCTCCTTTTTTTAGACAAAGCCCTGCTTTGATAAACCCCAGGCTGGCCTTACACTTTATAGTCCAGGCTGGCCTTAGTGTTTTTTTGTTTTGTTTTTTTTTTTTTTTGGTTTTGGTTTTGGTTTTTTGAGACAGGGTTTCTCTGTGGAGCCCTGGCCGTCCTGGAACTGAAGACCAGGTTGGCCTCGAACTCAGAAATCCGCCTGCCTCTGCCTCCTAAGTGCTGGGATTAAAGGCATGCACCACCACTGCCCAGAGGCCTTACTCTTTATAACCCAGGCTGGCCTTACACTGGCAGTCTTCCTGCTTCAGCTTCTCAAATGATGAGTTTGAGGATTATAGATATGTATCACCATACCCAGACAGGATTTCATTTTCTAAAGGTTTGTTTTTATTAGTTTTAATTCTGTGTGTGCAGGTGTTTTGGAGTTTAGACACACTGGACTGCAGGCTCTGGAGTTACAGGTGGTCATGAGCCGCCTGATTTGGGTGCTGGGAACTGAACCCAGCCAGGTCCTCAGTAACAGTAGCATGCAGTCTTGGGTAGGCAGATCTCTATGAGTTCAAGGTCAGCCTGGTCTACAGAGCTAGTTCTAAGGCAGCCAAGGCTACGAAAGAACCCCTGTCTTGAAAAACCAAAAGAAAGAAAGGGAGGGTATGCACTCTTAATTGCTGAGCATTTTTCCAGACCTACAATTTCATCTTTTACAGTCTATGTATGTAAAGATCTTGAATCATTGATGTTTATAGTGTAGATATTTTCTTCTTCTGTTGTTAATATTTTAGTTTTGTTTCTGAAACATGGTTATGATTTTGTTTGTTTTAGTGTAGGTAAATCTGTCTTTCTTTTTATGATTTCATTCATATATATATGTGTGTGTATATGTATTTATGTATATATATGTGTGTGTGTATATATATAAAAAGTAACAACTACTCAGCCAGCTATATTAGTTAATACCAGACTGCCATGCTCATTCTGCAGTTGCTAAACAGCTATGTAAACTTCTGTGTAACATTTTTGTATGAATGACATACTCCAAATTTTCTGTCCCTCAACCTAGGGAGTCCTTCTGGTGCCCCAAGTAAATGCCGACATGTCACACAACCTGAGATGCATTTCCAGTTATTAGACTTAGTTTCTCATTCTTAAAAAATATTTACTCCTGGGGGCTGGAGAAATTGCTTAGCAGATAAAAGCATGTGCTGTTCTTCCCAAGGACCTGAGTTCAAGTCCTAGCACCCATTATCAGGCAGCTTCGAACTGGATGTAAGTCCAGCACCAGAGGGATTTGATGGCTATGGCCTCCACAATCCCCTGCACTTATGTGCACACACTCTCACTCCCCACACACAACTCCCCCCCGAAACATAAAAAATAAATCTTTTAAAGAATCACTTATTCATTTCCATAAAACATCCACAGATGCTCTTACATTTGGGAATTTCTTTTTTTTTTTTAAACCCTCCCCTCTTCCTGTTACCCTTTTTTTATTTTATTTATTACAGATAGATAGTACACTGTAGCTGTCTTTCAGACACACCAGAAGAGGGCATCAGGTCCCTTTACAGATGGTTGTGAACCACCATGCAGTTGCTGGGAATTGAACTCATGACCTCTGGAAGAACAGTCAGTGCTCTTAACCTCTGAGTCATCTCTCCAGCCCTGGGAATTTCTTACACAGCTAACTTCGTGTATTTTCTACCAATCATGTTAGCATATTTTTCATTTTGATATGGGTTGCTGAGGATCAAACCCATGGCCTTGTGCATTCTAGGCAAGGGCCCTACTACTGAGTTATACCCTCAGAATGTTGCAGGGATAGCTTTCTCCTACCTGCTTTCAGAGCCTGGGGCAGTAACTCTATGCTTTATCCTTTGTCTTCCTTGTAACCTCTTTAATGGACCAGAAGCTGACTACTAAATGCCCCCTGTGTTTAGGATGCACTGGTTTCTCACCGTAAGGAATGGGTAATAATAAAGGTTGGGTTCATTAATGTGTGGTTGCTGCTACTGCTGTTGCTTTGCCTTTTAAAATTCGTTTGGTTGAATTTTGGGGTTTGATGCTAGGGGTTGAACCCAGGACTCACACACACTAAGCACACACTTGACCACTGAGTTACTACACTCATCAGAAGTTGCTTTTTATTTGTATGTGGTTCCTTTTCAAGCTTGGGTCACAAATCTTTGATGCAAAGCTATTAACAACTCTGCCTGTAGTGATATCTAACCACTCTCTGAATTTTGAATTTAGTTTTTATCAAGTTTGAAACCACAAATTCCTCATTGTCTGTCTTTAATAATGTTCAAAATTCTTTAACTTGAATATTTTCCCCACCTACTCCATCTTGGGAACAAGGACATTGTAGTTCAGTTCAGAGACATTTACTGAAGTAAGTGTGACTGTCCTTTTAGAACTGTGGACCCTGAAGCAGGGAGTCAGGAGTTCTAGGCCAGCCTGGTTACATAGCCAGGTCCTAGGGACAGGAGGCAGGTAGGAAGGAAGAGATAGACAGACAGACAGACACACACACACAAACTCAGACATTTATTGAGCAGTCACTTAATGGTAGATCTGTGGGCAGCTGGAAGCTGGAGCAGGGAGCTTTGAGTTCAGCTAGAGACCAGCCGTGGCAGTGTGCGGACATGCCTGGTTGTGGCAGTGCGCGCAGAGACCTGTGTTGCTGGTGTTCCCTTCCTTGTTTGGTTTGTAGCACAGCGTGGCTGGTCAGTCTGGGAAAGTAACTTTGCTGTGGTTCAGAGATTTCTCCCTTCACAGCAGAGACTTAAGGTGACGGGGGGGAAGAAGTGAGAGTAAAATGTCACTAGGTCGGAGGGTCACAAACTTCTGCTGCACTAAGCCAAGCAGACTTCCACTGCGCTAAACCAGTGAGACAGAGTCAAACTCCCCTGCTTTTGTTTCTTTGTTTTTGTTCTTTTTGTTTTTTTTTTTTAAAAAAACAAGTTGGCCTCAAGCTCAAAAGTTTGCGGACCTGAGTTTTGTTCCCAGAGCCCAGGTAAAATCAGATGTGATATTGTGTCCGTAAGACTAGTACTTCATCAGGAAGATGGAGGTGGACACAGGCGCATCCCTGGAGGCTCCCAGGCCAGCCAGCCTGCCTTGCTCAGTGGCAAACAAGATGAAGGATGAGGACTAACACTTAGGGTGGTCCTGTGACCTCAACATAGGCAACATGACATACATGGCCCACCACACACAAACACTCACAGACACAAACACACTCATAGACATACATACACACCCTGCCAAGTGTGGTCGGTCAGCATGGCTGTGGTTAGCTCCACAAGCCTTTGTACTAATATAATTTGGGAACAGTATTGTGATCAGAGCTAAAGGCTGAAGCCCAGACTAATTTATTACTTTATTTTAAAATATATATGTAGGCCTTTCTCATCCGCCATGACACAGTAACACAGGGTCATTTCAGATCATTCTTTAAAGTACTTGAAAGTGTGAAAAACAAAACTCTTGTCTCTTGCCAACTACAAGTAACTACTCCTGGTTTAAATTTTCACTTTCCTGACAGGACTAGACCTAGGGTTTCGTGAGTGCATGATCTATACCATTGAGCTACAGGGCCAGCCTTCAGGTTAGGTTTTAATAATTTTTTTCTCAGAATTATATTTATGCATATATTCTTGTTTTCATCTAACATTATTCATGAATACTTTAATTCTTTCATTTTATTTATTTATTCTGTGGTGTATTTTTCTGTGTGTCACTGTGTTTGTGTCTGTGTGTGTCGTGTGTGTGTGTGTGCGCCTGTGTGTGAGTGCTGTGTGTAAGTCAGAGGGCAGTGTGCAGTGTGCTGTAGTTCTCTTCGTCCAGCATGGAGGTCTCAGGGTTGTCAGGCTCAGCAAGTGTCCTTACTTTCCGAGTCACCACTTAAGCCTGGGTTTTTTTAATTCTCCCTTACTTCCTGGCTTGCTTTCTCTCCTTCTCTTTCCTTTTCTTTTTAATGGTCTTGCAATGTTGCCAAGGTTTGCCTTGAACTCTCAGCTCAAGCTATCTAGTTCATGAGTACCTTTCTCTAACAATACCCTCCTAAAAATACAGTGGTTGACAGTTGTGTTATAATAAATGACCTGAATGGGCCAGGGTTTAATTTAGATATCTTTTAGGCAGATGTTCTCTAATTAGGCTAATGCTTGTTTCTTTCTGATTACAGAAAGAATGCTGCTATTCACTCCCTTGGTGAACCTTTGATTCCTTCCTTAGAATTGGCTCCTAGGGGAGAAATGATTAGGTTAGAGCACATAGGTGCTTCTAAGACTCTTCATTTTTACAGGGAGGTTTTCCTTAAAAAAATGTAAATTTTGACAACAACAAATGAGACTGCCAGTGTCTCCCAGATAAAAACTTCCATGACTTCTAACTAAACCCAGGCATTTATCTCCCTCTGTGTGTGCCTTTGCTCCACAGTGAACCAGGGAACATGCAATGTGTGACTCAGTGAGAGCCATTTATGGGAGCAGCTACCGTCTGGTAGTGTCACCGTGAAGTAGAAAGAACAGCACTTCTTAATTATTTTTAGAGGTAGGATGTTGTCTTCTAATCAGCAAGCTCAGACAGGTTTGTAGCATCAGACTTCTAAAGAGGAGAGTGGAAGGCCGAGGTCATGCTGCTCCGTCTGGAGTTTGCCTGTAGGACATTAGGAATCCAGGTTTGAGTGAGGGTGTGGCAGAGGACTCCATCATGGATCTTTGTTGGCATATGCTCTGGCAGGTGGAATTACCCAGAATCCTGAGGCAAAACTGTGTCTTCTCTTAACATACTCTTTTCCAGAAAAAGGGTGGGTCTGGGCTTTAGGGTGTATTTCTAACTGTTGAAACTTGCAAAACTCCCTGTCAATCCCTTTCCATGCTGCTGGCTTGGACCTTATGTTTAAGGCTAGCAATCACTTGGCCCCTCAAAATTCATTCAAATGATGAGCAACCTAGAGCCCACGTTTCTCCCAGCCCAACCAGCTCCAGGATAAAGCCTATAATCTGATTTTAGAAAACCTATAATCTGTCCGGAGACAGAGTATTCAGTCTCAGATCCTGCTCTGACAGCCCATCTTCTTCCAGCCTATTATAGAAAAGAAAGGAAAATTGCACATAGTCAGCCTTCATATCCATGTGTTCAGTTTCTCTTAATTCAACTAACCATAGATTGAAGATATTTTTTAAAAAAATTTGTGTACTAAATGTGTGTACAAACCTTTTCTTTCTTACAATTATTCTGAAAGCAATAAAATAGAAAAGCTATTTATATAGCACTTACAGTAGATACTATAAGCCATCTAGAGATGAGCTAAAGTTTCTGGGAAGCTATGCGTAGGTTTTATAAGGGATTTTCTCTCGTGCAGATTTTAGTATCTGCCAGTGGATCCTGAGACTAGTCCCTCATAGACCCTGAGTAACAGTTGTAATTGGATTTGTCTAACAGGTGTGATGAGTTCCAGTTGGGTTAGCCTGGTAATTAAGATGTGGGAATGACTATTAAATAGCTACATACTATCTTATAGAATGATGTCACAATTCACACCATCTATTCAACTAAAATTGTGACCTTCTTTCAAAGTGAAAGTTATTTTATCTTTTGCTTTGATTGCAAAGCATAAAGATGTCTTGTTTTAAGAAATACGAAGCTGATTGTGTTAGAACACACCTCTAATTCCAGCACTGAGGAGACAGAGGCAGGCAGACGTCTGAATTGGAGGCCAGCCTGGTCAACATGAGTTCCAGGACAGCCAGAGCTGTATAGACCCTGTCTAAAACAAGAACAAACAAACTGAGAACTGGGTTGGGGGGGGAGGAATGAATAAGAAATATGAAATATGCATCCAGAGGCTAGAGAGATGGCTTTGTAGTTAAGAGCACTGGCTTTTCCATAGGACCTGGGTTCTATTCCTAGCACCCTGCTAGCAGTTAATAACTCTGCAACTCCAGTTCCAGTTGACCCAACACACTCTTGTGTGACCCCTGTGGGCACTGCATGCACACAGACATATGTGAAGTCAAACCACTCATACACAGTAAATAAAAATAAATAAAATCTAAAAAAAAAATTAAGAAATAAAAGACAGGCATAGTGACACAGCTTTGGTGCCAGCACTTGGGAAGCAGAGGCTGGCCGGTCTCAGGGAGACTGAGGCCAGCCTGGGCTACAGGGCAAGTTTCAGGCCAGATAGAGCTATATGGGGAGACACCCATCTCAAAAAAAAAGACAGACACACACACACACACACACACAGAGTGGCCTAATGATATAGCCAAGAGGAAGAGTGTTTGCTTAGCTTGTGGGAGGTCCTGGGTTTTATTTCCAGTACAAAAACATACAAAAAACCAAATAGCAACTCCAGCACTAATATATTTTGGCCTTAAGTGACCTGTATTGACTATACAAAAGATGGTAAAGTAAATCACCTTTAGAGGTTTGTTCCTGGGCTGGAGAGATGACTCAGTGGTTAAGAGCACTGGCTGCATGCTCTTTGGTCCAGAGTTCAATTCCCAGCAACCACATGGTGGCTCACAACCTCTGTAATGGGATCCGATGCCCCCTTCTGGTGTGTGTGAAGACAGCTACAGTGTACTCATATAAATGAAACAAATAAAAAACAAAAACAAAAACCAAAAAAGCTTGTTCCTGATGAAAGGACTCAGTGCTTGATTCAAGGTCTCCATGTAGATGAGTAGGTAGGAGTCTTACATGTTAGATGCATGACAGCCACATACATGCTGTGATGTGCGCATGTGTGCACACACATATACATTTAAGTGTAAATAATGTTAAGGAGTTGGTTGTTGTCTCTGCAGTGTTGTGTTTGTTAAACCCAAGGCCTCATGGGTTCTAAGCAAGTCTTCTGTTTTGCTGTATATGAACACACACACACACACACACACACACACCATCATGGTAGTCTAATCAGGTAGCTTGTCCAGTTAGCTTTAACACCTTTTTATACTTTTTTTTTTAATAAAAGCACACTTTTGCTATTATAGCCTAGACTATTGTTAAGTTCACAGTCTTCCTGTCTTGGCCTCCTGCATGGTGGTGGACTTGTGGATATTACAATTACACTTGACATTGGATTTTGGTTTTGATAAACCCACTTAGTCTAGTCTATTACTGGTTTGTTTGAGCATATTTTGTAACACATTTATGCCTTTTTTGTGAAAGGACGATGGTATATAGTTTCAGATTTTTTCGGAAGCGAGTATGGATTCTTTATATCCTTGTTTTGGGTTTGTTTTAGGGCAATTCAGTCTTCAAAAATGATTTAGGAATTGTCCTCTGCTCTATTTTTAAAAAAAAGATTTTGTATAGAGTTCATTGTTTATTTCTAAATACTTCATAGTATTTACTTGTGAAGACATTTGGTAGTTCTCAGTATATGAGAGATTTTTGTTGATGATTATTTTGTTTTTTTGTCGAGACAGACTATCAGTATGAAGTACAGACTGGTCTAAAATTCACTATGTACCCCATGGCGGCAACCCTTCTGCCTCAGTCTCTAAAGTTCTGGGGTCACAGGCCCCCATGACCAGCTGAAGATTCTAACATTTCTTTTGTAGATATAGGACAACTCAGATTTTCTTTTCTTTTTAAGTCAATTTTATTGGTCAATGTCTTTAAAGCAGTTTATCTATTACCTAAGTCATTGAATTGATCGTAAAATGCTGTAGTATTTTCTCATCATTTGGTGTTTATAGGCTTAGTCATGTTCCCTTGCTTCATTTTCCGTGTTGGTAATTTGAACATTCTCTTTCTTTCCTTCAACATGTGCAGTCTAGCTAGAGGCTTATTAATCAAGTGCAGCTTCCTTCTCAGACAGCCAGATTCTCAGTCTAATTCATTTCTCCAATTGGTTTTTGGCTTTGTGATTTGCTGTTTTCTGTCTTCTATATCTATTTCATCCTATTTTAATGATTTATTATTGGAAAACAAATTACCTGGAAACATGGTCAATTAGAGTGTCAAACATTATATCCCAGTTTCTGTAGAGTAGGAGCCCCTGCAGGGCTTAGCTGAGTGCCTCCCCTAAGACTGTGGTCCAGGAAGCCGATCCGTAGAGTCATCTGAAGAATAAGCCGAACGCAGAACAACTTTCAGTTTGCCTCACCTTGTTACTGGGAGTTTTCAGGCTGCTGAACACTCCTCAGCTTTGTTTTAGCATCCTGTCTTTGTTATAGTTAGTGTGTGTGGTCTGTTGTGTGTTTGTGTTGGTTGTCTGTATGATATTGGGTATATATTTGTGGCATTAGTGTGCATGTGTTCACATGAGCATGTTCATGCAGGTACAGCCAGACATGTATGTGGAGACTAGACACACATTAGTGTTGAGTGATTTCCTCCCTCATTCTACACCTTTATTTTTATTTTATTTTTTTGAAACAGTGTCTTATGTAGCTCAGGCTCCCACTGAACTTAGTATATAGCTGAGACTGTAGTCATTATTTTTTTAAAAATATGTATTTTTATTGAATGTGTGTGTGTGTGTGTATAGATCAGAAGGCATCAGATCCACTGGAGTTACAAGCAGTAGTGAGAGTAACCAGTATGTGTACCTGTAACTGAACTCAGGTCCTCTGAAAGAGCAGTGTGTCCTCTGAAAGAGCAGTGTGTGCTCTTAATTAGTGAGTCATTCTTCAGCCCCGGTTTTTATTATTCTTAATTTCCACCCTAGGCTTACTATGGCAAATAATGTTGAATACATTGGGGCTACAAAGCTAGATAGAGATGGGGTACCATACTAAGAAGAACTTGAAAGTTGGGCAGGATAATTTGGACTTGATGTGGTGGGCATGTGGGAAACTATGATATAAGAGACCTAGGTGTGAATGAAGATGGATGAGAGGATGAAGGATGGCTGAAAGGAGGAGAGCTCGGAGTCAGAGAGGCTGGGAGGCTGTTAGCTCAGGATTTGACTAGGGGTATGTGTTGAAAAATAATTTTAAAAATAACTATCATAGCAGTTCAGAGGAAGAGCTGAGAGACTGGCATTTTTGGTTTACTATCTAGTGGATGTAGAATTACCATTCATCTAACAACTGTTGTTCTCAAAGGATATTGAAAGACTCCAGTGAGCCTGGCATCGTGGTGCATACCTCTAATCCCAGCACCCAGGTGGCAGAGACAGGCAGATCTCTTTGAGTTCCAGGACAGCCAAGGCTGTTACATAGAGAAACTGTCTCAAAAAAACAAAAAAAGAAAAAAGTCTCTAGTGAAATGGTATATATGAAACTATCTACAATACATGAATGTCACTACAGAGATGCATGTATCCCTATATTAACTCTGAGAATGGGAAGTTCAGATACCCAAGTAGAGAGGTCAGAGCATCTACTTGGCAGCCATTGGGCACATGAGTAAGAATTTGATGTATGTGGGACTTAATGTTGGGCAGCCTTTATTGGGGGATGCATTGTGACATGTGCTGGGATGCCTTGGGTTTCTTTCTTGGCTCTTAACATGAAGTGGTGTAGATAAGTTGCATAATCTCTCTGGTCCGTTCTGTAAATTAGGGATAATTGCAGCTGCTACCTGAGTGGGCAGTTATAGAATTAAACCAGATTATACATGTAAAGTGTTCAGAACCAGCCTCTCTTTCCTGGTCAGGGTAGATAACTGTGGTTTGTCGTCTTGCTTTTGTGAGGGAGCCTCACGTTTCCTCATGGTCCCAGTAAGCAGCCCTTTGTCACAGAAGTGTGCGATCGTCATGGAAGTGTGCGATCGTCATGTCCCCTGCTAGGCTAGGCATTTCCAGTGTGCGTCTTCATATAACTTCTGGGTTTGATTGTTACAGTCCTGAAGTTAGCATTTTTGGAGGAAAGGTAAGAGGTTCTAAGAATGAGTGGCTTTCTCAGAGCCACACTGGACCAGAGACTCAGATTAGAAAGATGTTGCCCTGCCGGGCAGTGGTGGTGCACACCTTTAATCCCAGCACTTGGGAGGCAGAGGCAGGCGGATTTCTGAGTTCGAGGCCAGCCTGGTCTACAAAGTGAGTTCCAGGACAGCCAGGGCTATACAGAAAAACCCTGTCTCAAAAAATCAAAAAAAAAAAAGAAAGAAAGAAAGATGTTGCCCTTGACCCAAACTGACCTAAATCAGCATCTTTGGTTGGTTTTCTTTGGTTTTGGGAACAGGATCTCACTGTGTAGCTCTGGCTGTCCTGGAACTCAATATGTGAAATAGGCTGGCCTCGAACTAACAGAGGTCCACCTGCCTCTGCCTCCCAAAGGCAAAGTCACTAAGTCTGAATTTTTTCTTTTTGTTTTAATAAGAGAATTTATTATTGGTAAGAACACAATAAAACCAAATTATGTTGAGACGATGGGCTGAAGAAATGGTTTAGCAATTAAGAAAAGTTGGGTTCCTAGCACCAATATGATGGTCACAGACACCTGTGGTCTAGTTCCAGAGGATCTGACTTCCTCTTCTGTGGTGAACATATAGTACACTCAGGCACACATATAAATTAAATTTGCTTCTTTTTTGAGACAGGGTTTCTCTGTGTAGCCCTGGATGTCCTGGAACTCACTCTGTAGACCAGGCTGGCCTCGAACTCAGAAATCCTCCTGCCTCTGCCTCCCAAGTGCTGGGATTAAAGGCGAGCGCCACCACCGCCCGGCTGTTCTGTTGTTTTTATTTTTGGTGTTCTCATACATTTTTCCCCTAGCTCACTCCCTTATTCCAATTTAGACTCTGCTTCCTTATATGTGTGAGAGAATGTGGAACACTGAGGCACCCAATTCACTCTTCTCTTTGCAAATTTTGAAGTAAGCTTTTGCATTTATTTTGACTTTTCAAATTGCAAAAGTCTAAACCAAAGATCTGATTAAAAGACCTTATTCCTCTAGGAAGAAAACACTATTTAATTTTTATTTTATAGAACTTGATATAGTAAGAATTGATTTCTCAGCACTTGAAAGATGCTGCTAATTTTTTTGTTTTTATTTTTATTTTTTTATTTTATTTTTTTTTTGTGAATGAGTGCTTTGCTTCATGTGTCTCTGTGCACAGGTGCTTGCCTAGTGCCTTTAGAGGCCAAAAGAAGACATCAGATCCCTGGAACTGTAGTTCTGACAATTGGAAGCCACAGTGTGAGTGCTGAGAATAGAACTGGCTCCTCTGGAAGAGCAGCCAGTGCTCTTAACTGCTGATCCGTCTTTCCGGGCCCCCTGTTAATAATTTAAACGTACGATCATAGAGTTAGACTACAGATTTCCTAATTTGTACTTGTCAATATGATAAACCTGAAGGCTGGGGTTCAGCTGTGATATGCTTCCACAACATATGAGGATCTGAGTTTGGATCCCCAGTAGTTGTGTAAAAGTCATGTAAGGCACATACCTGTAAGCCCAGCACTGGAGGGCTGTGTGCAGGACAGGAGCTTGCTAGTCAAAATGGTGAACTCCTGGTCCACCAGGAGACACTAGCTCAAAACTTAGGTGGAGAGCAATAGAAGGAGACATTTAACATCCACCTCTGGCTCCACAAATGCATACTCAGGTGAGTGCACTTGTACATGCACACTCAGGTGAGTACACTTGCACATGCTCTCTCAAGTGAGTACACTCACACATGCACTCTCAAGTGAGTACACTCGCACATGTGCACATGCACACTCAGGTGAGTGCACATGTACACACATACTCAGGTGAGTGCACCTGCACATGAACACGTGCACACTCGGGTGAGTGCACATGCACACACACTCAGGTGAGTGCACCTCCACATGAACACATGCATACTCAGGTGAGTGTACCTGCACATGCACACACACAACACAGACACACTATTAAGAAGCTCATTAACCCCTGGCATGCTTGAACAGGTTTGAACATTTATATAACAAATTAAAGTCATTAAATCATCTGAATAGTTTTAATACTTTCATCACCAAATGCAAGAAAAAAATCACCATTTAAGTCTAGGTTTTTGTATCCTCTTTCATCTTTTAAAATAACTTAAAACTTGGGTTTTTCCTTTTTGTGATCATGATTCTGGATTTTGAATTCTACCCTTGAAGTAAGTTTCTGGAGTCTGTTTCTGCCTGGGGTACCCTTTTCAGGAGAACAGATCTGTTTGTCTTGTTGGTGCAGTTTCTTTCTGCACACGGTGCCTTTGTGCAGATGAAGCCCATCTGGGGCAGGGGTCAGTGAGCAGTTGAAGGCAAATGTCTAACTTAGTTAATACATAACTACACATTCTGGGCCCCTCCTGTTGAAACCTTCATGACTGTAGCATACTGGGTTGCCAGGAACTCGCTGATATAAAGAATTTCCTGTACATTGTTTGGCTCTTTCAAGAAGATACTTATCTCTGCTCCTTATTTGAACATCCTTGCTCTCTGAAGAGATGGAAAAAACCATGGCTTTGCCAGCTGATGTTTGAGTTAGGACCTCGGTCCCTCGCTCAGCATGTCTGGTCCTCTTCTTTCTTCTCTCTCCCATTTAAAACCTTTCTGTACAAATCCTTATGTAGATTTTACCATCAGGAGAAAGTAATCAGTTTTCAAAGATGTTCCACCTTCAAATCTTTCTCATTCTTCCACAGCTTATATATAAAGCGAAAGTGGGAGGTATATTAAGATTCCCTGGGGCTGAGGGATGTAGCTCAGCTGGTATACATGATGCCCTGGGTTCCATCCCCAGCAGTATATAAATGTGAAACCGGCACTCTGGAGGTAGAAGCAGAAGCATCAGAAGTTCAAGGCCAGCCTGAGGTATCTAGAGATTTTCGAGACCTTGTTTCAAGAAACAAACAAAGACATTTAGGGCATTTATTATTGTGTAGATGACAGTTTCCTATTGTGTTATTGTAGGATTATTTTGCATTTTTAATTAGTGGGCTGTCTAATCCATAGGAATGGGTTTCGAATGATTAACTAGACTCTGAAGCAGTATAGTTAGTTAGTAATGAACTATTTGCCAGGGCATTGCCTTAAACACTCAGCTACCTCAGGGTTAGAAATGTTTAGAAGGGGGCTAGAGAGATGGTTTAGCAATTAAAAGTGTGTAACACCTTCCAAACTCCAGAGACCCTCAGTTCCCAGGGTCCATTTTGGGTAGCTCACAGCCACCTGTAACTCTGTTCCCAGGGACTCTATCTGACTCCCTAGGCAACTGCATACATATGCACAGACATGCACATATATACATTATTAAAAAAATTTTAAAGAGGTATTTGGAAGTAAGATGTTTTTGTAGCATCTTTGAGACATTCTTGATAGATTACTGGTACCAACAACATGTCTGGGCTGCATTTCTCCTGCCCATTTTAACTTCTGTGTGTTTAATACTTTGTCAAATGGGGATCTTGCCATGGTCTCACTGAAGCCTGTTAAAGTATGCATTCAATCTGCTTCTGAGTCATTCCTTGTTACATCGTCAATGTGATACAGCAATAAGACGTCCTGAAACAAAATCAGGAAGGACCCTGGAAATCATAGCTAGCTTACCAGGGTTCAGGGTCATCTCTTGGTTACATTACCTTACGCAAGAGGGTAACAAGGTGAATCAAAAAGTGGCCGTCATCAGCCATCGGGAGAAGAGTGGGGCCTGACATGTAGACACCAGTGGGGGGAGTCCATCCAGGGACCATGCAGCATCCGTGCCCAGTGACTACTGTGACTTGCCTGCCTGACAAGCCCCATCAGGACAGAGGATGGCTGTAGCCTTTGCACTCTCACAGGCCATTTACCAGCCCTCTCCTCTGGTTAGGAAATCACAAATGCTCAGTTGTAAAACTAAGAAAGAAGTGGAGACTCTTGTTTTCTACAGCCTAGAATGAGTAGGATCCCAGTCCTTTGCCCAGGCTGTTGAGTGGAAATTCATGTCTGTCCATGAACTAAAGGTCCTCACTCCCATTGTGCCCTGTGTTTATTACTGTTTTCAAGGATTAAGCACTGCCTCTCTCCTGCCCATGCCTTATAAAGTTAAACAAAGAAATATGAAGATTATAAGGACCTTGAAATGTCAGAGGTGTGGAGCAGTCAGTTGGCCACGTTCATGCCCCTTTGTTTTAGACCGGAAGTTCCTGCTGTTCTTAATGGGGAGCCAAGTAAATGTCCCTATGTCAGAAAGAAAGAGACCTCTGCCTGGGAACTGGAGTCGGCTTTTGAAAGTAGCTTGGTGGCCTGGAAACAACCTCTTTAATAGTTTACTTTTGTGATTTGTGACGCAAGGCTAGAGCTTTTTTTTTTTTTTTTTTAACCTACCTCAAAATCTTGGTTGCTTAAAGAAGGGTAAAGAGCACCCTGGCCTTTTGCAGCTAACGCGGCTTTGGTGCACACAGCACGGGTTCCCTGCTGCCTACTCTGTGTTCTACACCAAGCTCTTCTTTATCAGCAGCTCTGTGGAATGGGAAGGAGAATGAAATTGGAAAAGAAGTGGTTTCCCCCCAGCTGCAGGAACATTCAAGGCCAAAAAGTAATTGTTAATAGATCAAAATTTACCCATGATTTTTTCTAAAAGATGAATTCCGTCAAAAGTTAATTACATTTAAATTGTTTAATTTTCTAAATGGCTTCTAAAGAGGAAATCCTGCCTGTTAGATATGCCATGTTGGGCTGATTTTCTCGTGACCTTGACAGAATTGCAGTGTTGACTCTGGGACACATGGCAACAAGGCAGTTTATCATAGCAAGGACAGAGCAGCAGGTGACAGATCAGATCTTATCATGTCTCCTGTTTGCCCCTTGGGATCAGCAGGAGTCGTCTGCAGTGTCACGTGGCCCTACAGCACTGTGCCTGGCCTAAAGGAATGGGAATCCAGCCTGTGGAAAAGTACTTGTTCCTTTTTGCAGTTACTGACTTAGTCGTGTGAAACACTGTGGTTCTGACTATTTGTCGGGCGAGTCCAAGACAGGGTTAACTCTTCTTTGCTTTCTTTGTACTGTGGGCTTAATTTTTCACCTACTAAAGTACTTTCTTTTTATGAAGTTTTTATGAAGTTGTTCAAACAAATTTAAATTCTTCCATAATTTCCTTGAACATAAAACTTAGTAAGGTGGTTGC
This sequence comes from Tokudaia tokunoshimensis, assembly GCA_036184795.1. Taxonomy (NCBI): domain Eukaryota; kingdom Metazoa; phylum Chordata; class Mammalia; order Rodentia; family Muridae; genus Tokudaia; species Tokudaia tokunoshimensis. The sequence goes on from BTHU01000020.1 coordinate 33,820,668, forward strand.
TGAATTCAGGAGAGAAAGAGAGTTGCAGATAGCCAGGTGATACTGCCATTTCATGAAGTAAAAGCCCTTAGGTGTAGGCTGAAGCAGACAGGCTGACTGGGCCCTACCCAGGCTTCACTGTGTTCACTTGTCTGAGCTGTTGGAAAACGTTCAATGAAGTAGGGCCTCAGTTTCCAGGTATGTCCTAGGCTGTGACTGATCATCTGCAGGGAGAATTTCCTGAAAGTAGGAGTGAGAAATTTGAAAGTTGTCATTCATGAAACCCATAAGACATGCATATTGTTAAGGAGACAAGAATAAAACAGTGAAATGTTTACCCGTGGGGGGTGCGTTTGTGCTCCCTTGTCCAAACAAAAGGTCTGGGAAGGTTTTAGAGGCTGATGACTCCAGGAAGATTCAACGGAGCCTTGGGAGCATGGCATGTAGGTGAAGGAAACAAGGAAATGAAAGCCCCTTTCTGGGTAAGATAAGTGTGCTTTGGTGCTTAAGCAGATGACAAGGAATGATAGTGGGCATCTTAGGGCCTCAGATTTTAATTTACAATTAAATGAGTTGGCCCATAGGTGCAAAATACTGAGTATATAACCTATCCTCCCAAGCTTCTAATGGAAATAGTGGTTTTATTGTTGGTTTTTAAGTAGGTTAACAGGTGTCTAAATATGATTTAGCTTTTTTTGCAAGTCCGTGTGTGTGTGTGTGTGTGTGTGTGTGTGTGTGTGTGTGTGTGTGTGTGTGTACAAGAATGTGTAAATGTAGCCGGGCGGTGGTGGCGCACGCCTTTAATCCCAGCACTTGGGAGGCAGAAGCAGGCGGATTTCTGAGTTTGAGGCCAGCCTGGTCTACAGAGTGAGTTCCAGGTCAGCCAGAGCTATACAGAGAAACCCTGTCTCGAAAAACCAAAAAAAAAAAAGAATGTGTAAATGTGAGGGCTGGAGAGAGAGTTCTGAGGTTAAGAGCACTGGCTGCTCTTCCAAAGGACAAGGACAATTCTCAGCACCCACATAGCAGCTCACAAGCATCTGTAACACCTAGATCTGACACCATCGCACAGGTAGACATGCAGGCAAAACACCAGCACACATAAAAGAATGAGTAAATTATTTTAAAAGATAATGTACAAATGTAAGAGTCATGTTGGATACTAAGATATTGACCCAGTTAAATTTTTCTTCAAAAAAGGAAATTTACTGAGCTTATTTTTTTTAAAGCAAATGTTAGTTATAAAGGTAACTTGGAGCTGGGCAGTGGACCACACACCTCTAATTCAGTACTCAGGAGACAGAGGCAGGTAGACCTCTGAGTTTGAGGCCAGCCTGGCCTACAGAGTGAGTTCCAGGACAGCCAGGGCTACATAGGGAGACCCCTATCTCAAAACAAAACAAAGAAAACCAATAAATAAATAAATAAATAAATAAGTTGATTTTGAAGCTGCTTTACCAATATGTGCCCTAAGTCAAGATAAAAAACATTTTAAGAGGCTGGAGAGGTGACTGGGTGGTTAAGAGTGTCTGCCGCTGCCGGGCGGTGGTGGCGCACGCCTTTAATCCCAGCACTTGGGAGGCAGAGGCAGGAGGATTTCTGAGTTCGAGGCCAGCCTGGTCTACAAAGTGAGTTCCAGGACAGCCAGGGCTACACAGAGAAACCCTGTCTCTAAAAAACAAACAAACAAAAAAAAAAAGAGTGTCTGCCGCTCTTGCAGAGGACACAAATTTAGTTCCTGGCACCCACATGGTGGCTCACAACCACCTCAAATGTATACCAACTCAGCTCCAAAGGACCCAGCACCCTCTTCTGTACTCCACGGTGCATATATGCACACATGGACATATATATATGAGTGTATACATATAATTTTAAAATAGTAAAAAGAAATCTTTAAAAAATAATATGCAAATATTAAGTTCCTATATTTTGGCACGTTTAACTATTTTGGATTTTGTACTGTTAGATGCAAAACTTGCGCAGAAGTACGCTACAGTTTAAAGAGCAGAAAGTTTCAACAATCCCTCTTCTCCTCTTCCTCCCTCCTCCCCCTCTTCCTCCTTTTCTTCTTCTTATTGTATTTTTAAGATTTTAATTTTATTTTTAATTATGCTGGTATATATACATTAGTGCAGGTATCCACAGAGGCCAGAAAAGGTGTTAGAGGCCCCGGAAGTGGAGGTACCCGCAGCTGTGAGCCACCTGAGGTGGGTGCTGGGGTCTGAACACAGGTCCTTTCCAAGAGCAGTGCACACCTCTAACTACTGGGCCACCTCTCCAGCACTGTGTGTGCTGTACTTAAGAACATTAGGGTTGGCAGTGTGGCTCAGTGGAGAGTGTTTGTCTGGCATGGGTGAGGCCTTAGTGCAGTTATCAGCCCTGCCAGTGGCACCCACGCCTCCCCCCAAAAGAGAGTTGCTGATTGAGCAACTCCTTAGTATTCGTCCTTTGGTTTTTCTCTTCTCATAAATCTTGTTCCTTCTTTTATTGGATAATGAGAGCTATGTTTCCCTTTCTGACTTAGCTACCAAGAATTACTAAACTAAATTTTGAATTCATTTGCAATAACTATACTTAGCTTGGGATGTCTGCAGTCCTCACTCACTGTAGAGTTGTAAAATATTTATTTTAGGGCTGCAAGTGTTGCTCAGTTGGTATGCTGGGCACTCACAAAGCCCTGGGCTTGATCTGCAGCACCACATAAGCTGGGCACTATAGGGAGCACGTTTCTGTGATTCTAGCATTTGGAAGGAAGAGGCAGGAGGATCAGAAATCCTCAACCATTTAGGGAGTTTGAGGACAGCCTGGGGTGTATGAAAGCCTTTCTCAAAAATGTATTTTAATAATGACTGATTTCAATGTTAGCTACTGTCAGTTGTCTCAAATCCTTAGTATGAAATGAGCAATGAACAACAGCGAGTGAGCTGAGTCCTGAGTGGCAGTGAAGGGTCATTCCAGGGTCACCGTAGTCAGGTTGGGTGAAATAGCTCTGGCTGTGGGCTGGAGAAGTGGCCCAGTGGTTAAGAGCACTGCTGCTCTTCTAGAGGACCTGAGTTCAATTTCCAGCACCCACACAGCGGCTCACAGCTATCTATAACCCCAGTTCCAGGAGATCTAACACCCTCTTCTGGCTTCTGAGAGCCCTGCATACATGTGGTGCACAGATATCCATGCAGGCAAAATGCCCTTCCCATAAAATAAAAAAGCAGTGCTTATACTCATGAAGATGATAATGTCTCTGTTCTTAGTAGAAAAGAAACCAAATTACTCGTCAGAACTGGGCAGTCAGTGGTGGGGCATGCCTGTAATTCCAACTCTCAGGAGGCAGAAGCAGGTAGATCTCTGAGTTTGAGCTCAGCCTGTTCTACACAGTAAGTTCCAGAACAGTCAGGGTTACATGGAGAAACTCTGCTTCAATCAATCAATCAGTCAAACAATCAATCAATCAATCACTGATCAGAGCATCTCTAAATAAATAAATAAATAGATAGATAGATAAATACAAAAGTAGCTGATCAGAGCATCTTTGTGATACTACATGGTCAGTTTTCCTTCAGTTTTATTTTCATTTAGGCATTGAACTTGCTATATAATTGAGGATCACCTTGAATCTTTGATCTTCCTGCCTCTTCTGAGTCCTGGGATTACAGGCCTCGACCACACTGAGTTTCAGTCATTGGTAGGGAGCCAACCCAGAGCTATGTATATGCCAGGCAAGTACTTTCCCATCTGAGCTCTGTCCCCAGCCCTGAATATGTTCTCTTTTCTATGCTGAAAACAGACTGGCAGTGTCCACACTGAGTCCACATTGATGTAAACAGGCAGAGTGAGACACAGACCGGCGTGGAGAGGGTTAGGACCACAGTTGTCAGCTCTTGTCTGTCTACACCCACCATCTAAACTTTAGGTCTCTTAATGGTAAAAAGATGCTTTATTAATTTTTATATCTAAATATTAATGTATCTAACAGACGTTTGGGCATATAGCTCAGAGTGCCTTGAAGCCAACTGTGGAATTCAAGCTGACTTTGAACACAGGAACTTTCTCCATCCTCCCAAGTGCTATATCACAGGCATGAACCATCATGCCGAGCTCTGAGCACGGCTTTTAGTGGTTGCGTATGCCCATTGTAAAGTGTAAGGCATCATGCAGTATGCCACGGCAATGTCTCTGTTCTGCCACAGCAGAGGTGAAATGTTAACAGATTTCAATATTTTTTTTTCCTACAGGGGACATGGTCTCAAAATACCGGGAACCTTTGATCCACACCTTCCTGCGGGGAGTGAGAGATGCTGATGCTACACACAGGGCCAGCAGCTTAGCCAACCTGGGAGAGTTGTGCCAGTGCCTGCACTTCCTGCTGGGCCCCGTGGTTCATGAGGTACTGGATGCTGACTCTGTCTCCCAGAGGCTGTTTTCCGGGAGACTGTGATAATGAATGTGTGGGATCTTGGTCAGGAGATCTGTGGTCTTTCCCGTCTGCTGCTGCCTTCCTCTGACTGGACAAATCAGTCATTTGACCTCTCTGGGCTGTCCGTTTAGACTCCTCTTCCTCAACTTAGTTCATTTTTAAGTTTTATTTATTTCTAAATATTATACAAAGCTTTCCATTAGGAGGTTTTCATGCAGAGGTGTTGCAGTTCCCAGAAGAGGGAATCCCCATCTGAGCTGAGGAGCTCAGGAGCCCCAGCCTGCTTCTTTCCTTCATTGCTTCCTGGCTTCTGAGAAGAGAATTCTACCAGACACTAAATCTCATAAGATTTATTGGAGGGGCCAGAGTGTGGAAGGAAACACCCAGGGATGGCTGCCTCTGCTTCTGGGAAGGAGCAGACAGACAGTCTTTATATAGGCTTTCTTAGGGGGTGGAGCTTTCTAGGGCGGAGGATTGGTGGGATTTCAAGGGAGCTCAGGGATTGGTGGGTTTTCATGCTCAAAAGTGGGTTTCTGTGGGAAGTTCAGAGATTGGTGGCTTTTGTTCAGACTTTTCACCTTAAACTAACATAATCTGGGGATGGTCCTGTTAAGGGGCTGGAGATGACGTTGTGACAGTGGCTTAGGCTAGACACACCTTTATGACAGTTGGGAGGTCTGGGGGGCCTGGCTGCTGGAGCGCCTTAGGCTTGGGCTGCTTTCCTGCCTTGAGGGGTTTACAACGTTTTCAGGAGTCCACAGCAGGGAAGGCACTTGAGTGGCATGAGCAGCCAACACTACCCCCAAGGCCTTCTTTTCTACCTTTGTTTGTTTGTTTAGAAAAGAGGTACTCAGCCTGTACAGAGTCTCAAGTTCCATTTTCCTCACCCTTGCATAAAAACAACCAGTGAATTGTTAGAAAGATTCTGGTGCAGCTGATGAGTTTGAAGAAGCTTTGAGGATGAGCTAGACCAACCTTTTCTTCATTGCCTGGATCATCTGGGAGTCATTTCTATTTACCAAAAAGTCTTAGAAAAAATACTCTTGTAGCCCTCCTTGGTCACACAGGCACCAAGTGGCCAGCTTAGAGAACCATACTTGTAAAATTATGAGACCAAACAGTCCTTGGACATTGTGATTCCTTAACCTAAACTTGAAGAGCAGCTTGCTTCCTCGATCCCTGGCCTATTTCCTTTCTCTTAAGGATGTCACAGCATGTAGCAGTGTGAGCTATCATTTATAATACCTAGGAAGTATCAGATTTTGTTTCTCTTTTCATTATTGGAAACCCCCTGACATGTTGACAGAAAACCATATTGCCAAACCTTCTAGGGAAGGGGAAACTGAGGCCCAGCTTGATCCTTTACTGACCTGTTTCAGAACTTGAGCAAATGATTTAGACTCTGGATCCAGTGGGCTTCTTTATCGTTGTTGTTATTTGTTTGTTGTTGTTTGTTGTTGCTTGGTTTTCCTACAGTGTAATGAGACGGTGTCTGTGTCTCATGTAATGATCTATTCAACGGCTTTTCTTGGGAGCCTATGACATGCCTAAGCAGTTTTCTAAGACATCTCATTCTTCAAAATACACAGCAGTGCTTATCTTCATAGAGATGCTACTCTAGGAGATAGACTGTAAAGAATATTCACGGTTGGGCTAGTGAGATGCCTCAGAAGGTCAGGATGCTGTGTCAAAGTCTAATGATCTTTTAACCCCAGAACCCATGTGAAAGAGGGAAAGAACTGACTCCACACATTAGTCCCTGATCTAAGAGAGGGTTTATTGTGGCTCACAGGTGGGGCACTGCAGCAAGAGCATGAGGTCACTGTTGCATCTGCAGACAGGAAAACAGAAAGACAGTGCTAGTGCTCAGGCTGCTTGCTGTTTTTATTCAGTCTGGGTGGGCCCCCAGCCTGAAATGGGCCACCCTCATGTCGAGTACCTTTTCTCCCCTCTAGGAGAAGTGCATGCCTAGAGGTTTTGTTTCCATTGTGATTCTAAATCACACAGGGTGACAATCAAGATTAGCTGTCAGATAGCTCTAGCTGGGGAGGAGATGTTTGAATACAAGCATTTTGTCTTTGAGTATTTAGGCTTCCTTTTCTTTAAGGAAGGTCTTGGTCCTTTGGGGTAGGCTGGTGGTGACAGTGATGGAGGTGAACAGCTAGGCAATGAAGAGTGGGGTTACCAGTGCCTTCAGTGGGCACCTGTATCTGGGCCTGAGGGATCTAGTGGAGGACAGTCACCAATGACTCCATGGCAGATCCCTGAGAGGTGCTGGGGCATGGGAGAAGTCCCTGGCTGCCTCAGTTAGGGTTTCTGTCGCTGTGAACAGACACCATGACCACTGCAACTCTTATAAAGAACAACATTTAATTGGGGCTGGCTTACAATTCAGAGGTTTAGCCCATTATTGTCACAGTGCAAAACATCTACACGCAGGAAGACATGGTGCTGGAGAGGTAGCTGAGAGCTCTACATCTGAATTGGCCTGCAGCAAGAAGAGATAAAGAAACACTGGGCTTGGTTTGAGCATCTGAAACCTCAAGTACAGGTTCTAGACACCTGTCCTTTTTGACTGCATTTATCCCAAAACTTTCATGATTATTAAGAAGATGCAAGCATAAAAAGGGTAGAACAAGATATTGTCATTGTTCTCCTTCTCCTCGTCTTTCTCCTCCTCCTCTTCTACCTCTTCTTCCTCTTCCTCCTCCACCTCCTCCTCTTCTTCCTCCTCCTCTTTCTCTTCCTCCTCCACCTCCTCCTCTTCTTCTTCCTCCTCTTCTTCCTCTTCCTCCTCCACCTCCTCTTCTTCCTCTTCCTCCTCCACCTCCTCTTCTTCCTCTTCTTCCTCTTCCTCCTCCTCCTCTTCTTCCTCTTCCTCCTCCACCTCCTCTTCTTCTTCCTCCTCCTTCTTCCTCTTCCTCCACCTCTTCTTCCTCTTCCTCCTCTTCCTCCTCCTCCATCTCCTCCTCTTCTTCCTCTTCCTCCTTCTCCACCTCTTCCTCTTCTTCCTCCTCCACCTCCACCTCTTCTCCTCCTCCACCTCCACCTCTTCTTCCTCTTCCTCCTCTTTTTCTTCTTCCTCCTCCTCCTTCTCCCCTTTCTCTTCCTCCTCTTTCTCTTACAGTGCTGAAGATCAAATCTAGGGCCTTGCACAAGCTAGCCGAACACTCTCCTACAAAGCTGCATCCCTCAACCCCAGGGTTATTCTTCATTCATCTTCTTATATCCTCTAGTTTCTATCTTAGTTCTTGGCATGTAGTGGTCACTGTGTTCCTGATTAATGGCAACTGAAGAGGACAGTAAGACTATATGGGAAGACTAGTTCCTACAAATTTGAAAGTAGTCATAACAGCGGGTATTTAATACCTTACGTATGTCAACTGATCTAGTGCTAACAGAGGAAAGAAACTGAGGCACAAAAAGACTAAACAAGTTACCAAGGTATGCAGGACTGGGATGTGAATGTAGGCAGTTCCAGGATTCACCCTCTTTACCATTTTCCTGAATTGTTTGCAAATGTTTTCAGCTTACTTACAAGATTGCCTTTGTGCCTTGAAACTAAACAGTATTGCCATTTGAGAAAAGCCACAGGCAGCAGCTCTTGCTTTAATAGAGCCTGAATCTGGCAAAAAAAAAAAACCAAAACAAACAAAAAACCAAAAAAACCCTCCAAACCTTCAGACAGCAATGTATTCCCTCTGATTTGAAAAACTAGGTGCTTCCCTCCCATATAATTTCTGCCTGCTCCTCTTAGATGTTCTTCTTCTGTAGCATCCCACGCTTGCCTTGTCATCAGTGCCAAACCAGCTACCTCAGGTGGACTGCAAGTTTGAACATGCTTGGAGACCTGCCAGGTTTAGAGTTTCATCCTCTGGGCCCTCTGTAGTCATTCCCATGGAAAGAGTGGAGGATCTTTGCTGTGCATGCGTACGTGCGTGCATGCATGCGTGTGTCTGTCTGTGTGTGTATGAGAGAGAGAGAGAGAGAGAGAGAGAGAGAGAGAGAGAGAGAGAGAGAGAGAGAAACAGAGACACAGAGACACAGACACACAGAGACAGATAGGGATTGAACCCCAGAACCTGGCATATGCAAGGTGAGTCTCTCCCCTGAGCTGTATTCCCTGCCATGGTCCCCTCCCATGACCTCAGGCTGACTAAAAAGAGACAAAGGAGAAACCAACTGAACACCAGCAATCATCTGCACGCTTCCTGACTGCAGAGGGAGCAGGACCTTTGTCATCTTCTGCCATGCCTCCCCACTGTAACGGACTGTAGCCTCTCTTATACTATGAGCCAAAGTCAATCCCTCCTCCCTTAGGATGCTTCTGGCAAGTGTTTGTCACAAGGGAAGTAACAAATACAGACAATTGATACCAAGAAGTGGAGCCTTTGCTGTGGTAAGCCTGACCACCCAGAGAAGGGCTTTCCAAGGTTCAGCTGCCAATGTCCCTCAGAGACCAAATAGAAGAGATGTTCTTGGTCTCAGGCGGCTGGTAGCAAAACTTGATGACATCATCCATAGGCATGCAAAATGCAAGTTGTCAAGCGAGGATGCACTGAGGTTTCAGAGTCACTAAAGCCAAGCAGTGCATGGCGGGGTGGGATTCCCTGCAGGGAGGACCTCACAGGCCCTCGGGAAAAATTGCGAAGGGGAATTCTAAATTGAAATGGAAAGCCATGATGTTGGAGATACAGGACTCTGGGCTCAGGCTCAGAGCAGACTCAGTCGAAGAGAGAACTGTTTGTGATGGAACTGGAGGATGGGGGCTTCCCAAGTCATTGGCGCAAACATGATGTCACAGGGTCCCAAGGTGTCAGGTGGAGAGCCAGGCTTTAGTTCTGTTCTGACAGGTTTCAGGTTTGCTTGGCTTTTTCTGAATATTCTCACATTCTTCCCTGTGGGAACGTAAGTGTTTAACCTGTGCCATTGTATCTTAGACGTATGTTTTTCTTTTCTTTTTTTTGTTTTGTTTTGTTTGTTTTGTTTTATGGGGGCTCACAATTACAAGATTGCCTTGAGTATTAAATGAGACTTTGGACTTGATTAATGGTAGAACTGTTAAGAATTTTGAGAGTCTTGGAGATGATTTGATTGTACTTTGCCTTATGAAATGGCTCTGATCCTTTGAGGACAAAAGGTGAAATAGTGTGATTTTAAAGCAGTGTATTTATCCTGGCACCAGCAGGCAGAGGTCGATCTCTGTCAATGGAGGTATATTTGTAGTTAATCTTCATTGTCAGCTTGCTGGGATTTATAATTCCCTAGAGACACAGTCAGAGGTATCAATGAGGGTGTTTCTAGAGATTTAACTGAGAAGACTCACCCCATAGGCTGGAGTCTCAGACTGAATGAAAAGAGAAAGGGGGGAAATAAGTTGAATAACTGCGTTCATCTGTCTACTTCCTGGCTGTGGCTGCAATGTGAACCCACCTCATGTTCCTGTCTCCATGCCATTCTACAATGAGAGACTGTATTCCTCCTTAAGCTATGAGCCAAAACGAATCTTTATTCTCTAAGTGGTTCCTGGGAGATATTTGGTCTCAACAATGAAAGAGAAAACTAATAAGACACTGCTTAGCTGCTGATCTTTCTTTTTGTTTGTTATTTTGTTTTGTTTTTTTAGTTTTTGTTTGTTTGTTTGTTTTGAGACAGGGTCTTTCTGTGTAATAGCCATGGCTGTCCTGGAACTCACTTTGTAGACCAGCCTGGCCTTAAATTCAGAGATCTGCCTGGCTCTGCCTCTCAAGTGCTAGGATTAAAGGCATGAGCCATCACCACCCAGCAGCTGTGGATTCATTAGTAGGTCATTTTGTTTAGTCATTCAGTAGACATATTTTGAACACATACTCTGTGCCAATTGGGCGTACAGCCAAGCCATGTGCTGGATGGTAAGAGCCAGATGTGAGCACAGGAAAAATCTCAGTCCTCATAGATCTGACTCTCTAGAGATAAGGCGCACAGACAGATAAATAAATATGTCACTCCACAACGACAAGTCACTAGGAAGTTACATCTACTGAGATAAGAGGCAGTTTGTTGTTGGACACAAATGACATGGACAAGCAAAGTTTTCTACTAAGTGACATTTGAACAAAGATGTAAAGAAAGAGGTACTCTGTGCACCTGGAGGATTGCATTCCAGATACGGCCCTGAGAAGGGGAGGGTAAGAGAAGGAGGAGTAGGAGCTGGGGTTGGAAAGGTAGTAGCTAGTCCACAGAGGGCTTGCACAGTCTTTGGGCTTTTTTTTTCCTTGGTTTTTCGAGACAGGGTTTCTCTGTGTAGCCCTGGCTGTCCTGGCTCACTCTGTAGACCAAGGTGGCCTCAAACTCAGAAATCCGCCTGCCTCTACCTTCCAAGTGCTGGGATTAAAGGTGTGTGTCAACACTGCCCAGCTTTTTTGGTTGGTTTTTTGGGGGGGGGAGGGGGCAGGGGGACTTTTCTTTTGAGTGAGAAGACAGAGCAGAAGTGAGGTGATCTGATTTGTTCCAGATCACTGCGACTGATCACTCTTCATTAGCTCTTCAGCATCTAATGAAGGCTTCTGAAACCTCCTATCAGAGAAGTACCTAGCCTCCAGCACTGATAGAGAAGAAACTTAACTTGCCGTTTAGAGGGACTTGCTGTCCCTCCACAATTCTCCTTCCTGAGCACTTGCTTAGGAACTTAGCTTGGAACATTAACATATGTAGACAAAAGAGCCTTTCTGTCTAGAAATCTCAATAGAGTATAAAATGGACAGAAAAGAAACTGATTCAGTAGCCCAAGCACAGAGGGCGAGCACAGAGATGGGACCCTACGTTAGATGTCATACTGATAAGTGTTAGAAGGGGACATACGCAGTCTACTTTGTTAGAAAGCTGAACTAGCCATGAAACCTCCTCCAATGCCCTTTCCTCTGGGGACATTTGCCTCTCTAGCTGTGGCATCTGAAAAGAACTGTCCTAATTTATCAGTGGTCCACATTTGGGAGCATTTTGTATTTATATGGTGTTGGCTGGCAAGGAGGGAAAGAGAAAGGAGGTTCAACTCTTCCGTCTTCATACTGGGAATTCAAGTTGTTCTTCTTTGTTGATGTCAAGATTTAGCCTGTTTAGCGCACATTATCATTTTTTCCACAATTTCTTGTTCATGTTAAACACTGTCTTGCTTGAAACCAAATCTTGATAGGATCTTTCATCTTTATCACACTGTGTGAAGTAATGTGATTTTAGTGCACCACAGGAAGAGGCCTGTCCTCAATCCTGCAAATTCATCATGCCCCAGGCGAAAGGCCTTTGAACAGTCTACTTAAATAAATGCACAAAATTCCACATCCTTGAGCTGTGAAGTCTGGTACCAGGTTACTGTTTATAGTAGTTACTTTTCTATTGCTGTGATAAAACATGACAACATTAACATAAGTATGAAGAGAGCTAGAGTCCATGATGGTGGAGTGAAAGCACGGCGGCAGGAAGCTGAAGGCTTACATCTTACCTTGTTTTTCCTTTTCTTTTTTTTTTTTTTTTTTGAGACAGGGTCTCTCTATGTAGCCCTGACTGTCCTAGAACTTTGTGTATACCAGGCTGGCCTTGAACTCACAGAGATATGTGTATCTCTGCCTCCCAAGCGCTAGGATCAAAAGCATGTGTCAGCACATCTAGAAAGGCTCACAATTTGAACCATAAGCATAAAATAAAGAGAGCAACCTGGAAGTGGTGCAAGGTGAAAACTCAAAGCCTGCTCCCAACTGCTGTACTTCCTCCAGCAAGGTCATACCTACTGAGGGTCCCCTAACAGCACTATCAACTGGAGACCAAATATTCAAATGCCAGAGTCTTTGGGGGCATTCTTAGTCAAGCTCTGAGTTTATCATAAGCGTCTGCACCATCAGTGCAGTTTCATACATGAAACTCTCGTTCTCTCATTTCAGGTATGAAACCAATGTTGTGATCGTAAAAACAGAAAAAGGCTAAGAGAATATATGTTCTACGACGGTGTGGGGTAAGGGGGTGTCTCAGCGGGCCCATGCTGAGGCATCCCTTCCCCCTGAGGAACCAAACACACACTGGTATAGTATAGAATAGTTTATTCAGGGCATGGGGAGGGGAGTTATGGGTGTAGTAGAGGCAGAGAGAGGGAGAGAGTAGAGAAGCAGAGACCGACCATGACCACGTGGAGAGAGGGGGGAGGGGAGGAGAGCCCAAGAGGGGGCAAGAGAGAGGCTGAGAGTGAGAGAACAAATGTCTTGTCCCTGAGACAAGACACTGATGCTTGGGGAGCCCTGAAGAAGCTCAGGTCACCATCATGGTTCCTAGAAGAGTGGGTGAGTGAGGTGAGCTCATGGTAAATGTTGGTTTGTAGTTTACCAATGGTCTGAGTTTCACACATGTTAGCACACTAACTGAATTTTAGCAAACAAAGCTTTGGGGAAAGGAAAGAAGACAGCTGGGACATTGAAGTCGTGTTTTCTTGCTTCATACTCCAACTCTAGTAGCTTCCTTCCTGGACTGTCCAAAGTCAGTTATTGGTAGTTTTGCCATTTTGTTGATTACGTTTGCATAGTCTTACTTACACTTGGTGTATGCCAGCTGTTTGGGGAGTGATGGTTTTCCATAGTTCAACCTGTGAAGAGAAAGCCTTCAGCAGTATTGTTTATTAGAATATGTACACTGACTCTCAGGTCAAGTGTCATGAATTAATACAAAACAGATTTCTGTCCTATGGGAGAACTCAGAAGTAGAAAGTGGGAATATTATATAGATTCATAAATTAGTAAAGACCTTACATCATGTCTGTGGTTCACCAAGGCTTTTAGAGATGGAAGGCAACATTGAGTCTGTCCTTGGAGTTGGAGGTGAGAGACAAGCCATGAAGGTGACAGCCTTGCAGTCTCCCTGTGTCTAGTGTTAGACAGAAGCTCATGGGAGCAGTCTGCAGGAAGCAACATGTGAGCTGGGCCTGGGGCCTGGCCTGAGCAGAAGGAGCTGTTTTAGCTTTTACATGACACAAGGCCATACAGAAATCTCAGGGCCTTGACAAGCCATTCCATATTTGTAGGATGTGGTCCTGGTGGTAGAGGTATTGAAGAAGGTTCATGGGCCTCTTCTGATCTTAGGTCCCAGACAGTGATTGGCCTGCTGTGGCCGGCCATCCCAGCAGTCCCTATAGGAGCACAGTTCTTTCCACTTTACCTTCAGGATACCATAGGAACTGAAGAATTAACTTTGAAAAGAAAGCCCTTTTCCAAACAGGATGCTTCTCCCTGGATAACCAAATGCTAGCTTAACAGTGAGAACCAAACTCACACTGAAAATTGAGGCACAGGGAAGTACCAGTAGGGTTCTAAAAGGGGAACCATGCTCTCCCAAACCAGAATCACGGGTCTCAAGCTAAACCTTGAGAGGCAGAGACAAGCACTTAGGAGCCTTGACTTGTGAGATTGCTCTGGGTTGACTTCCTATGTTATGAAAGCAAGTAAGGGGAACTTTCATGTGTCTGGAAAGACAGAACCTAGCTGTAACTTGTTTCTCCACCTTCAGCTCCTACCTTGTAAAGCTTGAAAGTAGAGGCAGCTATTATGTTGTGGCCTCTTTGGAGATGGCCCAAGGAAGGCCTCTCAGGACTGAAACGCTTCTACCGTTAATGCCAGGGGCATGGAAGTTGCTCCTGCTGGCCTTGGGCTTAGAGTCCCAGGTCCAAAGCAGAGAAGTAGCTTACTGGATCTTACTGAACAATAGCTCCCCATGGGTTGCAGTTTCTCGGGGGTTTGTCTTCCCTTCCAAACTGCACGTTTGTGTAATGGATGCCCGACTTGATGGAATGCCAGCGCATCACAGATGCAATTATATTCCAGAACAAGCCTCCTCCTTCTAATCTCTCTGCCATCACTGATTAATTAGACACTTTGAACCCTGCCCAACTGTTTGAAAGCTGTGAAAAATACAACCTGCATAGTTAAAATTTCTACACAAGCCCATTTCCTCATTGTGCCTGCATTCCCTGTCCTTTGAACATAATAAGTATTTATACATGTTTTCTAATACACGGTCTGGCTATTTTCTTATCATGGCTAGAATTCCCTCCACTGTTAGCCAAGAAGTACAAGCACACAATGAAAACCTAATAGCAAAACTATGTGAGAAATCAATTGAATAATTTAGACAAACTCACAGCTTGTTATTGCCACGTGGCACACAAAAGTCATGGTTTTCATCTTGAAACTTGCATGGATGCCTCAGAAAAGCTTGCTGTTGTTGTTAATAATGTCTTTGTTGAAGTTTTACCATATTTTCTGCTTATGACAAACAGTAGTAGGATAGCTGGTACAGGATTAGAAAATATCTCTCTCCCCCTCCTCCTCTTCTCTTGGTCTCTCCCTCCTCTCTCTTCTGTGTGTGTTCCAGTTTCAAACTCAGGACCTCATGCTTGTACAGCATGCAGTTTACCAACAGCTATCTCCCAGCCCCATACTTTTTTTGTTACATATAATTGTGTGTATGTGTGTGTATATGAGTGTGTGTGAGTGTATGAGTGTGAGTGTGTATGTGTGAGTGTGAGTGTATGAGTGTGTGTGAGTGTGTGTATGAGTGTGTGAGTGTGTATGTGTGTGAGTGTATGAGTGTATGAGTGTGTGAGTGAGTGTGTGAGTGTATGAGTGTGAGTGTGTGTGTGAGTGTGTATGAGTGTGTGTGAGTGTGTGAGTGTGTATGAGTGTGTTATGAGTGTGTATTGTGTGAGTGTATGAGTGTTTGTGTGTGTGTGTGTGTGTGTGTGATCAGTTTTCAGGCGTCACTTCTTTCCTGTCCCCATTATATGGGTTTCAGAGATAGAGCTCAGGGTGCCAGGCTTGAGCAGCTCACTCTACTCTGAGTTGTTTAACCGGCCCACAGCCCCACGTTCTTACAAGTAATTTTTAGTCTTTCCTTTCTGAGATAGAATTGTCTAAGGGCCTGAGTGCTGAAAGATCTGTTCCACAAAGAGAGGAACTCAGGCAGAATCAATCTCTCCTTCTCTTTCCCCTTCCTACCTCTCCCTTTTTCTCTCCCCCTCCCCTACTCCTTCACCCTTCTTCCTCTCCCCCTCCCCTCCTCTTCTCCTCCCCTCCTCCTTATTCCCTCTCCCTCTTCCTTATTCCCTTCCCCTGTTCCTTCACCTTCCCCTCATCCTCACCCCACCCCCACCTTTTCTTTCTCTCTCCTCCCTTCTTGTGTGAGCCCATGTCACACTCAGGTCCTCGTACTTGACTTCCTAGAGTGAACACTAGGTTTGCAGGACTGGGTGGACATGCAGAGGGGAAGCAGTCTCTCTCTCCTCCTAATCCTGTGCTGAGGCTTTCATCAGTGCATACCATCTGGCCAGGAACTCTGAAGCTCCTTACCTAGGTCCTAGCAACTCCCGGGGCCCGTCTTTCCTTATTCTGATGTGAAGTTCCTAAAGACGAGCACCTAACACCTCTTCCCCAAATTTAGAGAGATACTTGCATTTTGACCTTTCCTTTTTTGAAATATACGTTTTGTAGACATGTATGCCTTTTTGCTCCCTGGTTCCACCCCTGAACTTCCAGTCAGATTCTGACCTTTTCCAGAAAAGCTCGTCTACACCAAGATCTCAGCTTCTTCATTGACCATGAGGAATGAAGCTGCCCCTCTCTAAGCAATACTGCTCCTGAGGACTGTGGTTGAAACACAGTTGGGGGCTCTAGGTAATTATAATACAAGCCTGGTTCCTACTGACTTCTCCCATCACCCTCCTAGGTGACAGCCTGCCTGATTGCTGTGGCTAAGACAGACACTGACGTTCAAGTGCGCAGAGCCGCAGTCCACGTGGTTGTGCTGCTCCTTCGGGGACTCAGCCAGAAAGCCACTGAGGTGAGCCCGCCTGCCCTTCCTTCTGTGACAGGTCCAGCTCAGCCCTTTTTCTTAGATAGGAGCTGGTCAGCAGAGTTCTCATAGCAAGAAAATGGTATCATTTGTATCTCCAGTAAGAGTCTCTGCAGTGCATTAGAGAGTTGCCCAGTAACTGCTGCAGGAAAACCACACAGGCTTACAGAGGCCTTGGGTCCTGGCATTCTCTCAGGGCGGGTTCCAAGGGGTGCCTTGGAGCACAGTCACTGTGCTCTGCAGCCTGAACTCTGGTGACTTGTCTCTCTGACTCACTTCTTGTTCATGCTTAGATACAGGAGGCTTCATTTAAGAGACTGACTTCCTTGCCAGGTCCGAGTTCAATCCATACTTCCGTTGTGGCATAAATTACACTTTTTTTTCTTCCTTCAAGTGGGTTTGATTGGACCTCTCCCTTGTATATAGTCAATACAGGAGGAAAATTTATGCATCCAAATGTGTGCTTAGATTGAGTGACCTCAAATTAATTTCTTGCTTCCTTCTAATGGAACGGCCTTCCCAGCTGATTTCAGATAGAGCCGGCATTAATAATTCACTTGCTGGCATACACAGACTCATCTGTGCATTGCACATCAGTATTTAAGAAAAACCTCCAGGAAGCCATTGTGAGAGTGATTGTTCTGCCACACAGAGAAGCTTTTATTCATGCTTATATCTTACCACGTCAGGCTGCTGTGCCTGTTTGTACATGTCAGCCCTCTCAGTTATCCCCTTCCCACCTTATACAGCCCCACTTTCTCCATAAACACCTCCTTGCTGTTATTCAGCCTGGCGCTGAATTGCCAAAGGGCCAGTTCCCTGATCGTTACCCTCAGCTACGCTTCTCCGCCTTCATATGTGCCTCGCCTGTGGTAAGGGTTGGATGGAATGAGCTCATGTGGCATGAACTTGCTTTAAAAGCTTGACTACAGCAGCATCAACAAGTGAGGATTTGTTTTTATCAAGTCACAGGAACCAAGGATTTCTTAGCAGCTCAGCTATAGCAGGGCCTGTGTATCTGGACATGGCCCTTTGTCTCCTGGCTGCAGCGTGGCTGCTGTAGCTGTGGCCTCTAGAACTGACAGTTTCCTAGCGTCACCACCACTACACTGCCCCAGCTTACTTTTGTTTTATTCAATAGCCAGGATGCTCTCCTAACCACTCCCCACTGTATGGTGTCTCAATGTTGTACTTAGCTGGCACATTTCTGCTTGGAAGAAAATCAAAGTTTAGTTAGCAAAAAAGAAGGCAGGAAATGGATATTGGGGCTGTGGCTAATAGTGACTCAAAGAAAGTGGGGAGAAGGGTCTGGCTGAGTCACAGAGCTTCTCTAGAGGAGCAATGTGCAGTGATGGAGCTCTCACGGACATGCGTGCCATGACCTGACGAGTCATAGAATTAAGTGTAAATTCTCAACAAAATACAGCTCTTGTGGAAAACCTGCTGTACAAATGAGAATTAAGAAACATCTGTGTTAGGTGGATGGTGGTGGTGGTGCATACCTTTAATCTTAGTACCAGGAAGCAGAAGCAGGTGAATCTCTGAGTTCAAGGCCAGCCTGGTCTACAGAGTGAGTTCCAGGACAGCCAGGGCTACACAGAGAAACCCTGTCTCAAAAAAAAAAAAACCAACCAAATAACTGCAAACAAAACAACAATAACAATAACAAAAAAGAGAAAGAAAAAGAAAGAAAGAAAAGAAAAGAAAGAACAAAAAGAAAGGCTTGCCGTTTTTGTCTGTTGAGATCTCCAGGGCTGGAATGCAGCTCCCAGTCTAGCACCTGCCCAGCACTCAGCACAGGAAAGCCCTGGGCTCCCTCACCAGCCACTCAAGAAACAACTTAAGCTAGGCCTAGTGTCTGATACTTAGAATCCCAACATTTAGGAAGCAAGGCAGATGGATCAGGTCAGCCTGGGCTACAGAGCAAGAGCCTACCTCGAGCAACAAAATTTGTGAAGCTTCTGGCAAATGTATTATGGCCTTTGTGTTGTTCTTGTCGCTGTTTTTTTTTTTTGGGGGGGGGGTTGTACCTATAGCTTTACCTGTTCTATACGCACTAAACGGTGTCCCTACTCAATATCACTATTAATGTAAATTGTTAATAACTGGGAAGATTGGGTGAGGGGAATATGGGGATTCTATATTAAAATCTTCTGTAAGTCTAAAATTATTTAACAATAAAAGTCGATTTAAGAGGCTGGAGAGATGGCTTAGTGGTTAAGAGCACTGACTGCTCTTCTGGAGGCCCTGAGTTCAATTCCCAGCAACCACTTGGTGGCTCACAACCACCTCTAATGGGATCTGACACCCTTTTCTGGTGTGTCTGAAGACAGCTACAGTGTACTCACATACATAAAATAAATAAATCTTTAAAAAAAAGAGGCTGGAGAAATGGCTCAGTAGTGAAGACCATGTGCTGTTCTTGCATAGGGCCCAAGTTTGATGTCCAGTCAAACCCATATCAGGCAGCTCACAGCTGCCTGTAACCCCAGCTTCAGCCGGAGTTATACCTCTGACCTCCTCAGGCACACACACAGATACACATGTACATGCAAATAAGTAGAAAATAGGTAATAAAATATATTTAATTTAAGTTACAGCTTTGTAAGGAGAAATCTAAGCTCAGTGTGTTGGTTTACCCTTGTAACCCCAAAACTTAGAAGCTAGAAGCAGGAGGGACAAGAGTTCAAGTTCATTGTCTGCTACAGAACAGCTGCTCCTGGGCTGCATGAATTAAATGAAACATCTATAAAACTCTGGACATGGGGTGGAGCTCACTTGTAGACCTCATGGTTAAAGCCCTGAGTTTGACCCCTAAGGTTCAAAAAGAAAAAATTCTGTTAGTGCATGAATTCTTACTAAGTATGAGATACAGTATGCACAAATGTAAACACACACAAAAGAAAGTGTGTGTGTGTGTGTGTGTGTTAGAGAAAAATGATGGGTTTGCACAGGGAAAGATGGAGCAGAAACTCTCCGAGCCAGCTGTGCTGTCATGTGCTGTGACCCCAGCTCTCAGGAGTTGAGAGCAGGATGATCAGGTGGCTACCCTGGCTGCACAGCCAAGGTCACGACTAACATGGGTTACAGGAGTGGGAACGGGAAACGTGATCCAGGTGTCTCATCTGTAACCAGCTAATGAAAGCAGCACTCTTTACCTCATCAAACAGGAATTAACCTGTGGCCTTGAAGATCTTTGTCAGTTTCGAAAAGTGGTGTAGATAGGAAATGCCTCGCCTGTTCTCCAAACCTCTCTCTAGTCACACTCACTGAAACATAGATTGTGCTTACGCAGTGAATGAAGGAAATGGATAGATGCCTGACTGTCTCCCCACTGCATCCTTGAGACCAGGTGTGTAGAATCTTGTAGTCGTGGTGTGATTACCTTTGGGGTGTTGTAATGAGAGGAGACGCCGGCAGAGCTCACGCTGACATTTCTCCTCGGAGCTGTTTTGCCGCCAGGAACAGCTGAAGTGAAAACACTGCTCTGTTGGTGAAGTTGTGTGTTTTCCGCTCTGTCTCGTCTCTCCAGCTACGGTCAGAAGATAATGCTGGGCTTCATCTGTTGCTGTGGTAATGGCATCTGGACAGGGAGGTCAAGGGATAGATCAGGATAAAGAGGGAAGCCAATGCTGCTCTTAGTTCATGAGGTAGTTTGTAGCTCACCCCCATTTGAAAGTAGCCAGTTTCTCTAATAGTGAGGGGTGGTGGGGGATGGGTCTCTTCTTAACTTTGTTTTAGCTTTAGATGGTATCTATTTAATATACAGCATGACAGTTAATAGCCCAGAAGTTACCTTCTTTAAACTCCTATCTACCTAACCTTACTGAAAAATAAACTTGCTAGGAATACCCAGGAGCAGAGGCATGGCCTGTTCAGACCTGTAACTAGTGTGGCTTTCAGAGGTAAGAACAGGCCTTCTTGACACAGAATAAGCTGGCAGCAGGGTAGAGAGATGGCGTGTGGCTCCCACCTCTTCCCATGTTTGATCTCTGCCCAGAGACTTGCTCGTTCTATGCAGAGGTCTAGAATATACACATTCATAAATCTGTTCCAAAAACAGTAATTAGGGCAGTCGACCTTGGGCACCATTCTGTGAGGCTGGTTTCTGCTTCCCATGGCAGCCGTACAGTCCGAGTCTATACAGTGAGCAAGCTGCCCGAGAGAGGAAGGAGGGGCAGGCAGGTTTAAGAGGAGCCCAGGCTTAGAGGGCTGACCGTGTGCATAGGAGTGTCTGTTTTCTTGGCTTTCAGTATAGGGACAAGTTAAGAAGTTATTTGCTGAGGCTCGCAGTACTGTAGGGACTCTAGCAAAGAGGACTTCTTACCCAAAACTGGAACACAGAGTCTAGTGACAGCAAACTGGTAGGAAAAGACAGGCAACCTGAGAGAAGATCCAGGGGGCACATCCCCAATCCTGTGTGTTTATGTCTGTGGCTAACCTCTAAAGCAGGCAATATAGCTGCCTGCTTTACAAAACAAAACCAAACAACCCCAGAGGGTCTGGAGAGATGGCCGGGTGAGTAGGAGCACTGGATGTGTGAGCATCTCCCCCGACCTCAGCTCTCAGCACAGGGACATGTGCACTGAGGGACAAAGCAGTGAGGACAGGACGGCTGGGCCGGCTGGCCACCACTGTAGCTCTAGGTTCAAAGAAATAAGACAGAGAGAGACAGACAGACAGAGACAGACACCTCTGGCCTTTGCACATGTATACGGTACATGACATATATAGGCACACATGCATGCATATGTACATAGTCACATATACATGCACATAAACCACATACAGTGCACTGATACACACATAATCACTCACACACATAAAAAACAAAGAGCAAGCAAGTATGTAGCACAGTGATAGAACACTGGCTTAACGTGCACAGGCCATGGGTTCAATCCCCAGCACTCCAAAAAGACAAAAGGGAAAGAGAAAGATGCACTCATTGGAAATCAGGATGCAGAGTTTCCATAATTCCACATTTCTAATACCTAAGGTACAATTAAAAGTTACACAGGATGGGGCTGGCTCAGTGATGACAAGTGCTTGCTGCTCTTACAAAGGATCCAGGTTAAAGCAGTTCAAAGATGGAAGTTACCAATTCTAGGAACAAAGGGTTTTGTTTGTTTTTTAAAGTACTTAAAAACCAATGCTATGAGAAGCCTGCCTTTTATTTCCAGTGAACAAAACATCAATATCCACTAATTCCTTACTCACAGTGATTTCATAAAATGTAACTGCCATGAATAATGGAGAAATGGAAATAAAGCTGCATATTTAATAGGAGAAAAGGAGCAGCTGGGCGTGGTGACACATGCCTGTAACCTCAGCCCCAAAGGCAAAGGCAAGAGGATCAATCGCTCAAAGCCAGCATCGTCTACATAGCAAGCCAAACCACGTAACAAAGCTCCAATTAAAAAAAAAAAAAAACAAAAAACTGGTTGTGGAGCGGAACCACTGGTAGGATATGCTGAAGATGGGATCACGAGTTCCAGGCCAGCCTGAGCTAGAAGTTTAAAAAAAAAAAAAGGCTTAGTGATGCTCACCTTTAACCCCGGCCCTATAGAGGCAGAGAAGAGGTAGGAAGATCTTTGTGAATTCAAAGCCACCCTGGTCTGTACAGGGAGTCCCAGGCCAGGAAGAGATATATAGTGAGACCATGTCTCAAAACAAACAAAAAAAGTGATTTAGGGTTGACTATAGATTATCTACATAACTTGTGCCTTCTGCATAGTTTATTGAGAATTAACTTCTTAGAAGAACTATGACATAACTTCCTTTGCATGTAGTTTGCAGTGACCACACATTTTTGTTCTGAAGCTCATGTGTGAAGAGGTATATAGTGGTACACATCAGCAATCTCAGTTCTGGGAGCCTGGGCAGGAGAGAACTTACCTGAGCTGGATCAAGACCTGCCTCAAAAGACCAAAAAGAAAATTCCTCCTTCCAGTCTCTATTGTTAATACCTAGTGGGAGATCAGCAGTAGATTTTGGAATTCATTCTTTCAAAATGATAAAAAAAAAAAGCCCAATTATTTTTAATATATATTTACTGTGGGGGCTGTGCATGCCACAGCATGTGTGTAGTTTTAGAACAACTTTCAGGAATTAGTTCTCTCCTGCTACCATGTAAGTCTTGGGCTCAAACTTAGTCATCAGGCTTAGAGGCAAGTCCCTTTACCCACTGAACCATCTTGCTTCCTGGGGCAAAAAGAAAAGATCTTAACAACAGGTCATTTACTTGAAAATAAAGCAAGCCTGCAGTTTCTACAGGGGTAAGAATTTGGTTTTATTAATTTGATGGTTGTTATGGTTTATATATGCCCAGGGAGTAGCACTATTCGAAGGTGTGGCCCTGTTGGAGTAGATGTAGCCTTGTTAAAGTAGTTGTGTCACTGTGGGTGTGGGTGTGGGCTTTAAGACCCTCATCCTAGCTGCCTGGAAGCCACTATTCTCTAGCAGCCTTCAGATAAAGATGTGGAACTCTCAGCTCCTCCTGCACCATGTCTGCCTGGAAGCTGCCATGCGCCCGCCTTGATGATAATGGACTGAACCTCTGAACCTGTAAGCCAGCCCCAATTAAATGTTGTCCTTATGGGGCTGGAGAGATGGCTCAGTGGTTACGAACACTGACCGCTCTTCCAAAGGTCCTGAGTTCAAATCCCAGCAACCACATGGTGGCTCACAACCATCTGTAAAGAGATCTGATACCCTCTTCTGGTGTGACTGAAGACAGCTACAGTGTACCTACATATAATAACAAATGTTGTCCTTTATAAGAGTTGCCTTGGTCTTGGTGTTTGTCATAGCAGTAAAACCCTAGCTAAGACACTGGTCGAGCCAACTTCTGAGTCAGACACAAACTTTCACCCTGCAGTGACTTTTCATTTCAAGTACAGAATTGGACTGTTTTGTTTTGTTTTGAGACAAGGTCTCTTGTAGCCCAGGCTGGCTTGAAACACACTATGTAGCCAAGGATGACCATCAACATGATCCTTTGCTTCCATCGTTACAAGTGAAGACCACCATGTCTAGCTTTTGATTTGATTTTTGAGTTGGGGTGACTTAGGGCCATTATTGGTGTGATGAAACACCATGACCAAAGCAATGTATGGAAGAAAAGGTTTATTTGGCTTCCACTTCCATATCACTGTTCATCATTGAAGGAAGTCAAGACAGGAACTCAAACCAGGGCGACAACTGTTTCTTGGGGTAGGAACAGAGGCCATGAAAGAGTTGCTTACTGGCTTGCTTCCCCTGGCTTGCTCAGCCTGCTTTCTTACAGAACCCAGGACTACCATCCTAGGGATGGCACCACCCACAATGGGCTGGGCCCTCCCCCATCTATCACTAATTTAGGAAATAACCTACAGGCTTGCCCATGGCCCAACCTTAAGACATTTTCTCCACTGAGGCTCAGAGATGATGACTATTGCTTGCGTTAAGTTGTCAGAAAACGGGCGGTGGTGGCGCACGCCTTTAATCCTAGCACTTGGGAGGCGGCAGGAGGATTTCTGAGTTCGAGGCCAGCCTGGTCTACAAAGTGAGTTCCAGGACAGCCAGGGCTACACAGAGATATCCTGTCTCAAGAAACCAAAAAAAAAAAAGTTTAGCCAGGCGGTGGTGGCGCACGCCTTTAATCCCAGCACTTGGGAGGCAGAGGCAGGAGGATTTCTGAGTTCAAGGCCAGCCTGGTCTACAAAGTGAGTTCCAGGCCAGCCAGGGCTACACAGAGAAACCCTGTCTCGAAAAACCAAAAAAAAAAAAAAAAGGTGTCAGAAAACTAGCCAGCACACAGAGTCTCTATGAAACCCAGGCTAGCCTAGAACTTATGACGATCTGCATCTGCCTCAGAGTCGGATCGCAGGAGTATGCTATCATGGCTGACATCCAGTGTTAGACTCTGGTGGTAGAAGCCTCCCTCTGAACATTGTTATCTGGAAAGCAGAGTGTCTTCCAGTTCATACTCAATAAAGACCAGGCATTTAATAAGAATTAATCTTGTGTCCAACATTGTTCATAGTGTCATTGGAGTTAGGGTGTAAAGGGATTTAAAAATAACTTAAGTTTCTAAGTTGTCTTTTGCTGGTCTGTATACCAGGCGCTGTCCAAGGGGATTGGAGGGGCTCTGACCCAGCTGGAGCGGCCAGATAGTTTACAGCTTTCTGATGGGAAGCCAGAGTAAGGTGGGCTGCTAGGCCTCTCCCATGGCCTCCACTGCCCCGGAGTCGGTGGCAGGCATCGGGAAAGCTTTGGGAAAGAAAACTTTTCCCAGGAGTGTTACAGCACAATAAGACCGACACTCTCAGGTGGTCTTTGGTGAAATAACTCCCGCACTTTATTCCTTGTGGATAGGGCCTTGTAAATGTGCTTTCTATTGACTTGGTCTGAGATGTTAGAGATGCCTTATCCGAATGTGGAAGGACATCAGGTGTTGTCCATATGTGACTGATTGTCACTCCTTTCAAAGGGGTGTCCTGGTCACATGTTCCAGGACAGGAACCTGGCAGTGAGTTGATTTACAAATCTACTGTTCTCAATTATGAGGATTGCTGGGGTTCCTGTATCCACTGGACCCTACCAGGTTTCTGTCTGGTAGCACAGTCCACCGCCCCACAGTCTTTTACCCATCTTACCTTATCCTCTCTCAACACCACCCCTTCCTGAGAGCATGAAAATCCAACCCATCAACCAAGCAGCATCCGACCAGTTACTGTGACTGACATGGTGACCACACAGTTCATGTCAGTGCCAGACATTAAAATCCAGCCTTTGTCATCCAGCATAGTTGGAATGTTTCAATAGATTGTATCTTTATAAATTGTCTTTTCCACACAATCCCTTCTTTACAGGCTTTTAGATATTCTGATCTCCACTGTTCTAGTCACCAAAGGAAAAAAAATCCATTTTAGGTCTTGAATTAGATTGCCATGGCACCATAACAAAGTGTCACACTGGGTATGCTAGAGCTGCAGACTCTCGCCACTTCATGTCTTGATCTATCATGGTCATTTGCCTGTAGGTACAGCACTTTATTCCCATCTTCGCGTGACTTTCTTGGACGAGAACATCCATCTGATTGGATTGGGGTCATTATTAGTTACCTTTCTCCTTGCTCTGACAAAATACCAGGCAGAAAGCAACTTGATGAAGGAGGACTTTATTTCAGTTTATACTTCAAGGGGATGGAGGCCATCTTGGCAGGGAACCATGGCAACAAGAACATCAGTTCACTTTCTCCTTTCTATTTAGCCTAGGAACCCAAGACATGGAATGGTGTCAGCCATGTTAAGGTGAACCGTCTCTCCCTCAGTTATCCCTAAAGCAGATAATCCCTCACAAGCATACCTAGAGACTAATTCTATCTAGTAACCCATCACAGGTATACCCCGAGGCTTGTCTCTTAAGTGACTGTAGATTCTGTTGAGTTGACAAGCAGTATCAACTATCATTAGTTCTACTCTACTGCATTATGGCCTTATTTAGAAAGATGTACCCCTCACAGTGACCCTGTTTCTAAACAAGGTGACATTCTGGGGCACTGGATTTTAGGACTTCAGTGTATCTTTTTCAGGAAGTAGGAACACAAAGGTCCTAAGAGACCCTGCTGCATTGGTCACGGCTATCGTCTCGAGAAGCACTTGAACCTAGTATGCAGTCTCCACTCTTCCTCTCCTTCCCACCCCCCCCACGCTCCAGCTCCAGCAAGGCAAGAGGGGCAGTCTTTCTGACATGCTTACCTTGAAAGAAGTCAATTCTGTCACATGAACAGAGAAAACAAATGAGAAACCCAAGCAGAAGTACATATATATGTATGTATGTTGTATGTATGTAGTAAATAAGATCTTGGTGCTAATTCTGGGTTTTGTGCAAATCCCTAGACCTCTCCAACCCTCTTTCACATGTGTTGTATCTGTGTGACACAGAAGTGCCCGAGGGAAATGGCTCTGCATGTGAGCCTCTCAGACTCTCAAGGTTGGCGGGTAAGAGCAGCAGTGATGGTGGTCACCAGTGGCCATTACAGTTCTGGGCTGGACTGGGCTCCTGCTACCATCGTCACCACTGCTCAAACTGCTCACAACTCTCTGGCCCATTTATTTGTTATTTTGCTCTGGGGTTGTATTTTTCTTGTTTTACTTTCTTTTGTGATTAGATTGTTTCTGTTCCTTCATTTCTTTTTTGTGACAGACTCTCATGTAGCCCAAGCTAGCCTTGCTCTTGCCGTATATCCAAGGATGACCTTGACCTCCTGATCTCCCGCCTTCGCCTTTCACACACTGGGATGACAGGTGTGCACTATCATGTTTAGTTTATATGGTGCTGGGCGTAGAACCCCAGGCCGTTGGCTCACATGCTAGCCAAGTACTGGACCAACTGAGCTACATCCCCAGTCCTTTCTTTTCTTTCTTTATGTTCTCTTGCTGATCAAACTCAAGACCTAACAAATACTAGGGAAGCATTCTACCACAGAGATATCATAGTCCCAACCCCTTACAGTCACTTTTAAAAAAATCTACTAAAGATAATTTTATATTGACTGATTAGATTATATCCATATGGATGAATAGGCAGTTAACTTTATACCTATAATTTTTTAAATTAAGTTTATTTTAGCTGATGCATAAGAGCATAAAAGCACATACACTAATGGAAGGACTTGTTTTGTGTAATACATATATAAACCACTTTGGGCTCAGACCAAGTACAGTATCATACACGTGTACAATAAGTTTAAATAAATGTCTAGAACTTTCGGTACCTTACATTCGATTGTACCAGGCTCCCACCATGTCACCATGGGTCATCTCAAAACAAAGGATTTTTGGTTTTTGTTTTTTGAGACAAAGTTTCTCTCTGTAATCCTGGCTGTGTTAGTACTTACTCTGTAGATCAGGGTGGCCTCGAACTCAGAGATCCACCTGCCTTTCTGCCTCCTGAGTGCTGGAACTAAAGGCCCGTACCACTACACCTAGCTGGGCCATCTCAAATTTTGGAAGTCAGATGTCATTACTTGGAATCCAGTCATCTCTGGGAGATCCGAACTCTCATCCTCACACTTGCTCAGCAAGCATTTTCCCCTAAGCCATATCCCTAGCCTCCTAAAAACACTGTCTTAAAGCAAATGATTTCACTAGTGATACCTGAGAGCAGACAGTAGTCACAGGTTTAACTGCCCACACTGACAAAACTTAAAGTGACCTCTAAACAACTGCCTAGAGATTTAGGATGTGATGACAGTCCCATGGCTCCTCTGGAGCAAACTGTCACACAGTTGTTGTGGTGACCTGAAGAATAGCTCCCATAGGCTCATATATTTGCACACTTGGTCCCCATTGGATGGAACGGTTTCGGAGGTGTGTCGCAGGGTGGGCTCATTCCATCCCAGTTCTCTCTGCCTTGTGCTTGTGCTGTGCTTAGTGCCGTGCTCCCACCATGATGGAACCCTCTGGGAACATGAGCCCCAAGTTAAAATTGTCTTGGTCGTGGTGTTTCATTATAGCAGTAGTAATGTGACTAAGACAAAAGGGATGTCTCTTTTCTCCTATGTGTATATTGAGATGATTGACTTAATCTGTTGTCTCAAGCCTGACTTAATCTGCTGTCTTTTGCTTTCAAGGAGCCAATCAGAACAGAAGTACAATTTTCAAATGTTTGTTCCCACACATTAAAAACAATGTTTAGCCGGGCAGTGGTGGCGCACACCTTTAATCCCAGCACTTGGGAGGCAGAGACAGGCTGATCTCAGAGTTAAAGTACAGCCTATTCTACAGAGTGAGTTCCAGGACTGCTGGAGCTACACAGAGAATCCCTGTCTCAAAAACAATGTTTAGGCACCAATTAATACCTATTTTTCCAAGGTCCATCATCTGCCAAACCTGAGGTTCATGTGTGGGATTGCAGCTCTCAAATCATAGCCCCAAGCCCTGGAGTTAGAGATTAAAGTGTCTTCAGAAGCATATTCCAGGGGCACATTTGTCTGAGCCAGAAGCCTGAGAGAACAGGGATAAAGGGTGTCAGGAGAGGAACAGTTCAAGGAAAGCTGGCAAATTGGAAAGAGGCCAGGCTGGGACCAGCCAGGTGAGGGCAGGCCCCTAGAAGGCCACCGCTGCTGGCCCAGAAAAGAGGTCATGTGACTGTGTGCTGTCTCCTCACAGCTCGAGTTCTGTTTTCTTACGGTTTCTTAAATTCATATAAGTCATATATCATAAAGTTCACTCTTTTAAAATGAAGAACTCGTTACTTTAGTCCCAAAGCATGCAACCATCACTACCATCCCGTTCCAGAACATCTTCCCCATCACAAGATACAACCCCTACTGGGCCAGGCTGCTGTGTCGCTGAGGAGACCTTGAATTTCTGGTCCTCCTGCTTCCACCTCCCACAGCTGAGGGATTGCAGGCATGTGCTACCATGCCCACCTCCATTAATTAATTAACTAATTAATTAGGTAATCTTCCGCACTAGGCTATGTAAAAGTGAGCAGGATGCTATTAGTGATTATACAGAACACCGAGGCCAAGCTAGGCTATCCTGAGCAAACCAGAACATAACTCCAAGATTCGTCCAGCTGTAGCTCTTCTGAGACCATTGTTCCCATGTTAGTTCTTTTTGTTCTACGTAATACCACTTTAAAAACCCCTTCCTGTCATTTCAGTGGGATTTCAAGAGTGACGGGTGCATTTTACTTTCAGGAGGTATTAAAGACAGGCTTAACTATACTCAGAATTTGTTTGGATTAAAATAATAGACACCTAGTATGATCTAGCTAAAGTAAAGGGACTTGAACTTTTTTTGTGTGGGGTGTTCTACCTGCATATGTATCTGTGCGTTTTGGTGCCCACAGAGATCAGAAGGGATCAGATCCTTGGGAACTAGAGTAAGAAGATGGTCATGAGCCACCACTTAGGTGAAGTAGGTACTGGGAATCAAACTCAGGTTCTCTGCAAGTTCAGGAAGTCCTCTTGACCACTGAGCCATCTCTCCAGCCTGCAAAGGTAGCTTTTTATCTACTGAGTTTATAAGAGAATTGCTGAGCTATCATGAAGTGGAGATGGACTCAGAGATGGAGCCAGGAATCAAACCCAGGCCTGAAAGCTGTGCACCTCCTGTCCACTCTTCTTGCATCTGGGCTCCATGCCCTTGCCCTGCAGTCCAGATCTTCTGAAGGAAGCAGCGTCACCGCTGACTGTGGCCCACCGTGCAGCTGGCCAGCATGCAGTACTTAGATCATCCAACACTCAGAGTCCTGTTCTGGCTCCAAAGGCAAACATTACAGAAGAGAGACTTGATGTTCCAACTAAGATTGCAGGGCCATCCCCAGCTTCCATGGGCTGAGTGAGGGGTGGGATGCATGGTCTGTATAAACTTGGGTTCAGTCTCAACATCCGTCATCTGTGAGAGGTCAGTGCTGTGGACATGAGTGTGGTGCCCTTAATTCCTCAACAGTGACAGGCCTGGCTTTGACTTCTGGATACCTCAGTGTCTATAGAAGGCCTTTTCCTCATCCTTCTCACCCTTGTCTAAAAGGACCAAAAAGACTCTCTTACTTATGTATTTAAAGCTCCAGAATTTTTGGATATAAGAAGTAGAAGAGATCTTTGAGATATTTAATGTATATACCACAAAGATGTCCATTGGCATAGTAACTCATGAGTTTCTCCTTTGAAATAATGTCAAATAAGTTTGGAAAGTACAATGGTGTCCCTCCTAGAGATTGTTTGTGTTAGCCTGATAAAGAGTCTGTAACAAAGAGAGCAACATTTTCCTAAATTCATTTACCAAGCACTATTAACCATCATAAGAATCCACATGTCTCATTTTATGAATGAAGAAAGTATGGCTTGTGGGTTTTCCAAAGTTTTCCAAAGCTAATGCCAGGAAGCGGCAGTGCTGGTTTCCTGGTGTCTCTGGCAGCCTGCATTGCCAAATGCTAGTGAAAGTCAGCTTCTTCCCTCTCTCCCTGTGTTTAATTTACTTGTTCATCAGGAACAAGATTTATCATGTTACCGAGGGCACCTTAGTGACATCATCAAAATCTGTTATGTTACCCAGGGTACCTCAGGCAACATTATTAAGGTGAGTCAGTTTGCAAAAGAGGACATGGCTTAGTGGGCAAGGATCCTCAGATGCAAGCTGGTCATGGGCCGCGTACGCCTTTAATCCCAGCACTCGGGAGGTCGGGGCAGGCAGATCTCTGTGAGTTTGAGGTCAGCATGGTCTACAGAACGAGTTCCAGGACAGCCAGAGAGAAACCCTGCCTTGGGGTGATGGTGTAGAATACACAAACAAGTATTTGGAATCTCAGTGCTCCTACAGGCTCATAGGAGGCAAAAGTTCATGGGTCAGACACCTGCATATTTAGCAGAAAATCAAGAGATGCCTGTTTCAAACAAATAGAAGGCAAGGACCTTTATCAAGGTTGTCCTCTGACCTCTATCCTACATTTACATATATTATCATACACAAACATATAACCAGAATCAGGTTTGCAAAAATCCATTCTATCAGCCTTCTTTAGTTTAGACCAATGAGTTTTTATTAGGACATGTATTGTTATGGCTAATTTTTTTTTTTTTTTTGGTTTTTTGAGACAGGGTTTCTCTGTGTAGCCCTGGCTGTCCTGGAACTCACTTTGTAGACCAGGCTGGCCTCAATCTCAGAAATCCTCCTGCCTCTGCCTCCCAAGTGCTGAGATTAAAGGTGTGCGCCACCACCACCCAGCTATGGCTAATTTTTTAAAAAGATTTATTTATTTTTTATTTATATGAGTACACTTTAGCTGTCATTAGACACATGCTAGAAGAGCACATAGGATCCCATTACAGATGGTTGTGAGCCACCATGTGGTTGGTGGTAATTGAACTCAGGACCTCTGGAAGAACAGTCAATGCTCTTAACCGCTGAGCCATCTCTCCAGCCCATTATGGCCCGTTTTTAATCGTATTGCCTACATTCTGCAATAGAAGGTATAACTGCTTACACTGCAGGTGTGTTTCAAAGCCAATACAATGACCCAACCTCAATATAGAAAAGGAAGAGCAGGGTACTAACTGAGAATAAGACATGCATTATTCAGTTGCTCTTGCATATAGAATCACCATGAATGGGATAGCTACAGATACAGACTGATTCAGATATCAGAGGAACCATGAATGATACTCCGTAGCTTGATTTTCCAAAATGGTAAAGTGCTTTTGGTAAATTCCAAACAAATCAAAACATCATCTCTCAAAATGCATAGTAGTTTCCTCCTTTAAAAAAACAAAACAAAACAAAACAAACAAACAAAAAAAAACATGTGTATGAAAACTCCCCAAATGACTTTGACTGAGCTCTTTTCTGCATGCTATCCATGAATTAACCCATTCCATCTTTGTAACTACTCGGTTTAGGGGTAGTTTTATGTGCCTGTTGTTAAGATGAAGAGACTAAGACAAGGAAGATAGGTTAACTGTTCCAGTGGCAGAGCAGTGTAGCTTCAGAACACAGTCTCAGTCTTCTGTGTCCCTGTTATCTGAAAGACCCAGAAACTTAGCCACCTGGATATTTATTCCACAGATAAAGGCTGTTTAGGATCTGTGAGTCCATAATATCAAAAGGAATCCAGACCAGGTCACCCCTTCCCAGCACAGTTCCTGTCTGCCCAGGAGCACGACAGAAGAGCTGTTGGAGGGTATTTGGGTTGGCATTGGGCCCAGGTGTCCTCCAGGACCTGCTAGCAAGTCTTCAGAGAGCACAGACAGGAAACAGACTAACGGTTGCCTTTGCCCTTCCTCATGTCCCGCCATCGCTTGCCAAAAGCCCAGCCCTAGATTTTGCATTCAGCAACTTTCCATCACACAGAAGACTAGAAATATCAGAGAGTAGAGAGAAATCACAGGAGACCAAACCCCTTCCAGATTGCCAGAAGCCTGGGACTTTTCTCCCTCCAAAAGTAATTACACTGCTGTGACAGGCATCTGGGTGGTAAACATTCCTCTATATCCCTTCCTCTGAAAAGAAGAAATTCTGAGTACACTTTTCTTGAGGTGATGTGATATTAGGTAGACTGGGCGAGGTGGGACAAACCTAGGAAGTGGAGGTGAGAGGCCACCCAGGGCCAGTGACCAGTGAATGATCTTTGGATCCCTGTCTGCACCTACGTCTTCTGTGGGTGTCCTGGTGCCAATTTCCTCAACTCTGCATAAGGATGAAAGTGATGATTCTGGCCCTGGTGATTGTCAGTGGGATAATAACTCATGATGTCAGTTGCTTCCCTACACAAATGGATGAGCAGATCAGACCTCCCAGTCTTTAGAGTGTCTGACAGTAGTGCCAGCTGATAAGGAGGTATGTGATGTTACAGGCTAAGTGCTACAGAATGATAATGAATGTGAAAAAATTCTATGAAGTTTACCATCTATTAAAGACTCAAGACTGGCCGGGCGGTGGTGGCGCACGCCTTTAATCCCAGCACTTGGGAGGCAGAGGCAGGAGGATTTCTGAGTTTGAGGCCAGCCTGGTCTACAAAGTGAGTTCCAGGACAGCCAGGGCTACACAGAGAAACCCTGTCTCAAAAAACCAAAAAAAAAAAAACAAACAAACAAAAACAAAAGACTCAAGACAATCGAGTAAACTCTGGTAGACATCATTTACAAAAGGAAACCTAATAGAAATTAAGGTCCATTTTCAACAAAAATTAAAACGAGTGTTAAAAATGAGGTACACCTTTAATCCCAGCACTCAGGATACAGAGTCAGGTAGATCTCCGTGAGTTTAGAGTCCATCCTGATCTACAGAGGGACTTCCAGAAAAACCAAGGCTACATAGAGAAACCCTATATGGAGGAAGGAGAGGGTGGGGGCTGGAGATGGAGTGGTTACGAGCACTGGCTGCTCTTCCAGAGGATCTAGGTTCAGTTCCCAGCACCCATATGGAGGCTCACAACTGTCTGTTACTCCAGTTCTGTGAGAGTCAACAACCTCTTTTGACCTCTAAGGGCACTACATAGCACAGTACATTTACATTCAGTACATTTACTGGTGAGATATTCATACACATACTAGAAATAAAATCTTTAAGTAAATGACAGTTCTTAAAGAGCAGGAGTTGAAGGTTGTCTCCAGTTACTTAGTTTGAGGGTTGGGGAGGTAGGTGGCTCAGTGGGTAAAACATTTGCTGTAAGACTGACAGCCTGCATTTGATCCACCAGACCAATGTCTGAAGGAGAGAAGCAGATCCTTGTTGGTCATTGTTTTCTAACCTCGACATAGTCACTGTGCTCTGTGGTCTCCTCCACACAAAATAAATAAATGTAATTTTAAACAATTAAAAATTAAAAACAAGAAGACCATCAGACAGATTGATGCTGTAAGTTCTCTTCTAGCTCATGCTCATTACCCCGTGGTTTGTTTCTCGTGGCAGTGTGTTCCTGGTAAAGCCCACATCCTCCAGCCTTCTGTATTTAACATTGCTAACATTTATTAATGGCTAATTGTATACCTCGAAACTCTTTAGATCCTAAATCCTCATAGCAACTCTCGGATAAGTAGGCTCACAAGCTCCATTCGCAGATGAGACGCTGGGCACAGCAGGTTTATGTCTAGAAGCTCAGATCACACGACCAGCAGAGGTAGAAGTGAGGTGCCAGCTCAGCCGTTCTGAGGGTGCACTCGAGGGTGCACTAGAGGGTGTACCAGAACGAGCCCGAGACCGTACTGGAGAGACATGAACTGTTACAGATGTGTTCAGACAAACTTGGCTTCCCAGGAACCCTTTCCTTCGCCACTGGGCTTTCTTCTGGTCTCCAGTTCTCCTGAGTTAGCAGGCATTGTGTCACTGGAATGAGGAAACAGGAGCCTTCCACCTTGTTGAGGCAGGTTTTCCTTTTTGTCTCAACTGAGCTTCACACTGTAGGCTAGCTGGTAGGTGGGGTGGGGAGCTCTGGGTAAGGCTCTCCCTGTGTGCTGAGAATATGATGCATGTTCCTGAGTCCAGCTCTGTATGTAGGGTCCAGGGAACCGAACTCAGGTCGTCCAGCTGGCATAGCAGGTGCACTCCCTGCAAAGCCATCTCACTGGTCCGGGAGGTACAATCCAAATGCATGTGCCAAAATTATTCTCCGTTCTGGAAAAAGAAAACTCTTTTGTTCATAATTAAGAAAATTCCGCCGGGCAGCGGTGGTGCACGCCTTTAATCCCAGCACTTGGGAGGCAGAGGCAAGCGGATTTCTGAGTTCGAGGCCAGCCTGGTCTACAGAGTGAGTTCCAGGTCAGCCAGAGCTATACAGAGAAACCCTGTCTCGAAAAACCAAAAAAAAAGAAAAAAAAAAAAAAGAAAATTCCAAGAAATGTAGTACTAGACTAAGTTCCTTGCCTTGTCGTTGACACTTACCTGCATCTAGGGCAGCTGCTGAACACGTCTATTTTGAAATCATGGCAGATCCCTACCAAGTCTCCTACCAGTTTTTTTAGGTCTTTTGTTGTTGTTGTTGTGGTTTTGTTTTTATTTTGTTTGCCTGATATCCTGCACTGCCTCATCTTTATTCGTATTAGATTATTGAGTCCGGGGGGCTGAGAGGTTGCTTGGGTGTGAGTGCTTGCTACAAAAGCATGGGTGTCTGAATCCACACCCCTGACATCCACAGAAGAGCCAGTGTCAGAGACAAGTCAATCACGAGAACAGCCAGTGTTTCAAAAATGAGTGATCAGTGGGAGACCCTGTCTCAACAAACTGTTCAGTAGAAGAAGATCCCCAAAGGTGACTTCTTACTTCCTCATACATACGTGTTGAGTTTCTTGTAGACACATCATTGTTATTAGGTTGTCAGAGTCACCTACAAAGTATAAGTAGTTTTAAAATTTTTAAAGTCATAAGTCCCAAACTTCAAGAATCTGATTCTTAGGAATCTGGCAGCCAGACGTTTTAAAAGTTTTTCATGGGGGTGCAGGGAGTAGTTGGAGAGATGGTTCAGCAGTTAAGAGCACTTGTTGCTCTTAAAGAGGACCTGGGTTCAGTTCCCAGCACTCAGTTGGCAGCACACAACTGTAACTCCAGTTCCAGGAACTGACACTCTATTCTGACCTCCACCAGCACCAGTCATGTGTATGCACAGACATCCAAGCAGGCAAAACATGCATACATGTAAAGTAATACAGACAAAACTGAAATAAAATGTTCCATGCACAAGGTATGCCCCTTACACCACTAAATGATGCTGAGGCTTTTCATTTCCATCAGTAGGATAAGTGGGGGGGGGGGGTACTAGTTACCTAGACAGCATCCCTTGGAGGCAGTGTGTCCACCCTCTGTGGTGAGGGCTGTTTTGCACTCCATGTGTATTAGCAAACAATACAAACCTCATATGTATGTCCACACATCTAGTTCTCTTTGGCCTTTGGTCAGGATCTACGGCCTTTTCTTCCTGGGTCACTGCAGCACTGAATTCCACCAAGCCAGTGATCTAGGGTCTGCAACCAGCACTTTTCTACCTGCCAAGGCCTGGCCAACCCCAGGGACACCCAGGTTGTTTGAGCAAGCTAAGATTATGATTCAGGGTGTCCCAAAGCAAATTGGCACTTCCTGAAATCAGACACTATAGTCTGTCAGCTCCCCCTCTGTCCTACTAGCCAGGTGCCATCCAAATAAGCAAGGTAGGTCGTGCAGGAGAGGGACAAGTCCTTCCTACAGAACAGATTTCCTAGTAATGCGCCATTTAAAGGCAGGATTTGTAGAGTCGCCAAACTTAACAGATAACCGGTTTGAATTCTAAACCTCTAAACCCCAATCCCAGCTTTGTACACTGGGATTGATAATCCCTGTGTCACAGGATTCAGTGGTAAAACATGTGGAAAGGGCTCAGCCCAACCAGTGTAGAACCACCAATAAATGGCAACAGTCATGCGTTTCCTGCCCTGTGGCTGTCTAGCAGAATGCTTTCAGGGAAGGAAGGAAACAGGACCTCCACCCTTGGCAGGTGTCTGCATAGGGATCCCAAGGGCTGGAAGCTATAAAGCCGGTCTCCAGGTGTGGCAGTTGAATGCCCTTGAAGGGCGAGTTTGTCATGGCTCTCTCAGATGCTGCCATTGTCACTGCAACCGCTGCCGCAGTCACCGCCACCGTTGCACAGGCTCTGGCCATTCTCCCTGCTGCCTTTGTTCTATTTTGGTGCCTGTGGAGGTGCTAGAAAGCTGCTGTCTTTCTCGGGTTGCTATTTAAAGACATTCTGAGAGAGGCTGCACCGCCGTTCCTACCGCAGTGGCACCGCTCGCTGCTCCTGTCCCTGCCACAGTGGGCTGTAAGACCTGTGGCCTTGGGTGGAGTGCCTCCTCAAGAGCTAGCCTGGAAGCACACACATTAGAACTGGGGAAGTTTGCTCCCTGCCTTTTGTTTAGGACCCCTGAGCTGTCATCTCTTACAGCCAGCTGCTGCTTTGGTCTCTGTCCCTGCACTGCCTCACCTACCTATATCCCTGGAAGGGTTTTTGCACTTGGCCAGTTAGTTTCTCCCTTGTTCTTCAGAGAAAATCATGCACAGTACTCCCTTCCTCTTCTGCCCCATCTACAGTTCACACTTGGGATGCTTTCCCCATTGTACAACTAGGCACAGTCCAGGAGGGGTCAGGGTGCCACTTATCTCTAAGTTTAATAGAAATACTTTGAAAATAAATGCTCTCTGAAAGGCTCAGTAAACTTCCGTTAATAGTAATGGCAGCTTAGGCTGTGGTGAGCCTGTGTTCTTTAGCCACCAGGCGTACATAGAATCCCTTAGATGTCGGGAATCCTGCCTCTCTGCTGACCTCCCTGCACTCTCGATGCAGTGTCTCAAAAGCTTGGCCTTGCTGTTTGAGTCAGCCCTAATTTCTTTTTCATAGACCTATCGAAGTGAAGTGTCTGGGTCAGCAGCTGCCTCCATTTGGCTTCCCCAGCCTCCCCCTTCTCATCATGGTGGAGAGGCTGGCTGCCTTGCAGGCTTGGAGTCCAGACCTGCCTGCTGGCCCAGCAGAATCCTCCCCCACCCCCAGTGCCCTCAGTGCCACATAGCAGCACCATCAGACACGCAGTGAGACACGAGCCACTACCACCTGACCCCACTAGCTCTATACTGCACTGAAGATTTCCTAAGGTGCACACAACTCGCTGTAGCTGTTTATATTACAGTAAGCCTATTAACTGAGGAATTGAATTAAACAGAGGAAATGAGAGAAAAGGCTCTTTTCCATCGGAAACCTCGTTGTCCCTCTGTTCCTTTTTACTTACACATTTTAATGATGATTTAGACAGAAATTGTTCTTTATGTGTAAATATTAGTTGTGGTCCTTCAAATTTGTTTTGCTTGGTTTGATTTTATTTATTTATTTATTTATTTATTTATTTATATTATGTATATGAATACACTGTAGCTGTCTTCAGACACACCAGAAGAGGGCATTGGATCCCAGTACTGATGGTTGTGAGCCACCATGTGGTTGCTGGGAATTGAACTCAGGACTTCTGGAAGAGGCCTTAACCTCAATGCTCTTAACTGCTGAGCCATCTCTCCAGCCCTGGTTTGGTTTTTTGAGTCAGGGTTTCTCTGTGTAGTCCTGGTTGACCAGGCTGGTCTTAAAATCAGAGATCTGCCTGCTTCTGCCTCCCGAGTGCTGGTATCATCTGCTTTATAACATTAACTACGGCTGGCTAGATGGCTCAGCGAGTAGAGGCATTTACTAAGCATGAATGGTACCCTGAATATGGTCTCCAGAGCCCAGCTAAAGGTAGACAGAACCAATCCACAAAGTTATCCTCTTATCTCTGCGCTCACACATACACATTATTTACATACAATAATAAATAAGCTGGGCATGGTGGTACACACCTTTAGTCCCAGCACTGATGGGGAGAATCTCTGTAAGTTCAAGGCCAGCTTGGTCTACAGAGAGTTGCACAATAGCCAGAGTTACAAAATAGACCTGATCTCAAAAAACCGAAACAATAATAGTAATTATTAATAAATAACTAAAATTTAGGGTCTGGAGAGATGGCTTGGTAGTTAACAACATGTATTATCTCATGCAGAGGACCCAAGTTCAATTCCCAGCACCCATATTGCACAGCTTACAACGGCCTGTATATCCAGCCTCAAGGGTTCTGACTCCTCTCACCTTGGCAACAGGCACCTAACTCTCATGTATATACCAATACACATATAATTAAAAACAAATCAAATCTTTTTAATCTAAGGAAATAAGGGGACATTGAGATAACTCCGAGGGTAACGGGACATAAAAGCACTTGCCACTGTGCCACCCGACATCGTGTGTCTGACCCTGGATCCTACATGATAGAAAAAGAGAACCTCTGCCGTGGCGTATGCATACCCACGTGTGTACATACATGCCAAATAAATAAATGAATATAAACAGACCAGCCATCAAGTTGTGGTGAACAGTGACACCATTTTGTCCTGTTCTCCAAATAAAGCCTTGGTGGGAAATAAATAAATAATCTTTAATTACGAAACACTAGCTGGTGGTGGCGGCACACACCTTAGTCCTAGCACTTGGGAGGCAAGATGGGCAGCCTGGTCTACAGAATGAGCTCCAGGATAGCCAAGGCTACACAGAGAAACCTTGTTTCGGAGCACTCCCTCCCCCAAATTACAAAAAGCAAATATATACAAAATAAGCCGTGTTCCCAGCTTGGTCACCCATGCCCTGCTCCCACACCCCCTCCATTCCTGCCTGCTCACATTTGGGCTCCTCTCTCTTCCTTGTCTTGAGAGCTGTGTCTTTGCCTTAGCCCCTGAGGGCAAGCCAGACTTCTCCATGTGGCAGTAATAATAAGTATCCTCTTTTTATATATCTTCTTTATATATCATCTTGCTTAGGAAACATACATTCTGTCTACAGTAGACTTGTACGGAGGCAGCAGACTCGCTTTCTGTGCACTTCTTTGTACTAATAAGGATAACCAGTTGTAGATACAGTAGTGGGTGATATTTAATAGAGCCACATCTCCACAGTCCATGCCATTGGGTCTGATAGAGTCACATCTCCACAGTCCATGCCATTGGGTCTGGCTCTCTTCTTTACTAGCTGTGGGGCCCTAGGAAAACTGGAGATGATGTTAGTGGCTTCCCTTTTATTATGATTTAGTATTGTCTGTTTATTTAGTGTAGGAGGCCGTGGCTCTCATGTAGAGGTTAGAGGACAGTATAAATAATGGGAATCGTCTCTCCTACATGTGGGTCCCTGGGATCAAATTCAGGTTTCTAGGCTCGGCAGAAAGTAACTTTACTTGCTGTGCCACCTCATTGACACTGCTCCTTTAAAAAAGTGTTTTAGGGGCCTGGAGGGCTTAATTCAGTTGTAAGAACACTTGTTCTGTCAGAGTCTCAGAACACACACGGCAGCTCACAACCTCTGTTAACTCTAATCCCAGAGGAGCTGACACCGCTTCTGACCTCTATGGGCACCAGGTACACACCTGGTACATATACATACATGTGACAAAAACATTCACACACATAAAATAATAAAATAAAAATTTTTCCAGCCCGGTCTATAGAGTGAGTTCCAGGACAGCCAAAGCTACAACAGAGAAACTGACTCAAAACCACCACCCTCAAAAATTTTGTATGGATATATTTTTTTAAAGATGTATTTTTTATTGGATATTTTCTTTATTTACATTTCAAATGTTATACCTTTTCATGGTTTCCCCTCCGAAAACCCCCTAACCCATCCTCTCCTTCCCCTGCTCACCAACTCACTCACTCCTGCTTCCCTGTCCTGGTATTCCCCTACAGTGGGGCATCGAGCCTTCTCAGGACCAAGGGCCTCTCCTCCCTTAGATGTCCAACAAGGCC
This sequence comes from Tokudaia tokunoshimensis, assembly GCA_036184795.1. Taxonomy (NCBI): domain Eukaryota; kingdom Metazoa; phylum Chordata; class Mammalia; order Rodentia; family Muridae; genus Tokudaia; species Tokudaia tokunoshimensis. The sequence continues at coordinate 33,860,748 of BTHU01000020.1, forward strand.
ATTCTCTGCTACATATGCAGCTGGAGCCATGGGTCCCTCCACGTGTACTCTTTGGTTGGTGGTTTAGCTCCTGGGAGCTCTGGGGGTACTGGCTGGTTCATATTGTTGTTCCTCCTATTGTATGGATTTTTAAAAGAGTGTTTTGTGAAGAGGCTAGTGAGATGGCTCAGTAGTTAAGAGCAGTTGCTGTTCTTGCAGAGAATTCGAGTTTGGGTCTCAGAACCAATGTGCAGGTTCACAGCCACCTGTAACTCCTGTACTAGGGAATCCAACACCTTCTTCTGGCCTCTATGGGAACAGGACACATACTTGATACACATATGTACGTGTAGGTTCTTGAAAATACCCATAAGATAAAAATAAATTGTTTAAAATATACATTTATGTCTGGCATGTTTGCACATGCCTTTAATCCCAGCACTTAGGAGGCAGAGGCTTATCTCTGTGAGTTCAAGTCCAGACTGATCTACATAGTGAGTTCCAGACCTACAGAGAGAGGCAGTGTCACAAAACAAAACAAACCAGACCACAACACCTGTGTGTGTGTGTGTGTGTGTGTGTGTGTGCGCGCGCGCGCGCTCGCGCGTGTGCACAAGCAACTGAAGCTACAGGTGCTAGTGAGCCCCTGCTGTGAGTAATAACTGTCGGAACCATTCATTCACTTATCCATACAGTCTTTCACTCACTCACTCCTCACAGATGTGTTCTTGCCAGTTCAGTTGTAGGAGAACTAACAAGCTGCTCACAGTCCTGGCCCTCACAGAGATCACAGTCTTAGCGGAGGACTGGCACAGCACGGCTCACTTTGCACCTCCCCTGTACACTTCCTTGTGCTTGACCCCGCCGACACTGATCTCACAGGACTCTCAAGGGAGCACGTGGAGACCTCACTGGACAGGTGGGGTCACCATTTTCCCCAGGGAATGCCGTTTGCTCCAGGATCCAGGAGAGCCAGCTCCCTGGCTTCGAGCGCTCTGGGGTCAGCTCCACCCATCCCCATCTAGGGCTCCTCAGACTGCAGCTCGGGATTCTCAGCAGCTCTAACCCACAATCTGGGAAATGCTTGCTGAGCTGTTCTGGATTTGGGCCTCGGTCTTTAACTCGTCTCTCTGTTGGCTCTTGGTCCCCAGCTACAGTTCAACATGGGTGTTTACTCCTTTGGAGAATAGGAGGGCAAGGTCTCATGCTGTCACCCAGACAGGCTTCCTACTTCCTATGTAGCCTAAGGTAGCTCCAGATTCTCAATCCCTCTGCATCAACCTCTCCCTAGTAATAGGACTACAAGTGTCCCCTTGAGTCCAGAGCACACACAGGTGACCTGGGTCATAGATACTAGGTAACAAAATGGGAAAGTGGCTCACGTCTGTGGTCCCAGTGCCAGGGAACTGTGAGACAAGGTGATTCCTTAAGCCCTAGAACTCAAGACCATCCTGGGCAACACGATAAGACTTTATCTCAAAAAACTAAAAAGTTGGACGTGGTTGGATGCATTCATGCCATAATAGGAAAGGTTGGATTCTGAGCTTTCCCCTCTTGACTTCATCTAAAGAAGTCCGATGCAGTCCAGACACCGTCTACACTACCTTCCTCCCCTCCTTGCCAATATTTCAACGTCTTACTCTTGAACCATCACTGTGCCCAGGCTTTATTTATCTCTTAGTCACAAAGGGAAGCGCGTCGGTGGTCGGTAGAACTCTGGAATGACTTTCCTTTTTTTTGCTCCCTTTTCCCTCATCTGTTGGCTCTTTATATAAATACTATTGGTATATGCTACATAAACATGTAGTCTGCTTGTCCCTTTCTTCTGTCCTTCTTTCCCTCCCCCTCCTTTTTCCCCCTCCTCCTCCTCCCTCCTTTTCTCCCTTCCTTTCTTTCTTGTTATTTTGAGAAAGTGTCACACTATGTAGCCCAGGTTAGCCTTAGAGTTCTGATCACAGTTATAAGATACTACACCTGACTCTAAGCATTTAACTTTGTATCCTTATGTATTTAACAACTGTCTTAGTTATAAAGGATGACATTTAATGGCTAGCTTACAGTTTCAAAGGTTTAGTCAACATGGTGCAAAGTATGGCAGCATCCAGGCAGTCATGGTTCTGGAGGAGCCAAGAGTTCTATCTCTTGACATGAAGGCAGCTAGGAGGAGACTAGATTATTTTTTCACACTGGGAGTAGCTTGAACATTTAAGACCTCAAAGCCCCGCCTCCACAGTGACACACTTCCTCCAATAAGGCCACACCTCCTAGTAGTGCTACTCCATATGGACCAAGCATTCAAACACCTGAGTCTGTGGGGGCCAAACCTGTTCAAACACCACAGCAACCTATTTCTCCAATAAACCTTCAGAAATTATATGTGTGAGAGAGGACTTGCATAGCATGTTCAAGACACGTAGCTTGATCAGGATAAGACAGGAAGGATCAGGGAAAGAGAAAAATTATAGCAGAGTCCTCCTTTCTGTAAACATCTTGACTGTGACTATTTATTTGGTTTGCTTGAGACAGGGCTATATGTTCCAGGGCTAGCCCTAGGCTTGCTCTGTAGCATGAGCTTCCTGTCTTTACCACACCCCCAATGCTGAGATGATTGGAGCTGTGCTCCACTGTCCCCTGTTACATGTGGTACCAGGGAACAGAGCTGCATCATCAGCCCATTGTGTCTTCCTGATCCCACATGGTAACCATGGAGCAGCCACTTCACTCGCCTCAGTTCCATTGCTGAATCACCTTACAGTTAATTCTTACCTATTGAAGTCATTTCAAAAAAAGTTACCCCTTGGGATAAAGAAATGGTTACAGGCACTCCCAGGTGGCTCCCTCTGGCTTCCGAGGCCACCTGCACACACATAGCGCACATAAACAAACTCACGCAGGCGCACATACATAGACATAAAGAGTAAAGAAAGAAACTTGGTTCTTTTGTTTTGTTTTGTTTTTTAAAATTTTTCCCTTGGGCTGGAGAGATGGCCCTGTAGGTAAATACCTGAGTTCAACCACTAGAACCTGCAACAGAAAAGCCGGGTACAGTGTGTGTGGCCATAATACCTGAACTGGGAAGGTGGAGACAGGCAGTCTTTGGGCCTCAGTGACCAGGCAGCCCAGCCAGTTTGGTGATCTCTAAGTTCTGCCTGCACAAAAAGGTGAGCCACTCCTGATGAATGCCACACAAGGCTGTCCTCTGACCTCCACATGTATGTGTACGCACAGGAAACATGCTACACACAAAAGAAAAAATTATCTTGTTTTTTGTTTTAGATGTCACCCACATTGGCCTTGGACTCACTGTGTATGAGTGTTTTGTTGCATGTATGTCTGTGCATCACGAAGAGGAAGTCGTATGTTCTAGAACTGATGCATTTACACTTGGTTTGTGAGCCACCAGGTGGGTGCTGGGAATTGATCCTGGTCCTCTACAAAAGTTGTACTGTTCTTAATCACTCTCATGGCAATCCTCCAGCCTCAGTGGTCATGCCCCTACTGCCATTTCTCCTCTGATGCTTTCCCTGCAGAGCTCCTCAGACTTCACGTGCTATAAACGACATATACACACTACATATGGATGAAAACATTAACGTCTTGTCTTTCTGCTTCTTCCTTATGTTTAAAATAATTTAAAAAATGAAAGCAAGGGCTTAAGAGATGACTTGGGTTAAGAGCACTGGCTGTCTTTCCAGAGGACCCAGGTTCAAGTCTCGTCATCCACATGGCAGCTCACAGCTCTGTCTGAAACTTCAGTTCCAGGATTCTAGCTTCTTAGGGCACTGCCCACATGTGGTGCACGGCCATACATAAAACAAAGTATCCATACAAATAAATCATATATACATATACATTCAAATACAGCTTATATTTATAGAGTGTATGTGTATGTAAATCTCGATGGGCATGTTGGCACGCAATCCTAACACTGGGGAGGCAGAGATAAGCACATCTCAAAGACTTTAAAGCCAGCCTGGCCTACATATCAAATGCCAGGTTTGCCAGAGCTAACATATCAAGACTGTCTCAAATAACAAAAATTGTGTGATTGTGTGTGTGTGTGTCTGTCTGACTGACTGACTGCTCACTACTGAGCTTCCTCACTACTTTTTGTGTTAAAAAGGTAGTCTGGCTAGAGATTTTTTTTTCCCTCCCTGTAGTTTCCAAATATTCTGACTTGTGGTTATATGGCTTTTATAACCACATAAATAAACATATTTAGGATCTAACAAGAATACCTGCCATTTATTTCTTCTTTTGATCTTAACTCAAAGACACAGCTTTGCAGGAATATTCTGAGCTTCCGGAAAGAGTTTGTGGCTGTTTTTCTGCTTTTCCATTTGAAAACACACCTGTGTGCCCAAGGCAGTTCTGCTCTCGCCGTTCTTTTTAGTAAGCCTTCTGTGTCTCAGCCACACCAACCCCAAACATTGCCCCTGTCACTGAAACCCCCAAGTTGGCCAACAGAGGGGTAGGAAAATGGATTGTGTGGTACACAGTCACCACTGTCTGCTGGTGAGGCACCTCAACTCTGGCCCTTCCAAGGAGGTTTCACACAAGGAAGCTGGTGCTTCTTTAAGCATTCCTGACCCAGGGGCTAGGTGGGGTGTGTACAGCTCAGTGTAGAGGACATGGTTAGCATTAGGTTCAATGTCTATGTGAGATTCCAACACCAAAAAGGAAACTCCCCAGAACCCACAAAGAGCTTCTCCTGTACAATGCTTCTGGCAGCCACCTGCTGCTCTGAGCCCTTCTGAATGAGATGAAGCACCACCCTCCGCCCCGCACACACCACACCCATGCTTCTCTCCTCTCCATGCGGTTTTGGGACTTGAGTAAAGTGGTGTGTGTGTGTGTGTGTGTAGATGGCAGGTGTGGGGGGGAGTGGGAGGTGTGTACATGGCAAGTGTGTTTTGTGTATATGCATAGATAGCAGGTGGGTGGGGGAGATGGCAGTGTGTTGAAGTCTTAATGAGAGGTTCCCCCTACAGGATTGCTTGTATCCTGCCCACCTCAGAGGCTCCTGTGAATACCTTTACCTTTGAACTTTCCTTATATTCAGCCCCTGAGCCTTAGGATTTGGTGACAATCCTTGGCTGGCAAGAAGCTTTGATCCTTGGGGAGTTCAGAGGAAGTCTCATGAAGTGTAGGATTGGAGAGAGGCACAGGAGGGTGGGCTGCTAACAGGAGCTCAGCACCCCTCCAGGATGCCATGTGTTCGCACAAGCATTACTGTTATTTAAAGCTAACAGTGCCCAGAGAAATTCCTTCCCCACCCACCCCAGGAAGAGCAGGGTGTCTGAGAAGCACCCCTTGTAAAGAGTACAGCTGCCTTTCTTTGAGTGGTGGGTGTCTCCAGGAGAGAAAAGCCTCCCAGGGCTCTGAGTGTAGCTCAGCTGGCAGAGTGCCAGCCCAGCCCTGGGTTCGGTCCCTGAATGGCTGAAAACTGACCAGGAGGCACACCCCTGTATTCTCAGCCGCTGGAAGAAGGCAGGAAGGAAGTCACAGTCATCCTTGGCTACCTAGAGAGTTGGAAGCCAAAGACAGTGGATAAAGGCACTTGCTACGAAACCAAGAGTTCAATTCCTGGGACCCACATGGTATAAAAAGAAAACTGATTCCCATCCTTACACATGTATGAGTCTTGGCACATGTGCGTTCATATATAAATACTAAATAAATATCATTTTTATTATAAATATAACATTTTAAATTACGTTTGCTTAGAGACTACTTTATCTCAAGTGGCTAGATGGTGAAGGGACTTGCTAATGGATCCCAAAGTCATTTCCTGGTGCTACCCAATCCATGTCACAGTGACGCCCCATTCACCAGCAGAGTGTTGTAGCTCGTATCCCTCCCACCTCCAAAGGTAGATGACTTCCTTTGATCCTGATAACCAGGCACACCATTTACCTCTCAGTAGAGACCTCACCATGTGGCTGTGCCTCCCTCTCCTCTGGGCTTTTGGCTGCTAGAGATGCCGGTTCATGGACTATCCATCTTTCTAGCACTGGTACATGGCCTGGGTACCTCGTAGGCCCTTCGTAATGAATACAGAAGGAGTGGTAACTGTGGGGCAGGAGCTGTGCAGTCGTCCTCTTCCCAGAATCATCTCATTTTCACTCTGCCAAAAAAGATAAAGATGGGTTAGCAGAGTGTGGGCAGGGCTAGTTGGGGCCAGATGCCCACCCTACTCTTGGGTTTGTCTAGCAGCTCCTTGAGGAAGTCCAGGGCACGCCTTACAGCATCTTCTTGAGCTTGGCTCGTGGGCTCAGGACTTAATGGAGCAACATTTGGGAAAGGAACAGACATGGCAGTCTGTGTTCCCATGCGAAGCCAAAGCACAAGGCCCCCATTAAAATGGAGGAGGTGGGAGCAGAGAGACTGCCCAGCGGTTGAGTACTTGCTGTTTCTGTAGAGGACCTGAGTTCACTTCCTAGCACCCACACAGCAGCTCACAACTGTCTGTAAGTCCAGTACTCGGGTGCACACGATGCACAGATATCCATGCAAGCAAAGCACCCACACACCTAAATAATACATCCTTAAAAACAGTTTTAAAAAGAGGGGCCTGGCAGTGGTGGCACACACCTTTAAACTTAGCACTTGGGAGGCAGAGGTAGGCAGATCTTTAAAAGTTCAGGACCTCGAGGCCAGCCTGGTCTACAAAGTGAGTTCCAGGACAGCCAGGGCTACACAGAGAAACCCTGTCTCGAAAAACAAAACAAAACAAAAAACAAAAAAAAAATGTATAAAAGTTCAGGACCAACCTGGTCTATAGAGCAAGTTCAAGTTCTGGAACAGCCAGGAACTACACAGAGAAACCCTGTCTCAAAAAACAAAACAAAACCAAAAAAAGGGGGGGAGGGAAGGAAGTGGCATTAATTATAATAAGGTGCAGTTTTCCCTTTCTCCCCCAGAATCTCGATTTACTTGTCCAGGTGGTTACTGATTGCTATTGAGGTTGCTCTAAGGAGAAACTGGCGTGCAAAATAATTGCATGCTTTTTACAGCTCATCTTTACTCTTGCAGTGTCAATCTGAAATGCAAATGAAGAGTATTTAACTCATACGCAGAATCACAGAATTACAATGTGTACCCCCCACCCCATCTTGCTTGTGCACGTGCATTTCCATCATTGAAAACTGGAAAGACATGGAAAAGTCTTTCCAACTGTGTCCTTCCTTACTCATCTGCCTTGTCAGCACCAGACCTCCATCAGGCTGGCCAGGACAGCAAGGACAATGGGCTGACCTGCTTCTGTATATGTTGCTGTCTTTAGGTAAAAGTTTGGCTAAAACAAAGAAGTGGGTGAATGGGGGAGGGTGTTACATAGAGTTCCCTGACCGTCTGTCTTTCTGAGACAGCCATTACTTTGTGGTGGGGACAGGTTCTAGCTGCAATGGAACACCGGAACTCTCCAGGCTGTCATTACGTCCATTTCCTCAGTTGTAGGAGGAACAGACACATGGACCTGCTTCTGGCTGGGATTATTCTCCCACTCTCTATAAGTCTATCGGAGTCTTGTGTTGATGGCGCATAATAACCATAGTCAAAAATCACTTGTGTGAGACAGCATGCATCTCCTCTGCTCACACTCCTGCTCCATTGTCTCACTAGATGCCATTTGTAAGCCATAAATCCAATAAAAATTATTAGTAATGTTAATATTTCAATAGGAAGGAGGTCATTAAGGCAAGCACATGGGCTTGGGGAACTAGACTGGGGCTCTGGCACTGTTTTGTAGATGTTCTCAGAATCGCGAGGCTGGCCAGGAGTGGCATGTGTACCTTCTTTCCAGTTCCATCATGAATGTGTTATAGCACCTGCCAGATGCCAGTCATTTTGTGACGTCCTGGCCCACAGTAGATGATACCAAGACATGACCTGGGCATCAGTAGTTTTGTGATCTAATGAGGAAAAGATTTTTAATTATATAATATCAATTCCCAACATAAATAAAAAACAAAATCATAACACATATTCAAATTATAATTGTGATAGGGAGTGCAAACAGAATTTGAGGATGGGTATTAGAGAGAAAAGCCCTCGGAAGTGGTATCTTGGCACTGTATATAGGATAAACAGGACATGAAGTAGCCTTGCAGCGTAAAGAGTGTGCAAAGGAGCTCTGCTTAGAAAAAAGATCCACAGAGCCAGAGTGCAGGCAGCCCGGGGTAGGCCACGTGTGGGAGGGAACCCTGTTCCCTACCTTGCCCCACTTGTCCCCAGAACCATGATGACCAAGAACCTCACAAGTTAGAGGGATTCTAATTTCTCATAGCAAGTCCAAGACACCAAGAGGCACACTGGGGTTTCTGTGGGGCTGAGATGCCTGGGAAAGTCTGGGCCAGACCATGTGTTTGTCGCCCACCATTTCTGGTCATTTCTGCAGTTCATATACCCAAAGTATAACTCCTTTTCCTCTGCCCTCTGCTCTAGCTCTTGGGGCCTTAAATGTGTTCTGTTTTGGTTTGGTTTTTACTTGTTTTGTTGTTGTTTGGTTGTTTTGCTTTATTTTATTTTATCATAGCCCAGGGTGGCACTGAATCCTCTATTGCAGCTGAAGCCAGCTTTGAACTGCTGATCCTTCTGCTGCTACCTTCCAGGAGTTGGGATCAGAACCTGGTGCCACCATGCTGGGCCACATTCTGTTTTACACTCACATGAACTTGACTACCTTTTCCTGTTTTCCTGTAATTCTTTCCAGAGTGGGTTCTAGGTGTGTAGCCTTGACTGTTCTGGAACTTACTATAGAGATCAGGCTGGCCTTGAACTCACAGAGATCTGCCTCTGTCTTCTGTGTGCTGGGATTAAAGGTCTGTACCACTATGACCAACTTTAACAAAAATCTTAGACTAGAACCAAACATATCTCTCTCCCTCAGAGGGATGAGGCATAGGGATCCCAAGTTTGAGTCCAGTCTGTACCCAGAAGAACAGGAGCCGGTGAGCTGGGTCACGGGTAAAGGCTGTTGCCATCAGGCCTTTGACCTTAGTTCTACATCAGGATCCCCACTGCAGAGGGAGCGCTGACTCCTGTATGTATGCTTATACAGACACAGAGGCCCTGAGGAAAATGCAGGCAGCCAGTTGTTCTAGAAGCATCTATACCCAGGCAGTTTTGGCTGCCTTTGTCCTGAGGTCTCTGCTATCCTTTGGGAGGGTCTAGGAGCTTATACCAGGGTCTGGAAATAATGAGGCGCAGCCTAAAAATCCATAGTGAGGTGTTGCAGGTAGAAACCACAAAGGAATCTTATGTGGGGCACAGCCAGCTCCCTCCTCCAGGTTGGAAGGTCCCTGGCTTTCTTCACAAGAGAGCCAGACATGTGGTCATGACCCGGTCTCTGTCTCTGTCCAGGTGCTGAGCGCTGTCCTCAAGGATCTGTATCATCTGCTGAAGCACGTGGTGCATCTGGAACCCGATGATGTTGCCAGGCTACATGCCCAGCTGGCCCTGGAGGAGCTGGATGAGATCATGAGGAACTTCCTGTTCCCACCTCAGAAGCTGGAGAAGAAGATCGTGGTCCTGCCATAGACCTGGTTCACAGAACATGGAGGAAGGCAGGGGGGACCCAAGGAGCCAAAGCAGTGGCCACATTCCTCCCAGCAGGTGTCTCCGTTGCCTCCTTGGTACAGACCTAAGGTCTGCTATAACCTTAAGGTAGCTGTGTGGTGCTGGCCACTTGGGTGTTCAGGGCTACCTTTCTAGAGCATCCATTTGGTCACTCTGCCTCTGGCCCAAAGCATGTGCCCTTAGAAAGGTGAATTCCTTCTAATCAGCACACTTATTGTCCTGAGCCCCTTAGAGGAGGCATGGCTATGACTGTGGAGCATTTTCTTCCGGCTGGAGAAGCTGCCCTCCCCCCAGGTCCCATCTTGAGGTTCTTTCATAGTGAGATTCTTCTGCCTGTGATGAGGAGGGCAGAGATCTCATCTGAGCGTGCAGCTGTGGGGCTGGAAGGAAGCATTGCTTAACATCCAGAATACAAAAGAATAAAATTACCTTGGCGAGGATGATCAGCCAGTGTGGATCTGCCTGCTGAGCTGGCTGACTCTTGCAGAGGAAGAAGAGTAAGCTGTGCTTCCTCTGGGCTGCTCCCTTCCTCCCTCCCTCCCTCCCTCCCTTCCTCCCTCCCTCCCTTTCTTCCTTCCTTCCTCCCTCCCTTCCTCCCTCCCTCGCTTCCTTTCTTCCTTCCTCCCTCCCTCCCTTCCTCCCTCCCTCCCTTTCTCCCTTCCTTCCTCCCTCCCTCCCTCCCCCTCTCTCCCTCCCTCCCTTCCTCCCTCCCTCCCTTTCTTCCTTCCTCCCTCTCTTCCTTCCTTCCTCCCTCCCTCCCTCCCTCCCCTTCCTCCCTCCCTCCCTTTCTTCCTTCCTCCCTCCCTCTCTTCCTTCCTTCCTCCCTCCCTCCCTCCCTCCCTCCTTCCCTCCCTTCCTTCCTCTCTCTCTGCCTGTTTGTACTTGGGGCTGCTATACAGTCTTCTACTCCTCTGCAGGGTGAGGCTGAGCCGATGGAGTGGTCTGAGGAAGGCAGGCAGAGCATATGTTATACATGGGTGGCTCACTAAAACAATTTCAGATTTAGCACTGTGGTCACCACTCTTGTATTTATGTATTTTGGTGTTTTCTTTGCAAAAGACAAAAAAAAAAAAAAAAAGAAGAAGAAGAAGATGATGATGATGGTGATAGTAGAGGAGACTGGGGAGGTGCAGGGATTCTTCAGTCCCTGCAGTACTTACAAACCTGAGGACCTCAACTCCATCCTCTGCATCTACATAAAAACACTGCTTGTGGCAGCACGTGCCTGCGATCCTAGGGGGCAGGGGAGGGTGCGGAGACAGGTGCTTCTTGACGGCTCACTGGCTTCTAGTCTAATCTACTCTGAGAGCTCTAGGCCCACAAGAGACACACGCCCCAAACCCCCCCTCCAAAAAAAAAAAAAAAAAGCAGTACTGCAGTGCCTCCTGGGAAACAGCACCAAAGTTGTCCTCTGGCCTACACACATACACGCACACACAGTGTATGCACCCTCACCCACACTGACACACACATGAACATACACACATGCACAGTGTGTGCGCAAGTCCGCTCACATGGACACACAAAGGAAAAGGAAGAAACTGGCCGTTTCAGATGAGCCTGCCCTGTTACCTACACCTTTATAAGATTAATTCGGTGTCCACTGCGCCTCAGCATCACAGAAGTAAGTTTGGAACTTTGTCACAGGACTTTATCTCCACTTTCTGGAGTGTCCTGATCTAAAGGAAGCAGAACTCAGACTGTGACAATGCAAGGGACTAAGGTGCTGACATTAAGGTGCTCTTGCCTGTTGAAAGCAAGCCAGATTAGCCAGATTGCACAGACTTCTCAGCTCAGCCTTCCTGATAGGCGTCCCCAGAAAGGTGCCAGTCACTGTTACAAACCACAGGCAAAGGATCAAACAAGTCTGTGGTGGCGCACACCTTTGATCCCAGCACTTGGGAGGCAGAGGCAGGTGGATTTCTGAGTTTGAAGCCAGCCTGACCTACAGAGTGAGTTCCAGGACAGCCAGAACTACACAGAGAAACCCTGTCTCAGAAAAAGGAGAACAAAGGTCCTTGAATGTTTTGAAGGAATATTTTTATTCAGCTAGCGGAGCAGTATTAGTTTATATTTTTCAAATCAAGAATGTCTATAAAGTCAGGGTTGGAGCTTTTTTTTTCTTTTTTTCTTTTTTTAAGATTGATTTACTCATTATATGGAAGTACACTGTAACTATCTTCAGACACTCCAGAAAAGGGCATCAGATCTCATTATGGATAGTTGTGAGCCACCATGTGGTTGCTGGGATTTGAACTCAGGACCATCGGAAAAACAGTCAGTGTTCTTAACTGCTGAGCCATCTCTCCAGCCCCCAGGGTTGGAGCTTCTTAAGACAATGTTTCTTAGCCTTTAGAATACATATAACCTAAGGCTGGAGAGATGGCTCGCCAGTTAAGAGTGCATACTGATCTTGCAGAGGACCCAAGTTTGGTTCCTGGCACTCAAAATGGCCTGTGACTCTGACTCTAGGGGATTGATATCTCTGGCTTCTTGAGAGTACTGGCACTCACATGTAGATACCCACACATATACTCAGACACACATGTAATTAAAAATAATTTTAAAATTATATATTAGTATTGTGATGGTTTGTATATGCTTAGCCAAGGGAGTTGGGATGTGTGGCCTTGTTGGAGTGGGTGTGGGCTTTAATAACCTTGTCCTAGCTGCCTGGAAGTCAGTTTCCTCATAGCAGCCTTCAGATGAAGACATAGAACTCTCAGCTCCTCCTGCACCATACTTGCCTGGATGCTGCCCTGCTCCTGCCTTGATGATACTGGATTGAACCTCTGAAACTCTAAGCCAGCCCCAATTAAATGTTGTCCTTATAAGAGTTGCCTTGGTCATGGTGTCTGTTCACAGCAGTAAAACTCTAAGAGACAAATATACTTTAAAAAGATACAACCTGCTTCCAACAAGCAGGTTGAATGTTAGGCAGTCTGAGTACTGTCCACTGCATTTACAGCAGTGTGCTCTAGTTTTGAAGATGTTCACTGATAACTCTGAGGATCTTCTCCATCTAAATTCACATGCCCCGCAGAGCCTTAGTCCCTTTATCTCTGTGTATAAATTGACTCTTAGTTTGAACTAATCAAAGAACTTAAAGTATTTAATTTTATTGATTTTTTTTTTTTTGTCTTTCGAGACAGGGTTTCTCTGTGTAGCCCTGGCTGTCCTTGGAACTCAGTCTGTAGATCAGGCTGGCCTCAAACTCAGAAATCCGCCTGCCTCTGCCTCCCAAGTGCTGGGATTAAAGGTATGCACCACCACTACCCGGCTCATTTTATTGATTTTTGGTGTGCTCAATTTGAGAGAGTAATTTTTTCCTTCCTGACTTCATTATCAAATTCAAAGGAAAGATTATTTAGCGTAACCCTTGTAAGCATGACCAAATTATTAAGAACTGTCAGGTAACTCTTCTAAGTCAGGCAGTTGATGCTTATGACCACAGCAGTCATGAGGCTGAGACAGGAAGGTTTCAGTGACTTCAAAGTCAGATCTCGGCTGCATACATAGTGGTTCTGAAAGCTTGGATCTCAGTACAGAATGCTATCTGAACAAAGTACAGTCGCTCAGCTGGCGGGATGCTTGCCTAACACACACACAGCCCTGGATTTGATCTCTATTCCTCGAAAATCAGACAGCATGGTGTAGACCTGTAATCCCAGCACTTTGGACATAAAGGTAAAAGGATTATAAATTCAGAGCCATCTTCAGCTACATAGCTAACTTGGGCAACAGGAGATACTGTCTCAATTATAATTTATATTGTAAATTTATTCATGTGCATATTGTGTTTCCGAAGGAAAAGCTCTAAGGAAAGAGAATAATGGGATAGGAAAAGCACAAACTTAAGTTTTAAAAGGTCCAGAATTCCATCTGGGCCTGGTGGCACAGTCCTGTAATCCCAGTTACTGGGGAGTTGAGACAGGAGGGTGACAAGCTCAAGGCCTGCCTGGCCTGCAGTGAGTTCATGGAAAGGCTGAGAGGGCCTGTCTAAAAGAAAACTGTAAAGGGGGCAGGAATATGCCTGCCTCTGTGGGAGGCAGCATTGGTGCTCAGACTGTGAGGCCCTACACACAATCCCCAGCCCTGAAAACAAACAAATGGCACAAAACCCGGAAGCTGACACACAGCAGGAAGTCGCGCTTGCCTGCATGACAGTCCTGAGTGGCTGAGCTCTGTCCCACCTCTGTTCTTTTGTCCTCTTCTGATTCCCCTATTAGTCCTTCCATCCCACATCTGTCACTGCCAAGCCTAAGAACATGAGTTCAAATCCCAGGATCTATGCGATAGAAGGAAAGGCCCCATTCCCTCAGGTTGGCCTCTGGCCTCCACACACACACCATGGCAAGAACACCCCTCCCCAGCAAATGAATGTAATAAAACATTTTCTGTTAAAGTTGCAGGAGAAATGAGTCAGTAGTGAGGATGGCGAGTGGCCAGGGTGAGGGCTCCTAGGAGCTGAGGTCTGATGGCCTGGCTGGGAAACTAGTAACTGTGAAAGCCAAAGAGAGGGAGGGCTGGCCACATAGACATGGGAAGATCATCTCAGAGAGAGGGAAGAGCAGGTGGAGAGGAAGTTTGAGGAAGAGCTGGGGTCCAGACAGAGTAAGAGGAAAGTGGGGGAAGGGGTGGTCTGGAACAAAGGAGGCAGCCACAGACCTATTTCTCCCAAAGCCTCTTCTTGCAGCTTGTTTCTGGAAAGTGCTATGAAGCTAATGTGGTATGTGTTGTAAAATTGGAAATAAATATAACCATGCATAGTCCTTTTTCTATTTTCTCCACAAACACAAGAAAGCAGCGGACAGATCCCTCTCTATCTGTGCCGCCACCCCATCTCCGGGCAGTGTGGCTTCAGTTGCTCCTCCAACAACAGAAAGGACAGCAAGTGTGTGTGTGCATCTGCCAGGGTCCTCCCACCAGGGTCCTCCCACCAGGGTCCTCCACCAGCCTGTCCTGTCCCTTTATCTCAGGACACCTGAGTGAAGTGCTGCTGTCTGGGGCGGGCTGGCTGTGACTCGGGGAAAGTTGTTTAGTTTGCAGAATAAGCTGGGAGGACGATTCATCTGGCTGACCGGCTACAACCAGTCTTCAGTACTTTCCCACAGCCAGGGTCTCTGTGACTCTAGAAATGGCAGCTGAGTCCTGAGTGGGCTTTGAGAGCTGGCCTCCTTTCCCTCACTGGGTGGCTGCCTTCCCTGAGCCCCGCAGTGGTCATGACCTGGAGGGCCGTGTCGTGTCCTGCTGCAGGCTGGCTTGTGCTGCAGTCACATGTGCAGCCTCCCTGCAGTGAGCTGCACCTCTGACTCCATGCACCACTCTGCTCAGTGTCCGCTTTGCCTGGGGGCTGGGAGGAGTCTGGTTGCAGCCTCTTCCCACAGCTCAGGCTGTGCTCTGCACACACTGGCAAGGGTAAAGGGGAGCCAGATCCTCACAGACGCATTTGAGGGTCATCCCCGGTCTCTCCCACAGCTCCTCTTACTGACCCAGTAGCTCTGTGATTTCCAAAGCTTCCTTTCTGCCCCTCCCAGAGGTGACCTTCTGTGGTCTCCAAGGACCACAGAGTAGCAAAAGCAGTTGCTTTGTTTTCTTCAGTTTGGACAGCTAGGTTGCAGAATCCCTGCTCTGGGAGGCATTTAGCTCCGGACTTAGTCTGTCCCGGCCAAGGTACTGTTTTACTACCTTGGAAGATGCTCCATGGGATGCTGGAGCTGATGCTTCACTGAAGCAAAAGCCGTTCACAATGGGGATACAGCTCAATAGTCGAGGGCTTGCCTGGCATACGTGAGGTCTGGGTTCGATCCCCAGCACACACACACACACACACCCCACATATAGAAAGACAGACATTAGTGGGGGAAACATGGAAAGGGAGGGAAAAAGACAGAGGTATCACAATCATAAATTTGAATTGCAAACTCAATTCAATAAGAATGAGAATGGCCCTCATAGGTGATATGTTTGAATATTTGATCTCGACTTGGAACTGTATAGGAAGGTTAAGTAGATGTGGCCTTGTTGGAGGAGGTGTGTTACTTGATGCCTAGCTATCTCCGTGCGCACTAAGAGGGCATATGGCGTGTGGAGTATAGATTTAGTGGAGCCGGGCATGGTGACACGTGCACTCCCAGCACTCCACTGAGGCAGATGGATTTCTCTAAATTTGAGACCAGCCTGGTCTGTATAGTGAACCCCAGGCTAGCCAAGGCTACATAGTAAGACTCTGTTCAAGAGGAAGGAGGAGGAGAAATAACTTTAATGTATATATAACAGAACTTTTCACAATCGTACCTCCACTTACTCCAAGACTGCCACTGACAGATTGGCATGTGGTTCCTTCAGCTCTTTCTTCAAGTTTATGTATGTGTGCAGGTGCACATATGCATGTTTATGTATGTGTGCAGGTGCGCATGTATGCCTGTGCATGTGGAGACCAGAGATCCTTGATGGCTCCATGCTGTGGACTGGGCCTAGCTGTCACCTGATGGGACTAATCTAGCCAGCTGACCTCCTCCAGGGTTTGTCTCTCCTGTGCTCGGCTTCACCTAATGCTCTTGTGAACACTGAGGAGCTAAGGGCTGGCCAGGGAGCAGTAAAGGAAGACATTCGACATCAACCCCTCCCCACACATATGTACACACACACTACTATGTATATACTGTTCAATACACACACAAACAAAAAGGTTCCTCCTCCACACACACTCCCCAGTCAGTGTAGGGTTCGGCCTGTTACCCCAGTGGGGATGGCAGCTGTGACTCTTCATCTACGTAGCAGTCATGACAACCAAAGGATCATTGTGCCCTTCTGTGCCGTTGACACACAGTCACTCACACTGGGCCTGTGAGGTAGATTTTGTCATTTTTGTTTGTTTAAGACAGGGTCTCTTGGAGTTCAGGGTGGCCTTGAACTCACTGTAGTGTGAAGGTGGCCTTTAACGGCTGATCCCTGCCTCTGCCTCCTGAATGCTAGATTATAGGCATGTCCCATCATATCCAGCTGGGATTATTATTATTATTATTTATTATTATTATTATTATTTCTGTTTTATTGATGGGAAAATAAATGAGGGCATATAAGCAGTCAATTGCTTGTTTGGATTACAGAGCTAGTAAGAAGTAAGCCAGCCAGTATTGGAGGGGGAAGTCTGACTCCAAAAGTTGTACTATCCACCAGGCTTTGTCGCTGTCGCTGACCGTCTTTGCTCACAATGCTAGCAAAATTTAAAAAAAAAAAAAATTTCCTGTTTACTTAAGTGGACAGCCTGTGTCAAGGCCGTTTTACTCACAGTTCACTTAAAACAGAACCATCTTAGGCTAGGAGTGGAGGCACAGTGAGACCCTGTCTCAAACTAAACTAGGTAACTACTGTCTTAGCTGAGAACCCAGCCTTAGACATCAGAACTGGCCAGTGCTCACTATCTCTACTTTTTGATCTTGTAGGTTTTTTGGTTTGGTTTTAGTTTTCTTGAGACAAGGTTTCTCTGTGTAGCCCTGGCTGTCCTGGAACTCACTCTGTAGACCAGGCTGGCCTCAAACTCACAGAAATCTGCCTGCCTCTGTCACAGAAATCTGTCTACCTCTGCCTCCCAAGTACAAGGAATAAAGGCATGCACCCCCACACCTGGCTGACCTTGTCGTTTTTGTGGAAGCTAGAGACTGGGTTTGTTAAAGTTCTCAGCCCCCTTCCTCCACACTTTGGTGGCTTTTATCCATTTTTATGGAGTACTTAGATAGTAGAGTGCTAGTACTTCCTCTCTGGCAGTCAAGCTACAAGCATACAAACCAACAGACTGTAACACAGTGGACATGGTGCAAGCGTGTAAGCTCAGCAGTTGAGACATAGAGGCAGGTGGAGCCTGTGATTTCAGGGCCATCCTGTGTCCAAAAAAAAAGAAAGAACTTACAGTGAGTGTTTCTTTGTGAAGGTTAACTCTTTCATTTCCTGTAAGGAGCCTTAGTTCTCAGAATTTATTTTTAGAATGATGATGGTTTTATTAGAGGATCGGGGAAAGGTGGGGAGGAGGGTAGGAGAAAGAAAAGGTGGAAGAGGAAGGGAGAGTGTATGCATTTTACCTGCATGCAGGTGTGTGGACCATATGCATAGAGTGCACCCACTCCTGGAACTGGAGTGATTGACAGTTATGAACTGCCTGATGTGGGAGTGAAATCCAGGTCCCCTGCAGGAACTCTGAGTGTTCTTAACCACTAGGCTGTCTGTCTAACCCAAGGCAATGGGTCGTTTTTAACTGCTGTTCCTTACAAGATACTCAAATTGTATCCACATTAGTAGCTGCAAAAGGAGCCTTTGGAGCCATTCCATTTTTTTTTTTTTTTTGGAAAAGGGAAAATAAGATCCAGAGAGGTGAGTGGCATTTCCATTTATGTATTGGTTTTGGCTTTGTTGCTGTTGCTTTGTGAACCAAGGACTCACGTAGCCCAGGCTGTCCTCAGACTTGCTACATAGCGTGGCTGATCTTGAACTCCTGCTCCTTCTGCCTCCACTTCCCAAGGGCTGGGATTACAGACATTCACCACATACCCAGCTTCAAAGAGGCTCTACACAGAAGGCAGAGAGCAAAGAACTGAGGGGCAAAGGTGGGTGAGCTGGAAAAGCCTTCTCCCGGAGGCTGCAGAAGGCTGGAGTAGTGGGAGTTATTCAAGAGAAGGCAGTCTGCAGAGCAGCTGGGAGCCTCCGGAGTCTCTCCCTTCTGGGGACCTGGAAGAACTCCTGGGCCTTTAAGTGGTTTATTAAGTGACATAATGCTTCATCTTCACTGTGTACCTTAGGAGCTGAAACTGGCTCAGAATGTGCCTTGGGTGGGGCTTTTCTGGGGTGCAGCCCCGTCATCACACGCACAGGTAGCCACCTGGTGCTGGAGAACAAAGCCGTTCTGCACTTCAGAGCCTCTAGCAAGAACTTCCTGCATATGTGCAATGCACAGATGTTTCTTGGACCACACACCACTCTCAGAACTTCAAAACCTACAGCCACAATATGAATCTTAAGAAAGGCCAGCTGAGCCAGATATGTTAGCACAGGCTGTAAGCCCTGCTCTTGAGAAGAAGAGGCAGGAGGATCAGGAATTCAGTCATCTGCTGCTACACAATGAGTTCAAGGCCAGTGTAGGCTGCGTGGGACCATGTGACAGAATGAGCAAGGGGCAGAGGAGTGAGCTGGAAAAATAGGTTGTTTTTACCTAAAAGAGAAAAAGTTAATGCTGATATTCAAAGAACTGGGGTGAAATAATTTTCCCACCCATCCCTACCAAAAAGTCTTGTTCAGAGATTTCCAAAACTAGAGCCCTTGAATCAGTCAAGTGGCTATTTCCCCATGACCAATCCCAGGCCCATGTAAGTCATTGGACTTTCCCTCCTGAGCCTCTGGAGACCACCCTTCACCCAGAAGATCAAGGAATCCCCTAAAATACAGATGTCCTGTGATGTAGTACGTGAAAGTTACCAAAGGTTGTTTGAGCAGCCCAGTCACTCCCTGGAAGAACTGACTACTTTCCTAACTGCTAGAAAAAAAGCAGGCAGCACTTTGTCTATAAAAGCGTTGTTGGAATCCCACTTTAGGTGGCCTAGGGACAGAGAGGCCTAGAGACTAGGCCTGTTGTCCTGCTCTCCTGGTGTTTCTCCCTGGCTTCCCTGATCACCAGCTCAAATTCACATCCTTCTTACTTTCTTCCTTCTGGCTCTGGACTCATTAAGTTGTTTTTGTATATTTTCAAGTTTATATTAGTTTAATATATATCGTTGCTTTGACTGCAAGCATGTCTGTTCATTACATGCATGCTTGGTACAGCAGACAGCATTCAATGCCCTAGAACGAGTTACAGACAGGTGTGGGTGCTGGGAATTAAACCTAGGTCCTTTGGAAGGGCAGTGTCTTAGGGTTTTACTGCTGTGAAGAGACATCATGACCAGGGCAACTCTTATAAAGACAATATTTAATTGGGCCTGGATTACTGGTTCTGAGGTTCAGTCCATTATCATCAAAGCAGGAATTTGGCAATGTCCAGGTAGGCCTGGTGCAGGAGGAGCTGAAAGTTCTACATCTTCATCCGAAGGCTGCTAGAAGACTGACTTTCAGGCAGCTAGGATGAGGGTCTTAAAGCCCACACACACAGTGACACACCTACTCCAGCAAAGCCACAGCTCCTCATAGTGTCAGTCCCTGGACCCAGCATATTCAAACCACCACAGGGAGCCAGCGCTCTTGAGGATCTCTCTCTCTCCAGCCCCCTCATTGTTGGATTTTGGGGTTTTGTTTTTTTAGGTCAATTAGTTTAAAGATGTGCCTATCATTAAGGCAGGTGGTGCCAGAGGACAAGGGGCCTGCACTGTTCTTCCAAGCTCTGGAGCATAGAACCCGAGGGGCTGCCTCCCACTTGCTTCTTGGTGCAAGAAATGCCCTTGCAAATAATCTCAGCCAAGGAAAGCCCTTGGGATGTGTACTCAACCCTGGATGCATAATAGAGTCACTTGGGAAATGTAGAATATTCAAGCCTGGGGCCACCCCAGTGGCTCGGAGAAAATTGACCTAGGATGTGTTCAAGCCATTAGTGTTTTTTAAAAAGTCTCACAGGCTTAAAAAAAATCTAATTTATAATAGACAGGAGTAAGAGCCACTACATTGGTGTGTGTGTGTGTGTGTGTGTGTGTGTGTGTGTGTGTGTGTGTGTGTGTGCTCGCTCTCCATGTCTGCTGCAAGAGGAATGAATTTTGAGGAGTCCATTCCCACACATCCATGGGGCTTGCAATTGCCCTTAGCATTTCTCTGGATGTGTCTGAATGGTTCAGTTTTGGACCTCCCCTGAGACAGTGATAAACACGGCTCTTAAGCAAGAAAGAGGACAGACAGCAGAAGTTCCAGCATAGTAGGAGTTATTTATAACTGATGAACTGAAGATACAGCTTAGTGGTAGGCCCTTGCCCTGCATGTGTAAGGACCTGGGTTCAATCCCTGGTACAGCAAAAACCACCACCAACAAAACACTTGGACTTGGTGTTCCAGTAACATGAATCAAATTATCTGAGAGGCTGACTGCACACAGTGTTGTACCATGAAGGCCTGAGGAAGTATATGTGTGTACATGCACTTGGGGTCACAGTAAGTTATGTGTATGTATGGGTGGGGACTTGCACACAGTTATTCACATGGGGTAGGTTTATAACCCACATAGGAGAGAGACCTTTGGGTACTAAGACACTTTCTTTAGGGAAAGCTTCCTTCTGGGAGACTCCTGGAGCCTCTGTTCAGCATGCTCTGTCCTGATGGTGGTTGTTTTGTCTACTTGAAACAAGTTGTCTGGAAAGAGCTACCCTAGTCGAGACGGTGCCTCTCAGATGGCCTGTAGGTAAGCCTGGTGGGTGGCAAGTGATGCTGGAGTATATAAGAAAGTAAGCTGAGCAAGCCTCGAAGAGCAGTGGGTCTCCACACTTCTGCCTCAGTCCTGCATCCAGGTTCCTGCTCTGAGTTCCTGCCCTGACTTTTCTCAGTGACGGAGTATCCCGAGAGTGGTAAGCTGAAATAAACCCTTTTCTTCCCAAGCTGCTTTTGTTCATGGTATTTTATCACAGAAATAGAAACCCTAAGTAAGACACTGCCGTCCCTTATCCAGCATCCCTATGAAACTGCAGGGAGGGGCACGGGGACTCTGAGCAGCTGGTGTGTACCAGGCAGCCGTGTCCTTCTGTGGTTCTCACAGGTGCCTTTAGAGCTGACACAGCTCGGCACGTGCTCCTCCCCTGCCAACCCCCTCAAAGAACAGTGGCGAGATTTCCATACTGCCAACCACCCAGGGTTTCTGCTGTTACATACACAGCTCCCGTTGCTTTCGATGCAGACTGAGGTTTTGAAACCTTTCTCACCCACCTGGTTCCAGCTTAGAAGGGATGTCTTTGAACTCAGAATTCTAACCATTTAGAAATGACTTGTTGGGCCTGTGAGATATTTCAACAGGTAAAGAAATGGTGCTTTCGATGGACCCAGCAGACCTCAGTTTGATTCTGGGGACCCACGTGATAGGAGAAAACTGACTCACTCTCACACGTGGCCCTCTGATCCCACATGCCATGGCATGCCTTCTGGAAAAAGACAGAAGGGAAAGATGGCTGCACAGAGCCTTTTGTCAGTCAGGTACGACCTAATACTGATCCTCAGGGCTGCATGGGAGTGTGGCCACTAGCAGAGCAAAGGGCATGTAGTTTAAAAGAAATGCAACTCCCCGTCAAAGGCAGGAGTTGCAGCTGTAGCCAGGCAAGGTGTCCCCAAGAGGAGCGAGCTACAAAACTACAGCTTTGTCAGGCAGCAGCCGCCTTGCTGTACTCCAGGCACATGCTCTCCACTCTCAATTATGTGCTAGGTAAAATTGTGACTTCTACTGCCTAACCAGAAGGAAAGCCCTATTACCCAGTAGAGAATGCAAAGCATACTGCTACTATTTGATTGGTTGAATGGAGATAGAAGGGAGAGTTACTGTGTCCCCAGGCTAATCCTTTTCTTTTCCTTTCTTTCTTCCTTTCTTTTCTCCTTCCTTTCTTTCTTTCTTTTTTTTTTTTTTTTGTGAGACGGGAGACGGGATTCCTCTAGTATCTCTAACCTTGGCTGCCCTGGAACTCTCTATGTAGACCAGGCAAGTCTCAGACTCACACCAATCTGCCTGTGTTTACCTCCCAAATGCTGAGATTGAAGGTGTGCCCACTATACCTGGTTCAGGCCGGTCTTGAACTCACAGGGTCAAGTGATCCTTCTGCCTCAGCCTCCCAAAGCTTGGAGAAAATCTCTTTTTAAATATTCTTCATCCTGCTGTCAGCTGGGCCCACAGCGGGTGACACTGTCACCTTCTGAAAGCAGCCCCCATGGTTCTCCTAACAGCCCCTCTCAGCCCTCTGCTAGCTTGTTCACCTCTCCGATCTCTTAGGCCTGATTCTCATCCTTAGCGATAAATGTTACCCATGACCCAGTCTCCCCGTTAGCAGTGCTTATCCCTAGCCACCTTCCTTTCAGTGTGGCAGACTCCATCACTAGTCACAGTGGAAGTTGTATGGGATAAATGTCTTGTCTCACCCAGGCCTCCCTTTGCCATTCTGCAAACACACAGCCCATTCCTGGCAGCTTGTCTTCCTATCTAGAATATTCTCCATGGACCTCTGTCCAGTTCATTCTAGCCAACAGAGACCTTTCTCCTGATGTCCTTAACTGCTTCCAGTTAGGTCCCCCCTTCATCATTAATGATAACTAGCTATGTGGCACATGCCCCCCATCTCAGCACTCTGGAGGCTGAGGCAGAAGGATCACTAAGAGTTTGGGGGAACATGGGCTACACAAAATACACCTTGCCTCAAAAATAGGCAGGACAGAAGGAAGGCTTCAGTCATGAACTGCCTCGTGGGACAACTTAATTTTGCAAGTGGATTTGTCTTCAACATGGATAAGCTATATTGTGGCAACTAGCCTGAGGCCACTCTGCTCGGAGCAGTCTCCCATATGCATTAATTGAGTGTGGTAAGAATCTTCTGAGCCAGATTGAGGGGCTTAGTGTCTGCAAAAGTCAATTCATCAACCGAATGCACATTTCTAAGTGACTAGATATGGAATTAACTCTATTTCTACATCCCTAGTACTCAGAGATAAACTCCAGGCATTAATGTAGCAGCCCCTGTACCACTTTCCAATGAAGGGATAATGCAAACAGGGACCCTCACACTGGATGCTAGTTACTGCAAATCCTCCTGGAACAACCAGCCTTTACAAAAAAATGGTAAAGACAGTTTTTATTTTCCTGATCATACCAGGTCCTGGTCCTGCACATCAGAGTTTTCTAATTGGAATGGAGCAAAGCCCACTGGTATAGGCAGAGTGCTGACTGTCCTATCTGGGCCCACTGTTTCAGTGGAAGGTCTTAATTGACTGGCAAGACTGTGCTGAACCAGCCCCACCCTAGGGCCAGCAGAGTATAAGAAGCCTATGGGTCATAGTTGGACCTGGTCCTGGAGCAGTTGCAGGAAAGGGAATGTGCACCCTGAGAAGCCATCCTGGGGACAGAACTGGACCTTTTCAAGATGGCTGTTCTATTCCTTGAGCCTCTAAACAGGTCAATTCATAAGCAGCCAACCGGCAGACAATACTGAGGCATTTTGCCTGACCTATGGAATGTTTGTGTCTGACATCTGAATTAGCTGTTAACACTTAAAAATGAAGAGATTCCACATACAACCCTAGATTTCTGGCTTCTCCAAGCAGTGAGGCTGGGCCCTCCCACCACAGAAGGGTGGACCTCTGGGTAGGACCTCTCCTCTCCAAGGGGCCAGTGCACCTAAATTTGCCTCAGCCTACTCCCGGCTTCTTTTCCTTGATCTAAAATGTTGCATATTGCAACTCTGAGAGGGAGGAGGGAAGATAAAAAGGGTCCCTAAGACCCTGGCTTCTCCAGACTTGAATGCCTCTGGGTGTGGCATGGGTGGCCCTGAACTCCTAGGATCTGTAATGACATCTAGACAAGATACTGTTTGTTTATTTAAATACCAACTAGAAATTGCTTGTAACTAAACAGTCTAACAGGATGGGTTGATGAAGCAAGCCATCTCAGGCTGAGGTCGACTGTGGCTTGTCATGTACTCTCTCAAGGATTCTGCAAATCTTGGAACAGTCTTCTAGCCTCACTTCTAACGTGGGGACATTGAGGTTTACTGTCACAGCCCGTAGCAGAACAAGCTGACAGACTCCTGAGCAACCATCTTTACCAAGACACTACTCTTGAGTATCAATTGCTGGCTATAGCAGGGCCCCTCCGACCACTGGTAGCTCAGCATACAGCCAACGTGGGATCAGTATTAGCCTTTATTTCTTTACCTTACCTATTTATTTATCGTGGAGGACTTGTGCCAGTTTGCCCTCTCCTTCCAACCTGTGAGTCCCAGAGACTAGAACTCAGGTTGGTCCAAAGTGTCATCACTCAGTGAGCCATCTCCACAGCTTTTAAGAGCACACTCCTTGGAGCTGAGAATAGAACTTTTACAAAGTGTGCACAGAGCTCAGGACTCAGTCCCCATCAGTGAATAAACTGGCTGTGGTAGCCCTCATCTGTCTCTTCTAAGTTAAAGGAAAGAGGATAAGAAGTTCAAGGTCATCCTTGGCTACAGAGGAAGTTCAAAAGCCTATCCTGGGCTAGAGACTATGTCTCAAATAACAAAACAAACTCACCACCCAGCCATGCAGTGATGTTTCTCCTGAAGCAGGGTGAAAGGTTTTGATTTTGTCTGTCAGGGTGGGTCGTGGGTGGAGCAGGTGTCCGGGTCTTGGAGTGGGTTCTGTGGCTAAGTGACTGACAGGCCTGTGGGCATGTCTGAGATGGAGAGCTTACAGACTGGAGTATCTCACATGCCTATTAAATTGTTTTGGCTGCCGAAGTTATCTCTGACGCTTGGAGGACACATTAATTCATTTTTAAAACTAGTCTTTAATTATTTCTCTTCAAGTTTTTCTGAGATGTAAAACCTCGAGGTCTCCAGCTGGTTCTAGAGTTTCTACCTCTAACTAACACTCTCCTCCCCTAGACTCCCTCTCCACTTCACCTCACCGGAGTCTACACCAGCTTCCTGGTACTAGGGAACTACCAGCGAGGATGTCGGATGGGAATGATGGGAACGTAAGAGGTCGGGAAATAAAGGTGTGAAGGTGGGGAGGAAGAATTGTTTGGGCTTTAAGACCGGAACCTCCTGGATTCCTGCTAGACCAATCTGCAGCTTTTGCAAACAGCCTTAAAGTCATCAGCGCCCCGCTGCGGAATTCAAAGCTCAGCTTGTCACAATCGTTAACACCTTCTTTGACCAGCCTCCTTCTATTTGACAATTTTTCTTTTCTGCCCCTCTCTCTTCTCACCGAGAAGGTTTTTAGGGAGTCCCCTCACATAGCGAGCCGCCCCTTGGCATTCAGAAGATTTTCTGGGGTAGCCCGCTTGCAGGGTGAGTAGGTTTCCAGGTTTCGGGAACGGAGTATGGGGGCAGGGATGGACAAGAACGATTTTGGAGGTCCCCACGGGTCATCTGGAAAGTTAACGACGCTTCAGGTTCTAGGCTGGGGACAATGATCGCCTTTCCAAGGGTGCTGGCCCAGAGGTCGGCGCGCAGCAGCTAAGCCTTGGGCTGCGCTGGGGGTTCCCAGTTTCCTAGAGGGCGCAGAGGCTGTGACTCTCGAGACGGAGGGGCTAGGTCCACGCCAGACCCCGGTCTGGGGAGCGCCAGCCAGTGGCCAGGAACCGGGAGCTCCCGCGGGCTCCCGGAGCCCTCCCACTCTTGCCAACTTTCCCTGCCCTGGTGCCGGAGGAGGGCGCCTTTCCCGGCGGGTCGCGCGCGATACTTAAGGCGGCTCGGCTGGGCAAGGCGGTCGTCAGTCGGAGTGCCTGGCGGCGGCACCGTGGAAGCAGCGTGTGGCGGTGGGAGCCGGAGGAGGGGCATGGAGCCGCCGCGGGCCTGCTGAGCACCGGAGGGCGGGCAGCCGGCGGCACGGTGAGCGCATCCAAGGGGAGGGCGCCTCTTACCGCGACCTGGGGACCCTGAGGCTGCGGGTAGCCAGGGCTGTGGCCGCTCAATGCTTCCCGGCGGCAGTCCCTTGTACCACGTTCCCTATCCATCCCTCCTCCCATTCTTCCAACATCCTGGCCTCCTGCAGCCTCTCCTTCTCCCTTCCTCCCTTGCGGCTCTTGTTTTGTGAATGAATTGGGGCGGGGGGGGGGAAGGCTGTGCGGGGAGCGAGGCTAGAGTGCCCCTCCCCCCAATTCACACCCGCAGGGGCTTCGCACCTGCGGGGACACCAAGATCTCCAGCGATCTGGTCCCTGCAGCACCGGTCTGTGAGATGAGTTCTTCCTCCTTGCCGGTTCAGAGAGGTCCAAGGGTGCCTAGGAGAGATTGGAGGCGCTCCAGCCGCTAGTGCAAGTTTCTGTACTGCCGTGCGTGGGCCCGGCTGCAGGGCGCACCTGTCAGCGGGAGAGTTGCTGCGAACCTTGCAGCCCCTCAAAGTTTCACTGCTGGGTAGGGAGGTGTGCGTCCTTGCCTGAAGGTTTTTATTTCTTTTCGTTGTTGTACGGGACATCGATCCTATAAAGCGCCCCCACCCTCGTGCCCTTGAATCCGAGTGCTCCGTTTTCAGCCTGGGCCGAGCTTTCTTGAATCTCTTCTGAGAGGATGGAGGAAGCGGCCCAGGATATAAGATCACACTCTGGTTAACCGGTCTGGGATAATACAGTCCTCCTCTCTGGGCAGAGGACCTCAACAAGCGCCGGTGCCAGAGCCTGACTGCACATAGACTATCGGCTGCAGAACCTTCTTGGGTCTTCTGTAGAGAGGTGGGTACAAAGGTAGTGCCTCTTAATTCCTGAGGGGGAGGGGGTCCGGCCCCCGGATGGAGGGGGCTGGCAACTGCAGGGATGCCGCCTTTGTTTGCAAGCACTCTCTCGCCAAGGTACCTGGGGCCCTGGGAAGATGAGTAGGGTCTGGACCAGCAGTTGTTTCTTGGCTTTTCCGTTCCTTCCCAGCTGAGTCGTGGGAAACCAGCACGTGGGTGTGGCTGTGTGGCCTTAGCCAGCAGGGTGAAGCTCAAGCTGGGTGAGGAGCGTGGCCAGAGCTTCCTTAGCTGCCTTGGACCTGACTGGACAGCCTCTGGAACTGTACAGAGGCGCGGTGCCAGGGCGCAGGTTGCTGGGCTAGCCACAGCACCTCCTGTTCCTTCCCAGAATGAGGCGGGCAGTAGGGCCCGCAGCGTCCCCTATGCATCAGTCCTAGGGGGAGACCGGACTGGGGACGTATGCCTGGGGCTCCCTGAGCTGGGTGTTTGCAGGGAGGGCTGGGAGTCCTACAGAGGAAGCATGCGGCGGCTCATGGGGGCTGGTGGGGCAGACCGCCCAGAGGACATGCTTCCAGGAGAGGCCAAGCTGCTAAGAGCTCTTTCCAATCTACATTGCTGGAAGAATGCTTTTGCGGATTTAAGCAGTGACTGTTCCTCACCCATCATCCTATGTGAAGGATGTCCCTGGCAGCAAAGTCTGTTCCTATTGGGATGGGGCCTGGTTTCAGGGAGACCAGAATTGAAGCAGGTTTCGAAGTGAGAGGTCATTGTCTGAGATAGGGATTCTCCAGTCGGGACAGATAGCAAAGAGACAGGAATGGAGGGCATCCTCTCCTCCCCCTCTGCTTCATAAACTCTCCCACCTGGGAAGCCCTTGAGTGCTAATGTACATCCATTTTCAGGGAAATTACCTGATATCTGAGAAGCAAGGAACCATTAGCATCCCTCTTAGGGACTGGGACAGTAAGTCTTTGGGCAAGGTCAGGTAGCCAGGAGGCAGTGGAGCTTGTCCAAACCTTGGGCTCCTTTCATTAATGCACAGCTGTTCCCAACAGGGTGGGGCTAGGAACCCTAACTTAGTTACACTGTTTGAGTGGCTGGGCAGGATACACGCAGGAGAGCCTACCAGGGCACTAGGACCAAGTGGGTGGAGCTCCCCAGCAGCCATCTCTGCAGAGCTTGCAGCAGGGCTGTCCACACCCCAACTCCCCTCTCCCATCTTTTGGCCTTTTCTCCTGCCTCTCCAGTAAAGAAAACAGTGAAAGCCAACCTTGGCAGTGTCTTATGGAGGGGTGGGACAGGGAAATGATTTGTCTGTCTCACATCTCTTTTACATCCCTGCCCCTGTATTCTCCCAGGGGCCTTTTGCTGTGCTGGGGCCGCTCCCCTCCCAGAGTACTCTTAGCACTTAGAGGTGGTAGCTGTAGGCCTTGGGCTGCCCTCTGACCCATCTTCTCCCATACTGCCTGTAGAGCTGTCTCCTCTATGTCCATTGTACCCACTGAAGCTTATGTACTACGAGCTTTGGGTCAGACAGATCAGTCTCCCATATCCCAGGGGACTATCCTAGCCTTTGGTTTGTCTGTGATCAACACTATTCTACTTCCCTTACATGTCACCTGTTTGCTCCTGGAACATGCTATGAGGTTAGTTGTATAATACATTCTACAAGTCAAATAGCTGAAAAGGGAGTGGGTCAGATAGAAGTGTCAGAACTGGGATTTGAACCCCAGTAATTTAGGCTCTGAATTTCCAGTGGTCTTAGTCAAGTTCAGTTAGTTATATTGGTTTTTAATAATGGGTCATTTCTCTTGTCCTGGGCCTATTTTGAGAATGCTCTAGCTCCTTTGATAAGAAATGCTGTCCCTGCCTGACCCACTATCTCTCTATCTTGTTCTTAGATGCCGGTGCAGCTGACTACAGCCCTGCGTGTGGTGGGCACCAGTCTGTTTGCCCTGGTAGTGCTGGGGGGCATCCTGGCAGCCTATGTGACAGGCTACCAGTTTATCCACACAGAAAAGCACTACCTTTCCTTTGGTCTCTACGGTGCCATCCTGGGTCTACACCTGCTTATCCAGAGCCTGTTTGCCTTCCTGGAGCACCGTCGAATGCGCAGGGCAGGGCGCCCCCTGAAGCTGCACTGCTCTCAGAGACCGCGTTCAGTGGCACTCTGCATTGCTGCCTACCAAGAGGACCCTGAGTACTTGCGCAAGTGCCTTCGCTCAGCTCAGCGCATTGCCTTTCCAAATCTCAAGGTGGTCATGGTAGTGGATGGCAATCGCCAGGAAGATGCCTACATGCTGGACATCTTCCATGAGGTGCTGGGTGGCACTGAGCAAGCTGGCTTCTTTGTGTGGCGTAGCAATTTCCATGAGGCGGGTGAAGGAGAGACAGAGGCCAGCCTGCAGGAAGGCATGGAGCGTGTGCGAGCTGTGGTGTGGGCCAGCACCTTCTCATGCATCATGCAGAAGTGGGGGGGCAAGCGTGAGGTCATGTACACAGCCTTCAAGGCCCTTGGCAACTCAGTGGACTACATCCAGGTAAGGCTGCCTCCCTACGAGTGTGTGCACATGGACATACGTGACCAGCTGGGCATACTGTCCTCCAGCAACTTTAACTCTGATGTAGGTCTTGGTGTTGCAGCTATCCCTCCTCTTCCCTAAACAAGGTGTAATAGTTCTAAAGAAGCTTTGGGATTGACCAAATCTGGGCTGTAGTTCTGTTGATAACTGGGCAGACCTCTGAACAGGTTCCCCATAACCACAGCAGCAAGAGGCACACACTGACTCTATACCAGGCACTGCTGGCTTGTGCTTCAGACACCATTTTAACCCTTAACAGTAGCTCTGCAGGTGAGCACGGCTCTAGGGTCACATAAATAAGGTAATGCCGATGTTAAAAAGCTAGTAATAGTGCAGACCAGAATGTCAGCCAGGCTGCTTATCCAAGGCCTGCTTCTGATTCTTGTGTCTCACTACTGGTGACAGGGTGACTACACACCATAAAGAAGTTTGAAGAGGGGACTAGAGAGTGGCTTGGCAGTTAAGAGCACTGGCTGTTCCAGTGGACCCGATCCACCTTCCAATTCTAGAACCCACACGGCAGCTAACAAACTCTGCAATGTCAGGTCCAGGTTATCAGACAACTGCTTTATGACCTTTGCACGAAATGCATGCATGTGATGCAGAATTACAAATAGAGAAAACCCCATACTGTCTTTAACAAATCTTTACAAAAAGTTAAGTACAATGAGTAAAAGGATCCTGCTAAGAACCACTCCACGTTCCAGAGTTATGACTACAAAGTCCCCATCCTTCCCAGGGTTAAATTCATGTCTGATGTGGTAGCGGGAGACACACAGGTATATGAATGACCAACTTCCTTTTTCCAGCGTTGGCACAGGTGGAACTCTAAACAGACCCTGCCCAGATCCTGATCAAGTGGTCATTGGCACTAGCCTGGAAATTCTACTAAGAGTGGCAAGATTTACATAGCTTAAATTTCAAATAACAAACTAGAAAGAAAAAAAAAGATTAAAAGTATACATTTCAGTACCAACTAGAAACAGACAACTCAGTTGCCCAGGTTCTGGTCCAGAATCCCTCACAACCTCTTGTGCCTTCTACACTTACCAGAGATTCTGCCAGTTGTCCATAAATGCCTGAAAGAGTAACCGCTGTTTTGGTAGCCACCATGCACTGACTGTCTTCATGTTCAGTCCTTGACTGCTATTTATTTTGGGGGGCATTTCGTTTGTTTTGTGAGGTTATTGTGTTTTGGTTCTTCCAGACAGGGTTTCTGTGTGCATCCCTGACTGACCGACGTGGAACTCAGTTGGCCTTTAAACTGAGGAGGCGCCAGGCAGTGGTGGTGCACACCTTTAATCCCAGCACTTGGGAGGCAGAGACAGAGGCAGGCAGATTTCTGAGTTCGAGGCCAGCCTGGTCTACAGAGTGAGTTCCAGGACAGCCAGGGCTACACAGAGAAACCCTGCCTCGAAACCACTTCCCCCCAAACAAAACAAAACAAAACGAACAAACAAACAAAAAACTGAGGAGGCTCTGTTGGTCTGGTGGCGGCTCCCTGGGGCCTTGCCCAGCTCCAGGAGGATGTAAGGAAGTCTGGTGGGAGGACAGAGGAAGCAGAGCTGGTGCTGATGGCCATGACAGTTCCCACTTAGCCTTCTGCTGCTTCTTTGTACCACCCTGTCTTCGAACATGAAGAGAACCAGACTGGGGTGTCAGAAGCAGCCTTCTTGTAAGCTAACAGGAGCTTACCCAGGACCCATTTATTTATTTTAGGTTCTGACAATTTAACTGACGGCCTTATGCCAGCAAGCTTATTAAAAGCTTTGATGGCACATGACTGATTTAAGTTCATCTGCTCTGAGAACACTGACCACAGAGTCCAGTCATGGGCTTAGTAAACCAATTTCCTATTGAATGGTATGCCAAGGCCATATTAGTAACTTTAAAAGGCAAACAGGAAAGGCTAGTCATGGTGGCTCACATTTTTAATTGCAGCACTCAGGAGGCAAAGGCAGACAGATCTGAGTTCAAGGTCACCCTGGTCTACACAGGATCCTCTCTATATAGCCAGGACTACATAGAGAGGCCCTGTCTCAGAGGGGGATGGGGGAAAGCAAAGGGAGGACAGGAAGCCAGTCATCATAAGAGTTCCCAGAGCTCAGGTGCAACGGATAGTGATATTTTAGACCATGAGACAAGGAGCTGTATTTGGAGGCAAGGTTTGATGAAGGTGTGCTTGTTGGCAATGGCTGCCAGTTTCTGGGCTTATTCAGAGTAGGTCAGACAAATGGAGCTGTTGGCTTGAGAGACTTGGCTAAGATTCCAAGTGCAGAATGTTTTGTCTCATGGAGGGTTTTTGGGCAGGTAGACTCATTCTATGATAGATAGGGCTGTCGGTTCACTTGGAAGCCAGGGGTTGAAATGAGAAGCTGGTAACAAACTACCACTGGATCACCTCTGCAGTAGGGCGACAGCATCTGCTGGGGCTCTCTCCTTAGCCTTATGGCCCCTGAACACTCAGTCCTTTTCCTTACTTTCCCTGTTTACCCTGCCTTTCTACCTGGCATTGAGCAGTTGGCTGGAAGTGAATGTGAGGTGGGTCAGGCTCCTCAGGCAGTGCACAGCTTCCTGAAGTGGGACAGTATTCGTATAGGCCTAAGATGCTAACAGTGCATTCCCCTGCAGGTGTGTGACTCTGACACTGTGCTGGACCCAGCCTGCACCATTGAGATGCTTCGAGTCTTGGAAGAAGATCCCCAAGTAGGAGGTGTTGGAGGAGATGTCCAAGTAAGAAGTAACTAAGGGTTCCTGGGGGTTGGAGCTGGCCTGTTCTGTTTCCAAACCCAGTGGGATATGCCTGGGAAATTAATCTCTTGACTTACTAATTCCTGGGAAGCACTTTCCCTGATAGTTTCTCTGGTCTTCAAGAGGTTCATTTCATTGACTGCCCAGCTCAATTCTTTCTTGCTCTTCATGAATGTAAGGGTAGGGGAGAGTTAGTTTGAAGAGGGAGATGGAGAGATGGCTCAGCTGTTAAGATCACTGCTGTTCTTGCAGATGGCCCAGCTTCAATCCCCAGCATCTACATGACACCACCCAATCTGCCTTAACATCAATCCTAGGGTCCCGGCACCTCTTCTGCCTCTACTGGCATGGGTACCAGTGGCATACAGACATACGTACAGGCAATACCACACATAAAATAAGTTAAATTTTTTTTTTTTTGGGAAAGCCCATGGATTTGGAGGGATACAGGATTTGGCCATTATAGGTTTCACAAAGTACTTCCTTTTGAGTTGACAGCGTAGCAGGTAGCTCCCAAGTTAGTTCCTTTGAAAAGCCCATGCTCTAGGGAACTCAGGCTAATAAGCTGTAGGCAGAATATTAAGCCACAGACCCAGGTCTTTGTCAAAAGACACTACAGGCAATATGTCATGTCCTCCTATAGGCTCTCCTAAGACAAGGCACCAATCACTGCAATGTCTTAACCGGGACTTGGTGCAGGTGCCGTCGTAAAGGTGGAGCTAGTGCTGGAGAATGAGGTTTTAAATGGCCACCCTAAGCTTCCGATTCCGGAGTCTAGAACTAATGATCAGGAAATTGAGCAGCAGCCTATATAACTAAGGCTGGAATGGCCTCAGATGAACACAGTATCTCTGTTCCTTTACAGATCCTCAACAAATATGATTCATGGATCTCCTTCCTGAGCAGTGTGAGGTACTGGATGGCCTTCAACGTGGAGCGGGCCTGCCAGTCCTACTTTGGCTGTGTGCAATGTATTAGTGGGCCTTTGGGCATGTACCGCAACAGCCTCCTTCAGCAATTCCTGGAGGACTGGTACCATCAGAAGTTCCTAGGCAGCAAGTGCAGCTTTGGAGATGATCGACACCTTACCAACCGAGTCCTGAGTCTTGGCTACCGGACTAAGTATACAGCACGCTCTAAGTGCCTCACAGAGACCCCCACTAAGTACCTTCGATGGCTCAATCAGCAAACCCGCTGGAGCAAGTCTTACTTTCGGGAATGGCTCTACAATTCTCTGTGGTTCCATAAGCACCACCTCTGGATGACCTATGAGTCAGTGGTCACAGGCTTTTTCCCATTCTTCCTCATTGCTACAGTCATACAACTTTTCTACCGTGGCCGCATCTGGAACATTCTCCTCTTCCTGCTAACAGTGCAGCTAGTGGGCATTATCAAGGCTACCTATGCCTGCTTCCTTCGAGGCAATGCAGAGATGATCTTCATGTCCCTCTACTCCCTTCTCTATATGTCCAGCCTCCTGCCAGCCAAGATCTTTGCTATTGCTACCATCAACAAGTCTGGCTGGGGCACTTCTGGCAGGAAAACAATTGTAGTGAACTTCATTGGCCTAATCCCTGTGTCCATCTGGGTGGCAGTTCTTCTAGGGGGGTTAGCCTACACAGCTTATTGCCAGGACCTGTTCAGTGAGACTGAGCTAGCTTTCTTAGTCTCTGGGGCCATCCTGTATGGCTGCTACTGGGTGGCCCTCCTCATGCTGTATCTAGCCATTATTGCCCGGAGGTGTGGGAAGAAGCCAGAACAGTATAGCCTGGCTTTTGCTGAGGTGTGATATAGCCTCCAAGTAAAGTGGGAAACGTGCAATGGGTAAGGGAGGGAATGGAAAAGATGGGGTGGGAGGGAGGAGGGCGTGTTGTGTTCTAGTTTCACGGCTGAAAGCACCAATCTGAAATGCAAAGAATAGTGACTGTGGTGTGGCCTGGGGAGCTCTGCTCAGCGGAAGCATGGCACTGACTCTTTAGGCTCAGAGCAGATGGACTTGTATGTTTCTAGGCTGCTTGTCTGCCCTTGCACAGGTGGTGAACTCTGAGAAATGATTTTACTTCCTTCTGGGAACTATAGAGAACCCAGAAGTGTGCTAAACTAAGTGCTAAATTCCATCTGGTGTCAACTTCTGGTACAGAAGCAATGACAGCTCATAGAAAGTGTCCTCCTAGCCCATCTGAACATGACAAGGTATACGAGAGGTTCCTGTCAAGTCTGGCCAGCTACTGTCCCATTTCCCTAACCTCCAATTAGCCATCAATGCATTAAGACTGTGCCTAAGATAATGAGACTGGGAAGCCTGACCTTTGGTCAAAAAACAGGGTCTAAGAAATGGTGCTTTATGTAATTAATATATTCCACTCCATATCAAAACATCCCAGCCAAGTCAGTAGAAGTAAGAAATGAGTTTGGTAGGGTTTTTTTGTTTGTTGTGGGTGCACATTACAAAGAAAAGTTTGTAATGCACCAAAAGTTGGCCAGTTGTTCTGGTGCACATTTGTAATCCAAGCACTTAGAAGAAGAAAGAGATCAGAGGTTCAAGGTTAGGCATGAGATCCTGACTGTCTCATACAAAAGTAGTTTGACGGGAGGATCAAAGATTGTCATGGTGCTAAAAACCGTGGATGCCTTGGACTGAATGTGTTCTGACTGAAAACTGCTTGGTATTTTACAAAATTCCCAAAAATGTCAAGAGAACTAGCTGGGCATTTCGAATGTTTTAGCCCTGTACCTGGATGACTCTCCCCAATGGATTCAGGTAATAAGTCTTTAGTACTCTGGCTCATTCATACCTGAATGTCTCTCAGATTCAGCACTCATCTGAGGCTAGACATCCGCTCGCTATTTCATTTTCTTCAAAGCCACGTCGTTCTTAGTTGTTGTTTTCTAGTGGGGAGAGCAGGAGTTACCTCTTCATTTTCATGGGTAAATTCCCATGTGAACATGGTAGAGAATACACTTTTACAAGACTGTTCCCTACATGCATGGAAGTAACAACAGCCTCTGACCACACTGTTCATCATCTTAGGAATCGTCAGTACCTTGGCAGCTGGTTAACATGTGTGACTTTCTCGACAATCATCTCCAATGGAAGGCTTTCTGGAGTTGCCCTAATGAACCTTCAAATCCAAGTTGGTCATCTTTGAGAGTGTCCAATTCTCAGTGGCTTCTCCAAGAAATTTTACAGCTGGGTGGTGGATGCTCCTCCTTTTGCTGCTTCAGTCCAGAAACCAAAATAGGAGCTGGAACTGGTCCAACAGTCTTCAGTCCTCTGACACCCCTCACGGCCGCTTGATTTCCCTGTTTCTTTTGAGGAATGATGAGCAACTTTTATACTGTTTTGAAGTCAAAACCAGACTGCTTTGGATTTGAAACCTGGGATCATGACTAAGCCTTTGACTTTAGGAGTTACTTGTAATTTTTCCAAACATTTGTTCTCAGAGGGGCCAGCTAACCCCTCAGAACCAACAGAGTTGGAGAGCAGTGTACACAGGTGCTTCCTACAAAGGAATGAAGTGCACTCCAAACCACGGATGGGTAATCCCTTGTATTCCCCTTCCTCTTATGAACAAAAGGGTTTCTCCAGGTGTAGCTAACAGTTGCCACAGCACACAAACCTCAAGTTTCTAGTAAAACTCCTGGCCGATGTGAAGCCCAACTCATGGTGGCTGGGAAGCAGTAGCCATTTGTCAAAGGCAGTTGTTCTGGGTCCTTCTGTTAAGAAGTGAACTATTTGAGCACTACAATGGAGACAATCCAGTCAGCTAACTTCAGGGCTCAAACTAAGGGCTTATTTTTCTTCAGCTTTTACTTGAAGGTTACAGGACAATGGACCCTGGATGAAAATTGGTTGTCTACCATCAGCTCTTCTGCCTTGCACTGTGGTCAACTCTCCTCAGATTAAAGATGCAGGTACAGTAGTGAGCTTACAACATTTGACCTCGACTGGATTTCCTAATTTATTTTATAAGTTTTCAGCAGCAAAACTAAACTGGGTCTACAGCTATATCCTTGTTTCTTGCAAGGGAAGAGCCTTTATATAATCAGACTCATTTTGGTTTTTCCTCGTTGACAATTTCAGCCTCTTTTGTATTATTTCTATAATAATTTGTAAATATTTATTTTTTACCTGCTTTTTTATTAAATGAGGGAAGTTTATTTAACATCAAGGGTGGGAGGGAATCAAAAGGGAGGTGGCTTTACTTGGGGATCATATTCCTATCATGCTCTTGGTGCAGCCACTGAGCACAATGCACAGGCCTCATGCCTCTTAAGTCACAGTGTGCAGGCATACAGCTGGAGCGCATCGTCTTCAGATAGCCTTTATCCACGGTTCTACCTTCACCTTGCCTATGCCCTTCAAAGTCCAGGAGGTGCTCCTGTTCCTCCAGGTTGCCAGTCAGGTCATGGGAACTCCTCATGAAGTGCAGAACTCTACCATGACCCTTCTCATTATGATCCTTCTGCTCCACAATCTCTGCCATCTTTCTCAGCGTTCTTACAAGCTGTAGTCAGTGCAGGTCCACAACCAATGTCCCCTCAGTCACCCCACCCTCAGCTTTTGCACCTTCAGCTCTGCCTTGTTCTTCTGCACCTCTGGGGCTCTTGATAGCAAAGCTCCCCTACTGTCATTCTCCTTGCTGATGTCCATGCTCTTCACTCCAGCATCTTCTAGCAGGGATGCAAGCTGAAGATCATGGCTCTTCTTTTTCCACCTCTCCACTAGGTAGTTGGTGCTGACCTTTGCCCAGCACTATGAAACCTAAGACCCTTTCTTGAATCTAATGCTGAAGAGGCTGTATTTCATCTTCTAGCACCACCACCTTGAGTGTGAGATACTTAAGAGGTGAGCTGAGGCCCTGCTCAACTTGTAGATGCAGGATGAATCAGCTCTCTGCCAACTCTCATTCACGAGGCCATTGCTGGTCACCCTAGTTCATATGGAAGGTGTCTAGCCAGTGCCTCTCCAGTTCCCCATCTTATTTAGCTAACAAATAGCAAAGCTTTTGCTGCGCCAAGACCACCTGCATTAGGCAGCCGTTAGGGCAGTTCCATTCTTCTTGGCCAACTTTCTATGCACCAGGTTCACATTCACCAGCAGCCCAGTTTCCACTTCTTGCAATACTCCTTTTGTCCTTAAAGGTAAAGGTCAGTCTCTCCTTGGAATTAATGGCACACTTCTCAGTGGGTCCCTGCAGGTCTCAAGCACCGTACATCAGTGTGCCGATGCCTAACTTTTGGTCTGTCTCCTCCAACAGCGTAGTCCTCTTTTCTGCCAAGACCTTCTGTAGTTTCTCACCATCCCAGCTATGGTGTTCCCAGGGCAGGGATCATCCTCCCCCAACTTCTGGCTCAGAAGAACCTTCCTTGTGGCTCTTCTTGAAAGGCCATGCGGGTTGATGTTGGATATTACAAAGCCTCCCTCTTTTTTTTTTTTTGTTTTTGTTTTTGTTTTTTCGAGACAGGGTTTCTCTGTGTAGCCCTGGCTGTCCTCGAACTCAGAAATCCTCCTGCCTCTGCCTCCCAAGTGCTGGGATTAAAGGCGTGCGCCGCCACCGCCCGGCCTAAGCCCCTCTTTCTTAACAGTGACTTTCAAGGGTTTCAACCTCAATTTGGCTGGAACTGACTGTTTCAAAGAGCATCTCCTGAGCCAAATAGCCCCAGTGGTCATCATACTTTTTAGCTGCCCAGAATACTGCACAGTGCCATTAGAGACCTGAGTTTCCATCACCCCACAGCCCCACCTGTTGTCCACTGTAGGTACCATTCTGGTGCAGTTTTTTGTACTTTTTTTTTTTGTTTGTTTGTTTTTCGAGACAGGGTTTCTCTGTGTAGCCCTGGCTGTCCTGGAACTCGCTCTGTAGACCAGGCTGGCCTCGAACTCAGAAATCCGCCTGCCTCTGCCTCCCAAGTGCTGGGATTAAAGGCGTGCGCCACCACCGCCCGGCAGTTTTTTTGTACTCCTAATGTTGCTGTGGCAACTTGATGACTCCCTAGAACGAAGTTGGCCTCACTGGCTTACCACCAAGCCCTGATGACACAAAACGCAGACAATTTTGGGTGACAAGGTAGCCGCTATCCCGCTGCTGGCAGCCGTGAGCAGTTGCGCCTGGCTCTGTTGTTTTCATCGCCCTTGGAGACTGGCATTTTTGTTTTTCGGGTCAAGAGTTTTTTATTTCATTTATCAAAATAAAAATTATTACATAACTCTGGCGTGTCCATTGCTATGACAAAGAACCAAAGTAAACTTTAAGGAGAGAATGTTCATCAGGGCTCACATTCTTGGTCTCCTATCAGTTGACTCCATTTCTGGGCACATGGTGAGGCAGAGCACCACAGAACAGAGCTTGTGCTCAAGCAAAGCCACTCACCTGGAAGCTGCAGGGAAGCAGAGGGCTTAGAGGAGGCCAGGGCAAAATACACTTCCAAGGCCATGTCCACAGCGACAACTTTCCTCAGCTGTGCTCTGACCACTTCCTCATTAGCCTCTTAAACCAGGACTCTACGAAGAACTGTTTCTCCCCTCATGTTCAAGAACCACCTCCAACCTCTATCAGAGAGCTGTGCTGGGGACCAAGTCTTCAACACGTGAATGCTGGAGATATAGTTCAAATCTAAAGATACGACTGGGATCTCAGAACTGTGTCCGTTTGTACTTAATAAACCTGGCTCTTTAGTTTTAAAAGGATTAGTGGTAGAAATGGAATCAGTGAAATTCAAAAATAGAGTAAGAAGCCAGCAAGATGGCGAGGAGGAAAAGGTCCCTACTCCCAAGCCTGATGCCCGGAGTTCAGTCCTTGAGATCCATATGGTACAAGGCGACCACCATCCCACCCCCAAGTGTCCAACTTCCACATGTGCTATCAGCAGTGAGTGCACATATACCACTCAAACATTTTAAATGTTGACTTAAAATCTTTCACAAATACGCTAAGTTGTCACGGTTGCCTCACTTTGGAGGATTAAGCCATTAGGTCACCAGATGCTACACATGCAGGAGGGCTTGTTTTCTATTATAGAAGTCAGAATCTCACACTCCTCAAATTATTCTACAAAATGGAATTGAAGAATGAGTGAAGGCTAACCAAAGCTTGTTCCTTCAAACGCAAGCATGTTAGATGGCAGGTAATACAGGGTTGTTGTCAAAGACAAGCAGAGAGTAGACTTACCCACTGTGGAACAGAGAACAAAATGGAATGACAGCAGCAGCCCTCTCACCCCATTTATTAAAGAAACAGTAAGAAAAGATACAATGGAGGAAAAACACCAACCATCCTTCACATCAGGCTGAACAAAGCACAGTGATTTTCCCTTTCACCCCTCCACCCCCACCCTAATCCCCCAATTCCCATCCATAGCAGTTTAAGTTTTGAGGTTCTTTGATTGGGAGTACCAGTGAGGAGGGAGCTGGATGATCGGAGGAACCTTAAATCTGGCCACCTCTAAGTCCCAGAAGAAAGGAGCTGCAGGCCCAGTCAAGCAGAAATGTGAGAGGCCTGTGACATGGGTGTCCACCTCCCATTCTGTGTTCAAGCCCCCAGGGAAAGGTCTGGCAGTAGAACATGACTAGGTCCAGGGTGCCCAGGTCAGAGTTACTGAAGCATGGTCCGCTCACCAGTGCAGCATCACTAGACAGCAAGTGAGCCAATTCTCCAGTGGTGAGTGGGGAATTAGGACCTGCAGGCCAATGTATCCCTGAGGAAAAGTCCACGAGAACAATTCAAGAAACTAGTAAGAAACAAGGGGCAGAAAGCTGTGGGACAAAAGCACAGAGGCTTCCGGAAGGCCAGAGGTCCTTTTCCTTGAGGCCAGGATCATCCCTATCTGCCATAGTCCGTGTCTCACAAATAACATTTTGCCTTCAGTCAAGAAAAAAAGCAGAGGAAAAGGAAGGCTCATTTGAACTCGAGCCCCAGCTATGTTCTTCAGACTGTAGTTCCGTATCTACGCTTTTATCTAAGAGACAGTGCATAAAAAACAAAGTGGCCCTGGAAGAAAAATGGTATTTAAGGGGGTAATATTCCATTTGGGTACATTGCAGCCATTGGACCCCCTGGTCTGGGGAAAGCAGCTGGATTTGAGCCAGGGAGGCTGCCCACCCTAGGAAATGGGACCAGAGTCTTGCCTACAGGGCCATTCATCCTTGGAAAGGAAGCTGGGTTAAGGCCCAGGGTCCCCGTTGGTCTTGCAAAAGGAGCTGGGTTGATACCCACAGGGCCTGCTGGAGAAGAGCCCAGGTGCCCAGCAGCTGACCTGGGGAAAGCAACTTGACCTGGGCCTAATGGACCAGCAGATCTTGGGAAGGCAGCTGGACTTGGACCCTGCAGGCCAGTGGCCCTTGGAAAGTTAGCTGGGTTGGGACCTAGTGGTCCAGAGGCTCTTGGGAAAACTGCTTGATTGGAGCCCTGGAGGCCAGCAGACCTCTGAAAGGTACCTGGATTTGAGGCCAATGTGCCAGAAGACTGAGAGAAGGCATTTGGGTTCAGTCCTGATCCTGTCCCCCTTGGAAAGGCTCCAGCATTTACCCCCAAGGGGCCACCTGGTCTTGAAAAATGAGCTGAATTAGGACCCATGGGGCCAGGAGCCCTTGACATGGGAGAGGGATTTGGCCCTGGAAGGCCAAGTCCTCGAGAGCTAGGACCAGTGTTTGGACCTATGGGCCCAGGTACTCTTGTCATGGTGGGCGGGTTTGTGCCCATGTTTCCAGAGGCCTGTGAAAAAGAAACTGAATTTGTCCCTAGAAGACCTGCTGCCCTTAGAATGGGAGCAAGATCTAAGCCTTGAGGTCCAGTCATTCTTAAGTTAAGACCAGATCCTGTACCCAAGAGACCACCTGCTCTGTTGTCCAGATTTGGGCCTGGGCCTAGGCCACCAGCTCTTGGGTTGGGCCCAAGACCTGGTCCTAAGCCACATGCTCGTGGGTTGGGCCCCAAACCTGGGCCTGGAAACATACCTGACCTAGGGGTCGGGTTTGTACCTAAAAAGCTTGATCTCAGATTTGGACTTGGCCCATGACCCAGGCCAATTGGCCTAGGATTGGGAGGACCAGTCCCAGAGGACAAAACACCTGCCCTCATGTTGGGTCCACATCCAGGGCCCATGGGGCCACCACTTCTAGGGTCAGGACTTGCTCCCAGGAGCCCGCCTGCCCTTGGGTTGGCCATAGGACCAGGTCCAGGAAGCCCTCCTAATCTGGGGTTAGACATAGGCCCTGGGCCTGGAAGAGCCCCTGTTCTAGGGTTTAAACCTGGTCCTGGTCCCAAAAGGCCTCCTGGCCTTGGGAAAGAAACTGCACCTGTGCCAGTGGGATTCATCCCTCTTGGAAAAGAAGTCATGCTTGGGTCACGAGCACCAGCAGGAAAATGTGCTGGATGTGATGCCAACGAGCCTGATGGATTTGGAAAAGGAGCTGGATTCCTTGGAAATGGAGCCAGGTTTCCACCAAGAGAACCTGCTGCCATAAGGAAAGGATCCGAGTTCACACCCATTGGGTGGCCTGCGTTCATAACAGGCCCTCCGTCCAGCCGTCCTCGAGGTGGCAATGGAGCACGAGTCCAAGGTGTTGGCCGCTCTCTAGGGAAAATCCGGGGTTCTTTCATACTTTCTTGGGGACGTTGGTGATAATAGGCTTGGGACGAGTTTTGAAAAGGATCTTGTTTTTGATGAGTGCTGTCACCAAGTACTGGGTGCCAGTCTCTCCACCAAGCTCATCACAGTCCTGCTTCCCAGGAGTGTGTTTGACAAGGACTGCAAAAGGTTTCTCCAGATGGATGATTTTCCCATACAGGATATGATGCCCCACGATCAGCACAGGGATTCCCTTTGGCAGAACAGAAGGAGATGCCTGAGGTTGAGGGCAAGGCCATTCCTTTCAGGTGCCTTTTAAAGCTGCTCTTGGCAACAATGCTGGCACCTCCAGTCCCTGGTCTGGCTCTATCACTGTTAGAAAACCACACTGGCAATCCACCCTTGTGCCCTTTTCATTCTTTGTAGTTCCATGTAAAGAGCATTTCTACTTTTAGGACTTTTGCAGATTCCCAAAGGGTCCATTTCTCTGCTATTCCAGAAGGTGGGGGGACAGTAAGCAGATAGCTCTACAGACTGACTAAATCTGGAGTAACAAACCTGAGGACAGTCCTCACGCTGGGTCCTGGGAGCACCACCTTGGTGGAGCTTGCTTTACTGAGGCATAAGGCAGGGAAAGAGAAGCCCCCTCACCTCAGTGGTGTAATGTAGGTCTCCCAGGAGGTTTCCAGCTAATCCGGTGCTGTAGCGAGCCTCGATCTCCCCCTGTAGCTCCATCAGCACCCATTCTGCCAGGCCTTCAGCCCCCGTACTGCAAGCAAAGGGCTGGCGGTTACAATATTTTTGAGCGGTGAAGGATGAGTAGTGTCCTACACCTACACCACCATTAGAAGCCCAAAAAACTCAGCTGAATACAAGTTCTCGGGAAACTGGGCAGTACTGGGAACGGAAATAAAGATCTTAATGCAAGAATGTATATAAGATGTACCCGAGGACCCTAATTCCTTCAGAAGAGTGTAAAACCAGTATAGCCCTTAACACTCAAGCTAAGTAAAATCTTAAAATGTACTCACCTGGAAATAACAATTTGCACCATGAGCCTTCCTTCCTTAAAAAGGCAACTGAAAAACTAGAGAAAAAAGAAGAAAAAACCTTTTAGGGCAGCAATAATTATAGCTAGTATGTATCATTTAATTGTGTGATAGGCACTTCTCCCCTTTGAGACAGGATATTTCTAGTACAGGCTATCCTTGAACTCTCTATGTAGCTGAGACTGACCTTGAATTTCCGATTCTCCTGCCAGGGCTTCACAAATGCTAGGCCAGCATTCTGCTAACTGAGTTTTACACTCCCAGTCCAAAGTATGGCAGGAACTCAGAACTCTTAAGAGCTTTTAAACATGTTACTCTATTGCTCTAGCAATGTCAAAAGGGCTAGGCACTCTTGCTGTTCTGAACATACAGATTACAGCTGTTAATGACAATCATTGGACTGGTGATCCACTCAGGTGTATTACATCAAATGGTAAGGCAATTTTTTTTTTCCTTTCTTTTTTTGAGATAGGGTTTCACTATGTAACTGGTGATCCTGGAACTGTGTAGACCAGTCTAGCCTTGAATTTATTATAGAGATCCATCTGCCTCTGCCTCCTGAGTTGTGGGCTTAAAGGCTTGTGCCACATGCCCAGTAGTAACCTGATTTCTAATGTAACTCAGCTACAGTATACCTTTCACTTAGATTGGGGGGAGGGGGAAAGGACTTCCCATACCTTCACGTTATACAACAGCGCCACCAGGTGGCAATTTGGAGCACCCTACAAGCTTGCCGCTAACTGGCTTCATTTGCCCTCCTATCTGCCATTAAGGGAAACTAGGGAACCAAAGCTATACAGTTTTTGGTTGTCTTTCGAATGAGACAATATATAGTGTTGCCAACCATGGTACAAAAAGTCAACAAGTTTTATAATTGTATTCAAACTCAGAAACAATATTAATCTGGATTTCTTTTTTCTGTTTAAGCCAAGGTCTTGCAACACAACCAAGGCTGGTCTGGGACTTGGTAAAGTATATTCTTAACCTCAGCCTCTAGAGAGCTAGGACTAC
Source organism: Tokudaia tokunoshimensis (assembly GCA_036184795.1). Classification (NCBI taxonomy): domain Eukaryota; kingdom Metazoa; phylum Chordata; class Mammalia; order Rodentia; family Muridae; genus Tokudaia; species Tokudaia tokunoshimensis. The sequence continues at coordinate 33,904,626 of BTHU01000020.1, forward strand.
AGCTGGCAGCATGTCATTGGATCAGTTTCTTTACTGTTTCTCATCACTTTGGACCTCCAGTAGGTTTATATCATGACAGAACCTCTTTCCAGAGCATCAGACACACTAGGTCAGCAGCTAACATATTTTAAATGTTTACTATGGACTACATGCTATGCATATATGTACATGGTATCTCAGCCAACATGGCAACTCTGATAACCATTTATTCCTATTTTGCAGTTGAGACTACTAGGTCATATATAAATAAAAATCATGTATTCATGTGGTACACACTCAACTAGAGTATAAAGAGCCAAGGCAGGAAACTGACCCATCTAGTTACTTAAAAGTCACTATTTAATTTTCCCTTCCTAAAGGATAGAACCAGGTACCAGCAGTCTGTGACATTGTAAGTGCTGTTTACAACAGCACAAGGGCATCAATACTAGAGCCGTGAATAAGTGAATCTCTAGACCCAAAAGAGGTTGTAGCCCCACCGAGAAAAGGCAATACATCAGCTTCAAAGGCAAAGACCTTTGTGCTTATAACAAGACCATTTCCAGAACTTAACCTAAGTATTTGAGACAAGGTCCATCTTTGAACTTCCAGTCTTTCTGTTTTAATTTCCTGACTACTGACTGGATTTATGGCATGTGGCACTGAGCCCTGCTTCCAGAGCACGTCCAAAGTGAAACAACCCCAACTCAAAAGACTGAAGTGCAGGTTCCAGCTTGTAAAGTGGAAAGCTGAACGACTAGGGGCTGACACCTCCACGACTCACTAGTCGTGACTCAACATACCTCATGCAGGACTCCTGCTGATCATAGCTCAGATTTTCGATTGGGAAGTAAGCAATTCAGCATCTGATAGTCTAGCTTTGATAATAATTCATAAAGTATGTAATACACAGATTGTAAAAGGACAATGCTGCACAGAGCAAGTTCTTTCAAATAGGCTTTGGTTGACTGATACAGTTAATGATGATGAGTGTGAGCTGCAAAAAAACAATGTGGTCTAAAAAAAGTAATAGAGAGTTCACATCTGTGAACATCATGTTCTAAGCATAGAAAAGAAGATAAAAAACCTACTTCTTAGATCCAGGGAGATGGTTGAGCCATGCAAGTATGAGCACCGGAGTTCAAATCTGCAGTGCCCATGAAGACACTAAACATACAGCATTAGCATCTGTAGCCGCAGCGGCCTGAGACAGGAGGCAAAGCCTGAAGGTATGTAGTGGAGCCAAGACACTGTCTCAAGGCAGAAGACAAGGGCTGATACCTACTGACCTCCATATTCACACATGCATATATGCTATACACACATAACAAAAGACTACACTTTCTGAAAACTAATTTCAATTTTTGTGTGCTCTTTATCCACTGGAAATAGAGACATTATGACTTCTAAGTTTTCTCAGTGCATTTTCTGCTTCCTGGACAGACTCCTATCAGAATAAGAATTCACAAAGAACTAAGAGAAGCACATCTGACCTCTAAGTCAGGGTAGCACTTGCAAACCTACCCATGCAGGTTCAACTGTAAACATATATCTTTAATACAGATGCAGGAAGCCTTGCCTGAGTTATTTTTCTTTCTTTTATTTTTTTTTGGGGGGGGGTTTTCGAGACAGGGTTTCTCTGTATAGCTCTGGCTGTCCTGGAACTCGCTCTGTAGACCAGGCTGGCCTCGAACTAAGAAATCAGCCTGCCTCTGCCTCCCAAGTGCTAGGATTAAAGGCGTGCACCACCACCGCCCGCCTGAGTTATTTTTATTGATACTGGCAAACATCTAGCAGTGCTTTGGAAAATAAAATGTTGTGGCTTACAGCCTGGCCATTCTGTTACTGTACCCCATCAACCCTGTAAAATTTGTTTTATGCTAATCAAATTAGGTGGCTTACATGTATATAAAAAGAAATGCAAGCTGTGTGTGTGTGTCAGTAGAGCTTAGAGACACCTGTATATTGATATATTTATGTGACTTGTGTATGACACACACACACACACACACACACACATAGGAAATACTGGCAAGTGAGTGTTTAAGTTCTCTTTAGTAAACTTTAAAATTCTACTTTCAGGGCTTGAGATTTCCTGTAGCATCTAAATCCTATTGCTCCTGCTGAGTCACCATAGCGCTAGCTTGTGCACTGATTTGAGAGCACAGCCGACAGAGGTGACAGTAGGACCATGTGTCCCAGTCAGCATACAGTTATTCAAAAGGTCTCAAGAGCCAGGAGTGGGGCTGTGCATCTGTACTCCCAGCCCTTCAGGCAGAGGCAGGACGACTCTGGGTTCCTACCCAGCTATACAGTAAGACCCTGTCTCCAAGGGTGGATATGAGGGATTGACTTAAACTGTACTTATCTCCTTGTGAATAGGCAGGAAAAAACTGAAGAAGAGGTGAAGTCTAGTATAAGCAGAGCACCTACAATCTGAAAACATGAATGCTTCCAACAGAAAAAAATTAAAACATTATTAGGCTGTTAGTATCAAATTTCAAGATTTCTCCATTTTCTCAGTTTTAGGGATGCTTATATGCTAAGTCTATGTAAATATTCCAGTATCTGAAGCACTTCCGTGAATTTTGAATGCTGTTTAACAAACCAAATTCTGAAGGAGTAACAAAGAACAAAAATACTACAATGAAAATTCTCTGTATGTTATCAATCTGAGTCTTCAGCCTCACTTCACCGCTAACACTAGGAGACAACCACAGTTTCTAGGATTGTCTAAGATTTGCCTTGTTTAGAAAGCAGTACAGTGTTTCCAATACAAAAAGACTTCATCTTGATACCCTTTGGACTGTTTACTAGATTATCTCATTCCATCCTGACAACCAACTCAAGTTAGGCACGGTTATTACACTCCCTTTCAGATAGCAGGCTTAGAGAAGCTGAAGGCTAAGCAATTGGTCACATAGCAAATAAATAATAAAGCTAGATGTGAGTGACCTTAACCATTCCACTGTGTGCTTCACACAGCAGCCCCTCGTCATACAGAAGTTCTTGGAGATCCATCTACCTTGCAATTGGCCTCATTCCCCTACACAACTGAAAGCGACCTTGTTCCTTGCAGTGAAAGCAGCTAACAATCCAAGCTGATACACCAAAGTAGCTAATACACTATTACCTTATCCATGTTTAGGTTTGAAAAGTCAAAAAGTCAATGCCACCTTCAAGTTTCAAATTTATACCCTAACCCTTCTGTCTCTCATCAAGGAGAAAGAAGCCATGAAGACTAAGGCCTTTTTTTTTGTTTGTTTGCCATGGGTTCACTTTAATCTCTGACCAAATCCAATTCTCATCCTCGGCTCTCTAAATCATTACATATTAAAGGATTGCTATGTCTTAGAGAACAGCCTGATCAATGACCCTCAAAATGGTAACTTTCCAAAATAAAATGTGGTGATACATACCTAACCATACACACAGAAAAACAAAGGGCTGTGACTTGATGATTTAAATGTAATGACACAAAAATCTTCTAAGGCTAAATCATGTTTTATAAATGTCCATTTTATTAGCCTGGTCTACAGGTTTGAGTTCCAAGACTGCCAGGGATATACAGAGAAACCCTTTCTCAGAGGGAAAAAAAAATCCATTATAATGAATCTAAACATTTTGTGTGGTCTGCTGGGGATTAAACTAATGAACAGGATAAACACTACCTCTACCAGTATTTTTTATTTTTGTCCATTTTAAAGAGAACATGTTCTAAGTCTTCAAAACTATAAATTTTTTTCTTTAAAAAAAATTAGGGTAAAACGGCTTAACTATTTCAAAGTAAAAAAGAGTTAAATGTTTCTTAGAATGTGTCAAGTAGAACATCACTAATACCACATTGGTAACTACTGTGAATGTTTACAATGGACAAAATAGGCTATAAAAACAGTAGGTCATCAAAGTCAACTTTATACAACTGGAAAAGCGCTTTAGTCAGTGTTTACTGAATTGCTTCAGGGCTTAAACTCTGGAAAGTCATTTCTCTAAATATGACAACTACTTCTCTATGTGCCTTTCTAGCAAACAAACAATCTCGTGAGTTTTATATATGACTGGATACAAATCATTTTTATTACCAGTGTCATGGTGGTTGTGTGACTGAAGGGGATGTTTGACTCTAATTTTCGAAGGAGAACTTGTCTCTTACTAGGGTTGTTACTAAGCCTAAACTACTTTAAATGAGACACTTGCTGCCCTCCAAAATGGGGCGGTGGAGGGAAGATGGAACTGAATGCTTCCGAACTTTTCATTAGTGAAGAATGTTTTCAAAACGTGTTTAGATACTATGCACACACGTGGTATGTTCCCATCACGTGGCAGGATTCCTCCATTGGAGGGAATCAATTACTGTTACTTGTAGACAATGGGTAGAAAAGATGGCTTCGGTCGATTTGAGTTACTCCGGTTTTCTCGATCTTCTGCTACTCTGCCACCCCATCTCAACCTTTCCTCCTCTTTCTGCCATCACAGCCTCCTCCTCCCAACCCTTTCTGGCCGCGCGGCAGTTGTGGGGGAGGTCCCCCTCCTTGCTGAATTCTTCCATTTCTTCTATCTCCTCCACCCTTGAACCTCCCCGCGCCTCCATTCTTTCAACTAGACAGACTATTTCTAACTCCCTCTTCCCCATTTCTCTAACCCCTTTCAAACTATCCCAAACTACTATCGGAACCGTTTTATCAAGGTGTTTAACCCTCTATCTACCTCCCTAAGAAACTATTCCCCACCTCACTCTTATTTAAATTGCTTTTCTCCACGGCCCCCACCCGTCTTCATATCCCTCACCCTTCTCCCAAAGACTCCTCTTTAAACTACCTTCCTCTGCCACTCAATACTATCCAAAATCGTTCCCAGTCCCGCTACTCTAGGACACCACCCTCCTCAACTCTAGGATTCACCTCCCCCCGACAAAGCACCCGAGATCACTTTGCAAGAATCCTCCAAATAATGTCTCCCAGCAGCTTCCTCCTCCCCACTACCATTATTTAAAATAAATGTCCCCTGAAACAAGCCTCACATTTCTGTCAATTCCGCCCCAAGCCCCGTTTGAGCTTCCTGCTGCCATTCCCGCTACTTTCTGGGTTCCAAGTCTACTCGACCCCAGCAGGCCTCCCAACCGGGGACTGAGCCCCTTTTCCCGCACATACCTCGTGGATCCGGCCCGCGCCGCCCCCTTGCTCCGTCCTCCGCCCGCGCTCCGCCAGCCTTTCCGCCCTTCTCCCACTCCACCCAGCTCCCTCGCTCCCTTTCTTCCGTCCTTGCACAGCTACCCGTCCCCAAGCTTCCCTGGTTCGCGGCGGGCTAGCCTAGGCCCTCGCGGCCCTCACGCTCCTTTGCCCAGCATGCGCCCCTCCCCCGCCCGCTCCCCGCCCCTCCGCTCGCCATTCTTCTCTCCGTGCCGCGCGCCCCGCCCGGCCCCGGCTGCCTAGCTGGCCCATCCTCCGCGCTCTCGCCCCGGTCCCCGACTCCGGCTTCGTTCCCCGCGGCCTCCCGCGCCCCCCGCCCGTGGCCTAACCTGCAATGGCGGCCGCCGAGCGCGGCGCCGCGCGGCCAACGGGCGACAACCGAACCTCCCGCCGCCGTCGCCGCCGCCGCGAGCATTGCCTGCGCACTTCCGGCCTCGCGCCGCCTAGTACTTCCGGGACGGAGCTGTAGAGTGCGCACGCGCGCACGTGGGGCCGGGGCGGAGAGAGGCGAGGTCCACGGTAGCGAGTTCCCGGAGGTAGGTGAGTTCGGGGAGAACCCCCGGGGGCAGCTGAAACAGTGGGTTCGGAAGGGGTGCAGTTCACCCGGGGTCGGGGGCCCGCGGATTTTGGGATGCTCGGTTCTGAGGCCGAGTGGAAGCTACTCCGTGAACCTGGGAGAAAGCAGGGCTGGCGGACACCTCGCGCTCTTCAGAACATGCCGGCTCTGCCTGTAGCTCCCTTGAGGGTAGACGAGTAAGGAGCGAAAAAGTTGCACTCCCAGTAGGTGTGTGTCGGGTAGCTGCTAGATCAGGCAGGCTAGGAGAGACCACCAAGTTCTGTCGCTGTCCACTCATGCTCTGGGTTTCCCCTCCCCCATCAGCCCCTTGTCACTGTCTTACAGTGGGTCTGTGATTCGCAAACTCAGTAATGTTGAGGAGAGAAATATTGATAAAATGCTGGTTTTCAAACTCTCTTCCTAATGCAGGAGAGTGGTGGCGCACGCCTTGAATCCCAGCACTTGGGAGGCAGAGACAGGCGAATTTCTGAGTTCGAGGCCAACCTGGTCTATAGAGTGAGTTGCAGGACAGCCAGGGCTACACAGAGAAACGCTGTCTCAAAAAAAAAAAAAAAAAAGCAAGCTGCAAACTCTCTTCCTCCAAGAGGTTAGAAAGATGGAAGAATGGAGTTGGCCTTTGGGGGTTAAGTTGCCGAAGCTTCCGTATTGAGTTTCTGGAGACTGAAGAGTCTTGCTGGAGCACAACAGCATTATTAGAAATGAACTTGGGCTGGAGGGATGACCCAGTGGTTAAGAGCACTGACTGCACTTCTAAAGGTCCTGAGTTCAATTCCCAGCAACCACATGGTGGCTCACAACTACCTATAAAGGGGTCTGATGCCCTCTTCTGCTGTGTCTGGAAACAGCTACAATGTACTCATATACAAAAGAATAAATCTAAAAAAAAAAAGTCCTAGTTAGAAAATGAACTTAAGTGAGAGATCATGGAACCTCCCATCCAACAGTGGTGATAGTAAATTGAATGCATAGAAGATTCTCTGGTTAATGCTTAACAACAACTCTTTTTGTCCTTCCAGGAATGGGTGAATTTAAGGTCCATCGAGTACGTTTCTTTAATTATGTTCCATCAGGCATCCGATGTGTGGCTTACAATAACCAGTCAAACAGATTGGCTGTTTCACGAACAGATGGCACGGTGGAAATTTATAATTTGTCAGCAAACTATTTTCAGGAGAAAGTAAGTCTTTGGGGAGCCTGGTGTGGTATTCCTGATGTTAATTTTCTTCCTAACTTCAATTCTACAACTTACATGCCCTATCTTCAGATAGATCAAGTGGCTCTTCCTGCTGTGGATTTGCTTAGAACTTCTGTAGCATATCTGAGATCCCCTGATGGGTGAAAGCAGCCAAGGGGTCTGATCTATCTAAAGTTGTTTAGAAAGATCCTGCTTAGGAATTGTGTGTCACTATATGCCATTTGAGAACTGAAGTTTGCTGGATCTTTTGACCATTACAAGAAAGAAAGAAAAAAATTGTGAGATTATTGTGCTTCTGGTAAAACAGCATTTCTTGCTGAAGGTCTTAGTATGCCTTCTATTGACAATGAAAAGTTTCCAAACATTGTAATATGAGAAGATTTTACTAACATGGCAGCAAGCAGACTCTCAAGTTCACCTGTCTCCAAGAATGTAAACTTATTTGTCTATTTGGGAACAGAGGAGACTTTTAATTAGATGAAGTGTCTCTTTTGGGTACACATAAAGATTTGTTCATTTTGTGTGTACCAGAATTTTGCCTACATGCATGTATGTACACTTTAGGTGTGCCTAATGCCCATGGTGGTCAGGAGAGGGCATTCGATCCCCTAGAGTTGGATTTAAGTGGTCATGAACTACCATTAGGTGCTGGGAACCCTTCACAAGAAAAGTGCTCTTAACTGTTGAGCCATCTTTCCAATGCCAAAGACTTTCTCCTCAAGAACACTGGTTACTAATTTTCTTCAGGTGCAACATGCTACTCAGTTCAAAAGAGAAGTGATGGGTGGATGAGTACTTGGTACCCAGCAGTCTGATGCCTGAGATGTAGGCATTCTGTAAATGTTTCCAAGAATGAGTGTCAAGAACTGGTAATGAAACAAATGTCAGAGCTTTTACATTCGTGGAGAAAGGTCTGTAAACAGACAGTTTCTCCCCGTATAATAAAGCTGGGAAAAGTACTCTTGACAGCTAGCTTTAGGGATCTTGTATAGCCCTGGCTTACTGAAGAACTACTTTGTATAGAGCAGTTGCAAGTCCTTTCCCACAACAAATTGGTCACTGCTAGAAACACGACAAACATGCTTGGGTGTACACCTGTTGCATAGTGTGACTTTTCTGTTTGTTGTTTATAACAACTATACTCGCATAATTTGTATTTTTGCTTAGTGCCTCTTTTCACTGCTAAATTTCCAATTCTGTAAGATCGGGGACTACATCAGCAATGTTTGTACTCCGGTGCTATGTATAGTACAAAGTCACTGCTAAGTTAATGTTTGGGGAATAAGTCCTCCATCTCTTCCCTGCCCTTCCTATTTTTAGCAGCTAACTAATTCAGTCTCCTGTTTTCTCCACGTCTTTTTTTTTCCTATTTGTTAAATTACTAGCCTTAGGCTGAGCAAGATAACTCAGTGAATAAAGGTCCTTTTGTCCGAGCCTGAAGACCTGAGTTTAATCTCGGTAGCCCACAAGGTGGAAGGAGAGACCAACTCCTGCCAGTTGCCCTCTGCCCTTCATATGTGCATACATAACATGCATATACACTAGGCTGGCCTCAGTCACATCACTCTCAGAGCAAGACAAACATTAATCCCAATAAAAAGATTAGTCAGGAGGGAAGAGTAAAGAGAGCTGTGTTCCCATCATTCTGTTGACTTAGGCTTTTCAGGCAGACCACTTTACCCATCCGTCTCTTGGCTTTGCAAGTTCAGATAGGAAACATCGTTTGTGTCAAGCAGACATAAAATTAAAATGCCATGATATATATGAAAATATTGAATGCCCAGAAAGTACTTGTAATCTGAGACGGTGGCCAGGTAGGTGTGGGTAGTGGTACACACCTTTAATTCCAGAAGACAGAAACAAGCTGATCTTAATGAGTTCTGGGCCAGCCTGGTCTACATAAAGAGTTCTATCTAGGACAGTGAGGGCTACATCGTGTGAGACCCTGCCTCAAAAGAAAAGAAAAAGGGACCTGAGTCCTGAACAAAAAGCTGGAGTGGACCCAGTTATTTTTTAAGCACCTCTTCCAGGTGAAATGGACACAAGATTGAGGTAGATGTAAAGTGTGTACACTGGTATTTCGCATGTATACACTAATGCATATCTTGATGGAGGTCTGTTTTGAGAAATGTATTGGTAGTTGATTGCTAGAGAGTTGGCTTACAAAAACCTACCATTGTGTCATCTTATTCCTAAACTATAGACACCTAAAATATGTTACTATATTGGAATCCTATGGGCATTGTAACACAGTCGAAAATATTTGTATGAAAAAACAAACCAACCCCGATGGTTTGTCTTTGGCATATTTAAGCGCAGCACAATTTGGTGAAAATGTATTCTGGCGATAACTCTATCCCAAGTTTACCAAAGCATACATAAATCTCCTTGAGGACCAAAGTAAGCTAAATACAGAGCAGACATGACTACATTGAAACTCTTTGTAAAGTTCGTAAAGGTAGGTTCTATAGGTGGACTGGGAGAAACAAGCTGAAGTTAAGAGCCTGTGAGAAGATCAGGTGCTGAAGAAACTAGCCACTCAGATAACACAGAACTCAGCAGGCTAGTGAGCTCCCAGCCTCCTGGAAGGATAACAGGTTGTGCCTTCCTTCCCTTGAAGGAACAACCCTGTGTGCTAGCATTCCAGGTTCCCCTGGTGCTTAGCTGTGAGCACAGAGACCTCCAAGTTTGCAGTAGTTTTTAGAAAGTTAGATACTTCAACAAGGTGAGAGTGGCACAGGCCTTTAATCCCAGCACTTGGAAGGCAGAAGCGGGTGGATCTTTCTGAGTTTGAGGCCAGAGCTGTTACTCTGTTTTGAAACAGAGAAACTGTCTCAAAAAACAACAAAAAAATTTTAGATACTTCATATCCAGCTGGACACTAACTCAACTTTTTTATGCATGGAGACTCACCACCTGAAGCAGCCTGCCTCTGCTTCCTGAACGCTAGGATTAGTTATATAAGCTACCACACCTGGCTAAGTCAATCTTGAATATCCTAATTCTTAAATATTAGTTGAAGAGCTTCTACTGAATTAGTCTCAGTTTAAAAGAGAAAGAAATGTATAACTTACGTAATTTTAAGTAACTAATATTTGAAGCTGAATGAGACACAAATGTTTGATAGTGACAAACTACTCTTTTTTGTTTGTTTGTTTGTTTGTTTGTTTTGGTTTTTCGAGACAGGGTTTCTCTGTGTGGCCCTGGCTGTCCTGGAACTCACTTTGTAGACCAGGCTGGCCTCGAACTCAGAAATCCTCCTGCCTCTGCCTCCCAAGTGCTGGGATTAAAGGCGTGCGCCACCACTGCTCGGCTTTTTTTGGTTTTTCAAGACAGGATTTCTCTGTGTAGCCTTGGCTGCCCTGGAACTCACTCTGTAGACCAGGCTGGTCTTGAACTCAGAATCCTGCCTTTGCCTCCCAAGTACTAGGATTAAAGGCGTGCGCCACCACTGTCCGGCCAAACTACTAATTATTTCTGGGGAAATACTTTACAGGTGCCAGTGACTGAAGAATTCATAGCAAGTTGGGAAGGTACGCTGCTCTGTGGTTTTTGAGTTCGTGGCAGGTTGAGAAATGATGCTTCTGTAGTTTTTCCCAGGTCATGAGTCTCGGAGTACCGAAGCCCTGTGTTGGGCAGAAGGACAGCGGCTCTTTAGTGCTGGACTGAATGGAGAAATTCTCGAGTATGACCTACAGGCACTAAACGTCAAGTACTCTCTGGATGCCTTTGGAGGACCGATTTGGAGTATGACCGCCAGCCCCAATGGCTCTCAACTTTTGGTCAGTAAACAACTATTGATAATTCAAAATAGAGTAGTCTATGGCTTTACCCTTGTTTGCGTTATGTAACATAGGAACTGTGGGTGCCAGGAATCATAAAACATAAGGTTGGAATTGGCGCTGAAGCTTAAAAATTCCTGGAGGTGGGCTGGAGAGGTGACTCATCCCTTCCAGAGGATCTGGGTTTGGTTCCCGGTGCTCACATGGTGGCTCTCTACAGTCCAGATCCAAGGGATCCAATGCTCTCTCCTGGTCCCCATGGGCACTACACAGTCCCCTTGCCCTTATGCTATTAGCATGGACCTTTTTATTCATTTGTGAAATGTTAGGGTTACATCATTTCAGCATTTCCTAAACTTCATTGGAACTAAAGGACTGGTTTTGCTTTGTTTTGTCTTTTACTATGTTTTATGTATTAATAGTAACTTCAGGATATTAAGTCCTTTTGTAAATTCACAACACTCACACATACATTCATGTGTATAAAGTTACAATTTTTATTTGTGTATGGGGCTTTGAGGCACGTATGCCAGAGTGGTCATGATGGTCAGAGGACAAGGTACATGGGTTGGTTCTCTCCCGCCACCATGTGGGTCTCTGGGATCAAACTCAAGTTGACAGACTTGGCAGCATGTGCCTTTTCCCACAGAGTCATCTTTCTGTCCTGAGATTTAATTTTTTATTTCACTCATACTAATTTATCCTACATGTTTCCACCTGGGTTTAAAGGTCTTTTATCTGGGCCATGGGTCTCTGGCAGGTATGTGTAAAGTCCTACTTCTAATCTGTGCCATGTGCAGAAAGATATTCAGGTCAACCAGGAATATACTATCAATGTCTTGATGGTAGGTTTCCTCCCTGCTCTCACAAGCTGTTTCTACCTGTCTCTAAACAGGTTGGTTGTGAAGATGGCTCTGTGAAGCTATTTGAAGTCACCCCAGACAAAATCCAGTTTGCAAGAAATTTTGATCGGCAAAAAAGTAAGATTGTTTTGGGTCTGGCAATGAACAGCTTCAACAAGAAGTTATATTTTGTTCCACTAAAGGGATAGGATATTTTCCTGTGGCTATAGGAAATGCTTTGTATATATACTAATTTTTGCTGAGCGCAAGGAACGTTCTAGAAGGCGTCCCATTATGTAGCATAGTTGTGAAATCCAAAGTAGACAGCTAGTGTTCCTGTGAAAACCAGTATATTGTTTATCACCTGCATCTTAGTCCGCGGTTATGTTGTGATAAACTCCCGTGCCCAGAAGCAACTTGGGGAGGAACAGGTTTATTTCAGCTTCCAGTTCCACGGCATCGCCCCATAATAGCTGGGGCAGAAATTCAAACAGGGCAGGAACCTGGAGGCAGGAGCTGACGCAGAAACCATGGAGGAGTTCTGCTAGCTTAGCCTGCTTTCTTAGAGCACCCAGGAGCATCAGTCCTGGGGTGGCACTACCAACTGTGGGCTGGGCGCCTCCTACATTAATCAACAATCAAGAAAGTGCACCTCAAGTTCTCCCATGGGCCAGTCTGCTTAGGACATTTTCTCAATTGACAGTCTCACTAAAATGACTCTGGCTTTGTCAAGTTGACATAAAACCAGCAGTGTACTCTGACAAAATCTCCTGTTTTGTGACATGTTAACAGCTGTGCATAGTCTTAAAACTGACTTTTAAATGGTGTGCTTTTTCAGGCTGATTCCACTGTGGGACTAGGCTGCCTTAAACTCCCATCCTCCTGCCTCTGTTTCCTGAATACTGAGATTATAGATTTGTACCACAAAAAAGCTGCCATTCCTTTGTTCCCCCTTCCTTCTGCTTTTTATGACGTGGGTTCTCACACTGCCTGCACTTACCTGCCACACTGTAGCCCTGGCTAGCCTGAAACTCATGGCAGTCCTGCCTCAGTGCTGCAGTTACTGGGTGCACCTCTAAGCTGTGCTAGCTGTGGTTCGTAACTGTGCTAGCCAATTTAAATGCCACGAGGTGTGTCCGGTGCAGCTGCTGGGGTTGGGGCTCGGGCATGTACCGGGCACTGGGGTGCAGAGCACTCTGAAATACTGAGCACAACAGTACTTGAGGCTCTGGAGGCACTACAGCCTCTGCTAACTCTGGGTGTAGCAGGCAAACAGACGTGAGCTCTGTGCTGGTAGAACTTGAAAAAAACTTTGCTTTTTTTAAAAACAAACAGTGAGCCGGGCGGTGGTGGTGCATGCCTTTAATCCCAGCACTTGGGAGGCAGAGACAGGCAGATTTCTGAGTTTGAGGCCAGCCTGGTCTACAGAGTGAGTTCCAGGACAACCAGGGCTACACAGAGAAACCCTGTCTCGAAAAAACAAAACAAAACAAAAAAACCCAGTGGATTGTAGTTTGTTGGTGCCTGTTTGGGGGAGTAGTGAACACGGTTTGTGTTCTCTGTGTCCTTTGGTAATTTTGTCAAGTGGACAAACAACTAACCAGCACACCCGCCAAAAGAGAGAGAAAATAAAAACATAATTATGGCTGGTTAACAGCAAGGGTATGTTCTGAGAAATGTAAATTATCTCCTTGTGTGAGGCAGACAGGCACACAAACCAAGGTAGCTGATGTTACTGGGCAGTACAGTCCAGTGAGGGTGCCCTCCTGTATTCAGTGCATCCTTGTTCGTAATGTCAATATTTGTGCAACTATATCTCTTAATCTGTGAGAAGTCAGTGTCTGTGCACACTGAAATTTCCTTAGGTTACCACCACACCATTCTCAAAACATATTTACACATTTTCCTCAACTGTTTATACATTATTAAAGGCAGTTGGCAAATACTTTTTCGTGGGTCCCAGGACAGATTATCAACCATGGTGGCGGAGAAAACTAAGGCTGAACTGTGCCAGCCATATAGGTGATTGTAGAAGGAGAGCTCACTTAGGTTTTGTTGTATAGTTAGATGTCACTTTTTTTTAAAAAAGATTTATTTTTTATATGTAAGTATACTGTAGCTGTCTTCAGACATACCAGAAGAGGGCATCCAATCTCATTAAGGATGGTTGTGAGCTACCATGTGGTTGCTGGGATGTGAACTCAGGACCTCTGGAAGAGCAGTCATTGCTCTTAACCACTGAGCCATCTCTCCAGCCCAGATGTCACTTTTTTTATTGTTTTATTACTCCTAAGGTCGTATCCTGAGTCTCTGCTGGCACCCTGCTGGTACCCACGTTGCAGCTGGTTCCATAGACTACGTTAGTGTGTTTGATGTCAAATCAGGTAACTGTTTCTCTATTTAGTACATTTGGGGTGTGGGTTTTGTCAGATTTAGATTTACATTTCTCAGTTTCTAAATCTTGACTTTGTCTCTTACAATAACCTGATGGCTGAACTCCTCACTAATCTCTCCACCAGTCCATCACAGATCTTGCCCCTTGTTTTCTGAGTTTGTTCTGTGTGTGTATGTCTGTGTGTCTGTCTCTGCATTTCTGTGTTGTGTGTGTGTGTATGCCTCTGTAAGTGCTGACCAGAGGTGATGTGAGACGGTCTCCTTTATTGCTTACACTCCCTGCTCTTTTTAATGCACATTCTTATGCTGAACCTAGAGCTAGAGTTCGTTTTTGATTTTTAATATGACCTGGCAAGAAACTAGTCCTGATGATCCTCCTGTCTCCAGTCCCTCTATGCTGGGGTTATAGGTGTCCAGGGACCATGCCAGCTTTTACACATGTCCTGGAATCCAGGCTTCTCTTTAGCTGCCTCCTTCCCTCCCTCCCCTCCCCTCCTTTCCCTCCCTCTCTCCCTCCTTGCATAGTGAGCCCTTGTAACTACTGAGCCATCTATTGCTGTGTTGGATTACCACTGCTGCTTTTTAGGGAATCTCCACTCTTTGGGGGGTGGGGGGTAGGAGTGGCTGTCAGCACTCTCTTTATAAAGAGATATGAAAGTAGCTTTTTTACTCTTTTTTTCTTGGCCTGAAAAATTGGGCTATTAGACGCCTTCAGTGTGAGCTTACCTTTAACTTGTTGTTATATTAGCATATTTGTGCATTCAAGATATAGAGACAAAATGGGTCAGATGTGTCTTCTTGTTTTTTTTTCTCCTCCTCAGTACCTGACTTGTATGTTTGTTTGTCCTTATTACACATGCCTACAACCTAAGAACTCCTTAAGACTTTTTACAAAAAGTAGGAATCCCCGTGTCCCTTCTCCCACTCCCCAAAGTAAACCACTGCAACTTGTAGCTGATTCTTTTGGGTTTCTCTCTGCTGTGCATGGCATGTTTATAATTCTGAATTGTGACTTTTAATTTCTGTACATTTTTGACTTCGACACATGAGTCTTCCCTTTGTACCTTGTGCCATGCGCGTCCAAGCACACTCCTCCTGATCCCTCCCATATGCTCCTTTGTAACTGGGTTCCAGTCAGTGCACTGCTCACAAAGGAAGTCCTTCCTGTCTGCTTCCTGTTTAATATTTCTTCCTCTCCCTGTGCTTCTGCTACTTGGCCCTTGAAATCTTTGAACTGTATAAATTGATACAAAACACATCTGAGTATTTTGGTGGTTTTGTTTTTCCTGTCATTTCTATGTCCTTAAAAATAAGTCTCTTTTGTTTTGACGTCTGGTCTAGCTTAGCCACTGGGGGGGTCATGCTGCAGGGGTGTGGGGTTGGTTGGAAGACTGGTGTTTTAGTCTTTCCGGGGTTCCTTTTGCTTCTGCATTGTTTAGGATTCCCTGTTTCCCTGTTAGGAAGTCTAATGCCATTCTAATTATTGACCCTTTGTGCATACGGAGAGTTAAGCTTCTATTTGGTTTCTAGGCCCCTTGAGCATGTTCCTTTTCCCCTTTCCTCTTCCTATGTGGACAATTTCTTTGTTGGAAATACAACCCAAGGGCCCTATATGCAGTAGGTGAGCCCTCTGCCCCCAGTCCCTGTTTTACCCTGAAATCATCATACTTGTTGATGTCTGAATGTGTTATGGGTTTGGTTTTGGTTGGTTGGCTTTTCTCTTGTGTCAATCAGTTGTGCTCTGAAGATGAGCTTCTCTCTTCCCTTTCTGGTATTTTGTCACTTCAGTGCTGGGTCTTCTGACTTTCTTAGTCACTCTTATTTTTTCATCTTTTCTGACTTCACTGCTTGCAAAGATAAATTTGTTGTTTTTATATCTTAATCTTTGTAGTGGAATTTCCACTTAGCCACCTCCTAAAGTCTTTCCTGGTTTCAGTTGCAGGAGTTTGAACCTGGGCCTTTGCTAGGCTGTGTTCTGGGACTAAGCCTGCAGCCTCTTTTTTTTAAGAGTTGTAATTTGGTTTTTGATTGTTTATGCTCCTGAAGGAATCTGCTAAGACTGTGGTTATAGGTGGTGCTGGGAACCAAACTTCAGTCCTCTTCAAGAACAGCAAGTACTCTGAACAACTGCGCTGTCTCTCCGGCCCCTGCCCTGAGACTGTTAGTGATGTCTGGCAAGTGTGCCGCACCCTTCCTGTCCTTCTGTTGATTTGCTTGTTGTTTCTGTTAGTCCCCTCGGCTTTTCTCATTAGAGGAACCTTTCTTCCCATGTGTGCTGTTTGCTCCTGTCACCATAGTGGGACTCCTGAGCATGACCTTCATGGCAGAGGCATCTGGGTGGCCTGTCTGGGGACTTGTGGAGTCAGGAGCTTAGAGGTTTGTTTTCTTGTTGTGTGACTTAGTTCCAAGAAATCAATCAGTTGTTTGTTTTTGGGTTTTTTTGTGGTTTTTTTTTTTTTTTTTTGGCTGGTGATCAGCCCAACCCTGAACATTACATGTTCCACCATTGAGCTGCACTCAGACTTCCCCATTCTCCGTCCCTGTGAGTCCTGCAAGTACAGGCCCAGCAGTCAGTGTTCTGAGGGAAGAAATCTGGAGTTCTCAGCATTCAGTTAGCAGTTTCACTTGACCCTGTTTTCTTTCCAGACACCACTATCCCAGCCTCAGTTCCCAAAGCCTTTTATGTAAGAAATTCTTCTGTTGAGAGAGAGTTTAGTTAATATTTGGTCGCTTACTCAGGAGAACAGTACCTCAAAGTCCAGCAGTCTCTAGATTAACTTTCGACAAGTCTCTCTTTGGAGGCCCCTCATCTCTCTAGTGTCTAAAGAACAGGGTCCCCTGCTCCTGAGTGTGTCAAGTATAAGTCGTGGCTTCTTGGCTTTCCTTATTAAGGCTAACTCACATCTTGGTTTCAAGGCCCTGCTTGGTTGCCACCCTGAGTCTTTGACACGGTCTTCTTTCTCCCTTTCCTATACTCAGAGTGTGATGTGTACACGCAGTGTGCCAGCTTTTAAGTGATCAGGGATCCTTCTCTTCCACTTCCCCAGAAAGGACTCCCGTTCTTCTGCTCTTCCTTTTTCCCTCCCTCTCACCTCACTCCTTCCTCTTCAGGATCTCATTTTGGAGTTTTAAAACAGTTTGACACAGCTGCCATTTACTGCCTAGCTATGTTCAGGCATCGACCTCCATGTATGCTTGCCCATGCAGTCTTGAAAAACCAAAACTAAACATGTGTGCCTCTTATTTTTCAGGGAGCATAATTCGTAAGATGGTTCTGGATAGACAGCACCTGGGAGTGACTAAGTCGAGGTGCGTAGTGTGGGGCGTAGCCTTCTTGTCCGACGGCACGGTCATAAGTGTGGACTCTGTTGGAAAGGTGCAGCTATGGGACTCGGCTACCGGGACACTTGTTAAGAGCCATCTCATCGCAAATGCTGACGTGCAATCCATTGCTGTTGGTGATGTGAGTACGGTCTCAGCCCGGGTCGTCCCTGAACTTACAGTCCTCCTGCCTCAGCCTCTGAGTAGCTAGGATTGCAGGCTTTTATAACCAAGCCCATCTTCCAAGTCAGTCTTGGGGTCTCTCCTTTCCGATACATTGCTTATGTGACTTAAAGGATTTAGTTTTTTCTCACAACTAACACTTTTTTGTTGTTGTTAATTTAAAGCTATTTTTATGTATTTCTTCTCGTACTAAGTGTAGTTTGTATATAGTCACATGTCACCTAACAGCAGGATCACATTCCGAGAAATCCATCAGGTGATTTCAACATTGTACAAGCATCATAGAACATATTTAGGCAAACAGGGAGTAGAGGAAGCTACTGTGTTGCACAACTAACGTACCAATCTTTTACACAACTAGCAGCAGAGAAATGTAACTCCTTCTAAACTCTAAGCCATGCCACCATTGAAATCCATACTGTGTTTATTAATACAAATGTTGAACTTTATAAAGATGTTTTGCTAAGCTGACAAGATGGATAATGACACTTTTGCCAAGTAAGGAGAGAACAAACACATGCAAAACAAGTAGATTTCATTTAAGAAGATATTACCTCTGAGGAAATAAAAATACTAAGTGCCTTATTTGAAAGTGGAAGAAGTTTTATTTTTTTAAGATTTATAGCAAACAGAGAGAAATCCTGCCTTAAAAAAGCAAAATAAAATTAAAAAAAAAGGTTTATACAATTTTTTATTTTATATACATTGGTGTTTTGCCTGCACGTCTGTCTGTCTGAAGGTGTTAAATCCTCTGGAATAGGAGTTATAGACAGTTGTGAGCTGCCATGTAGTTACTGGGAATTGAACCCGGGTCCTCTTGAAAGAGGAGTCAGTGCTTTTAACCATAGGTCATCTCTCTTGCCCCCCCCCCTTTAATATGCATGGGTGTTTTGCCTGTGTGTGTCTCTGTTGGATCCCTTGGAACTGGAATTGCAGACAGCTGTGAGCTGGCATGTGGGCTCTGGGAATTGAACCCGGGTCTCTGGAAGAGCAGGTACCACTGAGCTATCTCTCAGGACCATCCCCACCCTTTTTTATTTGATTCTGTGTGGGTGTGGGTATGTGTACAGGCGTATAGAGGTCAGAGGCTTTAGTCCATTTGGAGCAGGAGTTCTATAGACGGTTGTAAGCTGCATTACCTGAGTGCTGGGGTCTGAACTCAGCTCCACTGACAGCGATAGTGCCCTTAACCTCTCTCCAGAACCAGCTCCCCAGCACTGCAATTCTTAAAAGCTTACAGCAAGATAAAAATCTCCCACCTAAACCAAACAAGAGTACAATTTAAAGGTATGTTTACCCCAGCATCATTGCAAGTTGTGAGTAATGTTTTATGTACAGCTATGATGTCACTGGGAAATGGGAACATTTTTGGTCCATTAGATTTTTTGGATAATATTTTGGCTTGTCGTTGAATGTGTAGCTTGTGACTGGCTGCATAACACAGTTGTCCATACTAATTGTTAATGTTGTCTGCAGGGGGTGCATCGCTGCCTATGGATGAGCTTGCTCCTCCAATGGAGCTGCTCCTGGGAACCTCCCTTCTAATTCAGGGCAAGAGGGCTTTTTTTGTTTTTGTTTTTTTTTTTGGGGTTTTTTTTTTTCTTTTTTCTTTTTTGTCTCCTGAGCTGCCCAGATAGAAAACCTGAAGGAATATTTCCCCATCTGAAGTGTTTTGTTGACATGTATCCCTTGTGATTTAATTTCTCAGGAAGAAGACAGTTTTGTGGTGGGCACAGCCGAGGGCACAGTTTTCCATTTCCAGCTGGTGTCCGTGACTTCCAACAGCAGTGAGAGGCAGTGGGTGCGGACGAAACCGTTCCAACATCACACGCATGACGTGCGCACTGTGGCCCACAGCCCAACAGCTCTGATATCAGGAGGTGGGTCCTCCCCCAGCCAGCTGCTCCTGACTCTGGCTGTCTCCTCTTCATGAAAGACATCTCTCACTGTGTGTTCCCTCTCTGCTGCCTTTTTGCCTCAGGCACTGACACCCACCTAGTTATTCGGCCTCTCATGGAGAAAGTGGAGGTAAAGAATTACGATGCTGCTCTCCGAAAGATCACGTTCCCCCATGTGAGTACCCCCTCGCACCCTAAGCATCTCTCCATTCCTCTGTCCAGTAAGACTGAACACAGCTCACACTTCCTAAAGCTATCTTCATTGTGTTCTGAGGCAAGGCTCCTTGAAGACGCTTGCTATGTGTATATGTATATGAATATTGTGATAATGAGGTGGGTCCGGTTCGGGTGTTGGGAAGGTCTACTCAGCCTGTGGGGATGGTACCATCTACCTCAAAAGGACCACTGCAAGCCTGGTTCTCCACCTAAACAGTAGAGCCCTCCCTCCCTTAAAAACAAGCTAACAAAATTCCCATAAAGTACAGTTACTGATGTTTGCAATTAACACACACATTTTGGGGCTGGAGATATGCACCCAGTGGTTCCTGGAAACAACCCAACTCATCTGGCAGCTAGTAACTATCTGTACCTCCAATTCAAGAACTAACTCTCTGTACTTACCTCTTCAGGCACTGCGTGAATGTGGTGCACAGACATACATGCAGGCGAAACACCCATATACATACAATAAAAAATATTTTTTAAAAAAATCCACATATTTCATGTGTGTGGTTTGATAAAGTCAGATATAGTCCTCACTCCTCTCCACGCCCTGCCCTCCACCTCTTTTTACTTTAAAGACAGGATTTAATTATGTAGCCCTGACTTGCTTTACTCTTGCTACATAGACTAGACTAGCCTTGAACTTGTAGAGTTCCACTTGGGACCAGGACCAAGTGTCTCTTGACTATCTGAGTGCCTCTTTATCCCAGTTTGGATCACCGTTTTTTCTCAGGGATTCCTTTTCAGTGACTTCTTTAATAATTTCCTTTTTTGTTTGCTTGTTTGTTTTGTTTTGAGACAGGGTTTCTCTGTGTATCACCAGCTGTCCTGGAACTCTTTATAGACTAGGGTGGTCTGGAACTCAGAGATCTCCATGCTTCTGCCTCCTGAGTACTGGGATTAAAGACACGTGCACATGACCAGCTGCATGATCTCCTTTTATTAATGTCTGTTGTTCTACCCTGTGCTCCATGCATCATTTTAAAAGCACCTTGTTCATTTCTCTGTGTTTAAAAACCTTTTGTTACAATTGTTGTCTTCTGCATAGAGCCCTAAATTTTTGGTGTCTTTGTAGAAACCCGTGTTGATCTTGGATTGTCCTGTCTCTCTCAACTTTTCCATTCTGAAAAGTCTTTCCGCGTTGCTTTCGCATCTGACCTTGAGACACAATGAGAGGTCACATGCCCTTTCCTCCCTGGAACTTGTTACCTTGCCTTCTCTGCTTGACTAATCTTTGCCAGTGAACTACTTCTGTTCTGTATATGTTCCACTAGGCTAAGTTAGATGTCCTTTCTGCTCATCGTATGTTTGTCCGTGTTAAATTGTGTGCCATACTCTATAGCATGACCACCTAGTCTATGTCATTTCTTTAGACGAGTGTTGAGGTCAGTGGCTATTTTTGTCACCATTGTGTTCTTGATTCTTAGGACAATGGCTAGACTATAGTAGTACTTAGGATGTGTTTATCATCAAATAAATGAATTTCTAGGGTGTTTGTTTTGATATAGGTCTCATAAGTAGATCAGACTGGCTTAGAATTCACAGAGATCCACCTGTCTCTACCTCCCAAGTACTGGGCCACTACACCAGCTAAATGAATGGTTTCAACAGTAGAAAAGCTGATGTGCTAAAATGTAGAATCTGAAGACAGAGCAGTGGATGACGAGGTTAGCTTATTTTTAACTTTTCACTTGTTGGATGCAGCGGCGTCTCATTTCCTGTTCAAAAAGAAGGCAGCTTCTCCTTTTCCAGTTCGCTCATCACTTGGAACTTTGGAGACTAGGATCCACAGCTGCAACAGGTATGTCTGGAAAAAGGGGTTTTATTTTTGCTTTTGCTTTTTTTTTTTTTTTAAAATTGGGAAGTTTTTTTTTTTAAAAAAAAGAAAAGAAAAAGTGTGTGTGTGTGGGGGGGGAAATAGCAAGAAGGGCTTAGGTATCCCTCACAAGTAAAGTGCCAGCCTGGGAGCACGAGTCCCTGGGTGTGAACCACAGTATCAACCAGTACACCCACATAAAAGGAAACCGGAAACTAGCCATAGTAGTGCAAGCCATTAATCCAAGCACATGGGAGGCAGAGGCCTGTGCCAAGAAAAGAAAGAAAATACATAAATTGGGAAAGAGAATGCAAAGTATCAAAATTGCAGTTGAAATTCTGCCTGTAGAAAATAAGTCACGCATGGTGGCGATTCCTTGGAAGTGGAAACAGAAGAGTTAGAAGCTCAGGACCAAGGCAAGAGCATCCCTGAGCTTGCGGGACACGGCTGAGGTGAAGAGTATATACTGCTTTTGTAGAATTCAGTTCACAGCACCTACGACGGGTAGTTCACAACCCCACATAACTCTAGCTTGAGGGGACCTGACATCCTCTTCTACTTTCCAAGTGCGTACCCACACACACAGACAGCTAACTAAAAATACACAAAATCTCACAAATGCAAACGAGCTTAAACTTCTATAAGATCCATGCAAGAGGTGGCTGAGGTGACAGCTGTGGAATCAGCTTCGCCCTGGTCTGGCGGATATAAAAGCAGACTGTTGAAAACCGAGAAGATGGAAGGATGCGCAGAGGCAGTCCCGCATGCCAACAGACCATGTGACTCTGGAGTGAGTAACTAGTTTAAGAGTGGATTCTCTTAGAATGTAATGAAATCTGCTTCTTCCCACCTGCATGTCTGTGGAGTGGGGCTTCAGCCATGTCAGACACTGGGCCTTAGAGCTCCATTTGCTGCTCTTCACATAGCCTTTCAGATTGTGCCTGCTTACATGGAAAAACCAGATTACCCACTGCGAGAAATTGTGCTACTGAGGGTTGACATTACAGTAGAAAAATGCAGAATTTTTCTTTTTGATGAGAAAAAACTTAGGGAGTTTTCTGTTTTTAGGTAAGAACGGAGATACTCTTCCACTCTCTAAAAACGCAGACCATCTCCTGCATCTCAAGACAAAGGTGAGGAAGGGTCGTACTCCCTATCCGAGGTCCAGAGCCTTCTGAATCTGAGTGACACTCAATCTGTAGCCCAGACGGTGTCATCAGTCAGATGTTGAGAATTTGATAAACAAGTATAAGAAATTGGTTTCCTGGGGCTGGAGAGATGACTCAGCGATTAAGAGCACTGGCTGCTAGCCCAGAGGTCCTGAGTTCAATTCCTAGCAACCACATGGTGGCTCACAACCACCTGTAATATGATCTGATGCCCTCTACTGGTGTGTCTGAAGACAGCTACAGTGTACTCATATACATAAAATAAATAAATAAATCTTTAAAAGAAATTGGCTTTTTCCTTTTGGTACTATAAACATAGTGTGCATCCTTTTAGTAATTAAGATGGTGCAAATATAAAACTTAAATAAATAAAGATTTTGGTCATTTATGGTGGCACATGCCTGTAAATTCCAACATTCAAGAGACTCCGGCAAGATAAGGGCCACCCTGAGTCTGAAGTCAACACTGGACAGAGATTGAGTCGAGGTTTACTATGTCATCAGGATTAGCCTTAAAGTTAGAATCCCTACCTCAGGCTCCCTGGTGCTGGGATTACAGATATATATCTCCACACCCAGCTTTATTTTTAACTCTATATAAACTTTACATTGCATTTCTCTTCCTCTTTGAATATTTTTCATTTTTTTCTTTCTTCGAGGTATTTTTGGAGGGGTGGGGTTTTAGAACAGGGTTTCTCTGTGAAGTCCTAGCTATCCTGAAACTTGTTCCATAGACCAGGCCTTGAACTCAAAGACTGCCTGCCTTTGCTTCCTGAATGCTGGGATTAAAGGCATGCATAACCATATCCAACTCAGCAGGTCATCACAGACAGCAAAGGAAGCCAGCACTCCCAGTCACTTGTCCTGAGCTTCTGCATTACTGCCTTCTTGCTTGTGTTTCCCAGATTGAGGCTTTCTAAGGTACTCAAAGACCTAACGTAGTACACAGTTACCTGCAGACCCATGTTAGATTTGGAAATCAAAGCTGTACCAGTGATGTGCTGTCTGGGATTTAGTCATAGTACACATAGCACATGAGTGTTAAGACTACATATAGTCAAGGCAGGCAATGGTGGTGCATATCTTTAATTCCAGCACTCAGGAGGCAGAGGCAGGCAGATCTCTGAGTTTGAGGCCAGTCTGGTCTACAGAGCAAGTTCCAGGACAGCTGCAGCTACGCAGAGAAACCCTGACTCAAAAAAGAAAAAGAAAAAGGAAAAAAAAAAAAGACTGAGGGTATTTGTGGAAATGTCCAGAGCACTGAGATCCCTGTCATAGGAACCTTGTTATAAGGTTTGCCAGCCTTGGCGGTGGATTCCTCTGAGCCCAGCCTTGGGTGTCTAATGTGGGGAGACTAGTGAAACAATGAGATTTTGTCTGGGAAAAAGTTGGTTTTCTCACTCATTTGCTTCCTCCCTTTTTGCCAGGGCCCTGAGAACATTATCTGCAGCTGTGTCTCCCCGTGTGGAAGTTGGATAGCCTATTCTACAGCATCGCGCTTTTTTCTCTATCGATTGAAATATGAACGTGATAACATAAGCCTCCAAAGAGTAAGTGAGGGGGGCTCAGTGTGTTCCTGAACAAGAAGAAACTTCTGTATGTGTAGTTTTTGTTTGAAGTGACAAAGAATTGAGAAGAATCCTTAGTGAAAACAGCCCGTTGTAGCTGTCACAGAGCCTACAGGACCTATGTGGTGGAAGGAGAGACTTGCACAACTTAACCTCTGCCCGCCATATACATACACACAGCACATTTTTTAAACATTTTAGTTATTTGTATTGATGTTTTGCTTGCATGCAAGTATGTCTGTTTACCATGTGTGTACTGATGCTTGCAGAGGCCAGAAAGGGAAGGTCCTCTGGGACTGAAGTTACAGATGGTTCTGAGCTTCTATGTGGGTTCTGGGACTCAAACTCCTGTCCTCTGGAAGAGCAGCCAGTGCTTTTAACCCCAGAACCAACTCTCCAGCCTACACACAAGTTTCTTGTTTGTTTTAAATCTTATAGAAGGGTCTAGGTTCAGTCTTCAGCATTACCACTGCAATGCTAAATATATATTTACTGCTATTAATTTGTTCAATTTTTATACATTTTTAATTAGATACATTTCTTTCCTCCTTCCATTCCCTCTTAGACTCCTCTGACCCCTTGTATTCTCTCCACTTTCAAATAGATTCCCTTTTTTTACTATTATTGGTGTGTGTGTGTGTGTGTGTGTGTGTGTGTGTGCATAAATATATAATATAGCCTGCTGAGTCTATTTTTGTTAGTGTGAATGATTTTAGGGCTTATATATTTATTGTGTACATGAAAAAGAAAAGGAGAAACATCCTTATTAAAAATGTTATTTTATTCCCATAATATTCCAAGGTAGAGAATTGACCCATTACATCTGGATGGAGACAAGGCTAGATAGGCTCTGGGAAGCATGCCAGTGTTCCAGGCCCTTTGTGGGTCCTTGCTTGGAAATTCCAAGGTCAATGTAACATAAGCCTGGCTGTGTCGGGTTTTGGTGTGCTACTTTCTCTCACTGGCTTTCACTATTGATTTATCTAAAGGTTTCCAAATTACCAGCATTCCTTCGCTCGGCCCTTCATATTTTGTTTTCTGAAGATTCAACAAAGCTCTTTGTGGCATCCAATCAAGGGTCTCTACATATCATTCATCTGTCAGAAGGAAGCTTCAAGCACTTGCATACTTTCCAGCCGCAATCAGGTGGGGAGTTCTAACTGGACGGAGAGATTTCTCGGCCTCTCTGGTGTGGCCCTTTTCTCTTTAGACCCCAGCGTCAGGTGCTGGTGCTCTTTGCACCCTGCAAATATACTCACTCCCATGTTTGCAGTTTAAAGTAGGAGGAGTTCGCTGGCAGATGAAGACTCTTGATGAGATCTGAAATGTTCCTCACACCTACTCTTTTCTCACTGGGTTTTTGATTCCTTATTTGGGGTCAGAGGAGTTTCATCATCCTTAGTTTTGTGAGCAGAGTTAGAAAGTTAAAGTCATCTGCAGTCCTGACTCCTAGTAACCCCCTAGGACTTTGCCTAGTAACTCCCCCTTCCCCAGTACTTTGGTGTTTTCGGCATATGTATATAGAGATTTTGTGGGCTCACTAACTTTTTGTTGTGTGTTTCTACGAGATGTTTATATAAGATGAATATATTGTTTTGCATTTAGTTTTATTTGGGGTCATTTGTGCTTGTGACTTTTTTTGTGTTTTGTAAGAACATAGATTGCATCACTGAGTGACTATATACACCATCTAATGCTGAATTAACAGCACTAGGAGGTACAGTGTTGACTTGAGTTTCTCATCCACTTTACGTTGGTAGTTGGATCTATTCCATGATCTGTCCCTTGTCCCTAGCCCTGGCATTTAGCTGTTGCATTATCATTTAGACTCTTGCCAGCCTGGATTGTCAGCATTTAATATTAACTCATGGAAAGCTGCTTCAGGCCAGGCGTCAGCGTGCACACCTCTAGTCCCAGCACTCAGAAAGCAGGGGCAGATAGAGCTCTGTGAGTTTTGAAACCAGCATGGAACTCATAGTGAGTTCCATGGTAGCCAGAGCTACACAGAGAGACCCTGTCTCAGCTCCCTATCCCAATCCCCAACCCCAAAAAGTAAAAAAGCCAAAAGAAAAACTGTTTCTAAATGATAGAAGAAACCTTTAACCAACAGTGGTTTTAATTATGAATCTTAGACTACGTTGCCCTTACATCATTTTGGTTTTTCCAGACAGGGTTTCTCTGTGTAGCTCAAGTTGTTTTGGAATTCCTCTGTAGACCAGGCTGGCCTCGAACTCAGAGGTCCACATGCCTCTGCCTCTCAAATGCTTGGAATAACAGTGCATGCCACCACCGCCCGCCACCCTTACCACTTTATCCATCCTTCAGCACTTGGTCTACGACTTGTAAAGTTTTTCTCATTAAAGACAGTTAGATGCAGCATGAATTTTAGCATATAATATTGGAGTCTGATTTTTATCCCATGTCTTCGTGTTGCAAATTGAGTGAAAATCTTTTGACAAAGGTGCTCTAGTGTTAAACAGACAGAGGCCACTCAATAAATTAAAATGCTGTGTCTATAACTAATTCTAAAACAGTGAGTGGGAAAAAGTAGTTTGAAATAATTAGCTTAAGATATGGTTTCAGTGCTGACTCTGGTCTGAATCACAAGTATCTCCAGTTTTATCTTTCTAGCCTCTCTTCACATGAGTGGCAACTAGCTAAATAGTTTTAATGTCTATTTGTTTTATATTTATTGTTTGTACCACATCTCATGATATAGACATGCTATGTAGACTAAGCTGGCCTCAAACTCAGATTCTGTGCCTTCATACAATAGCTAATTCAGTTTTAAAAGTGGGAAAGGTGTGATTGCCTGACATTTCAGAAGCTGAGGCACATAGATCCTAAATTTAAGGCTGTCTTGGGCTACAAAAGAAATTCCTGCCTCAAAAAAATTTTTTTTTAATTTAAAAATAAACAGGTTAACTTTTAGAACTAATTTGCAGAACTCCAGTAAATTCTCCTGTAAATGATTTCTAGCTGTGTGGGTCTTGTTGGCCTCTCCATCATTCCCAGGGCTGGGTGGGCTGTGGGTAGCTAATAGAAGAACTTGTTTCTATTGTCCTCACAGGGACAGTGGAGGCCATGTGTCTTTTGGCGGTCAGTCCAGATGGGAACTGGCTAGCTGCATCAGGTACCAGTGCTGGAGTCCACATATATGATTTGCACCATCTAAAGGTGAGCCTCAGATTTCATAGCGGCAGTTTGAATCATATGGGAGGGGGAGGCTGCTAGTCATGTTAAGATTTGAGGCAGATTGTAGTGACCTGGAAATTTACTAGACTTTTTTTTTTTAAGCAAGAATTTTTCCTCCTTTAGATTCTTGTTTTAGAGAGCCTCAAAGCTGTACTCACATAATATTAAAATCAATGAGAACGGTGTAAATAGGGGTTCGTGAGTGATAAATCTATTTCGTAGCTAGGGATATAGCTCAATGGTAGAGTGCTTGCCTTGTGTTCATGGTCAGTCCTCAATACCACAGAACAGGTAAACAAAGACAAGAGAATGATTAAAAAGACAGACACACCCAAGTGTCTCTGCTTGAGGAAGGAGGGGAGGCTCTGGGTCAAGATCCGAGCAGGAGAGCTGACAGACAGACTTCCTGTCATACTTGCCTTGTGTATTCGGCCCGAGTGATTCTTATTGATGTGCTTACTCAGATAGAACTGCTCTTTAGTTCTCTGGAAATGCTTCACGTTGTAAACAGTTAAGCTTGATTTGTTTGTTTGAGAAAGGGTTTCACTGGCCTAGAGACCTGACTGACTACAGACTCATATTAGCCTTCCAGAGTAGATGGATTAAAAGTGTGTGTCACCACACCCAACAAAAGAAAAATTTAAATGAAATTAAAGTTCTTTGTTGTTGAAATGCCTAAACTTCCACAAAATACTTTTGAGTTCTGCTTGTGAGTTCCAAAGAACAGTATTTCTAACAACTGACTTAGGGGTTTAGGGTTTAGTGCAATACTAGAGTACTTGTGTAGCATATGTGAGGCCCTGAGAACAACAACAACAAAATAATAATGATAATCACACTGTATAGACCTGGTGCCTAGAACTCACAGAGCTGCCTCCATCTCTGGAGTGCTGGGATTAGAGTTGTGTGTCGCTGTGCCCAGCTCATCTCACCCATCCTGAAGGAAGGTGTCCTACAGTCTTCCCTTGCCTTTTCTCAGCTTCACTGCACAGTGCCTGCTTATAATTTCCCAGTGACCGCCCTGGCCATCGCCCCCAATACCAACAACCTGGTCATTGCTCATTCTGACCAGCAGGTAAGTGGTTCTAGTGCTTTCCAGTTCCCTTCTGCGAGACTAGCCTGGAGGTTGAAATGATGAACAGTTGGAAGGAACGTCCCCTTGAAGATGTTGGAGGATGCATAGGCAGGTTCGTTTGTGTTAGTGGAGCTTCCCTCTGTGATCCCATTATTGACCAGCAGTACCCCGTTGGTTTACAGTGCAGTTCTAGAGTTAAGCACAAAGTGAAACAAGAATTTTGAAGCACTCTGCTGATTTAAACTAGAGATGACATGGACCCAGGTACTAAATTAGATATGGATGTAATAAAATCTTGAAAATAAACTAAAAATGGATGGCTTACCTCCATGAGGAAATGAAGGCCTTACTAAAATTGAGGTGTCTAAATCTCAGCTAGAGTGAGAACTTAAGTGTACAGGATTTTTTTATGCCAAGTTATGAAGAAGCACTCTTTAAAGTACTTGGGCTGGAGAACGCATTAACTCCTCAGTGCTGGTGTGTCCTCATCTGTAAACTGGAGATGTGAGCGTCAGCCAGACCTGTGGAGCTGATGGAAAGATGCAGAGTGTCTGGGAGAACACTTGGTTAGACTGTAGGCAAATGGTGCCTCCAAAACAGCTGTATGGTCTCCTGCACACAGTGTCCACAAAGCTATCTCACTTCATGGGTTTCCATCCTTTACCTAGACTACTGAAAGATGCTGCCTTAAGTGCCTTTGTCATTTAAACTGGTACCCTCTGAGTTAGTGGCAATTCCCTATAGTCCTATCATGTGGTATTTTGAGGCAGGAGGATCACAAGTTCCAGGCCAGCCAGCTTAAACAAAAGGCTCTGACTAGAAAATCCAGCATGACTTATTGTAAATAATTTTGTGTACATATTGTATATAATTTACCATTTAAATTTTTTTAATTTTAATATATATATATTATATAATTTACCTTTAAAATTTTTTTAAGTAGTGGTAAAATGTAATGCTGAATATGGTGGTGCTTAGGGTTTACTACTACTTGTGGCTAGGAAAGGATAAAACCCAGAAGGGACTGGAGCCTCTGAAGGTCATGAGTGCACATTTGCACTTGGTGGTGTGTTCTCCAGGTATTTGAATTCAGCATCCCAGACAAGCAGTATACAGAGTGGAGCCGCTCTGTCCAGAAGCAAGGATTTCACCAGCTGTGGCTCCAAAGGGATACTCCCATCACACACATCAGCTTTCATCCCAAGAGACCAATGCACATCCTCCTCCATGATGCCTACATGTTCTGCATCATTGACAAGTCCTTGGTGAGTCTGGAGACTTCTTACTTAGGAGAGAGAGAGAGAGAGAGAGAGAGAGAGAGAGTGTGTGTGTGTGTGTGTCTGTGTCTGTGTGTGTGTGTGTTTTTTTACCCACAGAAGCCAGAAGAGTGTTTCGGATCCCCTGAAGATGGAGTTAGACCTGTCTGTGAGCGTCCTGACATGGGTGCTGGGAACAGAACCCAGGTCCTCTGCAAGAGTAGCAAGTGCTCTTAGATGCTGTTGCTATGTAGCCTGACTGGCCTCACGTTAAATTTACAGCAATCCTGCCTCTGCTTCTAAGTGCTGGTCAAGTGACGTGAGTTACCATGCTCTACCTTAGGAATTTTTAAGTATAAATAATGATTGATAGCTAAGGGAGCCTCAGAATAAAAACTACCATTGAAGTCAGTGGAGGAGGTGATTCTGTTTGGCACATTCTCTAGTTTGCATTCCTACTGTTGGGTAAGGGGTTAGCCTTTCTGGACTAGTTTTTACTGCTGTAATTGTTTCTCTGACTGGCTTTCAACACATAATCCTAAGTAGAAAAATGATTAAGTTGGTATTCAGAGGTGACCCTCTTGAGGAAATACATTTGAGCTGACGACTCACTTTTAACTTTCATTCTTGGATTACTGAGTGAAGTGGTTTCATTAAAGGAGACACCTGCGTTTTGACCACCCTGCTACTTAGCTGAAGACATTTCAAAAGTTGATCTTTGTGTCTGGTGAAAAGTCCAGCTATGATTGGGGTAGGGATACAAGTGCTTTAGTTTGAGATGTTACTTACTGTTTTGATTTTTCCCCCCTGAATTACTTGTCTTTTCTGGGTAGGAGCTTTCCTTCCTCGGAGGCCTGTGGACCACAGCCATGGCTGTACTGCACTTTGGGTTTTAGTTATACCCAACACCAGCTGTTCTGCCTGTCTGTGAAGGTGGGGGTGGGATGTGCGTGGGTGAGGGAGCAGATGGCTCCTAAGGAGGTGTGCACAGGGAAGTGTCACTGAATCTCATCTCATGGGCCTTGTGTCCTGGGATGTGGGAAGCAAAGCTGGCTGGCAAGTGCCTTCTGTGAGAGCGTGGAGCAGGAAGGGCCCCTCCCACTCACTCAGCCATCTATCTGTAACTGATCCTAGAAGCCTTTCACCCCAGGGATGGGGATAAGTCCTTCATGTCCTGTCCTAAGTAGACCTACTTCCCAAGGAAGTCAGAGATGAAGGGAATCATTTATTTGGCCATCTCTTGAAGTGTCGGTGACATCAGTGGGGGTAGTTTATGTTGTTTTCCCTGGGGCCAGTGTATTAGATATGGTTGAGGGGAGATGTGGAGAGCACAGTAGCTGTGTGGCCTGAGACCCTGCACATGCCCATTTGTTCCTGACAAAGTGTTGATGACAAGACTGGCTACATCTTGCTTGTCTTAAGTCATACTGTAGAGTATGAAACCCGTTCTTGCTTCTTCCTGCCCATCATAACCCCTTTTGCCTGAAGCATTTTTACATGACCTAGGATATATCGATACCTAAGATAGGTATACAGATGAAATACTTGTGTGTGTGCGTGTGCGTGTATATGCATGAGTTTGTATTCACCATGTAAGTGTAGTGCGCACAGAGGCCAGAGGAGGTTAGTAGCTTTCCTGGAACTGGAGTTACAGGCCATTGTGAACCACCTAATATGGGTGCTAAGAACTGAACCTGGATCCTGTGCAAGAGCAGTAAGCACTTTTAACCACTGAGCCATCCCTCCAACTCCCACATGTATTTAAGACAGTTCTTGAGGACTGGGGATACAGCTTAGTTGGTAGAATGCTTGGCTACCACACATGAAACTCTGGTTTAGATTCCTAGCACATGTAATCCAGGTGTAGTAGAACACACCTTGGAAGTAGAGATAGGATCAGAAGTTCAAAGTCATTCCTACCTCCAGCATCAATTTGAGTTCAGCCTGGGTGGGCTAGGGAATCTCTCTCAAGAAAAGATTTTCTGAGAGTGCCTGGGGTGGTGCTTTAGTGGTTAAGAGCATATAAATTTTTTAAAGATTTTATTTATTATGCACACAGTGTTCTGCCTGCATGTATGCCTGCAAGCCAGAAGAGGGCACCAGATCCTCACAAGGGATGGTTGTGAGCCACCATGTGGTTGCTGGGAATTGAACTCAGGTCCTCTGGAGGAGCAGCCAGTGCTCTTAACCTCTGAGCCATCTCTCCAGCCCAAAGATTTTCTTTATACATATACTTTTCCATTTATTTAAGACTAAAGAGTGCTGGGCAATGGTGGTGCATGCCTTTAATCCCAGCACTTGGGAGACAGAGGCAGGTGGATTTCTGAGTTCGAGGCCAGCCTGGTCTACAGAGTGAGTTCCAGGACAGCCAGGGCTACACAGAGAAACCCTGTCTCAAAAAACCAAAAAAAAAAAAAAAAAAAAGACTAAAGAGTAAGGGCTAGAGGTTGAGAACCACTGGTCTAAGGTGTCTGCCTGTCATTCTAGCACTCAGGAGGTAGAGGCAGGAGGAGATCAGGAGAACTACAGTGAGACCTTGTCTCAAAACCAAAACAGAGTAGCAGCAGTAGCTGGGTCTGTAGAAGCCAATGAAACTTTTTGCTGGTTTGTTTGTTTGTTTGTGGCGCTAGGGATCAAAGCCAGGGTCTCACAAATGCTAGATAATACAAGTTCAAATAGTATATCTTGTTGGGCCTAGTGGTTCAGGCCTATAATACCAGTACCACAGGAGGCTGGGTGGGGCAGGAGCATCACAAATTCAAGGACAAAGTTATGGCCAGCCTGGGCAACTTAGTGAAACTCTCTCAAGAAATACTAAAAAATAGCATGGTGATAGTGGTGCACCCCTTTATCCCAACACTCAGGAGGTCGAGGCAGGTGGATATCTGTGAGTTCAGGGCCAGCCTGGTCTACAGAGTGAGTTCCAGAATGGCCAGGGCTACGTAGTGAGACCATCTCAAAAAACAACAACAAAATGGGCTGGGGTGAGGAGAAGTACTAAAACAATGAAAAGATTAGGGATATTGTTCAGTGTGCTTGCTTGTGTATGTGTGTGTGTGTCCCTAGGTGCTGAAGTCATTGTGAGTCTCGAGACTTCATAGGAATCTTTAATTTTGTGTAAGTGTATGTGTGTGTGTGTGTGTGTGTGTTATTGTTTTAGTAAATAAGCATCCTTGTCTTTTTAGCCACTTCCAAATGATAAAACTGTGCTCTATAATCCACTTCCTCCGAAAAATGAATCAGATGTCTTCCTGAGGCGCACAACCCATGGGTTTAAAATATCTAAGAAATATAAGGTAAAAGCCCCTTACTGTACCCTGTACCCTGTTTGGTTGCTTCCCTGTGATGTTAGCAAAATGTAACAACTAACAATTAGGAGACAAGTATGTCTTCCATTTTGCACGTAGAGACCCTGACTTAGGGGAGGCAACAACCTTGAAGTTGTCTGTGGCTGTAGCTATGAGTCACTGTTCTTAACTCAGTAGGTTAGAGCAGGCAAATCCCACTTCCTTGTGGGAGAGAAATTTGTAGTGAGCGATGATCTTGGTGCTCATGTGGGGTCTTTATCAGAATGAATATTCTTCTCTGTAGAACTTCTGGTTAGAAAATGTTTCAAAGAGTAAAAGTAATGGAAGTCATTGAACTAACAGGATTTTCTTTTTTCTGATTAATTTCACCATATATAAAACAATGTCCTTTGACCTTATGGTACTACGGCTTTCTGGCCCAACTCAATTCCCCAGTCATACTCCTTATGCGCCAACTCCACTACAACACTGACCCTGTACACCCATGTTGAGTCCAAGGGCAGTCTTCCCTGCCCTTTGAGTCTTGACCAGAGCCGGTGGAAAATGACTCCTGTTACTGGCCTCTCTCTGCAGCCCTTGCTCTTTATGGATCTTTTGGATGAAAGGACACTTGTGGCAGTGGAGCGACCCTTGGACGACATCGTTGCTCAGCTCCCACCACCCATCAAAAAGAAGAAATTTGGAACTTAAAACAGGGCACTGTCTGTGTCCTTTCTTGAACTGTCTGTCTGTCTGTCTGTCTGTCTGTTTGTTTGTTTGTTTTTTCCCAAATCATGATAATAAAACAAAGTTATTCTTTAGGACTAGACATTTTAAATTATTTTCCCGAAGAATGGGCACAGATTTCTTTTCTTTGAGTGCAGTAAGATGAAGGTCACTAAATCTCAGTATCAGGATGACTCTGGGAACACACACTGGACCCTCAAGAAGGAGAGAACCATCTCTGGACACTTTTCCTCTGACTTTCCGTGTGTGCTACACTCCAGCACAGTAATGGTGAACTAAACTTCAAGGTGTATATAGTTGCAGTAATGCTCTGAACTAGCTATAAGCTAATACTGCTTTTTTTGGAGTCTTGTCTTTGTTGCACTGTAGTCTCAGGAAAAAAAATAGTCCAGGCTCTCTGTTCTCCTGTCTGTGCTGGGGTGTCAAAGAACTGGGGTGTCACTACTAGCCTGCAGCCTATTCAAAGGGCCTCCCAGTGTCACCTTGGAGGGTGCTACTAACAGCCTTAATCCACTTTACAGTTCACGGAAGAATTTCACTGGTAGCACCATAAAGAAATGCTCCATTCAAAAGTTAAATGCTTTCGGATCTATTAAAGTCTTTATTAAAGAGAGGCTGGGGGTGTAAGGTAGACAATATGCACAACAGCTTGTACAAAGCCAGCGTGGTCCTCAGTGGCGCCAAGCATCACTAGCCCTTTTGCCTGCTGTGTGCCAGCTGCAGAAGGTAAGCAAACATTGGGCAGGGATTTTGCTGGAGAATAGCAATGGCAGTGGGGACCTGAGGGGCAGCCTTAGCCTGTGGGTCACCTTTCTCTTCTGCCTGCTTCGACATTGTTACTCCAGCCGTGTTCTCGACTGACTAGTTTGAATTCGATCTTTCAATTAGAAGGTGAAGAGCAGTAGTTAACCTAAGCCAAGCAGATTTCCTCACCATCTCAGTGGTTGTATTCTGTTGCATGCTGCGGAAACCCAGTATGTGTTTTGCGTGGCTCAGGATGGAGAGCTGAGGATGTGGTGCTGACAGCGTCACAGACAGGGCTGGGAAGGCATTTTGCTGCAATGAATCCCGCTCTCTGGTCTGGAAAGAAAAAGTGAGTAAATTCTCAGATCTGTGGCTAATAATTTAACAGAGGTTAAAAGAGAGCATTTACAGTTGGTGCAATGAGGTTTACAATAATGGCCAATTTCTGTTCTGCCTGTTTAGGTTTAAGGGTGACAGGACTAGTTTAAGCACAGCTGCAACTTCATAAATCATTTTGTTAAACCTTCATGGCTTTAACTTTCTTGAATGAGCCTCCTGTTAAAAGGGGGTAGGGGAAGCTTTGTCTAGTCTATGTTAGACTGGGTTGTTGGCCTTTAGCAACTAATCCTAGTCTCCATAGAAACATGTCTGAGTCCATATGTGATGGGACACACCTATGAATCCACTTGGAAGTGTGTTAAGTTTAAGGCTAACCCTGGCTGCAGTATGAGCTCCTATTTCACAAAACAAAAGAGACACAGAAGTTCCAGGTAAGCCAGGGCTACGTAGAGAGACAGTGCCGCCCAAAAAATTGTGTGAGCCAAAGTTCAAAGCCTGATGTGGTGATGTACATCTTTAATTTTGGGAGGCAGAGGCAGGCAAATCTCTTTAAGTTTTGAGGCCAGCCTGGTGTGCATAGCAAGTTCTAGGACAGCCAGGACTACACAGAGAAACTCAGTCTCAAACAAAACAGACCAGAGTTTGAGGTCTGAACTTTAGGAACAGAGTCAAGTCTAAGATGCCACAAAGACTGACTTCATTTGGTTTCACTGGCTGAAGAGCTGTAAATTCAAGGAGTCCTTGTTAACTAGGAGGCTGGTTTATGGCCCAACTTATTTATTTCTTGTAGTGCTAGGGATGGAACCTCAACTTGGAATATGAAGTTAAGTGCCACAGAACTTCCCTCCCAGCCCCCTGCCCATGACTGCAAACCTCTTAGATTGTGAAGGCTATGCTTCTGACCGAGGCCACTCAGAGTGGAATAATGTGTCTGAAAGTGGTGAGCATTCCTCTGCAAGGTTTCCAGCCAGTGACTTGAACTTCCATAAATGGTATGGGAAGGAAGGGCTTGAAGCCTTGAAAGTCTTCCTAAGTAGAAAACTGGATACAAACAAAAGAAGCCCAAACGGATTGGGACAAGTCAGAAACTGGGAGAAGGAAAGATAAACCATCATAAAATAACATTTCGGTGCATATTTCCCACATGGGTATTTGTGTAGCAGAGCTGTTCCCCTTGGCATCAATTCCAGCTTGCTGCTTTTACTTGAATTCTACAGAGAAGTTTTGACCAGAGACTGGCCTAGATGTGGTCTTTTTTTCCAACGCTACTCAAATGGCTTAATAAACTCATTTCTCCCATATGCTGGCAGGTAATCCGATCTGTTTGCCATGGAAATAACAAAACTTAGACTAAGAATAAAACCTTGGAATACTGAAAGTTAGAAAAGGTTTTAGGCCGGGCAGTGGTGGCGCATGCCTTTAATCCCAGCACTTGGGAGGCAGAGGTAGGCGGATTTCTGAGTTCAAGGCCAGTCTGGTCTACAGAGTGAGTTCCAGGACAGCCAGGGCTATACAGAGAAACCCTGTCTCCAAAAAAAAAAAAAAAGACAGGAACATCAGGAGTTTCTACTACATACTGAGTTCGAGGCCTGCCTAGCCACATAGACCCTGTCTCCAAAACAAAACAAAAACTTTTGTTCAAAAAGTGGCTCAGTGGTGGAATACCTGTTTGATATACAGAAATCCCTAGCATGGAAAAACAAAAAAAACACTCAAATGGAATTTTGTTTTTTTTGGGCACAAGACTGTCCAGGAACTTACTCTGTAGACCAGACTGGCCTCAGATACATTAGAGATCTGCTTGCTACTACCATCTGAGTGTTGGGATTTTTTCTTTTTCTTTTTTAATTTCTTCGTATACATCATGCAGAAGATCCCCAAAGTGATCCGTGAGCCTGTTTTGTTTTTTCCTACCTCCTGAGCGCTGGGATTAAAAGTGTGTGCTGCCGCTTCTCCCTGTTTGTTTTTGTTTTGTTTTTTAAATACTTAAAAAGCTTGAGAGGTAGAGTCTAGTCAGTCTCCAAGTTCGAGGCCAGCCTGGTCTACATAGTGAGTTCTAGGTTAGCCAGGACTCCACAGGAATCCTTGGGGGAGCACCTTAAAACTTAATACATTTTAGATTTATGTGTGTGAGTCCTTTGCCTGCATACAGCTGCACCACATTCCTGCAAGTGCCTACGGAGGCTTGAAGAGTGTTGGATTCCCTGTAACAGTTACAGGCAGCTCTGAGCCACCATATGGGCACTGAGAATTGAACCTAAATCTTTTAGAAGAGCAGCCAATGCTCTTAACTCTCTCTAGCCCCATGACCCTGTTTAATCTGATTTTTCACAATGCCATTCTATTTGCCTTGACAAAGGAGGAGAGATTTATTGGGGCCCACGGTTTCAGTCCTCAGTCAGCTGACTCCATTGCTGTGGGCCTGTGGTCAGGCAGAACATCATGCTGGGGGTTTGAGCAAAGATGCTCACCTCATGGTGACCAAGAAACAGACAAGAGGGAGAAAGGTAAGGATGTTGTAGGTAAGGCCCCGTGACCTACTTCATCACAGTGCATTGAAGAACTTGCCACTCTCATGATCCCATTGCTTCCCATCAGCACCACTAGCTGGGGAGCCATTCCTCTAACACATGAACTCTCCGGGAGTGTACTAGTATGCCAACTAACATCCCCAACAACACTAATAGAAACACCACAGGCACCACTAGGTGGCGTGGCATATTACTGTGCTTGTAATCCTAGTACTGGAATGTGAAGACAAGTTCAAGATCATCCTTGACCTTCTGACAAGTTCAAGGCCAGTCAGTACTATTAAGAACCCTCTTTTAAATGACTGGGAAGATGGTTCTTCAGTGGGTAAAGGTGCTGGCTGACAAGCTTGATGAATCCAGTTCTAGAAAACACATGGTGGAGGTATCCTCTGGCTTCCACATGCCCCCCCAAAATAAAAATTTGAAATTGTAAAAAGAGAATCCAGGCCAGTGGCTCACACACTGGATACTAGCATTCAGAAGACAGAGGCAAGTTCAAGGCCAGGAGCCGCTACAAGTTTATGGCTAGAGTCTGGGGTTCTTGGTTTGTTGCATTTTTTTTTGTTGTTGTTGTTTTGAGACAGGAGCTCACTATGTAGACCAGGCTTGGCCTCAAAGTCCCTGAGAGTCACCTGCCTCCCAGGTGCTAAGATTAAAGGCTTGTGTCACTATCCTGGTTTTTGTTTTGGGGCCTGTGTTTGTTTATTGTTTTAACAACAACAACAACAAAAAACCCAACAACAGTAACAAAAACAGGCTAACAAGATTGCTCAGAAGGTGAAATAAAGCGTCCATGTTGATTCAGTGGCTCCCGGAGGAGAGTGGAAACTGGGTGAACCTACAGGCCACAAAGTTGTGAGGCACTAAAACTGTGAGAGATGATAAGAGGAAAGTGGACATTTATTTTTAGATCTTATTTGAATTTCATGGCAAATTATGTAATTTCCATAATTGTCAATAAAAAGCACTGGTGATTTTCCATAACTAAGTGGTGAAACTAAACTGCTTAGCACGTCCTTGCTAATATTTTCCTATAAGGAAAGTCACACAGTTACAAAACTGTCCCCAGCTGCTTCCCATTAGGAATGTGGTTAGCAGATGTGCGGTTTCATAGTCCTAATACAGGAGATAGTTAATCTGTTTTTGTGGGTTTCAGATGGGTAGTGATTTATCTTGGTGGGATGAATTTTTTAAAAAATGTGCCCACATCAGCTTAAGCATATCTTTCCTTGTTTGCATTGGAGAAGAAATATATTGTAGACTATTTCTAGCAAATGGCAAAGTAAAACTACCTTAAAAGGGACAACTGGCCTCACTGTCTACTGTGGATGTCAGGCTGGTAATTTTACAAGCTCATTTCTCCCTTGGCCTCTTGGTTACTTTTGTGCAGCCTGCCTTTGCTTTTGTTCCTCAGGAATCAGGGAAGTGACCTTCAGGCTTGCTAAAAGCTGAGATTTAGCCTGGGGCCCTCCTTCCTGATGAGGTTACACAACACTCTGACGGTTCTTGGCAGCAACCGTTTCCTTCCAACCAAAGTGTAGCTTTATACCAGATCTGCTTGTCACCAAAATTAATTTAGCCATTTGTCCTTTATGCCCACAATCAAGCAGTGTTGTGGCAGACTTGTTCCTAAAGAAGTGGAGACTCTTAGTTGGGGTTTCAACCACCGGATTTTACTCTTTGCCACCGCTGAAGGCCGGTAGGTAATATAACAACTGGTGCATTTTCTCTGTTTGCTTGCTTGCTTTAACTTTGCTCTGTAGACTAGGCTGGTTTTGAACTCGCAGAGATCCGCTTGCCTCTGCCTCCTGAGTGCTGGGATCAAAGGCGTGCCCAGCCATGGTGCTTTTTAATGCTTCCCATGCATCATAGCACCTTTAAAGGCAGAAACGATCCAATTTTTTTTTTTTTGAGATACTAAGGCTTCTGACCTCAGCCCCTTTTGACCATGATAGAGTTAGTAGGTGGCCACATTGAATTTTGATTTTTTGTTTTTTAAAACTGAGTCTTACCATGTAGTAGTCCTGACCAGACTGGAACTCAAAAACTAAACTGGCCTTGAACTCATAGAGATTTGCCCATCTTTGCTTCTCTGGTACTGTACAGGATTAGAGGAATATGTCACTACAGCAGTGCAAACAGTCATTTGAACCTTGGGTTCTTAATTATCAAGTTCTGCTTTACATACCCTATTAAGTTTTTTTTTAATCTTTTTTTTTAAAGATTTATTTTTTATGTATACAAGTACACTGTAGCTGTCTTCAGACACACCAGAAAAGGGCATCAGATCCCATTACAATGGTTGTGAAACACCATGTGGTTGCTGGGAATTGAACTCAGGACCTCTGGAAGAGCAGTCAGTGCTCTTAACTGCTGAGCCATCTCTCCAGCCACACCTATTAAGTTTTGAAGGTGCAAAGAATCAGGCCTGATTTGGAATTTTAGGATGAAATTACAAAATGAACTCCTCACAAGGAGCTACTGACACCCCCTCCTTTTGAAGTAGTAATGAGCTCTACCTGTTCTGAGGAATAGTGAGACAGCAGTTGATAACAGAGGAAAGGAGCTATTGACCAGTGACAGGACTTACCTCAGCCAGTCCCTTTTGTAGAGGTAGGTAAAATAATATACTTGCTAGAAGAATTCTCTAAGCTTGTCTCCCTGCCCTTAGGAACCCATGGAAACAGATGTGTACCCTATTTCAGATTTCATTATCCACAGTAAGTAGATTTCACCAACTACTTGAGATTTCCTAGATGATAATTTTTGCTCTATGAGGAACCTATAACTCTCGTAGGGATTGTTTGAGAAGACGCTGGTACCGGAAGCACCACTGCCAATCAGTCTCAAGCTTAATGAGTTTCCTCTCTGTGAGGCAGTAGTTTTCAAGCAGTGGGGAGCAAAAATAATCCCTAGGTGGTCTTCGCCTGGAATATATGACTTAATTGAGCATTCCAGCCTAGTCATAAATTACATCATTCACAGGAAAAGTCCCAAAGACATAGGGAGTCACAGAAAGCTGCTGGAATGAGGCCTTGCTGAGGAGTTTAAGGTACCCAAGGTATTCTGAAAGGCTTGGATGTGGATGTGGGAGGCATCACTGAGGGACACTGGCTGGATAAGCATCTGAGCTTAAAGTGGTGACCGACTGTGGAAATGTAGTGATGATGAAGGTGGACTTTTTTACACTGGAAGCAAGAAGATCAGTTTAAGGTCATTCTTGGCTACACAGCAAATTTGGAGCTAGCGTGGGTTACACTGTCTGGAGGAAAAGGGGGGACTAAGGGTTGGGGAGATGGTCTAGTAGGTAAAACTCTTGCTGCATATCTGTGAGAACCTAAGTTTGAATCTCTAGAACTGAAGCTGAATGAAATAAACCTTGCTCCTACAGCAAGATGAGAGGTAGAAACCAGAACCCTGGAGGCTCATGGGCTAGCCTGGTGTATGCAGCAGCTAAGAAACCTGTTCCCAAACCCAGGAAAGAGGGACAGACACTTGAGATTATTCTCTAGCTCTTTATGTGTGCTATAGCTTCTGTGTATCTGCACACACACACACACACACACACACACACACACACACACCAATAGTGGCAAAAGCTTCGATGCCAACCAGGCCTATGTAGATGTCTAGGCCAAAGGCACTTGCTTCAAAATATATTTTTTTAAAAGAAATACTCTATTACCTTCCCTGTGGGTTTAAATATTTTAAATATTTTGTTATATAACTTGCTATCTTACATAAGCGTCCTCACCATTAAATTTGTGACTTCCTCCAACTCTATTGACAAAAAAGTCCTTCATACTCTTGGAAAGAATTCCCAGCACTTATAAAGGTGTCCTCGGTTGCCCAACCTGCCCCGCCCCCCATCATCACATATGCAGAAGTGTTAAAATTAGTTAAAACTAGTGCTCAGACTCTGAGGAAAATCAGCTGCCAAATGCTCTCTAACAAGCAGAAATTTCACATAACTCAGGCCTCTGGGGGGCTCTGGCTCAGCTGGAGTCAAGCCAGAAATGCCTGTGACTGCAGGTGCACTTGGGCACATTGGGACCTGCTGGAACAACAGGCCAACTTTCCTGCAGCTGAGTAGGAGAAGGCAAGAGGGCTGAGCTTTCTCTGACATTTGCAGCTTGGAAAAACCATACCCGACTCGTCGCAAAGATCTGTTGTAATGATCTCTTTCTTCTGATAAGATACATTTCTCATTTTGATCTTTATTCACTCCGCTTTGGAATGCTTAACCTGTTCAAACGACTCATTGGAAGTTTCTGTCTGCACATGACTGCACTCTGATAGAGAGGTAGGGGCTACATTGAAGGCTCTTGACCTTGTGTTTCCTGAGTAATCCTTTGAACTATCCCTTTTACAGGAATTGATTCACACTCCGTTTGTTCCCCGTCTCTGCCCAAATGAAAGCATGGGGATTTCACTCCGCTGCTGGAGGAAAGAGGGCATCTTGATCCTAATGATTTTGCTGAGAACTTACCTTCTCAGCCTTGTGGTTTGGGGGCTTTTTTTTTTTAAGACAGGGTTGTACTGTGTTGTCAAGGCTAGCCTGATAATTCTCCTGTCTTAGCATCCCAAGTAATCTAAGGACCGAGATTTGTGGTCTGAGCCACAGTTCCTGACAAGACCCTCATTTTTGTTTGTTTTGTTTTTAAGTGTGAGGTGGATAGTAAGTGACACTAAACCATGAAGCTGGAGAACAAAATTTGTCTTTTTTTTTTTAAAATTGTGGCTGTTAGGTCAGAGTCTTTAAGTTAGTCTTTCCTATTTGTTCCTCTACCCCCAGGGAGTTGGAAGAAACAGTGGATTATAGTGTCATGGGCAAGAAGGTAGATCCATGTAGTTAGTATAACAAACATTCTATTTTATTATGCTGAGGGTCCTCACACAATGTTCACTCGAAATTCCTAAGCCTATCTCCCCAAGGCTGCTCACCTGTGCTACAAATCTGAGCTGAAGGTCAGATCCAGTGTCTAGCAGAAGTCTCTGATTTAAGGGTCAGGATCCTGGGGGAGACCCTCCAGCTGCAGGACAGTTCAAAGTGGCATCTCTCCAGTGGGTATCAGTTCTTGGGCTGTCTAGTTATCTTAAGTGATGTCACTGAGTTCTGGCTATCAGGTAACCAGATAAGTGGTAAGTGGGTAATCCTGACTAAGCAATTTTTTACATATCTAAAAGGCTTTTTAAAAAATTTTGCTATGGTCATTACAAAAAAAATTTTTGCTATGGTCATTATGGTCTTGCTATTGGCTCTACAATTACCAAAATCACAGACTCTTTAGCTAACAAATCTTTATACAGTTTCTGGGATGTTCATCTAAAGTGAAGGAATCCAGACTAAGACTGGCAAACTTACGAAATCAAGACCTTCAGGATTTGGTTATATGAAACTTTTCACACACACTACCCAATTCCACTAACCATATGTCTTGTTCACATTGGCATCTGGCAGCTTCCTAAGTAGCCACTTGACTGGGCTAAAAGACACCTGGATAGAGAGATGTAAAACCTTTCTGGGTGTGTCTGTTTCTGGAAGAAGTTATTTCCATGGTGACCCGAGTAAAGAAGAATGTCCTTACCAGTGGGAACCCACATCCTCCAGTCAGGTGAGGACTGCTAGGGTAAAATGGGTATATTCACCCTGTGAAAACTGGGACATCTCTCCTGCCACACTTCAATGCTCCTGGTTTCCCATGGACTGGGCCAGCTTTTACATAGTAGCTTTCCACTCCCACCCCCTCCCCTCTCAGGCCTCTAGGCTTCTGGTATCATCAGATTTCTACTTAGTCCTCAGGTCTTTGGATTTGGAGCCAGAGCCTACCAGGCAACTTTCCTGGGGCTACAGATGGCAGATTGTGGAATTTAGCCTCATAATCTTGTGGCTAATTTCGTACAATCTTTGTTAACTATATATCCATTGGTCTTTGGGGAACTCTAAAACACCAGCATGCTGAAAA
The DNA here is from genome assembly GCA_036184795.1 of Tokudaia tokunoshimensis. Taxonomy (NCBI): domain Eukaryota; kingdom Metazoa; phylum Chordata; class Mammalia; order Rodentia; family Muridae; genus Tokudaia; species Tokudaia tokunoshimensis. Next base: position 33,947,900 of record BTHU01000020.1, read on the forward strand.
TGTCTTTGACTCTGCGCACTGTGGCTTCCCAGTGCTTGACAAGGTCCCTTCTAATTACAGGCAATCAGACAGGTGATTTTAAAAAGCAGTGACAAAGCCTTGGATCCATGCCTTTGATCCCATGTCACTTACGCTGTGTCCTCTGCTTGTGCTGCTCACACCAAGACGAACCAAATGTTTTTTATCCTGTTCTAGGGACGTCTGCACAGTCTTTTAACCACAGAGAATCACACCTAGCTGGTTGCCTCTGTTTTTCTTTCCCATTAGACCACAAGCTCTCTCAGCAGTGGTGCATTTTATTCAGTTTGTCTCTAGGGCCTTAAAAGGAGCAGCACACTTCTGAGCGCTCAGGGCTTTTTGCAATGAACCAATCAATGCAAGAATGAACGCGCCACCCCGGCCCTGCAGGATCGCAAAGTGCCTCTCCAAGCTGACTTGGCTCTCCGTGCCCGGCCAGCTCTCGTGGAAGAGATCAGGAGTTCGAGGAGGTCACGGGGAACCAAAGCGAAGGACCGTGAGGAGTCTTGCTGCATTAGCTGCTGCCCACCTACCGGGAGCTTTCGGTGAACCAGGACATCCTCGCCTCCCGGAAGCGGCCTCGCCGGCTTTCCCCCGCCCCCCGAAAGTGGGCGTGACCCTCATGAATAATGAATCGCCGGGGGGAGGGGAGGGGAGGGGTCCGCCCCCTCGGGCGGGAAGGGGGAAGCGCCGAGGCTGCCCGACTGGAATCGGGGGAGCTGCAGCGACGGCGGCTGCGGGAGCAGGGCCGGCCATGGCGGTGTGGACACGGGCCACCAAAGCGGGGCTGGTGGAGCTGCTTCTAAGGGAGCGCTGGGTGCGGGTGGTGGCCGAACTCAGTGGCGAGAGCCTGAGCCTGACGGGCGACGCCGCGGCGGTGGAGCCTGAGCCGCCGGCGGCCGCCTTTAACGGTCTCCCGAACGGCGGTGGAGGCGACTCGCTGCCCGGGAGCCCGAACCGCGGCCTGGGGCCGCCCAGCCCTCCCGCGCCGCCCCGCGGTCCCGCTGGGGAAGCGAGCGCCTCGCCGCCGGTGCGCCGAGTGCGAGTGGTGAAGCAGGAGGCGGGCGGCCTGGGCATCAGCATCAAGGGCGGCCGCGAGAACCGGATGCCGATCCTCATCTCCAAGATCTTCCCAGGGCTGGCGGCCGATCAGAGCCGGGCGCTGCGGCTGGGCGACGCCATCCTGTCGGTGAACGGCACCGACCTGCGCCAGGCCACCCACGACCAGGCCGTGCAGGCGCTGAAGCGCGCGGGCAAGGAGGTGCTGCTGGAGGGTGAGCGGGGCCGAACGGGAGGCGGCGGGTGGCGGCCTGGGCTCGCCAGCGCGCACTTTGTTTCTGCCCACCCTGACGCCTGTGCGGGGCGAGCTGGTTCCCTCTGCCTCAGCCACCAGACCTCTTCTGGGGCTGCAGAGTGTGGAAAAACTGAGGCGTCCAGCGAGGAGAAAGTTGGGCAGCCACCGAAGTGTTACTTTGCCGCCCCTTAGCGAGACTCAGCTGAGATTTAGGGGGGAGCAGCAGCCGCGTGCGAAGCTCACCCTTCTTGCACGATAAGCTGACACTAAGCACCAACTACCGGGAGAGCGATCGGCTCGAGTTCTGTAGCCTCCTTTTTCCCTGCTGGGAAGCGTTGGTTGGGCGCTTTCTTTAGTCACCTCGGGCTCCCCGGGCGGGCCGGTCTATTAAATCCATCCACACCGATGCCAGCAGTTTGCTTGGGCAAACCACCAAAGCACTGGTTAATTTATGGGAATTTAACCCATCATTGGCTCTCAACAATAATCAGAGGAGATCACAGCACTTCATGGAAGGCAGAGAGCTGATACAGCAAGTTTGTGTGGTTAATGAGCCTTGTTTAACAGTGGAGGCTCACGTGTTTGAGCATTTTACTGCCAACTAGAGTTTCGCCCCTTTTGCAAGAGCCTGGTGCCAGCTTCCTACCGCTTGCAGGCGTGCTGCCGCAAGACCAGTAGGCACTTTTATAAGAATTCTGAAACGGGTACCATCACACGATATATATGTGATAGCCTTCTTTACCTTAAGTGTAGATGTGATCTGTGTGCTACGTTTCATATGTGTCGATGTAACTGAGGCAAAATTAAATCTCATCTCCAAAGACTCATGCATGTTGAAGGTGATGGGAGTATTGTAAATGAAAAGCCAGTTGCTTGCTTTAGAAATAATTGCAAGACCAGCTTCATTTCCGCTGTTGAGTCAGTCATTCCAGGAGCTTTTATTGCTGCTAGCTGTATAACAGAGGATGTGAAAGGTGCTGTCCCTGTTGTATCTCTGCGTGGGGAAATGATAGGAAATGCAAAACAACTTCTAGGGGGGAATAACATCAAGTACTTGACTCTGTAGTACAAGTGACAAGATGCTAAGGGATTACAAATTTAAGATGTATTTGCTGGTAGCATTTGGGGTGGTTCACAGCCTGTACTCAAGAGGCAGAGGCAGGCAGATCTCTGAATTTAAGAAGAGCCTGGTCTACACTACATAATGAGTTCCAGGACAGCCAGGGCTACACTGTAGTACTCTTGTCCAAAAAAAAAAAAAAAAAAATTCCAGAAAAGTATTTGATGGAAATGGGCTTTGTCCCGGAGGGCTTTCCAGGAAGTGGTGGATATACTTATGCAGATGAGTCAGGAGGGATTCCTGGCTGGAGAACTGAAGGGAAGGGTTGAAGCTGGGAAGAAAACCATCAAACTAAGGGCAGAATTATAACTTGGTTTGTTTCTTTGTTGGCCTGGAATTCACAGAGATTGATCTGCTAAGTGCTAGTATTAAAGGCATGTTCTCCTGTGCCCAGCTTGTGTGTGTGTGTGTGTGTGTGTGTGTGTGTATGTGTGTGTGTACTCGAATGTACACATTCAAGCCGGGCTGGCCTCCAAGTGGTCATTTTACCAATTCAGCCTCATGAGTGCTGGGATTAACAGGCATGTACCTCTATATTCAGTTCAGTTTTCTCCTAAAATTTTTTAAAATTATGCATACGAGTATTTTGCCTGCATGTATAGCTGTGCCCTACATGTATACCTGGTGCCCTTGGAGGCTACAAGAGAGTGTCAGATCCATTGGGACTAAAGTTGCAGATGATTGTGAGCCCTGAGGTGGGGAATGGGAATCAAACCCTGGTCCTCTGTAAGAACAGCCAGTGTTCTTACCTGCCGAGTCACCTCTCCAGCCCCACTTTTCACTTTTTTGTAAATCTGTGATACTTGGAAGCAATCAGTTTATAAAGAAAATAGCATGGTCCCCAGCAGTGTTGGCGAATGCCTTTAATCCCAGCACTGAGAAGCAGAGATAGGTAGATCTCTGGGTTTCAGTCCAGCCAGATTTACAGAGTTCCAGGACAGCCAGGGAAGAGAAACTTTGTCTCGAAAAACAAACAAACAAATAAGGGGTTAGAGAGATGGCTCAGTGGGTTAAGACCCTGTAGTTCTTTTTCAGAGGACCCCAGTTTAGTTCCTAGCATACAAATCCGGTGGCCCACAAACCCCTGAAACTCCAGTTCTAGGGCATCTGACACTTTGTGGCCTTCAATCACCTGGTCACATAATTAAAGATTGTTAAATTTTTCTTTTTTTAAGTGCTCTAATTGTGAAACTGCAATGTCCCAATTTTATAATGTCTTATTTATGAGTCTTGTTTATATTCCAATTTTAGGTAAGGCCAGACAAGTGCCCAGAAATTAGTTTAGTGAAAGGAGTAGAAACACAACAAAATTGACATAGGTTTGTAAAAATAATTGTTACTTTAAATAAGTACCTTGACACTGGCCTAGGTAAGCATTGGGGTATTACTTCTTAGAGCCAGAATATTGAATTTCATCCAGTTTTGTGGTGTGCAGTAGTGAAGAAGTTCAGCCCTTTATGGCATATTAAAATGCAAAACAAGAGGTTCTTGTTTACCAGTGTTTTGAACCTAGTGTTCATAGCTATAAAATGACAACCATCTAGTAAATGCTTCCCACTATTCATTAGTTCACTCGTAGGCTTTGTGTGCTCTTAGAAATAGGTTTACAAATGGTGGCATAGTAACATTTACTGGAAGCCTTTTTACCTGGCCTGTGGCTTTATTTTCCTATTTGATGTAAGACACACAGGTTTTGTCTGTGTAGATGTGGGAAAGTCAGTCAGTAGAGTGAGTTTGTGGGATTCCATTTTTAAGCCAAGTAAAAATAAAATTGCTCAAATACAAAATCCCCTAAAAGAATCATTTAGTGAGCCAGCCAGTTTAAAATTGAGAGCTGTTGTCTCCTGCAGACAAGATGCTTTTCTTCCTCCTTAATCTAGAGTTTCATGTAGCCATGCTCTCCTCGTTTTGAGTCTGGTCTTGAACTCCTGATCGTCGTGCCTCTACTTCTAAAGAGCCACAGTTATGGCCTGTGCTGTCATGCTTGGCTCAGTTAGGCCACTTAAAAGAGATAAGAGTTTAGAATATAGTGGGATGAACCTTTAGGCCCAGCACTTGGGAGACACAAGCAAGAAGATCTCTGAGTTTGAGACCAGCCTGATATACACAATGAATTCCACGACAGCCAGGGCTATGTAAAGAAACTGTCTTTAAAAACCTGCTACAGAGGAGACTAAGGCAGCAAGGATTGCTTCAAGTCCAGCACTGGCATCCTGAGGAAACCCTGCTCTCATGGTACTGCTACAAGCCTAATGTCCCAGCCCTTGAGAGGTGGAGCCAGGACAGAGTTTGATGACAGCCTAGGGTACAAAATAGGTGGGGAGGAGAGGGGGAGGAGGATGGAGTGTGAGGTTGTTACTTCTTAACCAATTTTAAGTGATATTGTCCCTCCATTAGATTTCCTGAAACCTTGCCTTGGCATAACATAATAATCTTTTGGTGGTGTGGGCAGGGAATTTCAGACATGTTCTTGCCACCCATGTGTCAGGAGTACCCTTATTATCTGGTTGTCTAAGGTCTGAGGATGGAGCTAAAGGACTCTTTTTTTTTTTTTTTTTTACCTTGGGGAGGTGAAAGCATTTCTCCTATAGTCTCTGGTCAAACATTCACTCTGTTCTTTCTTTCTTTCTTTTTTTTCCCACCCTTCCCATCCCCAAGGAGAAAAGCCTGTAGTGATTTTTGTCTTCGTTCGCTTTTTTTGGAGACAGGATCACTATATAACCTTCCTGTGTAGACCAGTCTGGCCTTGGACTCAGAGATCTGCCTGCTTCTGCATGTGCTGCCATGCCCAACTTCATATTTCTTCGTTAATCTCTTAAAGAGCAACTAAACAGTTAAGCTAAGTCTCTGTGCTCCTGTCTTGGCTTCTCTGTTTTACCTGTGAGAAGCTATTTCTGTGGTCAGATACCACCACCCACTTTCATTCTGGGTTTTAATGTCTCATGTAACCCAGCCTGACCTTGAATTTGATATGTAGCTAAGGATGACCCTGCACTCCTCCTGATCTGCTTCTACTTTGTAAGACATTTCTTACAGACGCTCCTGCATGCTAAATGTGCCCCCTAAATTATTGCCTTGATATGGGAAAGTCATTCTAATAGAACAGTCATGAGACTTTTAAGAACATTTCTAGGAACTATAACCAAGCTATAATTTAGGTCTCCATGGATAACTTCAACTGCTATTTTTCTACCATACAGCACTGTCTGGGTGAAGATTATTAGACTTTCCCATCAAATGTGTCTTTCTTTATGAAGATGAGGTATAGCTGGTGGCTAAGAGAACCTCCTGTAGTTCGGAGCTGATGTTATCAGACCAGTTCAGTGTTCTTGGCTTGATCAGCACATTGAGCTAATCAACTAAACAAAAAATAATGCTCCTACTCTATCTAAGAGGTGGTATTTGTTTTTATTTTTTTAGACAGGTTTTTTTCTGTGCAGCCCTAGCTGTGCTGAAACTGGCCTCTTAACTCCTTGCTAAGATCCTCTGCCTGCCTCTGCTTCCTTGCTGGGATTAAATGCCCATGTCACCACCCCTGGGCCTTGAGTTTTAACTTGTTTTCTATTTTGCTGTCTATATGATCCTTTTAAGAGATTTATGTATTTTGAGTGTGTGTATGCATATGGCATGGCACATGTGTCGGTCAAAGGAGCCTTGTGGGAGTCTGTTCTCTCCTTCCACCATGTAGGCCAGAGATTGAAGGCTTGTCTAGGTTGGTAGCAAGCACTGTTACCTAAAGAGTTGTCTCACTGGCCTTTCCTGGGAATTTTCAAAGCTGTGAAGTCTATGCTATCAAATGAGGAGCAAACCTTGCGGTTAAGTAAGATGACTGCAGTTACCGAACAGCTTCGTGGTGCAAAGGGACTAAAACCTATTGCAGTGTCTTCTCTTTTTCACACTTCACTTACACACAGGTTCCTGTGTCTTATTGTGTTACAGTGTACTGAGAAGCTGAAGATGGTTCTTGGCATCAAAGAGTGTAATGCAGTTGGGAGAGAGCTAGATGTGTTGGCACATGCCTAACGTGAGCAGTCAGAAAGCCGAAGCAGGGGAATGCAAGTTATACGGCCACATAGCAAGGGCCTGACTTTAAGAAATAAAGATAAATCGGGGAAAGAGAAGACTGTTAGCTAGAGAGTGACTGCTAAAATGTATCTGTTGGGATTTCTATGAAGGAAGTAATCAGTTGGGGGATGGAATAGTTGACTGACTTCCAGAGGGAAGAGGAATTTAATCCCTGGCTTGAAGGACAGAGCACTTCCTCTGCAGATGGAAGGCAATCCAAGTTGAGAGAGTAGTTTGAACAAAAGCCGAATGACATGTAGCAGAGAATGGAGTGGAGAGCTAACTGGTACAGACCCAAGGGAAGAAAGTGAAATCAATTAGGGTTATGCAAGACTTGGACCGAGCCAGAGGAATTTGGATCGCCTTCATTCTGTCATTCAGCATTTAACAGGTACCCAGAGCAAACAAGAGGTAGGTGCTGGGAATTCCAAATTGGAAGTGATCCCTACCCTTTAGGCTAATAGGAACAATTATAGCCTGTTGTGGTAAATACTTTCATAGAGGTGAGACTGCCATGAAAACAGGTAGATGTTTAAAGGAGACAGTGGTGGTGGTAGTAAGAAAGTTGGTGTTGTGTACCTGTGTACAAACATGTATTCCTTTGCAAAGCATGATCAAGGTGGTCATTTTGAGACAAGATTTTGTGTAGCCTAGTTAGTTGGCCTCCAATTCTTGATCCTTCTGCTTCAGTCTTCTGACTGGGATCATAACCTGGATTTAACACAAGGGAAGGAGTAGGAAATATATGCTAGGAGAGAACACGAGAAAGGCAGAAGGCAGGTCATCAAGGCTGTATATACAGTTCTTAGTTGTGATCTCTAACATTAAAAAAAAAAAGAAGAAATTGAGCGTTATGAATACTTACAAGTGAGTTTGGTTCTCTCAGTCTTTTTTTCGAGACAGGGTTTCTCTGTGTAGCCCTGGCTGTCCTGGAACTCACTCTGTAGACCAGGCTGGCCTCGAACTCAGAAATCCACCTGCCTCTGCTTCCCAAATGCTGGGATTAAAGGCGTGCACCACCACTGCCTGGCTCTCTCAGTCTTATAAAATGATGCCTTTACACACTGAGTACATGAGGAAGTATGCCACAGGAAGAAAGGGTATTTCTCAAAGGAATAGGAGTTGGTTGTGGTGACCTTAGTCATGTGCTCGCCTCTACCTCCACAGTGCTGGGATTGAAGGAGTGTACCACCACAGCCAGCTTCAGATTTTTATTTCTATTTATTGTGTATTTCTGTTTTACCTGCATGCATGCCTGTGTACCATGTATGTGTAGTGCCCATGGAAGCCAGAAGAGGGAGTCAGATCTTCTGGAACTGAAGTTACAGATAGTTGTGTACCACCATGTGAGTGCTGGGAACTGAGCCCCAGTCCTCTGCAAGAGTAGCAGGCTCTTAACTGTCTAGCTGTCTCACTATCCTAGATCGCACCCTCCCCCCCACCCCCGTTTGTCTGTTTGTTTTGAGACAGGGTCTCTGTGGTATACTGGACCTCCCTGTGCAGACCAAGCTGGTAATGCAGAGATCCTTCTGCCGCTCAAGTGCTGAGATTAAAGGTCTGCACCACCGAACCCAGCTCCAATATTTCCCTCTTAATATGAGTTTGCTACATGATGAGGTCATTACATCTGTCAGGAAAATAAAATTGGCTTGGAGAGCATTTGAAATACAGATGTGACCACATTATCATCAATAATGAACTTCACCCTACTTTATATTGCACTTTGAGCCACTTAGTTGCTGATGTTAGAATGTATGTTTTCTTTCTCTTTATCTCATTCTTTCTTGATTTCTATATTTTATTTATTTTTTTATTTAATGTGATGGGTATTGCCTGAATGTAGTACATCTGTACACCATGTGTGTGCCTGGTGCCCACAAGAGGCCAGAAGAGGGTGTTAGATTTCCCCTGGGACTAGAGTTACAGATATTTGTGAGCCACTACATGGGTGCTGGGAACCAAGCTGGGTCCTCTGGAAGAACAGCTAGTGTTCTTAACCACTGAGTCTTAATTCTGTATGTTACATATGCTTTGTAACATATAGCATTAATAGATACTCACTCCTGAGAGTCTGTTCAAATTGTTACTGAGGAGAGATGTGAAACAGGCTTAGGCCTGAGAAGCCACACATATGCTTAAGGGAGGGCTGTGGGAGGATAAGGGCAACAGACAGAGTTGAGAAGCTCAAGTTCTGAGGCGTTCCTAGTACTATAAAGATAGAGACTGGATGTAATAGTGTAAAACTGCAGCCTTGTTACTGGTCAGGGTGGTGGCACAGTCTGGAAGTCCCAGCTATCTGGGAGGCTCAGGAGGGAGGATCACAAGTTCAAGGCCAGCTAGCTCCTACAAAGGAAATCTGGGGTCAGGTCAGCCTTGACCACTTAGCAAGACCCTGTTTAAAAAGAGAAAGTAAACCGGGTAAGGTGGCTCACACCTTTAATCCCAGCACTTGGGAGGCAGAGGCAGGCAGATCTCTGAGTTCAGGGCAAGCCTGGTTCATAGAGTGAGTTCCAGGACAGCCACAGCTACACAGAGAAACCCTGCCTGCCTCGAAGGGTGGGGTGACTATGAGCATGACCAAACAATCCAAAGAAGTTCAAAATGGGAGAGAAAGAACTGGAGCATAAGTCATGGATTTCTGGCTTGGGAAATGACAGTTGTGAAACCAAAAAGGAAGAGGGAGCGTGCCTCACACACTGCAATCTTTGGGAGTCAAAGGTAGGAACCTCTCTTAAATAACCAAGAACATATTAAAGGGGAGAAGCCCAATAACATGACCAGGAAAGACCTACTCTGAGGAAAGAAGAGAGCCTCATTTCAGGGCATGCTGCATTTGAGTTACCTTTGTGACATCCTGGTGGAAAAGGCCAGAAGCTGGTTGGAAGTACAAGTCTGTGCTCAAGAGAAATGTCAGAACAGCGATGAATATTTATGAGACATCAGGGTAGAGGTGTTAATTGTGGATGAAGTCATCGAGAGTAATGCAAATGAAAAAGAAATAGAGCCAGAGTAGGATTCTATAGAAACTCTGCTTTTAAAGCCAGGGCAGAAGATGACTCTGGGAAGAAATGGCACAGGAAGATGGGAGGAGAGCTTTCAGAAATGCATTAAGTAGGGAAGAGCTGTGGCATATTTGTTCGCAAGAAGGGAAGGACAGCAGAGTGAGGGAGAGATTGCAGAGATGGAAAGGGTGGTGTAGTTTGTTTTTGAGCCAGGAAGTGACATGATGGGAACAGAATTTGGGTTGGCAGCAGTGGATGCACTGGATGCTGTGGGAAAGGAAAGACCAGAGGTAGGAGAAACTACAGCTGCTGCAGTGAAAATAATCCAAACCAGAGGTGATAGCCATGGGTGAGGCTGAGGGGAACTCTTGCCAGAGGACATAGCAGAACACACTAGGGACCTTCTCTTGCCTAGAGAGCCTCTTCCGACTGTCCCACAGACTTGACACTGGGGACAGGACTTCTGCAGCATGCTCCTGTTAACTAAGTGCGGGTGATTTGATCCCAGAAATGCTGCGGTAGAAGAAGAAAGCTATTGTTTCAAGGGAAGAGATGACAGGGTGCAATGACAAGGGACTGTAGTGAGTTTAGTTGTGAGATTTCAATGCAGGGACAGGAGAGGAATGGTCACCGGGAAGAAATGGGATACATGGCGGATATCGCAGTCAGACAGTGTAAGCCTACTGTGTGTGGCATCTGAGAAGGAAGGTTTTGGTTCACAAACTGTACAGAGGAGAGGCCAAAGCAGGAGAATAACTGCAAGTTTGCCTCAGGCCAGATCCTCTCAGTAAGATGTAGGCCAGTGAGACCCTGTCTCAGGAAGACAAGAAACAAAGGAGGCTGGAGAGAAGGCTCAGCAGTTAGGAGCCCTGGTTGCCTTTTCAGAGGACCGGGGTTTAGTTCCCAGGACCCACATGGTGGCTTACAAGCACCCATAGTTGTAGATCCAGGAGATCCGATGCCTCCAGAGAGCACTCGGTATGCACATAGTGAACTGAGATGCACAGGAGATCCGATGCCTCTAGAGAGCACTCGGTATGTACATAGTGAACTGAGATGCACAGGAGATCCGATGCCTCCAGAGAGCACTCGGTATGTACATAGTGAACTGAGATGCACAGGAGATCCGATGCCTCCAGAGAGCACTCGGTATGCACATAGTGAACTGAGATGCACAGGCAAAACACTTAAAAAAAAAAGAGTATACAATATTTTTTTTTTTTTTTGGTTTTTTCGAGACAGGGTTTCTCTGTGTAGCCTTGGCTGTCCTGGAACTCACTTTGTAGACCAGGCTGGCCTCGAACTCAGAAATCCTCCTGCCTCTGCCTCCCAAGTGCTGGGATTAAAGGCATGCGCCACCACCGCCCCAATAATTTTTTTTTTTTAAAAAAGAAAAAGTAAAGTTCCTGGGCTAAGGAAATGAGAACATTGTTTATTGTTGACAGCATCTCACTGTATGGTCAAAGCTGCCCTCTAACTTGCTGTATAGCCAGGCTGGCCTTTTTTGTGTGGTGGTGGGTTGTAGTTTGTTTAGAGACAGTGTCTCCTGTAGCCCTGGCTACAACTCTCTGTGTAGACGGGATGCCCTTGATCTCTGACCCTCCTGCCTCTACCTTCTGAGTGCTGGGATTCTATGTGCTACCCTGTCAGCTTTTTCTGTTTTCGTTTGTTTGCAGAGACTTTTTCTGTCATTTCCCCTGACTTGAGGCTTTTCTGTGTTTTTGAGAGCATACCCTTTGAGGCATCGCTGCTCCAGTCCTGTAATGATGTACTACCAATTGTGCTAAGGAGGCTCTATGTTCTAGTCTCTAAAATTGTTTTTAATTTACATCTACTTACTTATTGATTGATTTCTGTGTTTTGTCTCTGTGTATATAGGCACATGTGTGCAATGGGGGGAGGTGACATGTGTGGAGTTCACAAGTTGGTTCTCTCCTTCCACAGTGCAGGTTGCAGGTCGTCATTGGGTTTATCAACGGGTAGTAAGGGCCATCTTGCCCCCTGCCTTTCTTCTTTTATTGTTTCTTTTTTTTCTTCATGTTTTAACTTAAAAAAAAATTGCATTGGTGGAGCAGGGTGGTGCTTGTAGAGGTCAGAGGAAACCTTGTAAGTCAGTTTTCTCCTTCTGCCTTTACACAGACTCTTCAGGATCCAAACCAGGTCACTAGGCTTGTGAGGCAAGCACCTTTTACAAGCTAAGCACTGTTTAATTTTTATGTACACTTTATTTTGACATAAAGTGGAGTGAAAAACTGAAAAAAAAATTCTTTTTTTTTTCAAATAGCCAACTGATTGTTTCAGCATTATTTGTCAGTCTGTTGGTACTCTTAAGTTTGATAATTGATGGTGGCTGTCCTGAGTGCCATAAGGAGAAAGACAGATCAAAGCCATATCTGTATTCAGCTGGAATGACTGATAGACTTAATTAGTGCTGTCTGCTACCCTATGAATGACTGGTCCTTTTGTTATTGATTTGTTGTGTATCTTCTATTTAACTTTGTCGTAGGTCATTGTCATCATCATCATTACTGTTATTTTGAAACGTTATGTAGCCCTAGCTGGCCTGGAAGTCTATGTAGACGAGACTGGCTTCAAACTCTAGGGATTGACCTACCCTCTCCCTGGGATTAAAGGTGTGCACTCCTGTGTCCCCTGAAGTGTGTCTTTTAATATACCTTTGTGGGTATGGTCTGATTCTGGATAGTCTGTTCTTTTTCTTCTTCTTCTTTTTTTCCTATTTGAGGTTGTTGAGTTTTTTGGGGTGTGTGTGTGTGTGTGTGTGTGTGTGTGTGTGTGTGTGTGGTTTTGTTTGTTTTGTTGGTTGGATAGTTTTTTGTTTTGTTTTGTTTCTAGATAGGGTTTCTCTATGTAGCCCTGGCTATCCTGGAACTTACTCTGTAGACCAGGCTAGCCTTGAATTCATAGAGATTCACCTACCTCTGCCTCCTGAGTGCAAGGATTAAAGGTATGTGCTGGGCTGGAGAGATGGCTCAGCGGTTAAGAGCACTGACTGCTCTTCCAGAGGTCCTGAGTTCAATTCCCAGCAACTACATGGTGGCTCACAACCATCTGTAATGGGATCTGATGCCCTCTTCTGATGTGACTGAAGACAGTGACAGTGTACTCACATATATAAAAAAAGAAGAAGAAGAAGAAGAAGAAGAAGAAGAAGAAGAAGAAGAAGAAGAAGAAGTGCCACCACAACCCAGCTGAACGATAAGTTCTTATTGTTGCTGAGACAGGGTCCTAAGTGCGCCAGGTTGGCTTTGTACCACATGGTAGCTAAGTCCATTATCTACTTGGTAAAATGCAAATGTTTTTGTAATAAATTTTCAGTCATATCAACTGCTAGCTTGTAATATTCCTTTTCAATAAAAAACACTAGGCCTTACTCTTTGATCCTTGATCATATGGCCAACTAGTTTTTGATATGATGGTTCACGGGTCGGGAACTTACCTAGCACCTGGAAGAACATGAACTGAAGGCGAGTTTCTCACAGGATAATAAAGGTGTGTTACCAAAGCAGAACGGATGGCTGTGGCTATAAACAATAGATGGCCACTACATTGTTCTAGAAACACCAGATGACATTAGAGATTAAATTAGAAACTATCATATTAGTGTTGAGCTTTAGGAGTCTTATGGACAGCTCTAGACAGAAAAGAGAATGCATTTCCTGCAGGACAGCAGCAAATGGAGATTTTGAAGAACCCTTACTGCTCTAAATCAGTCTCAACATTTTAATGGTACTTTGAACATCACTCTCTAGGAATTTCTAGCAGCTTCGAAAATATTCATTGTCATCTATTTTTCTAGCTAAGTCAACTAAAGTCCGAAGCATTCAGGCCAGGGCTATATCTCAGTTGGTAGAGTGCTTGCCTAACCTAGACAAAGCCCTGAGCTTAAACCCAGCATTCTATAAACCTGGTGTGGTGGTGCACATCCCAGCACTTGGAGGCAGGGGTGAGGAGAGGTTCAGGCTCGTCCTCATCTGTGTGACAAGTCCAGCCTTGGTATAGGAGATCCTGGGGGAGGTAGCATTCTTAGCTAGGCCTTTAAGTCAGAGATGGAGTTAGATAGAAATATTTTTTTTATCAAAATAGGACATACAAGTTTATTTTAGTAAGAATTATTTGACTGCAGAAAACTAACACTAATTTAAGCTGAAGTGTTGTGTGTTAGTTACCTCAGGTAACTCCTAAGACTGGGGGTGGCTCTAGGTTTAGGTTCAGTAGAATCCAAAAGCTCAAATTATCTTGGTTGGCCACAGCAGTTCCTGTTGTGGTGAGTCTAATTTTGTATAGTCGGCTGAGATGGCACAAACAGTTTTAGGAATATATATAGTCCTAACTTTTTTTAAAACAGGATCTCTTAGGGGAGTGGAGGGTAGCCCAGGTTGGTCTTCAGCTCTCTGCCTCAGCTTCCTGAGAGCTAAATTGTGGACGAGAGACTCCCCTCACTCCCCACCCCCAGCTCCATCTCATTCTGATTCAATCACTTCCTAGATACCCACTTTAGAAAAGAATTCTAACTTCTTTTTTTTTTTTTGGTTTTTCGAGACAGGGTTTCTCTGTGTAGCCTTGGCTGTCCTGGAACTCACTTTGTAGACCAGGCTGGCCTCGAACTCAGAAATCCTCCTGCCTCTGCCTCCCAAGTGCTGGGATTAAAGGCGTGCGCCACCACCGCCTGGCGAATTCTAACTTCTTAGACTATGTCACTGTTACCAAGATGATAAAGACTGTAGTCTAGGCCTGGGTCATGTGTCTGCCAAGGTATGGAGATTGAAAATGCATCAGACTGAAATATTAATGTGGTAGCTGCTACATGAATTTATATTCACTATAACAGTGCAGACGAGACTAGGGAGCTAAGAGTACTTTCATATCTAAATTGTAATTTAAATTATTTTCTTTATTTATCTTTTATACTGTAAAATTTTAAGAATTAAAACATGGGAGTTGGGCCAAAGTGGTGCACACTTTTGATCCTAACACTTGGGGGGCAGATGCAAACTCAGACAGAACCCTGAGTTTAAGGCCAGCCTGGTCTATAGAGTGAGTTCCAGGGCAATCAGAGCCTCACAAAGAAATACTGTCTCTAACTTCCCCCTGCCCCCACCCCAATTCAAATTCAGAGATACATGCTATGTATGTTCATAAACCCAGGTAAAACATGCATGTATATAACATTGAATAATTTAAAAATTAAAACAGGATCAATGAGATGGCTCAGCAGGCACAAACACTTGCCACAACCCTGGTTATCTGAGGTTTTGATCCCTGTAGCCCACTGGAAAAAGCCACATGGCACCATTCTTAGTTTCATGTACTTTAAATATGAGGAAATTGAGTCCTGGAACCTTAAACTATTTGTCTAAGGTTACAGCACTTGTAGGTGTTAGAGACAAGGTGCACCAGTTTCATCAGATCTAACGGTGGACAAGTATGGATTGAGAAACTCGAAGGAGGCAGGTGAATCTCTGGATTCCAGGCCAGCCATGGGCTGTCTAGTGAGACTTTATCTTTAAAATAAAAAAGAAAGTAACAGCAGAGTATCCAGATTTATTGTTATAATTGACTTAGTGTGTAGGAAAACTGTGATATGACTTCTTTTGCCTCTCTCCAGCGGATGTCTCCTGTGTCACTGTTTTAGCTGCAGGCCTTAGAACAGCATGTGGTCAATCACCTTATATTAAATTAAGTATGAGTCCCAGGGGCTTTACTGTTTACTTTTACTTTTTTAAAATTAAAATGTTTAATTGCATTTATATATATTGTGTGTGTGGTTGTACAAATGTTTTGGTGCATGTGTGCTTAGAGCCATTCTACTGCCCCCTCTCCCTTTGTAAATAAAGTGTTATTGTTATATGTGAGAGCACATGCAATGTATTTGTAATATGGAAATCAGCATGTTGTTTTGACATTGGAAAACACCAGGTATGCACCATGTGAATTCCTGATGCCCGAGGAGGTCAAGAGTTATAGACAGTGTGAGCCACCATGTAAATGCTGGGAACTGAACCCTGGTCCTCTGCAATAACAGCAAATGTTCTTAACTGCTTGAACTATCTCTCCAGCCCCTGTTTGTTTTTAACCCTGCCTGGCCTGGAACCTACTTCTGCTTCCTGAGTGTTGAGGTTGAAGATGAGGATACCAGGCCTGGTGAAAAATTATTTTTTTAAAAAATGATTTTTTTTATTTTATGTGCATTTGGGTGTTTTGCCCGAATGTGTGTCTGTGTAGGGGTGTCATATCTCCTGGAACTGGAGTTACAGACAGTTGTGAGCTGCCATATGGGTGCTGGGAGTTGAACCCAGCTCATTTAGAACAGACAATACTCTTAAACTACTTTAATAAGTAGTATTCTCCATGTTGCATCTACACTTACAAATAAATGCATTCTGAAATAAAACCAGCTTTGTTAAATGTCTTGAATTTACTTCCTTTTTCTCATGTTACTGTTGTTGATTCTGTTTTCATTGTAGTAAGGAAAAATCTACATTTTCCAAAACCACTTACAGTGTGGTGATGGTGGTGGGGCATGCACCTTTAATAGGCCTACTCTACAAAGTGAGTTGCAAGACAGCCAAGGCTGTTACACAGAGAAACACTGTCTTGGGGAAAAAGAAGAAGAAAGAAACCCACTTACAGTATATGACATTTAGAGTCCTGAGGATAAATACACCATGCATTATGCTGTTGGGCCTGTGGGAGTCCTTCTCTGCTTTTACTTCGTAGGTTTAAGGGTTAGGGTCAACAGAACAAGCACTTTTATCCTCTTAGCCATCCCTCCTGCATGTTTTGAGACAAGAGCGAGTATGTGTAGCCCAGACTGGTCTGGAACTCCCTGAGGTTTTTGGAGGCTGTCCTTGTTTTGTCTAATTGTTTTTTGTTGAGACACTCTCACTCTGTAGGTCACATTGGCCTTGAACTCTCAGCGAATTCTGCCTCAGCATACACGTCTCAGGACGGCAGGAATGACCCTCCACAGGCTCGTTCTCTCGGTCTTCAGCAGTTGCCCCTGGTCACGCTTTCAGGACCACTAAGGGCTTGACGTGCAAGCAGGATATTCGGGAGAGCCACAGGAAAAGCCTCTTAAAGTAATAACGCATTGCATATGAAGAAAGAATTTAATGGGTTTAATGTCTCTCCGTCTCTCCATTTTTCTGGCATCATATTCAGTGTTGCCACTGTAATGGTGTCAGTGTCACAGAACTAGGACTGCTGATTAGCTCAAATAAGAAACTCACTGAATCTGAAAAGTTGCAATCTTAAAAAAATTCTTTTTATATGAAGACTTCTCTTTCAGCTGGGTATATAGTGGCACAGGCCTTTAGTGTCAGCACTCAGGAGATAGAAGTAAGCAGATCTCTGTGAGTTTAAGGTTGGTCTTTTAGTCTACATATTGAGTTCCAGGGTTCTAGGACTACCAGAATTATATAGTCAGACCTGTCTTGGGGGGAAAAAAAAGGAGGGGGGCAGATATGGGGGCAGGAGGGATTGCTTAGAGGTTAAAAGGAGCTGTTTAGTTCCAGGAAAAAAAAAGTTACTTCTTAGGACTGGAGAGATGGCTCAGTGGTTGAGGAGCACTGTGGCTGTTCTAGAGATCCCAGGTTAGAGATCCCAGGTTCTATTTCCAGCACCCACATGGTGGCTCACTCAATGTAACTCCTGGAACTCCATTCCTAAGGAAATCAGACTTCCTGTTCTGATCTATGTGGCACCAGGCATGCAGTGATTCACAGACACACCTGTAAGCAAAACACCCATGTATAAAAGTTTTAAAGATTTTTTTTAAGTGCCAGGTGATGGTGGCACACACCTTTAATCCTGGTACTAGGAGGCAGAGGTGGTAGGTGGGTCTCTTAAGTTCAAGGCCAGCCTGGTCTACAGAACAAGTTCTAGGACAGCCCTGTCTCAAAAAACAAAAAATAAAGTTATTTCTTGTATGAGTGTTTGCTTGCATGTATATATGTGCACCATGTGTATGCCTAATGCTTGCAGAGAAAACGCTGGAGAAGGGCATGGGAGCCTCTGAAACTGGAGTTACAGATGATTATGAGCTGCCATGTGGATGCCGGCAACTGAACCCCTCAGGTCTTCTGCAGTAGCAACTCTTGACCTCTGAGCCACCTCCAGCCTCTAATTTTTAAAATCCTTAAGGTAGACTAACTTGTGGTGGTGATGTGATTCCAGCGAGGAAAAAATGTGGTGAAATGAAGAGAACTAGGGGGTTGCACCTGTTAGCTGTAGTTTCTGCTACTCAGAACACTGAGGCTGGAGGATTACAGTTATAATGCCTGGGTGTAAAGTCAAGGCAAGTCTGGGAAACTTAATGAGACCTTAGGTCAAAATAAAGAGGACTGGGAATATGGCAAGTATACCAGTCACGAGGTTGAAAGTCCCGCAATGCAATAAGTAATGGCTAGGGAACGCGTGGGCATGAAAATCCTTTAATAGTATTTAGTAAAGTATTGATTTATGAGGTTTGCTTTTATTGTTTTATATGTGTGCATTGTGCATATGTGCACAAGTGAGGTTCCCCTTCCCTAAAGGCCTGAGGTGCCAGGTCCCCTTTGAACTGGAGTCACACTGTTGTAAGCTACTCAGTATGGGTACAGAACACTGGACTCAGGTCCTCTGAAAAAACAGAGAGCTCTAGTAACCCCTCCTGAGTCATCTTTCCTGCCCTAAACTACTAACTTCATCCATTTGAGGAAAAAAAATAACTAAAATTTTTTATGAAAGGAATGCATTTTTCAACTTGGGATAGGGAAAGCAGGTAGTGCTAAATCACTGGGTATTTTCCAGGTTTAGATAGACTGTGAACTGAAAGGAATGTTAATCCATTCACACTGTACTTACTGCCAAAAACAATGAGCTTCAAAAACTGAGCAAACAGAAGGAAACCAAAAACACCTGAGAAATTGTTCTTGAATCGTCAGAAAGAAAAGTATGAACAATAACCTGGAAAGAAAGCTTAAGTCTGACCAAGATACTTATTTATGAGAAGTCTTCATCGTTTATGTAAAATTGATCAATTCTGCAGATCATTCCCAAAAGTATTTTAGACTTCTTTTGGCCTGTGGTTCTGGGTGGGAGATGAGGCACAGGCCACAAGAACAAGTCAGCGCACGGGTTCTGGGTGATATCATTGTTTAAGCATCAGTTCCTTAGCCAAGCCATGCTAAGGATGACAAAACTCATAGAATCCCTACCACGTAGGTACTTAAAAATACAAACCTCCTCCCTCCTTTACACTTCATTCCCAGATGGAATGCAGCTTTAAAATGTCAGTCTATCTCTCTGGAGAAACTGATGTTTGCTGATTTAGGAGCGGGTCTATGTAATGGCACAGGCTGATAGGCCCATGATTCAAAACTCTCATGTGTACCTGATATTTAAGTCCTGTTCCCTGTAACCTCAGCATTTACCTGAATATTGATAATACTTCAGTGTAGCTTTTTGTCCCCACTCCTATTGCCATCCCTGACCAGCAAGCTTGTCAGACTGAAGCGTGCATGTCCTGGCAGGTTCCTTGTAGTATAAGTCTGAAGGGCTGAAGTTTTAGCCTTATCTCTGTTCTTTCTCATAAGGAAGTTTTCTCATTTGTCTTACCAACTTCCACATCAAAGCAGGAATAGCTTCTTACATCTCTGCGGAGGCACTTTGAACACACATTCCTATTGTGCCGACCTAACAAACCAGAGTCACCTGGAAAGAGGGAACCTCGATTGAAACACTTCCTCCATCAGACTAACTCCCTGGTGTGTCTGTGAACATTTTCTTTCGTTGCTTATTTATGTAGGAGGGTCTAGCCCACTGCGGCAGTTCAGTCCCTAGACTGATAGGCCTGGGCTGTATAAGAAAAGTAGCTAAACAAGCCAGTAAGGAACATATTTCTGTGATTTCTGCTTCAAGTTCTGAAGTTGCTGCCCTGACTTCCCTGGATGCAGAACTCATTACATGGAAGTATAAACCTTTTTTTCTTTCAAGTTCCTTTTGGTCACTGTTTTATCCCAGCAACAGAAAACAAAGTAGAATACCTGTGTCTTATAAACTTATATGATAAGATATTATAAAGATTACTACTCGATTTAAATATAGGTCATTAATGTTATGTACTGTTAGGTTATCAAGAAATAGTATTAACTTGGATTTTTGCCCTATCTTGTTTAAAATCATTTTCTGTAATTGGTCAACCCTATTTTTTAATGCAGTAAGAATCTGTTATTTATTTAGTCTCCCCTTAATATTCTTTCTTTGGTTTTGGTTTTGTTTTTCTTCGAAACAAGGTTTCACTACGTATTGCTGGCTATCCTGGAACCCACTATGTAGATCAGGCTAACCTCAGGCTCATAAAAATTTTCTTATTATAGTTTCTTATTATTCTATATTAATATTCTTATAATAAGCAAGCTTTGCTTTCCAGTGTGAAGAATCAGACGGGAGTGGTATTACAGCTCAGCTGTCATTGTAGGGGCTGAGCAGGCTCTCCCTTCAGACACCAGGTTCACCGGGTTGTGTATCATCAGGTCTTCCCTATATGGAACTTCATTTCTTGTCAAATGGGAAAACATGCTGCAGAGACAGGAGCTTCAAACGTCAGAGTTTGCCACGTCCTCTTTACAAAACAGGCCCTCGGGCCTTCTCTAGAATGAGCTTAAAATCAGAGACTCAAAAAGTCTTCACCAGAATGATGCTTCATTAATCACGTTTTGTGGAAACAAAGAACCTCAGGGCCATCAGCCTAAATAAACCTCTTTGAGTTTAAATTTGTGGAAACCTAGAACATATTTGAGAACAGTCTTAAATTGAAGGAAGGTTTGTCAGATGACCTACTAACGTGGGTTTTTGCAACATCAGTCCCTCTAGTAATCTATCTCAGTTAGGTGCTCTGTGGCCTAGGCAAGTATTTTCCACTCTCCAGTTGACCACACTATTTCTTGGCATTCTGTATCTTTCTACATAATTTAAATGGAGCTTGTCCCACTAAATCCGGTGGCAGTGGTGATTGTATGTCTTTTACAGGAGATCACCTTCTTACTGTTTTTGTCCTTCTGTAGCAAGGTCTCATGTATCCTGTAGCCCAGGCTAGTCTTACACTCCTTGCCGGTACCTCCCACTCAGGTCTTATTATTCTCCAATGATGATCTTGCCTTGTTTCCCTAAATTTAATTTTAAGTTGGCTAAGAATATAGTGTAGAAGACTTCAGTAAAAAGGAGAATCTTCCTATGCACTGCACAGTTGACTTCTGTAGAGTTTATCTGGCACTTTCTTCACAGTCCGCCCTGTCCAGAGAGCATTTACTAGAATTCCGATTTGACAGATATATCTTCTGGCCCTTCTAATACAAGCAGAGACTCTCCTGCTCTCCTTCCCTGTCATGCCCGCTGATCCCTGGACATGGTTCTGGCATCTCGCGTGTTGAGCATGGTATCCACAGCCTTTTATCTGGTCTTTCCATTTCCTCTTTCTTGCAACAACATATTTTACACTGTGACCACCACTGATTCAAACAAGGAATGTTAAAACCTGGTAACAAAGATGGATTTGAAAGAAAGAAAGATGAATATGTAGCTTTTACTAAAACAAAAACAAAACAAAGGTAAGCTTTCTAAGGATGCTTCAGTGTAACCCATGTGTTGTTAAACATAACTCTTTGTACACTGTAAAATTCTTCCTTTCACATTCTGTACAGAACTGAACTTGATTTTTGATTCTTTTGTTTTTTGAGACTGGGTCCCTAGCTCAGGCGGGCATAAGCTCAAGGCAGTCTTCCTGGCTTTGCAGTCAGAGTTCTGGATTCATAGGCACGCACCACAAAGCTCTGCTCTCAACTATGTTTGTTAAGAAGTGATGAGAGCAGGGTAGGACTAGAGAGGCAGCAGATCTGTGAGTTCAAGGCTAGCCTGGTCTACAGAGAGAGTTCAAGAACAGCCAGGGCTACACAGAGAAACCCCGTTTCAAAAAACAAAAAGCAAGCAACCAAGAAGATGGGAATAGAAGCTGGACATGGAAACCACTGCATCCTCTCAGCCTTTGGGAGGTGGGACAGGAATCTGAAGCTCAAGGTCATCCTCAGCTCCACAAAGTCGCAGACCAGCCTGGTCACTAGGCCTTGTCATAACAGATAAACACGACTGTAATCCCAGCCTTCTGGAGGCTGAGGCGGCAAGTTCACTGTAAGTTTGAGTCCTGCTGGTCTGAATCATGAACTCCAAGATAGCCTGGGCACCCACAAAACAAATATACACATAAAATTGGACAACGTAGAATCTTAGATAAAATCAAATTTGCTTTTAAAAATTTGTGCTTTCTGGACTAGAGAGATGGCTCAATGGTTAAGAGCACTGACTGCTCTTCCAGAGGTCTTGAGTTCAATTCCCAGCAACCACATGGTGGCTCACAACCGTCTGTAGTGGGATCTGATTCTCTCTACTAGGGTGTCTGAAGACAGCTACAATATACTCCTATACATAAAATAAATCTTTTTAAAAAATAATTTTTTAAAATTTGCCCTTTAAATCTCTCGAGAAATTTTAAATATTTTTCAAGAAAAGTGCATCAAATCTTTATTTTATTTTATTTTTGAGACAGGGTTTCTTTGTGTATCCCTGGCTGTTCTAGAGCTTGATCTGTCAAACTCAGAAGTCCACCTGCCTCTGAGTTCTGAGCATGCTCCCAGCTTGCATCAAATTCTCCTTTTTAAAGATTTTTTTTTTTTATTTATATGAGTACATTGTAGCTGTCTTCAGACACACCAGAAGAAGACATTGGATCCCATTACAGATGATTGTGAGCCACCATGTGGTTGCTGGGAATTGAACTCAGAACCTCTGGAAGAGCAGTCAGTGCTCTTAATTGCTGAGCCATCTCTTCAGCCCTGGGATTCAACTTTTAAAATAACATTTGTAGCCATATGTAGTAACTCATGCCTTTAGTACCAGGGGATCTCCTGGTTTGAAGTTCACCTAGTCTTCATAGTAAGTTCCAAGACAGCCAGGATTACACAGACAAACCCTGTCTCAAAAAACATACATACATACATACATACATACATACATACATACATACATAAAACATTTGTATATAAATGCTTGTGTGTGTCTATACCCATGGTATACATGTGGAAATCTTTGAGGGTTAACTCATTCCTAAACACATGAAGTTCTAAGGATCAAAACCAGGTCATTAGGCTTGGCAGCAAGCGTTCTACCTACCTCACTGGAGTCAGGGTCTCATGAATTCCAGACCTCAAAATTGCTATGTACTCTGTTCTGTTTAGGTGCTGGGTGCTGGGGGGTGTAGCTCAGTTGATAGTATGCTTACCCTTAGCTTACACTAAAACCAGTTCAGTCCCTAGTACCTCATAAACTGGTGTGGTGTCACATACCAGTAATCCCAGCCCTGGGGAGATGGAGGCAAAAGGATCTAAATTCAAGATCATCCTCAGGTACTTAGGTATATAGGGACTTGAAGGTCAGCCTGGGTTAGAGATCCTATCTCAAACAAAAAAAGAAAAAACAAACGCTGTGTCTTTGTTAGAGTTACTATAGAGTTATGATGAAACACCTTGACTAAAGCAACTTGGGGAGGAAAGGTTTTATTTGGCTTAGCTTCCACATCACTGTTCATCGTCAAAGGAAGTCAAGGCAGGAACCTGGCGGCAGGACCTGATGCAGAGGCCATGGAAGGGTACTACTTACTGGCTGACTCCTTATGGCTTGTTCTGCCTGCTTTCTTATAAAACCCAGAACCACCAGCCCAGGGATGGTACCGCCTACAATGGACTGGCATTCCCCCATCAATCATAATTAAGAAAATGCCCTATAGGCTTGCCCACAGCCTGATCTTAATTTCGGCATTTTTCTCAGTTGAGGCTCCTTCCTCTCTAATGACTCTTTGTGTAAAGTTGACAATACAACTAGTCAGCACACCATGAAGAACCTGCATTTAACAGTACAGTGTGAGTAAAAATGAAGGAGTATTAATGGTGGGAGTGCTCTTTTTTTTTTTAATATTTTATTTATTATATGTAAGTACACTGTAGCTGTCTTCAGACACACCAGAAGAGGTCATCAGATCCCATTACAGATGGTTGTGAGCCACCATGTGGTTGCTGGGATTTGAACTCAGGACCTTTGGAAGAGCAGTCAGTGCTCTTAATTGCTGAGCCATCTCTCCAGCCCAGGAGTTCTCTTTAAGAGATTAAACTGTCGGAAAGATTTAGAGATTTCCTCAATATAATCATTAGGACTGGTTTATTTTTACTTTTTAGTTTACAGTGACACTAGTCTTTACCTTGCCCCAGATTTTTTGGGGGGCAGTGTCCAGAATCTTACTACCTAGCCCCCATTGTCCTTAAACTTGTAGTAATCCTCCTGCCTCAGACTGATGAATACTGGGATTACAGGTGTGTGCCATACTTAGTTTCTTAGTTGATTCTTCTTATCAGGGGTTTGTTTGCTTTGTCGTGACATTTATTTACTTGAGTGTCTATGAGTGACTGTGGAGATCAGAAGACAACTTGCACAAGTTGGTCCTGTACTTGTACTGTGTAGGTTTATGGGTGCTAGGGATTTAACTTAGGTTCGAAGCTTCATGGTGTCTTTACTTGCTGCGCCACCTCACCAGTCCTGCTCTTTTTTGAGACCAGATCTTATTGTGTAGCCCAGGTCAGCTTTGATCCTCCTTCCTTATTGTCCCAGGTATCAGGTCACAGGCACATGCCACATGGACAGTTGGGGCAGCCTTGCTTTTTGTGGTGTGTGTGTGTGTGTGTGTGTGTTTCGTGCTGCTAGGGAGAAAGTAAAACTACTGAGCTGCATCCCAGCCTTTCTTAAAGGCTTTCTATTTCCATTGTTTAAGTTATTGTTTCATGTAAACCAGTGAGTTGGGAAGCAGGTTCAGCTCTGACTAGTTTTGACATGTTTTGAGATGAAATATCTCGTATTTGGGGAGCGAAGATATAAGAAGCTCCCACAGGGTTACACAGATTTAGCATGCTGTGCCCTAGCAGAGCTGAGGTCAATTCAGAATCTTCTTTAGAAATGAAAATACTGTGACAAGTCTAGAAATTCGTACCTTGTTTTACTTTTTGTTTATAAAAAAGTATCCCCAGACAGTGGTGCGCACCCCTTTAGTCCCAGCACTCAGGAGGCAGAGGCTGGTGGATCTCTGAGTTCAAGGCCAGCCAAGGCTATATGGAGGAAACCCTGTCTTGAAAAAATCAAAAAACGTATCTTTTATTTTTATGTGAATGTGTGTGGTTGTGTGAGCTTGTGTGCCCCATGTACATACTCCTGTGGAGTAGGAGAGGCGCCTGATCCTCTGAAGCTGGGTGCAGTGGTGAGCTGCCATGTGGACGCTGGGAATTGAACCCTGGTGCTCTGAAAGAGTAGTCAGTGCTCCTAACCCCTGAGCCATCTCTCAGGTCCTGATCTATTTTCTATACAACGAAAGTGAACTAGGGGATTCTGTGGAACAGTTACAAGCTCTGTATTGTTTGCACGTCTTTGGGTGAGGATCACTGAATGAAGGAGGAGAAAGGCATGTCACTAAGGAAGTTAAGGGTATGTTTTACCAAAATGAGAAGGGACCAAAAAGCTACATTGAGTGGTTTTATTTTGCTGCAAAGGCTATAATTTACTTAGACTGAATCTCCAGAGATGATCTTTGAATCTTAGTTTTATTTTTTAGGCCCAAAATATCAATCATATTTCAGGACTACTGTCCTTCAGAGGGTGGGGAGTGGTTAAAATAGCTGACATTCACTAAGCATGCGAAGCTTGCTAGCCTGTCCCAAGTACTTTCCAGCCGATGCTCCTGACTCCAAAAGAGAGATCCTTGTTTCCTCCAAAAGTAACTTGACGCATTGGGATCTGCCCAAGAAGGAAAGGTCTGAGAGACATGCAGGCAGCCTGACCCAGAGCCTGTAATGTTTACTATGCTAGCTATGTTAAGGATTCATCCCAAACATTGTTGATGCTGGGGTAGTCACGTAGTGGGAATACGTGCAACTTTGAAGAACAAAAATATGCATTTTGGACAAGACAGGGCACCGTGATAAAAGAGTATATATTCCACCTTCTGAAGGTGTCTGCGTACGTGATGCTTTGTCACAGAGGTAGCTATAGGAGAGCATCCTGTATTTTCATGTGTCCCCAGTGATTGTTTAGGTAAGTTCACAAAGTTCTTTCATCTATTTTATTATATACTGCTATGGTTACTGAATGCCCAGTTCCTTTTACCATAAAAGAGGACAGAATTGTTTAAACTCTATGTTAAATATAATTTATTGAATCAAATCTTAAGATAATCTTCCAGGACACTTTAGAGAAACAATACTTCTTTTAAAGTATGTGTGCACACACATGTTTGTATGTGTATGCTTTTTTATGTTTGTGTGTGTTTGTATATATGTGTGTTTTAGTGTGGTGCTTATGTTTGTATGTGTCTGTGTATTTGTGTGGTTTTGTGTATTTATTATAAGGGGTGTGTGTTTGTTTTGCTTCCTTGCTTCATTTTCTATCTTGCTTGAGACAATGTCTTGCTGTAGTCAGACTTGCCTGTATCTTGCTATAGAGAGGAGACCTGGCTGACTTGAGATCTTCATTGATCCTCCTCACGGCGCTTCCTTTGTGCTGGGATTGTGGGCATGAGCCACCACATTCCATTTTTAAGGTGTTTTATTAGTCATTTCAAATGTAAAAATCTTTG
Source organism: Tokudaia tokunoshimensis (assembly GCA_036184795.1). Classification (NCBI taxonomy): domain Eukaryota; kingdom Metazoa; phylum Chordata; class Mammalia; order Rodentia; family Muridae; genus Tokudaia; species Tokudaia tokunoshimensis. The sequence continues at coordinate 33,974,122 of BTHU01000020.1, forward strand.
TTAGTTACTTTCTATTACTGCAAAAAGATACTTTAGGCAAATGTATGGTTTGTAAGAAGCAGAAGACTTTATTATTGCCTAGAGTTTCAGAGTTCTGTCCTTGAACAATTGGCCTTGTTGCTTTAGGGCCCATGAGGTTAGACACCCAGTGGGAGCATGGGGGAGAACAAAGCTGCCCCTTGTTCTGTTGGGACGCAGGGAGAGAGGCCAGAGACCCCAGCTTTCCTTTGAGAATACATTCCTGATGACTTGACTTCCTGACACTGGAACCATCTTCTAAGATGCACCGTCTGTCCATTTCAGAAATGGGACTCAGCCTCAACACAGTGGGCCTTTGAAATACATTTACAATCCAAACTATAACCAGGTGTAGTGGGGCACATCTTTGTCCCAGCACTTGGGAGTCAGAGGCAATGGAACTTGAGTTTGAGTCTGATCTTAAGAGTGAGTTCCAGGACATATAGGGCTACATAGAGAGAGAGTGTCTCAAAAAAACAAAACAAAACAAAACATCCAGGGCTGGAGAGATTGCTCAGTGTTTAGGAGCACTGACTGCTCTTCTAGAGGTTCTGAGTTCAATTCCCAGCAACCACATGATGGCTCACAACCGTCTTCTGGTGTGTCTGAGGACAGCTACAGTGTACTCATTTACATAAAATAAATAGATCTTAAAAAAAAATAAAAACTATCCAATTTGTAGCAAAATCATAAAGCTATTTAATCAGCCTTCCATTACTCTTCAACATAAACTTGAGATTTAGAAAACAAAACAATTACAAGAAGAAGAAGAATAAAAAAAATTCTTCGGGCGATGGTGGCGCACGCCTTTAATCCCAGCACTTGGGAGGCAGAGGCTGGAGGATTTCTGAGTTCGAGGCCAGCCTGGTCTACTAAGTTTGTTCCAGGACAGCCAGGGCTACACAGAGAAACCCTGTCTCGAAAAACCAAAAAAAAAAAAAAAAAAAAAAAAAATTCTTGAATAGAAAAAGATTTCCTGTGTGGCTTCGGTGTTTGGTTGGTTTTACTTGAATTTATGGATTAGGACTAAAGTCCAGGTGTTTTTAAAATGCTTGGAGAGGTCTTGTTACTGAGCAGGGATCCTTTAGCATCTCATGCCTGTATGTCTTCAGCAAGGCTGTGATGTGTGGATGAATGAGTAAGACTTGTCTTTTATTAACTAAACTCTTTAAAAGTCTACCTTCAGCTTCTATCGTGTTTTGTTGTTTGTTTGAGGCAGAGTCGCAGATTTGTATTCCTGGCTGGCCTGGAACTCACACTTTGTAAGTCTGGAACTCAGAGATCCACCTGCCTCTGCCTCCCAAGTGTTAGGATTAAAGGTGTGTGACAACAAACCCAGCTGTCTGTTATCCTCTAACACTGATGAAGTCTGTGTTGTAGAAGTGATTTCAAACTCAGAGGGAACTGCTTTCTGATGTTTGGCAGAATACTTCATTGTTTTATCTTTGTCTTTTCTTAAGGAGGAAAGGTCCACAACAGCCAGGACTACCTTTCTGATACCTGGATGACCTTGAACTTACATTCTAGACTTCCTAACTGCTTGGTTTTCTGCGACTGTTACTTCCTCTTTTCCTGTGCCTCTGTTTTTGTGCTGTAAGCTTGTTCTTTTCTGCCTGGGCACTGTATTGTCTCTCTGTGACCAAGATTGATATGAAAGATTTTTATAGCCCGGCGGTGGTGGCGCACGCCTTTAATCCCAGCACTTGGGAGGCAGAGGCAGGAGGATTTCTGAGTTCGAGGCCAGCCTGGTCTACAGAGTGAGTTCCAGGACAGCCAGGGCTACACAGAGAAACCCTATCTCGAAAAACCAAAAAAAAAAAAAAAAAAAAGAAAGAAAGATTTTTATGTTTCTATTTTAACCTTATGTATTTGGGTGTTTTGCCTTTATGTAAGTGCCCATCTATCAAGGCCAGAAGAGCCATATATCTCCTAGAACTGGAGCTAAAGAGTGTGTGAACTACCATGTGGGTACTTGGTCTCTGGAAGAGCAGCAATGCTCTTAGCTGATGAATCATCTCTCCAGCCCCAGTGTTTTGTTTTTTTATTTCAGTTTCTTTTTTTTAAAGAATTATTTATTTTATGTATATGAGTACACTGCAGCTGTCTTCAGACACACCAGAAGCAGGCATCGGATCCCATTACAGATGGATGTGAGCCACCATGTGGTTGCTGGGTTTGTTTTGTCTTTTAAAGGTTTATTTTTAATTATGCATATGTGTGGGGGATGGGAGATGTGCCAGTGAGTGAGGCACCCAGAAGAGGGTACTGAACCCCTGGAGGTGGATTCACAGGCACTTGTGAGCCACCTATGTGAATGTGGGTGTTCTTACCTGCTTGGCCATCTATCTCTTCAACCCCTGATAATACTTCTTGGGAGGAGTTCCTAACTATTGTGCACAAATTCATGCAGTAAACCCTTACTGAGCACATATTCTTTGCTATGTACTGGACTAATTTCTGAAGCATGTAAAAATGCCAAGTTTGCTGTTTGCCCCAAATCTGTGTGGCTTTACAATTTCTAAAAATCTCTCTCCATACATTAATTCATTTAATCCTTGTAATGACTATCTTAAGATAGCTATCATAATTTTACACATGGAGAAACTGAAACCCAAAGAAACCGGATGGACACTGCCTCTTCCATAAAGTGGTAACCTTTCTGAAGGTAGTACTCCTGTTCGTGTCTGCCTTGAGTTGGTGGGCTCCGGCCGCTCTTCTCTCCCTGTGCTATTGCCATGATGTCTTTGATGAAGAAAAGGTGCCAGTGTCTATTCAGGCTCCTTTGTGCAGCATTTGGTGACTCAGAAGCCATTTGCTGCTTCTGTAATGGACAGCCTGATACATTAAATATTGAGCCTGATTGTAAGTCTTATGTCTGATAGTCAAAAAATGCATTGCCATAGGATGAAAGAGCTCTGGGCCAAAGGGTTTCTGATATAGTAAAGTAATAGGTTGAAGGGTCAGTCTTTTGACATGCCTAGTGGAAGCATGTGAGAGATTGAGGCAGGGTTGTGAGTTGGAGGCCAGCGTGGACCACACACATAGATAGCAAAACCATCTTATTTTTAATGAGATTTTTAAAAATTGATTTATTTGTATTTTATATACATTGGTGTTTTGCCTGTATATATGTCTGTTTGAGGATGTTAAATCCCCGGGAACAGGAGTCACAGACAGTTGTGAACTGCCATGTGGTTGCTGGGAATTGAACCCAGGTCCTCTGAAAGAGCAGCCAGTGCTCTTAACCTCTGAGCCATCTCTCCAGCCCCAAGCAAGATTATCTTAAAGGAAAATAGCACCAACAAAAATGTATTCTTCTGTCAGATATTATCTTAGATACATGTTCAGCTGTTTGAACCATATTCCTTTTTTAATGTTCACTTATTTATTGCATGTATGTATGTGGGTATAAGTGCAGATACCCATGTGTCACACCATATATGTGAGATCAGAGGACAGTTTGTTGCTGGAGTTGGCTCTCTATCACATGGGTTCTGGAGATTGAACTCGGGTCATCGGCCTTGGCCCCAAAGGACTCTGACCTGCTTAGCCATCACACTGGTCCCCTTTTCCTCTCTCTCTCTCTCTCTCTCTCTCTCTCTCTCTCTCTCCATTCTTGATGTGCTGGTGGTCATGGTGGAGGATGCTTGTGCCGTGGGGCATGAATGTGGATGTCAGAGAATAGCTTTGTGGGGTCTATTTTTTCCTTCCAACTTTTCATGGATTCCCGAGATTAAGCTCAGGTTTCCAGTGTTGCTGTGCATTTCTAGTCACTTGAGTCATCTCTGTGGGGTTTTTGTTTTTGTGTTTTGTTTGAGACAGGTTGTTGCTGTGTATTTCAAGATTGCCTCAAACTTACTACATGGCCCAGGCTGGATTTGAACTCTTGATCTACATGCTTTAGTCTTCCAAGTACTGGGATTATAGATGTGTGACAGGTTTATAGTTAAACAGAAGATTTTTTTTTCCAGTTGGATTCATTAATTGTTTTTTTGAGTCACAGTTTTATATTATGGCCCAGGCTGCTATCAAACATTTAATAATCCTCCTGCTTCACCTTTCTGGGTACTAAGATTAGACATGAGTCCCTATTTCTAGCTGTTGGTTTATTTTTTGAGACGGGGTTTCCTATACCACCCAGGCTAGCCTAACTTGCTGTCCTCCTGCCTTAACCTCCAAATTATGGGGTAACATGACTGTCATCACATCTTGATTCTTTCTCACATTCCAAACCAGGAGTCAGATGAAATGCTCAGCTGCTCTCTCACTAGTGAGATTATTGTTTTAGTCTTAGATAAGACGTGAGTGCGTCTGTTTTTAGTTATAAAGACCCTAGGACTTTCTGAGTCCACACTCGTGGGTACTGGCTGCTGAATAATCTGTACATATGTTGATAACTGCATGCTATCGTAAAAATTGGAAACAAAGGAGAAATAAGAATAAGATTGGAGGCTGAGCTATGTGTACTATGTGTGCTCAGAGCCTTGAGTTCAATGCAGGAGAAGGCAAGAAGAGGGGACAGGGGAGAAGGACAATGGTTCTCTAATATCCTGGGCTTCAGGGTTTTGGGGTTTTTTTTGTTTGTTTGTTTGTTTTTTGACAGGGTTTCTCTGTGTAGCCCTGGCTTTCCTGGAACTCATTCTGTAGACCAGGCTGGCCTCGAACTCAGAAATCCACCTGCCTCTGCCTCCCAAGTGCTGGGATTAAAGGTGTGCACCACCACTGCCTGGCCAGTTTTGTTTTTTTTTTTTTTTAGGTGTGTGTGTGTGTGTGACACTTTATAACTTAATTAGTACTGGGCATAGAACTCAGGGCTCTGCACATGCCAGGCAAGCCCATGACCTCTATATCTTCTCCACAGTGTACTTTAAGAATAATTTTGTTGGGCTGGAGAGATGGCTCAGCGGTTAAGAGCACTGACTGCTCTTCCAGAGGTTCTGAGTTCAATTCCCAGTAACCACATGGTAGCTCACAGCCATCTGTAATGGGATCTGATGCCCTCTTCTGGAGTGTCTGAAGACAGTGTACTCATATATATAAAATAAATAAATCTTTTTAAAAAAAGAATAATTTTGTTAATTTCATTAATCTTCTCAAATGTGATCATTTATAAGGCTATATGGAGTTTAGAGCTATAGTTTTTACATCTTTCATTACAGTGGTGCATCGTTCTCCTTTCCTAGAATAATCTCCAGGAAGCAGAGGAGGATTTGCCATGCACAGAGATAAGTATAATCTCTGGATAAGCGCTCTTAAGGATTCTAAGATGCTGATATTAACACAAATGGGCTGTCCAAGGACAAACTCCCACACATCTAGAGATGGGCTTGGTGGTGCGCGTCTGCAGTCCCATCGCTTGAGAAACTGAGGCAGGAAGATAGAAAAGTCAAGACCAAGCTTTATTACATAGTAAATTTGAGATCGTCCGTGGCTACATAGTGAGATCCATCTCAAAAAAACAAAATAGGAGCTGGAAAAATGGCTCAGTTTTCTGAGAATACTTGTTGTTTCTTTTTTTTTTTTCCTGAGTCAGGGTTTCTCTCTCTAGCCTTGGCTGTCCCGGAACTCACTCTGTGAACCAGGCTGGCCTCAAACTCACAAAGATCAACCTGTTTCTGCCTCCTGAATGCTGGGATTAAAAAAGGCATGTGTCACCTCCACCACCAGGCTTTGCAGTTCTTTCTTAGGACCGACTTTAATTCCTAATATCCATGTATGTCAAGCAACTCACAGTGGCCTTTGATTCCAACTCTGGGATCCAACACCTGACTTCTATACACATGTGGCATTCATGCACACAGTTACACACATATGTATATAATATATAAACTAGTATATACTATGCTAGTATATAGTGTAGTATGTAATAAATAAAATAAATAGCAATTTCTTTAAACAAACATAAAGCTACTATATAGTATTTTCTATCTGGAGTTAAGAGTTATAGGCAGTTGTAAACCTCTCAATGTGGGTGCCAGGAACTGAACTCTGAACTCTAGAAGAGTAGTTCATACTCTAAGCTGCTGAGTGATCTTTCCAGCCATAGACCAAACATTTTTTTAAAGATTTATTTATTTTATATATGTGAGTAACAGTGTTTCTGTCTTCAGACACAGCAGAAGAGGGCATCAGATCCCATTACAGATGGTTGTGAGCCACCATGTGGTTGCTGGGAATTGAACTCAGAACCTCTGGAAGAGCAGTCAGTGCTCTTAACTGCTGAGGCATCTCTCCAGTCCTATGTATTTAGACTTGAAGAGTCCGTATAGATGAACGCTAAAGGTAACATTAGTTTCTAACTTGGGCAACTGGTGATACTACCAACTGTGTCAAGTAACTTGAAAATTGAAGATATGATGTTAGAGAGGAGAGTTGAGTTTGGACATCGTGTAGCTTAGAAATACACTTGACTACAAGCAAAAGAAAACCCAACCAAGTATGACTTAAGCTTCAAAGAATGTTTTAAGAAGTCTGAAGTGGTTCTTAAAAGACTGAAGCAACACCTCATGATGTCATGTTTGTTATGTTATTTGTGGTGCGTTTATTTGTATTATAGTTGTAGGTTCTGACACATCTAAAGCTGCCTGAGACATAAGCTGGAGATAGAATGAAAGAGAAAGAGTTGCTGGTGGGATCTGTCTCTGTTTCAAGAGATGCGTTCCCAGCTGAGTATGGTGACTCAGACCTGGAATCCATCATTTGTGAGTCAGAGGTAGGAGGATCACCTCAACTTGAAGCTCGCCTTTGTCCAGACAGTGAGAAGCCAGGCCAGGTTACAGAGTGAGACCCTGTCTCAAAATGAAGGAAGGAAGGGAAGGAATAAAGACCTTCTTAATAAAATATCTTTTATTGGCTAACAGCAGGCCTGCAGCAAAAATTAGAGAAGTACGTGATTAATTTCAGCAAAGAGAGATGAGGATTAGAAACAGGAGCTGGGTTAGGCAGTTAAGTGTATGCAATGAGCACAAATTTTCAGTAGCTGTAAAACTTCAGGTAAGAATGAGAAGCTTTTCAGTATTTAGCCAGTATTTAGTGTATTGTCCTATACAAAACTATAGTTGGTTGATAAAATGGAGGATTAATTGGCTTCAGGAAAATTATATTAGTACCTGCAAGGGCCAGCATGGAGGAGCTGGGGTGTAGAGATATGTTTTGTTTAATGTCTGGATTTCTGCAGATGTTAATTCAAGGAGTATTCTTATACCTCTGAATTATAAGGTCTCCCCACAGGCTGAATGAGTAATGATACTGCAGTGTGTGGTGATTTACATTTAGCTGAGACTTAAGAGCATGTAATACCAATATAACAGTCATTACACAGATGATTATAATACAAGCCTAGAGAGTAAGTGATTTGTTTATGGTTGGGTAATGAGTCAGTAATAGAGCAGGGTCAGGGAGGGGAGGATCTCAGATCTCTGAGGCAGTGCTGTTTATGTTCCAGGGATACTGGAAAGTCCTGTCATTTGCTTATATCTTTTTTTCCCCACTGCTTAATGGTTTGTACCAACCAGGCAAGTGTGGTGGTGCACACCTTTAGTCCCTGGATTTGGGAGGCAGAGTCAGGTGGTGTAGTAGCTATTCCTGGTGGTCAACTTGACTATATCTGGAATGAACTACAATCAAGAATTGGAAGGCTCACCTATGATCATAATCTGGAGGCTCAGAGATACAAGTTTCTGACCTGGATCTTGGCATGGAGATCTTGAAGTGGCTATGAATTCATAGTGGCTATGAATTCCAGAAGATTAAGACAAGGAGATCTCCAAATTCACTGTCATCTGGGATTAAAGGCGCAGTGGCACACACCTTTAATCTGGGCCACACCCTCTGCTAGAGACCTATATAAGGTCATTGGAAGAAGGAAGACTCACTCTTCCTTGCCTGCTTGCCTCGTGAGACTGAGAAACTGCTAGATCCTTGGACTTCCATCCATAGCTGTTGCTGACCATTGTTGGGAAGTTGGACTACAGACTATAAGTCATCAACAAATTCCCTAACTATATAGAGACTACCCATATGTTCTGTGACTCTAGAGAACCCTGACTAATACAGGTGGATATCTGAAGTTTGGCCCAACCTAGTGTACAGAGGGAGTTCCAGGATAGCTAGGGCTACCCAGAGAAATATTGTCTTGAAAAATAAAAAATAAAGTTTGTACCAACCATAATTCTAAGAAACCTGATCATTTATTTAAGCTTCTTGGTGTTTTTTTTTTTTTTAGTTTTTTATTATTATATGTATGTACACTGTAGCTATCTTCTGACACACCAGAAGAGGGTATAGGATCTCATTATGGATGGTTGTGAGCCACCATGTGGTTGCTGGGATTTGAACTCGGGACCTTCAAAAGAGCAGTCAGTGCTCTTAACCGCTGAGCCATCTCTCCAGCCTATTCTTGGTGGTTTTATGTTAATAAATATATATTCTTCTGTAAGAAGAATGGTTAGATAATGTGGGATTTTTTTTGTCTGTGTGTGTTTGTGTGTTTTGTTATTGTTTGACTCTTATAATTATCTCAGTTACTATTATTTTGGAAATTCTCATATAACCCAGGCTTGCATTGAGCTTACTATGTAGCCAAAGATGACCTTGAAGTTCTGATCCTCCTGCTTTTACCTCCTGAGTTGTGAGATTACAGGTGTGTACTGGGGTTGGACCAGGGCTCCATGTATACAAGGTAGTGTTTCTATCAACTGAGCTGTGTACCAGGACCCTCTTTGATATTTTTTAATTGGAATTCTTCTGTATGAAACAGCTCATTCTTCCCTGTTTATTTACTCAGTTGTTCATATCAGTACAGACTTATGGTTTTTATTTTTCTGTGTTATGATCCCTGTCATCCCACTACTAATTTTGACATTGGAATTGTCCTACTCTTTGTTTTTATTGTAATTTAAACAAAGAAACAAATAAAACATTGTCATTATTTGATCTGAATTGACTAAAATATTACACTATTGCTCAGCAGTGAGTGTTAGTCTCAGTGTACTGCAGCTATGTTCCTTAGTTATATTACATAAAGAGGAAAACATGATCTCATCTTTGTCTTTTCTTCTCTTCCTGAACTTGGTTATTCTGCCAAATTGGTCAGAAAAATCCTTAATGACAATAAAAGCCTGGCAGTTACAAATAGCAGTCCTTTTGTACAATTTAAAATGTTGCAAAGTGATTGCAGATATGGAAACTTGGATGACATTCTTATTCCCAGAGTGGCTCCGACTGGGTGTTCAGGATGGAGTGCTTGCTGACCCTGTGAAGGCAGCTATTGTGCAGGGTTAATACTGTATTTCCGACTATAGTGTATCACTCAGTGTGCTGATCTAAAACAAACCATCCGGTTTATCCAGCTAGTCCAAGAAACATCCACTTAGCAGCAAAGAAAGAGGTGGATTTCCTTGCACTTAAATGACTGAAACTTTTTTGTTTAATGGAAAACATTTTGCTTCATATTTTCATAAGTATTTTCCACTGTTTCTTTTCATTTTGCTAAAACATTCAATCATGTGTAACATTTTTAATCTCTGTATTTCTTATTATGTTTTTCATCCCAATTTCTACTTTATCTATCTGTTGGCCTGGAATCTTTGGGGGTTGGGAGACTATAGCTTTCTTTCTGTTTATTTTTTGTAGTTGTGTGAGACAGGGCCTCAGAGAGCCTTAAACTGCTCATCCTCCTGCCTTTACTTCCTGAGTCCTGGAGTGATAGGCATGGACTGTCGCGTCTGGCTGAATCTCACAGGTGTGCCATTGGGGAAGTAGAGTAGGTGACAAGACAAAGCTGTGATGTGACAAGTGCTAGGCTAGGATGGTGATACACGAAGTTCTGGGGGATTGTACAGGGAAGGCCGTGTGCTGTCAGCCTGGTTGTTGTGAAAGGGGAGTCAAAAAGCTTGCTGTCTTTGGGGAGCTGTCTGGATCCTGTCTCCAGGTATCTGTTTTACATAATAATCTCATTCTATAGATCATTTGTGTTCAGTGCCTGCTGTCTTCTAGAACCATTTATATGTATTAGTATATGTATTGAGTAAGCTCTCTCAGTTATTTAATTGGTATTAGGGTTACTATTACATTTTTATGTGCTTTCTATGGGTTATAAAAAAAAAAAAAGACTCATTGAGATGACTCAGCAAGAAAGGTGTGTTCTGCCAAGTGAGTTTAGTTCCCAAATCCCATATCGTAGTAAGACTGAAACAACTCACATGGCCTTCCCACATGAGCTATGATATTTGTACACCCAGTTGCACACAAACATACACCACACAGATACACAATAAATTAATAAGCAGAGTATAAAGAGCTGGAAAGATGGCTTAGTGGTTAAAGCACTGGCTGCTCTTCTAGGGGACCTGGGTTTTATTCCCAGCAACCACATGATGGCTCACAGACATCTGTAACTCCAGCTCCAGGGGACTCATGCCCTCTTTTGGTCTCTGTAGGCACCAGGCATTCTAGTGTGGCACAGACACACATGTAGGCGAGATATACACACAGTAAAACAGAAATTAAAAAGAAAATATGTAAGCTAGGCAGTTCCACAGAAAAACCCTGTCTTGAACCCTGTGCCCCTTAAAAAAAAGAAAAGAAAAAAATTAATGTTCAATATATGAGTGTTTTGCATGCAAGTATGTATGTACATTATGTGCAGCACCCACAGAAGTCAGAAGGGACACCCCAATATTTGTGAGTCACCTTGTGGGTTCTGAGTGCAACCCAGCTCCTATAGAAGAGCAGCAAGCTACCTATTAGAAGCTCTAAGGATTACCTTTGATACCTCAGCTTCCCCTGTTGTATACAGTTTAGCCTGAAAGAATTTTTTTAAAGATTTATTTATTTTTATGTATATGAGTACACTGTATCTGTCTTCAGACAAACACCAGAAGAGGGCATCGGATCCCATTACAGATGGTTGTGAGCCATTATGTGGTTGCTGGGAATTGAACTCAGGACTTCTGTAAGTGCAGTCAGTGCTAACTGCTGAGCCATCTCTCCAGCCCCTGAAAGAGTTTTTTATTCATGGGAATTAAATGAGATAACATGTGAGAGACAGATAGCTTGAGTTTCATTGTAAATGTAGATGAGAACAATTAATAGGATGTACCCTAGGTGCTGGAGAGATAACCCAGTAGTTAAGAGCACTGGCTGCTCTTCCGGAGAACCTGGGTTCAATTCCTGGCACCCCCACACAGTGGCTCACAACCATCTGTAACTCCAATTCCAGAGGATCTGATGCCACCTTCTGAATTCTGTAGGCATCAAGTATAGACATGGTCAAAGACATATAGCATTACTGGGGAAACAGGTAGATCTTTGTGAACTCAAGACCTGTCTGATTTACCAAGAGTTTGGGCCAGCCAAGGCTACACACCAAGCCCGTGTTTAATAAAACAACATAAACTCCAGCTCAAACTTCTTTAAAACATTTTAACCTTTAAAGTCCCTGTAATTATACTTAGAAATATTTGTCTGTTTGGTATACCAATATATGGTATTCTTAATTATTGGCATATTTTCTTAAGCTCTTTATGGACATACTGATGTATTATGTTTTTTTTACATGTAAAACTAAGAATTTGCATGTGTTCTTAGCAATGACTTTTTAAAAACTTGAACCCTTCATAGAATTTTCCTTCTCTGATTTTATTTATTTACTTATTCATGTATATGAGTGCACTGTTTTCATGCATACTAGAAGAGAGAATCAGATTTCATTACAGGTGGTTATTGGTTGTGAGATATGATGTGGTTGCTGGGAATTGAACTCAGGACCTCTGGAGGAGCAGTCATTGTTCTTAACCACTGAGCCATCTCTCCAGCCCCAGCAGTAACTCTTGATACCTTCAGTTTTATAGTGTTTGAATCATTTTATTGTGTTTAGAGAAATCTTGTAGGCTTCATGTTTTTCAAATCTGTACTTTTAATATTTCAGCAAGAAATATTTAGGCAATTTAGATCTGTTGATGGAGTGCTTGCTAACAGCTAATGTGCAAGAGGTCCAGGCTCTGTCCTCAGCACGTAGAGCCAGGTGTGGTGCATAGTTCCAGCACGAGAGCTGTACTATTCCAGCATACTCTCATAGACTGCCCCAGTGAAGAGGGAAAAATCTGCAGGATAGCTGTGGTGGGATTCCTAACTTATCTGTAATTTCAACACTTGGGAATCAAAGCCACAATCTCAATTTTGAGGTCATCCTGGGCTACATAGCAAAGCCCTGAAGAAAAATTTAAAAGAATTTTTTTTTAATCTTTTACATGATCAAAATTTTCATTGGGTGTAGTAGCACACATCTATAATCCCCACTACTCAGAAGGCTGAGGCAGGAGGATAGCAAATTCAAGACTAGCAAGGGCTATAAAATATGGAACTCTGTCCCCCCAAAAAGGTAAATGAAGCAGAAACCACACGTTTTGTACGAAGCAGTGCTTTTTTGTAGAGAAAGAAGCAGGGAGAGCATACTTAACTACAGAAGTACCCAGAAGAGCCGGGCGGTGGTGGCGCACGCCTTTAATCCTAGCACTTGGGAGGCAGAGGCAGGCGGATTTCTGAGTTCGAGGCCAGCCTGGTCTACAGAGCGAGTTCCAGAGAAACCCTGTCTCAGAAAACCAAAAAAAAAAAAAAAAAAAAGAAGTACCCAGAAGGTAAGTATAGATGGAGGGCGGGGGGGGGGGCGGGGGGGGAGGGGCACTTAGAAGGCATCATGGCAAGTTCAAGGGCAGCTTGGGGCCTGTCTATAAAAGCTCTAGAGAGGAGGAGGCCAGGAAGATTGCTCTTTCAGAGGTCCTGAGTTCAAATCCCAGCCACATGGTGGCTCACAACCATCTGTAATGGGATCTGATGCCCTCTTATGGTGTGTCTGAAGACAGCTACAGTGACTCACATACATAAAATAAATCTTGAAAATTCTCTTTGTCTTTCCAGTAGTAATTTGATCTGGGTTGAGTCTTTCGGTGTACACCTTTAATCCTAGCATTTGGGAGGCAGGTGGATCTCTGTGAGTTTGACTCCAGCCTGGCCTATAGTGAGTTGGAGGCCAGCCAGGAGAGGAGCCAGATGGGGGCAGAGAGTAAGAGTCTTCCTGCTGCTTCCATTGACTTGGAGAGAACTTTGATTGCTCTGGAAAGGAAGCACATAAAATAAACTAAACTGAAAATTCTGGACCTACATAGACTGCATTTACTCCCCTTGGTACACTTCTGAGCTGCAGCCCATACCAGAAAATGTTGAGATCCTGTCTTAGGGTGTGCTCACATTCTGCTTTTGAAGATAGACCTACTGTTCTCATTAAAACCCTTTCCCTCCTGACTGCTTGGCATGAACAAGCTTGCCTCCCAGTGTATTAATTATTTACCTCATTGCTAGGACAGAATATCTGGCTACAGCAAGAAAAGGAGAAAGGGTTTATTTTAGATTATAGTTCTAGACACAGCACATCAGGGTACATCACGGCAGAAGAGCTCCTCATGTTCCACACTCAGGAAGCTAGTGCTTAGCACAGTCTCTCCGTTACTCATGGGACTCTAGTCCATGGACTGATGCTGCCTACAGTTAACCTAGGTTAGACAACCCCTCAGGCACACCGAGGTTTGCTTCCCAGGTCCTGGCACGTTGACAGTATCTCACCAGACTTAAATGATAAAGTCATGAATTCTGTGGAGGGAAAGAGACCGGGGCGTGGAACTAGGAACGGGGTTTAGAGGCAACATCATGTTTTCTCTCATGTAGAGTCTGCATTTATAGTAAAGATAGGTAAGTCACAGGGCTGGAGAGATGGCTCAGTGGGTAAGAACACTTGTTGCTCTTGCAGAGGACTTGAGTTTGATTTCATGTGCCCATTTGGTGGCTCACAACATCTGTAACCCGAGTTCCAGGGGATCCAACAAGCACACATGTATGTGGTGCACATAGGCGCATGCAGGCAAAGCATTCATACATGTAAAATAAAATCTAAAAACATTTTTTAAAAAAGATTTGTAAGCCAGGCATTTTGCTCGTGCCTGTAATCACAGCATTTGGGAGGTGGACCAGAGAGATCGGCATAAGATCAAGGTTAGCTTAGACAACAGCTTGTGAGAAGAAGGGGGGCTGATGGAAAGGATGGGAGGAGGGGGAGTGCAGTGAGGAGTGGATGAGGAGGAGGTAGTAATAAAGCTCACATGTATGAGATGCGCTTTATGGTCAAAGAGAAAAGGCAGCTCGTTCGTATTGAATACTTCTATTGGTGCCTCATGTTCTAATATTGAAGAGTACTATGGCCTCTAAGACCAAAAACAAAAAGGTGATCTTTCTGCTTTTAAGAAGAAAATAACAGCCGGGCGGTGGTGGCGCACACCTTTAATCCCAGCACTTGGGAGGCAGAGGCAGGAGGATTTCTGAGTTCGAGGCCAGCCTGGTCTACAGAGTGAGTTCCAGGACAGCCAGGGCTACACAGAGAAACCCTGTCTCAAAAAACAAAAAAAAAAAGAAGAAGAAGAAGAAAATAACATCCTATATTTGTTGAGATTCAGTGGGCAATTTATCATCTATTATGTAGTAAAGATCGTTTTCCTTTTTTGGGTTTATGAGGCAGGCCTGGAGCTAGTGGCATCCCTTCCACTTGAGTCTCCCCACTGCTAGAATCACAGCTGTGCACCGCTGCTCTTGTTGGCCCCCAAGATTGTTTTCTATGATCTCGTGCATTTGTCAGGGTTTCCTAAAGAAACAAAACTGATAGAATGAGTGTGTTACAAGAGATTTATCAGATTGGCTTCTGATATGGCCTAGATAGTCCAACAATGGCTTGCCTGCATGCTGGAGCGGCTGAGAGCCCAAGGCTGGTTCCTCAGCAGTTTCAAGCTGGCGCTTAGGGCCTGGAAGATTCCTGGAAAATCACTCATCTTCAATACACTGGTAAGGCTGAGAAGGTGGGCTCCAGGGTCAGCAGAGGATGGCAACAAGGTAGATCCAGGGGCTAGCAAGGGGCAGAGGCCAGAGGTGAGGGGCACAACTTTCCTCTCAGACCTGCTCCTGTCTGGGCATGGGAAGGATCTCCTCTCACCATCCTTCCAGGGATAGCCTCACATACCACTCAGAGGCGAGTCTGTTCCTTGATCCCATATCCAATCAAGGTGATACCACAATTAGCCATCCCAGCACCACTTTAAGGGACCTGGACGTGCTACAGACAAGATAAAATGGTAAAATCTTTCTGTGGGGGAACAATTTGCTCATGTTTATCAGGAGTCTTCAATATTTCTCCCCGAAGAAGATGTTCATTGTAGACCACTAGAACTAAGTACCCAATAATTATGGAATACCCTAATAAATTATGATGTACACACAGTTGAATTTGTTATAATTTTGATTCTTAAATAATACTTAAGAGTTAGTGTATGGTAATATGGAAAATATAATACTAGAAAGTTTAAAAGGTAATATAGTAGAATTGGGAATTTTTTTATTTTATCTTTCTTCCTTCCAGCATTTTTAATTTAATTATCTTGGGTGAAAGGATGCACCAGCTGTGAGTATAAATGGCTACATCAAAACTTCTAACCAAAAGGAAAGGGGACTGGAGAGATGGCTTTGCGGTTAGGAGCATTGGCTGCTCTTGCAGAGAACCTGGGTTTACTCCCCAGCGTCCATTTCAGGTGGCTCAGAGCCACCTGTACTTCCAGATACAGGGAATGTGATGGCCTCCTCTGGCCCCTGCAGGCACTGCATACAAATGGTGCATAGATGGAGGCACACATACATAAGTAAAAATAAAAAACTTTAAAAGCTATGTAAACAACATTCTTTTCTCCTTTCTTTCTTCCCTCTTCTTCCTCCTCCTATCCATTTGGAGACAGGTGTAACTTGCTATTTAGTCAAGTTGATGACCTCATTTTTTAAAATACATAATGCAGTAATTAAATCTAAAATAGGCAGAATTACATCTTTAAAACCAACATGTGTACAAGCACTACAGTGTTCATATTGTTATCGATAAGTCATAGGACAGATAATTCCACTTATTTATTTACTCTGTTTGGAGGCTAACTTGATGGACCCACTCTGTGGTTCTGTCAGTTGAAAATGGGGAAGAGTTAGGCTGGTGGTTCTCAGGAAGATGGGGTCCCCTTTCACTTTGCTTTTTCTTCTCACTTTTTTTTTCTGGATGGAAACTCAAGTACGAACCCTTTGGCTACCTAGGCCCTTCCCTTGGTTTTAGTAAGTGATGAAGACAGAAACTTAGCCCCAGCCTCTCGGCACTTTGAGCAGCTGCTAGCATCGCTGTATAGTTATTTTGAGACTAGTCTTTAAATATGAGGAGAAAGGTAAACTGAAGGCCAGTGGGTTGGTTGTAAAGGTGTTTCTTTTCAGGTCATTGCCCAGGTTGGTACTATGGCAGCTGGGGAGGTCTTAGAGGACACAAGTGTCAATTTATAGGCGTTAAACATTATGGGTGGCTCATTAGCTGGGTGTACAGGCAGCACCACCATAATCTCAGGTGAAATTTACACTTTTTTTTTTGAGCTGAGGTCTCGTGCAGCACAGGCAGGTCTTGGCATGTATCCAAGAATGGCCATGAACTTCTAATCCTCCTCTTTCCATTACTTGAGTGCAGAGACTACAGGCATATATCCCCGTGCTTGGTTTGTGAGTCGCTGAATCTCAGACTGAGGGCTCTGTGCATGGCTAGAGAGCAGTCTGCTAGCTGGTCTGGCCCCAGCCGTGCAGTTGCTCTCTCAGTACAGTGGCCCTTAGGGTGTGGGTCTGCTTTGCTTTTGTTTTTACCATGTTTGTAGTAATCAGATTAGAGATGCTAATTCTGAGTAGATCATTAAGGACTCTTCTAATCACTGTACTTTTCAAGAGTGCTTATTTAGAATGGCTTTGTTTCCCCCAGTGGGTAGACTGGTAGCTGGCATGGCGCCTCAAGTGTTGAAAAGCATGTCTCAGTCATTGGCATTGATTGAAAACCTTAGGAATTTCTGCCAAGTTCTCGTGATCTAATCCTCTGCTAAAAGCACAAAGCTCAAGTGTGTATTGAAATGCCCGAGTCAGCTGCTCAAGGGATGTACTGGCTACGCTCCTGCTCATTCTTCCAGGATGAAAGATCTCCTTGGTGACCTAAGCCAGCTCGATAGCTTTTACTCTCTCCACCCAGAAATGTATTTATAAAAAACATGAAGGAGCCGGGTGATGGTGGCGCACGCCTTTAATCCCAGCACTTGGGAGGCAGAGGCAGGAGGATTTCTGAGTTCGAGGCCAGCCT
The DNA here is from genome assembly GCA_036184795.1 of Tokudaia tokunoshimensis. Taxonomy (NCBI): domain Eukaryota; kingdom Metazoa; phylum Chordata; class Mammalia; order Rodentia; family Muridae; genus Tokudaia; species Tokudaia tokunoshimensis. Next base: position 33,991,376 of record BTHU01000020.1, read on the forward strand.
GGTCTACAGAGTGAGTTCCAGGCCAGCCAGGGCTACACAGAGAAACCCTGTCTCGAAAAACCAAAAAAAAAAAAAAAAAAAGACATAGACTAAAAAAACATGAAGGAAAAATATGCACACATTCAAGCATCTGTCCTATATGTAAATGCTAGCATTAGAGTTATATTTTCTACTATTATGCTTGGCTTTGGCAGATATTGGTATGGCGTTTTTAATTTCATTTGTTTAAGACAGGATCTCACTGTGTAGCCTTGGCTGGCCTGGAATGCTATATAGACCTAGCTGGTCTTGGAACTCACAGAGATCTACCTGTCTCTGCCTGCCAAGTGCTTAGATTAATTTAATAATGTAAGATAATGGCTTCATCTCTTCTACTGATTAGGGTTAATTTTAAAAATTTTTCTCTAGTTTTCTAAGTCAGGAAGGCAAAAGAGAGGCATGCACGGGCTATTCACTGTGTGCCTAGAGTGTGCACATGGTTAGAGCCACTCTTGTTTTTCCCATCCTTACCTGGTGTCTTCATTGTGTTGCAGAAGTGTTGGGTGTTCATAAAATCCCATTGTTGGCTGATACGGTTGGGGAGGGGTAGATGATGACTGACTGGCTTCCGTCAGCATTACTAAAGAATACAAGTAGTGCACAGAAAGCATAATGCACTACCCTCCTGTGAAATGGGCGAGTCAACAGACAAGTGTATTGTTCTTACATTGTGCTTAGCATGTCTAGCACCTCTGAGAGATCATACAACAGTTGTCATTAGAGAAATCTAGTTCTTCTGGGTCTTGTGAATACCTCTTTCAAAAACCTAAAACCTGAAGCTTTTCAAGCACATACATGATACAAGTGGGAAATTACACAGCTGACCTACTACAGCAGACCACATGAAGACGCTCTTGCCTAAGTTGCCTTCAGCACATGTACACTGTCCATCTTTCCAGTTATCTCCATGTGATATGGAGACTTAGAAATACGTAAGGCTTCTGCTGGTAAGCAACTAGATAAGGGATGCTAAACTATATTACGTATTCAAAAGAGATTTTAATGGGAATAGACTATTTTGAAAGCACAAGGGGATCAGTTGAGTCGGCTTTGTGCTTATATATACTTTTTTTTTTAACCACAGTAATAATGTTTATCTCTTTCCACCCCATCCAGGTGGAGCATTCTTTTAGGCCAGGGTCCAAGCCTCGTATCAATTAAGCTGAAATACTTGCTTAGTATAGGGAAGGAAGAGATATAAATTTTCTGACATTTGAAAGGTTCTCATGTATAAGAGATTCAGACTGTTAGGAGTGTTTCAGTGGGTGGAAGCTTTAAGGTGTGTCCCCTCAGGAGATGTAGGGTAAAGCCCAAGGACTTTGATAGCATTTGAATTCTGATTTTCACTTTACTCTAGATGTTGCTTGTATGTGAATTGGTTTTGTTTTGTTTTTCAAGACAGGGTCTCACTGTGTAGCTCTGGCTGTCCTGAAACTCATTCTATAGACCAGGCTGACCTCAAATTCTGCCTCCACAATGCTGGGATTAAAAGTGTGCACAACCACTACCTAACACATGTATATGAATGTTTTGGTTTTCATTTGATCAGAAACAAAAATACTAACCTCCTTTAATTTGTTTTCTGTAGTCAAGTTCATCCGAGAAGTAACACCATATATCAAGAAACCATCTTTAGTATCAGATCTGCCATGGGAAGGTGCCTCTCCCCAGTCACCAAGCTTTAGTGGCAGTGAAGACTCTGGCTCTCCAAAGCATCAGAACACCACCAAGGACAAGAAGGTCATCCCTCTCAAAATGTGCTTTGCTGCTAGAAACCTAAGCATGCCAGATCTGGAGAACAGGTGAGCCGTACCTTTAAGAACACCACACTCTCAGCCTACACACTTGAGGATGCTCCACAGCGCCAGTGCCTCCTGTCCAGTAAATTACTGAGAGGAAAATGACAGGAAAATCAGAGATCTGTCTTCATTTTTGGAGCCCTAGATGGCCTCAAACTCACCATCTCCCTACCCAGCCTGCCATTGTCTTTATAAGGAAATTTTTTAATTGTGAGTAATGTTACAATTTAGAGGCCCCATTGTAAATCTGGGATATCTACTGGCAAAATGACTGACAAGTTCGTGTCTCTGATCTCCCTGTCTTTAAAATGCAAGCAATGAATGGAACAGTCTATAACTTTTCTTCTTGTTCTATAGCTATTTGTGTTTTAGGATGACTCTGATTTTATTAACTTTGTGTAAAAGTACGGGTAGACTTGGTGTTAGGCCAGAGATTTGGTAAACTGAGGTGGCTTAAAAAAAAAACAAAAAACCAACACTTGTTCAAAGACCTAAAGATAGGCTTTGTATAATCTGCTTTCAGTCTTATGATCTTCTCTGATCTGAATGCACTAAAGTATCCAAGCAAAATAGGCTAGACCATGGGACACAGCAAGAAACTGAAGCCAGGCTTTTCTTGACAGGCATAGTATACATGCCATTAATTTCAGCAATAAGCAGGCAGAAGGAGGCAGATATCTGAGTTCAAGGACAGACTGGTCTACACAGTGAGCTCCAGACCAGCCAAAGCTGCACAGTGAGAAGCTCTTTTTTTTTTTTTTTTTGGTGGAAGGGGGTTGTAGACAGAAACTGAATGACCTTGAGCATGTAAGGCTTTAATATGACTAAAATTTGTGCTTGAAGTATTTTACATAGTATCACAAAATTGTAGGTTATTTTAAAGACTTTAAAATTTTTTTGTTCATGAATATGTGTATTTATGTGAATGTATGTTATGTGTGGGGGTGCCTACATAGGCCAAAACTGGAGTTACAGGCAGCTGTAAGCTGCCCAACATGGTTGCTGGGAACCAAATTTAGGCCCTTTGCAAGAATATCAGGTGCTCTTAACCTTGAGCTATGTCTTCATTCCAAGAAGTTGTAGCATAAGGTGTCATAACTGAGACATAACTGAGGCCCTTGCCTATAATCCCAACTCCTGGGAGGCTGCAACAGGAAAATCTCTGTGAATGTAAGGCCAGCTTGGGCTACATAGTGAGTTCCAGGTTAATCTGGATTATAAAATAACTGAATAAATTAGTTTCAAACACACACATACACACACACACACACACACACACAACCTTAATTCATCTAGTGCTAAGAGTCACATGCACACCCTGAGACCGAAGAGGATGGAAAAGCTAACTAAGCCCTTCCATTATAAAGCACTTCTAAGATGCCTGTGGTGTTGCTGATGCTGGAGAAAAGAGCACAGTATAAAATCTCTGGGACTGTGCGGCAGGGAAAGCAGGAAGACTGAAATGATGACTGGAAGTTCTGCTTCCCGCATCGTTAAGACGTCTGTCAGAACACAGCAACCTTGACCTGCCTTATAACTGCATTCTCCTTGGATGATTTACATGCTGGAAACATCTTCTAAAAATTTATTAATTTTAAGCCTGCCAGTCGAGGTGCATGCCTTTATTTCCAGCACTCAGGAGGCAGAGGCAGGTGGATCTCTGAGTTCCAGGACAGCCAGGGTTGCACAGAGAAACCTTGTCTCAAAAAAGCAAAACAAAAACCAAAATTAACAACAACAAAATCTTTTGTTTACTTTATGTGTGTGAATATTTTCCCTGCGTGTATGTCTGTGCACCACATAAATACTTATTGCCCACAGAAGAGGGCACTGGCTCCCCTTGGAACTGGAGACATTTGTGAGAGACTATGGGTAATGAGATTGAGCCTGGGTCCTCTGCAAAAGCAACAAGTGCTCTTAACCTAACCACTGAGCCACCCACCTCTATAGCCCCATATACTGGAAATGTTTGATAATAATCAGATTTGAACCAAGTGTAGAGAGCAATTTGGAAGTGCTAAAATTATAGCAGACTATCTGTATGTGTGTTTGTAGCTCAGAAAACTAGGACAGGGATTATGAGAAGGGAAAGTGATCTTCAGGGAAATATGAACTGGTAATGAATTACATGTAAAAGAGAAGCAGACAGGGGGATTCAGTGGGGACAGAAAGGGAAACAGCTGGAGGAGAAAAGGGGACAATAGAGGGGGAGGTAACTGGGGAAGGAACGACTGGGAACAAAGTATGACAATAATCGTGCCAGGATGCTGTGATGAAGCCCAGAACTTTCAGCTTAGCAAAAGCTAAATACTGCACAATATTTGAGGGGAGGGGTGGCACACCCTTCCTTCCAGTCAGATGATCCTCAGACTTAGCCATGACGTGCTGTATGAGGCTCAGTCTCAGGTGGTCAAGACCGGAGTAAAGACTTTCAGTCTTACTGCTAAAAAGGAATTTGTTCCTACTCTCACTTAAAATCCGCTTGAAAATGACTATCTTTTTAGATTTTTAATTTTTTTAAAGATTTATTTATTTTATGTATATGAGTAGACCATTGCTCTCTTCAGACACACCAGAAGAGGGCTTCAGATCCCGTTACAGATGGTTGTGAGCCACCATGTGGTTGCTGAGAATTGAACTCAGGACCTGTGGAAGTGCAGGACTATCTTTTTATAGGATACAAATGAGAAGAGACGGAAGATTATTCTATGAGGGTAATGCTTGCGCTGTAACGTGCTCTAGAAAAAAGCAGGCTGCAGAATTGCAAGGAACTGCTGGGGAATCACATGTAACTTTGCTTATTTACTGGGATGTGGACATCTGTCCTGTGTGTCTTTGCATAAAACAACATACAAAACCACCACCTAAGTACACCTCCATTGTAAGACCTAGAAGACACAGACTGTGGCACATTGGCCAAGCTATTTGTTTTCTATATGCCTCATTTTCCTCTTGAACAAAATAAAAATTCTATGGGGATTAGATAAGAAAATTATCATAAAATTGGCATAGTAAGTTCTTAAAATTGTCTGGGTACTGTCAGTTTCTCTTGGCTAAAATTGTATCTGTCTATAAAGTTAAAATACAACCTCTTCAGCTGTATCTTTTAGAGCCATGTCAGGAAAACTGGGAAGATAGTTCTGAGGATAAAGTTTTTGTTGTACAAGCATGAGCTCAGATCCCAGCGCCCAAGTGAAAAGCCAGGCTTGGTGTCATGTGCCTGGAATCCCTGTGCTGAGAGGATCCTGGGGGTGTGGTGGCTGGCGAGTCTAGCCAATTGGTAAGCTCCAGGACCAGTGAAAATAGACAGAGACTATGAGAGGAAGACACCCAATGTTAACCTCTGACCTCCATAGCATGCACAATTGCACATGTGTGTACACCACACATACATCAAGGATAGAGGAATTAATATCTATAAAATCACTTGGAGCTCTTTAGTCCTTAAATTTATCTAAGCCCTCCTAAAACACGTCAATTTCTTTATCTGTGTTTTGTTTTTTAATTTATTTAATGTTTTGGGTTTTTTTTGTTTGTTTGTTTGTTTTTTTTTTTTTTTTTTTTTTTGGTTTTTCGAGGCAGGCTTTCTCTGTGTAGCCCTGGCTGTCCTGGAACTCGCTCTGTAGACCAGGCTGGCCTCGAACTCAGAAATCCGCCTGCCTCTGCCTCCCAAGTGCTAGGATTAAAGGCGTGCGCCACCACCGCCCGGCTTATTTAATGTTTTACCTACATGTATACCTGCTCACCACATGTATGTGTGGTACCCCACAGAAGCCATAAGAGGTCAATGTAGCCTCTGAGACTGGAGTTACAAATGGCTGTGAACCTCCCTGTGGGCACTGGAGCTCAAATCCAGGTCCTCTAGAAGAGCCATTCGCTCCAGTCTTGCCTGCTCCTTCGTAACGGTCACCTGGCAATTTCAGTTCAGAACTAATCGTCACGGCTATTTTGTACATCTTTTTTGGCCATGCATTTTCATTGCACGTGGGTAGATTTGGAGGAGTGGAGTCACTGTGTCAAGTTTAGATGTGGCAGGGCATGGTGGTATGTGCCTTTAATTCCAACACTTTAATCACAGCTCTCTGGTGGTTTTCTGTGAGTTCCAGGCCAGTCAGTGCTACATAGCAAGACCTTGCCTCGAAAACTCAACACACTGCTGGGTGGTGGTGAATGCCTTTAGTTAGTCACAGCACCTGGGACGCAGAGGTAGGCAGTTCGAGTGAGGCCAGCCTGGTTTACAGTGAGTGCCAGAAAGCCAGGGCTACCCAGACAAATCCTGTCTCGAAAAACCAAACAAATAAATGGCAGGTGTGTGTTTGGTTTTAAAAGGAAACCCCAGGGCTGGAGGGGTGGCTCAGCAGTTAGGAGCACTGGCCACTCTTTCAGGGGGCCATTCCCTCACCCACACGCCTCACGCCCATCTGTAACTCCAGTCCCAGGGGGTCACACTCTTTCTGCACTCCATGGACACCAGACACACACATGGTACAAACACATATATGGAGGCAAAATGCTCATATACACTAAAAAAATAAAATAAATTTAAGAAAGGAAATTTCCAGACATCTTCCAGTGACTGTGCCGTTTTATGCTGAAACCTAAGCAGCCAACAGTAGGAGTTTCCACTGCTCCGTATGCTCGCCAGGTTGTTAATGGTGCTACAGTACGTTTTAACTGTTCGGGGGAATGCGGTGAAAACTCGTTGTGGTTCATCTTTCGTTTTTATGTAAAGTCTTCACTAAAATGAAAAGAGAAGCTGCTTGCTCTTTTTGGTTTTTCGAGACAGGGTTTCTCTGTGTAGCCTTGGCTGTCCTGGAACTCACTTTGTAGACCAGGCTGGCCTCGAACTCAGAAATCCTCCTGCCTCTGCCTCCCAAGTGCTGGGATTAAAGGCGTGCACCACCACCGCCCGGCTAGCTGCTTGCTCTTATTATCATTATTTTACTCCTTTGCCTTGGCTCTGTAATTATAAAGTTGGTGGGTGTTTAGCTGTGAGAATGGGGGGGGGGAGTACTGCTTTGCCCACCCGAGTTTCTCCTGCCTTGCCAGTCGCTTTTGGCAATCATGCGGTGTGTGTCATGAGTGTGAAAGCTAATTAATTAATGATGTCGTCCAGTGAGAGAGCATGAGCCACTCCTTAGCAAGCAGTGCCGTGTCCTGTGGGAATGTAGCAATTTTAAATGTGTCCTTTGTGTTGACTCGCAGTACTTCATCTTCATTTTGACTATTTTTCTAGTAAAAGGTAGACTTGAGATTTGTGACGTATAAAAATCACATGACTGTTACTAAACTTAACTCAGAATTTATGTCAAAGACATAACCAAGCAGATATATTAAAGTAGGCCGAGCTTACAACCCCATGCTTCTGTCTACCTAAATATTGATTTGACCTGTCTGATGAAACTAGAACTAAATTTCCCAGGAGTTCCTCAGTGGTTTGACTAGAGTCCAAAACCTTTAACCCTGTAGCTGTCTCCTCCTTTCTCCTATGGGCTCAGTTACCAGCAGACTGCCTCCATGTTTGTTATTAGCAGGGTTCTCATTTTAAATTTTCATTTAAAACAGCTATGTTTCTTTTATCAGTTAGGACTACTACAAACAGACTCTTCTGGATCCTAGACTCAGTTCTGCTTGCAAGTTTATTGTTTTCTTTTGTTTGTCTTTTGTTTAGTTTTGTTTGTGTAGCCTCTGTGTAACCTTGGCTGTCTTGGAACTAGCTTTATAGATCATGCTGGTCTCGAACTCACAGAGAGCCACCTGCTTCTGCCTTCCAAGTGCTTAAAGGCTTAATTTAATTTAATTCCAAGGGATTAAAGGCTTGCACTACCAATGCCTAACCAAAGATACTTCATCTATTTGAATCTTTTTTTTTCTTTTTTACAAGTTAGTATTTCTTACTGGGCACGGTGGTTTATGCCTTTAATCCCAACACTCAGGAAGAAGAAGCAGGGGGAATCTCCAAATTCAAGGCCAGTCTTGTCTACAAAGTGAGTTTCAGGACAGCCAGTACTACACAGAGAACCCTGTTTTGAGAACAAAATAGTATTTCCTTTTTTTTTTTTTTTTTGGTTTTTTGAGACAGGGTTTCTCTGTGTAGCCCTGGCTGTCCTGGAACTCACTTTGTAGACCAGGCTGGCCTCGAACTCAGAAATCCACCTGCCTCTGCCTCCCAAGTGCTGGGATTAAAGGCGTGCGCCACCACTGCCCGGCTAGTATTTCCTTTTTAATAATGTATTTTTATCTTTTCTGCACTAGTGTTTTGTCTGCATGTATATCTGTGTGAGGGCATCAGATCTTGAAGTTACAGAAGGTTTGTGAGCAGCCATGTGGGTGCTGGAAATTGAACCCAGGTCCTTTGGAAGAACAATCAGTGCTCCGAACTGCTGAGCATCTCTCCAGCTCCTTTTATTGTTTTCTTAATTAACTTGTCCACACTCCCTTCCCAAGAAGCTCAAGATTTCTTTTCTTCATAAGTGCGGATGACCCTGCCTCCAAACAACTTCCTGCCCAGTTCATAATCTGAGCTCTCTCAACGGAGTGTCCACTCCTAATTAATCAAATATAGTCTTCTGTTACAACATACCTGTTTTCACTCTTCCCATTATTTATAATTACGTTAAAGAACCTGTCTTGGGACTGTATATGGTGTAAAGGGTTTTTGTTGTTGTCGATTTTTTTTCCAGAAAGTAATCATTTTGTGCCTAGAGAAGGATGGACTGATTTCTATCTTTAGTGCTAAGTAGGTCAGTAGGAGGAGTGAGGGAAATGTCTTGACTGTTTCTTGCCAGTTAACTTTAGCATATGTCTAAAGAATGTTAGCCTGGCCTCAGTGACAGAGCAATGGGGTGGAAATAAATAAGCCCTTCCAGGAATGATCAGCCCAAAGCTGCATAGTCTGAACTAAGACTTGCTTCTCCCAACCAGTTTGTGGGAATGATAATGCCTTAAAATCTTTTTGCTAGGATGAGGTCATGACAGTCACTGACCACTGAGTGTGAGGAATTCTGTTTGTTTGAGACAGTCTCACACTCTATCCTAAGCTGTCCTAGAGTTTGCTATATAGCCCAGGCTAGCCTCACGTCTCTTGCATTGTTACCCTAGCTGCCTGAGCACAGGCTCCAGCCATACCCGACTAGGTGCTATTTGGTTTGGGGGTGGCTTTTTGTCTGTTTGGATTTTTTTGTTTTGTTTTTGTTTGTTTACAGTGGTGGGAATTGAACACTCAATTGAGGTTCGTCCCCGTTTTCTTTTTTATGTTTTGAGTTATAACTCACCAAGTCGTTCAGACTGGCATGGAGTTCACAGTCCTGCCCCTCTCTGCAGTGTATACGTTTTTTTTTTTTTTTTTTTTTGGTTTTTCGAGACAGGGTTTCTCTGTGTAGCCCTGGCTGTCCTGGAACTCACTTTGTAGACCAGGCTGGCCTCGAACTCAGAAATCCTCCTGCCTCTGCCTCCCAAGTGCTGGGATTAAAGGCGTGCGCCACCACCGCCCGGCTCCGCTTTCTATTGTTGTGATAAAACACCATTGCAAGAAACAGTTGAGGAAAGGCTCTACGCCATCTTAGACCTTTCAGATCATCTTCCATCACTGAAGTCACTCAGGGTAGGAAGTGAAACAGACGCCATGGAGAAATGCAGCTGACTGGCTTGCTCCCTAAGGCTTGCTCAGCCTGCTTCCTTATACAACTCAGGACCACCTGCCTCGGATGTGGCGGTGGCGGTGTCCGGAGTGGGCTGGGCCCTCCCACATCCATCATCAACCAAGAACATGCCCATATAGACTTGCCTATGGGCAACCTGGAGATATTTTCTCAATTGAGAGTCCTTCTTAGCAGATGTGTGTGTCAAGATGATTAAGCCAACTAAAAGACCACTTTTCTCAATCCCTTGACTCTTTTCCATCTTCTTAGTTTCTGTCGTAGTGAACTCTCTGAGCTTATAGAATTATTCTTTAAATTTTTAAAATTAACTTATTATGTGAGTTCAAGCATGCCACAGTATATATGTAGAAGAAGTCAGAGAGCAACTTTCAGGCATCTGTTTCTTTTTCCACCAGGTGGGTTCTTCCAATCAAATGCCCTTACCTGCTAAACCGTCTCACCATCCCTAGATTTGGTTTGTGCGTTCCTTAGGGGAGGTACTAGATTTATAAATGATCTTACCACATGGAACCAGTTTGGTCAGTGTGCCCAGAAGTGTAAAGACTTCAATTCGACTGTAGTCCTGCGTTGCCTCTACTACCGCAGAAGAGTCTTTTAGCAGCAATGACACCTTTTGTGACCTATAACTTCCATCAGTTCTTCATTTTCTGCTTTCCCCGTTACATACACTGTAGACTCAATTAGGGTAGAAACTGGATTCTTTTTTCTATGTTCATGTCACTGACTCTACAACACTAGCATAGTATCCGCCACTTAGTAGGGGGTCAATTAATATGTATTTAAGGAAGAATAGACTGGAAGCCAGAGAGGTGGCTCAGAGTTTGAGAATAATTTCTCCTAGAGGACTGAAGTTCAGTTCCCAGCACATACCTGTAACTTCAGTTCCAGAGCATCTGATACCCTCTTCTGGTATCCCTGAGTACCTACAAACACCATACTATAAATACCAATGAAATAAATCATTTAAGAAATAATAGAAGAAAGGATAGACTAAGCCGAATTTGAGAATAAACATCTGCCATATAAAATAACAACTTGAAATATTTGGAGGCATGGCGGTCCAGATCTGTTCCTCCCAGCATTCAGGAGGGATGTCATGAATCTGAGGCCAGACAGGGCTACCTAGTGAGGCCTTCTCTTAAGTAAATAAAAATTAGGGCCAGCAAGATGGTCAGCAGGTAGAGCTGCCTGTTACCACGCCTGACAATCTCAGTTTGATCCCTTGGACTCACGTGGTGCAAGGAGAAAAATGATAGCCACAGGCTGTCCTGACCTCACACTCAACACTGGCGCGCGCACACACAGAGTAATTAATCAAACAACCCCCCCAATTTTTAATACAAGATGAAAATGTAAAAACCAAAATAAATAAATAAAAATAAACTAGCAAGATAACTGAGTTTGTAAAATGCTTGAGGTATAACCCTAATGACCTGAGCTTGAGTCCCCAATCTCACTGAGGGACTAGATGAATAGGGATGCCTGATGCATGTTAGCCCTGGAGGCCACCCTTGGAACTGTTGATCTATTGTTGGCTTAAACCAAGTGTAATAATAGTAGTACACATGTCTTTAATTCCAGCACTCAGGAGGCAGAAGCAGGGAGATCTCTGTGAGTGTGAGGCCAGCTGGGTCTGCACAGCAAGTTTCAGACCAGCCAGGACTACATAGTGAGACTGTCTCTGGTAAATTAAATAAGCAAACAAATAAATAAATAACATTCCAAATTTTTATAAAGAATAATGCTCACAAAAAGTAATATTCTTCTGCTATTATCCCCTTATTTCAAATAATTTCAGTTCATTGTCAGGCTTTTTATGGCTTTTGCCAGAATTACCTAATTAAAAAAAAATGTGTATATGTGTTTTTCTATGTGTCTGTCCAAATAAATGTAGGTAACCACAGAGACATTGGATCTCCTGGAGCTGAAGTTATAGGCAGTTGTTGTTGTTGTTATAGGCAGTTGTTCTTGTTGTTGTTGCTGTTTTTGTTTGAACCACCTAATTTGGGTGCTGAGATTCAAACCACTTGGAAGAGCAACAAGGGCTCATTAACCAGTGAGCAATCTCTCCAGATCCTATTTGTTTATTTACTTATTTACATATGTTTATTGGTTTTTCAAGACAGAGTTTCTCTGTGTAGCCCTGGCTATTCTGAAATTCACTCTGTAGACCAGGCTGGCCTCTGCTTCCCAAGTGCTAGGATTAATGAACGTGCCCAGTGTTCCTATAATTTTTAAAATATCAATTCTTTTAGCTTTGTATAGTAACATTCATCTGTAATCTCAGTACTTGATAGATGAAAGCCAGAAGAGTGAGTGTTCAAGGTCATTCTCAGTATTAAACAACTGGATACCAGCCTAGAGTACGTGAGACCCTGTCTTTCTCACACACACACACACACACACACACACACACCCGCCTGCAGCACCCAGCAGACAGTGATTCTGTTTCTTTGACATGGAAATTAGGGGAAAGTGAAGTGTCCCACTAATAATCATCCCAGTAAAACAGAAAATCCAGCTGTAAATCCTGATTATTGCCCATCCATTTGTGGTTTTCTTTTAAATCGGACTTTGGGGAATTAAATTGTCTTCTCTATTAGAAAAACCATATTAGACTAGATTTGCAGTTAGAATGTTAACTGTGGTTAGTGTGATGACTTCAAGCCTAGCTCATTTTTCCCTTTTCTCTCCCCATACAGATTGATAGAGCTACATTCTCCTGATAGCAGGAACACCTTGATCTTACGCTGCAAGGATACGGCCACAGCACACTCCTGGTTCATAGCTATCCACACCAACATAATGGCTCTCCTCCCACAGGTACTGGCTGAGCTCAATGCCATGCTTGGTGCAACCAGTACAGCAGGAAGCAGCAAGGAAGTCAAGCACATTGCCTGGTTAGCAGAGCAGGTAGGTGGGCGGCAGGGCAAGGCCTTACTCACCACCACTCAGTTAAGTTCCTCCCTTGTGGCATATCTAGACTATTTCTATCTATGCCTAGAACATAATCCCCCACCCTCCCTCCCTCTCTCTTTCCCTCTCTCCACCACTCCATGGGATGTGTGTGTGTGTGTGTGTGTGTGTGTGTGTGTATGTTTGAGACAGGGTCTCACTATGTAGACGAGGCTGGCCTTGAACTCACAGAGAACTGCCTGTCTGCTTCTCCAGTGCTGGGATTAAAGGCATGTGCCACTGTGCTTGTCTACAGATAACACATACAGATTATGTATCACTCAGTTCCTGGAAATCCACTTGGCAACGCCTTTGTTTGTCTTTTGTTCTCCCTCTCTCCTTCTCTTCCTACCATTTAACTACTGGTTTCTTCTCATCATCCCCAGCAGCAGAGTTAACCTTGATGGTGTCATCTCACTGTAACTAAAAGAAGTTTCCTGTTATCGTTCCTCTTTCCAAGCAACTTGGGATGCTTTTCATGATTTAGGGTTAGGGTCAAAGAGCTGGAGGATGTCTCAGTGGTTAAGAATGTTTTCTGTACAATCATGAAGACCAGATTCAGATACCAGCACCCACATAACAAACTGAGCATTGTACAAATGCCTGTAACTCCTGTTCCAAGGAATTGGAAACACCCTTTCCTGGCCTCCGTGCACCATCCACGCACACATACACACACACATAAATATAATAAATAAATCTTTGAATGGGAGTCTTGGTCTGTGTTAATAGAAATAGCAACATGCTTTGACTCTGCTATAATAGCAAGCAAGCAATCTCAGACATCGTAAGTGTAAATTTTAGCAAAATTTAGAAAAACAGGTTGAAGGGTAGATTTGACACAAAGGTCATAGTGTCTCCACGCTTTCTGTAGAGTATTGGTAATGTTCTTAGGGGCAACAATCATTTGTTTATATTCCTGTATTAGAAGAACTTAAAATATACAAAATATAGGGTTGGAGATAGAACTCCACAGTAGAGCACTTGTCTGCTACGTACAAGGTCCTAGGTTTAATCCCCAATACCAGAGGAAAAAATATACAAAATATTTTACAAGACATTAAACAAATTCACTTTAGTTCATAACCGAAAAATGAATCAAGAAAGCCTAAGTGGGTGCTGGAGAGCACAGCTCTTAGATCTCAGGTTCAAACAATAGGGAAAAGTTCCCGTATAAGGTCGGATTACATCCTTCACTGTCAGCTGGGACCGGCGTTGCACAGCTGAGCTCGGCGTTGCACAGCTGAGCTCGGGGTCAGAGAGGAGCGAGTGGTCAAGCGCTGCCCTGATGTGCTTTATCTCTGAACCCTGGGGCACCTGTGTGTGCAGCGGGCCGAGGCAGAGCCATGCAGATGCCGCTTTGTTCTACGTTTTCTTGCTCTAGCTTTCTGTCCTCTGCCCCAGCAGAGTTCTAGATTTTTCTCAAGTTGAGGATAATTTGTTTTGTCTAAAAATGTTGTTGGTTGTTCCCATCAAAGTTTCAATTTGGGCCGGGCAGTGGTGGCGCACACCTTTAATCCCAGCACTTGGGAGGCAGAGGCAGGAGGATTTCTGAGTTCGAGGCCAGCCTGGTCTACAGAGTGAGTTCCAGGACAGCCAGGGCTACACAGAGAAACCCTGCCTCGAAAAACCAAAAAAAAAAAAAAAAAAAAAAAAAAGTTTCAATTTGATAGATCTCTGGTTAGGCCTGACACCTTGTTTGGTAGTTCCCCAGGGAATTATGCCACAGAACCAACTGTAGATACTGACAATCCTCCTCTTCTTCCTCCTCCTCCTTCCTTTTTGGTTTTTGTTTTTGTGTGTTGTTTTGTTTTGTTTGGCTTTTCAAGACAGGATTTCTCAGAGTAAACAGCCTGGCTGTTCTTGGACTCATTTTGTAGGTCAGGCTGGTGTTGAACTCACAGAGATTGCCTGCCTCCCAAGTGCTGGGACACCGCCCCACCCGCCCTTTTTCTTTTAAACTTCTGAACTTTTCAAAAGATGAACTGATCGTGTGGGTGTGCATGTCATGGCACTCTTGGAGGTCAGAGGACAACTTGCAATCGTTCTTCTGTTCCTCATGTGAGCTGGGGATCAAACTCAGGTCATCCCTTGACAATAAACAGCTGTACCAGCTGAGACATCTCACCCACCCAGCTTCGAAAATTGTTGAACATTTGAAATAAATCAAAACATAGTAGCTGGTGGGCAGTGGTGCACACCTTTAGTCCCAGCACGCAGGAGGTAGAGCAGGTGGATCTCTGAGTTCTAGTTTAGCCTGGTCTACAGAGTGACTACCAGGACAGCCAGGATTATACAGGGCAACCCTGTCTTAAAACAAAACAAAAGTGAAACATATAGTAGCAATTAGAGCATTTGTCTAGCATGTATTGCATTTCCAGAAGACCTGGGTTTGATTCCTAGTGTCCACATAGCAACTTATGATCTGTAACTCCATTTCTGGAGAATCTGATACTGTGGGCATGCAAGTGGTATATAAACATAATGTAGGCAGAACGCTCACACACATAAAAGAAATAAATAGAAAAAAATTAAGTTTATATCAATTCTCTTTTTTTGAGATTTATTTGATTTTAGTCAGGGGATGATTGTGCACACCTTTAATCTCAGAATTCATGAGGCAGAAGCAGTTGGATCTCTCTGAGTTTGAGGCCAGCCTGATCTATGTAGACAAAGCTACATAGAAAAACCCTGTCTTGAAAATCCAAAAAAAAAAAAAATTTAATTTATATTTTATGTGCATTGGTGTTTTGCCTCATGTATGTCTGTGTGGGGTTGCTCTGATCTTCTGGAATTGAAGTTACAGACAATTGTAAGTTGACATGTGGGTTCTGGGAATTGAATTTGGGCCCTCTGGAAGAACAGCCAGTGCTTTTAACCACTGAGCCCCTTATATCAGTTCTTATATTTGGACCATGAGAGTTTATAGAGTAAGGGGATAATGACAGGTCATGAGGAATGTTAGTTATCCACCTCTAGATCTCAAATTGTTGCCATGATTTACTGATTTAAAATAACAAACATTGACTTCATATGGTTTCTAGGGTTCAAGAATCTGATAAGGCCTTAACCAGGTAGTTCTAGCCAAGGCTATCTCATGAAGGTACAGCCAAGCCATCAGCCAGTGTGGCTTCAAGACCCCATCTCAGAGATAGAGAGCTGGATTGATAGGATCACAGGGTTTCAGGAAAGGATTAATAATAGCTTTCAATAATATTTAGCATTGCCTGTTTATTAGAAAATAAAATGTAGAAAAAGCTGATTGTTTGGCCAGGTATATATGTGTGGGTATTGAAACACAAGTGAGCTAAAATCCCCAGTAGTATCCCCATTTTCTCTAGCCAGAAACCTAGAAGTGGAACCTCAAGACTGCTTGTGCTGATGCTACAGCAGAAAATACATACTGTGTGTAGCAAGCAGCATTTTGACTCCACTGATAACAAATGATATCCTTAAACAGAAAGGCAAATAAGCAAGCAGAATGAAAAAGTTGAGGGTCCGCTCATTGTGGTAAGTAGAAAAGAGTAAAGATGTTCTTTGAAAACTAAGGGCTTCTTAAAAAACCAAAGGAAGGGAAGGAAGAGAGGAAAACACCAAAAAACAAGGACTTGCACTTAGGCTAGCCTTTAATCCTAGCTCTTGGGGACACAGAGGCAGGTAGCTCTCCATGAGATCTGCATAGTGCTCTCCATGGTGAATCCCAGGCTAGCCAAAGCTATTGTATAAGACCTGTCTTAAATCACTAAATACGCTTTAAAGGGCTTAGGCTAGAGAGATGGCTTGGTGAGAAGTGCTTGCAGTACGAGCCTTTCAAGCATGGGACACAATGGAGGCATCCTTTGACCTCCACACTGGCCCTGTGGCTTGCGTTTGTCTACACAACACACACACTCACACAGACTTGAGAGCTGGGCAGTGGTGGTGCAAACCTTTAATCCTGGCACTTGTGAGGCAGAGGCAGGTGGATCTCTGAGTTACAGCCAGGACTACGTAGAGAAACCCGTCGCAAACAAACAAACAACAAACAAACCAATAGCAGACTTGAAGCTGGATGCAGTTGTACATGTCTATAATCTCAGGACACAGGAGGTAGAGGTAAAACTATCAGGATTTCATGGACAACCTGTAGTAAATAGTGAGTTCTAGGCCAGCCTGGGCTACATTAGAATCTGACTCAAAAAGTTAAAAATAAAAGTTAAAAGTTCTTAAGTGCTCAGAGCTGTGGCTGAAGCTCAGTTGGCAGAGTTTTCTTAGCATGCATGAGCAAAGCCCTGGGTCTTATCCCAGCACTGTATAATCTGGGCATATCTGCACACCCATACTCCTGACGTATAGACAGGAAAATTAGGGAATGTAAGACCTTCTCTGCTACTTAGGGAGTTTAAGGACAACCTGGCTCCAAGAGACCCTGCCTCTAAACAGATAAAAAATTTAAAAGATCCAAAGAATCAACACTTGTAATCTTTTTTTTTTTTAATGTGTGAGTATTTTACATATATATGTGTGCCTGGTGCCTAAGGAGGTCAGAAGAACATGTTAAACCCCCTGGAACTGGAATCATACAGATTGTGAGTTGCCATGTGGATGCTAAGAACTGAGCAGAGGTCTTCTGCAAGAGCAGTAGGTGTCTTAACCACTGTACCATCTCTGCAGGCCCAAGAATCAACACTTTTAACAAATTGTAAATTAAACAAAATATTTTCTCCCCTACTCCCTTCTCCCTCTCTCTGGAAATTGGACATTACTTACTGATATTAAGGGCCTAAAGTATCTTCTTTGGGAAGAAACACATTTAATGTATATAATCTGGTATAGCCTTCAAATTTTCTCTTGTAATTTAGTGGAAATTTTCATTTTTAAAAATAAGATTATTGAAGTCAGGATGTAGCTCAGTTGGTGGAGTGTTTGCTTAGCCTTGGGTTTGAACTCCAATACTATGTAACTTAGCATGATGATGACTATCTGTAACCCTGGAGGTACTCTGGAGGTAGAAATGGGATTAAAAGTTCAAAGTTATCCTCAACTACTAAGCTAAGTGTTGAGGCCAGTCTGGACTATCTGAGACCATAGGTAAAGGAAATTAATCCTAGTGTCATTTTAACTCTTTGGGAAGATAAATTAGATGTTGTCTTCCCTGTTGGGATATGAATATTATCCATAACAATCTTGGGACACAGGGTTAGTGCTGGTAATCTAGAAATTGCTTTGGAAGCTTTATGATCCAAAAAGTAAGAATCTCTTTTTGCTCTCTTTTTTGTTTTTTAAAGTGTGTGTGTGCATGTATGCGTGCGTGCGTGTGTGTGTGTGTGTGTGTGTGTGTGTGTGTGTGTGTGTGTGTACATGATGCATGTAGAAAACAGGGGCCTTCTTAAGGGAATGCATTTTTTTTCTTTCTACCTCTGTGGGTCTTGGGGATTGAACTGTAGGGTTGAAGCAAGCGCCTCTTCCTGCTGAGCTGTCTTCCTGACCCTCACTGTTTGTTTTGTAGAGGAAGGATTTCTACAGCTCAAGTTGGACTTGAACTTTCTGTGTAGCCAAAAATGACCTTTAATAGCTGATTTAATCCTCCTGCCTTCACTTTTCAACTGCTGGCTGGGCTTATAGACCAGGTTGCAGCTAGCCAGAGATGAGAATCCTAGGAAACTAGAGTGCGTTGGTCCTCTCACAGCCTAGACTTCATTTCCCACTCCTAGAATCAGCTTTGGCTAAGAGAAAAGAGACCCAGAGGTGTGTGGTGGTGCACACCTTTAATCCCAGTTCTCACAAGGCAGAAATAGGCAGATGTCTGTGAGTTCAAGGCCAGCCAGAACTACAAAGTGAAGCCCTTTCAAAAGAACCAGAGACCCTGAGTTAAATGTTTTTAGTATACGCCAGGCATGGTGGTACATGAGAGGCTGAGGCTACCCTAGTCTACATAGTGAGTTCCAGGGCTACATACAGAGGCCCTGACTCAAACCAAACCAAACCAAAGTTACAACTCAGAACCAAATGGCTTAGGCTTTTTCAGATTTGAGGTGTGTGTTTAAAATATTCTGCCATGACTAAATTACCTGCAGAAGTCTTTTTTTTTTTTAATGTGTTTGGATGTTTTTGCCTACATTCGTGTCTTTGTACCACATGAATAACTAGTGCTAGCAAAGACAAGAAGGAGGGCAATTTTTAATCCTGTGGAACTGGAGTTACAAGACAGTTGTGAGCTGCCACAATAAAACTCAGGTCCTCTGGATGCGTGGCCAGTACTCTTAACCACTGGGCCATCTCTCCAGTCCCCTTCAAAAGTCTTAAAGAAAGTAAAAAAAAAAAAAATGACAGCTTTCAAGAGACAAGTGATTCACCAACTTGAGTTCTGGAGGCAGTCAGGGACCCCGCAGGACTCCAAGGGTTTTGATGATGACAGGGCTTTTCTTGAACAGTCTTTTCCATTTGGGCCCTGGGTCTGTGACGTGTGAATAAGTAGTAGGTGGCTGTTTTCCTAGATTTTAAAACTCTTCCTAGATAACTGAGCTTTCTGCAAATAAACACCTGTATATTTGAAGCCAAAGCCTGTACTTCCTAAATACAGTGGAGAACTCTTGCATTTGTGTTTTTCAGAATATAGTGTAGCCTTTGCCTAGAATGAGGTGCCATGTTCACTTCAGAGTATCAGAAAGACAATCTACATCATGGCCAACATTTACTTATTATTGTGCGTGTGTTTGATGTGTGTGTGTGTGTGTGTGTGTGTGTGTGTGTGTGTGTGTGTGTGTGTGTGTTTATGAGCCCAGTGAAGGTGTGGAGAGGTCAGAGGGAAACTTTTGGGCAGTTTTTTCTATCTACCATGGGCTCCAAGGGTCAAAATCAGGTTGTCAAGCTTATAGAGAGAGCACTGTTTAAGTGATGAGCTATCTCATTGATCATGGTCAACATTTAAAAGAAATAGGCTATAATTGTCTGTAACATACAGAGTGTGTTATTTTGGAATGTATGCTAAGATATTTAAAATACTGATTAATACACATTTTGTGTTTTAGATGGCAAAGTACAATCTGGTGTTTTAACTGTAGGTTGGATCTTTTGTTTTGTTTCTTGAGGCAAAGTCTCACCATATAACTTATGCTGTACTTGAATTCATAGAGATCTAGCTGCCTCTGCCTCCTGAGTGCTGAGATTACAGGCATGTACCACACCACTCCAGGCTTCCTTACGTAGATTTTAATCAAAATATTGCTGTATAGATTCTGCAATAGAAGACATGAATTTCCATTCTGTTCTTAAAAGATACCATACATTAGACATGTGGAAACATTTTATCATTTATAACATAATAGTGTATATTAATTAGAATTGGTGATGCTCAGTTGTTATGAAAGGGGGTAAAATTATCATTTTGCTAGATAATGCGCCTGACTTGTTAGGAGTGAGTTTTCAAATACGACTTCATACCTCCTGGCCTGTGGAAGTCACCTCATGGGAATGATCCTGTATCTCACGTCTTTTAGGGAAGGAAGCAAAGGCCCCAGTGTTTGGCCAGTGCCCAGGTCACTTCTGCAAAAATTTTATCTTTGTTATAGTTAACTCTGATTCTGTATCTCACCACTGTAACAGGCAAAACTAGATGGTGGAAGACAGCAATGGAGGCCTGTTCTCATGGCTGTGACCGAGAAGGATTTGCTACTTTATGACTGTATGCCCTGGACAAGAGATGCCTGGGCATCACCGTGTCATAGCTACCCTCTTGTTGCCACAAGGTAAGACAAAAGCAAGAAAAAAATACTCTTAAGTCTATGAAGAGTCAAAGTGAATGTTGCTGCCTTCGATGCCTAAAACAGCACTGAAGAAGCTAGTGCAGACAATGGCTTTTCCCAACTTAGTGGTCATTTTCTAGCTCCTAACTCTTAGCAGGATAAATTGTTTCAGTCACTTGTGGGGTTTGTGTGTGTGTGTGTGTGTATACGCTTTTTAAATTATTGAAGGCTTGTTTAGTCATGGAGATAATAAGGGGTTTGGGCTTTGGGCTGGTTTGGTTTGGTTTTTTATTATTGACTGTGACTAAAAACCACTGAAATTGAAGCAGCCTTTTGAGGAAGTGATGAAATCATTTAAACCAGAATGTGGAACAGTGGATAAACCACTCAACTCAGCAAAAATGTCTTTGCAGGAAAAGAGCACATAGAAGTGAGCATGGCTTTGTCCTGGAGCCGCAGAATGCTCCCACATCCCAGATGTAGGGAGTAGGAGGAGAACAATTGGGAAGTGTAGGCTTGGCATGTCTAAAGAGACAACGGCTACAACTAGAAGCAAATCCAAAGTTAGTTTACTTGGAGTCAGCCGTTGGTGTAACTGAAAAGCCCCACGAGCTGTGCGTTCAGCAATCATTCAGAAGTTTCTCTCTGCAGTAAACCAGAATCTATGAGAAGTCTACTCTACTGAGCATGAAGCTGCCATTTGCCCTTGACAGTGGATGATAATCTGGTGGTTTCGTTAAAGGAGGTGAAGGCTACTTAGAGAAAGTACCTGGTACTGAGAGAAGGAAGGGATAGAACCACCGCCTCTGTCCCATAGAGAGTACTGCATGTTTCCTGTTTTGAAAATAATAATAATAATAATAATAATAATAATAATAATAATAATAATAATAATAATAATAAATTTTGTGACAGGCTTTCACTGTGTAGCCCTAGCTGACCTAAAACTTAGTATGCAGCCAGGCTAACCATGAACACATAAAGATCCACCTGCCTCCGCCTTCCAAGTACCTGGAGTAAAGATGTATTCTCCATGTGTGGCATGGTATCATTCTTTTCATGAAAATAGAGTTTAAAATTGTCAGTAGCTTTCCTGGAGTTTCTCTCATTCAGAGCTGGAGCTCCTCAGCCACCAAATAGAGCTACAGCGTCTTCTGGCCTTCAGAACTTAGATGGTGTGTTCCCCTTAATTCCTCCCTTCCTGGAGAGTAGAAGCATTTTACAGGAGACTGAGTGTAAGCATTGGATTCCATGCCCCTCGCTGAAGTAAAGCATCTTGACATCAAAACTATGACATCCTCTTAGAATATCCCACTGTGCTTGGTCACAGTGCTCCTCACAAAGCCTAGCTTGGGTGGTGGTGGCCCAACCTTTAACCTCAGCACCCGGGAGGCAGAGGCCGGCGAATTTCTGAGTTCGAGGCCAGCCTGGGCTACAGAACAGGACAACCTGGTCTGAGTTCCAGGACAGCCAGGGCTACACAGAGAAATTCTGTCACAAAAATAAAAAACAAAAAACCCAAAGCTGAGCTGCTCACTGCCTCATGTGTGCTGAGTGCAGGGCAGGAGACCTGCAGGAACGACAGAATGGCTCCCCAGTTACAAGTGGACCATAACGTGGATCTCCGTGATGTAGAACACTTGAAATGAGCACTTTGTTCCATTGTCCAAAAATTACAGTCATCTCATAAACTGCAAGTTCTGTCCTTTGGATGTTGCTCACCGAAGGCGTTTAGTAGTGAAATAAATGGGGCAGTTGTGTGTTTAAGGAGGAGGCCTGCCCAGAGCCTTCTTGGTATGACGTCAAGAACACAGAAAGCCGAGCATGGCAGCACATACCTGTAATCCTGGCACTTGAAATGTAGAGGCAGTAAAACCAAGCTTGGGCTGGGCTACATGAGAGCCTGTGGGAAGGAAGGAAGGAAGGAAGGAAGGAAGGAAGGAAAAGGGACGTGAGAAAAAAGAGTAAGGCATGGTGTTCCTACTTGAAAACCATCATCAAAGGGCTGGCAGCGAATTCAGTTGGAGAAGTAATTCTTTTTTTTTTGTTTAAGATTTATTTATTTGTTTATTATATGTAAGTACACTGTAGTTGTCTTCAGACACTCCAGAAGAGGGAGTCAGATCTTGTTACGGATGGTTGTGAGCCACCATGTGGTTGCTGGGATTTGAACTAGGGTCCTTCGGAAGAGCAGTCGGTGCTCTTAACCACTAAGCCATCTTTCCAGCTTATATTCTTATATAAGCATAGAGACCTGAATTCAGATATACACAACCCCCCCCCCCCCGAGAAAAGCCTTGTGAGGCAGGTGATCCCTGGAGCTCACTACAGTGACCTCCAGGTTCAGGAAAGACTCAGAAAATGGCCTAGCCACCACCACGAGCATGAGTGCACACAAGCGTATACACATATGTTCTTTAAAGTGAATAGACAGGAAAAATAACAGAAACACATAGGAAAGATCGTGATCATCTGCAAAACTAAGGAAATTCTGATAAATTAAGAATTAACTATGCTTCAAACTTCAAGATCAAGTAGCGTTAGATTAGTGTAAATTAACAGGAGCCATGGTCACTTTATGTTGGATTACATATTTAGATTTTTAGGAATCAAAACTCTCTCTCTCTCTCTCTCTCTCTCTCTCTCTGTGTGTGTGTGTGTGTGTGTGTGTGTGTGTATTCTCTCAATACATGACATTTTTGACCGATGAGGGATTAAGTAATGCCTGGATGTGTTGAAGATAATTTTTATTTTAGATCTTTACTAAGATCAAAGCTAGGTACACAACATGGGTAGAAAGATATGGATGTCCTAGGTGTTAAGTGTGGATTTTATAGTCTTTTTCTATAAGCTGCCTTTGACTGGGAGAGACATGGCTACTGTACCATGTAGACAATTGAGTGGTATTGAACTTATGAGACTAATATACCAAAACTGTTAAAGCTCATCTTTGTATGAGCTCATCTGGCCTCCCCACAAAAATGGGAGTGGGGAACATTTGGCACTGTGCTCTAACTAATGGCTGCTCCCCAAATCCAGCAGCTGCTTTGAATTAGATTCCCTCTGCCAAATATTTGAAAATCAAATCTAGGAGGAAAATATCCCCCTAGACTTAATATTTTGTAATGTCTGATGTGGGATTAGCAATCAAACTGTACGTGGTACTTTCCCTCTTACTTGGATCTTGTGTAGAGTAAATTTAAGACTTAACTCTTTCTGAACTAGCTCATGTTCACCTAGCATGTAAGTTCTATAGGAAGCAGTTTAGTATTATGGTTTTCAGAGGTGGTAACTCCATAGGCAAGTCTGTAAGTTCAAATGTATCTTCCAGTAATACTAAAATGTTGCTTGTGGTTTTCACTGTGCTGACAGTTGCCCTGAGGGTAAGTTAAAATGCTGACACTTTTACATGTTTCAGGGCAATTGGTAACCTGTCACATGCACAGAGCACACTTGTGTAGGTAATCATTGTGTTTCCCCAAATGGATTTTGGGTATGGGGAGCCAATTTAACTTTAACCTTTTTTGCTGAGGGAGTAAGAACTCAGTTTGGGGGCAGAGCGGGTATTGAGGTAGTGGGTTAGGGTGCTTGTCTTGAACACACATGAACTCAGATCCCAGCACCCAGAGAGAAACCCTGTAGCCCCCATGCTATAGAAGGACAAGACAGGAGGATTGCTAGGACTTTGTGGTCATAATCTAACTCCAGGTTCAGTAGGAGATCCTATCTCAAGGGAATAAGATCATAGAACAAGCCATCATAGAACAAAACACCTTATGCCCCTCCACATAAGTTCAGGTACACACACACACACACACACACACACACAGAGCACAAATTATCAGCCTTATTTATTCATCTTTTTTTTGTTTGTTTGTTTTTTGTTTTTTGAGACAGGGTTTCTCTGTATAGCCCTGGCTGTCCTGGAACTCACTTTGTAGACCAGGCTGGCCTCGAACTCAGAAATCTGCCTGCCTCTGCCTCCCAAGTGCTGGGATTAAAGGCGTGCACCACTACTGCCCGTCTATTCATCTTTTTAATATTCTAAATGATGAATATTCAAATGATGAAATAGGAATTATTAAGCTAAGAAAATACTTGTACTTCATTCTGAAGTATGATCTGATGAACCATGCTGCAAGGAAAGGACTCGTGGTATTGAGTCCTGAGCTCAGCTCCAACTGTTCCTCATGAACTTCACAGTCTCCTCTTGGAAGAGGGGCTGGTTAGTAGGCCACCATGCTCAGGTCTGTGTCTAGAATGACCAAAGTGATCTGTCACCTAAGGAAAATACTGGTGCTAATTGTTGCCTGTGATAAGATTCTGCTTTTCAAGGAAAATTATAAATCCTGATATGGTTTCAGTGCTGCATATAAGGAAAACATGCATGTTTTGGATTTTTTGTGACATTCATTTCATTTGATATAAAATCCTCAGAGTTCATCCCCATGGTAGTTGATCGATACATCATAGGGCTTCCTCTTCTAGTCAGCTGAGTGGAACATGCCATTGTTGGTTTTGTTTTAGGTTGGCGTAAAATTAAGCATTTTTCTGTAAATGAATGTTTTGTCTCCATGTGTCTGTGCATCATGTGTGTGCCTGGTGCCTGTGGAGGGCAAAAGGGGGTACCAGAGACAGTTCTGAACTGCCATATATCAAACCCAGGTCCTCTGGAGGAGTAGCAGGTGCTCTTAACCTCAGTTATCTCTCTAGCCCCTGGCAGAGTTCTCTGCATCTTTTTCTATTGGTAGGTATTTTCTTTATGAAGACGGTAAATAGTATCCTGCCTCTTGTGACGCCAGGGATTATTCTTTGGGATTAAAGGATACCAAAATATCATAATTTGACTTTGAAATGCATTCATCCAAACACTGCTGAAGGTAATGGTCACCTTAGCTTTCTGTTCTGTTTGTGGTCCCAGGTTGGTTCATTCAGGTTCTGGATGTCGGTCACCCTCCCTCGGATCTGACCTGACCTTTGCTACCAGGACTGGTTCCCGGCAGGGCATTGAGATGCATCTCTTCAGGGTTGAAACGCATCGGGATTTGTCGACCTGGACCAGAATACTTGTTCAGGGCTGTCACGCTGCTGCTGAATTGATCAAGGAAGTCTCCCTAGGTAGGGATACTTTGTTTGGCCTTTTGTTTCTTTTTCTCTTTGCTCCCCTCCCCCCTACCCTCCTCTGGGAGCCCAGCCTGGCACTCCACCGCCCCAGTGCTGTGGTCACAGGTGTGTACTATCATTCCTGGCCCTGACCTTAGATTTCTAACCATAATTATTAGTTTTTTTCAAGCCTTATCTTTATCCATGTGTACACATGTCTTTGTGTGTATATGCCATGAATATGCAGGTGTCCCTGGAGACCAGAAAAGGGCAGCCAAAGAAACAGGATTTCCGGGCACACGCCTTTAATCCCAGCACTTGGGAGGCAGAGGCAGGCGGATTTCTGAGTTCGAGGCCAGCCTGGTCTATAGAGTGAGTTCCAGGACAGCCAGGGCTACACAGAGAAACCCTGTCTCGAAAAACAAAAAAAAAAAGAAAGAAAAAAAAAAGAAAAGAAACAGGATTTGCTTTTGTGGGTGCTGAGACTCAAACTGGAATCCCTTAGAAAAGCGAAGGATGAACCTTTAAAAGCTAAACCATCTCTCCTGCCCTCTAACAGTAATGAGGTGAAATTACTCAGCTATAAAGTAAAACCGTTGCTTTTGTATGCCAACTTGAAGCTGTTAAAACATGGTAGCTGAAGTGGTGGTGGAGGAAAGAAATCCAGTGTCTGTCTCAGCGCCAGACCTTTCCCATGCCTGCCACGTAGCATTGACTGCCATACTTCCATATAGCTTTTTCACTGTGTATCATTGTACTCTACATTTAATAGTCTAAGAACCAGGAAATAAGAATCTGATGCACCAACTACAGTTAAGAAGAGTTAAGAGATGCCCTTAAATACAAGCCTCTGGCAGTTTGTATCTATGGAAATAAAGTGTTTGGAATAGGAGTTTCTCCTCAAAAGTTTCAAAATGTCTGTCCAACACTCAGGAGTTGGTTGCCTTGTTTCTACCGTGGATGCTCCCTCTAGTGGCTAGTCCCTGCTGGTTGCTTTGTTCCACTGTGGAAACGCCTCCTGGTGGCTAGACATTATGAACTTGGTGTTTCACACATGCTCTGTAAACATACAGGTATTCCAGCTTGCCTTTCAGTTTCAGGAAACAAGGTTCAGTGTGGCTGGGACTTGAATTGCGGGTCTTCTATACAGCCAGTGCCTTAAGAGCCTCCTTCCCTCTCCAGATGACTCAGACTCCTGATGGGATTAAATACCTGAAGAACAGACAGTATCAATCCTCTTCATTCATCACACCAGCAAATGTTTGCTGAGCACTCCACTATTTACTCAGAGCTAGGCTTTATAATGATAGAGATAAAAGTAAATAAATAAGACCTATTTCCTGTCCTTGACCAAAGAGCTGTGGGAAGAGGACAGAACAGCATTCTGTTCTCTGTAATTAGTTTGTTGATGAGACTAATAGGGTATTTTTTCTTACGCCATTGACCAGGGATACTACCCCAGCCTTTCATAATTTAGTGTTTTTATATAAGTTTCTGCTTACCAATGAGCATAAATTCCTGATATTTTCTTCCAGTATTACAGTAATTAACTTAGCTGTCTATTCTATTTGTGGTCCTGGGTTGGTTCATTCAGGTTCTAGAACCTACTCACTTCAAAGTTGTCCTATAATACTCAAAAGAGCTTGAGTCAGTCTTTCTCTCTCTCTCTCTCTCTCTCTCTCTCTCTGACTCTCTCTCTCTCCTCTCTCTCTCTCTCTCTCTCTCTCTCTCTCTCTCTCTCTCTCTCTCTCTCTGTGTGTGTCCCCTCCCTCCTTTTCTCTCCCTCTTTCTCTAATCCTGTTCTGATTCCTTTCTCTCTCCTTTTCTCTCCCTC
This sequence comes from Tokudaia tokunoshimensis, assembly GCA_036184795.1. Classification (NCBI taxonomy): domain Eukaryota; kingdom Metazoa; phylum Chordata; class Mammalia; order Rodentia; family Muridae; genus Tokudaia; species Tokudaia tokunoshimensis. The sequence continues at coordinate 34,018,491 of BTHU01000020.1, forward strand.
CTGCTCTGCTATAGGATCAGGTCAAATACCAGTCTTTTGATTTTAAGAAATACAGAGTGGTAGCCAGGCCGTGGTGGAGCATGCCTTTAATCCCAGCACTTGGGAGGCAGAGGCAGGCGGATTTCTGAGTTCGAGGCCAGCCTGGTCTATAGAGTGAGCTCCAGGACAGCCAGGGCTACACAGAGAAACCCTGTCTCGGAAAAAAAAAAAAATACAGAGAGGAGGTGGGAGGAGGAGCTCAGTTGTGCCATGGGGAGGCCTGGGATTCGGTCTTCAGCACTACAAAAAGAATAAACAAACAGGCATGGGCTAGGAAGATAAAGTGCTTGCCACACAACATGAAGACCCAAGTTCAGTTACCAGAACCCATGTAGACATACATGTAGCTGCGCTGGCTGTGTGTACTTCCAGTGCCGGTCGGGTCAAGACAAGGGTCCCTAGGACTCGACTCACTGGCTAGCCAGGCCAGCCAAGTTGGTGAGCCCAGACCAATAAGAGAAATGTCTCCAAAAAATAAGGTGGATAGCACCTGGGGAGGAGCAATTCTTAAGGTCTTTGCTCTGGTCTCTACACACATGTGTCTGTGCATGCACCCACATATGCATACAAAAATACAAAATAGGTAATATGTAACATGATCAACATTCATTTCAGTGTAACACTGATTGACTCATGGCTTTTGTATGTTATCTTAGTGTGTCTTTCTATTCAGCAATGTCCTGTGATATGAAAAAGCCAATGTCTCTTCCACTTATGAGTGTAAGACATAGTAACCAGAACAGTGAAATGAAAACCAGATTTGTAGAGTTGGTGAGTGTCATGGAAGCAAAAGAAAGAAGTGTCAGGGAGGAAGGCTGGTACTGTTGGCTGATGTGCATTACACTGACGTTAGCAGTGCTTTGTGACGCCCACCAAAACTAAATTAAGTGTTTTTAATTTTTTTAGCTACCATAATAGCTAAAATAATCGATTTCATTATGTATGTATACCACTATGTATAGTGCCCATGGAGGCTAGAAGAGGGTTTGGATCACCTGGAACTGGGGTCCCCGACGCTTATGAGCTGTCCTGTGGGCCCTGGGATGGAAACAAGAACAGCCAGTGCTCTTGACTAAGCTGTCTCCCTGCCAGTCACCAGGACATTTCACGCACACACATCCGTGTTCATCTGCCATCGCCCTCTCATCCCGGCTCTGTCCCGCTTCTCTTCCCCATAGTCCCCGTCTTAGTTAACATCACTATTGCTGTGAGAAGACATCATGACCAAAACAACTTGGGGAAGGAAGGATTTATTTCACTCACAGTTCTACAGAACAGTTTATCGCTGAGACAAGTGAAGGTAGGAACTCAAGCAGGGCAGGAACCTAGAAGCAGAGGCCATGGAAGATGATGCTAATGGGCTTGCTCTCCATGGCTTGCTCAGCCTGCTTTCTTAGAATCCAGAGGAGTGGCACCACCACTAACCACTAACGATACAGTGATTGTCTACAGGCTTGTGTAGATCTGATCTCATGCAGACATTTTCTCAATTGAGGCTCCTTCCTCTCTGATGACTCCAATTCATGTCAGGTTGACTTAAAGCTAGCCATCATGGCCCCTCTTCTGGGTTTATAATTTTTTTAACTTTTTATTTGTGTTGGCTGTGTGTATGTTAGGTCTGTGGAGGTCATAGGTCAACCATGAGTGGTATTCCTCAGGAGCCACCCACCTTGATTTATTTGTAATTTTTGTTACATTTGTATATGACATGTACGGGGGTCACATGCAGGGGCTGGTTCTCGCCTTCCTTGTGGGTCCCAGGGCTCAAGTCCTCAGGCTTGGCAGCAGATCCTTTTACATGCTGAGACGTCTTGGTGGCTCACTTTGCTTTGGAGATAACGACCTGTCACTGCATTGTGGAGCTCATCTATTAGGTCTGCTGGCTGGGCATCAAGCCCTAAGAATCTGCCCCTCCACCTCCCCAGCACTGAGATTACAAATGTGCAGTACCACACCTGGCTTTTGGGGGTGGGTGTTGTTTTTTGGTTTGGTTTGGTTTTTTGTTTTTGTTTTTTTTTCAAGATAAGAGTTTCTCTGTGTAGACCAGGGTGGCCTTGAACTCAGAGATCCACCTACCTATGCCTCAGAGTGCTGGGATTAAAGGTGTACTCCACCTAGCCTAACCCACACCTGCATTTTCTATGGGTGCTGGGGATATAACTTGGGTTCCCATGCTTTTTACCAACTTAGCCGTCTACCTGGCCCCACAACATGTTCTTCGTTTTTTAAAATTAAACTTAAATTGTTTCATTTTGATTTCTGAGATAGGTTTTTCATAGCCAGTGGTGGCGATCAACTCCTGACCCTTCTCCCTCTGCCTCCCAGGCACTGGGATTACAGGCATGTCCCATCGCACCCTCTGAAACCAAGTACTAGAAACGCATGAAGAGCCAGAGCCAGGAAGGGCTTCTTTTCCAGCCACAGTTCTTTGTTATGTTGGGCCCTCTGATCCTCCGGAAGGCCAAGCTCCAGAGGTTGTCTGCTCCTAAGGCTAGCCTTCCATGAAACAGCAAGGGCAGCTGAAACCTAAGACCGTAAAGGAAGAGCGGGCATATAGAAACAGGGCAGAACTAGCCTGTAGTGGCATTCGGTTGGATTTAGCAACTTGGAGATATAATCGGTGACCTTGGGGAGAGAGACACAGAGGAACGGTGTGACGAGACGAGAGGAGCAGACTGCGGGGGGGGGGGGGGGGTGTTGGTGCCAGGGCAGCAATGCAGAGAGGGTGCGACAGTTCTTTCAAGAAGTGTGTGGAGAGGAGAAGAAAAAGGAGTGGTTAGAAGGAGATGAATATTTTTTAAGAGGTTAATACTGGTAACTGAAGGTGGAGTTCTCAAAGACTGAATGTTTGTTAGTTATGAATGAGGACCTGGGTTCAACCCTCAGTACCACATAGGCTAGATATGATGGTGTATGACTGTAATTCCAGCATGTTCTAGTTTCCTTTCTGTTGCTGTGATAAAAACCCTGACCACAAGCAACTTTTGGGGAAGAAAGGACTTACTTGGCTTATACTTCCAGGTCACAATCTGTCACTGAGAGAGGTTAGCACAGGAGCCCAAGGTGGGAAATATGGAACACTGTGGGCTTGCTGGCTTGCTGGCTTGCTCCCAGGTTCAGGCTCAGCTAGCTTGCTTATACAGCCTGAACCCTCACAGACATGGTCACAGACCAGTCTGATCTATGTAATCCCTTAACTGAGACTCCCTCAGATTACTCTAGACTATGTCAGATTGACAGCTGAAGCTAACTAGGACACAGTATTTGAGAAGTGGACACAGGACACTTGAAGTTCAAGGTCATTCTTGGCTACTCGGGCCAGCCTGAGCTACACTGAAAATAAAATAAGGGGCTAGAGAGATGGCTCAGGGGCTATTCTTTTAAAAGTGATAGGTTCAATTCCTAGTATCCACATGGAGGCTCACAGCTATCTAATTCCAGACACCGAGGATCCACTGTGGTCTTCTAGACACCAGGCCTGCATGAGGTACACAGACATAAATGCAGACAAAACACTCATCCACATAAAATAAAAATAAATAAAGCAAAAAGCACAAAATAAAATAGGGCTAGATGGCTCAGTGTATGAGAACCGCTGACAACCTGAATTCCATCCCGTTATCCACTTGGCAGAGCGAGGGGACCAACTCCCAAACCTGGCCTATAACTTGCACATGCCCACTGTGGCTTGCATGTGTGTTTGTGCAAGGCACACATACCACAAAATAGGTAAATACACAGTGTCTAGATGTAAACATACTCAGGATGATCGTCCCTGCTCCTTTTCAAGGTTGAGGTGACCGTAAACAAGATTCTGTTTTTCAAAAGTTTCTCATGCACGCGTTTGCTTTGCCTCCTTCACTCCGAGGCAGCACAGTTCAAATAGAGCGTGTGAGAAATCTCAGGGCTTTCCTACCATGTGAGAAGAAACTCACACAAGCCTGGTGTGGGGCTTCCCTTTCCTGGCTGTGACTCACCTGCCTGCGTGGCACCTTCCACAGCCAGGACTGTAAGAACTTGAGCCGCCTTGAATGAGATTAGAACTGACCCTTTAGACTGCAGTCCCCTCACTACACCTCTCTCTTCAGAGATGTTAGTAGTACCATAGTGTGGGTGCCTTGGTTAGGGTGTGGCTGTTACCCCGCCCCCTATTTAGAAATAGTGCTGATTTCACCCATGTTTGCTCCTTGGCTACTAGGTTTCATTTCTGAGGATAACTAATGGTCTGTTGTCCAGGGCTCACTTTACATGGTGCAGAGGACACCACCATTGTTTTATGTTTTTTTCCTTCCTGATTTGCTAAACATACAGCTGCTAATGCATCTGATCTCATCGGACTTTTTGCATGTCCAGTGAGAGAGTCTGTTGGCTCCATGTGATGGCCTGCCTCAAGAGCCACTCTTGTTGACATGGAGAGGCAAAGCGCAGCTCTGATCTCTAAGTGTCGCTCTGGAGCCCAGGCTAGCCTTAGAGTGTTGATTCTCCAACCTCAGTCACTTAGCTAAGTGCTGAGAATACAGGCATGTGTGCCCACACCCAGTGGTCAACATTTCTGTTGCAATTTAGATGTATCTTTGTTTGATTGAGCCTTTAATTTTTTTTATTACATTAGTTCGTGAGAGTGTCCTCTCCCTTCCATCATGTGGGTCCAGGGATGGAATAGGCCTGGCAGTGTGTACCATTTACCTACGGAGTCAGAGCAGCCCAGCTCTGGTGTGTGTGGGGGGGGGGGAGGGGCTGGCAGTGTTTGTTTTATTCTGTTTTCTGTGGTACTAGGGGTTAAATCAAGGGCCTCATTCCTGCTAAGGAGCGCGCTGCCCTGGGCTGCGGCCCCAGCCCCAGTGTATTCTTTGAACAGCAGCCACCTCCTGACTCTGACAGAGCATAAACGTTAAATAGACATTATCTCCTTCCCAAATCCCAACCAAAGCAGGCTACAACTCTGAAGGGTAGGTGTCCCTGCCTTTGCCCCTTCCTTGCCCAGGCTTTGTAGTCCAGGCTGGCCTCTGCCTCCCAGGCACTGGGATTAAAGGCGTGTACTACCCCCTCCTGGCTAGTTTTATCTTTTCTTGGGGTTTATCCGAATTCTCATCCTAGAAGCCTTTTTCTGACTTAAGCCTTAGCTCAGTTTTGATTGTCATTGTGTTTTATATATTCTATCTCAGATGGGTAGAGATTTATAAAGTCTTTGAGAGCAGAGAATATCTCCACCTCACTACATACAGTTGATATTCAGTTGAACAGAGACAGAAGTCAAGGAGAGTTAGACTGTATCCTACCTCATCTTGGTCAAAATGCTGACTTGGGCCATAGTAATTGTAGGGACTGGAGCCTGGGCTCAGTTGTTGAGAACATGTACTGCTCTTATTCTTGCAAAGGACTCAGATTTGATTCCCATTGCCCACGTCAGGTAACTCACAACCAACCGTAACTCCAGCAGCTGCACTCGCGTCTCCCTGCACACTGCACTCACAGGCACACTCCATAGCGAGCTCCAGGCTACTCAGGGCTGCACAGGACGATCTTGTGTCACAAAGAAAACTTGTTCTGGCTTTGTAGCCCATGCTTATAATCCTACCACTTGGAATAGATAAACAGGAGGACAGGGAGGAGTACTCAGTTACATACCAAGTTGGGGCACATTGGACACTGTCTCTAAATAAAAACAGTAACAGACCATTGTGAACTATGAATCCACTGCTTCATGGACTCCTGTGTCACCCTTGCACAGAGCATGCTAATCTTCCCTGACTCATTCCCATTTTAGTATTTGCGCTGTCAGAGTAGGTGCAGAATAATAAATCTTTTTAAATTTTTATTTTAGGAAATTTTAAGCAGCTTAGGCTTCATATATTCTCAAGGAAAGGTTGTTTTTCTTGTTTGAAGCCAGAAGAATCCTTTTCTACTTGATAACTAAAATAGGATCTTTGTTATATATGAGTTTTTCTTGTCTTTGACAGGCTGCACCTTAAGTGGCCAAGAGGTAAGATTCACTGTCCACTATGAGCATGGCTTCACTATCACCAGAGACAGTGGAGACGCCAGCAGCATACTGTACCGCTATCCCTTTGAACGGCTGAAGATGTCTGCTGATGATGGAATCAGAAATCTCTATTTGGATTTTGGTGGCCCTGAGGGAGAACTGGTGAGAATGGGTCTGCAACCGTGAGCACAGGTGACAGGGATGTACCTGCACTAGGCTTCTGCTTTGCTGGCTGGCTTGTGTTCCTTTACTGAGTTAATGAACTGAAGGCCTCTGGGCAAGTACTACACTAAGCTACCTCCATCCCCAGCCCTTCACTGCTTTTTACCTCCTGTGAAGAAAGTTATGGCCTAACCTCTGACATTCCATTAGTTTTTAAGTTTTGTCTGAGAACTGGGGAGATAGTAAAGTGTTTTCTCTCTGTGTATGAGGGCATGAGTTCAATCCCTCCCCCCAGAAAAATCTACATTAAAAAAGTTGGATATTTAGCACTTGGGGTGGCCACAATTTAGATCCCTGGGTCTTGTTGGCTGTCCAGCCTAGCTTTTGTGGCAAGTTCCAGGCCAGTGAGGGACCCTGTCTCAAAGAAGAACTTAGGGAGTTCAGCAAGTAAAGGCCATGCCACCAAACCTCATGATCTGTGGTGGATTCTCCAGGAGAGAACCAGCTTCTCTAAGCTGTCCTTTGACATATGTGCTTTGGTACTCCTGTACACACACACACACACACACACACACACACACTCAGACATAAATATATAATTATAATTCAGGCTTTAATGTAAATGTAGCTCGGTTGCTAGACTGCTTGCCCAGTGTTCACAAAGCGTGTTTGATCCCCTGTAGCACATACATCTGGGCATGCTGGTACATCCCTGTAATCTCAGCACTTGTGGAGATCCAGGCGGGTGGACCAAGAATTCATGATTATCTATAGCTATGAATAAGCTCCAGGCTCTCGTGAGCTATGAGAAAGTGGGACAGCACATCTAAATGTATTTAATACCATTGTTTTTAAAGTGTGTGTATAGGGCTAGAAAGATGGCTTAGCAATTAAGGGCACTGGCTGCACTTCCAGAGGACCCACGTTCAGTTCCCAGCACGGATATGGCAGCTCACAACTGCCTGTTACTTAGGTTCCTGTGGGTCTGACTCCCTCACACAGACACATATGTAGGACAGACACCAAATGTACATGAAGGAAAGGAGAAAGAATCACAGTGATGACCCGTGTCTCTTCTCCACAGACTATGGACCTGCATTCTTGTCCAAAGCCGATTGTATTTGTATTGCACACGTTCTTATCCGCCAAAGTCACTCGCATGGGACTGCTCGTGTGAGCAGTCAGAGTCAAGAAAGAGCTTTGACTGCCACAAGAAGTATTTCCACCTCAAAAGACGAAAATAAAGAAAAAGCAACAACAACCAAGAAGCACAAACCGAGCCCTTGCTCCTCCATCACAGTGCCTTCCCGAGGACCTGCAGAGCACTGCTGGACCACAACGGGGTTTAGGAAGGGCCAACCTTTCCCACACAGCCTCAGTCAGAATTTCTAGAACTGTAATAAGCTCCGAATCAAGGCTGTTGATTTATCGTCTGATTTCATAATGTGATCTCTAAGTGATTAGGTTTATTTTCCCTGTTATGAAGTCTGGCTCTTTGTGTTTCTCTTTGGACATAAACAAATAGTCAAAAGGGATTTTCCTTTTCTTTCTGTAGGAATCATTTGGACATAGCCTTGAGCTCTTCCTAGGACAGCTGTCACTCCCCGGGTGCTAGTGTGCAGCTGCGTCCCTCAGGCACATTCCACACAGGTCAAATGCACGGCCGTGTATTGTCTTTACCTTGGAAATCCTCGATCTCATCCCCAAGGGTTCCTCCGCCCACCCTGCCCCTGACTGACCCCACCCTGCCCACGGTTAACCCTAGCTCTGCCACCCACAAGTGCTGCCTTTAGGACTCAGAACTTGCACAGTCTGGTTACCTTTGCCTTCACTCCCTTTTTTTGTGGTGTCCAAGTTGAAAAGCAAGTTGGAAACGCTGCTCTGAAAGAGGAGTTTTGCTTTCTTTAGTTTATATTGAGTTTATATTTGGTAGGGCCAGGGGATGATCTACAGTTTATTTTGAAAGATCCTCATTTTAAGCTAAGCCATTTCTTATTGCTTACCAAAAGTGCCTTTGGTTAGGGTCAGTGGGGCTTTATTAGTGACTGTTGGATGACTGGGTCTCACTGCCATTCCAGGGGTTCCATCTTGCTGTCAGGAGTCATCCTCGAGGTCAGTTCCATAAGGGCATCTTTTGGTGGTAACTTTGTGAGTCAAGTTAGCTCTGCAGCACAGACGCCATGCTCAGTGGCACAGAGCACTGTGAGGCCAGGAGCGACCCTGGCACTGGTCTTTAGTAGCCCCAAATAGTAAAGACAAGTCACCTCCAACTCAAGACTTAACATTGGCTTCCTAACAACCCTTGGTGGGTGGGCAGGATGATGATAGCAGAGAGCTCACAGTAGTCGCTGCATTTTGTTCAGCACAGCCAGGTGCTGTTGTGACCTGGAAGATCCTGCTCAGTTTGTTTCTCCTGATTTGGAAGGGAGAGAGGTGTCTGAAAACGTTTGAAACACGCTACATAAAATCTCAAGATTAGCACAGCTCCTGAATCTGAACAGAAAGGAAATATCAATATCAGATATTTTCTAGAGGTTTTCTTTTTTTTTTTTTTTTTGGTTTTTCGAGACAGGGTTTCTCTGTGTAGTCCTGGCTGTCCTGGAACCCGCTCTGTAGACCAAGCTGGCCTCGAACTCAGAAATCCGCCTGCCTCTGCCTCCCAAGTGCTAGGATTAAAGGCGTGCGCCACCACCGCCCGGCTTTCTAGAGGTTTTCTAACCTCTCTGAAAACATGTCTAGAAACAGCTCTCATTTTCTAGATCTCTCTGGAGTGCTACACAAGGATATGATACTTCAAATAGGGTAGAGGGTGAAAGGAAAGAAGACACAAGTGTTTGAGCGGAACCTGGGCTGCCTTGATTGATAGGGTAGCCAGAGGACAGAGCAGGTGCCCACGCAGAGGTGTCGCCCTGCTGTCCTCCGCTGTCTTGAGTCAGGCCTCCTGCTCTGCAGTCAGACTAACAGTATCCAGAGGCTGGAGGAAGTCATAACCCTGAGATTGGTTCCATCCATGATACATCTTCAACTCAAAGAAAAAAAGAAATGTCCCAGCTCTGAGGGCAGAAAGCAGAGTGGCTGCAGATAACCTCAGGCAGAGCTGCAGCTCCTGCCTCACTGAGCTGTGGGTGTGAACGGCAGAACCACCAGGGAAGTTGACAGGAGCCGCTGCCACCCTGTTCCTTAGAAGAGCTGTAAGCAGATGCGATGACCGCCAGGTAAGGTGTGCACGTGTTCTGGCCGAGCACTGGGGCCCACAGGGTTTTTAATACTTTGAGTCTTGTAAAATGAAGGCTTATGGGTGATTTCTTTGTCATTAGCAGCCCCAAGAGCAAGGTCCAGAACGTGTAGCAGCCCCCACCCCCCAGGTCAATTAGGAATTTTTCAAACCACAAGTGGAATGCTTTTTGTGAGTATGGGACACCTTGATACAAGCCTATATTATCATTTTGTACTCAAATGCCAAAATATAGCAAACTATTTTCAAATGATAAAAATGGGCATCTTTGATAATTCGCCTCTTTTATAGAATCAGCTATGTTTTTTCTTTTTCTTCTTGAACATTATTGGGGATGTTGTGGGCTCCTGGGTGTCGAGTGGGCAGGAGACTGCAGAGCACCTCCTGTGGAGATGGACCACTTCCCAGGTATCTTTGCATTCCACACAGTCCCAAGTCACCCCTGTGGGTGAGAACTCTCCTCCACATAAGAAAGGGGACTAAAGGACGCTGATGTTACCAACAAGCCTTGCCTAGAAATTGGTATCAAATATTTTATATAAAGAAATGCTCATGTGTATATGCCATATTTATTAATAATTATAACTGAAGTCACCGATTTATGGACAGTTTCAGGTTAAATATTGGGACAAGTATGGGCAATCAATCAGAAACGTTCCTTTAAATGCCATCTACCTATTTTGAAGCCATGTTTAGCACTTTTTAGACTAGGGTAAGGCTGATCGTGCCTGGTGGGGTTTTGTCTTTTGTTTCTGTCTGAACTCTAAAAGTTTGTTACTGGAGATTATTTGCATGGGAGGAGAGATTGAATTATTTATTTTTTATATGTAGAAAAATCTCTCTAACCCCAGTCTCTAACAAATAGCTCACATTGTTACTGATTTGTTTGTTCTCCTAACTTATTCTCCTGGACCGAACGCTAACAAAGCTTTGTTCAGCTGAATAAATTGCACTTAGCTGATAAACCAAAATTTATTCTTTCAAAACAAGAAATTATCTGTTATAACCAAAAAAAAAAAAAAGAAGAAGAAGAAGAAGCTATGTGGAATCTGAACACAATTACTCTACCCCCCCAGAAAAGAAAGGTTTTACTATGAATGGTTTTGATGAACAAAAATGTGTGGGGAAAATTACTGATTTCTTAAAATTTTGTAAGAAACTCGGTCTTCTAGTTTAATTAAAATGCATGTGGATTTGTTTGTTTTCAAAACCATGGAGGAATCTACCCACTTGTTTTAATGCAAATCACCGGCAAAGCTGCTATGTGACTTCCTTAAAAGCACTACCTGCTAGAAATGATAAACAGTTCTGAAGTGTTCAGAGAAGCGTGGAAGACTCCAGCACTTTCTGTTCTTTTGTATCTTTTCTTGGGCACCTACCTGAACCGCATTTTGTTATTCTCACTGGCTCAAGCTATTGATTGTACACAATACTTAAATGTACAAATATTCTGCTTCCATCTCACGTGGCTGCTGACAGCTCTAGGCGCCAAGGATGAACTGGTCCCTTAGAGTGCTGCACTCAGTGGCTAAGAGGGAAGGCTGCTGTTCCATCATGAGGACTGAAGATCAGGTCTCAGCGCCCAAGTCCAGGGGCCCAGGAAAGGAAGAAATGGAAGGAGGGGGGGGAAGGGGGAGAGGAAGGAAGGAAGGAAGGAAGCAAGCAAGCAAGCTCCTAATCTCTATGAGAGGGTCAAATACCAGGTCACTTACTTCTTAAAGCACATTGCTCTGCACAGATTTACTATGTAGCACTACAGAGGTAGTCTTGAGTTTACTTTGGAAGGTTTGTCAGGCACCAGGACTACACAGTAAGATTCTGTCTCAGAACAACAACAACAAAATTCTAGTACTTAGGCAAAGAATCCAAGATTTGCTGTATACTCAGTTCAAGGCCAGCTGGATTACATCTGATCCTGTCTCAGTACAGTAGAAAAATATGAGGTCGTATAAACTTCAGTTGAATGCACTCCCTAGTAATCTAGGATGATTTTGACTCTACAATACGATCCTTCCAAGCTGATACAGTCCACACTGACCCATCTTTAATCTCCTTCTTGCACTGTCTCGATATTCACTAAGAGTGTAATCGCTGGTAGAAATCATGCGGCAATGTCAGGATGGAGTATATTCAAGCAGCATAGTCGCTCCACACCACAGTGATGTAAGAGGGACTTAGTTGCTCTAGTATTGACTGCCTAAGTAGCTGCTCTGAAACTTTTTCTCTTGTTTAAAAAATGAGATGGCCTGGAAGTTAGTGCAGTAGCAGAGCATGGGCAAGGCCCTGGAATCCTCTGGAGCACCACTGAAAAGAGACAGAAAGCCCGGCCAGCTGAGCAGTGGCACACGTTTATCAAAGGGGAGAATTTCAGGTTTCGAGGTTGAGAAACAGCAAATAGCCACAGGGAGCATGTTAGTTATTTTCCAGCAGTGGCCAAACCAACTAGGGAGAAAAGGTTGTTATATTAACTCATAAGAACACAAGTTCTTTCTTCTTTTTTAATCTTAGGCATTGAAATTGGCCCCGGGCCTTGGGCATGCTAAGCATACAATACCACTGATCTATATATTCATAAATTCCTAGCCCCTTTGATTTCAGAATAAAACATTTTGGTTTTCTTCGTGGTTTTTAGACATACTCTTATATAACCTAGACCAGCCTCAGATTGCTGATCCTCCTGCCTCTAACTGAGCGCCGGGGATCACAGCTGTGCACCAGCTTTGAAACATCAACTTGAACTTAATTTCTTGCCACCTTTATTTTTCCATCCCACTTCATGTGACTGGGTCAAAGCATTTCCTGAGGTTTATTTTTTATTTTATGCATATGAGCGTTTGCCTACATGTGCATCACATGCACACGTGGTATCTGAGAAGCCAGAGGAGGGCTTCAGATCCCGTGGAATTGACATCAGAGAGGGTTACAAGACACATGTTGGTGCTGGGAACTAAAGCCCAGGTCCTCTGCAGGTGCAGCCAGTGCTCTTAACCACTGTGCCATCTTTCCAGCCACAGTATGTGAAATGCAGTCCATCCCTTGGGAGGTCTGTGAGGCAAGGGAGATGGGGGGTTCAAAGTCATCCTCAGCTATTTAGAGAGCTGGAGGTCAGCCTGGGGTCATGCATGAAACTTAACTCAAAAAAATTTTTGTGTGAATTTAATATATAAATATGCCTTTTGCAAATTATTCTTTGCTCAGTAGGTTGGATACATATTTTTAAATTTACCATATTGTGAGACACATTGATTTAAGTATTCATTCTCATCAGGGAGGCAGAGGCAGCTCTCAGCCAGCCAAGTTTACACGAGAGTTCTAGGTTAGCCAAGGCTATACAGTGAGACTCTGTCTTTTTTTTTTTTTTTAAGCAAACACAAACAAAAGCTACACAGTTAAACCTTATAATAGATATTCCATTACTTCATTGTAGGACTGGGAACTCAGGTAGACTTCTCGCCTTAGCCTTGTGCTGACTTCACCTTCATGCCCTTGCCATGACGGTGTCTATTCCAGTCGCTGCTGTGCTCGCAGGCCTAGTGGCGCTGTCACCCTACCAAAACCACAAAAGACTAGACACACAAAAGGTTCTCTGGGAATATAAACATTTGAGACTTGAGGCTAGTTCATGGTATATCCCTATATTTCATTCAACAAGCATTTTGTGATAGAAGCTTCTGCATCAAGCTCACTGAATGATCAAAAAGAAACTTCTGGGACCTGCAAGATGTCTCAGCAGGCAAAGGCACTTGCAGCCATGATTGACAACCTGAACTCAGGGGCCAGAATCCACATGGTGGAAGTAGAGAACTGTCTCCCAGAAGTTGTCTTCTAACCCCCACAATAAGTGAGGCAGGGAGGCACTTTGTAGACTCAGTTAGCGTATAGTCCTTTATTGCCCAGGCACACCACACCATCTCTCTATTAACTACTCTGTTTCTCTTTTATGTGTGCAGATGTTTTACCTGCATGAGTGTGTGCTGCATCTGTGCAGTGCTTGTAGAGGTCAGAAGAAGGATCCAGATGCCTAGACAGCAGTTACAGATAGTTCTGGGCTGCCGTGTGGGTGCTGGGAACAGACCAGGTCCTCTGGCAAAGCAGCCCGTGTTCTTGCTTGCTATGCCATCTTTATAGCCGCCACTTAGCATCTGCCCCAGAGTGTCACTGAACTTAGCATCTGCCCCAGAGTGTCACTCACTGAACTTAGCATCTGCCCCAGCAAACACTTGTGTGAGGGTTGTTCAGGCTCTGCCCATGGCAACATCGGAAAGTCACCCAAGCATGTTAAGGAAGTTGAAGTTTTCATTATATATCATTTTTTAATGAAAACTTTAGTTTGGAAAGGAAAATATTATAGGCCCCTCAAAAAGATAAATCACAAAATGAAAAATTAATCTTTATTGCCAATGTTAGATTAATAGGGGGAAAGCCTTTTTTCTTTTTTCTTTGTTCTTTTTCATTTTTATATATGTGAGTACACTGTCACTGTCTTCAGTCACACCAGAAGAAGGCATCAGATCCCATTACAGATGGTTGTGAGCCACCATGTGGTTGCTGGGAATTGAACTCAGGACCTTGGGAAGAGCAGTCAGTGCTCTTAAGCACTGAGCCATCTCTCCAGCCCTTTTATTCTTTTAAATAGGCAGCAAAGTTTATTTCTGAACACCGCTGACCTGTTCATTTCCGTACTTAGGATTTAAGCATCTTTGAAGGGAGGGCAGTTTTGTGTTTTGGTTTTTTGTTGTTGTTGTTTTGTTTTGTTTTTTGAAACAGTGTCTCTGTGTAACTCTGGCTGTCCTGGAACAGCTCTATAGATCAGGCTGGCCTCAAACTCACAAGCGATCTACCTGCCTCTGCCTGGGATCAAAGGTGTGCATCACCACTACTGGCCGCATCTTATTTTCTAAGGTCCTTATACACATCATAGCTGGACTGTTTCTCCATTAATAAGCAACCCAATTGCATTAAAAATTAACAAGAGTCCAGATATGAAGAGCTGCTCTTTTAGAGGCCAGACTTTAATTTCCAACACCCACATGATGGCTCACAGCCCTCTATAATTGTCCTATGGAATCCATTGCCCTTTTCTAGTATGCAGATATACATGCAGACAAAACACCCATATACATACAATACATAAATAAGTCCTAAAAATTAACATGATTCTACTTACTCAAGAACACACTGGCATTCAAACTCACTGTAAAGAGACCTAGAGAAAGTGAGACGGGTTGGCTAGATTTTCCTGTAGTGACAGCCCCTTTCAATCCTTCTTGCCTTTTATTGACCTGTGAGGTCAGCTTTTGAAACATGTTTAATCGGTCCCTGAAAGTACCTGGCTCTCTGGCAAGGATGGCCGGAAGATGTAGTTGCATGGCTCCCTCCCCTTGTTTACAAGTGTATTGAGTCACCCATGAGAACTGGGCCATGCCTTGAGTGTCTTACTCCCTAAACCTGCCCTTTACAGTCAGGTGCTAATGACTGTGGTTTTATCAAAACCACCAAATATTGCTGCATACCTAGTCCTTCAAGACCAGAGAATGGCTTTCCTTCTGTTGAATCCTGTTAACAGTGAGTATTTTTACATCTCTTTGCTAGTGTTTACTGAATTAGTAGGATTAAGGAGAGAGAAAAGCTGAGGTCTGTGTAATCATAGTCTCCCAGATCCTCGCTTACACCCCAGGCACTGGGTTCAGATCTCCCTCGATATGGGATGCCAGCCAGTGTTATTGTTAGTCTGTCGGGCAAGGTAAGCGTGCAGGCCCCAGTGCCCAAACAATCCCTCTCCTTGGTGCCAGATCTGAAGTCTTACAGAGCGTAACCCATTTTTTTTTCTCCTGTGCATCTTCTGCTAATACCCGCGTGTATGTATTCTTTCTCGCACTACTATTTTTGTTAAGTGTAAAGACTTAGAAAGCTAGCTCAAGTCAGGCTGGTTTTATCTCAGTTAGAAGGATGCTTGCCTCAAATAAGGTAAGCTGGGGGAGAAAGCCCTAAGTTCTATCCACAGCACCACAGAAAACCAGATGTGGCTGGCCACATCTGTAAACCCAGCACTCATATGGAAGGTGGGAGGCAGGAAGAAGTTACATAGAAAATACCAAGCCCAGCAAGTCAGCTCAGCCCAGGCATGTGAGACTGCCCCTCAGAACAGATGAGCAAACACACAAAACCTCAACAACAAAAAAACCTATTTGTACCAATTGATTGTTTTGGTGTTGATTTTGTTTTGTTTTTTCTTTTTAGAATCCTTTATTTAAATAAGACCTCTATTCAAGTCTTACTTAAAATTTCTCAAGTCTTCTGGCTACCAAATTAAAGACCCATGACATAAAACTGAGCAGTATGTGTTCTTATTTTTTAAAAAGCTTTATGTATAGATGCTTAGACACACTTCCCTTGGGCTGCACATCGACATATAGCATTGTATATTACAATGAAAATTTGTAACTTAAGGGTATTATATATATATGTGTGTGTATATATATATATATGCCTTTGTAACCTTTTTATTGTAAATAAAAAGTTGCTTTTAGACATTGTCTCTTGTGTTTTAAAATGTGGTGGACCTAGTTTCAGACTTACAGGAAAATTTCAGCGACGTCAGAGAAATGGGATGGTGGCTATAGTCCCACCCAGCAGCCGAGGCTGAGGCTAGAGAACTGCTGAAAGTTTGACATAAATGTTTCAAAACCCGTCTCCCCTTCTGACACCTTTCCTAGTTAGTAGTGACTTTCACACTTGTTCCATTATCTTGATGTGTCTGATTTGGTAGGCACTCTGTTACCCTTCAATTCAGGAATGTCTGTTTTGTTTTTTTGTTTTTTGTTTTTTCGAGACAGGGTTTCTCTGTGTAGCCCTGGCTGTCCTGGAACTCACTTTGTAGACCAGGCTGGCCTCGAACTCAGAAATCCTCCTGCCTCTGCCTCCCAAGTGCTGGGATTAAAGGCGTGCGCCACCACCGCCCGGCTTTTTTTTTTTCTTTCTTTTTTTTTTTTTTTTTGAACGTGCTTTTCTTTTTTTTTTTTTTTTAAGATTTATTTATATGTAAGTACACTGTAGCTGTCTTCAGACACCAGAAGAGGGCATCAGATCTCTTTACAGATGGTTGTGAGCCACCATGTGGTTGCTGGGATTTGGACTCATGACCTTTGGAAAAGCAGTCAGTGTTCTTAACCGCTGAGCCATCTCTCCAGCCCTGTCTGTCTTAACTATACAAGGCATTTTGGGTGGCCACAGTCTGGCCCTCCTTGTCAGGAAACCAACATGAGTACAAGACTAATGTTACCCCTACCCATCCCATGCAGGTGATGCCATACATCCCCTGTAGAACCTGCCATTGCTTTCTGGCCTTCTATTATAGCCAGTACCATGTGTTACATTTGGTTGTCATGTCTATTCAGTCTCCAGTCTTGGACTGTTCCTCAGTCACTTCCTAATCAAGTGCCTGAGAGTTAAAGAACATAGGTATACATGGGCCAGTGAGAGGCTCAGCAGGTACCTCCAATGCTGACATCCTACGTAACAGAAAGAAAAAATGACTCCCAGAAGTTGTACACACATGCGTGTGTGCGTACGCGTGCACACACACACACACACACACACACACATGTACACCAGCACACTTGGCAACTGAATCTAAAGAAAAAATGAAAAGAAGCCTGGTGGTTATGGCGCACGCCTTTAATCCAGTGCTCAGGAGGCAGAGGCAGGTGGCTCTTAGTTTGAGGCCAGCCTGGTCTACAGAGTGAGTTCCAGGACAGCCAGGGCTACACAGAGAAATCCTGTCTTGAAAGCAAAAGGGAAAAAAAAAGCACAGGTGTTTGATTCTACCCTATTCTGTCTTGGTCCGGTTTTGGCAGGTGTGTGCATGTATGTCCATCCACAGAGGCCAGAGGGATGTGTGTGTTATCCCTTGAAGCTGGAGTTCTAGGCAGTTGTGAGCTGCCTAGTCCTGAGAGTGGAACCTAGGTCCCCTGATAGAACAGTAAGTGATTTTGACCACAGCCATTTCTTCAGCACCCTTCCATCTTGTTTTGATGTCCTGATTCAAGCTCTGATCTAAGTGTTGGACTCAGTACTACAGAGCAGGGAAGCGCTGAGTGGTAATGCTGCCATGTAACCTCAGCACTCAGGAAGCTGTGGCAGAGCGTCTGGCGTCCAAGGCTAGACTGGGCGACACCCTGAGACATGTCTCACAGGGAATGGGATGGGGAGGAGAGCAGGGAAGATGCACGTGGATATATACATAGACCTATCCTTATCATAGATCTGGTATTTTGAAACCATAAATTCACAAAGATAATTCTGATACTGGAATCTTCTTGAGCAACCTGACTCCTAGATGGTGATGGCATAGGCCTTTAAACCCAGCACTCCAGCAAGCCTGGAGTGAGTTCCAGGACAGCCAGGGCTATCCTGCCTCAAAAACAGAACTACAGCTGGGCAGTAGTGGTGCACGCCTTTAATCCCAGCACTTGGGAGGCGGATTTCTGAGTTCGAGGCCAGCCTGGTCTACAGAGTGCATTCCAGGGAAAAACCAAAACAAAACTACAAAAAGCAAACAACCAACAACAATAAAAATGGGGTCGGGGAGGGAAGACAAAGAAAGAAAGAAGCCTCACATATGTGCCCAGCCATTTGGTTTTAGTCAAGTTGACATACGAGAGTAGCCATCACATTTGCTTACTATAAGTAGTACCTTAGCCACTGAAGCCACTATCCCCACTTTCCTGTCCACCACACCATCTCTCCACCCTCACCCCAGGACGTACATACCACTGCCTCTGCCTTGGAATCTGAAGTTTCAGTAGCATAGAAGGTAGATGAAAAAGCAATGGCATAGTTGGTGAACAAGTGAGTTGATTGATTGATTGATTGATTTTGGTTTTAGTTATAGATGGTTGGGAGGCACCATGTGGGTGCTGGCTACAGATTCGGGTCCTCTGCAAGAGCAGCGCATGCCCTAAACTGCCAAGCCACTCTCCACCCCAGCAACACCACTCTCAAAACTAGATTTGGAGGCAGGCACAGTGGTACACACCATTAATCCTAGCATTCAGGAGGGAGAAGCAGAAGGATCGCTGAGTTTGAGGCCAGCCTGGCCTACAGAGTGTTTCACACCTGCTAGGGCTGCACAGTGAGTCCCTGTCTTAAAAATCATAGTAATTATTCACTGATAAAATTCTCAATAAAGATATATGTTAGGAAGACTTTCATTTTCACGGACCCCTTCTCCACTTAAACTCATCCATTGCTTTGTGCCATGCTGGACCTCAGCCTGGAGGCCTCACTGATGCTAGGCAGGCACCACTGTCCTCCATACCTAGCTGTTCTGTTGTTTTGATACAAGGTCTCTGGGAACCAGGTTGACTTCAAACTTGTGATGATCCTCCTGCCTCTGGTATTACAGGCCAAGGTATTCCTTAGCAAGTGTTAAGAGCATGCACCTCAGTGTGAATCCTAGGACAGAGCTGCTTTCCTCCTCTCAGTGGTTAAATTGCCTACTTGAGGTGGCTCACTGGGCCAAGCTTGGGTTGATAAAAGCCAGCGTTCTTAGAACTAGCAGAATCCAATCTAGGACAGAGGACTGTGAGAAAGAGGAAGAAAGTGGAATTAACTGTGTGTTTCCAAGTCATTCCTGTTCTACAGAAGGTGTAGGTCAAGTATCTACTACAGTGAGGAAGAGCGCAAAGTTCTCAAGTCTAAACATATGAGGTAAGCACCCCCTAAAACTTAAATTTAGCTCCTGCCCCCCCTTCCTCCTCCCCTCCCCAATCCAGCTCCGACTCCAGACCCCAGGGTGTCTGCCCATCTGAGGTCAGGCTGTCACCTGGGAGACTGCTGAGATAGACATGTCCCTCAGAAGCCATGATGATATGAAATGTGTTCCTGTCCTCCAGGCACTGCAAGGCCCCTTCCTGTCCCAGAGTCCACAGGATGCTCCCTCAGACCCACACACAGCAAGGCCTGCTGGTTCCTTGACTTCCTGTGCATTGAGCACCCCCTCTCCCCCATGCTTCTGCTCCACGGTTGCCCTTGGCCTGTCTTGTTGCCTAAAATAGCCATCTGAAGTCAGTAACAGGCACCCCTCTCTACATACCACTGCACCCAGCCTAGCACCCTCAGCACTGACTGACAGTTCTCCAATTCCCACTTTCTGGGCATGGTCAGAGAGCCCTCCATTTCTCTACTGAAGAGTACCTTTCCCTCTTGAGTCTTCCATTGCAGCTACCCGGAGCCTCTCACGTTGCTGAGGACTGAGAAGAGGGCGGGTGCCAGTTACTGCCAGGCCTCCCCTCAGCTGATCACTTTGGTTCTCTTGACATGACTTTAAACCACTTGCCCTAGTACCTGTGGGAAACATTTCTGGCCAAAGTCATTGGTACCTTCCCTGTCACCCTCTGTCTTCTTGACTGCATCAGGTACTGTGGTCCCCACTCTCTATCAAGTCTCTCCCACCACCGGAGAGACTCCTGGTTGTGTCCTCTCTTGTCTTTTCCCCATGGGGATTGCACCTTATGGGCTCACACATGTAAAGCACACATTTCTACCACGGAATACTCCAGTACTCTTTATTTTTTATTTTTTTTTTTAGATTTATTTATTTTATGTATAGGAGCACACTGTCTTCAGACACACCAGAAGAGGACATCGGATCCCATTACAGATGGTTGTAAGCCACCATGTGGTTGCTGGGAATTGAACTCAGGACCTCTGAAAGAGCACTCTTAACCGCTGAGCCACCTCTCCAGCCCTACTTTTTATTCTGAGACAATCTCTCTTAAATTGTCCAGGCTTAGCTCAGTCTGACCTTGACCTTTTAGCCCAGCCACCACCTTCCTGATAGGAGTGTAGATATTCTAAAGACACCTGAGTCTTTCCTATCCATTACCAGATAATTGAAACAATGGTCTCCTGATTATTGAAACAATTTCCCTGAGAATCTCATACTGGAAGAAGGACAAAGCTGGCACTAACCGGAGTGGGGAGCTTGTCTTTTCCCAGGGAGAGACGTCACACAGTTCTGATGACTTTCCAAAAACTAGAGGCTAGCCAGTAATTGGCAGAACCAGTGGGCTTGGTTCTATGCGTAGCTCCGCTCTTTATTTAAATCTAAGCCTGTGTCAGTACCCAGAGGATGGACACTGAATCTCTTTGTTCTTCCTAACGTGGCCACATCGGATAAAGTCTCTTCCTCTGATTTTCTACAATTACCTGTCTGTTTAATTGGCTATTAAGGACCTGTGACCAAGTCTAGCTTGTTAGGGTCCTTTGAGTTCCGGGTTTATGTTTCCAAATGATACTTGATGGATTAGGTTTTTGTTCTATTGGTTTTTGCAAGAGTGGGAATAAGCCAGGGCTTTGTGCTTGGTAAGCAAGCACTGCCGTTGAGTTGTAGCCACAGTTTCAAGTCAGGATGGGACAGGGGAATTATGAGGCCATGAGAAGGAACGGCATCCCTTTCTCTGGAGTCTGATTGAAGACTCCTCCTGTCTGAGAAGCAAGAACAAGTTCTGGCATAGTTAATAACATTCACTGTTAAAAAAAGAAAGAAAGAAAACCTGCCAATCAGACTTGATATCCCTTCTGTATTTAGACCCTTATGTCATATGAACAATGATGTCTGACTGTACTCGACCTTGGGTAGATCCTCTTGCCTTTCCCCAGATAATACTTGGTAATCTTTGTTTACAATAAAGATGGATCCCTACTTCTGGGGATCTTATCTGTAATCCTGCCTGATGCTTTCAAGAGCTGCCCTGTGGTCTCTGTAGATCCCCTTGTCGCCCTTTAAAGAGACTTTAATCCCCACTAAAAGTCCTCTATATGGCCATGTAAAACCAGCTGCTACTCTCTTTTGTAAAGTCTTTTTTTTTTTTTTTTTTTGGTTTTTCGAGACAAGGTTTCTCTGTGTAGCCCTGGCTGTCCTGGAACTCACTCTGTAGACCAGGCTGGCCTCGAACTCAGAAATCCTCCTGCCTCTGCCTCCCAAGTGCTGGGATTAAAGGCGTGCACCACCATCGCCCGGCTTTTTGTAAAGTCTTTATCCATATGTACAGATGTATATAACTTTCTGAATTAATCTCTGTGTCTCTTTCTCTGTCTCTGTCTCTGTCTCTCTCTCTCTCTCTCTCTCTCCTCTCTTTCTCTCTCTTTTGAGACAAGGTATCTCTGTGTAGCCCTGGCTGTCCTCGAACTCTCTCTGTAGACCAGGCTGGCCTAGAACTCAAAGAGATCTGCCTACCTCTGCCTCTAGAGTACTGGGGGTACACTACTCTTCTTTAGTGTGTGTGTGTGTGTGTGTGTGTGTGTGTGCAACAGCATTCATATGGAGGTCAGAACACAACTTGATTCTTTCCTTCTATCATGTGTCCAGGGGATGGAATTCAGGTCATCAGGTCATCAGGTCACCAGGTCACCAGGCTTGGTGACAGCTACCTTAACCTGCTGAGCCATCATGTTGGGTCAGCAGCTCTTTGAGAGGGCCACCCTCATGTTCTCAAGTGTGCCTTCCTTCCTCTTCCGAGTATCTCACTTTCTTGTAGCCCTCAAGCTTAGGCCTGTGCTTGAATATTGCTATCGTGGGCCTGAAGAGATGACTCGGTGGGTGGTTAGCTGCTCTTGCGGCTCTTCCAGGGGGAACGAGTTCAGTTCCCATCATCCACACAGTAGCTCTCAGCTTCTGCTTATTCTAGCTCTAAGGGATCTTACATTCGCCCCTGGCCTCCATGTTTGCCCCTTTGGTCTCTGTGAGTCTCTGTGAGTCCTGCTTAGTTGATTCTGTGGGCCATGTTCTCCTGGTGTCCTCTACCCCTCTTGTGCCTACAATTTTTCCCCCTTCTTAGGGGTTCCCTGAGCTCCAAGGAGAGGGGCCCAGTGGAGATTTCCAATTTGGGCTCTCTTGCTTCTCTCTCTCTCTCTCTCTCTCTCTCTCTCTCTCTCTCTCTCTCTCTCTCTGCCTAGTGTTTGTCTGTGGGTCTCTGCATCTGCCCCCATCAGCTGACTGGGGAGGCCTCTCTAATTACCATTGGGCTAGGCATCCATCTATGAATGTAGCAGAATATCATTACGAGTCATTTGATGGATAATTTTCTTCTTTCTGAGGTCCCTGGGCTCTCCAGCTTCTGGTTCCTGGTCATCCAGGCAGTGCTGGGCATATGCTCCCTCTGTGGCTGGGACCTCAAATTAGACCAGTCTTGGTTGACCACACCCACAGGTTCTGTATCTCCATTGCCCTTGCACATTGCCTAGCCTTGTGGGCAAGGCAAATTGTAGGTTGAAGGTTTTGTGGCTGGATTGGTGTACCAGTCCTACCACTGGAAGCCTTGCATGGTTATAGAAGGTGCTCTGAATCCTATGTTACTAGGAGACCTTATAGAATCCTAGGAGTTTCTACTGCCATGAGTTTCCACATCACCCCCCAATCACCCTCCAATTCCAATTGTCTCTCTTCCTCCTCCACCTTCCAAAAATAAGTCTTTACTAAAATCTATATGTATCTTTTTTGGGTCCTAACTTTGTTTCAGAAACTGACTAGCCCTAAATTTTTATTTTGCATTGACACCACAATTCCAGTTTGGTCTGAGTCAAGGGAACAAAGTCTCAGGAACCCTTAAGGCTGCTGAGGGTGACACTGGAAAGCTGTGCCTACTACCAGCCCAAAACATTGACAACCCCATTGGACATTTTTTTTAAGATTTATTATATACACAATATTCTACCTGCATACATGCCTGCACGCCAGAAGAGGGTGCTAGATCTCATTACAGATGGTTGTGAGCCACTCTGTGGTTGCTGGGAATTGAACTCAGGACCTCTGGAAGAACAGTTGGTGCTCTTAACCACTGAGCCCTCTCTCCAGTCCCATTGGCTTTCTCTTTTTACTCTGTCTGTCCTCCTCTCTTGCTCCCCATCCCTGTCTCTTCTCTCTTGGTCTAGTCCAGTCAGCTGGCCATGTTGAAGCTACTATTTTCCCTCCCTGATCTGGACTCTTCCGGATGCCTCTGGCTATACTCTCCCTCATTTCTTCCCCTCATCCATACCTTAGAGTGGTCATGTCCTCAGCTAATATACTTAGGACTTGCCTTCTCAAACCTCTCCCTTGCTTCTTCCAGAAAGCCCCCCAAATTCCTCCCCATTTGAACTGCCACAGCCAACCCTGCAAGCTGTTCCCTAAATTAAGGCTAGATTCATCTATTTAAAATGCAAAAAAAAAAAAAAAAAAAAAAGGAAGGAAGAAAAAGAGAAAACTCACAGCAACCCCCCTGGTGTGGTGTGTGGTGCTGGCTTTGATGGCAACATTTGGGAGATGGCAGCAGGAAGATCAGGAACTCAAGTCATTCTCAGCTATATTAGGGGCTCCTGACCAGGAAGAAAAAAGAGAGGGAAATAGTCTTGCTTTTTCTTTTTAATAATTCTTTTAAAGATTTATTTATTATATGTGAGCACACTGTAGCTGTCTTCAGACATTCCAGAAGAGGGAGTCAGATCTCATTACAGATGGTTGTGAGCCACCATGTGGTTGCTGGGATTAGAATTCAGGACCTTCAGAAGAGCAGTCAGTGCTCTTAACCGCTGAGCCATCTCTCCAGCCCCTTTTTAATATTTTTTAAAAATTATTTTGTGTGTATGAGTGTTTTACCTGCATATATGTCTGTGTGCCTGGTACCCATGAAGGCCAGAAGAAGGCCTTGGGTCCCCTGGAACTTTTGTTACAAACAGTTGTTAGCCACCATGTGGGCGGGTCAGGGTCTCTAGAAGAACAGCCAGTATTCTTTTTTTTTTTTTTAAAATGGGTTACTTTTTTTTTCAAGTTCAATATCACTTTTAGCTTCATAAGAAGATTAACAACTGGGCTGGAGAGATGGCTCAGCAGTTAAGAGCACTGACTACTCTTCCAGAGGTCCTGAGTTCAATTCCCAGCAACCACATGGTGGCTCACAACCATCTGTAATGAAACCGATGCCTTTTTCTGGGGTGTCTGAAGACAGCAAAAGTATTAATCTAAAAAAATTATTTCTAAAAAAAAATTAAAAACATGAAAAAGAAGATTAAGGACAAACCTGGACTACAGACACTTTCTCAGAAAAAAATAAAACAAAACAAAACAAAAAAACAGGACAGCTTTGGACAGGTCAGGCGGCATAGCACGTAAAGGTGCTTGCCACCAAGCCTGCCAACTGTAGTCTGATCCCCAGAGAGAACTGACTCCTTTGTTGGCACAAAGGCACGCAGATAGACAGACAGACACACACACACACACACACACACACTAAATGTAATGTTTGGTTGATTGTTTTTCTTTTTTTTAAGATGTATTTATTTATTTTATGTATATGAGTACACTGTAGCTGGACAGATAGTTGTGAGATATAATGTGGTTGCTGGGAATTGAACTCAGGACCTCTGTTCATACTAGCCCTGCTTGCCCCAGCCCTGCTCGCTCCAGACCCGCTCGATCCAGTCCAAATATTTATTATTATATGTAAGTACACTGTAGCTATCTTCAGACACACCAGAAGAGGGCATCAGAGCTCATTACAGATGGTTGTGAGCCACCATGTGGTTGCTGGGATTTGAACTCGGGACCTTCAGAAGAGCAGTCAGTGCTCTTAACTGCTGAGCCATCATCTCTCTAGCGCCCCTTTTTCTTGATTTATTTGCTTATTTTATGTATACGAGTAGGGTTAGAGTTAGGAAAGACTCACAGGAAGGATGCTCATGTCGTGTGAGGTGATGGAGCATCCTGAGGCTGGAGTGATGGATCTACAAGTCACTGGCAGGCCAAGGATGTCCAGTAAGCATGGGTCCTGCCTAGCAGGCTCCAAGGCAGCACGGCCCAGCCAGTACCCTGAGTTTTGGACCTTCAGCTTCTAGAACTCCTGGAGTCTTTCTTCTTTTTGGCATAATTTTTTTCTTCACGTGAACTCAGGACTTCTGGAAGTGCATCCACTGCTCTTAAACGCTGAGCCATCTCTCCAGCCCCCCTGACTGGTTTCTGGAAACAGGGTCTCTTTATGCAGTCCCGTTGGTCTTGGAGCTTGCTGTATAGTTCAGGCTGTCCTTGAACTCACAAGAGATCCTCTTGCCTCTGGCTCCTGAGTGCTGGTTATTAAAAGTTGTGCCACCATGATATGGTCTTTATTGTAGCTACGAGGGAGAGATCAGCCAGAGGCATCTGGAAGAGCCCAGAACTGAGAAAGAAGGTAGTGGACTGAACGTGACCAGCTGACTGGATCTGAGTGTAAGAGAAACAGGAGCAGAGCAGAGAGGGAGAGATGAAGACAAGACCAAGAGGGCACAGAGCTGGAATCGCAGGTTTATGAGGAGAAATGAGTAACTGGGGGAGGGAGGCCCATGAGCTGGTGAAGTTTAGGGGAGGGGAGGACCTGGAGGCTAGTGTGCCCTTTGCTATGCACCACAGACAACCATTTGTTCCTTCTGCCAGTGATAAGGGAAATGGTCCTTTGATAATGCTGGCTTTCCTCCATCTGCCAAAATTTCGGGAAATGGAGTTTCCTTTGGACCTGACACAGACAGAGATCCTGTCTGAAAAGAATAAATAGCTGGACATGGTAACCCAAAACTTTAATCCCAGCAGAGGCAGGCAAATCTCTGAGAGTTTGAGGCCAGCCTAGTCTACCTAGTGATTTCCAGGACAGCCTGGGCTGTCTCAAAAACAAAGGTATACATTGGATATATGTCTGGACAGTACATGTGAAGTTATTGGTTCAGAGATGCAAGGTCATCCTTAGCTACCTAGTGAATTTGAGGTCATACTTAGCAATATAGAATGTGTCAGAGAGAGAGAGAGAGAGAGAATTTCACTTGCTGAGGGTTGGTTCAGTGGCATTGCTGGGGGAAGCCCCGAGTTCAGTTGCAAGCACCACAAAAACAGAATGAATAAAATACTAGTTTCCTAAGGGAAAGGTAGAAAGGTTAACATTTTAAACTAAAAATTTACATTTATTTATTTTGGTGGGCAGGAGTGTGGAGATCAGAGGATAAGAAGTCTGCTCTCTCCTTCCACTGGGCAGGAACTGGGTATATTAGCTCATTTGTCCTGTGCACAAGTGCTTTTACCTGCTGAGCCATCTCGCTGGCCCAGAAAGGTTAGCATTTACAAACTAGCACAAATCTGGTGGTGGTACGAGCCTTTCATCCCAGCACTCAGAAGGCAGAGACAGGTGGATGTCTGAGTTCGAGGCCAGTCTGGTCTACAGCCAAGGCTACACAGTGAAACCCTGTCTTCAAAAACAAAACAAAATAATACAAACCATCACAAAACAGCCTTTAGAATCATTCTATCAAAACAGTTACCAGGGATTGAACCCACAGTGTGGCATTCACTGTGTATACACTAGCTCATTCATTGTCCCCTAAAGTCAGACAAGGTAAATACTAATTAACATAACCTATTAAATAGCCGGAAAACACAGCTCCAGGGAGTTTACTTTTTTGGTTAGGTTAACTCAAGAAGGGTACAAATTCCCCTTGTTCCCTCCGCCCCGCCCCTCACTCTCTCACGAGGCCCGCCCTTGGTCGGCCCCGCCCAGAACTCCCATCTTTGCCCTCGTCCAGCCCCGCCCCCGACTCAGGTTTCGAGCCCCGCCCCTTGCCCGGATCTGCCAGGCCCCGCCCCCGCCGGCCCCACCCCTCACTCGGCTCCGCCCCTCACCCCGGTCTTACTGGCCTCCGGCGGCCCATCACCGGGATCCCACCAGATCCCGCCCCGGCAGGCCCCGCCCCTCTTGAAGGAGAGATGCCTGCAGTTGCGGGCCATGGCCACAGGGCGACAGCCGCGTGACTCGGGCTGGGCCGCTCTGGGCCGCGCTCCTCGTTCACCCTCGGACTCGGCTCCGACTGCTAGTGGCAGCCTTACCCGCTCCGAGAGCCGACCTGCCGGGCTCCTAAGCGGCGGACCCACCACCTCGGCTCCTCCGGGCCGGACCGAGGCCGCAAGCAGCACCGCGGGGTGTGGGGTGGACCCAGGATATGAAATGACAACGTCAACCCTCCAGGTACTTGGGTGCGGCGCGCCCGCGGAGGCCCAAGGCGGCAGGGCCTGTGGGCCGCGGAGCGGACGGGCGGTGGCCTTCTCGGAGCCCGGCCTGGCGGTCCCTGTCAGGCTACCTCGTCCCACCCGTGCTGCAGCCTCTCCCGCGCTCGGAGCCCGAAGGACGTCTCCACTGGGCCCCGGCCCAAGCCGAACCGGCGGGCCGGCGCCCAGGTCGCGCAGCCGGGGCTGAACTGCCGCCTTGCAGCGGCGCCGCCTCCCCCTGAGCGCGCCCCGGTCTGGCAGGTCGCTCCGGGAGCGGCGTTCTCTCGCTCCTGCCAGGCGCCCCGGCAGCCCCCTGAGCTTCTTCCAACGAGCCCCCGGTTTCTCGGCCAGCCACCCTTCATTCATTCCCTGTGTCGTGCAGGGTGATGCTGGGGTGGCGCCGCCCGGATGGAGGAAGGGCTCATTCTAGGGCTGTCAGAAAACATAAACATGTTCAGGCCTCAGGCTTGTGTTTAAATCCCAGCCCTACCACTCAATAGTGTGTCTAGGTTTTGGATGTTGGAATGTTGGATTTCTTCATCACTAAAATAGGCAGTGCCCTTGTAGGGTGGTTGTCAGACGGCCTAAGACTGAATAATTCGGGGAAAGCAATTATAACATAGGTTCAGCATATCATGTTCTTGGTAAACCTTTGCTAATAATGTAAGCGCTTGGGCAGAACCAGGTAAGACTTTATGAAGGTAGGGACTTTAGCCACAGAGCATCAAAGAGTGAGTGGTATTCACATACCTGGTGGGGGTGGATGATGGCTGGTCCAAGTGGAAATACAGGACTGGGAGTAAATTGCAGTACAAAGTTTGAAATTAGATGGGCTCTAGAGCCAGAAGCACCATTCATTGCAGAAACTGTTCTGTTTGTTCTAAGGGTTAAACCAACTTCAGCGCAATCCCACCTGCCTGGCCAGAGTTAGCACTACCTGTGAACCAAGAAAATTTATCCAACTTTTAGGGAACAGTTTTATGAAGAGATAGCCCTCGTGCTATAACGGTCACATATTTAAACTGTACTGTCCAGCGCTTTTAGAGACTTGAATCATCACCAAAGAAACTCTATGCCTTTAATCGTTGTTCCTTAGCCCTTCTGTCCCATGTAGCATACTCTGCCTGTGGCATTGCCTATCCTAGACACTTTATTTTTTGTTTTTGTTTTTTTTTTTTTGTTATTGTTTTGTTTTGTTTTCTCAAGACAGGGTTTCTCTGTATAGCCCAGACTGGCCTCGAACTCAGAAATCTGCCTGCCTCTGCCTCCCAAGTGCTGGGATCAAAGGTGTGTGCCACCACTGCCCGGCTCGACACTTTATTTGTATGTATGTCGTTGTTACATGTGGTGCGCATGTGTATGTGTGTATATGTATGTGTGTATGTGTGAATGTGCCTGTGCCAGCACACTCATTCCCATCCCACTGCCCGTGTGTGGAGGTCAGAGGGTAACAGTCAGGCATCAGTTCTCTTCTGGATATTGAACTCAGGCTGTCAGGCTCCGGAGGAAGCAAATTTTTTTTTCCCCTGGAATTTACTTTTTTCTTTGACGTTTCATACATGTCAACAAGTCTGGGTCTTGTGAACTTCCAACTCCTTCCCCACCCCAACACACTCCCTACTCCTGTGTCCTCCCTCTCCTTTGTTTATTAATAACCCATTGTATCCAGTTAGTGCTTCTTGAGTGCTGATTATTGGTCTTAATGAGTCCATTCTGCGCAGGTAAGCTGCATTTCACAGCGTGCACACACATACACACACACCCCCACAGACATACACACCCCCCACCACCACCCCCCCCCTCCTCTGGCTCTTTCCTCCCCTTTTCCAATTTTTTCCTTGTGCCTTGGGAACATGGGTTGATATAGTCTCACTTAGGTCTGAGCCCTCAATAGACACTTATTCTCAGTCAGGAGTCTCTGCATTAACTGCTAACTACTGAGAGGACAGAAGCTTCTCTGGCCTAGATTATATCTGTGGATATAAGTATAAATATTTAGAAGACAGTTCAGCATCAGGTCATAAAACAACAGTAGTAGGTTCTTCTCTAGGCCTGTGATCCCCTAAGCCATGGGCTTCTGACCAAGTTTACAGTGCCAGATCTGAATTCCTTCCTATACAGCAGGCCTCAGATCCAAGCCAAATATAGTTGAGCACCCCTACAACCTTTGTGCCACTATTGGACCAATGAGCACAGCTTGCATGGCAGGTCAGTCCTGTGGCATGCATGGTTGGCTTCAGGGACACTATTGATGTCTTTTCTCCCTCAGAGACTAGCACCATGAAAGGCAGGCAACAGGTCAGTTTCTGCTTGCTTTCTTTTTTTTTGTTTTTTTGTTTTGTTTTGGGGACAGGGTTTCTCAGTGTAGCCTTGGCGTCCTGGCTGGCCAGGCTGACCTCAAACTCAGATAGCCACCCGCTTCTGCCTTCTGAGTGTTGGGATTAAAGGCATGTGTCACCATCACCTGGCTGAAGTTTTCTTTAAATGGATTCATACAATGTGTGGTTCTCTGTGTCTGACTTGGTTGGCTTAACCGAATATCACAGTCGTTTACATTCTTTAAACGACTTGGGGAAAGGGACTTTCAGGCTTTCATGACATAATTTGAAATTCAGATTTTGATGCCTATAAATAAAGTTTTATTGGATAATATCCTAGCCCATGTTGTCTGTAACTGCGTTTGTGCTGCAGAGATTATATAGCTCACAAAAACTAACATACTTGCCGACTGGGTTTTTACAGAAATTCAGTCAGGTCCCTGTGAGCACACATTTGTTACACTTTTCCTTCATCTCAGCCTTTGCCATGGGTGTCACTAGAGATGTGGCAGGGCCAGTAGTTTAATTTGTCACCTTACTTCCTGTTATGCAAAGCTGTTTCTCTCCGTTGAAACTAAGATCTCCTTAGCAAGTGAAAGTCTGCATTGGTTGCCAGAAAATGCAGTGCACCAGTATGAGCAGTAATAGCGTTAGGGAGATGAGACAGGCCTGCTGTGCTCTGTGGGGATAGGGGAGCCTCAGTTGGGTAAGGTTCTGAGCCTCCACTGGCTTTTTACTTTTATGCATGTGTTTTGCCTGTATGTGTATATGCACCTTGTTGCATGCCTGGTGCTCTCAGTTTCCAGAAGGAGGTGTCGGGTACCCTAGAACTGGAGTCACACACAGTTCTGAGCCACCACACAGGTGCTGGGAATCAAACAAGGGCCTCTACAAGAGCAGCAAGTGCAGCCAGGCTTGGTGGCATATGCCTTTATCTTAGCACCTCTCTGGAGGCTGAGGCCAGCCTCATTTAAGGCCAGTCAGAGCCACAGAGTGAGACCCTGTCTCAAAACAGACAGAGCAGCACCATGAGCCCCAGTCATCATTCCAGGCTCATATTTCTTTTATTTTATTTTATTTTATTTTTGGTTTTTTGGTTTTTCAAGACAGGGTTTCTCTGTATAGCCTGGCTGTCCTAGAACTCACTCTGTAGATCAGGCTGGCCTCAAACTCAGAAATCCGCCTGCCTCTGCCTCCCAAGTGCTGGGATTAAAGGCGTGCGCCACCACCGCCTGGCTTCATATTTATTTTGTTGGGGATGTTTTACCTGCCTGTGTGTCTGTGCACCAGGGTTTTTTTTTGGTGGTGGTTTTGTTTGTTTGTTTTCTGGGGATGGAGTTGCTTTTTCGAGACAGGGTTTCTCTGTGTGGCCTTAGCTGTCATGAAACTAGCTCTTTAGATCAGGCTGGTCTCTGACCTGCCTCTGCCTCCCAAGTGCTGGGATTAATGTATGTATCATCACCACCTGTCAGACATCTGTCTGTCTGTCTGTCTGTCTGTCTGTCTGTCGTCTGTTACTACTTATTTGCTAGGTGCCTGGGGAGTCTAGAAAGGGGCATCTGATCCCCTAGCTGGGATTCAAGCCAGATTTCTGTACAAAAGCAACAAATGCTTGTAACTGCTGAACTATCTTTTTTGCCTTATTTTTTAAATTTTATACATTATTTGTGTGTGTTGGGGTCAGAGGACAACTTTCAGGAGCAATAGGTTCTCCTTGAGTGTGGGGTCTCCTCAGGAATTAGGTGTCTCCTTCCTCCACGTGTTCTAGGAATATAACTCAGGGCTCCAGGTTTGCACAGCCAGTGATTTTACCCACTGAGCCCTCTCAGCAGCCCTCTGACCCTTCCCACTATACTCCATTTTAAAGGGGCAGACCTAAGCAAGACATACAGAGTAGAAAGTCCAGAGAACTGAGGGTGTTGCTTGTAGAGAAAAGAAGCCACTAGGACCAGGTCTTGTCTCCTTGGTTTATAGAAAACTGCTGGGGAGACAAGTACGCTCACGTGCAAGATGGGTCAGCTGGCCATGCCGTGTGTAGGCAGCAGGGATCAAAGCATGCCAGTGCTCCACATTCTCTCTTCTCCTGTCTCCTCATTCTAGTGAGTTCCTCTCATGCAGCCTGTCTCCTCACCCCAGCCTGGCAGTGTTACAGAGCTGTCTGTGTGCCTTTCTTACAGATGAGGATGGCTAAACAAATGCCCTGG
This sequence comes from Tokudaia tokunoshimensis, assembly GCA_036184795.1. Classification (NCBI taxonomy): domain Eukaryota; kingdom Metazoa; phylum Chordata; class Mammalia; order Rodentia; family Muridae; genus Tokudaia; species Tokudaia tokunoshimensis. Next base: position 34,050,469 of record BTHU01000020.1, read on the forward strand.
CCCTGCCAGGGGCTGGTCAGGAGGCTGTTGTTTGCAGTGGCTAGAGCGGGGTCTGCAGTGGGATATGCCTGCCAGGCGGCTAGTGCCACACCAGATGGAAGAGAATTCTGGCCAGGCTTTGTGGATTTAGGAAGCTGCAGTTTTTGAAACTGGCTTGTATGGGCCTGCAGTGACTTTGAGTCTCTCAGAGGCACCACTCACAAGAGAGCCAGTAGGCAGTTCCCTCCACTTGCACTTTTGTTCCTGGAGCTGCTGGTTTACACTGTGGCTGAGCCTCCCTTCTCAGGCACAGCTTTAGGCAGTTCAAGAAACTATTCTCTTCTGCCCCTAGAGTGACCTGGCAGTAGAGAGGGCTACAGGTGTCTTTGTAGCTTTCTGTTGGGTTGAGACTATCAGGTCCATGAAGGGTTTTCTTAACTGGATGCACTTTTTTTTTTTTTTTTTTTTTGCAGGGGGGCAGGCGGTCCGGGGAGTCTGGACCAAGTATGGTTTCTGGCTTTGCTGAGCAAGTCCATCTTTCCCTTGGAGCATTGAAATCGACTCGGGCTTGTTCCATGGGCCTGCCTTTGAAGCCCCAGCCCCAGACATTAATGTCAGTTTCCATTAGCCAAGCTCCAGAACATGATGGAGGGAGGGGTGGCTTCTGACCGTTGAGCCCCCTAGGAAGGCCAGCTGTCTTTTCAAGCCCTTCTAGTTGGTGGCAGGAAAGTAGGGCAATGTAATGGCCTGCAGCCAATAAACCCACAGGCCTGGCACTAACTTCCATCTTATCTCATCCTGCTGCTTGTGACTCCAAAGGCTCTTTGGATCCCTTGGGGAGCATTGAGCTATATGCCTTGCCTTTCCAGAAAGCCATCGATCTGGTGACAAAAGCCACAGAAGAGGACAAAGCCAAGAACTACGAGGAGGCACTCCGGCTCTACCAGCATGCTGTGGAGTATTTCCTCCACGCCATCAAATGTGAGTCCCTCTTGGGGTCACCTGGCTGCAGTGCCGTGGAAGAGGAGGGCAGGCACTGGGGCTCAGGGAGCCACTGGGTTTCTCCTCTTGCAGATGAAGCACACAGTGACAAGGCCAAGGAGAGCATTCGAGCAAAATGCATGCAGTACCTAGACAGAGCGGAGAAGCTGAAGGACTATTTACGAAACAAAGAGAAACATGGCAAGAAGCCAGTCAAAGAGAATCAGAGTGAAGGCAAGGGGTGAGTGTGCCAGGGTCCCCAAGTGTGTGTTCCTATTTCATGGAGTTGCTGTCATTCTTGATGCTAAAGCTGCCTTGGACTTATATTGCACCCTTCTTAATGGGGTATCTGTCTAGTTGTGATAAAAACACCAGCAGCTGCTTTTTAAGCAGAAAACAGTGTCTGATTTCCCAGAATGAAAGACAGATTGAGAAAGGGACAGGAGAAGGGTAAGCAGGAGGGTTTGAGGATGGAAGGAAGGCTGGGCAGCAGCTGGCTGCTGGCACGAGAGCACATTCCCCTTTGACAATGTTGTTTTGTGTTGTTTTGAGACAAGGTTCCATTATGTAGTTTTACGTTTATTAACTTTAATTTTACTTAATTTTAAACTTCATGTCTTCTTTGCTCTTTAAGTTCTCTAGAATGGCGACTCCATGTTGTTTGTCTGTTTTTGAGTTCATCTGAAGTCTCTGACAATTACCCTGGCTTGACTTGGGGTTCTTTAAGTTCAGCTGAAGCACATTGCCCTCATTAGCCCATAGGAAAAGGCAACTGCCAATCTCCTTATTCCTTTGATGCAGACTCAAGAATGGGTTCTGTTTCCTGAGGGATTGTGGCACTCACATCTAGATATCTCTTTGCTCGTCCCTCACCAGTGCTGAGACTGCGACACTCGCACAGTACACGCGCACACACATAGGCATGCGCACTGCTAGAACTGACTTCTTTCACAGAGCCTCCTCGCTCCCAGAACGGAGGGCCAACTTGTTCTTCTGTTTCCTTTCTTAGTAGTGACAGTGACAGCGAAGGGGATAATCCAGAGAAAAAGAAATTACAAGAACAGTTGATGGGTAAGAGGCCTGAGGCCCACCGTAATAGAAGGGGTATAGCATGGGTTCTTTTTTGGGTGTACTTGTGCTCATTGGTCAGACTGGGGTCCTCCTCCTTGCAGGTGCTGTTGTGATGGAGAAGCCTAACATACGGTGGAATGATGTAGCTGGACTGGAGGGGGCTAAAGAGGCTCTCAAAGAAGCTGTGATTTTGCCAATTAAATTCCCACACTTATTCACAGGTAAGAATGTAGCATGATGCATATCTTTTTTTCCCCCCACCCCAACCCCAATGCATATCTTTGATCCCAGCACTTTTAGAAGGGCAGAAGCAGGTGAACCTCAGAGTTCAAGACCAGCCTGGTCTACAGATTAAGCTCTACAACAGCCAGGGATATCCAAAGAAACCCTGTCTTAAAAAGATAAAGGTAAATAGAATGTAGTCACTAGCCCAAGTATAAAACTACCAGCATGAGGAGATCTAGCTTGGGGTTCTACCCTCAGTTTCTCAGAACAGGTGGTAGGTAGCCTCTTGTCCTCAGGAGACAGCTCACAGAGGGTAGATTCTGGTCTTGCTGCCTGTTGTGTCTGTCCTACTCACCACAGCCATCTACCATGTGGGACCTAGGCAAGCACTATACCCGACTCTGACCCTGATGTTTTTTGTGAGCTGTGAATATAGCTTGAATGGTAGTTCTTCTACCATGTGTAAAGCCCTGGATTTGGTTCTCAGCATCACAGAAATTGGATGTAGTGTACCGCACTGTCATTCCTGTGGTCTCAGCAGTTGAGAGGCAGTATGATTGGAAGATTGGGGCCATTCTTGACTAAATTATGTAGGCCAACCTGAGATGTATAATACCTGAACTTGGAATAGACCATCTCAATGAGCAAGCAGTCAGGAACCAGAGCTGGCTAATTCCCTTGTCAAGGACATGGGACCATTAGTAAGATGAGGTCTGAGTTCCCAATAGGTGTTTGGTTCTCTTCTAAAATCAGTAGTTTTTATGGAACTCTCTCTTCTGTAATGAATGTGACTAGAGGACTTACACTTTATTTTTTATATAAATTTTATAACTTTGTTTTGAGATTTGTTTTTATTTTATGTATATTGGTGTTTTACCTGTGTGATATGTCTGTGTACCATACTTGTGCAGTTGCCTTGAAGGCCAAAAGAGTGCTAGATCCCCTGAAGCTAGAATTACAGTTATGACTTGCCTTGTGGGTGCTGGGATCAAACCCAGGTCTTCTGGAAGAGTATTCAGTGCTATTAACCAAGCCATCTCTCCAGCCCCACAGCTTGGTTGTATATGTGTGGTATGTTCATGCATATTTATATGTGTTCGCATGTGTGGGGATGCATGTGTGTGTACATGTGTATGGAGGTCAGAGGATGACGTCAGGTGTCTTTCTCAGTTGCTGTTCACCATATGACAGAGAGATGAGGGTTGGGGGAGGGAGGCAGGGCCAATACTTAACTAACCCCAAACTCGATGATTCAGCTTGTCCAGCCAGCTCACTCTAGGGATCCCCTAGCTCTGCTTTACAAACACTGGGGTTACAGGCAGGCCATCACTCTTGCCTGGTATTTTCCCAGGTGCCGGGGAGCTGTGCTTTAGAACTCATGCTTGTAGGACAAGCATTCTGCCTCCCGAGCAGGCTTCTCCCGCCCTGCCTTCAACTTTCCTTTGTTCCCTTTTCGCCATCAGGAAACAGCTGAGTTCTGTTCATTCTTTATTACAGGCAAACGCACTCCTTGGCGAGGTATACTGCTCTTTGGGCCCCCAGGCACAGGCAAGTCCTACCTGGCCAAAGCCGTGGCAACAGAAGCCAACAACTCCACCTTCTTCTCTGTGTCCTCCTCGGATCTGATGTCTAAGTGGTTGGGGGAAAGCGAGAAGTAAGTCAGCCATCAGCTATGCTACAGCAGCCTTGGCAGCTGCTGGTAGTTCAGCTTCCTGGCCCCTTGGAAATCACTTCCCAGAGGAGCTGCTGTTGGATAATCAGGAGTAGTAGTCAAAACTAGCTCTTCTTGAGATGCTGTCCTGATGTCAAATGTCTGGAAACTTGGAAAAGATGAGGCACCCCCATAATCTTAGCCCTCAGGATATAGAGGCAGAAGGATTACAAATTCAAGGTCAGCCTGCTCTGTGTAATTGGATCTTGTTTCAAAGCAAAAAGAGGAGCTAGAGAGATGGCTTAGGGGCAAAGGACCTGGGTTCAGCTCAGCACCCACAACAGCCAGTTCACAACTGTCTGTAATTCCAATTCCAGGGAATCTGACACCCCAACCCAGACATACAAACAGGCAGAACAGCAATGTAAGTGAAATAAAAATAGGGGAATGAACCAATTTTAAGTATGTACCACTTGTTTTCTTTTGGTTTTGAGACAGAATCTCATGTACCCCAGGCTGGTTACAGTCTCCATCCGTAGCAGAGGCTGACCTTGAACTCCTGATTCCCCTAGCACTACCTCCTCAGTGTTGGGATAATAGACATGTGTCAAAACATCTGTAGTCAGTTGTATATCCTCTTTGGGGGCATTTCATGGGTTTAGCTTGATGACCTCCATTCTTTGCTATGAATCTGAGGCTCAGAGGAAGGGAAAGGATTTTTCCCAAGTCCAGAGCTAATGAATGGGGCTCCCCTCCCAAGATTTGAGGCTGATGCTACAGCAAGTTCTTGATTGACTACTATTTGAGGACTTGTCTGCCCTGTTTTTCCTGTTGCCTTCTTTTTTTTAAGCCTTCCTGTGGGAGAGGCACCAGGCCTAACGACTGGGTCTCAGGGTGGCATGTTTGGGTGGAGTGTTCAGGTCTTGATCCCTTTCTCACTCTCACAGGCTAGTCAAGAACCTGTTTGAGTTGGCCAGGCAGCACAAGCCTTCCATCATCTTCATTGATGAGGTGGATTCTCTCTGCGGGTCACGGAATGAAAATGAGAGTGAGGCTGCCCGAAGGATCAAGACAGAGTTCTTGGTCCAGATGCAAGGTGTGTGCTGCTGCCTTGTCACTCTTTGGCTGTCTTCTACCTAAAGGCAACCAGTGCTCCATTTTGTAGCTGCACTGGGCACAATGGAGAGTCACTTCTGATGCCATGTCTGCTAGCCTCAGGCTTGCAGCAAAGAGCAGGTTCTGAGGCCTTTGTTGTGTCACCTTCCCATCCCTCAGAACAAGTGGTGTTGTAGGTCTTTACCCAGGGAAGCCCCAACACCAGGTTTAGTTTCCCATGGGGCCTGGCTGCTCCTGCAGGCATCTTCAGTCACTTGTCTCCCATTCTCCACAGGAGTGGGGAATAATAATGATGGGACTCTTGTTCTTGGTGCCACAAACATCCCCTGGGTGTTGGATTCAGCCATCAGGAGGAGGTGAGTCTCCCCTAGAAGGAGTCTGTTATCTTTGTCTAGCTATGGTCGGTTTGTGACTAGCCATCTGCCCTCATCTCTCTAGAATCTTCCCAAGTCTGCAGAGCCTTTTGGTAAAGCTGGGCATTGGGCCTGGATCACTCATTTCAATATGCATGCTGCCTTTTCCCTTCCCGCCATTCTGCGATCAGCTTTCGTTTCATGTCATGCATCTTTCCAGGTTTGAAAAGCGAATTTATATCCCATTGCCAGAGGAAGCGGCCCGTGCCCAGATGTTTCGGTTACATCTGGGAAGCACACCTCACAACCTCACGGATGCTAACATCCATGAGCTGGCCCGAAAGACAGAAGGCTACTCAGGAGCAGATATCAGCATCATTGTGCGAGACTCCCTCATGCAACCAGTCAGAAAAGTACAGTCAGCAACACACTTCAAGAAGGTGAGTGGCAGCAGTGGCTTAGGCAGTGTTACCAGTCAGGAGGTGCGGGTAGAAGGGACATTCTCTGTGGGAGAACCAAGGGTAAGTATTAAGTACCCTTTTGCTCTAGGACTGGAGCAGTGCCACACATCCTACCTGCAGTTACTGCTGGAGGGCAGGATGCACACAAACCAAACACACTATGTCACAGTAGATGGAAGGAGGACTTGCCCTCTCATTCAAACACATCTTTGCTGTGTGCTAGCCCTGTCCTGGGTGTACGGAAGGCAGTAATGGAGACAACCAATGAGAAATGCTAATTCTCCTTTAAATAGTGAGTACCTGTCAGAGCCAAGTGGAGTCATCAGGAGTTTCAGAAGTTTGGAGGGGTGCAGTTTGCTCTATTAGAAGACAAACCACACTGGAGTGATCTGAGCCAATTCTTGAGGATTTGGTATGCTTAGGGTGTTTCCCCATTGCAGGACACTGAAAGAAACATTTTTGTTGAAAGTACATTTATGGGATGAGTCTTGGTATCATTATTGTGAAGATGAAGCATTTGGGGCTACAGGAAGATCTGGAGGACAGCAGCTGGAAAAGCATACCTCTGAAACTAGATCAAGTCCTCTTGGACTTCTCAACCTTTGTTTATTGGTTGTTTTGTTGTTGTATGTGTACACGTGTGCACACATAGAGGTCATAAGGAGTTCTCTCCTACTATGTGGATCTGGGAACTCCAACTCAGGTTATCTGGGTTGGTTACAGATGCCTTTACCTGCTAAGCCATCTCACTAGCCCACGTTCATTTGTTTTTTAAGATGGTTCAGTTAGTCCAGGACAATCTCAAACTCATCCTATAGTTGAAGATGACCTTGAACTTATATATCCTGTACTTCCTAAGTCCTGAGATTACAGGTGTTTGCCACCAGGTTTTTTGTTTGACCTGTTTTAAATACTGTGGGGGTGGGGATCACAGTATACAAAGGTGCCACAGCATGTTTTGGAGGTAAAAGGACAATTTTGTGGTGTTGGCTCTTTTACTTTCACACGGGTTCCACAGATGGAACTCGGGTCACCAGGTTTGCATGCCAAAGTGCCTTTAAGCACTGACTGATTCATCTTTGAGGCCCTCAGACTGTTTTAAAGGGGGTTTTCCCTCCTCCAACTTTTCTAGTCAACTTCAATATTCCCTTCAGCCATCCTTAGGTCCTGATGTACACACTACCACCAAGAAGAGCCAGCCTCATAGTCTCTGCTTGGTTTCAGGTTTGTGGCCCTTCTCGAACCAACCCTAGTGTTATGATAGATGATCTTCTGACCCCATGTTCTCCAGGAGATCCAGGGGCCATAGAGATGACTTGGATGGATGTCCCTGGTGATAAACTCTTAGAGCCTGTGGTTTGCATGGTAAGTGACCCACTGGGAGAGAACCAGAAAAGTCCAGAATAGAGAGAAGTATCTTGCTATTGTCCTGGCTCACAGTCCTCCCAGAGCCTTTGGGGTTGTAGGTAGCTGAGGTTCTTGCTAAGACCCTGAGGGTCTCTAAGAGGAGGAAACGTAAAGTCAAGACACTAATTATCATTCCAAGGCCTGGCTTTTTGGACCAGAAAGAAGCCAGTGAAAATCGTTTTCACATGGCTCTTACCTGAACGTCTCTAGACCTCCTAGTTTTGTCAGCTGTAGCACCTAGTCTCTCCCGGCAGCTGTCTGCACTGTGGGATGAATTCAGTAACGGAACTACTGCTGGGATGGGATGAGAGCTGCCAGGTGAAGTAGTCTTTCAGATAGAAGACAGGCCTCTTGTCAGTCTAGACAGCATGACAAAAGGAGAGCGCTGAGGACCAGGAGCCAGCCCTTTTCAGCTACATGCTTGTCTCTGCAGTCGGACATGCTCCGGTCTTTGGCCACTACCCGGCCCACAGTGAATGCAGATGACCTCCTGAAAGTAAAGAAATTCTCTGAGGACTTCGGACAAGAGAGTTAAAGCTTCATGTTGATAATGAAATTGAGAGTTTGACTGGAGCAAATTCATGGGACTTCCTACACCAGTGGCCAGGCAGGGCCTGAAGTCGTGAAGTCAATAGTATTCCCTCTACTGCCTGGCTGCCAACCTAGTAGGATGAAGGAGGGGCTCCGCAGCTGCAGAGATGCTTCACCATGTAGGACACTTGATACTGGCTCTGCGTACTTCACTACTGGATGCTCACACTCCTTGCCCAGATCTGTTTTTGTCTAACTTTTGTTCCCCTAAATTAATGCTGCTTTGATTTCTGTCTTGTTTATAAATAAAGAGAAAAATCATCTGGAAAGTGTTAAGGAGTGGGAGCCACCAGGCCCCTGCTCTCACTCCTTTCCTCTTTGGCTACTTGTGAGCTGCCGGTGGTAAAGTAGGAAAAGCCATTCCACCCTCCTAAGCTTGCATCTGGAGATTCAGGTCCTTGCAGGAGCCGACGACTTCTGTGAGCACAATGCCGTTTCCATCAGGAGAGACGGCAGGCAGGTCTTCATCGCTGCCTTCATTGAGAACTGAGCCCAGCCTCTGCTGGTCTGTCCTGGAGATGTCTAATAAACCCTTTCCCCTTCTTGAGCTACTGGAGTCTTCTCATTTTTAATTCTAGTATAGAGTTCTTCGAGAGTAAAGCTAACTTCCGTAAGGCCCTCTGGATTGCTCCCTGCTTTCCTTAGCAGGGCAGGAGGCAGGGGTGCTCATAAGGCCTGCAAACTCTAAGGCTCAGGCAGACCCTAAACTCCTGATCCTCTTTGCTTCCAGCACTGAAGGGCTGGGATTAAAGGAATGGTAACGTCAGGTCTACGTTCCCATGAGACAACCTAGTAACTGCTACTGAATAGATGCCACCCAGTTTAGAAGGTCCCCAGATGAGGTAGCCCTGGAAATGCTGTGTGACGCAGATCACAGTCCTCCAATAGCTGGTATTAGTCTGTATTTTATTTCCTGAAGTTAGGAATCAAACCCAGGTCCCTCCACTTTAAAGTACTATTCTACCTGAGCTATATATGCTCCAGCTATAAGTTGAAAACCAAAGGGCCAGAACTGAATCTATAGCCAAGATTATGTCAGCTTTCCACTGTTTTCTTTGCTCTACCAGTAGAAGCTTTGTTCTTTAGATTTTATTTTAACTATGTCTCTCTAAGTCTGTGCACAGAACGGTGCTTGAGAAGGCCAGGAGGAGGCACTCAATTCCCTGGAGCTGGAGTTACAGATGTGGTGAGTTGTCTGAGGCAAATGCTCAGAACTGAACTCTAGTGTTTTGCAAAAGCAAGTACTCTTTAACCTAACTGCCTAGCCATTCCTCCCAGATTTGAGCTTTTTTTTTTTTCTTAAGACAATCTCACTATGTACCTTTGGGTGGCCTCAAACCTCAGCCTACCTCTGCCAACAGAGGGCTGGAATTAAAGGTATGCCACCACACCCAGACTTTTAAGACCCTGCGTTTTAAAACAACTTTCAAGTCCGGCAGTAGTGCAACACGCCTTCAGTCCCAATGCTCAGGAGTACAGAGGCAGGTAAATCTTTTGAGTTCAAGGTCAGCCTGGTCTACAGAGTGAGTGACAGGACAGCCAAAACTACACAGAGAAACCCTGTCTCAAAAAAGACTTTTAGACATCTGGACTACCTTATCAACCATTGGCTGTGGGGGTAGAATGTGTCTCATGAAGTCATTTGTACTGAGAATGTTTACCTGCCCACTTCTCTCCATGAGAAATTGTCAGGAAATAGCCATTCCTTCTTCAAGGGTATATTTGTACTCCTGCTGTAATTGTATTCTGTCATATCTGATCTCAGGGCAAGCATTTCTATCATCTTCATCTCAATCTAGCACACACCAGCAGTCCACTGTTTACTGCCAGATTGTAACCAATTCCAAATTGAAGCACAAGAAGATGTGACCATCTTAGCCTGCATGCTGGTTCTCCAGGTCCTTAATTCCAGTAGAGCTTCAGTCATTCACCTCCATCCAGTGGAGATTGGTAAATGTGCCACTGTCCATTTTGTCTATGAACAAGCAGCCCTGCAAATGATCCATCTCGTGCTGGATGATTCGAGCTGTCCAACCACTTGCTGTCCACACCACTGGCTCTCCTTTTGGGTCCAGTCCTGCAAAGGGAGTTATAGGCTCGATGGGGTGAGGCTTTGCTGAATTCATGTTCAACCCCCTGCCCCTATTTTCTGTTTCCTGCCCTGGCCATGCCTATTTACATCCTATCTACAGAGGCAACAACCAAGAGTGAATGTGGACAACAGCTCTTATCCCTCCTAGAAAGGATACCTCAACTTTGTCCAGTGCCAACTTTTTTAGTCAGCATGATTCCCAGCTCTACTATAGGGCAAGGATAAGAAATCATCAAAACTCAAATGCTGTTCATCAACGGTAAAGCTTGGCACTGTAGCAAATAATAACCATATTCCATAAAATAATGTGGACTTTAGACATGGAATGGCTTGTTGCCCTAGTCTGGGTAAATTTGGGTCCCACTTTCTTACACAAGCCCCCACCATGACAGACAAACTGGGAAAACCGTGTGTACAATACAGACACACTAATATGGAAATCTATATACCTATGAGAAAGGGGAAAGACAGACAGGCTCCATTATCTAAGGAATCTACCCGACTGGCACCGAGACCTATCTATGCGGGTCTGTCCTGCTCTTCAGGAATACTGTATGTCAGCCCCGAGTGCCGCTGTGCTTGCACTGTCTCCGGGCAGGGACAGCAAGACAACCCCGCTGCCCACGTCCCCTGCACCTGAGATCTGCACGGCCTGGAAGCGAGGCACACACGCCAGAAAGCCGGCGACACTCTCACAGCCCTCGGGGAAGGTGACCAAGCGGCCGTCCAGCACCCTCAGGCTGGGGTTCACCAGCACCCTAAGTGGGAAGGATTCCATCTGACGTAGCTCGCGCAGGCGCGGTGAGAAGGCACGGAAGAGCGACTCCGGGAACTCGAGCGCCATCACTTGCAGCGGCACCCCCAGTTGCGGCGCACTCAAGCCCACACAGCCGCGCCGTCGCATAACCTGCACCATCCGCCCCACCAGCCGCTGCAGCTCGGGCCCCGCCAGCTGCTCGGGGTCCACCGGGGCCGCCACGGCGCGCAGCACCGGGTCCCCGACCTGGCACACGCGCGTGTATGGCGGCTGCGGCACGCCCCACACGAGGCGCCTTAGGTACCGCCAGTAGGAGCGCGTGCGCGCCGGGCCCTCTAAGCCGGCCGAGGAGCTGCAGCTCTGGGCCCGGCTCCCGGGGGCCCACGCCGGCGGCAGCAGCAGTCTGCTCAGCAGCGCCATGGCGCGGGGAACAGCCACGGCCCTTCCTTCCGCTAGCGCCGGAGACGCGGGGAAGCCGGGAAGCGTAGTTCCGCGTAACTTCCGGGCGCCCATCACCGGGAACAGCAGCCAGGTGGCAACAATCGGTCGGTTTTATTAGAAGCTGCCAAGTGCCGGGGAGCCCCGCGCCATCCTAGGCAAAGCAGCGGCCGGCCGCGCCCTCGGGGCTGCTCCCTAGCCTGCGGGCAGGGACAGTGCCTACGGCTCCTCACTCGGTGGCTCGGCCGGTTGCCGCTCCCCCTGCACGGGCTCCGGAGGCAGCGGCTCCCCTGCTTCTCCCTCTGACCCGCTCTCGCGGGCCGCTGTAGTAACAGGCTCCAGGCTGCGCTGCTCCGCAGGAAGCTCTGGAGCTAAGGCCACGAGGTCCGGCACTAGCTCCTGGTCGGCTAAACAGAAAACTGTCTCTCTCTTAGGCAAGATAAAGGCGAGAGGGTCCTGGATGGCGCTGATGTTCACGTGTCCCAGGTTTCCGTACTTGGAGAGCTGAGTGGGCGAAATGCCTGACTCAGATAGTACGAAAAAGAAATGAAAAAGAAGAAAACGTTATTAAAGTCAATGCAGATCGCGGGGGTAGGGGGCACTCAGAGTAAAGAACTGACACAATTACATATTCCTGTACAGCAAGAACATCTTTACTTTTTTGGTTTGTTTTTTCCGAGACAGGGCCTCACTATGTAGTCCTGGCTGTGCTGGAACTCTATAGACCAGGCTGGTCTCCTTAACTCACAGAGCTCCTCCTGCCTCTGCCTTCCAAGTGCCTGGATTAAAGTTGTGTCAGGCCAAGGGCATCTCTGTAATACAGGAAGACTGTTATACTGAGCCCCATTGTAAGGTGGGTGGAGCCGAGCCAAAAGACACTCAGTAAACACTAGAGTCCAGGGACAGATCCCAGCTATTTGGGAGGCAGAAGCAGGAGGCATGAGGATCTCTGAATTCATGGCCAGCTTGGTATATCAAGTGAGTTCCAGGATAGCCAGTGCTACATACTGAGATCCTGTCCAGTCTCAAAACAAAAACAAGAGCGGGAGAGATGACTCAGTGGTTAGCACACTATCTGCTCTTCTAGAGGTCCTGAGTTCAATCCCCAGCAACCACATGGTGGCTCACAACCATCTGTAATGCCCTCTTCTGACACACACGCAGGTGTACATTTAGATAAAGCACTCACATTCATAAAATCTTTAAAAAAAAAAACAAAATGAAAACAATAATATTAAAAGCCAGGTAGTGATGATGAACACCTTTAATCCCAGCACTCAGGAGGCTTACAGAGTTCCAGGATGGCCAGAGCTTCGAAGAGAACCCCTAAGAGAAATCCCATAACAAAAAACCAACCAAACAAACAAATTTTAAAAGACCTCTCCTTTTTCTTACCTAAAGTCTGGGCTATCTGAGCTGGAGGGAAAAGGACTTGAAGACAGCGGTTCAAATAAGGAACAAGGTCTTCCAGGAAGGCAGTGCAGAACTGGACAAAGATCTCATGCTCCCCACTGCTGAACACAGCCTCTTCAGCACGATGGAATGCCAGGATTGTTTTGGTCACCTACAAGACAAGAATGTCAAAAATCAAGCACAGAGGAAGTCTACTGCTGCTATGTGGAAGGGCACAGACTTGCAGTAGGAAGAAAGTTCATTCACAGCCACCTCCCCCCAACCCCTTGCTCCTTTAATCCCAGCGCTTAGGGGCAGAGGTAGGCAGAGTTCTGTGAGCTCTAGGCCAACCTGGTCTACAGTGCAAATTCTAGGACAACCAGGGGCACAACCAAGACACACAAATCCTGTCTGGAAAACCAGAAAAAAAAGAAAAAAGAAAGAAGGAAACTTATTTTAAACAGTACATTTCATTGCTATTTTGTTCAAATGCAGTACTGTGGTTAATAGACACAACTGTCATTTGACTGGTGGATTTATGACCCAATGGTTTGTGTTCTGGGCGGTTTCCAGTTCTAGGAGGTGGGGTGTAATGAAATAATTCAGGAGGGATGCTCTCCTGGCCTTGAGGAGGAAACAGCCATGTTGTGAGCTGTCTGTGGCAGACGGCCTCTAGGAGCTGAGCGCAACAGTTCAGCAATTTTTCCAATGGCACAAGATGGCAACCTGACAACTGGAATGAGTCTCTAGGGGACCCAGAACTCCAACTCCAACAGATGCCTGGACCCAGCTGACACCTTGCATGCAGCCTGGGAGACCCTGAGCACAGAACCCAGACACTGCACCTGTATTCCTAGCTCACTGACAGCTGATATATGTAAGGGATTTTAATGTAGCAACCTGGCTACTCTGGCTGGAATATAAACACACCCTCAGTACATACCTTTAATCCCAAACAATGAAGGTAAAGTTAGTTTATAGAAGGAAGCACCCATGTTTGGAAGTGATGTCTAATTGAGAGGCAGACAAAGTGACAAATTTGGGAAAGATTTGACAGAATGGGATATGCCCAATCCTCACAAGAACAAAGAAAGGCTACTTAGAGAGCAGCAGCTCCAAGGGGGAGGGGGGGCGGGGGCGGGGGGATGGAAAGAGGGCAGTTTTACAGACTGGTTACAAAGAGAAAAAAAGCTAGACACAGGTGAAGACAGAACAAGCCAGAGAACGAGGAACCAGAAGATTAGAACACATTGCCGAAGTTAATATGAGGAAAAATACAGCAATTCAGTTAGAAGCTGAGAGAAGCCAGTTTGAATCAGTCAATGTGAAGAGGAGTTTTGAGTAGAACAGCTGAGTTGGCCGGCCAACCAGAGTTCAGAAAGATCTAGAAAGGGTGACCTTATTCAGCAGTAAGTCCAAAGACTGAAAATATTCTAGATCTAGATAAGAGTATACAGCTACTAGAAGCTTCCAGGACTAGGCCTAGGTTAGCAGATGTAGATAGTAAGCCTCAGAGAAGACAATTACATCAGGCAAATAAAAGGACTTTTACAGGTTTTCGAGACAGGGTTTCTCTGTGTAGCCCCGGCTGTCCTGGAACTCAGAAATCCACCTGCCTCTGCCTCTCAGGTACTGGGATTAAAGGCATGTGCCACCACTGCCTGGATGTATGTAAGTGTTTCAAGCTGCTGAATTCCTGGGAGTTTGCTCTCAAGCAGTGGACTGTGCGTGCTGAATGATTGCCACATGTACTCTACTTCACAGCTTCCTCCAGGATCACTCCACAAAGGGGAGATCATCAGAAGTGCTCTACCAGAAAAACCTTTAAGATCACAGTAAATCTCTCAAAGTCGGCAGGCACCATGGTTATATGGACTGGTTCCCTACAATAGCTTGGCTGGCTATTACCAAGGGCAGCCCAAGGTAGCAGAAAATTACTCACCTTGGTAAGGGCATCCTCCAAAGCTCCAGTCACATCCTGTGCTAGGGCCACAGGGCAACAGAGACGTAAATCATTGAAAGCAACCAAAATGTTGTTGAGGAAGCAGGCAAGAGGTGGGAAGTCTAAGAGCACCATCGGTGGCTGCAGTGTCCCCGGTTGTGTGGCTGGCACTGTAGCAGGCATGTTACTGCTGCCCAGGATGGCTGCAGCTGAGATGAGGGTGTATGAAGTCATCTCATCCTGGAATTTCTCCACTGCTTCCTCAACTGCTTTCTGGAAAGTGTTGATTGCCACCCTCTGGAAAACAGGAACCAACTGGCCACGGAAATCAGCCCCCACCCGGCTAAAGGACAGCCCAAAGTACATGCACTGGCCAAGCAGAGAGTCCAAGCGGCCACCTATACCCCGGTACAGGTCGGTCTCTAGCACCTGCAGGAACTGTGAAATTTTCTGCAGCACCCATCCATGGAAGATGGCACCCTCATTCACAGTGTACTCGCCCATGGCAGGTGGCAGCAGAGGGTCCTCATCTGAGAAGATGGCGCGGTACTGGGTGATGATATCAAAGAGATGGACCCGGCAAGCCTCAATGGTTTTTGTGATATGGAAGTAAGGATCATCATTAGGGATGGCAGTCAGGATAGAGCGAAGCCAAGCATCCCGGGCCTGAAGAAATTTCACCCTCAACTCAGCCTCAGTGAAGACATCCATGCGTCGAAGATAGCCAATGACACGTAAGCAGGCTGGGAGCTGGATGTTGGTCCTCAGTTGTTGGATCAGCTGGCTTAGCATCAGTTGCATTGACTGGCGCACTTCATTCACAATGCCCTGACAATAAACAGAGTCGTAACACTCTGAGAGAAATACTTTGGAACCCAACTTATTAACCCTAGACACTGGAAGCCAACATTCTTGTGGCTTTCCTGACATATAACGTGAATTTCTAAAGCTGACACCTGCAGGTTTACAAAGATCTGCTTACATAACTAGTTCTCCTGCTCAAAAATCTTCCTAGACAACCGGGCAGTGGTGGCGCATGTCTTTAATCCCAACACTTGGGATGCAGAGGCAGGCAGATTTCTGAGTTCAAGGCCAGCCTGGTCTACAGAGTGAATTCCAGGACAGTCAGGGCTTCGCAGAAGAAACCCTGTCTCAAAAAAAAAAAAAAAAAAAATCCTCCTAGAGGGGCTGGAGAGATGGCTCAGCAGTTAAGAGCACTGACTGCTCTTCCAGAGGTCCCAAGTTCAATTCCCAGCAACCACATGGTGGCTCACAATCATCTGTAATGGGATCTGACACACACTTCTGGTGTGTCTGAATACAGCTATGGTGTATTCACATACATGATATAAATAAGTAAATAATAAATGAATAAGTAAATAATCCTCCTAGAATTTCCCATCACAATCAACAAACTACCAACTATTCATCGTGATCTCCATGCCCTGCCTGATTTTCTGGCTTTATCTGCTTCCTAATGCCCCAGACATTCCTACTACAGTCCAATAACAGTGGCTGCTTTGGGACCCCTGAAACATACCAGTTTCTTCCCACCTTACCCTGTTTTGCTTCTCCTACTTCTTGCTTTGCTGTCTCCCTGGATCTTCAAGTCCTGGTTCTTTTTCCTCATTAAGGTCGTGGAAAGGCCTTTTCTGACAATGTCAGTGAAACAGCACTCTAGTGACCCTTGCCAGCTCTCTACTCTAGTTCCTGGTTCTGAGATAGAATGTCATATAGCTCAGCAAGCTGGCTTCAAACTTACTAAACAGCTAAGGATGGCCTTGAACTCCTGGCGGACCCTTCTGTCTCTTCCTTCCAAGAGCTGAGTTTACATACGTACCTCACCATGCCTGCCTGGATTTCTCTGGCTTATTTCTTCAGACATTTACCAATCTCTGCAATATTGTTATTTATCAATTACCAATTTTATTTATCAATTTATCAATTATATTCTCTAGAACAGAAGCTTCAATGAGAACCCTGGCCTTGAATGTTTTCTTCACAAGGTATTCCTAGTACCTGAGTCTGGCACACGAGTAATGGATCTTTGAGTGAATCAATATCTTCTGTCCAGCTTACCTGGCTGGCAGAAAAAGATATGAAATATGCAAAGGTTTCTACTTAAAAGTTTAGTCACAATCACAGAATTAATAACTATCAGATCATCAGTGTGAGGGCTCTCTGGGTACTTTGGCTACCTGAATAACGGGGATAGAGGAATATTTCCTCTCCAGTCGCCGTACATAGGCTGCAAGCTCCAGCGCCTCCTCGTAATAGCTGTTCCGGACACAGGTGTCCATAAGCTGGGGAATCTCGAGAATCTCCAGGATTTCTGTGTGCCGGTTTAGAGTCAGGGTGTTCATCCGGCGGCTGGAGCTGATCTCCTCAGCTTCCTTCACAAAGTTCCTAGAACCAATCGGGAAAACGTATCTCTGTATTGTTGTGTACAGTAGTTTGTTACCAAGCACTTGCTGGACACTAGGATAGATGGTTTACCTAGTTTACTTAAAATCTTCACATAGGGCTGGCTGTGGTGGGGTACACCCACGATCCCAGCGCTCCAGAGGTTGAGGCAGACCAGCCAGGCATACATAGTGCGACCTTATCTCAAACAAAATCCTCACTTCAAACCTACAGCTCCTATTACACTTGAAAAAACTTTTAACTCAAGGTTTAAGAAACTTTTCAAGACCACATCATGTATTGATGGCTCAGTGGGTAAAGGCGCCTGGTGCCGGTCAACAAGCCTGCTGACCTACGTTTGATCCCTACATGCCCACAACGGAGAGAGAACCCACTCCTACAAGCTGTCCCTGGGTTCACATGAACATGGTGGTACCCCTCCCTCCAAGTCATTTTAAAAATGGCTTGTAGATTTGGATTGGCTGCGTAGACTGTCACATTTGGGACTGAACTGCTCTAGGTCTCACAAAGAAGAACTATGTTATGGCAAGGAACTTGGCTTCTCTGGACCTATCTTTTCATTGGTGTGACAGTTAGAGACAGGCAAGATGACATGCACATAAGACCTAACACAAGGAAGTATAAGGAAAGTGTATACAAATCCCTTACTAGCTAGAATTAAGGCTGGAGAGGTGGCTCTGAGATCTCTGCTCTTGAAAGGAACCCCAGTTTAGGTCCCAACACACATACCTAGGGGCTCACAGCCACCTATAATTCTGGCTCCTTGGGTACATATGGTACACAGACATACATGCAGGCAAGACACTCATACACATTTTAAAATAGCTATTAATATTTTTCCATAGAGCACTAACCACCCTATAAGCCACGCTCTTGCCCTAAGATCCCTCAGGTCTACTATGCAACTTTTGTTCTCCCACTTAAACTTTCTCCACTTTTCTATAGTAAATCCAGAAACTAGCTTTATGAAGTCCTGCATCTCTTTTCAGACATACAGGGTACACAACCTGTTTTTAATACCCAAGCCTCCAAAGAAAAACTGGCCTGCTGGATAGCAGATCTAAGTGTATTAGATTGAGGATCTAGAAAGGTAATATTGCTTAAAAAGGATATGCTTTTTGACAACCTACAATGTCTCCAAATAGGATTTGTCAGCTTCCTATCAATGGAAGTTTTGAAGCAGAGTGCCTCTACCCCACATTTATATAGGGTTAACTATGTCAGGCCCAATGAACTGCCTTACACGAATTTTTTGTTTGTTTTGATACAATGTCTCATGTAGCTCAGGCTGGCCATGAATTCAATACTCAGACTAGGATGATGACCTTGCGACTCAGTACTGGAATCACAAGTGTCAACAAGACTGGCTGAATTGTTATTATTTAATACAACAGCCTATGAGGGAGTAGTGGTCTCCTGGTTTCCAATTCTGACTTGGAAACTTACTAGCTGTGTTCTTGGACAAGTCACTTCACTTCGACTTCCTCGTCTATAACATAATGATGGTACCTACCTAGATGGTTGTTGTGAAGTTTTAGTGGATTAACAGGGCAATCAGGAGAGAGCTCTGTGAACTATGTATGGGTCAGCTAGCGTCCTGTCAGACACAATTATGCGCCTCTCAGCACTAGGCCAGCCGCACCTGCAGCTCTGCTGGAAGCTGGGCAATCGGTCGAGCAGGTGCCCGAGGGATGCCTCCACATCGCCAAAGAGCCGGTGTATGCGCTCGGTGCACTCCGCACCGCGAATGAACGTCTTGTAATTGGCGAAGGCCAGGTCGCGCGTCTGCTGCAGCAGCTGAGCCCGCTCCTCCGCCAGGCGCTCCGGTTCGCGTCGCAGCCGGTCCAGCCCCGAGCCGCTCAACTCCCGGAGGTAGCGGCCCACGTCAGGTTTCTCACGCCACTGGGCCTCAGGGAAGCGGTCCCGGAACAGCGACGCCAGGAGTCCTTCATCTTCCACCTCCCCCAGCGCAGCTGCCGTGGCTGTCGTCGTGGCCGAAGCAGTCGTGGATGACTGGAGAGAGAGAGCAGCCGCCATCTTCCCACGGCACCGTCACTTCCTCTCCGGACCCGTGGGGGCGCTGGTTTCGCTCCTGGAAACGGAAACAGTTGGGAAACATTTCCTGTCTCTATGGTTTCTCACCTAGCCGGCTTTCTGTACCCAAAAGTCCGCCAAGGTAGGTGGCGGTAGCGCAAAGAACGCGTAGAATTAGGCTAGAGAGGCACGCTTTGGTGTACCCAGGAAGTGGGCGGAGATAAAGTCACTTCCGCTTTTGGCTCTCTAGGCACGAGGGTCCCGGGAGCCAAGCTATCGGGAAAATGAGGCCTTTGACTGAAGAAGAGACCCGGGTAATGTTTGAGAAGATTGCGAAATAGTAAGAAGCCGAGTGGCGGATGAGGGACCGGCGTGCGGGGAGTGGGAATGCGACACTGGGGCGGGACAGTTTCTGCTCAGCTGCCAGTCTTCTTTTTGCCCTCAGCATTGGCGAGAATCTACAACTCCTGGTGGACAGACCCGACGGCACTTACTGTTTCCGGCTGCACAACGACCGAGTGTACTACGTGAGGTGAGGTGGGGCTTGGTGCTCACTGTGTATCGTGCTGGAGGCCTGCATCCATCAGGGGTCCTCAACGGATACCTTCCTCCCTCGCCCCTGTAGTGAGATGATCCTGAAGCTGGCGGCCAACATCTCCGGAGATAAGCTAGTGTCGCTGGGGACGTGTTTTGGAAAGTTCACTAAGACCCACAAGTTCCGGTTGCACGTTACAGCTCTGGATTACCTGGCACCGTACGCCAAGGTATGTGGGGCAGGCGGTGTCTCCATTTTGCCATCCGGTATGAAGTCACGGATGACGGCCAGGTCAGAACACAGATTCTTTTCTGCTTAGCCTAGTTGTCTACAGGAAAACAGGCCTCCACAGTGTCAGCTGCATATCAGAGAGCAGAGACAAGTGGCGGTGGTGAGGATGACCCTAGGGTCCAAAAAAAAGTTAAGCCGCCTATTATTTAAGTTGCTTATAACGCCAGTGTTTCTATGTAAAGTTGAGGAAGGAACTCCATGGTGAAAGATCAAAAATTCAGGCATGTCCTTCTGTCCACCTCTCCTTAAGCATGGAAACAGCTGCCAATCCACCTACGAGGACATAACCTAGCATCTTTGTCTCTTGGTTTTTAACTCTCTTTCAGTATAAAGTGTGGATAAAGCCTGGAGCAGAGCAGTCCTTCTTGTATGGAAACCATGTGTTGAAATCCGGTCTGGGTCGAATTACTGAAAACACGTCTCAGTACCAGGGAGTGGTGGTTTATTCCATGGCAGACATTCCTTTGGTGAGTAGCAACGGTAGCCATCGCCAATAGCAAGTACCTACTGAAAAGGATGTAATTCAGTCAGCACCTCTGAGACTGACTTCTTGGTCCCCTTCACATTTCTCAAAGATACAACTGTTTCAATATAGTCTTTGGTTGTTGTTGTTTTGTTTTGTTTTTGTAAATGAGTGAGTGTTCTTTCAATTCCAGGGTTTTGGGGTGGCAGCAAAGTCTACCCAAGACTGCAGAAAAGTGGACCCCATGGCAATCGTGGTGTTCCATCAAGCTGACATCGGGGAGTACGTACGCCATGAAGAGACACTGACTTAGGATGGTCATCCCAAGGACATTTTGTTTCTTGTGTGCAGGCCACCATGTTAAATCTGGATAATACTGAGATATGCAGCTTGGATTCCTATCAACAGAAATGGCTCAAAAATAGGGTTTCTGGCCCTCTAGAGTCAAAAGCAGGTGGATCACAAGTATAAGGCCAGCTCAGGCTACTTGGCAAGTTCAAGGCTAGCCTGGGCTACAAAATGAGCCTTGTCTCAAAAATCTAAAACAGACAAGCCAGAACCTGTGAGTTTGTGTGACTAAATCATGTTTTTCTATTTTGTATCTGCATCACCTTTGTCTGAGTCAGAAAATTTGTTCTGAGTGACTGTTCTAAGTTACTTCACTGAGGACAGGAGTAATCTCACTGTTATCTGTGATAACACTGTTTCCCAGGCTCATAATAGTGGACTTTCTATTGTTTATTAATATTAAAGGGAGAAACGGCCATATAAGGGTTTTATGTATGGAATTTAATAAACTTTAATGGTTTTATGTTTTTTATTATATATGTGTGAATGTTTTGTTGGCGTGTATGTATATACATTGCTTATGTGCTTGGTATCTAAGGAAGTCAGAAGATGGCTTCAGATCTCCTGGAACTAGAGTTACTGGTTGTGAGCCACCATGAAGGTGCCAGAAACTAAACCCAGGTCTTCTGCAAGAACAGCACTGCGCTTAACTACTGAGCCATCTCTCCATCTCCTGATCAATTTTTTTTAAAGATTTATTTATTTTATATATGTGAGTACACTGTAGTTGTCTTCAGATACATCAGAAGAGGGCAATCAGATCCCATTACAGATGGTTGTGAGCCATCATGTGGTTGCTGGGAATTGAACTCAGGACCTCTGGAAGAGCAGTCAGTGCTCTTAACCACTGAGCCATCTCTCCAGCTCTCCTGATAAATTTTTAAAGATTTATTTATGTATTATGTGTGAGTACACTGTAGCTGTCTTCAGACACTCCAGAAGAGGGCGTCAGATCTCCTTATGGATGGTTGCGAGCCACCATGTGGTTGCTTGAATTTGAGCTCGGGACCTTCGGAAGAGCAGTCAGTGCTCTTAACTGCTAAACCATCTCTCCAACCCCTGATAAATTTAATAGGTGCAGACTATTTTCTTCACGGTAAGTGGTGTATAGCGTGGAAGAGTGTATTCAAGCCTCAGTTCTGCCACTTTCCAGCTATTTGGTGTTGGACAAGTTACTCTGCTTAGAGAAGTTTCTTTTTCTTCCTTTGTTTAAAGAAAAAAACCCATGAAACTTCCTTATGGTAGTGTACATCTTTAATTCCAGCATGGGGTTGGGGCAGGGGTGAGGCAGAGGCAGGTGGAGCTCTGTAGGTTTGAGGCCAGCCTGGTCTACATAAGGAGATCCTGGCCAGCCTTAAGAAACAAACCCAAAATCCACAAAACTGAAAAAACACCTCTAGTTATCAGTGTAACAGTAGTATTCGGAATTGAAAATCTAACAGTTGTAAAGCATCTGGCATAGGGTCTGTCTCAGAACGTGTGTGTGTGTGTGTCTGTGTGAGTATATCCCACTTGGATATATCAGTGTCCTCAGAGGCCAGAAAACAGAGTTGGGATTCCTTGGAGCCTGAGGTAAAGGCAGTTGTGAGCTGCCCATTGTTGGTGTTGGGAACCAAACTCGAGTCCTCTCAAAGAGAATGTTCTTCACTGCTGAGCCACCTTCCTATCTGTGTTGAAATATTTTTGTTACTTTTTTTTTTTTAATTGAAACAAGTTCTAAGTATGTATCTGCTGACAGGCTTAGAATGTGCTATATAGCCCAGGCTGGCCTCAAACTCAAAGATCCATTTGATTCTGAAATGCTGGCATTAAGTGGGTACACTACCATATTCTACTCAAACCCCACCCTCCCCCCTTTTTTTGTTCTTTTGAGACAGGATTTCTCTGTAGCCTTGGCTATCCTGGAACTGACTTTGTAGACCAGGCTGTCCTCTAATTCAGAGATCTGTCTGCCTCCCGAATGCTGGACGTTAAGATGTACCCCACTATGCCTAGCTTCAGAATCTGTTTTTGTCAGTTTAGGGGACATTTTTATTTTTTGAAACAGTATCACATATCTAAGTTGGTCTGAAATGCTATGACGCCCAGGCTGTCTTAGCCTCTCAAACTTCAAAACGTTGTCTCGTTTTCAGAGCTTTTACTTTGAGACAAAGTCTTGAGTTGCTGGGGCTGATCTTAGTGCCTCCCCCTGGGAATGCTAGAGTGGAGAGTTGAGAGCCACCAGGCTGTGTAGGTGGTGCAGGGATCGAAGCCCACACTGCATACAGAGCAGGTAGAACCCCCTTCCAGGGTTCTCTATTCACTTCTAAGTGCAGTCAGTGAAGGTTAAGGGACAGCTGTATAAAACTCAGTTTTTTAGGCCGAGGATAGTGTTACCCACCTTGCCAGCAGTGAGGATGCAGAGGCAAGTGAATCTCTTCAGTTTGAGGTGAGTTGGGTCTACCCAGCAAGTTCTAGGCTAGCCAAGGCTATATACTGAAACCCCGTCTCAAAAAAAAAAAAAAAGAAAAGAAAAGGTACTTTTAACTTTTAGCACTTAATACGTATTTTAGAATAATCATCAGAACTCACTTTTTATTACTGCCATTTCCCTTTATTGATGGACACAAGAGAAAAGGGATTTAAATTGACTTTTTCCCCTAATAACTTTCCAAAGCCGATTTGACCAAAGCTTTGACAAATAGGCTGTATGTTAGCATCTTGGCTTCTTTGTGTCGGTGAAAAGCCGTTTCAAGAGATAGAGCTGGAGGACCCCGGAAAGAACAATAGCAAGGCTCTGAGCCGCGGACCACCAGTTCACATAGGTGTAGTTAGACTGCAGGAGGAAGAAGTCCGCCACCTTCCTCATCCTGGCGGAGTTGTAGAAGCGCCACATGTGGAAAACATGGTTCTGCAGCTTTCGTGCGCTGTCCTGTAGGAAGAAGGAAAGCCACTCTGGCTGCTGTCTTGGGTCTCACCTGCCCTGATCTAAGTGACCTCTGTCACTCAGGATTCTGACGAACAGCTCCAGCAGTTGCTAATAAGTAGTACTTTTAGAGTAGTTTTAAAGTTGGGAGGCATAGGTGGGGGCTTGGGATGTACCCCAATGGTAAGGATTGCACACCCAAGACAGCTATCAATACTTTAGGATGGATAAAAATTAGAATCTTCATAGCCGCCTAAAGGTCTTATCCACTATGGAAAACTGGTAGGTAGTTAATACAAAACTAAGCAGTTTAAATCATGCCCAGAAATTCCACTTGTAGGGACATGAAAAGAAAACACAAAAGCTTGTTTGCAAATATTATCACCAGCACTGTGAAAGCCAAGAAGCAGAAACTCAAATGCAGTCAGCTGGTGAGTAGATAGTCAACAACAAAACTGCACGTATATAGTAGGATGCTCAGTGCTAAGAAAGGCGCCAAGGACCAGCAAGGAGCCAAGCATACTATGTAAGTTAGGTGTGATACCTTGGCACTCAAGCTGAGGCAGGAGGATTGCTGCAAATTCAAGGCCAGTTTGAGCTACCCAATGTGAGACCCTGTTTTAAAAAAAATAAAATCAGGCAGTGGTGGCATCCACTTTTAATCCCAGCATTCGGGAGGTTAAGGCAGGTGGATCTCTGTGAGTTTGAGGCCAGCCTGGTCTACAAAGCAAGTTCTAGGACAGCCATGGCTACACAGAAAAACTGTCTCAAAAAAAAAAAAAAAAAAAAAAAGAGGAAGAATCAGACTGGGCACAGTGGTGCATGCCTTTAATCTCAGCACTCAAGAGGAAATATAGGTAAATCTCTGTTAGTTCAAGGCCAGCCTGGTCTACATAATGAATTCAAGCCAGCCAAGACTACATAGTAAGACTTATCTCAAACAAAAGCCATGCTTTGTGAAAGAAGCAGCCATATAAAGCCACATGCTTGATTCTGATTACAGAAAACCTTCAGGAACAGTACAACAGTGCTAGGATTACAAGATTCTAGAGGGAATGGGGCAGTGAAGAATGAAACTCTATAGAATTTCTTTCGGGGACACAAGATTGTTCTACGTTAAGTACTCGGGCAGCTGCACAAGTTTGTGAATGTGTACTACAGACAGACAATGGACTAGATGGACCTGTTAGCTAGCCATCGTTTGTCCAGGCCTTGGTGCCAGAGGAGCCCCGCGCCCCATAACAGCTCTTCTTGCCTACTTGTTTTTTACTATGAGTCTTCCCTCATTCGGGGACATCCCGAGAACGCCAGTCCCATTACCTCTATGGCATCCAGAGTATCGTTGAGCTGTTTTCTTTGACTCTGCTTATGATCCGTCTCGGGCCCCTCATAGAAGACTCCGAAGTTGAGATATACTTGTATAGAACTGAAGCGACTCTGCTCATTTTTTACACAAAGCTGATAGAAGCCTGTGGGAATTCCTAGATCTCATTACCAGATCCTCAGTGCCCCACCCTGTCTTACACTTCCCCATACACATAACTGTTTACCAGTTTGTTTTATTTTATTTTATTAAGATGTATGTATGTATGTATGTATGTATGTATGTATGTATGTATATATGTATGTGAGTAGTGGACATCAGATCTCATTACAGATGGTTGTAGGCCACCATGTGGTTGCTGGGAATTGAACTCAGGACCTCTGGAAGAGCAGTCAGTACTCTTAACCATTGAGCCATCTCTCCAGCCCATTTTATTTTATTTTTGAGGCAGTGTCTCACAATGTAGCTAAGCCTGGCCTTGAACCCAGAATTCCCATGCCTCAGCCTTTGAAATGCCGGGTTGAGGGCCATGCACTACTACTTTTGTCCCCTGGTTTATGTAGGAAGTAACAGGCCCATTTTTGACGCAAGTAGCACTGTTCTTACCAGCAACTAACTAAATATTATTCACTACATTTTGCTGAATGATAGCTCCTATATTAGACACAAAAAAATGTTTTTCTCTTCCAACACTAGTTCCTACTTTGTTTTTAGCTTTGTCTTGAGATCGGGTTTCATTATGTAGCTATGAAGACTAGTGTGGTGGTCAGAGATATGGCCTCATAGGCTCGTATATTTAAATGCTTGGTTTCTAGTTGGGAGTACTGTTTTGGGAAGGGTTAGGAGGTATGGCCTTGTTGGAGTTGTGTCACTGCAGGTGGCAGGGTTTCTCTGAGTCCTGGTTGTCCTGGAACTCACTCTGTAGACCAGGCTGGCCTCAAACTGACAGAGATCTGCCTGCCTCTGCCTCCTGAGTGCTGGGATTAAAGGCTATTATCATCACTCCCCAACCTTTATTTCTCAATTTCATAAAAATTTATGACTATTATTATAGCTTTGGAGATGAATACGTACCTGTCTCTTGTGTTGCAAAGTTAATCTGGCCCCGTACTTCCTGGGAGGTGTCAATAAGGAAACCCTGTGGGGTATGTGCCGTGGCAATAATGTGGCGGCCATGTGACATTCCGAGAGTGCGCTGAACCTTCCATCACCGTTAAAAAAGAGAGAGAAGACAAAGGTCCCTACTACATCACTCAAACACCAGCAAGGTGGTAAGACTGATGTTGTATCTCAAGTTTAAGGCCAGTGCTGGCCTACATGAGACCCTGTCTCCCCTGAGAGCTCCCACAACCTAAAGAAAAACAACTGAAGTACCTCTAACTTTAATATTAAGATCCTTGTGTGGCATACGCCCCTTTGGGTGTACTTGCCCAAGGGATAGGCACCTTCCAAAAAGAAATAGAATTGTCTGGTTGCATAGCCAAGTTTTGAGCTGGTTATTCTACCGGTTGCTAGGATTAACACAAGAAGGAGACCTGACATTGTTCCCACCCCATTAACTGAAGTAATTTCATTTGAAATCTATTATGGGATTTCTTTCTATTACTTTTCTGACTCTCTGTCTCTCTCTCAGACTCTGTGTCTGTGTCTCTCTGTCTCTGTCTCTCTCTCTCTCTCCCTCTCCTTTCTTCTTTCTTGACAGGTTTCTCTGTGTAGCCCTGGCTGTCCTTGAACTCAGAGATCCCCCTGCATCTGCCTCCTGAGTGCTGGGACTAAAGGTGTATACCCCACAATGATGTGACTATTTTAGCAAGAGTTGTCTTTCCTCATATCTGAGGAAAGTGAAGGGTGCCTCTCCTGAAGGAACATGGTTTTGTCCATTGGATTGGAACACACGTCTGTGGCTTCCAGTTCTAGACCAAGCCATATGCTTTAGCTCCTGTTGCTGGGTACTCATTCAAGTCTCACCCAGAGTTGCTCTCTAACTGAAGGTCCATTTGATTCACAAGCGGCAGTCACAGCCTCATAGGGAACCAGACCTTGGCTTCATGAAAAGCCTGGCTCACTTCATAAAAGGTACAGCCAGAGGCCTCCCTCTACGCACCTCGTAGCTGAAGTAGAGGTAACCCATCTGGTCAGCAAATTGCCAGAAACATTCTGTGTCTCCTGGATGGACCACGATAGCAAAGTCATTTTGATCAGCTCCACGGAAGAGTGGCTGATCCTTGGAGCCGTGCAGGGGATCTGTCTCCTGGCTCTTTGCAGAAGTCACTAGGCTCAGAACCACCAGCTCAACAGCAAGGAGCAAAGGAAACATGCTGCTTTCTGTGTAGTCTGCAGGTGATCCACTCACAGTCCTGTGGAAAGGAAGTCAGACAAGCATCCAGCTAATCATTAACCCCACAAGCCACACTTAGGACCAATTTCAGAGCCAGTGTAGATATTCTGAAATACAGGTACCATGCGCCGAAACCTCCCCTCCCCCCACCGTGTTGGCCCACAAAAGGATTTTGCTTTCATCTCAAGAAAGTAGCTTGTCAGATCTAGATAATGGGTGTGAGAAAAGTACTTAACCAGAAGAGCTTTCCATCCACCCATCCTTGGAGCTGTTTTCTCAGTTCTCACTTCCTGTAGATTAAATATGTGGCAAGTTCATTTATTGTGTGTAGTGACAAAAGCTGGCTGGGATGAGGAACTCATAGCAAATGGCTAGGTGGCACTGACAGTCTATTCAACACCAGGACAGCATCTGGCCAACACATTTCCTGGCCTAGAGCAAAGCACAGAGCATACATGGATAGCAAAGATATTTTTCTCACTCATGGGGTGCAGTGCAGGGTCTCCTATGTAGACCAGACTGTTCTTTAAATTTATCTTATGTATACTGGTATTTTGTCTGTATGTACATCTGCACACCAGAAGAGGGCATCGGATTCCATGGGACTACAGTTATAAAGAGTTGTAAGCCGACATGTGGGTTCAATTTCTGGCACCCAGGACCACCAGAAGAGCAGTCAGTGCTCTTTTTTTTTTTAAAGATTTATTTATTTATTATAAATAAGTACATTGTAGTTCTCAAACACACCAGAAGAGGGCATCGGATCTCATTGCAGATGGTTGTGAGCCACCATGTGGTTGCTGGGATTTGAACTCAGGACCTCTGGAGGAGCAGTCAGTGCTCTTAACCACTGAGCCATCTCTCCAGCTCCGCAGTCAGTGCTCTTAACCACTCTCCAGGCTGGTCTTGAACTCAGAAATCTGCTTGCCTCTGAATGCTGAGATCAAAGACATTTGCCACAACACCCAGCTACATAAAACTGTTAATGTATAAAGAGGAGCTGGATACTTTTATGTCATAAGCTATACTCATCTGAGATGAGGGACCCTCAATTGAGAAAATGCCTCCATATAATCAGGCCGCAGGCAAGCCTGTAGGGAATTTTCTTAGTGATTGATGGGAAAGGGCCCACTCCGTGTGGGTGGGGCCACTTACAGGCTGCTGGTCTTGGGTTCTATAAAACAGGCAGAGGAAGGTTCCTAAGCAGCACTCCTCCACGGCCTCTCATCAGCTCCCTCCTGCAGGTCCCCTTCTTGAGTTCCTGTCCTGGCTTCCTTCAAAGATGAGTTGTAATGTAGGAGCATAAACCAAATAAACCCTTTCCTCCCCAAGGTGCTCTTGGTCATGGTATTTATCACAGCGATGGAAACCCAGACTAAGAATGAGCAAAGTGGTCCGCCCCCCTCCGAGTCTCTCCTGCTAACTTCCACCTGCCTGGCTGGAAAGCTCTGGAGTTCTCCAAAGCCTCTGAGAGATGACGTTGTTTAAACCTTCCATCTCTTCTTTTACTCGTGGCTTCTCTGGCACCCACAGGGAGGGAAAAGCTATCCAAAATCCACTTTAAAACCATTATATATTCCAATTCTAAACCTATTACACATCCCAACCCCTCATCTCCTGCTCATGTCTTCAGCACCGGCTGTGATGGGCACTGAGCTCAGAGTTTTACCAATGTCGTCTACTTTCATCCTCACAATACTGTCATCTACTATATTAGTGTTGAGGACAGACCCAGACCCATGGGAATAGTTGGCATAGCTGGAGTCCTCACTTTTTTTTTTTTTTTTTTTGGTTTTTCGAGACAGGGTTTCTCTGTGTAGCCCTGGCTGTCCTGGAACTCACTTTGTAGACCAGGCTGGCCTCGAACTCAGAAATCCTCCTGCCTCTGCCTCCCAAGTGCTGGGATTAAAGGCGTGTGCCACCACCGCCCGGCGAGTCCTCACATTCTAAGATTGTTTCTCAAGCTGTTAGTTTCCAAACTCTGACTCCTGAAACTTTGTGTGTGTGTGGGGGGGGGCAGGTAAAATAGGATCTCACAGTATAGCCCAAGATGACCCAGCATTAGCCCAAGAGGCTAACATTTTTATTTCAGTTCAGGAAGTCTATGACGGGGGGGGGGGGCAGGTAAAATAGGATCTCACAGTATAGCCCAAGATGACCCAGCATTAGCCCAAGAGGCTAACATTTTTATTTCAGTTCAGGAAGTCTATGACGGGGGGGGGGGGGCAGGTAAAATAGGATCTCACAGTATAGCCCAAGATGACCCAGCATTAGCCCAAGAGGCTAACATTTTTATTTCAGTTCAGGAAGTCTATGACGGTAGTTGCTGATAGTCTCAGGCATTTGATGCTTGGTCTCCGGTTGGTGGTACTGTCTGGATAGGTTTATAAAGTATAGCCTTGCTGGAGGAAGTATGTCACTAGGGATGGGCCTCTCTTAGTTTCTCTGTGTATTTTAATTACATTTTTGATGCTGGAATTCACTCTATCCTGGAATTCACTCTGTAGATCAGGCTAGCCTTTGCCTCCCAAGTGCTGGGATTAAGGATGTGTGCCACTATCCCTGATCTTTCTGCTTTGGGCTTGTGGTTCAAGATGTGAACACCGAGCTTCTGCTCTAGATACCAGGTCTGCTGCTTGCTGCAATACCTTCCTGCCTTGATGGATCCCCTACCCTCTAGAACCATAAGCCCAAATAAACTCTTTTTCTGTAGTTGCTTGGGTTAAGCTGTTTTACAGCAACAGAAAAGAAATTGATAAAGTCTTTAAAGAACAGGGCTGGGCAGTGGTGGCACATCCCTTTATCTCAGCACTCAGGAAGCAGAGGCAAATGGATTTCTGTCAGTTCTAGGCCAGCCTGGTCTACATGGTGAGTTCCAAGACAGCAAAGGCTACACAAAGAAACCCTGTCTCAAAAAACCAAGCTAAGCCAAACCAAAAAAACCAACAGGAAAGTGCTTTTTCCTCAGTTGGTTCAGTATTGAAAAGTTGCTATGCTATAGCAAATAGAGAGCAAGAGGGGGAGAGGGGGAGAGGGAGAGACAGAGAGAGAGAGAGAGAGAGAGAGAGAGAGAGAGAGAGAGAGAGAGAGAGAGAGAGAGAGAGAGAAGCATTAAAACAAACAAACAGCTGGGCAGTGGTGGCGCACACCTTTAATCCCAGCACTTGGGAGGCAGAGGCAGGTGGATTTCTGAGTTCGAGGCCAGCCTGGTCTACAGAGTGAGTTCCAGGACAGCCAGGGCTACATAGAGAAACCCTGTCTCAAAAAACCAAAACAAAAAACAAATGAACAAAAAAAATGATACTGGGGTAAGTGACAAACGGAGGAGGAGGAGCCTACAGCATGTACAGCTACATCCAAGGGCGACAAAGCAGCGGCCTGAGTTGAAGCCACGCTATACTGCCATGAACCAGCTCTAGAAACTTGAGAGAGGCAAGACTTTAATGAAGAATGCTACAAGTAGGAACAATTCATTCTCATATTTAAAAAAAGATTACAGAAAACACTTTACTCAATTTTTTTTTCTTCTGGTTTTGTTTTTGCTAAAAAGACAGTCTGTAAGGGTGTCTGAGAGACAGCAAGCACAACACAGTACAAAAGGAGAAGGGTATGTCAGAATTCGGGGCAAGACACGAACAAAGCAAGACCAGGGAGGTGTGGGAGCAACTGTATCACAGAGGGCAAGTTAGGCATTATACTCAACAAATGTTTTTTAAGCTTTAAAAGTCCAGCATAAGGAAGAGCTCTGAGAAGGGCTAGGTGGAGGGGGTAGGGGGACTATGCTTATCTACAATCACCATTTAACCAAAATCATCTGTCCAACCCCATGAGAAGGGCGGGTGACCTGCCGTGTAGCCCAGCGGTCATCAACGTGGGTGCTGAGGCAGGCAGGTCCAGGGGTGGATGCAAGTGGCTGAACAGTTTTTTAAAAGGAATCTGATTCCACAGGGACTGAAAAAATCTCTCATCTGGGCTCAACACATGGAGTTCCTTTGTACTTGAATCAGAGGCCGAAACTCAAGGAGGATTATTCATTCCCAGTAACGCTCACATTTCTGGATTTAACAGGTCATGAGATCATACGTGCTCCTAATGGATTCCATCATTTCTTAGAAGATCTTATGGATTACTAGGGATTCAAATTGAAGCAAACCACTAAAGGGAAACACTAATGATACTCTGGCACTGGACAGGCTGCGTGCCTGCCTGTCGCCTCTACCGAGGCCATGGGCAGACCTGGCTTTCTTCTTAGCTCCATGCTCTCCACCAACAGTGACGGGAGTGTCCCGGGACCTCCCAGCACAGGAGGAGGCCACAGTTCTCATCTCAGTCCAGCTTCTCAAAGAGACAGCACAGCATCAGAGACCATTGTTGAGAACCATGATCTTGTGAGTCCTGGGGCCATGAAAACCTTTCTCAGTTCATGCCAAGTTTTTTCATGGTCCGCCAGCGATCTTTAATCATCACGGCTGTCCGATTAACAAAGGGATAACCTTTAGAGATGGCGACCCAGTTTCCTTCCCCATATTTGCGCACTCCATCCTTCACCCATGTGCTCTCTTCTATGGTCCACTTCTGCGAAAGGAAACCACACAACTCATCAAAGCATGCTGCTGCTTATCTCTTTCCCAACATACTGATCAAATCAAACTTCACAATCCTAAGCGTGCTCTGAGCCCAGTAGCAGGGTTAACAACGAGCTACAAGCTGAGTGTGGCACCACAGCACGGGCGGCAGAAACATGCGGGTCTGTTTCAAGGACAGTCAGTGCTACATGGAGACACTGTCCAAAACTACAGTACAAAGAGCAGGCCAACACCAAGAGTCTGGATAGTTAGTAATTATCCACGTCCTGACATGCCATTCTTTACTGAGAATCATGCAGTGGGGCTGGACAGACAGCTCAGGGGTCAGAAGCACTTGAGATCTTGGAGAAGACCCTGGTTTGGTTTCCTATACTTGCATGGTGGATCACAACCATCTGTAAACTCTAGTTTAAGGTTTCCTGGGGCACTGTATACACAGGGTACACAGCCTTACATGCAGGCAAAACTCTCACACACAGAAAAAAAAATCCCCAAAACAAACAAACAAAAAAACCTGAAAAAACAAACAAACAAAAAAAACCTAAAAAAAATAATAATAAAAACCCAAAGAACAAAATCCCTGAAACCACTGAAACTTAAAAGAAAGGACAGAAGCAAAAGGAGCAGGGTGTGGCTCAGTGCAGAGCTCGCCAAGCACGTGTGAGCCCTGGGTTTGCCTCTTGTACCAAAAACCAAAACAACAAAATCTAGCGTTTGAACCTAGTTTGAACTACCTCGAGAGGCATTTCTGACAGGTGTATGGGTAAACTGTGCCTGAGAAGGGGACTCGTTTTACTGGTTCTTGTAAAACTCGTATCAGAAAAGAGTCCTAAGGGCTGGAGAGATGGGACGGCAGTTAGGAGAGTGCACAGGCTGTCTTCCCAGCATCCACATGACAGCTCACAGCCGTGTCCAGCTTCTCTGACACCAGGCAGGCTGTGGTACAGACAAGCCAATTCTGACTTCCAGCACCAGTCTCAGGGGGCTCCCAACCACCTGCACTCCAGCTTTGGAGGACTGGACACGGCTATGGATTCTATGGGCACTGCAGTCACAGGCATAAGCCCCCACTCATACATAATTAAGAACAACATCTTAAGTGTAGGCAAAACATCCATACATCAAGTTTTAAATTACCTGCTTTCTTGTTGAATTGGATGACTTGTCTTCACCTGGCGCCGTTGGAAAACATGAAAAGTATATTCAGTTTAGAGTTTACATGGGGGTACGGCTGCAAGTCACCCTGACTCCTATAGGCATACATGCTACCTCTACACCCTGAACAATCAATCAATCAATCAATCAATCAATCAATCAATGTAATTTTTATTTTCTCAAAAAAGGAGACCTAGCACTCAGGAGAGAGAGACAAGTGAGTTCAAGGCCAGTCTGGTCCATATAGTGTTTCAGGCCAACCAGGGCTATGTACCAAGAGGCCCTGTCTCCAAAAGGAATGAATAAACAAAAAGGAAAAAAAGAGGTGTGATGGTGGAAGCTTTCAATTCCAGAGCTTTGGAAGCAGAGGCCCAGGAGTTCAAGGTAAGACTGGACTATATGAAACCCTGTCTCACCACCAAGAAAACAAAAGAAGAAAAAGAAATATAGAGAGGCAAATGGGTACATGCCTGTGATCCCAGCACCTGGGAGGCTGAGATATGAAGATCCTAAAATTAAGATCAGCCTGGGCTAGCAAGACCCTGTTTGTGAATGAGACCAAACAATCTGATTCCAAATGAGATCAGATAGAGTTGCCGTCTAAGCAGGAGACAGAGACTTCTGTAACATGAACCTGATAGTTAACACGCATCCCATGTCAGCAAACATCTGTAAGAGGGCTCACCCTGAACTTCAAACAGCTGATCCTCTTCCATCCAAACTTCTTTTTCTTCAAGCCCGTTCGGGCTGTTCCACTTGTCTTTGGATGTTCTAGGGAAGATAATGAAGGTGAGTCAGGAAGTGCTCCCTCCTCACCCCACCCCCCAAATACTGAACTCGGCCCTTTCAGAACATACTTGGGATTCACCAGTGTTCAAATTCTCTGTCATTTTTTCCAGGCATCCCCATACTTGAACATGTCCCAGCCTGCAGGGCCAAGTGTCAAACTGGCCATTGAGTAAAGCCCATCACCATACTGCCA
This sequence comes from Tokudaia tokunoshimensis, assembly GCA_036184795.1. NCBI lineage: Eukaryota > Metazoa > Chordata > Mammalia > Rodentia > Muridae > Tokudaia > Tokudaia tokunoshimensis. The sequence goes on from BTHU01000020.1 coordinate 34,084,310, forward strand.
TCTTCCTCAAAACTGTGATTTTTCTCATTTGTTTAGTTCTTCATTTTGTTTTTAGATAGGGTGGTACTCTGAGCTCTTAATCCTCCTGCCTCACCCTTCTGAGCGTTGGGATCCTCTACAGGTATTCATCAACATAGCCTGTCTTTTGGGCTCCTTTAAGGATCTCAGCATGTCTCCGACATTGAAGGTGCAAACTCTTCCCTCTCCTTTGCTCTAACTCCTGTATTTACACTGACTTTGGTACTCTCCTTATTCCTGGAGTTAAGCTCAAGATGGCTTTCATCAGTATCACACTAGCCATGTCTCCCCATTGAGGTGACATCACAAAAGCATACCAACGAGGCACAGTGGTCCATCCTTGTAGTCAGAGTACTTAGGGGACTACGATGGGAAAGTCACAAGTTCAAAGCTGGCCTGAAATACATATGCTTGACTATTTAAACAAAATTAGCACACTCCTCCTCTATGGTCTATGAATCCAGGCCATTTCCTACCTTGGCTATACCACGTTACACCTACAGCAGTGGTTTTCAACCTTCCTAATGTTGTGTATTAAAGTGACCCTTTAATACAATCCCTCATTTTGTGGTGACCCCCAACCATAAAATTTTCATTGCTACTTCATGACTGTAATTTTGCTACTGTTATGAATTGTGAATATCTGATATATGACCCCTATGAAAAGAGTCATTTGACACCCTGCCCCCAGAGTTGAGACCTACCAGTTGAGAACTGCTGACCTATAATAACCCTGGCTGTTTTGCTCCTGTTATTTCCCCTGCCTGGAAGTCTCTACCTCGCTCGGGAAACTTATAGGCCTTTCAATACCATAAAAAAACAATCTTTTTCCTTTTTTCCTTTGTGACAGGGTTCAGTTGCCCAGGCTGGCCTTGGGTGTGCTACATCATCAAAGATGACCTTAACTTACCAATCTTCTAATCTCCACCGAGGGCTCTGAGTGTCACCAGGCCTTTTGTGGGCTGAGGACACCAAGGGCTTCCTACATACCAGGCCAGCACTCTACCAACTGAGCTCCATCCCCAGCCTAAAGCCACTGATCCCAATGCAGAAAGCCTCTGCTCCTATCTGTCAGTCTGAGGCCACTGAGAGCTAGTTACACCCTGGCTTAAAATAACAAAGCTAGTCAAGACACGACCCCATCCCCCATTCCTCTTTTGAAGTTTTCCTAAAAAAATTATCAAACCAAGTTAGCTGAGACAAATGGTAGACAATGTATACCATGCTTAATTTGGGTTAAATCTTGAGAATAATTTACTTGAAACAAAGTGACAAACATTTACAAGCCTCTTTCTTTTCAGTTTTACTGTGGGTTACTATTTACAGACAGACAAGTAACAGGTTACCAAGTTCTCTACTTTCCAGCGCTCACAGGAAGGCAGCTTGAACCCTGGTTCCCTGCCAGCCACCATTTCCCTGGAACTGCTGTTCTGTCCTCTCTGCAGACTTCAAAGGCAGGTTAGGAACCTGTCCTTCAACTCTCAGCACTGCCTGTTGTACAGGTGTTTCCATAGTGACTGCCTGGAGGCTCTGTGCGCCTGTAACATGCCCTGTTCCTGTCTCCCATGTGGAAGGGACTCTGGATAGAGTCCTCCTAGTGGTCATGTGGCTGTGTGGCCCAGGAAAAGTCAGGTCATTTCTGGATCCTTATGTTCCTCACTGGTTAAATTTCATGAACACTGGTCTAGCCTGGACTTATAAACTAGCCTGTGGCTGCTGGGTTTTGTTGAGGCTTTGGTCCCTCCCCTCTTCCAAATGAACAAACCTTAACCCTCCACTGACCTCCATACATTTGGGGGATGGCAACCCTTTTAAATACAAGGTCTAAGAATCCCTTTTACTTGATCAATAAACCCCAAGCAAATATCTACCACGTACAAGGCGCTTTAAGGGGTAAGTCTAGGCGTTATGGCCTTGCCTTTCAGGCAATTTCTCCTAGATGCCTTTCCCTACTGAGTCTTTCTGTCCCTGGTTACCCCAAGCTTTCCCTGCTTACCTGCAGCTGTCACCAGCTTCCCACCCTCCCCTCGGTGATGCCTCACAGGCCTGGGAACATACACCTTAAAAAAAAAAAGTCTGTGACCCTCAGGTTAAGAAGCTTCCTGCCTGCTAGGCTCTGATGCCCTCCAATCTGGGCGCTAGCCCATCCCTGCCTCTCTCTGTGCTGCACTCTCCTAACACTCACTAAAACCAGGGTTTCCATGCCCACGGACAAGCAGCAGTACTGCCAGAATTGTTCTCCACAATATACCTGCTGCCTTCCTACTCCTTCAAAGCCAGCCCCACATTATTCCACAGGTTGTAGTCCACCCAAGACTTGCATGAGCAGGCTCCCAGGGTACCTCACACTTCCTCAGGATAGGCCCATGGAACAGTGTTTTCAACCTTGCTGTGTCTGTCACCACTCCGTTTCACAGCCAGGGTACCACGGCTGCCACAACAAGTACTGCCTGTTGGATGTGGCTACGTCCCATTAAACTCTATTGACAGGAACAAGAGGCTGGTGGGTTTCTGTTAACCCTTACCACCGTGTACCCATCATACTTCATACCCTGGACATGTATGACAGCTCTAGGTATGTCTGCAACCTTCACACAGACTCTGACCTACATCCTACCGGCATCCTGCATGCTCACATGTCTTCATCTGCACGTGGGGGTGGGGGAGTAGCTACATCTCACGGGGCTTCTATGAGGTATAAACGGATCATGTATCAAAGACAAGGTGTGAAGAGCTGCCAGTGACTTGTTTCTGAATGCAAGGAAACCAGGTTATCACATGCCATGGTCTTTCACAGGGTCTCCAAACAATCACAACATCCAACTGTGTGTAGAGATGGCAATGGCCTTGGGAGATCAGTGTGGCAGAGGGCTTACAGCAGGGGCAGCTATACAAGAGATCATGGAGAAGGGAAGAGTTTCAGGAAAGGAACTGGTATATGTGGCTTCAGGTGCTGTGTCAATACCATGCAGCTTAAGACCCCAAACACCCATGTTTGCTACCTTTAGCTGTGTGACATCAGGTGAGCTAGTACCTTTTCTGAGCCTTCCTCATCTATGCAATAGGGCCAACAGCATCTCACGGAGTGAGCACTGCAGATTCCGTAAGCTAATATGGAAGTGCTTGAGCCCAGAACCACTTAAGTTTTTCTCCCCTTGGAAGCACCAATGGAATTCTGACAGGCAACAATGGAGGGTGACTGTCCACTGTGGGGCTGGGAAGAAGTGAAGGCACAGCAGGACAAACAGCATGTTCAGAGAGCACAGCAAACAAGGCCTGGAGGGCCCGTCCACACAGGCGCAAAGGGCAGCAGTACTCAAAACCTGGGCTGTGAGTCATGATGGTGATAAAATTAATAAATTCTAACCACTGACCTACAGCAGCTAGCAAAACATGGAAGATCTTTGCTGAATTTGCTGGGTCTCAAATGCTCATGAAAGGTAGAAAACTAAGTACTCACTGGTCTTTCATAAATACCAAGTATAACAAGGCCCAACTCAGACAAATTTTACAAATAAGACTGATATTTCATCATTGAGGCACTTAGATCAAGAGGCAGAAGGCTCAGAAATCTTCCCTCCTTACTCATGCCCTAGGGCAGTGCTCTGCAGCCTACAGCAGGCTGGGAGCTGGCAGGGACTGCCACATTGTCACTCCCTGTTCCAGTCTCATTCTAGCAGTCTGAGCAAGCCTTGGTGGAGAGTAGCTTAGCTGAAGATTACTTCATTCATGGAAGTACAACCAGGCCCAACCAGGCCCTCCAACCAGCCCCCAAACTGCTACAAAGAAGGTCTTCATACTTGGGATTCTTCTCCCCTGTGTGGGGTTGGCTGAGAGCTCTGGCCTTGGATGGTGATGTTGACACGGCCTCCCGGGAGGAGTTGAGGCCTGGACTGGGCTCAGCACTCTGGCTGTCCTCCTCCAACACCAATCTGCTTATAGTCATGCGACTGTTCCTGGGCTGTTGGTCTGAGCCTCCCTCACCCTCAGCAGGAGCTGCACTTTCATTTTCATCTTTCCTGGGTCTCTTGTTTTTGTGGGTTGGTGATGATGGGGATGCTAGATTAGGAAGTACCAGATCTTTCTGGTCCAGTTTTGCAAAAGCCGCCTCTGAGTCTTGTGCTGTAGACAGAGCTTTGAAAGCTGCCTTCAGAGTCCTGATTCCGATGGTGGTTGGAGGGTTCCGAGGCTGTCTGCAGATGAAGCACACACAGGACAGTCAGTCTCCCAGTGTGGAGACACACTTAAGTAGGCTTCAAACAGAGGGCTCTTGAAGACTGTCCATCAAAATAAGAACAAGCCAATACAAAAACACATGAGGGGCAGACCGGCTGCTTCCTGTCAACAGCTGCTGTCTATAAAGTGAAGTGCCCTTCACTTAATGAGCACCTGTCTAAGTTGTATCAAGTTTAAATTCCAAACAGGAGACCCTTGCAGGAACCAAGGTCACCCTCGTCTGTGTGCTGAAGCCCACAGCAATGTTTCCATCATGAAGGGCTCTGGGCAGTACCTGCCAACCTCTGATAGTGCTACAGTCTCACTGTGCTCTCCACTTTCTGCCATCCCAGTCCAGACTTCGTATGAGAAGCAACTAGGGGGCTATATCCACAGTACATTTAGAACCAGTGTCTTGAGAAAGTGGTGTGCCATGTGGTCTGGGAGCAATGTGACAAAGCTTTGCAAAAATGTTATTGATCCCTAGGAACAACTAGTGAGTTTACAGTAAATTCTGTCAGGAAAGGGCAGCCTGAAGGGCAACCCCCACTGACAAGCACACCATACGGTCTAATGCGAGCAAAGTTGTTTTTTAAAACCAACATTCAAAGGTTGGGAACTCCAGCTCAGTGGTTAAGAACGCTTGCTGCTCTTGCAGAGGACCCAAATTCAGTTCCCAGAACCTACATCAGATGGCTCATCAGATGTGTATAGATCCAGCTCCAGCTACTCCAAATCCCTCTCTCAGACTCCACAGGAACCCATGCACACCATGCACAGACATGTACACAATTAAAATAAAAAAACATGTCTAAAATTTGAGAAATCTAACCATAAAAAAAGGACATCGTCACACACAAAATCTGAATTCACTGTGGAATGCTTGGACACTCTTCACACAGTAGCAACTGAATAAACACAAAGCCTGTCTCTCCTTGTTAGTGTCCTGCTTTGGACTGTCTTATTTTAGGACTCATGTGGCCCTCTGTATTTCAAACCAGGGTGCTATGATTTAAATATGATTTCAGTGAGTCCCATGTTGACATTTAACTCCTGGTTTGAAGATAGAGCCCCAGCAAGTATCTACGATTAGAAAAGGCCATCAGGATAGAGCCCCCTAGGATTAACTACCAATGTACTCAAGACCAGGGAAGACAGACAGACAGACAGACAGACAGACAGACTCCTCCCTCACCATCAGCTGGCATGCCAACAAGGCCATCACTACATATGGACCCTCACACCTCTAGAATTATGGTTATATAAAAATGTACCAGGGCTGGAGAGATGGCTCACCTGTTAAAGGTTAGGCTCACAACCAAAAATATAAAAACATATTCCCCACCCCCTGTAGGAATCTACTGTTTGGGTTTCAAGTTAAACCACGAGACTTCAGATTCAGACTTGTCTTCCTTCCTTTTCTTTGACATCTGCAACCAGTTCTTTTCATTTGTTTTTGAGATAGGGTCTTACTATATACAGCTCAGGCTGGCCTCTAACGCAGAGCCTCTTGCCTCTGTCTCCCAAGTGCTGGAATTAAAGCTATGTGCCACCAGAGGCAGGCAGATCTGAGTTCGAGGTCAGCCTGTTCTACAGAGTGAGTTCGAGGACAGCCAGGGCTACATAGAGAAATGCTGTCTTGAATGCAGTCTCCTCCCATCAATCCCCACCCACCCAAAAAGCTATGTGCCACCTTGCCCAGCTCTGACTCACTGATCTGAACACTGCTTCATGAGTAAATTAAAGCAGCAGCTATCTAGCCAGGTGCTTGGCTTGCTCTGCAGTCCTAACACATGAGAAGCGGAAGGAGTACTGCTGAGTTCTTAGCCAGCCTGGGTTACAAAGTCAGATGGAGTGGAGGTGGAGGAGGCTGACCCACAAATTACAGGTGAGACAGAGGAGTAAAGTCAGAGCCTTTGGGGGAGGGCCAGTCGGGACCCTCAGACACCAGGCAGCCAGTCTCTTTTCCCAGGCCATGTTCTCTGCCTCTCAAAGTGTGGTGCCAACAACCTGGTAATGTCAGCAAGATGTCTCCCCCAACCACAAAAGGGCATCCTCACCTTGCAGGTTCTCTGAGTGGTTTTTCCACAGGCTCTGGGTGCTTTTCTTCCCTCATTGTACTTGAAGCAGCTGATTCAGATTTCAAAGCTTTTTTAGCCATCTAGGAGGAGGAAATCATGAAAGTTCACTTAGTGTCTGCTTCTTTTGACACGTAAGCAACGCATTCACAAACCCAATCCAGGCACTGGCTGGAGGACAGAGGGGAACAGCATGATGGGAGCCCCTCTGCAGATGCCAGTGACTGAGAACTCTTGCACTGTACCTTTGTTCTTCCCATCTCAGTCCCAACCCAGTTCCCTGTTTCTTAGTCTCTTTTGAAGGCTTCCCCTACTTTTTTTTTTTGGTTTTTCGAGACAGGGTTTCTCTGTGTAGCCTGGCTGTCCTGGAACTCACTTTGTAGACCAGGCTGGCCTCGAACTCAGAAATCCGCCTGCCTCTGCCTCCCAAGTGCTGGGATTAAAGGCGTGCGCCACCACCGCCCGGCTTCCCCTACTTCTTAAAAAATATTTATTTTCACATGTATGTGCATGTGCTTGCATGAGTTCATGTGTACCACACACTCAGAGAGGCCAGAGCCTAACCTGGACCCTCTGCAAGAGTAGCAAATGCTCTTAACCCCTGAGCCATCTCTCCAGGCCCCTCCTGTTTTGATTTTTGATTTTTGGGGCAGGGTCTCAGCATACAGTTCTGGATGGCCCAGTACTCAAAAGATAGACCAGGCTGACCTTGGACTTTCCTGCTTGTTTCCCAGGTGCTGGCTTTATAGGGATGTGGCAAACAATGCCTGGCTCAAACAGTTTTTTAAAACTTAGGATAGCTTACAGATAGGAATAACTTTTAGTTTGTGTATATAATTCTTATTATCTATATCCCCACAAATACGTTTTGTCTTACTGACAGATATTAGAAAATCATTACTAATACTACACAGGAAGCTCTAGGCAGGACATTCTTGCCCTAACTCTGTTCATCTGTTTCCCTCCTACTCGAAGTGTTAGACTGCTCCATTCATTTCAGATACAATCAATTCTATCCTTATGTAAGCAGAGTATTCCCCAGGTACCCCAAATGTAAATAAAGGAATGCATTTGGTCTAGCTGGCACCTAGCATCCAAATATTTCCTAGAAACTATCCCAACCACCTGCCTTACAAGTGATCTGAGAAGCTGGGCGGTGGTGGCGCTCGCCTTTAATCCCAGCACTTGGGAGGCAGAGGCAGGAGGATTTCTGAGTTCGAGGCCAGCCTGGTCTACACAGTGAGTTCCAGGACAGCCAGGGCTACACAGAGAAACCCTGTCTCGAAAAAACAAAAAAAAAACCCCCAAAAAACCCAAGTGATCTGAAATTTGTCAAACAGCTGATAGGATCTATCACTGACACTACCTTAATAGGTCTCAGATCCACCATTACAACAGGCAATTTTTAACATTATCAAAATCCTGGTTCCCTCACTTCCCTCCCTCTCTTTTTGGGGGTGCTGAGATCAAACCCAGAGACGTTTTTTACATAATCGCCTTACTGTACAGAATAGCAGGGTGCTTCACTGTGCAATCTCCTGAGTTGAGCTAAAGACTGTCCTCCTAAGGCCAGCACACACGGAGGCTCACACCTTTTATCCTAGCACTCAGGAGGCACTATCACAGAGATAGGTGGATGCATGTGTGCTGTCGCCTGGGTTACACAAGTTACATGTATCCTAGGCAAGCATGGATACATGGTAAGACGCTATCTTAGAGGGGTGTGCATAAGGCAAGAGAGTCACTCCACAGTTAAGAGTGCTGCATGCTCCTCTAGAAGACTCAAATTTGATTTTCAGCATCCATATGGATGTTCATAACAATATCTCTAGCATTTCCAGGGATATGACACCTTCTGGCCTCTATGAGTGCCATACAAATGTGGTGCTCAGGCTGCATGTACAAGCAAGATAGAAAAAAAGAGGGATCCCTTCAACCCTGCTCGTGTGAACCATGTCACACTCCATCCAGCTCGTGTGGACCATGTCCCATGTGTAGCCTCTCCTTCCCTACCTCACGCCCTCATATACCATCTCCCATCACTGCACATCTACCTCTCAGCTCAGTGGGAACCATATGGATTATAAGAGAATGATACTTTAACTACAATACTGGTCACATGTAAAAGAATATAAATGCATGTAAGAGAAACCAGGTAAGTTCCATCTGCCATAGGCTCATCTTAGGCATCTGACAGGCATTCAGAAGGGACGTGAATATAACCCAGTCTGTCACACTCCTTTCACTTCTAAATTTCCATGTTCACTCATGCTTACTCATCCCAAACATGGCTATGGAAACTGAGGAGAGGCTGAGGCACACCGTGAGGAGGTAGGGCTCTGTGTCGTCCAGGTGGCTCTCTAGGAAGCGCAACATCTTCTGCTGGAAGATCTCATAGGAAAAGTTCTGGATAACAGGGTGGGCCAAGTTCTTTTCCCGGATAATGTTCAGGAGATCAGTTCTTAGCTTCTACATGGAAGATTGACAATTGCCAACAGGAGAAAGGGAGAGAAAGATAAAACATCAGGGCTGAGCTGAAACAGAACACCACCAAAACATCTGTAAAGCTGTCCGGCAGCTCAAAAGACTGGTTGGTTAGCCAAGGTTCGGCCATACTGGTTACTACACAGCTAGTGATAATAAGGGGAAGAGCAGCTCATTATAGTCAGAAGAAAATCCCTGGTTACAATATGAGAGAAAGAAGTCGAAGTGTTCAAATAAGTGTAGACTCTGTCTGTGTCCTGTGTGCAGACGAGGACACAAAGGTTTATGTGCACGCATAGCAGATTTGCTGGTAGATGGTGTCTCTGAGGGGATAAGAGTAACAATGGCTGCCTCTGAGAATAGCAATAGGTGAAGTCCAGACAAGGGAAGTTTCACTTGGCTCCTGGCTTTCTTACAACTTAAGTTTGATTATTTTATTTGTGTGTGTGTGTGTGTGTGTGTAATAGCACAAGTGTGGAGGTCAGAGGACAAACAGGTCTTGGGATGGACTCGGGCTCCCGGGCTTGGCATGAAGCACCGTTACAGTTTTACAGGTCCTTAGAACACCTTTTGGATTTTGCTATATATTAGCTCTTCAAAACTCAAGGGGCTTTTGCCAGGCACAATGGTACTTGACAGGCAGAGGCAGGCAATATCTGTTGGTTTGAGGGCAGCCTAGTCTACTTAGTTCAATAACAGCCACAACTACATAGAGATGCCTTACTTCAAAACAATGAAAAGGGACAAAGTGGGTTGTGTCATGTTTAGTGCCAGACGTGTTAGACAAATGCCTACCAGTAAGCAATATTCCCCAGCCTAAGATTTAAATTTATAAAATAAAACAGCTGTGGGAAGGGAACCCAACTGAGGATGCAGCTCAAAACAACTCCACCCTTGACAGGAAATGGAGATATTAAGTCCTTCCCAAAAGTAGCCTTCCAAGCCTACAGAGCTAGCGTTTATATAGACAAGGCTGAAGTCTCACACTTTTTGTTGAATATCTGGTATCAATTACTTAAATGTTCTATCACAAAGCCAACAGAACAAGGAAGATAAGTAGCTTGAAAAAACTAAATCCTGAAAAGCCAGTCTCAGATACTGAAGTTAGGGCTGGAGTTACCTTAAATATAAAAAACAAGATGTGAAACATGTTCAAACACTAACTGTGGGCATAAGCTAGCCTTCCAGCTATAGCCCAAGGCAGTCCCCAGACTTGCAGGCCTCTAGCCTCTCTGAGTGACAGCAGAGGAGGATGAAGAGAGCAGGGGGTAAGCAGGGTGGGGCAGAGCAGTGGGCAGAGCAGAGGAGCCATATGGAGAGAACCAATGGCAGAAAAGTCAGGTTGAGTTAGACACTAGCTGAGAGACTGCCCAAGCCAACGGGCCAATGGCCTTGTGTTATGTAGAAGTCTCTGTATATTTATTATTAAAACCTCAAGTGAGACCCCCAAAAGCCCCGTAAGCAAAAGCTCTGATAGGTTGGGATCAGACAAGATGTTGGGTATTTAAAAGTGAATACATACATACATACATACACACACACACACACACATATTTTTTTTTTTGACAAAGTCTCACTCTATAGTTTTCTGGCTGGTCTGGAATGCACTATGTAGACCAGGCTGGCCTTGCAAAGATCTGCCTGCATCTACCTCCCCAAGTGCTGGAGTTAACGGTGTGTTTTAACACTTGGGATAGACGACATTACTAACAAAGACCCTTTTCACTACTGCTCCACAAAGGCCAGTGAGAAGGATTAAGTCACAGTAATAAAAATATGTCAAATTTACCTGAGTTGTGGGGTCCTTGGACATGTATTTTTTCAAAATTTTTGAAGCCTTTTCAAATTCTTTGTTTTTGATACAAATAATGACAGCCTATAAAAGGGAGAAAATGTACAAGTTCTTAATGATAATCATCACTAAAATGTTAAAACCAAAGCACACTCTGCTGAAACGCTAAATCTCATAACTACCTATGACTATTTTCACACTAAATCAAATTCCTGTATTTAAAAGCCAGCAAGACTGTTCAAGCACTATGAGGAATCATTCGTGTAGTTTTTTTTTTGTTTGTTTTTAAATGCCTGAGAGCAAAACTGGATCCCCTGGGCTACAGACTCCTAGCCGAGCTGAGCCGGACTGCCTAAGGAGAGAGGAAACAGAGCCTCGGAGTCTATGGAACAATTGACCCCAATCTTTTCTGGGAACAAGAGCTTCGACATAGGGTGGGGTTCAGAGAGAGGGGACATAACGTGGGGATCTGCTGACCAGTGTTCTGCTAGTTCTATCCAGAAAAGGGCTAGGACTATTCTGTACAGCAAGAAACAAGCCTCTTATACTACAAATGCCAGCTAGCTACTCGAGCTAGAGTGTGTGGGGAATTACTGAGACTGGAAAACAGCTCACCCACAACAGAAAATGAAAACGACCAAGAGCCAGGTAGGAGCAGACGCTCCCATCAGAAGAAAGAGACCCCGAGAGAACATACTCAGGAAAGGCAGCCGTGACTGGACACCTGAGAGGACACTTTTACATGCTAATAAGTAAGTACAGCCATGCAGGGCAGGTGGAACTGGTATCAAATGCCCTTCAATAAGCAGGCATGACCGTAATTTCTTAGAAGAGGCAAAATTAACCATCTTTTCAGATGACCATGCTTAAGTACATATCATTTCAGCAGAAATATTAGTATACTTACTTTCTTAACACGGCTTTTTTTAGAAACCGTATCAGTTCTATCAGGTTTAAGTGCAATGAACCTCTACACAGAAAAACAGGGCATATGGCATGAAATATTAACACACCTAGACTTCTGTATCTGCAAGAATACAAAACTAATACCCTCCTCAATGTCCACTTCCTAAACTCTTCTTTTTGCTATTTTGTGTCTGTTAGTGTGTAAAGTGGCACTATTTCTTGCTTTTTTTTAAGATAGGATATCGTCACATAAAACTCAAATCCTCCTGCCTCAGCCTCCTAAGAGCTGAGATTATAGACACTTGCCGGCAGGCTGCGCCCTAGCACCAGCTTCTTTTACAATGCACAATGCAAGACCATTGAGTTCTGTGCTGCCTGGGTGCCATTTTCTTGCTGCTGGGCACTACTGTATTGTTTGGAATATATTACGGTTTATTCATTTATCCACTCAAGATCATTTGGTAGGTCACAGTTTTTGGTCATTATAGACAGAGATGATAAAACAGGTTTTTGTGTTACCAACTCCTCAACTCTTCCATAAATCCACAGGAGCAGGATTCTTGGAGCACACTTGTTTAACAGGGTAAGCAGCAGCCAAACTGCTATGGTACAGAATAGGTGTACTACTCAGCATGTCTATCACCAGCATGCAACTGTTTCAGTTACCCACATCCTCCCTTACACTTGTTAATGCCCCCACAGGGGTTCCCAGTTCTTGGAGGGGATCAACCATATCAGGTTGGTGGATGGAGGGGATGGAGGAAGCTCCGAGCCTATCATCAGCTCAAAAAATCCACTTAACATATTGTCCTTGGACGGAGGAGAAAGTGTCAGATATTAAACTGTTAAGAACAGATACAGCCGGGCGGTGGTGGTGCACGCCTTTAATCCCAGCACTTGGGAGGCAGAGGCAGGCGGATTTCTGTGTTTGAGGCCAGCCTGGTCTACAAAGTGAGTTCCAGGACAGCCAGGGTTACACAGAGAAACCCTGTCTCGAAAAACCAAAAAAAAAAAAAAAAAAAAAAAGAACAGATACTTGGGGGCTGGAGAGATGGCTCAGCGCTTAAGAGCACTGACTGCTCTTCCAGAGGTCCTGAGTTCAAATCCCAGCAACTGCATGGTGGCTCACAACCATCTGTAATGAGATCTGATGCCCTCTTCTGGAGTGTTTGAAGACAGCTACAGAGTACCTACATATAATAAATAAATAAATCTTAAAAAACAAAACAAAACAAAACAAAAAAAACAAAACAAAACAGATACTTGAGCCAGGTGGTAGTGGCGTATGCCATTAATTCCAGCACTAAGTAGGCAGAAGCAGGTGGATCTCAGAGTTCTAGGCTAGCCTGGTTTACAGAATGAGTTCTTAGGATAGCCAGGGCTATACATAGAAACCCTGACTCAAAAAACCCAATACCCCACCCCATCTCTACTCCCACCAAAAGAAAAGAAAAATAGACTTTAGAGGCCGGAGACATGGCTCAGTGGTTAAGAGTGCTTGCTACTTTGCAGAGGACCAGAGTTCTGGTCCCAGCACCCATGCCAGGAAGCTCACAACTGCTCATAATACAAACTCCAGGAGATCAAAGCTCCTTTCTGGCTTCTGTGGGTAACTGGCACATAGTATATACTCACATACACATTACATGCACAGTTCATTTCATTAATTCATAGGGTTTTTTTTTTTTTTTGCGTTTGTTTATTTTGAGATAGGATTTCTTTGTGTAGCCCTGGCTGTCCTGGAACTTGCTCTGAAGACCAAGTTGTGCTCAAGATCCACCTGCTTCTGCCCTCTCAGTGCTGTGTGATCAAAGGTGTACACCACCATGGCCTGGCTTATATTTTTAATTAAAGATGTTTTAATTTTTAATTTTGTCTGTGTGTGTTTTCCTACATATATGTATGTGCCCTGTGGAGACCAAAAATGGGTATTGTTGGATCATCTAGGACTGGAGCTATAATGGCAGCTGAGTGGGTGCTGGGATTTGAACTCAGAACCTTCATAAGAGCAGCAACTGCTCATAAGCAGTGGGTCTCCTTTCCAGCCCTCACATAGTAAAACAATAAAAAACATGGACTGGGGCTGGAGATGGCTCAGTGGTTAAGAGTACCGACTGTCCTTCCGAAGGTCCTGAGTTCAAATTCCAGCAACCACATGGTGGCTCACAACCATCTGTAACAAGATCTGACACCCTCTTCTGGAGTGTCTACACTCCATACAATACATACAATACAATACTCCATACAATGTGTTTACATACAATAAATAAATAAATCAACAACAACAAAAAAAACATGGACTGGTAGTTCAAGGGCCATCTTTCAGCTTCTTATCAGCTCAACAAAGAGCTAGGCTATAGAATATCCTATAGCAAAACAAGATAATATAGTTACACTGTTTAAAATGTTACTAAGTCACAAGGCTAGAAGACAGCTCAGTGGTTAAGAACACATGCCCATCTTGCAGGGAACCCAGGTTCAATTCTCAGCACCCACATGGTAGCTCACAGCCATAACTCCAGGTCCAGGGGAATCAAATGATCTTCTTCTTTTTTTTTTTTTTTTTCGAGACAGGGTTTCTCTGTGTAGCCCTGGCTGTCCTGGAACTCACTCTGTAGACCAGGCTAGCCTCGAACTCAGAAATCCACCTGCCTCTGCCTCCCAAGGGCTGGGATTAAAGGCGTGCGCCACCACTGCCCGGCTCTAATGATCTTCTGACTTTGGTGTACACCAGACATGCACATGGTCCATAGACATACCAGCAAGCAAAACACTGATACACATAAAAATGAAATAAATCTCAGGGCTAAAGAGATGGCTCAGCAGTTAAAAGTACTAGTTACTCTTCCAGAGGACCTGGGTTCAGTTCCCAGCACTTGCGTGGCAGCTCACAACTATCTGTATCTCCAGTTCTGGGGGATCTAACACTCTCACACAGACATATGTGTAATCAAAAGACCAATGCACGTGCACACACAGACACACTCACTCACTTACTCAAAAAACCCTAAACTTAAAAACTTGACCAAACCCCAAATGACTATTTTTAGCTAAGCATGGTAGTATATGCCTTGAATCATAGCAGGTGGAACTCTGGGTTCAAAGTCTATCTAGTAAGTTCCAGGCCAGGGCCTCAATAGTCTCAAGCAACAACAACAACAACAACAACAACCAAACAAACAACAAAAGCACTTTAGCTCAGTGTAATAGCTCACACTCAGTGCTTGGGCTACAGAATGAGACTATTGTCTCAGGAACGAGGGAGGTGCATAGGTTTGGACATACATACATACATGCATGCATGCATGCATACATACATATATAGTTCTTTATATATCATAACTACAAGTCTCTTGTCAGATATGACTTGCAAATATTTTATTCCAGTTCTGTTTATCCTTCTATGTAGTGTTTCCCTCAGAACAAAAGCGGGTTGTTTGTTTTTCAAGACAGGGTTTCTATGTGTGGCCCTGGACATCCTAGAACTTGCTCTGTAGCCCAGGCTGGCCATGAACTCAGAGATCTGCCTGCCTCTGCCTCTGGAGTGCTGAGATTAAAAGTGTGCCCCACCATGCCTGGCTAGAACAAACATTTTAACTTTGAAGCCCCATGTAGCAATTTTTTTCTCTTATTTTTTTAAAAGCTTATTTATTTTTATTCATGTGTATGAATGTACAACATGTGTGTGCCTGGTGCCCATGCCATGTGGGTACTGAACCAAACCAGGTCTTCTGCAAGAAGTGCTTTTAACTAAACCATCTCTCCAGCATCTCACCCCCATCCTTTTTGTGTCCTGGTAAGACTCCCTTGTGATGCAGGAGGCCCTTAAAGTCCCGTTCTTCCTGCCTCTCCTAAGTGCTGGGATACCAGACATGCGACACTGAACTGAACTAGCTAAAAGCATCTTCTTTTATGCTTTCTTCAAGTGATTCATGATTTTAAGCTGGGTGTGGTGACAATGCCTTTAATCTTAGCACTTGGGAGGCAGAGGTAGGCATTTGAGGCCAGTCTACATAGGTTGTCCAGGACAGCCAAGGTTACATAGTCACCCAGTCTCAAAAAAAGCAAAAACCACTAACAAAAGTTTCATGGTTTTACATTTTACAATTTCTTTGTGATCTATTTTATTTGTTTGGTATGAAATAATTTATGGTCATGATTCATTTTTGCATATTAACATCCCATTGTTTCAACAGCAACTGCTAAAGACTGTCCTTTTTCATTTAATATATTTAGTGATTAAAATGCCATCTTATTGTCAAGGATCCATCCGTCATGTGTGGCAAGGGCTCCACACTTGCTCGCTCGCTCGCATGCACATACACTTCTCTAGCACTGACTCACCTACACCCAGCCCTGGGGTCTCCCGAGTCCACTCATCCCTGTCTGTATCTTTTGCTCTGGTTACTTCAGTTCATTTGCCTTCTCTTATATGTAACATCAGCTGATGAGATTGCAATAGGAACTGGATTAACTAGAGAGAACAGAATCTTAGGAACCCTGAATCTTCCAACAGGCAAGTGTGATAGTGCTTGCCTTTAATCCCAGCATTCAGAGAAAGAGGTAGGTGGGCCTCTGAGTTCCAGGACAGCCAGAGACAGCTACATAGGGAGACCCTGTCTGCAACCTGCACCCCGCCCCACCCCTGTGCTCTGCCAGTTATCACTGCTCAGCACAGCTGCCACCAGGGCAGGGCTGCCTACAGCCAGACCAGGAGCGGAAGGAGAAAAGGATAGATTTTCCTTCCATTCTCTCAATCCATGGGAAAGTTCCTGAGGCCAGAAAGAGCAGGACTCTTGGAACTGTTTCTGTTCATACCTGGAGCACAGGTACAGGTGTTCAGGCTGCCTAACTCGAGTCCATTCTAGATAACACAAGAAGGAAATGGTAACTACTCCACACTAGTTTCGGCAAAACTTCAAAGTCTGGTCTTCTTCTCCTGTCTCACCATTTACATATCTGAATCTTTAACAGTTGTGAATCCACATTGTGTACATCAATAAGGAGAAGCAGTCTCTATACTTTACTTGACCAGAACTGGAACACAAGCCACTCATAATTTGTGAGACAAGACAGCAAATGTGAATACTTTCAAAACTAAAGTTTATGCTGTGAGCTGGACTTTATATGTTAATTTCCTACAGCTTTCAGCAAAAGGTCTAATTCCTTCTCTCTTGTATTTATTAAGATTGTTAGACTATAACCCTCTGAATGGTCTCTGGGTAATTTAGACAAATAGGACATTACAAGCAGACTTTCACAACAGGCAAGGTAGGTTTATAATGGGAAGAAATGCCAAACAACTAAAGCTGACAGAAATAAGAAACCATAAAGCAGCAGAAAAAAAACAAAACAAAAAAACAAACCAGCAGCTGTGGATGGCGGCGCTCACCACCCAGCACTGGGAGGCAGAGGCAGGCGGGTCTGAGGTCAGCCTGGTCTACAGAGGATTTTCTCTTTCCTGCCTTCTTTTCCATTTCATTTCTATTTTTTAAAGACAGAATCTCGGGCAGTGGTGGCTCATGCCTTTAATCCCAGCACTTGGGAGGCAGAGGCAGGAGGATTTCTGAGTTCGAGGCCAGCCTGGTCTACAGAGTGAGTTCCAGGATAGCCAGGGCTACACAGAGAAACCCTGTCTCAAAAAACAAACAAACAAACAAATAAATAAATAAATAAAGACAGAGTCTCTTTAAATCCTGGCACTCACTATGCAGACTAGGCTGGCCTGTGGAACTCATGTCAATCCTGCCTCAGCCTTCTGATTGCTGGGATTAGAGGTCTGAGTGCCGACATGTGAAGACTGTTCTAACAGTGTTTCCAGACACCACTGTTCATCTTTGACTTCAGCTTTTCCTTGGGTGTTGGCACTGGGGAGTCAAGTAGACGAGGCAGCGAAGTGATCTGCTGTGGAACTCTACCATGGCCCTTAGTTTTAAATCTCCTCTCATTATTTATTGTGTGTCTATGAATGTGAACCAGCGTATGTGCTATGTTGCTCATGTGGAGGCCAGGACAACACGTTCTAGCTGTTTCTCTCCTTCTGCCATGTTGCACTAGGCTGGGGTGTAAGGTGTAAGTTCTGGCCGTCAGACTTGGCAGCAGGTGTCCTTACCTGCTGAGCCAGCTCTCTCTCTTTTTAGATAGGATCTCTTAAGTTTGCCATGCTGGCCTTGAACTTGACCCAGCCTCTTAAAGAGCTAGGACATATAAGCCTTCATTAGTCCTACTCTTACACCAAACTTTAAAAAGCAAATTCTCGTTTTGTTTTGGTTTTTTTTTTTTTGGTTTTTGTTTGTTTTTTAAAAAAAAAAAAGCTTTATTTTGCTCCCAGCACTCGGGAAGCAGATCTCAAGTCCAAGGCTAGACTGGTCCACAGATCAAGTTCCAGGATATAGCCCTGGAAGACAACCAGGGCTATTCAGAGAAACCCTGTCTCAAACCCCATCCCCCCAAATTATTTTAAGTATTTGGGTGTTTTGCCTACATTTATGCCTGTGCACCAGGTGTGTGCAGTGCCTGAGAAGTCCAGAAGAGAGCATCAGATCGCCTGGGACAGGAGCTACCGTGGACTGTGAAGCACGTAGTCGATACTAGGGCCCTTTGGAGGGGAAGCTAGTGCTCCTAACTACTGTATCACTTTTCCCTGACCAAAAGCAAACTTAGCAACACCCTACCACCCCAAACAGTCTCACTATGTAGAAGAGGCTGGCACCTGCTCCTGCCACGTTTGTGCTGGGATTAAGTAAGTGCACTACCATGCCTGGCTCACTGGGTAAAAGATTTTGCCATTAAAAACTGAAGACTTCAGTTCAATCACTATACCCTATGTAAAGGTAAGAGAGAAAAAGACTTCACAAAGTAGTCCTCTGGTCATCCTACAAATCATCCACATGTACCACACAGACATACTTATTAATAAAAACTTTTTAAAAAGGAACTAGCCATTTTTTAGAAATTGAGTGTCCTCTGAAAGAGCCTCAGAGACCTCCAGAAATCTCTGAACATGAATTGAGAAGCTCTAACTTAGTTTACTTGATTAAACTTTTTCTTTTTGAATTACCCCCAATCTTTCTTCCACCTTACTGAGGCAGGGTCACTCAATCAAACCCAGAGCCCTCAGATACAGCTGGCCTCCTCAGCTACCTGGTCCTGGAGATCGTATCTCCTCCTTCTGAGGCTGGGTTGTCGCACTACCATGCTCTCCCAGCATTGACACTGGGGATCTAAACCGCTGAACCATATCCCAGACCCTATTTTAATACTTTATTTTTCAAGATAGGATTTCTCTGTGTATCCCTGCCTGTCCTGTAACTTGCTCTGTAGACCAGGCTGGCCTCAAATTCAGAGATCTGTCTGCCTCTGCCTCCAGAGTGCCTTGAATAAAGGCGAGTGCCGCTACCACCCAGCATATTTTAGTACATTTTAAAATAAACTATTGTACCCACTGTGATAGTGAATGTCTTTAATCCCAGTACTTGGGATGCCCAGAGGCGAGAGGCAGATCTTTGAGTTCCAGACCAGCCTGGTTTAAATAGCAAGTTCTAGATCAGTCAAGGCTATATATTGAGACCCTGTCTGAAAAACAAAGGAATAAATTACTGTAACAGTTTACAGAGCTTAAATGAACCTTGGCACCCCATAGGATTTTCTAAGATGCCCACTAAGAGACTCTAGGACACTAAACGAGAAATTTCAGAACATTTTCAGAAAAAAAAAATCATTTTGTAAGGTCATCAAAGCAGTTCTAAAGCAGTCCTCTGTGAGCCTCACCTCCTGCACAATCCCACTGTACAATACCCCACAGCTGTTTACAGTATGGCACAGTCCCATGTGTGTACTACCCTTCAGCTGGTCCAGTGTGAGTCCTGCTATTAGCCATATCAGATGTGGATCAGATCTTCCAGACCCTGGACAGGATCTTCCTACCACCTGAGGCTTGCTTGCTTGCATCTCAAGACCCTCCCACCTAAGCCTCCTGAGTACTGGTATTTCAAATAAGCATCAACATTCCCAGCACCAGCTGAGTCTCGAAATGACAGCAATCATGTTATTTCTGGAGTGCTAAGGATTGAATCTAGGGCCTCTCACATGTGAGGCACACAGACAACCACCAAGCCACAGCACTAGCAACTCCAGCTGACAGCTGAACTATAACTTTATTTAAGAAATCCTAAGCTAGAACTGCTCAGGTCGGCACTAACTTCCTGGTCTTTGGTAACTACAAGTTAATAGTCACTGTCTCAAGCCGCTACATCTTAGGGTACTTTGTTAAACTGAAGCGACAATTACAGTAAGGGCTAGGAGTATAGCTTGGCTGTTTGCTTCTACTTCAGTAGAATTACTGCGGTGAGCCTCAGTGTAGGTGCTGGGGACAGAACCTGGGCTCTTTGAAGGAGCAGCCCATGCTCTTAACCACCGAGCCATTTCTCTAGCCCCAGGGAGTGTAGGTTTCACTGACAGACATTATAAACAAGAATTTAGACCATGAACACAATAACTTAGCTAGTTGTGTGGTATAACCAGGACAGGGGAGGCTGAGACAGGAATTCAGAGGTGGAGGCTACTCTGTATGCAGTAAGACCCCATTTCAAAATAACCCCCCCAAAGAAACAAAAACAGAAAGAGACCCATGTGCTTAAGTAATAAAATTATAATGTGTACATGTCTACAAAGACTCCTCTACAAGACAGGCCAGATGACAAACCTACAGTCCTGATTTTTACAAGGGCTGTACAAGTTACTATGACCAGGTAACACTTCTTCCATTCAGAACAACCTGAGCTATTCTCAGAGTACCCCTGGGTTTCTACTCCATCACTTAGGGCTTTTCTGGCATTTCCCCCTCAACACAACCTGACTTACCTATACTAAAAACAAACCTATAATGGAGTATTCCTCTTTGAACTAAACAACTATTATCCAAGCATTCTTTGCAAGACTAACCAGTAATTCCTACTCCAGGTCCTTAACCGAACAGAAAACTGTTTTTGTTTGTTTGTTTTATAAAACAGGATATTTGAGTACCCTGTATAGAGCTAATATCTTCCTTGTGAAACAGGGTTTCCTCCCTCTATCTCTAAGATCTCGCCCTTTGCAGTTCTCTTATGTTAGCCTAACTTTCCGGCCATTCTTCCAGCCCTAGCAATGCACAGGCTCCACACCCTCAGCCTTGATTCCTGGAGAAGAAAAACCCACAGCCACTTGTTTTATTTAAAGAGTTCTTCTTGAGGCTCTGGACACTCTCAGCTTTGCTCTTCTGTTTTTATTTTTGTTCAGCTTTGTACTGTCTGCGTTACGCCTCCCCTGGTTGCCTCTGACTCTAGTCTAGTGCAGAGTATATTCCTTAAATCTTCCTTTCAGCAGTCAAAAAACTCAGTTCCACACTTCCCAAGGCCGTACCCATTCCTTCTGGCTTATTACAGACAATGGCAACCAAACCCAGGACCCTGTACAGATACTTGAAGGCCTCTTCTTAGTGCTCCTCAAAGGTACAATATCTTCTAAAACGCAATCTTCAATGTAAACCCACTACCCAGTTCAATGGTCACACCTACCACAAAGACAACCAAAACCACAGAGTTATACTCTCCACTCCACGCCTAGGGGACATGGGAAGAGATGACATGTTATTTGTGTTCTCTCTCTCTGTCTCTCTCTCTCTCTCCCCCTCCCTCCCTCCCTCCACCTGCTCTTCCCCCTGCCCACAAAGAAAAGATTCCACAATGAGTCCTTGAAGATCACTGATTTCTGCCAGACAAAAAAAATAAAATATTAAATGTGTCTTACAGCCTCCTTGACCAGTTTTCTGCTGGATTCAACCATTGAGTCTGTCAGTGTGAACTCTGTTTTAATCATCTCCAGTACATTGATAGCTGATTCCAGGGGTGTGAGCTCAGCCTCCATATCAAAGGAGCAGTCTAGGACAAAACACAGTTTCCACTTTAAGCTCTTTGCTATGGAGGAGCAAACATGTCCAAAAAGTTTACACAGCTATTTATGAAAGCATGCAAATGCGTAAGCCTCATTTGTATAAAGAACCATGCAAACCAGGCATTTAATCTCGGCACTCAGGAGGCAGAGGTCAACCTGGTCTACACAGTGAGTTCAACAGCTATAGCTATGTAGAGAGATTCTGTCATTTAAAAAACAACAACTAATAATAATAAAAGAACCATACAAACCCAGTAAAGTTTGCATTTATTTGTTTATGTACTTGATATATGGTCCAAATTCAAATCAATATATTTCTTTTTTTTGCTTTTGTTTTTTCGAGGCAGGGTTTCTCTGTGTAGCCCTGGCTGTCCTGGAACTCACTCTGTAGACCAGGCTGGCCTCGAACTCAGAAATCCGCCTGCCTCTGCTTCCCAAGTGCTGGGATTAAAGGTGTGCGCCACCACCGTCCGGCTAACATATTTCTTTTTTGTTTGTTTTCAAGACAGTTTCTCTGCGTAGCCTTGGCTGTCCTGGAACTTGCTCTGTAGCCCAGGCTAGCCTCGTACTCAGAGATCCGCCTGCCTCTGCATGCACCACTAACACCAGGCTTCAACTTACTTCATGTGACTCTCTTTCAATACTTTTTAACACAGCGCAACTATAACATATACATTTGCCTCCAAAATCCAGAATAACACATCTTCCTTAGACACAAGTGGCCAACAATGAAGACAGTTTAAGTAGCTGCCAAGTTCAACTTGTGTGTGGATGGGGGGCTGTTCACACTACTATGCAGAGGATGAGGGAGAAAGATGTGTCCTTATTGACATAACTTAATTGTAGCACAAAAATGGGTGTGCAATTAACAGGTGGGAGAAAACAAAATAAAAGAAAACAAAACAAAACAAAAAACAGCCAAGGAACTTTAACTGGAGAAAACTAGAATGAGAGAATCCAACCACCATGGAATGAAAAAACCCTCCGCGGTGCAAACAGTAGTGCACTTTAACCCGGAATCTTTCAGTTCCGGATGTAAAGTTTGAACATAACAAAACCCTACGTAAGTAAGCCCAGAAAAGAAGACAAAAAATAGCCATACCTAAATTTTCTCCTTCTTCAATGCGCGACAGACACTGCATAACCCGCAGCAACCGGGACACCGTATGCTCCTTCCCCAAGGGCCTGACAAGCAACGCTGGGAAAGAAGACATGGTTGGCTCCGCGAGCCCCGGA
This sequence comes from Tokudaia tokunoshimensis, assembly GCA_036184795.1. Taxonomy (NCBI): domain Eukaryota; kingdom Metazoa; phylum Chordata; class Mammalia; order Rodentia; family Muridae; genus Tokudaia; species Tokudaia tokunoshimensis. Next base: position 34,106,969 of record BTHU01000020.1, read on the forward strand.
CCCCAAGTCATGCCCCCATAGACCTTGTCATCCCCACGGCCCGAGCAGGCCCTCACCCTGCATGATGTCCCGGATCTGCCTGAAGTCCCGGTACCGGCTACTCCGAAAGGCCCGCAGCGCCTCGTGGAAGTAGAACTTGAGCACCCAGCGGTTGACTGCCTCCTCCAGGCGAGCTTCCCCCGCGCCCCGCTCTGCCGTGCCTCCCAACCCTGGCTCGTGCCGCCCCCGTCGAGCCCGCCCGCCGCTGCGCGATGCCCGTCGGCTCGCCGCCCGCCCGCCGCTATCGCTGCTCCCGCCTCCTCCCGCCATCGTGTTCGACCGCCGCGCGCCCTCCCCGCCCTCCCGGCTGGGCCGTTTCCTTGGCTGTGACGCCATCGGGTCACGCACAACGCCCGGGCCGGAAGCAGGGCCCGCTGTCCCGGCTCCCGCAGCCATGATACCGACGGGGTTCCAAGCCGCCCGCGGGCTTCTGGGAGGGAAAGGACCAAGGTGGAGGGGGTCCACCCACCTTCTCGGCATCCGTAGTTCCTGTAGTGTCTGTTGCAATGCTTGCTGGGGATTGGAGTCCACACAGCCCAGCCAGGCGCGCTGTTTTTGAAGACCTATGCTGCAGACTTGGGACCCCGTAAAGAATATGAAAAATAAGCGCAGGCATAGTGTTAGACATTTCGCAAATTGTGAAAAGCAGTACAGTAGAAAAAAAATTACTTTGTTTTGAGATAGATTCTCACTGTGTATCCCTGGTTGGCCTGGAACTCAAGACATAGACCTCGAACTCTGCCTCTGCTTTGCAGTGCTGAGATTAAAAGCTAGTGCCAACATGGCCAGCCCATTTTCTTTTTTCTTTTTAAAACATGGGATTGTTCTGGGAATCAACTCAGGTCCTCGCCATTCTAGAGCAAGCACTCTATCAACCGTGCACTGGCCCAGCTACCTAGTAAAAATATATTCTAAGACAGGCCCTGCAAAGTTGCCCAGGCTAGTTTTGAACTCACTTCAGAGCCCAGGTGCAACAAGGCTTTGGAGCCACTCTCTAAAGCAGTCCTAGCGTGGTAATTCAAGCTGCTTGGTGAGCCCAGTCTGTTTGCCTTACCTAACAGGAGCTAAACTATCTGCCTTCTCATCCGGACAGGTCTGCTTGTTGTTGTGTAAGCCTTGAGCAAGTTACTTCTCCATTCGTGTACCTGTGCCCCTTTCTGTCTCTGTCAAGCATACATAATAGAAGCACATTGTGAGCCGGGCGGTGGTGGCGCACGCCTTTAATCCCAGCACTTGGGAGGCAGAGGCAGGAGGATTTCTGAGTTCGAGGCCAGCCTGGTCTACAAAGTGAGTTCCAGGACAGCCAGGGCTACACAGAGAAACCCTGTCTCGAAAAACCAAAAAAAAAAAAAAAAAAAAAGAAGTACATTGTGGAGATTGTATTAAAATGAGCTGAGTTACTATTTCTGGTTCCTATAGTTCAGGGTTCAACAAATTGTGTGTGTGTGTGTGTGTGTGTGTGTACACGGAGATCCAAGGATAACTTTTAGAAGTTGGTTCTCACCTTTCATTATGTGGGTTCGAGGAACTGAAATCAGGTCATCTGGCTTGGGCTTTGGCAAGCATCTTTACGCACTGAACCATCTATCTTGCTTTTAATGAACTCCTCCAGTGCATGCTTGGAAAATCTATTTTTGTTTACAAAAAAAAATCTGATTTTAAGCTTGGTGTAGTGTGGTCCATGCCTTTACACCCAGTATAAATGTTATAGCCTTGAGGGGGAAAGTATCCTGGCAGTCAAAAGCCAAGGAATCCCACAAAGTCACACTATACAACAAACCTCTCACACAAGAGATTTACTGGGAAGGAAGAATCCAAGCTTAGGCAAGAGGCAGCAGGAGACAAGGTTTATACAGGGTTTATTGGGATGAGAGTGGAACATTCCAGGGTGAGTTTTCAAGTCCAGAACTTGAGCTTTTTACTTTGTAGGGTTGGGGCTGGCTGGGTCCAGCCATTAGAGCAGTTAGAGTGTTCTGTGGGTGGACCTGGAGGTTGGAGATCCTCAGGGGTGAGGCCCGACTACTGTCTCACCTGGAGGGGCTTACACCCAGAACCCCCCTTTTTTTTAATTGGATAAATTTATTTCCATACTGTAAGTTTTACAGCTGTGCTTCAGCAGGGAGAGGTTTCCACAGTCAAGGTGTTACAGCTCTGTTCTGAGAGGTATCCTGTCAGTCGGGACCAAAGAATCCCACAAAATCACACTCTACAACAAACCTCACACAGGATGTATTGGGAGGGAAAAACCCAAAAGGGAGGCTGCCTCTGCTTGAGTCAGAAGCAGCATGGAAGTAAACAGAAGGAAGACTTTAAATAGGGTTTCCTGGAGTTGGGGGTGGAGCTTTCTAGGGTGGACATTTCCAGAACAGAGATGGTAGGATTTCAAGTCCTGAGCTAGGGGCAAGCTCAGGGATCGGTGGGATTTAGTGTTCCTTGGTTTTGGTCTGGGGTCAAGTCAGGGGCAGAGTTTTTTCGTGGACTTTTTTTTTTTAAGATTCATTTATTTATTTTATGTATATGAGTACACCATTGCTCTCTTCAGACACACCAGAAGAGGGCATCAGATCCCATTACAGGTGGTTGTGAGCCACCATGTGGTTGCTGGGAATTAAACTCAGGACCTCTGGAAGAGCAGTCAGTGCTCTAAACCGCTGAGACATCTCTCCAGCCCTTTCTTGGCCCTTTTACTCTATACATACAATATACACTGATCATACTTTCCCTTTTCCCAACTCCTCCCCTGTCCTTCCCACCCAACTCCATGCCCCCCTTTTTTTTAAAAAACACACACACACACAAACAAAAAAAAAAAACCAAGAAACACAACACACACACACACAGAATACAAAATATAGAAGCAAAGACCAATAGGATAAAGAATGCCTGAACAAAGCTATATAAGATATAAAGCTATAAAGATATCATTGAGTTCATTTTGTGTTGGCCAGCTACTTCTGAGCATGGGGCCTACCCAGAAGTGTGGTTAACATACCTGTGAGACTCTAGTGGGGAAGACTACTATTTCCTTTTCAAGCTCATACCAAGTGCATATATCTTCTAGGTTAGCCTATGCCCACTTCCTCCTCTCAGCACTGAGATCCCTTCTGGCTTGAACGCATGCAGGCACTGAGCTTGCTGTTAGTCTCTGGGAGTTCATACATCAGCCCTGCTGTGTCTGGAGGACACTGTTTCCTTGTAGTCATCCCTCACCTCTGGATCTTTCCACCTCTTCTTCTGCACCGTTTCTGACCCTCTCAAGGGGACATACTTCTTAGGATTGAGTGCTCCAGTATCTCTCACACTCTGTACATCATCCAGTTGTAGATCTCTGTGTTACTTCCCTTCTGGTACAAGAAGTTTCTCTGGTGATGGCTGATTGAGGCACTGGTCTATGGGTGTAGTAGAATGTCACTAAGAGTCATCTTGTGCTATGTTCCTGTATTAGAACAATAATATTTGGTTTTCTCTAGGTCCCATCTAATGGAGTGAACCTTATGTCTAATCAGAGAGTGGTTGGTTACTGTGCTGCCTAGTTTTATGTCAACTTGACACAATCTAGAGTCATCTGAAAGGAGAAAACTTCAATGGAGAAGATGCCTCCATAAGCTCCAGATGCATGGATCCTGGGCTTGGTGGCACATGCCTTTAATCTCTGAGTTCAAGTGGAGTTCCAGGACAGCCAGGGTTACACAGAGAAACTATGTCTTGAAAAACAAACAAAAAAAAGAAGAGGAGGAGAAGGGGAGAGAGAAGAAGAGGAAGAGGAAGAAGAGGAGGAGGAGAGGGAGAAGGAAGAGGAGGTGTAGGAGGAGGAAGCATTATCATTACCATCATCATCATTCAGATTTAGGGCATTTGCTTAACTCATGATTGATGGGGAGTAGGGGCTCAGTCCATTGGGGTGGTGTTATTCCTGGACTGCTGGTCCTAGGCTCTATAAGGAAGAAGACTGAGCAAGTCATGAGAAGGAAGCCACTAAGCAGCACCGCTCCATGGCCTCTGCATCAGCTCCTGCCTTTAAGTTCCTGCTTAAGTTCCTGTCCTGACTTCCTTCACTGATGGACTACAATGTGGAAGGACAAGCCAAATAAACCCTTTCTTCCCTAACTTGCTTTTTTCACTGTTTCATTGCAGCAATAGGAACCCGAACTAAGACATTTACTCCCACAACATTGTGCCACTATTGATCATACTGGCATATCACGCAGGCATGTCACCATTAAGTTAGGGGGTTTGTAGCTGAGCTGAGGTTACTTTTCTGCAGAGTTCCTTTCAGTACTATGCACTCTAAACAGTAGAGGAGAAACCTCTAGTTCAATATCAACTCAACTTTCTCCATGTTCAGTGAGATATGTAAGTGGTGTATTCAGCAATATGGTCCGACCCTCAATTTATGGAGACCATCCAATAGCCCAACATGTTTGGCAATTGCCTGAGATGTTTGAGGTTTTCAGTTAGAACCCCTTTGACCAACAATCCAAACACATGGAACCCATCCCTGGTCCTGAAGGTTTCACTTGGAGGTGTGAGACATCAAGTCAGGACTTTGTGTCTTCCATTATTCAGTGAGTCCTTCTTTAATATATCTGGTGGTTTGAATAGGTATGTACCCGATACATTCATGTGTTTAAATGCACTATTAGGAGTTGTGGCCTTGTTAAAGGAAGTGTGTCACTGTGGAGGTCGGGTTTTGAGGTCTTTTTTTTTTGGTTTTTCGAGACAGGGTTTCTCTGTGTAGCCCTGGCTGTCCTGGAACTCACTTTGTAGACCAGGCTGGCCTCGAACTCAGAAATCCTCCTGCCTCTGCCTCCCAAGTGCTGGGATTAAAGGCATGCGCCACCACCGCCCGGCTGGGTTTTGAGGTCTTAAATGTTCAAGCTATACCCAGTGTGAAACACACCCAGTCTCCACCTTGCAGATCAAGATGTAGAACTCTCAGCTCCTTCTCCAGCACTATGTCTGTCTGGACACTGCCATGCTTCCCACCATGATAGACTGAACCTCTGAAACTGTAAACCAGACCCAAATGAAATGTTTTCTTTTATAAGAGTTGTCTTGATCATGGTGTCTCTTCACATCAATAAAACCCTAGCTAAGACAATATATATACATGTGAGGAGCCAAACAAGGTCATTCAACCATGGCTGTCTTATGACCATGAGATTGCTGAACAAAGACCTGCCCAGGAACTGCCGATACAAAAGGATTCCAAGAGTAACTACGGATCGCTCCACCCTTAACCGCGGAATGTCCCTATGTGCGCAGATACCAGATGTCTTCACCAGATGCCCTTTGCGCTTCCTGCTGCCAAGAATACCTTGACCCCTCCCTCCTTTGCATTTTGCAAAGGTCACTTCCCCCCAGCTCCCCCTCCCAACTTCCTCATTCAGGGCTTGGCCCATAGCTCACTTCCCCCTAGCTCCCCTTCCCAACTTCCTCATCCCCACTGCTTAAAACGTGCTGCCTAGCCGGGCAGTGGTGGTGCACGCCTTTAATCCCAGCACTTGGGAGGCAGAGGCAGGTGGATTTCTGAGTTCGAGGCCAGCCTGGTCTACAGAATGAGTTCCAGGACAGCCAGGGCTATACAGAGAAACCCTGTCTCAAACAAACAAACAAACAAACAAAAAAACAAAAGAGCCGGGCAGTGGTGGCGCACACCTTTAATCCCAGCGCTTGGGAGGCAGAGGCAGGAGGATTTCTGAGTTCGAGGCTAACCTGGTCTACAGAGTGAGTTCCAGGACAGCCAGGGCTACACAGAGAAACCCTGCCTCGAAAAACCAAAAAAACGTGCTGCCTGTGTGACAATAAACGAGACTTTGACAATGGAACGTTGCTTGGTCTCCTTCTTTTCTCCCCCCCTTAACCGTCAGGTAGCGCCTCTTCGGGACCCTGAATAACTGGACCTGCTGGACGGGTCATATACAAATTTAGGAAACCTCAGTATCAGGATCCCATATGGCCCCTCTAATAGCCCTGAATGTTAGTTGTCCCTCCCTAGAGTCCCTCCTTTACCTATCCCTTCCATCCTGCTTCCTACTTAATCATCTCACTCCAGTCTCCTCCCTCTCTCCATAACAATATATTCTATTTTCCCATCCTTGAAAAATCCCCCTCCCCAAGTCCTTTATTAGGTACCTAACGCCTCTTGTTACTGGACTATATAATACACATAAGGAAGGCTTAAAAGCTAACTACCACATAAAAAAAGAAAACATCCATATTTGTCTTTCTGAGCCTGGGTTACATCACATGGTTTTTTTTTCTAGCCCCATCATTCGCTTTCGAATTTCATAAATTTTGACAGCTGAATAATATCCCATTGTGTAAATGTACTGAATTTTCTTTATTCAATCATCTGTCAATGGACATCTAGGCTGTTTCCAATTTCTGGCTGTCATAAATAGAGTCTGATGAGCACGTGTCTTTGTAGCTTGATTTACAGTCATTTAGCAATTTGCTCAAGAGTGGCATAGCTGGATCTTGAGGTAGAGCTAAATTCCCAGCTTCCTGAGGAACCACCACTGGTTTCAGTAGTAGCTATACAAGTTTGCACTCCTCCCAACGATGAAAAATGGCTCCTTTCCCTGCATCTTCACCAGCTCGAACTGTCATTTGTTTTATTGATCATGGCCATTCTGACAGATGTAAGATAAAATCTCAAAGTCATTTTTAATTTTTTTGATGGCTGAAGATATTAAACACTTCTTTTTAAGTATTTCTCTGCCATTTGCTATTTGTGTACATCTTTTGAGAGATCCCTGATTAGTTGTTCCCCATTTTTAAAAAAAGATTTATTTACTTATTATATATAAGTACACGCTAGCTGTCTTCCGACACACCAGAAGAAGGGTATCAGATCTCATTACAGATTGTTGTGAGCCACTATGTGGTTGCTGGGATTTTAACTCATGACCTCTGAAGAACAGTTAGTGCTCTTAACCACTGAGCCATCTTTCCAGCCCCTGTTTCCCACTTTTTAAAACTTGTTTTTTGTTTGGTTTGTTCTTTTGTTTTGAGACAGGGTTTCTTTGTGTAACCTTGGGTGTCCTAGAACTCACTCTGTAGACTAGGCTGGCCTTAAACTCACAGAGATCTATCACGACAATTTTGGAATTTTGGTTTCTTTAGAAAACAAAAAAATATTAGAATGTGGTTTTGTTTTTAATTCCAGGTGTGGGATATGGGGCTGCTTCAGATTGTCCACAGTAGCTATGATTTGTCTGGTGCTCTAGCATGGGTGTGATTTTGCCAGTAGCAGATAGTTTCTGAGGTTGTGTGATATTTGGAATTTTGGGGACTTTTCAGAGAGTATATAAATGCTAGAGACCAAGAGATATAGTAGGCTATTGGTTGTGGCTTGTTAAATAGTTGTATGTAGATCAAGCTTGCCTCAAGGAACTCACTACCCCTAGCCAGCAGGAAGTAGTCTAGCAATACTGTCATTCCCCCTTCCTTTCTATCCTTTTCTCTTTTTTTTTTTTTTGTTTTTCGAGACAGGGTTTCTCTGTGTAGCCCTGGCTGTCCTGGAACTCACTTTGTAGACCAGGCTGGCCTCGAACTCAGAAATCCTCCTGCCTCTGCCTCCCAAGTGCTGGGATTAAAGGCGTGCGCCACCACCACCCGGCTTCCTTTTCTCTTTTATCTAGTGTTTAGGGGTTTAAAAGAGGGGAAAGGGGTGGAGAAGATGGAAGAACGAAAAACCCACAAAGTAGCAAAGACCAGTTACAGAAATCAGCAAGTACTGAGATTAAAGGTACACGCCACCACCATCCAGCAGTTTTCTTGATGTTCTTTTTGTTTTAGTTCTTTATATACTTTCAATATTAAGTCTACCAGATGTGTAATTAGTAGAGATCTCTTCCCATTCTGTAGCCTGCCACTTTGCTTGTGTGATGATGTCCTCTTCCATAAAGAAGCTTTTCAACTTCATGAGGTCCCACTTAGTACCAAGCATTCTTCTTCCTTCCTCTTTCTCTTCCTCCTCCTTTTTTTTTTGTTCTGTTTTGATTTGATTTTTTCAAGACAGGGTTTCTCTGTGTAGCCCTGGCTGTCCTGGAACTCACTCTGTAGACCAGGCTGTCCTCGAACTCAGAAATCCACCTGCCTCTGCCTCCCAAGTGCTGGGATTAAAGGTCCTCCTTCCTCTTGAGATAGGCTTTCTTTGAGTAACTGCCCCGGCTATTCTGGAACTCGATCAGGTCTGGTTTTGAATTCACAGATGTATTAGTCACGGTTCTCTAGAGTCAAAGAACCTATGCAATGTCTCTACAAATTAAAGAAATTTATTGGAATGACTTACAGTCTACAGTCCGACTAACTCAACAATGGGCAGCTGTGAATGGGAAATCCAAGATTCTAGTAGTTGCTCAATCCCATGAGTCTGGGTGTTTCGACTGGTCTTCTGTAGAAGCTGGAATCCTGAAGAAGTAGGTTACAGCAGATATGCTGGCAAGTAAGTGCAATCAGGCAAAAAAGAAGAAAGCCTTCCTTCTTCCTTTGTCCTTATGCAGACCTCCAGCAGAAGGTATGGCCCAGATTAAAAGTGGGCACCACCACGCCTAGACCTGTGCTTTATTTGGAACTTGCTCTGTCCCAGGCTAGCCTTGAACTCAGAAATCTGCCTGCCTCTGTCTCCTGGATTGAATGGGTGTACCACCTTGCCTGAACATAAGCTTTTCATGGTCACTATACCTTAAGGTCTCAAAATTTTGTGTCTTCCTTCCTCAAGATCTAGATCATAGGCATGCCCTCCATTTCTAAATTTTAGTTCATACTAGATACAGTTAAGTTGACAACTGGAAATAGCCATCACAATCCACCCTTTGCCAAGTTGAAACAACTCATATTTCATGTCCAAATGGAAACGATAACTAGGTCATAAATACTCCTGTCTTAGTCAGGGTTTCTATTCCTGCACAAACATGACCAAGAAACAAGTTGGGGAGGAAAGGGTTTATTCAGCTTATACTTCCACACTGCTGTTCATCACCAAAGGAAGTCAGGACTGGAACTCAAGCAGGTCAGGAAGCAGGAGCTGATGCAAAGACCATGGAGGGATGTTACTTACTGGCTTGCTACCCCTGGCTTGCTCAGCCTGCTCTCTTATAGAACCCAAGAATACCAGCCCAGGGATGGCACCACCCACAAGGGGCCCTCCCCACTTGATCACTAATTGAGAAAATGCCCCACAGCTGGATCTCATGGAGACACTTCCCCAACTGAAGCTCCTTTCTCTGTGATATCTCCAGCCTGTGTCAAGTTGATACACAAAACCAGCCAGTACAATTGACCCCTTGTCAACTTGACACACAAACACATCACTATTAAGCCTCAACCCTTACTTTCTTATTCATCCCCAAGATCTAAATAACTCTAAGAGTCCCACAGTCTTTACATATTAAAAGTTCAATCCCTTTAAAATGTTCAATATCTTTTAAAATACAAAGTCTTTTAAAAATTCGAAGTCTATTAACTGTGGGCTCCACTAAAATACCTTCTTCCTTCAAGAGGGAAAAATATCAGAGCACAGTCACAATCAAAAGCAAAATCAGACTTCAACCGTCAAATGTCTGGGTTCCAACTCATGATCTTCTGGGCTCCTCCAAGGGCTTGGGTCACTTCTCTAGCCCTGCCCTTTGTAGCACACACTTTGTCTTCTAGGGTTCAGCTACCTGTACTCCACAGCTGATGCTGTTCTTGGTGGTCATTTCATGGTACTGGCATCTCTAAAATACTGCTGTTTTCCACCATAACTAGGCTTCACCAATAGCCTCTCATAGGCTCTCTTCATGATGCCAAGCCTCAACTCCTTGCATGACCCCTTCAGTCCTGGGACATCAATTGCAACTGAGGCTGCACCTTCACCAATGGCCTTCCATGGCCTCTCACAGTGCCGAGCCTCAGCTGCTCTTCATGATCCTTTCATGCCTTCAAAACCAGTACCACCTGGGTGACTCTTACACATTACCAAGTCCAACCACAGCACAAGGTACAATCTTGGCTATCTCTGGAACACAGCCTCTGTATGCTCTTAGAAAACACTTCCCAGAAGATTTCACCTCAATGATGCCGAGAAAATGAGAAAATGCCCTATAGCTGGATCTCATGGAGGCACTTCCCCAACTGAAGCTCTTTTCTTTGTGATAACTCCAGCCTGTGTCAAGTTGATACACAAAACCAGCCAGTACATCTCCTAACATGACATAACTATCCCCACGTATAACTGTAAACACATTGTAATCTTAGAATAGGTCAATGTCCCCTGGGAAACATCCTTTTCATAGCAAAATAAAATAGAAGCACTCATGTCACTTATAATCCTTGCTTCTGCAACTGGTCATATGGCCTAGAACGTGGTGGCTGGACACCGGAAAGTTATCCTGAAGTGACCCTGTCTTGGCGAAGCTTAGCAGAAAATGGAAAAAGATGGTATCCTGCACGGTGAGCAACTACAGGAGTTAAATACTAGCGCTAGTATAAAATTTCATTTTTTTTTGAAGTTGTTGTTGTAGGTGCAGAAGGATACGGGCTAAGTGGGACAGCGTAAACCCAACGCTGAGGTTTCTTAGGGGTTGACAGTGGAAAATGGGATAGGAACTTTATAGGTGTTTTGTCCGCAGTCTAGAACCACATCAGGTGAGAGGAGTAGGGTATAAAATAAATAAAATAAAATAAAGAGTAAAAAAAAAAGATAGAGAGAGGAGAATACAGATTTTAGAAACATGAGAGAGAAAGAGAGAAGGAAAATGGATTTTAAAACTCTCCTAGGGACAAGTGAAAATATGAAGAGGTCCTGTTTCCTCTATGGACCCTACTGGAGATAGTACTGTACAAGTGCGCTTCCCTCTCTGTGTATTGTCTTTGGTGCACCAATTTGTCCATGTGTCAATTTGTGTCTGTCTTTGTTTTGTTGTTTGAATGACTGTTGTTCTATGTTTAATGTTGAAAAAAAAATGGTAAAAATTTCATCTGCTGGCGGTCCATCTCTTAACCTAGCCTCAGTTTATACAGAGGAGGCTCATTTAAGCTGTCCCACATTCTTAGCTAGGAGTCAAACATAGCTGGAGAAAAAGCTGCTTTTAAAAGGGCCAACAACTTGTCAAGTTCTAGGGCAAGTGAACTGATGGTTATTTCTCCTAGAAAAATTTCTACAATTGTGATTATTGGGTACAAAGTGCTTTTTTCTCTTGAAATTACAGTTAGAAAAGAAAAAAAATTTGGTTTAAATGTATAAGATTCGTGTAGTTGCTTCATTTTTGTTTCTGATTGGTCTTAAAGGCATAAGTATGTTTTGTATGTCTTGACTATAGCGTATTGGCTTATAGGTTATTAGATATGATTTAAAAGGTGTAATGTTGGTAAGAAAAAGATAGTTTAAAACTAGTAACTCAGGGTTGGAGCCATCTTAAGCAACATGTGGCATGGCCCAATCCAGGAAAAACAGGCCTCTAAAGATACTTCCAACTGGCATAATGTTTTACGTGGATCTTATCCTAGAAATTAGTCTTATAAGAGATAAGATTTAAAACAATGTTTTCTTAATGTGCTATTATAAGTAACACAGTCATGCATTCAAATATGAGAACTGGCAGACAAACTTTGTAGTGTGAAAGTAATGCGTTTACCATTGATTTTAAAGGGAATAGATTTGTTTAAAATTGGGTTTTGCTTTCCTAAGTTGTAGGTATGTTCTAATATTGCAAGAAAAAGTTAAGAATTACGGTTTAAAAACTGCCAGTGGGGCTGGAGAGATGGCTCAGCGGGTAAGAGCACCGACTGCTCTCCCAAAGGTCCTGAGTTCAAATCCCAGCACCCACATGGTGGCTCACAACCATCCGTAACGAGATTTGATGCCCTCTTCTGGTGTGTCTAAAGACAGCTACAGTGTACTTACATATAATAAATAAATAAATCTTTCAAAAAAATTCCATTAAAAAAATAATTAAAAAAAAAATAAAAACTGCCAGTGTACCATTGACTGCAGCTTGCAGTCTGATTGAATGCTCACGATCCTTAACATATTTTGTAATTAAGATGATTTCAAGAGTAATAAAAGTTAAAAACAGCTGTGGCCAGTATAGGCCTGTTGCCACTTTTTTTTTTCTTTTCAGGGGAGAGCTCAAATGCAGTCCCCCACTACCACAAATTATGCAGTCAAGTTTCTGCATTTGGGGAAATCACAGGGGTCAGCACTCCCCAAGTGCAATGGGTGAGCCTCGCCCTGGGAAAACCACCTTCGTGATCATGGTATCTCCCCTGCCAGGTAAGTATAGTGGCTTTTTTTTAAAAGATTTTTTAAAATTTATTATATATGAGTACACTGTAGCTGTCTTCAGACACCAGAAGAGGGTGTCAGGTGGTTGTGAGCCATCATGTGGGTACTGGGATTTGAACTCAGGACCTTTGGGAGAGTAGACTGTGCTCTTACCAACTGAGCTATCTCTCCATCCTTCCTCTTTTTCACAAGTTTATTGGATACAGTGGTAGAAGTAAAATTTAACCCAAGATTGAAAAGGATATCTCAGTGGAAATTTATTTGATATCAAACAGGCTTTTTTTTTTTAACTGTTTCAAAAAGACTACTAAAAACAGCTAGTAGAATTTCTCAGGGAATGTTGGGGGCCGACAGGCCAACTGCCGGCTACATAGACAGGCCGCCTCTCCCCTCGAGTGAAATTCCTGACCTTCCTGATGGAACATCAAGACCAAGATAGAAATCTGTGACCTTCACGGGGGGGGGGGGGGGGAACCGCAGAATGTCCCAGGCACCCGGCCCAGGGCTTGGCCCATAGCTCACTTCCCCCTAGCTCTCCCTCCCAACTTCCTCATTCAGGGCTTGGCCCATAGGTCACTTCCCCATAGTTCCCCTTCCCAACTTCCTCATCCCCACTGCTTAAAACGTGCTGCCTGTGTGACAATAAACGAGGCCTTGACAATGGAATCTTGCTTGGTCTTGTTCTTCTCTCCCCCCCCATGACCCTCAGGTAGCGCCTCTTTTAGGGTAGGACTCTGAATAACTAGACCTGCTGGATGGGTCAAGGGAACCCTCAAATTATAGCTTTCTTTTGTTATTTAACCCTCATACAATGGGATCTGGTTGCAGGCTACTGCCCAGCAGGACAGATGGGTGTTGGGCTAGGCCTTGAACAATAGGCTCAGATTAGAAAATATTTCCATTTGAGTTAATGCAGAGCTCAGAGCTGCCTCAGTGGAGGCTAGTGAGGTACTGCTTTTGTCTTGCAAACCCCACCTAAGGATTTTCTGGCCAAAATAACATTGCTGACAGAATTATCCAGGTGTGGTTCAAAATACAGTTCAAACTTAAGATCTATGAAAGATTAATGAGGCTATGTAGAGCTTATGAAGGCATTAAAATCTGGCCTGCCTACTCCATACAAAATTATTATAAATTTAAAAGGTTTTTTGCTTTGCGGATCCTGATAATTATAAAAGCATTTGCTTCTAAAGAACCAATAAAGCAATTTTATTAGAAGGTTTTACTCAAGAAATGGTTGATAGCCTTATCTTATGTGAGAAAAAATGTTTTGTCTTTGCTTCGATACAAGAAGCTAAGATTTTAAATCTTTCAGTGTATATTATTCATAGAATTTTATTTCAGGCCTTTGCTCTTAACAATGGGTTTTAAAAATTTTTAAGTAGTTGTTGCTCCAAAAAAGATTCAAAGGTAATGTATCAATTATATCTTAAGTAAATTGGCACTGAAAATTCAAATAAAAGATAATTTGCTTATTCTAAATGATTTTCAAAGGTTGTTAGAATATATTAATTGGCCTTATCCTATATGTTAACTTCATCATAAGCTTGCCACAGGAGGATTTAAACCTCTGTTCTCAAGGTGGATGCAAATTAACTGGTGGGAGACAAATAACTTGGAAGAACTTACTGTAATCATTTGCCAGTAGTTATGTGTTCACTGCCATTCCTTGGCAAAGGGAACATTAATGTAGAATCACCTTATTTCATCTCCAAGTAAAGTTTTAACATCCTCCAATAAAGATTGTGCTAATAAAAGTGTTGTAAGATAAAATCATGGAAGTATTTTAAAAGGAATGTCTTAAGAACCTGATGATACATTTGTTCCTTGTTTCAAATGGCAATCAAATTGGTTATTTCAGAATATTGATCTATTGCATGGCAAGCCTTTTAGGCAAATTATCCAAAAGATAAGTTGTTAAAATTTGCTTCCATACATGCTTTTGTATTTCTATAGATTTATACATGCATCCCATAAAGAATACATCTACTGTGGGAGTAAAGCTCATGTAATTAGATCACATGTTTATTCTTTTGAGTTTCCCCCTGCTTTAGCACAAATAATTGAATTGGGTACTATAGCTGCTATTTTTTAAAGTGTTAAAAATCAAGTTTTTAATTTGTATACTGATAGCCAATATATATATATATATATATATATATATATATATATATATATATATAGAGAGAGAGAGAGAGAGAGAGAGAGAGAGAGAGAGAGAGAGAGAGCTCATGGCTTACAATTGCTTAAGATGGTTTCCTTTTTTAGATACTGCTAATTCTTAAATTTTCCAATTATTTATGCAAATACGATTCAAGTTTAAAAAAAAGGGGTACTGTTCCTTTAAAACAGATAATGGAACTGGCTATTTATTATAGTCATCAAACATCTGAGATGTTTTTAACAATTTAATTCTTTATAATTCTCAAGGACAAAATATTGTGGAACTTTAAAATAATATCTTCTAAATAAAAAAAACTAAAAGGGTGAAATTATATCCTTGTGAATATTATTTAAATCATGCTTTTATATTTTCAAGAACATTTTAAAATTTGGATGCCAAGGAACTCCTTGCTGAGTGTCTATACCATCCGACAACTAGACATACTGATACCTAAGTGAGATGGAAGGATCCACTTATTGGCATATGGCACGATCCTGATCAGTTATTTTAATATGGGAAAGAAAGCGTGTTTGTTTTTTTTCCACAGAATGCTACAGAAGCATGCTAGCTGTCAGAGTGATTGGTGTGACATGCTGAAGATAATGCCGACTGTGGGCTTGCTGAGTGCCCTCTCAAGGTGACAGGAAAGTTGTATTGGGTGTATGTTCTTGACACACCTTTACTTGTCTATGTCCCAGATTAGATAAACTGCTTTGCTTCAAGCTTTTAGACCTTGTGGGACAGAGAACATGGAGACTGTTAAAACTGACTTAGAAAAATTAATCTAAAGAAGGAGTTATAATGACTCTTCTCTTTCCTTTTTTTTTTTAATTTTTTTTGTTTTTATTTTTTCGAGACAGGGTTTCTCTGTGTAGCCCTGGCTGTCCTGGAACTCACTTTGTAGACCAGGCTGGCCTCAAACTCAGAAATCCTCCTGCCTCTGCCTCCCAAGTGCTGGGATTAAAGGCGTGCGCCACCACTGCCCGGCTTCTCTTTCCTTTAATGTGATCAGTTGACTCAATCATGGAGTGGTCTAGAAATAAATCCAATATTGGAGATTCCAATTATGAAGATGGCTAATAATCTTTATCAGCCAACTGAGTTAATTTAGAATATAGTCTCCATTATTTCTGAAAAGTATCAGCTTATCTAATGATTCACAAAGCTACCTCCCCCACCCTAGAGGCTAGCTTTTGTGTTTGCAAGTTGCTAATTTGCAACTGAATTAGATACCCCAGGACTTCCTCAGACAAGTTAATCTTGTTTTGCTTCTAACTTCTAAGCTTTTATGTTGAACAGACTGGTTGTCTCCACCCAGGCTCACCTGGATTGAAAACTGGCGTGTCTGTTAAAGACACTTGCATGGCATTTGGCTACAAATCGGCTCTCTGGCATCAAAATCTATACAAGTGGATCTCCTTCATGGAGTCACATAGAACTCAGATCTGCTTATGAGCTGCTATGGGTACCAGTGGGAGTTGCAAGGCAAAGCACTGCAAGGGGAGGACCATGTTTTCTGCCTCTGAGTCCCCTGTGAATCAAACCTGGTTGCATAGAGGTTGGTGTTTAAAGGCATTCCTTAGAATTACAACAAAGAAGCCTAGAACCGCTCCTCCACAAAAAACACCATAAAGTTTTTAGGAGGATCAGGCCAATCTTCCACTCCTGGTTAATGCCCACCGTCAAGGATGGATGATTATCCACTTGGTTGATACCTTCTTTTAAAACTAATGAAAAGGGAGGAATTGTGCCCTCCCCCCCAGCCTGTGAGCTGGAATTCCTGTGCTAGCCATAATCCTGCTCCACCTAGGGTGGAGTGAAGGTGAAGTTCATTGTTCCTCCAGGTCTATGAATTCCTGAATTAAGCAGTTGACCTGCCCAGCTGCTGGAGCAGTGGAGCCAATGCCCAGTGAACAGTCAGACCAGTTCTGCAAACCTGTCCAGCCTTTGGGGGGAAAGGTTCCCCCCCCCCCATATATTTGGAGACCTCCATTAAACTTTGAGCTTTGAACAGAAATCTAGTCTTGGCTCCATGTTTTTCTCGCTGCCATCCCATATATCCCCAGCTTCCTTTCCAGGTAACCCGGTTTGAATGTAGCTGTGGGTGGCTACAGTTGGGGAGGAAAGGGTTTATTCAGCTTACACCTTCTACATTGCTGTTGATCACCAAAGGAAGTCAGGACTGGAACTCAAGCAGGTCAGGAAGCAGGAGCTGATGCAGAGGCCATGGAGGGATGTTACTTACTGGCTTGCTACCCCTGGCTT
Source organism: Tokudaia tokunoshimensis (assembly GCA_036184795.1). Taxonomy (NCBI): domain Eukaryota; kingdom Metazoa; phylum Chordata; class Mammalia; order Rodentia; family Muridae; genus Tokudaia; species Tokudaia tokunoshimensis. The sequence goes on from BTHU01000020.1 coordinate 34,123,711, forward strand.
GCTCAGCCTGCTCTCTTATAGAACCCAAGAATACCAGCCCAGCCGGGCGGTGGTGGCGCACGCCTTTAATCCCAGCACTTGGGAGGCAGAGACAGGATTTCTGAGTTCGAGGCTAGCCTGGTCTACAAAGTGAGTTCCAGGACAGCCAAGGCTACACAGAGAAACCCTGTCTCGAAAAACAAACAAAAAAAAAAAAAAAAAAAAAAAGAATACCAGCCCAAGGATGGCACCACCCACAAGGGGTCCTCCCCACTTGATCACTAATTGAGAAAATGCCCCACAGCTGGATCTCATGGAGGCACTTCCCCAACTGAAGCTCCTTTCTCTGTGACAACTCCAGCCTGTGTCAAGTTGACACACAAAACCAGTGAGTACAACTCCTAACATAACTATCCCCACGTATAACTGTAAACACATTGTAATCTTAGAATAGGTCAATGTCCCCTGGGAAACATCCTTTTCATAACAAAATAAAATAGAAGCGCTCACATATCACTTATAACCCTTGTTTCTGCAACAGGTCATGTGGTCTTAGATGGTATTTATAACTACCTCCCTCAGCTACCCATTCTGTATTTCCTCTATCCCCTGCAAGCACCTCAGCAGGTCTTGGCTCTTTTCCTGGAGCCAAGGATTGGCCCATACCTTCATTCCTGAAGGGTCTGTGTCCTTTGTCATCTTGCCTGGATTGTTGTAGTTTCCCCTTAACTTTAATCACAGGACATGGTAGTACTAAGAGATGCCCTAAAGGATCTCTGGCACTCCAGACACAATCCTTCTTACCTCCATTATGGAGAGGCAATCCAATTTCCCCATGGTAATCTGGATCTATCCCCCCTCCTAACATAGTTATTTCTTTCTTACCCTGTTCGTTTAAGAGCATTACAAGCCCAAAATGACCTGCAGGAAGACGAAGCTTCCAGTTCAACAGAATATTTGTTGTGACTCCTGGCAGGAGCAGTCCTTGCTCTGGAACTAAAACTTCTAGGCCAGCAGAACTTAGGGTTTCAGGAACAGGAAGCAAGAACTTTTCTAGTGGGTCACTAAGAGTGGTTGTAAGTGGAACTATTCCCTTTTCCACCCTTCAACTCCTAGACCCATGGATCCTAGCTATGAGAGAAACTATACCATATATTGACTTTGATTCAAAGTATATTCTGCCTTTCGGAGAACTCTGTCCCAGCCCTCCAGCTTCCTGCCACCTAATTGGTGCTATAACTGTGTCTTCAGAAGACCATTCCATCTTTATATTAGGCCAGCTGCTTCAGGATGGTGAAGAACATAGCAAGATCAGTGAATTCCATAATCGAGGGCCCACTGTCGCACTTCTCTGGCTGTGAAATGAGTTCCTTGGTCAGAAGCAATACTGTATGGAATACCATGATGTTGGTGGATAAGGCATTCTGTGAGTCCAGGGATGGTGGTTTTGGCAGAAGCATTACATGCAGGAAAGGCAGATCTAGAACCAGAATAATTATCTACTCCAGTAAGAACAAAACATTGTCCTTTCCACGGAGGAAGTGGTCCGAAATAGTCAACCTGCCACCAGGTTGCTGGCTGGTTACTTTAAGGAATGGTGCCATATCTGAGACTCAGTGTTTGTCTCTGCTGTTGGCAGATCTGGCATTCAGCAGCAGCTGTAGCCAGGTCAGCCTTGGTGAGTTGAAGTCCGTGTTGCTGAGCCCATGCATAACTTCCATCTTGGCCACTTTGTTCATGTGCCCATTGGACAATGACAGGGATGGTTGGGGAAAGAGGCTGACTGTCCACAGAATGGGTCATCTTTTCTACTTGGTTATTGAACCCCTCCTCAGCTGAAGTCACCTTTTAATGAGCATTTACATGGGACACAGATATCTTCACATTCTTTGCCCATTATAATAACTACTTTCGATCACCTTGCCTCTGGCAATTCAGTGCTGCCACCTGGCCTCTGCTACCTTGGGACCCAGTTAAACCCATTGCATTTAATTCATCCAATTGAGCAGCAGCCTCTCCAACCCTAAGGTCTGACACAAGGAAAAGGGCAACAACAAAACTCTTCAAATGAGCTGGTGCCTTATCTCACCAGTTGTGTCTTATAGGATTGGTGAAGGCATATCTTTTGTGCCTTCCCATTATGGAGAATTAAATTTTACACAATGTACCCATTCTAGAACTGCAATTTCCCTGAGCCTGAAAAATCCCTCCATCAACACTAAGTCAACAAATATCAGGCATCTCCAATTCCTTTTCAGGGGGCCATCTTTTGATAAACATTTCAGCCTACCAAACAAACTTCTGACACCTTTTTTAATTGTACAGGTTTCTATATTTTTTTTTCTTTTTTTTTTTTTTGGTTTTTCGAGACAGGGTTTCTCTGTATAGTCTTGGCTGTCCTGGAACTCACTTTGTAGACCAGGCTGGCCTCGAACTCAGAAATCCGCCTGCCTCTGCCTCCCAAGTGCTGGGATTAAAGGCGTGCGCCACCACCGCCCGGCCAGGTTTCTATATTAAACCTAGAATCTAGCCCAGGCTGGCCTCAAACCCCTGAGCCTCCCATGCTTTCATTGCCAAGTGCTGATATTCCAGAACACCTGGAGCTGGTCTAACTTTAAGTCCCAGTGTCACATAGTTGAACCACCGTCCTTTTGCTACTGTAAAAGTGATTTTTTTACAGTCTGTTATAATTGTCATCTCCGAGGCTTACTGCCTCAGTCTACTACCCTAAACCTAGTCCTAGAAGCTTCTAGCTTCCGTACAGTTGTATCTGGGCCTAGAATGTTTTCAGCCTCTGGGATTTGCTGCTGAATAAGCTCACCCTTTCTAGTTCTTTATGAGCTCTGACTAGCTGCTTCAACTCGGCTGTTCTACTCAACCCCTCTCAAGGCTGACTGATTTCAATCTGGCTTCTCTCTCTCAGCCTCTCTTGAATTGCTCTGCTTGGCCTCATACGAACTTTGGCAATCGGTTCTAATCTTCTGGTTCCTTCTCATTCTCTGGCTCATTCTGTCTTCACCTGTATCTAGTTTGTTCTCTCTCTGCAAACTGTCTCTGTACCACTATCTCAGTGGAGACTGCCTTCTCCCTTCTTCTCTGCACTTCCCCTCTTAAGTAGCTTCCCTTTCCTCTCTTCTCCTAAGAGTTGGGCATATGCTATTCTGTAAAATATTCTCTGATTTTTCTGCCACTCAATTAGACCTCACTTTCAAACATGGGTGCTTCCTTCTACAAATTAATTTACCCTCGTTGTTTGGGATTAAAGGTGTGTGCTACGGGCTGAGGCACACACAACTAGAAATAGGTTTTTCCAGTAAACAACACAATCTCAGGGTTATAAAACCCTACAGTGTGATAAAACATCCTGCAACAATCCCCCACAAATAACCCAGAAAAGTCTAGGGGAACTATTTTGTGGAATTCGGTTGCTTCATGAGCTCCAGTGTTCTCCAGCAGGGGGCAGAGTGGTGTAGGGGAAAGGCCACCATTGCACAGGTGGGCCTTAGATCTCTGCTTTACTGGCTTAGGTAAAAATTTAAGTTTTGGGAGTCTAATTTTTCCCCACCTACTTGAGAGGCCAGTCTACCAAGTAGACAACTTGTACAGCTTTAAGTAGGATGCGAACATGAAATGAAATAAATTAATGCCTGCAAATACTACTGAATTCCAGCGTGATCAACAATGCTTTTTTTTTGGTTTTGCCAATATATAAATGTAAATGTGTGTGTGTGTATTTGTGTGTGTGTGCAGATGTGCCATGTGTGCACAGTGTGTCAGTAAGCCTGAGGTTGACATGGGAATCTTTTTTTTTTTTGTTTTGTTTTTTGGTTTTTCGAGACAGGGTTTCTCTGTGTAGCCCTGGCTGTCCTGGAACTCACTCTGTAGACCAGGCTGGCCTCGAACTCAGAAATCCACCTGCCTCTGCCTCCCAAGTGCTGGGATTAAAGGCGTGCGCCACCACCGCCCGGCTAGGGAATCTTTTTTTTAACTTTATTTTTTGTTGTTTTTGTTTTGGAGACAGGATCTCACTATGTAGCCCAGCTGGCCTGGAACTCTCTATTTAGACCAGTCTGTATGTGAACTCACAGAGATCTCTGCCTGCCTTTGTTTCGCAAGTGCTGGGATTAGAGGCATGGCAAGGTAACCTGACCCCAGCACAGTTTTAAAAGTTAGTAATACCCATTGTCAGGTGTTGGGGGCCGACATATCCCCCTTCTTTGTATAATTGATGGAGAGTCTGTCTTAGGCTACGTGAGGTGCCTCCATGCCCAGAACCCTCAATAGGAGTTTGCTCCCTGGGCAATGGCCTCACGCTACTCCTGTCATGGAGTTACTCTACAGCCCTGGGATCATGCTCTACCGACTGAGTTAGCCAGGCTCTCAGGTGTGCATCTGGCATGTGGCATCATGATACTCCCGTCATGGACGTCTCCATAGCTTTTTATACCAAGGGTTTCGGTAGTCTGCGGCCAGGATCGAGAAATCGAGGCCAGCAGAGGGGGTGCCCAAGGGCTCCTCGTAAGCACCCGGGTCATTATCTCTGACCTCTAGACGATGGTAATGCACTGAAACCGGCTTGTTGGTGAAAGCGGCATCCACCTGTGACTTGACAAAAAGAGTTAATTTTTGGAAGGCCCATGGCCCAAAGAAATGAGCAGGAGAAGGCCCACCAAAGATCCCAAAAGACTAGGTAACGGAGTAGAGAGCCAAGGGGATGTAGAGAACCAGTTTTGATACCATGATTCTTTTTTCTCTCTTTCTTTCTTGCAGTTTTCTAGACTTTCCCTGACCTTTTTAAGGCTATCTTCAACCAATCCTGTCTTGTCTGCATAAAAGCAGCATTCTTCTTTAAGGGCAGTGCATAACCCACCATGTTGTAAAAAGAGCAAATCTAAACCTCTTCTGTTTTGTAACACTACCTCAGAGAGGGATGTAACAGAATCTTTAAGATTCTTTAGTCCTAACTGTAGCTCTTGTAGGTCTCTATCGACCACAGAGCTGAGCTGCGCATACTGCTGACTGGAAGTGACCAAGGAGGCAATTCCTGTTCCGGCCCCTATGGCTCCCAAACCAAGGAGTATAGCCAGGGTGACTGCTGCTATAGATTCTCTTTTGTCTGGACAAATGAGTTCCCCTTTCCCAAAAATTAAGAAGTTCATCAGAATCATGAATGGTCAATCGAGGGAGGAGCTTGACAAACACACAATATTCTCTATTCTCTAAAAAGGCAGCTGAAACTATAAAAGTGGTCAATCCCGAGGAGCAAGCAAGATAGGGATCATTAGAAACAGCAACAGGAAGCATTAATTACAATAGTTTGATTGCAAACCTCAATCAGGGCCTTGGGGTGCAGCATATCAGGTCCCAGAAGGCACATGCCTAGGCCAGAAATTCGGCCAAGGGTGAGTCCTTGCTTCTCTGGAGGACTCCGCCGCAGAAGTGAGGTATCATTAGTGGGTAATAATTCTCCAAAGCTTGCAATCCCTTCGTAAAAGGGCGGGGAGGGTGAATAACAGACCTAACATTCCTCTAAAATAGCTTCATGTATGGCTTGTATCGAAGCATTAGCTAATGATAGCACAAGCTCAGTAGACGAGGGAGGACCCATAGGTAGAGTAGGCTGAAGCAAAGGATTGGGTGTTCAGGTATCTGGGATAGTGGGTGTTGCAGGGACCTGGTTTCCAGATACTCACATGCTCGGGCAATGGAGCAGTCGCGATGACCTCCAGGGCAGACATAAAGTTCCCAGGGAAGGAACCTTAAGTGTTTTTGCCTGCCTTCAGTGGAGCACCCGGGGGACCAGTTAGAATCCGAAAGCTCGGGCGCGCTTTTTTGAGGGACAAAGTTGTCAGGGGTACCCCAATCTGCACTAGCTCCAGAGCGAGCTGGTGAGAAACCACCTCATTGGGGCTACACATCATTATCCTCATTTGAGAGACAATGTCTCTCCCCCAAAGATTGACAGGGAGGCTCTCAACAATAAAAGTCTGCACAGTGCCCGAATTCCCCTCTGAATCTTTCCATGTCAACAACTTTGAACTTTGTAAGGTATTTTTAGACTGGCCAATGCCTTGTAAATGAGTCATCGAGGGCTGGAGAGGCCAGGCAGAAGGCCAGAAGCTCAAACTAAGAACTGTGGTGTCAGCTCCCGTATGTATCTATAACGCCATCAAACTTTCGCCCGTCCAATGTAAGGCACAAGGAGGGGCGCTCCTTAGAGAGTTACTGGACCCAGTAGACATCAGAGGAACCAGGTTGGCTATTTCCTCTGAGCCCTCCCATGTGAGCACCAGAGGAATCAAGCAGGAGAGGGAGCGCCTGGGCTACTCTCTGACCAGGGAGAATGGTGACCGGGCCCTTTTCTGCCTTAAAACTTTTATCTCTCCAGTACGGTCTGCGTCCACAAGCAACGGGTGGACACCGAGACCCTGCATAGTAGCTGAGGCATGCCCTATAATGAGAAAAAATGTGCCAGATGGCGGGGGTCCAAAAATTCCTGTGGAGAGAACCTAAACACCATCTTGGGGGTTCAAAATTGTGTAGGAGGAGGCACACAGGTCCAGTCCTGCGCTCCCTGCTGTTGCCCTAGATAAGCTGGTGCTGCAGGAGCTTGGTGCTGTACTTAGGGGTGTGTGGGGCCCCCAGTGCGGGGCCCCTTGGCCGTTTTCCTGGACCGCAGGGAGGGCTTGCCCATTAGCATCAGTTCTAGACCGACATTCCTTGGCCCAATGGCAGCCTTTCCTACGGTGAGGGCAAACTCTCTGCGCGGTAGGCTTAGGAGCCCCTTGGCCAATGGCGGGGTTAAATGGCTGGCTGGGGTTGAGAGCGCTACATTCTCTAGCAAAGTGACCAGGCTGCTCACCTCTAAAGCATGTTTTGCCTCTAGGGCGGCCAGAGTCTCCAGGCTTTTGGAACACAGCCCCGATAGCTAAACTGATAGACTTGGACACTTGGTGTGAGAAGGAATCAACATCATTGCAAAGTTTAATCATTCCCGTAATATCAAGATCTTTGGTCTTGCCTCGTAATGCGGCTCTGCACGCCAAGTTAGCGTTTTCAAGAGCAAGCTGCTTAACGAGGAGCCCCTCACTTTCACTTTGACCTAGGATTCTTTCTGCTGCTTCCTGTAACCTCCCCACAAATTGAGCGTAGGGTTCCTGGGCCCCCTGGACTATTTTAGTTAAAGGGGTGGTGAGGGTTCCTGTAGCAGGAACCGCTCTCCAGGCAGATAAGGCGGCCTGCGCCAGGGGACAATCTTAATTGTTTTTCCTCGGAGGCAAATGGGCCCTTCCCACACAACTTGTCTGCCCGCCGTCCAAGAGGCGGTCCTGCCTAGAAGGTTTTTTCTGTTCCTAGTGGCCAGACTCTCGGCCCTATCTATGAATTCAGATTTCCAAGTTAAATATTGTCCTCTGGTGAGGACAGACTGCGCCACCTTAGTCCATTCACTAGGAGTCAGATATCCGGACCCCGCGAGTCCTTCTAAAAGATGGACAAGGTAAAGGGTGCAGTTAAACCATAATTTTTAACAGCTGAGTGTAATTCTTTGATATGTTTAAGTTTCTTGTATATGGGACACGAGGTCTCGTATTCGGGTCACCAGCTTTTAAAAGCTTATTAATATCTTTACCCACCTTTTTTTATGTAAGTGGGTGTATATCATGGCTGCTTAAACCCGCCAAGACAATTTTCATCAACAAAACAAAAGAACTTAATTAAATCTTTTTTCTTAACTCTTATTCCTCTCTCCCTGAGCAAACGCTTGATTTCTCCTATAAAACAAGCTTCCTTAGACAATTGTTTCCCCATGACAATCGGACGACAATTATTTGGCCAAACTCACCTCCCTTTCCAGCGACGCACGAGCGATGCGGCGTGAAAGGTCCTCAATTCCTTTTCCCGGGGTTCCTCCGTCGTCCAGTAGTTGGCCGTGCTTCGGGTTCCTGTTCAGGCGCCACTTGACCCGTCCAGCAGGTCTAGTTATTCAGGGTCCCGAAGAGGCGCTACCTGAGGGTCATGGGGGGGAAGAGAAGAACGAGGCCAAGCAAGATTCCATTGTCAAGGCCCCGTTTATTGTCACACAGGCAGCACGTTTTAAGCAGTAGGGATGACGAAGTTGGGAGGGGAAACTATGGGGAAGTGACCTATGGGCCAAGCCCTGAATGAGGGAGTTGGGAGGGGGAGCTAGGGGGAAGTGAGCTATGGGCCAAGCCCTGGGTCAGGTGCCTGGGACATTCTGCGGTTTTTCCCGGGAAGGTCACAGATTTTTATCTTGGTCTTGATGTTCCGTCAGGAAGGTCAGGAATTTCACTCGAGGGGAGAGGCGGCCTGTCTATGTAGCCGGCAGTTGGCCTGTCGGCCCCCAACAGTCAGGGAAGGTGCTATACAACAGGCACTTCCAGTGCTATTGATGGTGGGAGTATCCATCCATACAATCTTTAAAGACACAAAGTCAGAAAAGGAACAAGCCATCATGAGCTATACAAATTCCATTTTTAGAAATTATTCGTGTTTAATGATTTTCATTGGGGAACACATAATTTAGAAAAAATAAATCGTTGTGTGGATCATACATGGGAATCTTATTCTATGATAAAAAAAAATGGCATCCCTGTCAAACTAATTAACTAAGTGCCCAACAATTATTTCATGCTCAATATATAAAGGAAAAAGAATAGAGCAATAGAAATATTTAATATAACCAGGCAGTGGTGGCGCACGCCTTTAATCCCAGTACTTGGGAGGCAGAGGCAGGTAGATCTTTGAGTTCGAAGCCAGCCTGGTCTACAGAGCAAGTTCCAGGACAGCCAAGGCTACACAGAGAAACCCTGTCTGGAAAAACAACAACAGAGGACCAAGCCATAGCTGTTTCCCAGCAGAGGATGGGTAAAACCTTAGGTCTAACCCCCAGTACTGTGAAAATAAAGTAATAAAATAAAATACCTGTGACTATTTGTTATTCATATTAGCCTGAGCTAGGCCAATGCTTTACAACCTTTGTTTCATTTAGCTTACACTAAAATCCAATAAAGGAGTATTTTTTTTTCTAGATTTATAGATGGAAGACAGGTTTCAGGGGGTTAAGTGACTTGCCTAAGACCATTACAAATATCTGTATAAATAGGATATTTTACTTATTTACTTTAGATAGGGTCTCATGCATTTCCAGGCTGACCTTAAACCCACTGTGTTCTCTGACCTTGAACTTCATATCCTCCTGCCTTTTGAATTCAGGGATCATGTCTTGAGTCATGATGTCTGTGTATTTCAAGGAAGTTCCAGAAAGAAGCAATCTGGGGTAGTAACAAATACATAAAAGGCTACTTTGAGTCCCAGGCCAGTTGGGAGATGTTACTGGACTGTCTCAAATAAATAAATAAATAAATAAATAAATAAATAATAAATGGAAGAAGAAAAAAGTTATAACACTATATATAGTACCATCATTCTATTATATACAAAAAGTTATAAATACATTTATAATATATACATATATTTACTATGAGAAAAGATTATGGAAGAATGTTTAATTTTTTAAAAGTAAATGTTAAAAATATGTTTCAGCATAATATTTTTGTTGAGTATTTGGGAATTTCACATAACACACCACCCTACTGCACTCAATTCCCAGTCCTTCCAGGCCTACCCTGATACCTTTGTGCTCACCCCCCCCCCCCAAAAAAAAAGTTAAAAAAAAAAACCCTTAAGTTCAATTTGTGTGGCTCATATACTTACTGGAGCATGGTCAAACTCCGGCCATCTCCTTCAAGAAAACAGAGTCCTTTCCACCCACACCCTTGCCAGAAGCCAGCAGTTGTAGAAAGCTACACTTCAGGATCTTTATCACAATTTTTAAGTGTTCTTTCCAATGGCTTCCTGTCTAGGCTGTTACTTTTGGGGGTAGGAGCCTTTATTTACTTTTTATTTATTTATTTATTTTTGAGACAGGGTTTCCTGTGTAGCCCTGGCTGTCCGGCAGCACACACCTTTTAAAAATTCTTTTCTCATTGAAATTTTTTTCACACAACATATTTTGATCATATTTTTCCTTCCCTCAATCCCAAACAAAAACCCAAGAAACAAGAACAAAACTCCTCATAAAGCGTACACACAAAAAATGAAAATCGAAATAAATAAGAAGACCAATAAGACCAAAAAAAAAGCTAAAACAAAGTAAAATGAAACAAAGAGTTCACAAAAATACTATTGACTTTATTTCTCCAGGCTTGGGCTGCTCTGGAGTATGGTTGATATAGAAAATAAAGCTTCATTGGAGAAAACTGGCTTCCCTTACCAGAGGGCATCAGTTACGGATAGCCAGTTACGGGTTAGGGGTGGGATCCTGTCCACGTTCTTCTTTCAGGTTTGGGACCCTGTCTTTCTGGAAAGAGAGGCAAGTGGATCTTGAGCTCGATGCTAGGTCAGCCTGGTCTACAGAGAGAAGACTGGTTTCAAACCACCAACCAACCGACAACAATAAATAGGGGGCTGGAGAGATGGCTTGGTTTTTAAGAGCACTTGCTGCTCTCACTGAGAACCTGACTTCAGATCCCAGCACCCTGCGTGGCAGGTTCACATCTGCCTGGAACTCCAGTCCCTGGGGATCAGAAACAGCCCATGGCTTCCATGGTCATCTCCATGGCACCATGGTCCTGTGCACATACCCACACGAAGATGTATATCTACATACACATAATAAAAAATAATAAAAAATATTTCAAAAGCAAACTGTGTTTGTGTGTGTATTTGTGCGCTTGGGCTTGTGTGGGGGGGGGGAAGGGAGAGCGCTAGTGTGCATACAGGTTTGTGTAGAGGTCAGAGGACAATTCCAGGAGACAAAAGGCTCTCACTGACCTGGAGTTCACTAACTAGGTCAGGCTGTGAGCATCAAGAATCCACCTCTTTCTGCTTTCTCAGCACCTGGATTGTAGCCACACCCAGCTTTTTACAAGGGTTTTGGGGATCTAATTCAAGGCTTTGAATTTGCAAGGTGAGCACTTTACTGTTGCCCTAGCCCTCAAACTATAGAGTTTGAAGACTTTCACAGTCTTTTTTTAAAAAAAAGACGAGGCTGAGCGAAAGGCAGAACATGTGACGTGCAGTGCATGGTGTGGGTGGAGGTCAGAGGGCAACTTTGAGGAGTGAGTTCATTCCTTCCACCATGAGGTTTCAGGGACTGAAAGTCAGGTTGGCAGGCTTGTGTGAGAGGTGCTTTTGCCACCTAAGCCTCTCCCTCCCCCACCAGCCTCCATCCTCAAGACTCAATATGTAGCCATGCTTGGCCAGAAACTGACTATACTGACAGTCTGACCTCAGAGAACTGCCTGCCTCTACCTCAAACAAAAGGCTCAAAGCAGCCTTCACTGGCCTCAGACTTACTTTGTAGCCAAGGACATGTCAGGGTTTCTGATCGTCTGTCCAAGTCCTCCTGGCTGGGATTACAGACAGGCATCACACGTTGGTTTTCTGCAGAGCTGATCTGGAACCCCAGGCCTTACATATGGTGGACAACCATTTTACGGTCCAAGCTACAGCCTCAGCCCCATGCGTAACCTTTTATCGAATCTAACCCTGATGTTTGAGAATGGCATAAAATAGGGCTCAGGTGCATTTTATTCTTCTATGAATATCGGATTCATTGACTTTCATTAAAAAAAAAATCCCCTCCCCGGGGCTGACACACCCCGGGGAGTGACTTTAAGAACACACCCTGTTCTCACAGAAGACCGGGGTTCAGTTCCCAGCACCCACATGGTGCCTCACAACTGCCTGTGAATCCAGTTCCAGGCGATCTGATACTTTCTGGTCTCCATGGATACCTGCACACAGGTGAAACACATCAACTCATGTAAGCACATGCAACATACACATAAAAAACCAAAAACAAAGCCCCTCATTTTCTGAAGTGCCACCTTCATTATGGATTAAGGGGCACAAGTATAGATCTGTTTCTAGGGCTACAGAAATTAGAACGTTAATTGAGTATGTAAGAAAAAAAAAGTGAAGACCACGTGACTAAACAGCCCGTGGGTCTTTAGTCATTTAACCCCCTTGGATCCCTGGATTGGTGGGAGATCAAACAGGATGGTACAGTAAAGCAACTAGAGACATTCTGACCCAGGAAACCTCAGGCAGCAAGAGTCATATTTTTTTCCTTTTGTTGTTATATTTCAAGTGTCTCGGAGTACATGGAAACAACACCCACTTGGGGCAGGAAATGCCAGGGAAAGAGCCCAGAGGACGTGACATTTAGGTGGGTCATGAGTGACGATGAAATCTGTCATCTCTTTTTGTGACTGCAGACTGCTGTCTACGGTGCATTTCCCACCCATGTTTCATCTACATTAAGTCTTATCTGATTTAGAAGGGCCCAGAGGGCCTGTGTCCGCCCCCTCCCAACCCCTTGCCTCAGAAAATCTAGAGCTGGTGCTGACTTTGGGTTTGTCAGACTCAGCGGTACTTCCTGAAGGCCTGGGATGGGCCTTTAAATTTTTCTGTGACTGTAGTGTTTCAGGATTCCTGAGTTTCACCCACACAGAGGCTCCGTCCCCGAGCCCCAGCTGGCTGCCAACACCCACACCAACAAACTAACCCCCAGCATCACCGCCCTTGGCTGTGTCGAAATTCACACGACACCACATCCCTTCCCCATCCCCCAGGTCAATCTTTGCTCTGGAAGAAGAGTCTTGATGCCGCCGTGCAGAAACCCTGATAAGCGTCTGGTGAATGACCTGTGAGCAATGACAGGAGATCAGGAAACAGGAGCTACCCTGAAGCAAGAAAGGGGGGAGGGTGGATGGCTGTTGACACATCGTCTGTGCACCAGGATCATGGAAGAGCCCTTCAGGATCGAGATTCCTGTTTCCTTCCCTGCGAGACGAGAATGGAGATGAGAAGGCAGCTATGGATTTCCAGTGAAACTCCCTGGGACATTCTGTTCTCGACGGCCCAGCAGGTTTGGAAATGGTAGTATTACTAGACACCTGGGCCCATTCTTCATTAAAAAGATTAAATTGAGTCAGGTGTGGGAGCCCGTGCCTGTGATGCTGGAGCACGGAGGGCGTGGCGGGAGGATGGGTGGGTTTGGGGCAATCCTGAGCTACATATAAAACTTTCTAAAAAATGTGTGTGTGTTTGCGTGCGTACACATACCTGCATACACAGGCATATATAGCCCACATTCACATACACAAAGAAAAAAAAAGAAAACGAAAGGATTATTAATGATAATTAGCAGAGGAAAATGGAACAGATATAGGGAACAGTTTCTTGTGCTTTTATGCCTTTCCATGGTCTTAAAAATTTAGCCTCAGAAATTACTACTTTTTTTTTTTTGGCTGGGGGTGATGGCACATTCCTTTAATCCTTGCTTTCAGCAGGTTTCTGAGTTTGAGGCCAGCCTGGTCTACAGAGTGAGTTCCAGGAGAGCAAGGGTTACACAGAGAAACCCTGTACCAAACAAAATAAAATAAAACAAAAAAAAGAAAAGAAAAGAAAAAATTGCCATTACAAGTTAGGGTACATCTCAGTCGGCAGAAGGCTTACCGAGAGTACGTGGGTTCTATCATCAGAACCACAAAACCCAGGCATGGGAGCACACCACTCTCTAGAGATGGAGGCAGAAGGACCAGAAGTGAAAGGTAATCCTTGGCTTTGAGTGAGTTTGAGGCCAGTGGCCATCCAGAGTCACAAGAGACTTTGCCTAAAACAATGTATACATGTATACTTATATATACATGTACGCCTTGAGAAAATGTATACATGTATACTTATATATACATGTACGCCTTGAGAAAAATTCAATATAGCCTCCAGATCCTGTGAACTGTTTTGCTTCCAGCAGGGGGCAGCAATGATTCTTAAATATCCCTGACATCAGCACTAATCTTTGGGTTGGTGTCCACAGGTTTCCAGTTCCAGGCCCAAATACCGTATAGCAGATCATAAAGGAAACAAAAGACAATAACTACAGAAAGCTTTAGATGCCGGAGGAATTGTTAAATAAAACATTTTCCATATGGTTCTCTTATTTTTTTTTTTTTTTGGTTTTTTTCAAGACAGGGTTTCTCTGTGTAGCCCTGCTGTCCTGGAACTCACTCTGTAGACCAGGCTGGCCTCGAACTCAGAAACCCTCCTGCCTCTGCCTCCCAAGTGCTGGGATTAAAGGCGTGCGCCACCACCGCCAGGCTGGTTCTCTTATTGATTCTGAAAACCTGTGTTTGCCCTGAAGCTCAGTTTTCTTACCTGATAAATGAATTCTATGGATTTGCTGAAATCACTTTAAAAAGCTCTCTTAGCATCTGTTAAGAAACAAAGAACAACAAAACAAAACAAACCGTTCCTAAGCTGGATGTCATGGCACACACCTTTAATTTCAGTACATGAGTAGCAGAGGCAGGAAGATCTCTGAGTTCCAGGGCAGCCTGGTCTACAGAGCAAGTTCCAGGACAGCCAGGGCTACACAGAAAAATCATGTCTCTAAAACACTAAATAAATAAATAATAAAACAAGACTTTAGCTGGGTGTGGTGGCACATGCCTTGCAGCATTCAGAAGGCTAAAATAGGCAGTTCTCTCCCTGAGTTCAAGGCCAGTCTGATCCACACAGTAAGTTCCAGGCCAGCCAGTACAACATAGTGATAATCTGACTTAAAGAAAAAACAAAAATAAAAGCAAACCCCCAAAACCTTTACAAATTAAAATCAGCATCAGGAAGAAACAAGCCCCAGTGCCCTCTGAAATTAATTGGCTTATCAAATTATCTGCTTGACAGACCTCAGCTGATCAGGATGAATTATTAGCAGTTTATCTTTAGAATACTATTTTTGGGGGGTGGGGTGGAGATATTGGCATTTACTCAGATCACTGATGGAGGAAAAAAGAGTCCTTCCGATGTATTATGTTTAGCGTGTGTGCAAAGGTCGTGGATCGAGTGTTCAGGAGTCACACCCAGACTTACAAAAGGATCTTGATTGGGCTGGCCAAATTAAACGGCAAGCACTTGTAGAGAAATAAACACAAGTTAAAATTTAACCACAGCTATTTGTTCTTGCTGCTCTGATCTCCTCAGTGGGAGGGGCTGAGAGGGTGAGAGTGAGCTCTGGCCACTCTAGCAAGAACCTGAGCCTTGCTGCCTCCTCAGGAAACACTTTCCATATAAGCATGTGCATTCTGTACTACACGTCTTTACATACATGTGGCGTTTGTACTTCTCCAGCTTCCTTCATGCTTAACAGCAATGTGGTTTTTACAAATGGCTAAAAATAAATCATAATACTATCTTCTCTGTGCGTATATATGTGCATGTATGTGTATGTTTTTGTGTGCAAGTGTGTGCGAGTGTGTATATGCACATGTATGGGTGTATGTGTGTATATGGATGTATGTGTGTGCAAGTGTGTGTGCGTGTGCGTGTGTGTACTAGGAACAAAACTCAGGGTTCATTACATGTGAGGCAAGTGCTCTATTATTAAGCTTTGTCCCCAGCTCTTTTTATTTCTATTTTCTATTTTTTCTTGAGACAAGATATCACTTATCTGGTGGGGGGAAGGCTTGAATTCTTTCTATACCTAGCCAGGCCTTGAATATGTGACCATCCTGCCTCAGCCTACTGAGTGCTAGGGTTATGGGCATAAAACACCACAGCCAGCCCTGTAACTATAATTTGATTCTACTGGGATGTTTTCCAGAAAGAGTGACACTGCAAAGGAGCCCAGTTTCCAAGGTCACATAGGAACTTGGGCTAGGTCTCTGGGAGGGAGACCTAAGCATCCAGAATGGTCCCCGGATGAGATAATCAAGACAGGCCTAAGAATCATCTGGAATACTTGTACACCATAGCTGTGGCCTGTTCTCTGAGATCTCATGCTGGTCCAAAATGAATTTCATTACACATTGTACTCATTAAAAAAGAGAAAGAAGTTTGTTTTTATTTCTGGGTCTATGCATGTGTTTGTATGACTGTGAGTGTAAGAGCAGAAGTGGGTATCAGATCTGGAGTGACTCATGCCTATGGACTGCCAGAACTGTAGAATTCTGTACTGTAGAATTCTGCAGTAGGTACTGGGAACAGAACTCTGGTCCTCTGCAAGAGCAATCTTAACTACCAGTCCACTTGACTATATACTGATTTTTTTTCTTAATTCTTTGCTCCTGTATGTGAACTCTCGAGAGTTTATTTGTGCACACTGGTTAGGGGACAGCTCGGGTGTCAGCCTAGCTGGCTTTCCTGCTTTTAGGGACTCTCTGTTCTTCACCTGCATATCGTTGTAGGAGTTCCCAGAGGTGTACTACTGCCCCCAGATTTACTTGGCTTCCTGGGCAAGCAGTTTTCATCCGAGGAGGCATCTCCTCAGCTCTGAACTAAAACTGTCATAAAACTTTAACCACAGGAGGGGCCACATGTGACCTTATTCTGCAAGTCTTTCATGTCCCTTCCAGCTTGCTTACTGTTTTCTCCCAAACACTGGCCCCCATCCATTATTCTCAGTCAAGGGCATTGCTTTGAAATGTTACAGTGTCCGGTGCCCTTCAACTTCAGGCTTGGCATGAGGGCCTGTGAATTCTTTCATCTGAAACCCTCTTTGGTCTGCCAGGCATACACAAGTCAACAGTCCATCTCTATTCTAGAACCTGCTGCAAACTCACCTCCCCTGGAAGACCTTTCACCTTTTTGCTCTCTGTTCTGTGCTACAGATGCAAAGAACTAGTGGAGATGTAACCCGGGAAGGACCCTTAAGACTTGCGTGGATGTTAATTCTGGTTCTTCCCATTTGGGGCAGGCATGGTTTTGTGAAGCAAGCAGGGGCTCTGGAATCTGTCTGGCATGCACACTCGGGAGCTCTTGACTTCATTCTCCTGTCCCCTGTCACCTTGGAAATAATCCTTCCTTCTTGCCAGCTCTTGTCTTCCACCTCAGCGTCTCTAAGAGTGGAAGAACAGGTTTCTTTTACCTTCCCAAAGTACGATAAAGCCCAAACCACCATCCCATTGTGTTCTTGGCGTTCTCATCTGTCACTGGAGGATAATTATAGTTCCTTTCTCCTTGTATTCTTGTAGGGATGAAATAAGATCAGGCATGCTTCCAGAAGTGGCACCTGGCAGGTTGCTTTATACCCGGTTGCTCAAAACCTATTCCGACTATAATTCCGTGGTAGCTGTCTTCTTGGTATACAGAGGCCACCTTTCCCATAACTCTCGAAGCGATGGCTCTATTTATGTTTCCCTTCCACGGGTAGAGGGAGAAAGAGGGAGGAAAGCACCTGTTTTGCTGGCACTGGTGGAGGCAGAAGCAATGGTATTCTGGGATCAGGAGCTCTGACGACAGCTGAGTTCTGAAGGTCCTGGATGGAGGGGACTCTGTCATTTGCTCGCTGACTGGTTCTGCCATGTTTTGGGAGTCATTCTCTGCTATTTAGCTCATAGTCTATTTCTTCAACTTTTCCCTCATGAATTAGCAAGAGAAAAAAAAATCTGTCAACTGCAACTGAGGAGAAAAAAACAAATCAATTGTTATTTTAAATCGTTGTTGAGGATGAATGAGATAGATTGCGGGTAAAAGTCCCTGCCACTAAGCCTGATGACCTGAGTTTGATCCCCCAAACCCACAGAGTATCAGGAGAGAATCAACCCTCAGAAGCTGTCCTCTGTCTTCCATACTACACACGCCCCCCCACATACACACACACACACACACAGAGAGAGAGAGAGAGAGAGAAAATATTTTTAAAAATATTCGTTGAAGGCTTGGTTATTACAAAAAATCATATTTCAGGAAAGAAAAAAATGTATTTGTATGTATTTACTTGTATCTGCATGTGCCATGGCACACATGTGGAGGTCAGAAGACAACCTTTAGGAATGAGATCTTTCTTTCTTCCATGTGTGTAATAGGGATCAGGCCCAGATGTCTAGTCTGGCTGTGCCCCCTAACTACTGAGCCATCTCTCCAGCCCTTCAAGAAAGAAAAATTTAAAATTGGCTACTAGATAGGGTCATGCTAAGTAATTTCTAGATTATTAATGGCTCATAAAACTTTCTTTCTTTCCTTCCTTCCTTTTTCCTTCCTTCTTTCCTTTCTTTCTTTCTTTTCTTCCTTTTTCTTGGTGTTTTGAGGCAGGGTCTCACTATGTCTAGACCAGACTGACCCCAAACTCACAAAGATCCACCTGCCTCTGCCTCCTGCCCAAAGTGCTGTGATTAAACGTGTGCAACACCACCACATCCTGGCTACCATCCCTGGCTCTTAATGGTAGTTCTTCTGTGTGTTTATTAATTTATTTTATTTTATGTGTATGGTACTTTCACCTGTATTTGTGCACCACATGCATGCAATAATGGCAGAGGCCAGAAGTGGGTGTCAGATCCCCTGGAACTGGAGTTACAGACAGTGGTCAGCCAGCCATGTGGGTTCTGGAAGCTCAATCCAGGTTCTCTGGTAGAACATTCAGTGTGGCTAACAGCTGATTCATCTCTCCAGCCTTCATGCTGAGTTTTCAACACTGTACTGTAAGTCCTGGCCAATGAAAGAAACAGTAAAAGGAAGTACACACGGTATACAGATGAAGAAGAAAGAAATCAAACTGTGTTTACAGATGCCATAATTATCTATGCATAACATTGGGAAGAACTGAAAAAGAGCTACTCCAAGTAGTAATTATAGTAAGATCACAGTGGGGTTCCATGTTTCTGGGTAGGAAGACTCAACATTGAGCTGGCAGTTATCGCTCAAGAGACAGAGTACCTATCTAGTGTGCCATGATCCTGGGATCTATCCTAGAAAAAAGAATTAAAAAGACTTCTTGTAGGTTCTGTCCAACGTGTCCAATAGAATACCAACAGAAGTTATTTTGAAGATATCAACAAACTGACTCGCCGGGCGATGGTGGCGCACGCCTTTAATCCCAGCACTTGGGAGGCAGAGGCAGGAGGATTTCTGAGTTCGAGGCCAGCCTGGTCTACAGAGTGAGTTCCAGGCCAGCCAGGGCTACACAGAGAAACCCTGTCTCGAAAAACCAAAAAAAAAAAAAAAAAACAACAAAAAAAAACAAACAAAAAAACTGACTCTCTTGTTTTGTTTTTGAGACTTTTTTTTAAAGATTTATTTATTCATTATATGTAAGTACACTGTAGCTGTCTTCAGACACACCAGAAGAGGGCGTCAGATCTCCTTACAGATGGTTGTGAGCCACCATGTGGGTGCTGGGATTTGAACTCAGGATTTTTGGGAGAGCAGTGGGTGCTCTTACTGGCTGAGCCACCTCTCCAACCCTTTTGAGACTTTTTATTGTCTATTTTTTTTTTTTTTTTTTTTTTTTTTTTTGAGGCAGGGTTTCTCTGTGTAGCCCTGGCTGTCCTGGAGCTCACTCTGTAGACCAGGCTGGCCTCGAACTCAGAAATCCACCTGCCTCTGCCTCCCAAGTGCTGGGATTAAAGGCGTGCGCCACCACCGCCCGGCTGTCTATTTTGTTTTATTACTATTATTGTTTGGTTTGGTTTTTGTCAAAACAGGGTTTCTTTGTGTAGCCTTGGGTGACCTAGAACTAACTCTTTAGACCAAGTTAGTCTGAAACTCATAGAGATCAGCTTGCCTCTGTCTCCTAAGTGCTGGGGTTAAAGGATGTGTGTACTACCTCCCAGATGTTTATTTTTGAGGCAGAGTCTCACGTAGCATAGGTTCTCCTTGAACTCTATATGCAGTTAAGGCTAACTTTGAACTTCTGATCTTTCTAGTTTCATCTCAGTGCACTGAGCTGCAACTCCCAGCTGGGATTAAAGGAGTGCATCACCACATCTCACAACAAGCACAGTCTTATCCAACTCAGCAATCGATCTCCATAGTAGTTACCCCAAATCTACCCATGAACATTTAGAATACTTCTACTCAGAATTCTCAGAACTTAGGAACAGCCCAGATTTTTTTTCAGGAGGTTAAACAGACAAACTGTAGCAGTTGTTGTCTAAACCTCTTTGGCTCCCACACAAACACGGCAGTTAATTTTTGACATGCGGTGACTGGCTCAAAGGCTGGGCACCCCTAAACCTTCCCCTGCTGGTAAATGCTCCCCTCCCATACTCCGAGACTCCTTCATCTTCCCTAGCTGGCCCAGGCTTGATTGGGGAAGTGACCAGTGGCCAGTTGGCTTTCTCTCCTGCAGCTCTTATGTCCCATTCTTCTCCTCCAAGTCCTGGCAGTTCTCTATCTTCCTTTCTTCAAGTTCCTAGCCCATGTAAATCTAAAGGTCCTGCTTCAGTCTACCTGTCCAGCTATTGGCCATTGGCTCTTTTGATCGATCAAAAACCAATCGGGGACAAGAACTTAATGTTTGGGCACACAGATTCTCAGTTTTGGGGTCTGGATTAATTCAAAGCATTGGAACCAATCCCCAACAGTTATGCATCCAGACCCTGGATCAATGCTAAAAAGAAACACACTCATCGTGAACCGCAAATGCACAGTACTAAGAGAAACTGGCCAATCTGAAAGATCTGTATACCATCTAATCCCAACTGGATGATATTATATGAAAGGTAAAAAGATCAGTGACTGTCAGTGACGAAGGTGAGAAAGATGAAGACACAAGGCATGGGAGACTTTTTGGAGCCATGAAACTATACTGTATAATGTTCTCCAAAGGGTGACTGCATGCCATTGTATGCATGTCAGAGTCCGCAGAGTGCACCAGTAAGCCAGGCATGACTATGCATGCTTGTGGTCCTCAACTGGGGAGTTAAAGACAAGAGAACTAGGAATTGGAGGTCAGCCTTGGCTATCTATCAAGTTCTATGCTAGCCTGGGCTACATGAATCTCTACCTCAAAAGACAAAAGCAAAAACAGAAACAAAATAATGGAGCAGAACACTGGGAAAGATCCTAACAGAAACTATGGTCTCTGGGTGAAAATGATTTGTAAGTCTAGGCTCACTAGCTGTAGCAGACGTACTGCTCCAGTGTCAGAGGCTTTGAGTGGAGCGGGGGTTGTACTTTCTGCTTAAATTTATAGCTTTTTGGCAAGGACCTGTCTAATGTGTGAAGAAGCTCCAAGTTCAAACCAAGTACCAAAAGCCAAGTTTTCTTAAAAGAAAAAAATTATTTGTGTAAATTGCTTTCTTCTCTGAGCCCTACAAAAATGATTCTGGGGAAAAAAATAGCCTAAGAGAGGGGAACAAACAACCTGTGATATGCTAATTGCTTCTTAGTGGTGCTGAGGGCAAAGAGGTGCTGGTAACTGTTTAACAAATAGCTCTCAGAAATCACAGCAGAGAAGACTAATATGGTCTAAGTACATCCACCACAATGTGAATGTCAGGCCAGCCAGAGCTACATAGTGAGACCACCGGCCCACCCCCCCACCCCCTGCCAAAGCTAGCAGGTACAAGCACTGAGCTCAAATTCCTGGCTGGGTGAGTCTTTGGTCTTAATACTTCACTTTTCTGCATCTCAATTCCTCATCTGCAGAAGGAAACATCATTATGATATCTAATGTGGCGAGGGGGTATCCTTGGCCCACCAGAGACAAGGTGCACCCCTGAGAAATTATGAGAAACCACACAACAGATCTGGTGTAAAAGAGGTTTAATGAGGAGGGAGAGGAATGAAGATCTGGGGAAGGGTTAGAGGGGACGAGTGGAGATGTAGACAGGTGGACAGATGGAAGTGGAGTCATGAGGGCAGAGAAAAAGGGGGCGGGGCAGAGAGGAAAAGAGAGAGGGCAGGTTCAGAGAACGCACAGAGAGAACATGGAGGACAGAGAGATCTGGAATGGCTGGGGCACTTTTATCTCTGCACACACCTGCCACACCTGGTGGTGGCCTGGCGGACATGGCATTTAAGCAGCTGCTAGGTCCCTGAGGGCAGGCCAAAGCTGATAGGCATCGTATAAGCTTCGACAGGTTTACTGGACATGTCTAGCGTTAATCTCCATTATCAACTTCGCTGAATTTGGAGTTGCCTAGAAGACACTCTTCTAGGAGCTATCTATGAAGGCATTTCAGAGGGGATTAACTGGGAGAGGAAAAATTCACCCTGAATGTTGGTAGCACAACCCCAAGGGCCTAGGTCCTGGACTTACTCAAGGGAGCACAAGTACTGAGCCAGATGAGGCCCAAAATTCATCCATTTCCTGACTATAGAAACAACATAACCAGCCACTAGCCCCCTTAGGCTCTCATTGCTGTGCCTGGCTTGCTATCATGGGCTGGATCCCCTCAAATCACGAGTTAAGGACGCCTTTTCTTCCATACGCTGCTTTTTGTTGTTGTTGGTTTTCTTTTTTTGTTTTTGTTTTGGTTTTTGTTTTGTTTTGTTTTGTTTTGTTTTTTTTTTTTGCATTCTGTAGCTAATACGGCAGGTAACCCATGACATTTATTTTTGATCCTCATGGGCCAAAACACCAAATAATCTCTGTAAGCACAACAAAATCCTTATAAAGGACATTCTTCTGTTTTGATTTTTTTTTTCTGAGACAGGGTCTCTCCATGCAGCCCTGGTTGTCCTGGAGGTGTAGTCCAGGCTGGCCTCAAACTCACAGAGATCCTCCTGCCTCTGCCTCTCCTGTGCTGGGATTAAAGGAGTGTGTTACCACCACTTGGCAAGGACACTCTTCTTTGAGTTTTTGTTTATTGTTTTTTTTTCATGATAAAGAATACAGAGTTCGCCGGGTGGTGGTGGTGCACGCCTTTAATCCCAGTGCTTGGGAGGCAGAGGCAGGAGGATTTCTGAGTTCGAGGCCAGCCTGGTCTACAAAGTGAGTTCCAGGACAGCCAGGGCTACACAGAGAAACCCTGTCTCGAAAAACCAAAAAAAAAAAAAAAAAAAAAAAAAAAGAAAGAATACAGAGTTCAGGAAATTTGCACATCATTTGATACAGTTTGTGTAATAAGTAGGAGTATATTTGTTGGTTCCCAAAGGGGATTGATTCCAGGACTACTAAGAAACTAAAACCCAGTCTCTGGGTTGGAGAGATGGCTCAGCAGTTAAGAGCACTGACTGGTCTTCCGAAGGTCCTGAGTTCAAATCCTAGCAACCACATGGTGGCTCACAACCATCTATAATGAGATCTGACACCCTCTTCTGGTGTGTCTGAAGACAGCTACAGTGTACTTACATATAATAAATCTTAAAAAAAAGCCCTCATAAATTGGCACTGTGTGGGCACATAATGCGCACACATCTTCCAGTGTACCTCCTTCTTGAAAGGGGGCGATAAACTGGCATTGTGAGTACAGAGACTCAAACCTTTGTCTGCAATGCTCTAATCTTCTGAGATGTCCATTCCTTTATTAACCATTAATTACATCAAAAGTTAGTAACACAAGAAAAATAATGGCAGGCTTTTAAAGAGGGTGATTTATCATGAAACAATACAAATGATTATAAATTTGTTATATAAAGCCCTGGGTTTTTTTTGTTTTGTTTTGTTTTGCTTTGCTTTGCTGTGTGTTTTGTTTCCCCAAAACTGGTTGACTTGAGATCACAAGGAGACATAAATCCTAGAGCTGTATCTCACAACTCTGGGAACCTTCTGGAACACAAACATTCACAGAGAGTGCAGGCTGCAGGCAGGCTCCTCTTCCACCATGTGCCACTTTCATGAGGTGACAGGAATAAATCAAAATGAGAAATCACAGGAGCGCCACAGACCCTTCCTTCCCGAACAGCCCAGCAATGGGCAGCAGAGAGGAAGCTGGGGGCAGAGGCAGAGCTGTCCAAGTTCACTTTATCCAGGCCTTCCCTTCCCTTCTGCCCCCACACAGATGTCCCCTGTGAATGCACTTGGCTCCATTGCCTTCATACCAGAACAGGATGGTCCAAAGTGGCTTGAAAAGAGGAACTCATATTTTCTGAACCGATTCTCGCTTGACAAGAATTCAAATTTAGGAAAGAGTTGTCTAGCCTTTGACAAACACGCAAGATGCATATGTGGCTCAAAGACTAAGCTGACTTCCTTCTGTCCTCTTTTATCTCATTAGATGTGCCCTGGCTTTGGTTCATGGTTGCTCTGCG
Organism: Tokudaia tokunoshimensis; assembly: GCA_036184795.1. Taxonomy (NCBI): domain Eukaryota; kingdom Metazoa; phylum Chordata; class Mammalia; order Rodentia; family Muridae; genus Tokudaia; species Tokudaia tokunoshimensis. The sequence continues at coordinate 34,147,693 of BTHU01000020.1, forward strand.
TGGCAGCTGGGAGTGTACCCTTTCTTCCTGCCTGGATTCACAAACAACAGGGTCTTTCCCATAACCTGAAGTCCCAGGTGCTTGGAAATACTGCCGAATACTTTTTCCAGTTTTTTTTTAAGTTGTAATACTTAATTGTTGTAATCTACTAATTTCAGATTAGAGCATGCATTCACATAATTTGAAATTTCAGAAAATACAGAGCATAAAATGAAGTTTCTTCCCCTATCTTTGTGGTTTAGGTCCCTTCTCCAGATCTGATAGTTTCTAGGATATCTTCTAAGTTAGAGATTTTTACACACACTTAATATAACACATTCTAAATGAAAAAATGAACTCTTCAAGTTAAGGTGGTTACTGTCAAAATCTGATCATCTGAGTTTGATCACTGAGGCCCACGTGGTAAATGGTGACAATCAACTCCTATAAATTGTTCTCTGACCACATGTGCACTGTGACACGTTCACCCATAAAATAAACAAATGGAGTAAATATATAAAAAAAATTTACCTATATCTTTTTCTATCCTTTTTTTTTTGGAGACAGGGTCTCTCTATGTAGCCCTGATTGTCTTGGAACTCACTTTGTAGACCAGGCTGGCCTTGAACTCACAGAGATCTACCTGCCTCTGCCTCCTGAGTACTGGGATTTAAAAGTATACACCACCAAGCCTTCTCTTTCTCTCTTATCCTTTTTTTCCTACATTAATAATATTGTATAATAAGGAAACAGTTTTCATTTTCTCTCTCTCCTTCCATTATAAAGAAGGCTCCATAAGGAAAAATACCTAGTGAGTAGGGGTCTTGTCTTAAGACCTAGCTTAGTGCTAAGTGATTCTGAACCTTCCTCCTAATCCCCGTTTTGCTACTCATCTGTGTAGGGCTGGGATTGGTGTGTGTTCCCTTCATTCTCCCAGTTGGATTTGTGCTTAAAATGAAACAATCAGCAACTCTTCTAGGGACAGGAGAGATGGCTCAGTGGTTAAGGTAGCTTACCGATCTTTCAAAGGACTAGAGTTCAGTTCCTTGCACACAAGCTGGGTGGTTCACAGCTATTGTGTGACAAAACTTTTCTTGGGCAGACATGAGGCACATGTCCACTCCCCACAGGCAGGGAAGGCATCACAGGCCAAAGTCCAACTTTGTGAACTCTGAGTTTTATTGGGGTTACTTATAGAAATATGAGTGAGGAGTTACCTATAGAAACAAAAATGAGTCAAAGACAGTTGCATCACACTGCATAGCCTGTCAAGTGAGTAACTCTGGTCTACACCCCTTCTAGGCAGCTCTTCCCATCTTGTCTGAGAGCAACTCTCAGCAGCTGCTTTTGCTTATTCTGATAGGGCACCGCCTAGTGAATCTTGTCAGTTTCAGGAACTTCCTGAAGCTATTTTAAATTGTTTGCCTGATAGGTTATTTCTTCAGTGGTGAAACGAGCCAATTCAAGCCAGGTTAGATTATATTAACGGCAGACTTATTGGAAAGCTGCTCTTGGGCGAGTTCACTGGCCCCAAGGATTGAGGCCAGGGGAGTCTCTACAGGAAGGTGGGATGGAAAGGGCATGCAGAGAGAAAAGAGAAGGAGAAGGAGAGAGAGATTAAGAGACTCTAAATGTCTAGATTATATAGGGAGGAACCTCTGGGGGAATGGCAGCCCAGACCCTTGGGCTGGAAAGGTCAGAGTTGGGGGCAGGGTATGTTAGGTAGGGACTGAGGGATGCTGGGAGAACCTGGAGGTCAGGTCTGCTTTGATTATGTAAAATATGTACCTCAGTCCCTTGTCCTGAGTTCAAAACCAAACATTATCTTCCTGCTTAAGGAATTTACCTTCAGGATAGAATGTTTTAATCTGGGATGCAACAGGTACATAATAACACAACTGGAACTTCAGCTCCAGGTACCGACATACATGTGTTCATACATACACATGTGCTTAGACACAGCATACACACATATACATAAATAACAATAAGGTAAATCCTGAAAAAGTTTTACAACTTAGGGCTGGAGAGATGGCTCAGCCATTAAGAAAAATGCTCTTTGAGCAGGCATGGTGGCCCACAGTTTTAATCCCAGCACTCAGGAGGCAGAGGTAGGCAGATCTCTGTGAGTTCAAGGCATGGTCTACATAGTGAGATCCAGGACAGCCAGAGCTACAAGTGAAACTCTGTCTCATGGCAAAAACAAACAAACAGACAGACAGACAAACAAACAAAAAACCATGCATGCCCCTTTTGGTGAGGACCTAAGTTGGGTTCCCAGCCCCCAACCCACCCCACCCCAGGTGGCTTACAACTGCCTGTAACTCCAGATCCAGCAAGGTCTAATCATCCCTGGTCAGGACCTCTGTGCCTGAGTACAGATGCCCGTAGAGGAGCAATACATATAACTGAAAATAATAATTAATCTTAAAAAAAAGACAACTCTTCAGGTGAAGTTGGTGGCCACAAAGTTGGGGGCCTTGGGGGTGTTTTGGTAAATTCCTGAGTCAAATCCAGCCTCCACTCACACTAACAACAAAGAATAAAACCGGACTAGGAGGAGACTGGAGGATGAAGGAGAGGATGAATTTTTCCCCTTCCAGCTTCTAACAGAGTTTTGCAAACAATCGAAGTAATTAAAAGTCCTCAGAAGTGGCCGCTGGTGCCCTTTTCACCGAGGGAATGTGGGACAAGCATGATATATTAAAAGAGAGAGCGAGCTACTCCATTGAAGTTAAAAATAATCCTCTGTCACATGGCTAATTTGTTGGAATGCAGCAATAAAGGGCTGTGGGCAGAGGGAGAGCGGGATGCAGCTGGGTAGTTTGCATCAGGCACAGTGCACATCCTGGGGACTGCATTTGTGTTTGCAAAAAGAAAAATAAAAAAAAAAACAAAAAAACCCCCCAAAACCCACCTCAGCTGACTCTCCTCCCCCTGACACCCCCCCCCCCCTTTTCAGGCAGCAGGAAGCAGGGAAAGTGAGTTCAAGTTCAGAGCTGTGACCTTTGCAAGGCTTATCAGTTGAGTGGGTGAGAACCAGTCACCTGTGCTGGCCTGGACATTGATTCACTAAAGGAAGGCCTTCTAGTTTCTCTACTTTTGAATCTATTTCAAAGGAATACATGGCCCCAGGGAAACCTTTGATCCTGAATTCCTGGGAAAATCAACCTATAGTGTCTTGAGGGAATAAGAGCTCAGCCCTTACAAATCATACTTTGCAATGTTTGAGATTTAAAGTTTGTTTTTGAGCCCTAGGGATTGAACCTTGGGCACTCCGTCACTGAGCCACAGCCTCGGGTCTCATTTTATTTATTTATGTATTTATTTATTTATTCTGAGACATAGTCTTGGAATATTGTCCAGCTGACCTTGAAATCACTCTAGCCAAGACTGGCCTCAAACTTACAATTCTCCTGTCTCAGTCCCCTAAATAAAAAGTGTTAACACAGTAGAATTGAGAAGGACCATGTTCTTAGCAAGGCTTCTGAAATTTTCTCTTGTGATGGTAATAGGATTAGAGAAGTTGACTTGCTCAAGGACATTCAACTAGCAAATGACAGCAATGTAGTCAAAGTCAGAGTCTAGCCAGGAAAGGTGTATTGGTTAGGGTGTAAGGTTCACAATGCTCTTGTATTAAATCCAGGCACTGGAAACTAGAGGGCCCTTGGGCAAGGTGCTAACTTTTCCCAGTGTGAGTTTACTATCTATAAAATGATTGGAAGACAGGGGTTGTGATGTAGCGTAGTTGGCAGAGTGACTGCTTGCCCAGTGCCTTAGTTCAGGTTTCTATTGCTGCAATGAAACACCAGGGCCTAACAGCAAATTTGGAAGGAAAGGGTTTATTCGGTGTATGCTTCCAGATCACAGTCCATCCCTGGAGGAAGTCAGGACAGGAACTCAAGTGGGATTGAAACCTCGAGGTAGGAGCTCATGCAGAGGCAATAGAGGGGTGCTGCTTGCTGGCTCACTTCACATGGCTTGCTCAGCCTGCTTTCTTATAGAACCCAGGACCAACAGCCTGGGATGGCCCACCCACAGTGGGCGGAACTCAACCACTGATTGATAATTGAGAAGAAAATGCCTTACAGCTGGATCTCATGGATGTGTTTCCTCAACGAGGCTCCGCCCTCTCTGATAAGTCTAGCTTGTGTCTAATTGACACACAAAACCAGCCAGTACGCCTAGCAAGTGCAAAATTCTGCATTTCATTTCCAGTACTTCATAAACTTGGTGTGGTGGGCATTCCAGCCGAAGGATGAGAAATTCAAGGTTATCCTTGGCCACAGAGTGAGTTTGAGGCTAGCCAGGGGTACATGAAACTTGTTTTGTTACATGTATGTATGTATGTATGTATGTATGTATGTATGGTTTTTCAAGACAAGGCTTCTCTGTGTAATAGTCCTGGTTATCCTGGGACTCGATTTGTACATTAGGCTGACCTTGAACTTGCAGAATTCCAACTGCCTCTGCCTCCTGAGTGCTGAGATTAAAAGGCATGTACCACCAAGCTTGATTTTTTTTGTTTTAAAGATTTTATTTATTTTATGTATATAAGTACACTGTAGCTGTCTTCAGACATATCAGAAAAGGGCATCTAATTCCATTACAAATGGTTGTGAGCCACCATGTGGTTGCTGGGAACTGAACTCAGGACCTCTGGAAGAGCAGTTAGTGCTCTCAATTGCTGAACCATCTCTCCAGCCATCCCCCTTTTTATACAACAAACAAACAAAAACAGGACCATCATGTAGAACTGTAGTTGTACCCAGTTAATGTTGCTCAAAAGATCCTGCTCCGGCAGTGCTTCCCTGCTCTCTGCCCCAGTGTTTTATACTCTTGAATCACACACACACACACACACACACACACACACAGAGTCTTTAATTTTTTATATGTCTAAAACAGCACAATGGCTGGGCCACTTCCTAACCCCTGTGTGGCTGATCTACCTTCCAGTTCCCAATTCCTCTCTTACTAGAATCTACATTCCGTCTTAGCCGCCTTGGCCCCTCCTGGGGCCACTCTTCCCTGCTCCTACCTGGTTACTGTGCTCTCTGTCCTGCACCTTCTCAGATGTGGCATCTTGGTTTTCCTTCTCCCAACATGGCAACTTTCTCCTTTCTTCTTCCGAGGCCCTTGCCCAGGAATCCTTAAAGTCCAGCTTCTGTCTCCCTGCCCAGCCACTGGCCTCAGACAACTTCATTTACCAATCAAAACCAACTGGGGACAGAATTTCCTCAGTGGGAATCAGGACATGTGGATTCTCATACAATTTTAGAGACTCAGATTAACATAACACAAGCCCACAACATAGAATGACTAAAATGCTTGTAAAATTCTTATCTTAATAGTCAAACTAAAATAAATTCTTAATGGAAGGCTAATGAAGGCTGGGAAGAAGACTCAAGGGATAAAGATACTTGCCACCAAGCCCAAAGACTTGGGTTTGATCCCTGGAACCCATGGCCTCCAAACATAAGCCTTGGTGCAAATGGGTGAACACACACACACACACACACACACACACACACACACACACGAACGTAATTAATTAAAATAAATAAAAGGTTAGTAGCTATTGTCTTACATATAGTTCTACACCATCTGGCATCACATTTGTAGTCTTTGTTTTCTTTTGTTTTGAAGATTAACTTGCTAAAAATCTTATTTAGTTTGAGTGGGATTCTTTCTCCCCCCACCCCCCACCTCCGACAATGGCACAATGGCCCTTTATATATGAAGAAGGAGGCTGGAAAGTTAGGATAGGCTCTTTGTTCTCAGGTAGCACAGACACCTTCTCCAACATTTTCTGCATTCTCCCACACTCACAGGTCTGCTTTCCCCTCAGCCACGCCCCTCTGGCCTGCATTTCCCAAGCTGCCGACAAGCAGAGACAGGGCCCACATGGAGAAGCCTGAAAAGCAGAGACAGGACCCACATGGAATAGCCTTAACTGCTACTTCAAGTTAGCAGCCAGATCTGCTCGAATCTTCTAGAATACCTGATCCATTCCCAAGTTCATGATGGACACCACTAAAAAGGGGAGTCAATATCTAATGGGAGTTTGGGGTTCGTAATCTGAGCCCCCTCTGGGAAATGGAGGCCAAGTTCTCTGTGTGGTCTTACAGTGCTAAGAGCAGAAACTACACTTGGTAGCTTGTGGAAAATTGAAAGTAATACTTTCTGTCACTAGACCAGGTTTCACATATGACCAGACGCAGTGTTCACCAAGGCCCTCGAGGACACCCTTTTTAATTTCTGCTCCTCCAGTTACACTATCTGCCCACTGGGTTCCTCTGGCAGAAAGCCATGCAGCATCTGATAGAAAGCTGCATGGTGGCACTGCTGTAGAGAGCCTTGTGAGCCCTGTGAATCCAGGACAGCCAGGAAGGGAATGGCACCCTCGTAAAGGGAGTGGGTAGCATGTCCCATATTCCCAGCGCTGCTGAGCGCATCCTCTAGACAGATGACCTTCGGAAGGAAGATGCTTCTTTTCACTCCGTGTGTCCTGGTGTGTGGTGGGTCCCCAGCTAACACCCTTCAGTGTTCTTCTATATGTAGAGAAGGGAGGGCATCAGGAGAAACTGGGTCCGGGCCGTGTGGTATCTTTCTTTTCCTGAGGTCTGAGGATTAAGAGATTGGGAAGTGGGTACAGGAGGGGAACCCAGTGGCAGAGGACTTACTTATCACGTACAAGGCTTTAACACTAAAAAGGGCTGAGAAGGATGCTAAGGGTGAAGGAAGGATACAATTTCTTCCCTTCACTCTGGTTCACTCATCCTCAGAACTTCTGGTAAAAAAAAAAAGTTTAATAGGATGTAAGATGCCTACTTGGCCACACACTGCACCATGTTCTCTAACCTATAGCCTTTATCAGACTGTACTGGCTGGTTTTGTGTGTCAACTTGACACAGGCTGGAGTTATCAGCCTGTGGGGAAGTGCCTCCATTGATTCAACTGTGGGGCAATTAGTGATCAAGGGGGGAGGGTCCCTTGTGGGTGGTACCATCCCTGGGATGGTAGTCTTGGGTTCTATAAGAGAGCAGGCTGGGCAAGCCAGAGCAAGCAAGCCAGTAAGAAACATCCCTCCATGGCCTCTGCATCAGCTCCTGCTTCCTGACCTGCTTGAGTTCCAGTCTTTAGTGATGAACAGCAGCGTGCAGCAGCGTGGAAGTGCAAGCTCAATAAACCCTTTCCTCCCCAACTTGCTTCTTGGTCATGATGTTTCTGCAGGAATAGAAACCCTGACTAAGACACAGATAAACATCTTCTACTCTTTCTCAATGGACTCAGGGTCTGCTATGTTCTTCCTTTCTTTCTTTCTTTCTTTTTTTTTTTTCCGAGACAGGGTTTCTCTGTGTAGCCCTGGCTGTCCTGGAACTCACTCTGTAGACCAGGCTTTCCTCGAACTCAGAAATCCGCCTGCCTCTGCCTCCCAAGTGCTGGGATTAAATTGTGAGCCACCACTGCCCAGTGTCTGCTAGGTTCTTTTTTTTGGTATAGAGTAGAGTTTATTCAGAGCAGAGATGGGGTAGTGGAGGCAGAGAAAGGCAGAGAGAGTAGAGAGTAGAGAAGTAGAAGCCGGCCATGACCACATGGAGAGAGGGGGGAGGGGAGGAAAGCCCAAGATGGGCAGAGAGGCTGAGAGGAGCAAGGTTCTTTTTTTTTATTTATTTATTTATTTATTTTTTTGTTTTTCGAGACAGGGTTTCTCTGTGTAGCCTTGGCTGTCCTGGAACTCACTTTGTAGACCAGGCTGGCCTCGAACTCAGAAATCCTCCTGTCTCTGCCTCCCAAGTGCTGGGATTAAAGGCGTGCGCCACCACCGCCCGGCAGGAGCAAGGTTCTTAAAGCTGTATTTACAACAGGCTGACCCCAAACTTGAGACAATCCTCTTGCCTCCACCTCTCAAGCGCTGGGATTGCAGCTGACTGCCACCATTCCCAGCCTTGAAGCCTGTCATTTATTAAATGGCTTCTGCAAGTAAACCAGGAGCACAACTATGTGCCAAGGTCTTACAGACTCACCCTCTTCCTTCCCTGATAGTCCCCAGCACTAGTGGCAAGGAGCGATTTACTTTGGGAATTTCAACAGAGGACTATATCAGGCTCTGAGGGACGTCATGAAGGAGGCAAGAAGGCCATATTTACTCACACCAGCAGGCGAGAGAACTGGGATCTTTCATGTGGAGGGGACCAAGAAACAAAGGAGAGAGCCACGTGGAGGGTGTGGCATCCCTGGTATTTTTCCACAGCTTTGCTCTGACTGGATCAGAGACACAGTTGTTCCCCACCTCTCCTGCTCCACTCCTGAGCTTTTACATCCACCACTGGGAGAAGAAATTTCTTTCAGTTGTGCAGAAATGTGCAGGAGGCTGGGCACACAAACCAATCTAAAGATATTTAATAGAAAACATTTGGAAAGAAATGAAAATATGCAGAAAAGTATAAAGATGAAAGTTAAAACCAAATAGAAAGAAGCTCTCTGCTCTGGGATAGCTACTGTTAACTCTTTTTACTTTCTTTAAAGATTTATTATTGTTTTATGTGTAGGAGTGTTTTGCCTGTATGTATATTTGTGTATATATGTGTATGTATGTTTGTATGTATGTGTATATATGTATATGCATGTATGTATATATGCATGCATGTGTGTATGTATGTACATATGTATATATGTATGTATGTATGTATGTATGTACGTATGTATGTATGTATGTATGTATGTATGTATGTATGTATATCATAGGTTTGCCTGGGGACACTGGAGGCCAGAAGTTGGTGTAGGATTCTTTGGAATGTTCCACATGGTTGTAAGCTACAATGTGGGTGCTGGGAACTGAACTCAGGTGTTGTGCAAGAACAGTAAATGCTTTCATCCCCTGAGCCACCTCTGCAGCCCCTATTTTATTTTATCTTTTTGATTCAAGGTATTATATAACTGCAGATTCACTATGCAGCAGAGTATGTCTATGTCTGTGAACTCCTGACCCTTCTGTCTCTCCCTCCCTAGTGTAGGATTACAAGTGTTGTAGCACCATGGCCAACCAACATTTTGATTGATCACTATCCTTTTTGTTCTATATATTTTCAAATTTTCGATTATTCCTATGTAGGCAAGTAGTCCAAATTAGAGGAAACTGTATATAATGTAGAAGATGAACATGGCATATTCCGACATCTCTTCTCTCTTCTTTTTAAAAACAGGATCTCATTATGTAGACCAGGATAGCCTCAAATTTCCTTCAGTCTCCTGAATGCTGGGATTATAGGACCATGTGTACCCACAATCTGCCATTTCTCTTAATATTATCATGTATGTGTTCTATGAAAAATATTTTTTTACAACTTTCTTTTGTTTTTCAGGCTTTAAAAATATTTGAAATTTATTTGAGAAGAAGGGGCTACCTTTCTGACAGGATTGTTGGAGATAAAGAACTGAGGTTTCACTGGGCATAGTGGTGCATGCCTGGAATGCCAGCACTCAGGAGGCAGATGTGAGTTTGAGGCCTTGAAGCTAGCCTCTTCTACATAACAGGCAGGACATCCAAGGCTGGAGATGGTGGCAAGCCCTTCTTCAAACAATAACAAAGAAGGACTGAGATTCCCAGAGGTTGCCCTTAGCCATATTTGACCCCTGTTTGTGTGGTCAGACCCTGGGAACAGGACCCCTTGGGAATAGGAACAATTTTTTAACTTAGCAGACAGCTTTGTTAAGAAAAGGTAGAAAGAAAAGTGGCAAAGACCAGGACTCTAGGACGTTTCTCTACCCATCACATCCACACTTCCCAGGGCTCCTCTGGTTTCCAGAATCTGATCATGAGAACTTGTGAGTGAACAAAGAGTAGAAGAAAATTCCTTATCAGCGGGAGAGTTACTTGATTCAATGTGTTTCCTAACGTGAGTTGGGACAATAGGGGGAAAGAAAGAGAAGAAATAAAAGGTCATTTTCTTTGGCTGCTTTTAATGAATCACCCCCTATGTCATTACCCATCCCTAGTCAGGAAAAGCTTGAGTTTTTTCATGCCAAGAAAAACAGCAGGCAGGAAGAAACAAATTATGACCTTGTTTGTGTTTTGTGTCCTAACTATTTGATTTATAGACTTTGATCCAGTGATTATGGATGAAAGAAAATATTTCAGTGCCCTAACCGTAACCTGAACTTAACCAGGGGTGGGTCTCATGTCCATGGCTAAAAAGTTACGAGGTTGAAATGCTTTGAGAATGAAGGATCAAAGTTTGGGGCCATCTGTAGGCAATTTTTAAGCTTCTCATAAGGTCAAATTCTTTTCTCACACTCCAACATCACAAAACTCTCTTTAGACAGTTTGCTGCCTTCTAGAAGCTGCTCATTTACAGACCTAGTAAGTAGTTAAGTGCCTACTGTGTACTAAGCACCAAAAGAGACACTGGGGATTCACATCAAGTCAGAAGCTATCATGTGGTCAGGGACTCCAAGGGGAGGGGGAAGACAGAAGGATGATTTAGAGGAAGACAGGAGAGCTACTAAGAGGAGGCCGCACATCTTGACCTCACTTAGGTGCTGACATTGGACCAGAGATGGAATAAATGTATGTGAGGTTGGGGTAAGGTAAGTGACTATCCTCTAAGACTGGCCCATGAGCCAGGCCTGATGGTACAGATGATGGTGTAGATCCAGGCCCTTGGGTAACTAAGGCTTAACACGGCTTGGAATATACAGCAAGACCTTGTAAAAACAAACAAACACACAAAATCTATAGGCAAATCTTCAACCAGGAAGCTATGTTCTCAGCTCTATCGAAACATTTCTAAGATAAGTAATTAAGTAAAAAAAAAATCATGGCATAGATTGTATGTTGCTCATTACGATTTTCTAACAAAAAGTCATAAAATGAGCATATTTGTATTTTTGTGCATTTGCATTAAGAAGCCTAGAAAAAAAACACACAAAACTAATACGCCTTAATATTAACTTACAAATTTTTAAAATGTAAGATTAGCATAATTCAAAAACATTAGTATTCTGTGTGTCAGGCTGTGCGAACTTGCTTTAAATGCACTGTCACTAAGAAGGAACGTCATTTTGGTGATTGTTAACACAGCAAATGCTTACACCTTTGACCTAGCAGTCTGACTTCTTTTTGTACATTGTATAATAATATATGATCAAGGTCACTGACTTTAGTATTGTTTGTGCTTGCAAAAGACTAGAAGCAACCCAAATTACTACCAGTAGGATACAAGTTAGGGTATATTCACAACAACTATGAATACTAGAATTAAGCAAAGCTGTGCTTCTGGGATAGTGAACCAGGCATTGTCTCTGTATCAGCAGAAAACATTTGGGTGTGCAGGTTGGGTCAGGAATTAACACCTCACACACACTAGACATCATGGAGTCATACCCTCAGCTCTATCTAAACATTTCTAAGGTAAGTAAAAAACAAAAACAAAAAACAAAAGCAAACAAAAAAAAAACCATACAGAGTGTGTGATATTCACTCTCTAATCTAACAAAAGGACCTAAAATGAGCATTCTTGTATTTACTTTCACTGCACTAAGAAGCTTAGGAAAGAAACACAGAGCCTGTGTGTGACAGTCTGGACTAGGTGAGGGGAAAGGGAGACTGGGTAAAAAGGTGACAAAGAGACTTCACTGTATGGCTTTCAATTTTTATTTCCTTTTTCTTTATCTTTTCTTTCTTTCTTTTGGAACTAACTTAATTACAATTCCTAAGATCAACATTCTGTTATAAACAGATAAAGCTGATGCCTGATTCTTTATGTATGAAAATAACATTTTCTTATAATTTATTTATTTTTTTGTGCACTGGTGTTTTTCCTCCATGTGTCTGTGTGAGGGTGTCAGGTCCCCTGGAACAGGAGTTACAGACAGCTGTGAACTGCCATGTGGGTGCCAGGAATTGGACCCGAGGCCTCTGGAAGAACGGTTGGTATTCTTAACCACTGAGCCATCTCTCCCGCCCTCCAAATAAGGTTTCCTTAAGTATTGATTTGTACTCAGTATTTATAAAGACAAAGATCTTGGGTTTTTTTTCCTTCTACTAAATAAGACATTTCAAGCCTGTGATTAAATTTCTCTGAATGCTGGTCCTATACTTCCCTATTGGATACTACCTTTGCTTGCTAGAGACCATCTTAATAGTAAAAATAAGATAAAAATGTTTAAAAATCTTGTTGCAAATATTTATTCATACTTGGGACATTCCTGTAAAACTACATAGTGATCATGGACTGTATTTTACTGGACAAAAAGTTAAAACTACTTAAAATTTGTCCATTCTAAAACATTTTATCATGCCTATTATTAGGTCAATAATTAAATAAACACCTATTGCTAATAAATTTTATGTAAGCCTTTAACAAGTAAAGATAATCAGGTGATTTCATTGATGGAAAAACAAAAACAAAAACCCTCCAGCCTTAAAGGAAAAATTGTACTTTTATATTTCCTTTCTTTGATTTTTTTGTTTTGAAAGGGTCTCACTATGTTACCCTAACTGGGCTAGAACTCGCTGTGTAGACCAGGCTGGCCTTGAACTCCCAGAGTTGTGTATCGCCACTCGAGGCCCATTTATTCTTTTTCTGGAGGTCATTATATTTCTTTTTTCCTCTCTCTCTCTCTCTCTCTCTCTCTCTCTCTCTCTCTCTCTCTCCCTCTCCCTCTCCCTCTCCCTCTCCCTCTCTCTCTTCTCTATACAGGGTTTCTCTGTGCATCTTTAGTTGGTCTTGAACTCAAAGATCTGCCTGCTTCTGCCTCCCAAGTGCTAGGACAAAAGGTGTGTGCCACCATGACCTGGCTCTTTGCCCCTTAAAAACATCAATGCCTTTGATAATTTTGATATCAGATATAATGTTTCTATGCTATAGCTATGTCAAAACTTTTAACAGCTACTGTGTTGTTGGAACTTCAGCAGTAAGTATAGAGAGCTAAAATGTTTCAGGTCCAAACCCAGAGTTGTCTTGAACTAGCTTAGTCTTTTAAATAGTCAACCAATCACCTTCCTGTTCATGTGATTTAATACTCTTATGATCAAAACTCAAAAATGACTTAGAAGGATCGACTTTAAGGAAATGTGTAACACTCGATGAGGGCCTGCCTGTCTTTGCTCCTGAGGCCTGCGTCCCGACCGTCTCTAGCATGGAATCTGCAGACTTTGTAGGCCCCGCTCCTCTGCTGCTTGCTCCAGCATTGCTTCTTCTATTTACACTCTAGAGGCTTGGAGCTGCTGAGTCACAGTACAGCTGTCTCTGCCCGCCTTCAAGGTCTCTATTGCAGGCTTCTGTCAACAGCCCAGGGCTTTGTTCTACAGATGGGGCTCTCTCTGGTTCTCTCTCTGTCTCTCTGTCTCTGTCTCTCTCAGTCTCTCTGTCTCTGTCTCTCTCAGTCTCTCTGTCTCTGTCTCTCCCTTCTCTTCCTTCATTAAGCTATTTATTTACCTTGCATCCTGATCAAAGCTTCCCCTCCCTCCTCTCCTCCCTACCTCCTCCCCTTCTCCTCAGAAAAGGTGAGGCCAACCATGGATATCAACCGACCTTGGTATATCAAGTTGAAGAAAGACTAGGCACATCTTCTTCTATTGAGGCTGGACAAAGCAGCCCAGTTAGAGGAAAGGGATCCAAAGGCAGACAATGTAGTCAGAGACAACTGCTCCTCCCACTTTAGGAGTCCTACATGAAGAATTAGCTTCACAACTGTTACATATGTGTAGAAGGCCTGGTTCATTCCATGCATGCTCTGGTTGGCAGCTCAGTCTCTATGGCCTCAGGTTAGTCGATTCTGTAGGTTTTCTCCTAGAGTCCTGGACCTTCTGCCTCCTTCAATCCCCCCCACCCCTCACATAGGATTCCTCAAGCTCCACTCAATGTTTGGCTGTGGGTCTCTGCATCAGTTTCTATCAGTTGCTGGGTGAAGCCTCTCTGATGACAGTTATGCTAGGTGCCTGTCTGCTAGTATAGCAGAATATCATTAACAGTGTGTGTGTGGGTCTCCCTCTCCTGGCACAGATCTCAAACTGGGCCAGGCATTGGTTGGCCCTTCCCTCACTCTACCCTCCTCCCAGGATTCTGTCCCCTCTTTTGTGGCTTCTAGTTTGGAACTTCGCTCTTCCTCCCTTTCCCCCTGATAAGGCTTTTAGTTTTCTGAGAACTCTGTTCCCTGTCCTGTAATTCCAGAACTGAGTTGGATGTTCCTCCAAGCTTGGGACAGAATCCCTTGTCTCGATCCACTGACTTCCTAAGATGCTAGGATCTCAGCTGTGATTTCAGGTACAAAGACATGTCTGCACTCTCTCTCTTTTTCCAGACCCTTTGGACTTACTAAACATTTCCTCCCGGGTGATTGGTGTTCCCGCTTACACAGCTTTTCTTCATCTTTCCTATGACCTGTGTTTCTCTGGCTGAGATAGAATGTTCTCCTCACTTTGACACTCCTTACTCTCTACACTTTTTTTTCTCTCTACACTTTTTGTCTGCTTTTGCTGAATGTTCTGGGCACAGACTAATGTCATTAGGCTCAATAGAGGTCACCAAATAGGTTGGTAAATGAATGTATCTGTTCAATGTTATTCTGCCTCATAATATTAAAAATAAAATAAAGGACAAGGAAAAGCAAGGAAGACAAGAGAATGTTAGAAGGGTATAAGAACGAAAATATCTTTAGTGGGGAATGGAGAGAAGGCTCAGTGGCTCAATGAGCTTACTGTTCTCACTTAAGACCTGAAGTTGGGTCCCAGAGCCTATGCTGGGTGGCTCACAGTCACCTGTAACTCTGGTTTGAGGGGATCTGACACCCTCATCTGGTCTCCAATGACACCCACCCACATGTTCACATCTCCACACATCCATGTTCAAAAAATAAAATCCCCAAAAGAGATTTTTAATAAAGAAGGAGTTCTGTATAAGAATTTGTTCAAAGTTAAGATGGTTAGGTGTTTCCAGACTAGAAAAAAAAAAGCTAAGAAAGCTTAAACAAGGTACAAAAGTTGTAAGTTACATGAGACATGTAAAAGATATACCATAGATTATATATGTATAATAATTAAAGGTTATTAAGAATATCCAAGGTCTCCCAGCACTTGGGAGGCAGAGGCAGGAGGATTTCTGAGTTCGAGGCCAGCCTGGTCTACAAAGTGAGTTCCAGGACAGCCAGGACTACACAGAGAAACCCTGTCTCGAAAAACCAAAAAAAAAAAAAAAAAAAAAAAAGAATATCCAAGGTCAAAGTTCAATCAAATCTCAACTTAAATCAATAGAATTCTCTTGTTATTCACCTTAAAAAATAAGAATAGATGTCTTATCCAGATTTATTTAAATGTGTGTGGATTTTGCACAAGCTTTTAGGTATCTGGTAATCATATTTGAAGGCCTGTACCTGTATGGATAGAAAGGCTACGAGGAACACTATTTAACTCTTGTTTTTAGCTCCCAGAGGGCTATAGGACATATCTTAAAAGGCGCTGAAGCGTAAGTCACCTGTCTTCCTGTTCAGAGATGCCTCAGACTCCTCCAAATGGATTCTGACTACATTCTGCTAAGAGGAGAGTCAACACAAAAGCCTATACCCTCAGGGCTTCCAAGGAGAGCCTCAGTCAGCAAGGCCTTGTCTCATCCTCAAATGAAGACACGATTAGTTTTTAAAAAAAAAGGCTTATGGGTATTCTTAGTTCAGTGGCTAAGAACACTGGCTGCTCTTGCAAAGGACCTGGGCTCAGTTCCATCACCCACATGGTGGCTCACAACTACCTGCAGCTCTGAGGTTCTGAGAACCTCACACATTCAGGGAAAATACCAACATACATAAAATAAAAATAAAGAAATTATTAAAAATTAGTATAAAACAGTTACAAAACTAAACTGTCCTTTTAAAGATATGAAGGATCCAAGCCTTAAGGTTCTCCCCACTAAATGAAAACCTGACTGTGTGTTACTGATGAGCCAGGTGGGGAATGGAAGCCTCCCCAGCTGTAATTAGAGGAGAAGACTCATGCTTTTCCTAACTCTAAACAAAATATTGTTTGCATCATCCTGATAATTCTGCTAATGTCTCTTTTGCTTTACAAGGTCTTTACAAAATGAGACCAAAACCACATCAAACACCCTCACCCTGTTGATGGACAGCTTTGGGACCAAATCTCTGCATCTTGCAGTACAGGGTGGATTATATCCTTTAAACTCTCAATAGTGCCCGATTAATCTTCAGACCTTGTTTTCGACTTCTCTGTTACAGTCTCAGCAGCGGGATTATTAACCTTTGGACTCTGTGTGCTCAGCTGATTCTTAATTTTATTTACTCTTGTTGGCGGTCGATCTACACTTAGCTGATCCTGTGGCAATCTAACTCTGCCCATCTGGGTCCTTCAGTGCCCAGAAGTCAGTGACGGTGGAGTGCCTAAATCCTTTATGTGTCCCAGTTTCAGCAAGCAGTTTCCAGATTGACTTAAGGTCCATCTCCTGAGTGATTTTAGGGTCTCAACTCTTTAGGGGAAATGTTAGATAGGGAGACGGACACTGGAAGGCTTCTCTGACGTTTGGACCTCTCTACTCATAGTCTGAAACTCCTCTGCCTTCTTTCTGTCTGCTATGTGACTGCTCACTGACCTTCATTATTGAACTGCCTGCTTCCTAACTAAAAAGTATGGTTTCCTACTCTTGTCTTTTTTTAACTTTTGTGTCTTAGAGAACAAACTGGTTTTATCCAGAACATCACTAGAAGTCATGTTGACAGCATCCTTTCCCAGAATTTCTGATACCAGAGGCAGTTGTCCCCTTTGCTCCCATGAAGATATTACCCTGGCCCATTAGGAAAGAGCTACAAGAATGCCAACGACTCCCTTCTCCACGTCTCTGAGGGAGCAAAACCCAGGACTATCAGTCAAGGCATTTTGTAATCCTCCTCTATTTGGGTTAAAGGGAGATAATTTACATTTTTAGAACTAACTTGTTTCTCTAGATTCTTGCAGTTCATGCTTTATTAACTTCCAGTAATGGTCAGCCAGGAAAGATGTTTATCAATCACCTCTCTTTAACTGGTTACCCCTAACAATGTCCAACTGCCCCCCACCCCCACCCCAGGGAACTTTTCTAGCTCTTTGCCACCCCTTTTGTTAAATTCTAAGATGTGGCTGCCCTCCGCCATGTGGTCTGGACACTGTGAGCCCTGGCCATGCTGAAGTCCACCTGTCTTTCTATGGCATTAGTAACTCTTCTAATAATCTCTAAGAGGACAGTCTGTCACAGAGCCTCCTTTGAATCTGAAACCCCAAACCTTTTACTGGGAATCAAACCAAGAGCTTTGTACATACTTGGCAAGTGCTCTACTACTGAGCTACATTCCTGGCCTGCTCTTGGTCATTTTTTTAAAGATTTATTTTTATTATTTTAACTATGTGTATGGGAGGGGGTATATGTACATTAATGCAAGTGCCCACAGAGGTCAAAGGTGTCAGATGCCCCTGGGTTACAGGCAGTTGTGATCCATCTGATGTGGATGCTAGGGATGGAACCCAGGTCCTCAGGAAGAGCAATTTATGCTCTTAACCACTGACCCATCTCGTCAGCCCACCTTTGGTCATTTTTAAATTGGCTATTCGTCAGTCTTAGATTTAAATTTATTGGGCAAGTAAGATGGTTCATGGCTATGGTGAAAGTGCTTGCCATCGAGTCTGATGGCCTGAGTGGGATTCCTGGGACCCACATGGTGGAAGCACAGAACCAGCTCCTGCTTGTAATTAGTTACATTTCTTTGGTGTGTGTGTTAATGATGCGTGTGAGTGAGTGCAGGTGCACACCTGTACTAGATGGGGCAGGCCCTTGATTCTCTTTCTACTGTAGCTCTAGGGATCAATATCTGGAACTCAGGTTTGTGTAGCAAGCACTTTTACCTGCTGATGCATCTCTCCCTCCTGGTTATTGATCTTCTATTGAATTGTGAGTGTTCTTTACAGTCTAATACAAACAAGTACCTTACATTAGATATATGACTTCCCATCATTTCCTCCCCATGATTCCCTCCTTTTGTTTTGTTTTGTTTTTGTTTTTCTCTGTGGAGCCCTGGCTGTCCTGGAACTCACTCTGTACACCAGTCTGTCCTAGAATTCAGAGATCCTCCTGCCTCTGCTTCCCAGGTGCTGGGATTAAAGGTGTGTGCTACCATTGCCCGGGCATTTCCTCTCTTTTTATGAGCTGTCTTTTAGTTTTCTTAAGAGTATTCTTTGAAGAACTTTTTTATTTTCTTCTTTTTTTTTTTTTGGTTTTTCGAGACAGGGTTTCTCTGTGTAGCCCTGGCTATCCTGGAACTCACTCTGTAGACCAGGCTGGCCTCGAACTCAGAAATCCACCTGCCTCTGCCTCCCAAATGCTGGGATTAAAGGCGTGCGCCACCACCGCTCGGATGTTGAAGAACTTTTAAAAAATAATTTTGACTGGGTTGGAGAGATGGCTCAGTGGTTAAGAGCACTAACTGTTCTTCCAGAGGTCCTGAGTTCAATTCCCAGCAACCACATGGTGGCTCACAACCATCTGTAATGGGGATCTGATGCCCTCTTCTGGAGTGTCTGAAGACGTCATACAGCTACAGTGTACTCACATACATAAAATAAATAAATAAATCTTTTTAAAAATTTGACAATTTTAGGTCTAGCAGATAAAAGTGCTTGTGGCACAGTCCTGATCCCTAGACCCCATGGTGTAAGGTGAGAACCAGCTCAGCCTACACCACAAGCAGTCACTTCTCTATTTGCATGTGGAAGGTAGAGGTTAATGTCAGGTGTCCTCTATTTCTCCCCCGACCTTATTTTTTGAGACAGGGTCACTCAGTGACCCTGAGGCTTGTTGTCTAGATGAGAATGGCTAGCCAGTGAGCACTTAGCATCTGTCTGTCTCCTCTTCTCAGTGCTGGAACTATTGGTGCTCTCACAGGATCTGTCCTTTTATATGAGTTCCAAGCTCAGGTGCTCATGCCTGCATAGCCAGCACTGTGCCCACAGAGGCACCTCCCAGCCTGTTTCCCTGTTTCCAAGCTTTGAGTTAACACAGTTAGTTGTGCTATTTACTTTTTTCTTGTACTATGCTTAAGTTATGTTCAGGGTTTAGCTTAATTGCTTTCTCAGAAAAACTCATAGCAAAGCATTTAATTATTATTAGTTTGTTCAGACACCATAGATAGCCACCTTTCCTCATTACTATTTCCATGACTGATTTGAGGAAATAGTTCCACTCCATCATCTATTCTAGTCTAGTTTTTTCAGTGCCAGGGATGGGACCCACAGCTTTACCACTGCTAATTAAGAGCTCTACTGTTAAGCTATTGTCTCAGGGCTCTCTCTCGCTCTCTCTATCTCTCTCTCTCTCTCTAAGTTGGGGGCCGGAGACTTGGATATCAAGAACCCACATGATAGAAGGAGAGAAACAACTCCCAGTAGTTGTCATGTGACTTCCACACATGGGCAGTGGTGCATGTGTGCCCATGTGTGCGTACACACACACACACACACACACACACACACACACACACACACACACACAGAGATAAATGTTTAAGAATTAAACAAATTTTGTGAGACGGGATGTTATCACTTGGATGTAAGTTGTCCCCCACAGGTTCATGAATTGGAGCACTTGGTCCCAGCTAGTGGTGCAATTTAGGGAAGTTGTGAAACCTTTGAGAAGCGGAGCATAAATAAGGAAGTAGGCTACCAGATTATGAAACAAGGCATTCCAGGAAACTGAGATTTCTCCCAGGAATTCCATGCACTGAGAAGAAAAAGTCTGAAGCCTTCCACTGGTAGCAGGGAAAACTTGTGTGCTGGCTAGTTGTATGCTGACTTGACACAAGCTATAGTCATCTGGGAGGAGAGAACCTCAATTGAGAAAATCCCTGTGTAAGACTGGGCTGCACTGGGCAGTGGTGGCGCACGCCTTTAATCCCAGCACTTGGGAGGCAGAGGCAGGTGAATTTCTGAGTTCGAGGCCAGCCTGGTCTACAGAGTGAGTTCCAGGAGAGAAACCCTGTCTCGAAAAAACAAAAACAAAAAAAACAAACAAAAACAAAAACAAAACAAAACAAAAGACTGGGCTGCAGGCAAGCCTGTAGAGTATTTTCTTAATAGCTAATGGGGGAGGGCCCGGCCTACTGTGGATGGTGCCACCCCTGATTCTGTCCTGGATTCTGTAGAAGAGCAGGCAGAACAAGCCATGAGGAGCAAGCCAGTAAGCAGCACCCCTCCATGGCCTCTGCATCTGCTCCTGCATCCAGGTCCCAGCCCTGTTTGAGTTCCTGTCCTGTCTTCCTTCAGTGATGGACTATGATGTGGATGTATAAGCCAAATAAACCCTTTCCTCCACAACTTGCTTTGGCCATGGTGTTCCATGACAGTAATAGAAATTCTAGTGACTAGGACAACTTGTCTCCCACAGAGAGATTTCACAATGCCCTTAATTTGTCACACCACTTAGCAAGACTAGACTGAAGCTCAGTGATGGGTGGGGCCCTTCCTTAACCTGGACTGAACAGACACGCATAACTCTGGACCCGTCTTAAATCTCAGCCTCATGTTAGGACCCAGTAGAAGGAATGGTGAGTATATTTCACCAGATTTCCTTGTCCCTCTTCCAAGTGTAGCCACACTGAATACATCTTCTCCCTTTTCTGCTTTTCACTTTTTACTTGTTTTTTTGTTAATTGGCTTGTTGAGATGAGCGACGGAGGATAGCTTGCTGGGGGAAGCTGGAGGCCAGTAACACACACTGATATCTGAACACTGACCTTTGCGTGTGCTCTGTCTTGGAGCCACCCTCCAGCCTTTGTTTTCTGAAATGTGAACAGACTTAGTTTCTGTTAAAAATAAGCTGAGAAACCCTGGAAAGAGGAAGAGTGAAAGTTCTCTTGGGCAGCTGAGCCCAAGAGAGAAAACATTCTTATCAATGCCTAGTTGGCATTCCTTATCAATGCCTACTTGGCCACAACTTCCCCCAGAGGCAAAGGTGCGGAGAAACCAGCCTGACCTTGGGGTAGGAATCATGCCACAGACTGTCCACAACCAAACCTATCTTTAGGCTAGATGATAAAGATACCTAGCTTTGGGATAACTTTCTAAAATCCCAGACACTGGCTGACTCAAGGTTGGCCCTGGGAAGGGAAAAAGAGAGTGGTGGACTGTGATGGCTTTAAAGAAGAGGCTTTGAGGATGATGGACAGGAAAGTGTTAGGCTATCGGTCTGCCCCCTTAAGTCGGAGCCAGATCATAGAGCTTGAAAAATATTAGTCCGACCCCCTCCCTTCTTTGGGATATTGAGTTACAAGTCGCCTGTGCAGTGGTTTTACAGTCCCTAACTTACAGTTCTACCCAATACCTGGCTCCTGTATGCAGTCTCATATGGAATCACATGGTATAAAACTTCCTATAACCCCTTGGAAGGATATAAAATCAGATTCTTTTCCTTTGTGGAGGCCCCGCTCTGGGACTCCTCCCTTCTGCCCATGGTGGCTCCGTTTTGCAATTATTTAAGCTGTTTCTCTTAATGTCATTTTTCCCAGTGCTTTAGGAGAGAACCTCCCCTTCTCTTTAACAGAAACAGCCCCACCAGGCTGTTTCTGATAGAATGTACTTTTGTATGTTTACTTTATTTATTTATTTATTTATTTATTTTTTAGTTTTTGTTTTTTTGAGACGGGGTTTCTCTGTGTAGCCCTGGCTGTCCTGGAACTCACTCTGTAGACTAGGCTGGCCTCGAAGTCAGATATCTGCCTGCCTCTGCCTCCCAAGTGCTGGGATTAAAGGCGTGTGCCACCACTGCCCGGGCTGTATGAGACAGCGTTTCTCTGTGTGGCTGCGGCCGTCCTGGAACTCCTTCTGTAGACCAGGCTGGCCTCCAACTCAGAGATCTGCCCCCTGCTTCTGACTCCTGAGTGCTGGGATTAGAAGGAGAGGCATCCCATTGCCCACATGGAACAGATTCTTGGCTTCTTACCCTTTCCTGAGCAATGGATTGGGCTTCACCACAATGACTTTCTGTTTGAATAGTACTTTTTTTTTTTTTTTTTGGTTTTTTTGAGGCAGGGTTTCTCTGTGTAGCCCTGGCTGTCCTGGAGCTCACTCTGTAGACCAGGCTGGCCTCGAACTCAGAAATCCACCTGCCTCTGCCTCCCAAGTGCTGGGATTAAAGGCGTGCGCCACCACTGCCCGGCTGAATAGTACTTTTTACACAAAATCAGTAAAATAGTCTTGCAGGATAAATAATGATTCTCCTGGAGCGGGATCTCAAACACAATATATGCTCTGAAATAAATTACAGAGCATACGCGTCAGGACCCGGTAGATGGAATGAAGTTCAGACGATCTCTCAGATCAGGCGGCCTGGGGGGATGATTATCTAATACATAAAAGTAACAGTACTAAAATATTGATGTTGAAAGTGTTCTAAATGGTTCTGTCTTCCTCCTAACGTCACTTAAGAAGCACATCCCTCTTATAACATCTAGAAGGCATGAGCTCCCATACAGTTCTGCTTCTTGATCTGCTGGGGTGTGAGCAAGCTCTAGGGAGATCCTGCCTGCAGCAGGCACTGTACGGAAAACTTCAACGGACAGTCTGCTGCTGTGGCTCCCCTAAATACTTCTCAAAGAGCTTGAAAAAAATTAAAGCAGCCAAGGAAAGGAAGCTATAGACTAATACTTTTCATGACTACAAACGGCTAGTCTCCATGAAAAATTAAAAGGACTCAAGATGGTTCAGCTAGTAAAGGCTCTTGCAACTAGAACTGGTGACCTGAATTTGATCCCTGGGATTTACAGAGTAGAAGGAGAAAATTGATTCCTACAAGTTGTCCTCAGAGCTCCACAGATGTGCCATAATGTGATTTTCCCCACCCCAGTAAATAAATAAATGTAGTATATATATATTTTAAATTAGCACATTGAGGCTGGGCATGGTGGTATATGCTTTTAACGCCAGCATCTGGAGGTGATGAGAGGCCAGGATAATGGAAAGTTCAAAATTCAAAGCCAGCCTGGGCTACGCAGTGATACTATGTCTCAAAAAGCCAAAAAGTCAGGCAGTGAGGTGGCTCAGCTGGTGAAGGTGCTTACTACCATGCCTGGGGACCTGAGTGTTATTCCTGGGACCCACTCCTTTCAGAAGTTGTCCTCTTAACTGCCCGTGTACCTGGACACTCCATTCTTCCCCTAATACAGAAAAAACAAATAAATATTTTCTAAAAAGAGGGAAGGAGCTACTTAATAGAAACCCTGAGGCTTGGTCATTGATCTATTGCTGGGAAGGGACACCATGACCGATGCAACTCATACAAAAGAAAACATTTAACCAGGAACTTGATTATAGTTGATTATCACCTGGCAGAGAGCATGGCTGAAAGCAGGCAGGCATGCTGCTGAAGCAGTAGCTGAGAGCCACATCTGATCTGCAGACCAAGAAAGACATACTTGGCAAAAGCTTGCCCCCAGTGATGCATTTCCTTTGTTAAGGCCACACTTCCTAATCCTTCTCATCCTTTCAAATAGTGCTACTCCCTGGTAACTTAGATAACCCTGTGAGGGCCATTCTTATTCAAGTCACCATATCCCAACTCCAGGAAAAAAAAAAAAGAAAAAAGAAAAAAGAAAGAAAGCAAGAAAAAAGAAAAAAGAGAAAAAGCAAATTGAATTGAATTTTATTAAAAAGGACTAACAACTAACATAATCAAGAAGTGCAAGATTTAAAAAAAAACTTACAATATTAACAGAATAAAGAAAAAAAATCACATTACCACCCCAGTAGAAGAACAAAAAACATTTGAAAGATTCAAGACCCTTTTTTCTATTTAAAAACAAAACAAAGCAATATGTCGTGGCCCTTACTGTCTGTAACATACTCCACCTCAAAAATATTATAAAATGATATGGAATAGTAGAGTTTGTTATTTATTAAGAGTCTATCTTTTTGGCCTTTAAAAACATTTACAATTATTCATTTTATTCCTCTATATGTGTGCACAGTGCTTAAAGTGCCTCTTTGCTGAGGCATCTCACTGGCCCTATATATTTATATTTTGAGACTGGGTCTCACTGAATTGCCCAGGCTCCTTGAACTCTTGAATTCTTGGGCTCAGATGACTCCTGCCTTACCCTCCTGAGTAAATGAATTTAAATAATATATATATTGAGACGAGGTCTTACTATGTAGCCCTGCCTTGACTGGAACTTGGTATGTAGATCCGGTTGGCCTTGAACTCGTGAAAATCTACCTGCCTTTGTCTCCTGAGTGCTGGTATTAAAGGTGTGAGCTGCCACAGGTGCCTAAATAATATTTTTGCATGATTGTTGATGAAGAATTACTTGGAAGTAAAGGTCATAATGTCTGAAATAGTTTGGTACTATTAACAAGAATATTAAAAACAGGGAGAGAAATGAAATATTAAAAAATATTAGCCAGACAGTAGTGGTGCACACATTTAATCCCAGAGTTCAGGAGGCAGAGGCAGGTGGATCTCTGTGAGTCTGAGGTCAGCCTGGTCTACAGAGCAAGTTCCAGGACAGCCAAGGTTACACAAAGACAAATCCTGTCTAAGTAAACAAACAAACAAACAAATAAAATAAAAATATTAACAATCAATGAGCCCAAGTGAAAAGTATATGGGTTTTCATCACATATTTTTGCAGCTTACCTGCTGGAATTACAAAACAAAACAAATAAATACAGAAATTAAAACAAACCACTCCTATCCCCCAGAAACTTTAAAAATTCAAAAACTTTTGTTTTATTTACTTCCTTGGGGGGAGGGGGGAGAGAGAGAGAGAGAGAGAGAGAGAGAGAGAGAGAGAGAGAGAGAGAGAGAGAGAGAGAGAGAGAGAGACCATTGTGTAACTCTGATTGGCCTGGAACTCACTATGCAGATCAGGCTGACCTTGAGTGATAAGCTATCTGCCTGTCTGTTCCAGAGTGCAGGGATTAATGGTGGTATGGGAAATCATGCGTCAAACATTTTAATCTAATAATTTTACTTACCATAACAATGATCACTCCTGTCACTTATGAATATTCATCTCCTGCTCAGTGATTTTCACATTGCAACACATTCTAGAAGCTTCCTCTGGCCTCAGTTCACTTTGGTCACTGTCTGAAGGATCTGTGGCACAGAGGACAATTTCCACATTGCAGCTCAAGTTTGTCTGTTAATCTGTCACCGTGCAGATAGGGTCCAGTCTCCTGGCTTGTAGTATATTTCTTCTCTGAGTTCCTATCATTTACCAACATCCCTTTAAGAAAGATGGTAGAGGTCCCTGCTACTAGAGGAAGTCCTAACCCCTCTCCTCTTGACAGCCTTTGAAATCCCAATTACAGATAGACCCTAGCGGCATATCTACTTTTGCTTTGGAACGACTCCAAATAAGCTTCTTCAACCTCTCCCTTCGCCAAGAGGTTTTTCCACTCTAGCCTCTCAAGGTCTTCAAAACAGCCTTGCACTTACTTTCCTGCATTGGGGTTAGACAGGAAGTGATAAGAGTGCTTTAAGTAAATCATCATATGAATGATAAAGGTATTTTTATCGAGATTTAAAATTCAGTGTTTTCAACACTGTTCATAGACAAAGTGCATGAGAACCAGTGGAAATGCTTGCTAAAAATGTTGATTTCTGGATCTATGTCCAGACCTACTGGTCTCTGCAAGTGCGGCAGAGAACCCTCAGAAGACTCATGTGTTCCAAGGTTCCTGTCAGGCTGTTCATTTATCAAATATGGTTTCACTGTTTTTGACAATAATCACTAGAAATTAAATTACATGTGCACACACATGTACATGCACGCTCACATGCATCCACACAGAGGCAGGGGCACACAGAGTGTGTGTCTGTCTGTGAGTCTATCTTTTTATTTCTTTTGGAGGAGAACTGGTTTCTTTGGATTTTTTTTTCTTTTGTTTCAGAACTGGAACTTGAACCTTGGGCCTCAAGCTTGTTGAACCATTATTCCGTTTTTACACCTTCAGCTTCCAGAGTTTGCTTCTTGCTGGAAGTGGTGGCATACATGTTTAATCCCAGGATTTGGAAGATGGAGCTAGGTGGATCAGGAGGTAGGGTCACCCTTGGCTACATGGTCAGTTTGAGACCAGTCTAGGTGACATAAGACCCTGAGCCAACACACACACACACACACACACACACACACTACTGGCCAGAGAGATGGCTCAGCTTGTAAAAGTGCTTACACAAAGCACTTGATGATTTGAGTTTGATCTTTGGAACATGCATGGTAGAAGGAGAGAACAGACGACTACAGGTTCTCCTCTGACCTCTCTAGGGACCCCCCCCCATAAGTAAATACATGTACATTTTAAAAGCAGGAGGGAAAGGCAGCACAGTGGAGGCTCAGAGCACGTGCTGAGCAAAAGTGAAGACTTAAAGGTTCAATTCCCCAGCACTCACATTAAAAGTCAGGCAGGCCTTCATACATTCTAGAATTCTAGTTCTGGGGTGGTGGTGGAGAAAGGTAGACCCCGAGAGCTTGCTGGCCATCTGGTAGAGCTGAAAACAGCAAGCTCCAGGTTCAGGGGGAGACTTTCTCTCAGGGACCCAGAAGAGGAATGAAAGACGAAGACACCTGACCACTCCTTCAGCCTCCTTGCACATGGAAGAGTGCACACAGATTTGTAAACCACATATCCCCACAAAACAGTGAAAATAAAACACAACAAAGAGCTGGTGTCTTGTTGCCACTCTCCCTCAGACCCTATTATAAAACGTGTGATGCAGTAAGTTTTCAGAAAAAAGATTTCTGGAAATGAATATACATGGTTGAATTTAGGAGTTGTGGAAAATCCTAAGAATCATAAGGGTTTGCCTTCATAGTGACAGAACCTCAAAAGAATTGCCTCCCTCAGACTGGCCTTGAGTTCCAGCCTTCGTTTTCCTGGATGATGGCTTATAACCTAACTGCAAGCCAAATAAACCCTGTAATCCTCAAGCTAGTTTTGGTCAATATTTTATGACAGCCATCAGAGCAAACTATAGCACATAATTTGTGTAATTAGGGATGTAGGATATGGAAAATGGACTCTGCACACAGTGGTACACTTTAAATTCAGCACTTGGGAGGCAGCGGCATGTGGATCTCTTGAGTTTCCGGGGTGCCAGACTTACATACAGACACATTTCTAAACAAACAAACAAACAAACAAATAAAATATTAGTGAAAGAGGTTGCAAGTAGTTTACATAGTCATGCGTGCTAGGCTGTGAAGTAACGTCATGCGTGCTAGGCTGTGAAGTAACGTCATGCGTGCTAGGCTGTGAAGTAACGTCATGCGTGCTAGGCTGTGAAGTAACGTCATGCGTGCTAGGCTGTGAAGTAACGTCATGAAAACAACTTAGGATGATCAACCTATTAGTTTCACAGCAATTAAAGATAAAGGCTCACAACCTTGCACATTAACTTAGAATTCCAAATTACCTAGACTTTTAGCAGAGGTCATTGGAAGTAAATCCTATTTTAGACCATTTAGAAACTACAACAGTGTAAACAGGCCGTGATCACTGAAGAATTCAGTTAGAGATTATTTTGTCAGTAGTGGAGGAAACTTGGGACATGTACCTGCGCCCCAACTGCTGTTGTAAGGCCTTGTCCCTAAGAGCCCTGGAGTCCAACGCCCCTTGCGATTTTCACAGCCATTGCTGAACTCGGACCTCTCTTAAGGCACTCTCATTCAGCGAGCCAAGCCTATGAGCAAGGAAGGTAGAGGTCGCCACGCCCATTTTAATTTGGGAGCCTAAAGGGTACCATTCACCCGAGTCTGGGGGACAGCAGAGCTTGAAAACCAATTCTGCAAATCTGGTCGGGAAGATAGAAGGGAAAGCGCGCTTCCGGTGATTCGGGGACCCAGGATGGCAGGAGGGGGAAAGAGGCTCTGGAGACCGGCTCTCTTTTTCTAGTACCATGCCAGCCCACGGGCCGAGCAAAGAGCACGCTCTCCTGAGGTGACACCTGTCACCCGGCCACGTTTAGGCGCCGGTCCAAAACCACGGTATCTGATTGGCAAGGTTGGAGGGGCTGGACGACGCTGATTGGTCAGTCGGACGTCGGACCAGGTTTACCCGGTTACGGAAGCCGACGAGGACTGAGCGCGGGCCTGGCGTGAAGGAAGTTAGCGGCGGAATCCCAGATAGAGGCGGAGAGGGACTCGGATCCAATGGCGACCCCAGAGGCCTGCGGCAGCGGCGGGAATGTGGAGGGTTCCGACCCCTCCGTCACCTACTACCGGTTGGAGGAGGTGGCGAAGCGAAACTCGGCGGAGGAGACGTGGATGGTGATCCACGGGCGAGTCTACGATATCACCCGCTTCCTCAGCGAGGTGCGGGCTTGGGAGGCGGGAGGCCTCCGCGCGCTGCCGGGGTGAGGGGAGGAGGCCACGTGTAGCTGTCCGGCGCCCGGAAGGGACCGTGACCTTCTGAGGGACTGCAGTCTCAGCCTCGGGTGACAACGTGCGTTCCTTAATGCATGGAGCACTCGCAGTATGCTAGATCACACGCCAGACTATCAGCCCGTTTTCCATAAAGAGAAACTGAGGCTCGCAGAGGCTGAGAACTCTCAAGGTCACACACTTAAGGACCTAATCCACTCGAACCCATTTCAGAACTGCTCCTTACTTTCCAGGAAGTGTACCTTAGAAAGCAATGCTTTTGGGGCTTTTATTTTCTTGAGGAGAAGGCAGGAATTTTTTTTAAAATTAAAAAAAAAATTATGTATGGGTGCGGGGGCATATGCATTTGCGTTTTGGTGCCTGCAGAGGCCAGAGGTCAGAATCATAGGAGCTGGAGTGAGAGGAGGTTGTGAGTCTCCTGATGTGGGTGTTGGGTACTGAGCTTGGATCTTTCAAGAGAACAGTATGTGATCTTAACCAATGAGGTGAGATTTCTCTCACCCTCTTCTACCCTGTTAGGCAGTAGAGTGAGTGAGTGAGTGAAAGAGAGAGAGAGTCTCCTCCGTGTGTGTGTGTGTGTGTGTGTGTGTGTGTGTGTGTGTGTGTGTGAGAGAGAGAGAGAGAGAGAGAGAGGGAGCCTATTGTGTAGTCCCATCTGCCCATCTGTCCTGGAACTTTTATATAGACCAGGCTGTGTATCTGTTTTAGTTACTGTTCTATTGCTATGAAAATATACCATGATTGAGGCAACTATAAAAGGAAGCCTTTAGTTGGAGATTTGCTTATAGTTTCAGAGGGTGAGTCCATGAATATAATGATAGTAAGGAATAGGATCAGTAGCTGATTCACAAGTTGCTGGCAGAGAGGGAGAGGGAGGGAGAGGAAAAGGGAAGGAGAGGGAGAGAGACAGAGACAGAGACTGAGACTGACTGACTACAAGACTAGGGCCTGGTGTGGGCTTTTTAAGATCCCATCCCCAGTCACACATCTCCTCCAACAAGACTACATCCACTCCAACAAGGTCATACCTCCAATCCTTCCCAAACAGTTCCACTAACTGGGGACCAAGCATGCAGATATTTGGAAGGGGAGGGAGGTAGAGAGAGCATTCTCATTTAAACCACCACACATCTCAAGGACTGTGTCGTTTCCAGCAACATTTGTTTATTATTAGTGGAGATCAAACCAGGACTTCACCTTTTCCAACCACATCTTTGGAATGGTGAATGACAGGTGCTTTGAAGTAGTTAAAGGTGACTTAGATGCCCAGGAGGAGCAGGGAGGAGCTGGCAGTAGTTAACTGTCATGTTAGACGGTGGCTTTGCCTGAAGGAAGGCAGCGAACACAGGCTCTGTGTAGTAGAATCAATCCCCAGGGATCCCTGAAATCTTGAGTTTGACTAGTCATCTTCTGTGG